>CANUEZ040000182.1:2400000-3880000 GCA_948099385.1 Fasciola hepatica | reverse complement strand
GAAGGAGGTGCATATTCTCAAATAATTTCGTCTATGTACTTCTGCAGGCTATCCGGCGTTATTTGTTGGACCCTTTCTTGGATCTTTTCTTGGGTCTATTCTTGGGTGTGATGCGTAATGGTCTCCAACTAACGGGAATCAACCCCGTAATGATTAAGACCATTGAATGGGTCAGCCAAAGATGGAAGTGAGTTCAAAGATGAAGCCTCGAATAACGTTGATGATGGCAAGTCGGGGCCACCGGACATAAGGCACTAGAATTGTTGTAGAACTCTAAGGACAAAGCTAGGTGTAACGGGGTTGGGCTTATGGGATCCCGTATGTGTAGGGGAAGTGAGGATATGTTGAAGTTCACAGTAAACTGGTGATTCAACTCTCTGACTTTTAGCTTCAGCCTGGGCCTGCCATAACACATCTCTTTCAGGTCCTTCCAGATATCACTACTGCCCTTGTTAACCAGCACATTGTCTATATACAGATCTTTCAGATGTAACAATTCATTCTTGGTGAGCGTGGACAGCTTTTTAAGGCATGATGCCAGCCCGGTGTTTACGCACTTTCATTAGCTCTACAAAGCCCTTTCACGCTACGGGAACAGAACCTATCGAGTCGAACCTGACTGGTTTCAATGGAATATTACAAGAGGTGGCTACAGTTAAGGTAGTCACATAAGTGTTCACAGTACGAGGACGCATCGTGTAAAGGAGAAATAGAAAAATCACTGGAACTAAGAAATGCTCTGAGCCTATCGAGATTCTCGGGCGTGCAACCTCGAGTACAAGAAGTGGCTCAAAGATTTGATTTAGCAATAAATTGCAAGATGAATAAGTAAAGTACGGTGATCAGAAGTGCTAATGGGGGCACGTTAAAAAAACTGCGAAAATACTCGGATAATTAACTAATACTAAATCCAAATGGGCATCGAAGCGCGTTCGGAAATGCACGAGTTTTACAAAACCCAAGCCGAATAAAAAGGATAAGTTAGGTCTATTGAAATCATCTGCTGTTATGCTGAAGGGCTTTTTTTATTACACACACGAAGCAAGAGTGTAAGAGGAGTCTGTAGGGAATGTTCACGTCAAAACCAGTTAGCTCTTCCCCCATTCGAAAAGAGAAAGGTTGTGGGTCAGTAGAAAGACAGAAAGGGGCTTGTTCCATAACTTAACCATTCCCGTAAAAAAACAAGATTGTAAGGTTGAGCTCCGAGATAGAGCCACAGAAACCTGATGAGGGTGACCGGCTGCCTGTACTCGGGACTGGCGTTCAAAAGTAATGGGAAAAGGAACAGCCCAAACAAGTTTGGAGGTACAAAACTCCGAAATAATAGCTGTAGACTAGGGATAACGAAGCAACTGACCGGCAATGGGCAAACGACAACAATTTGGATGTGAAAACTGGGCTATTAGCAAGACGAATAGTTTTATGTTGGACCCGATCGAGGAGAGTTAAGGAAGACGACGCTGCACCCCACAATTGAGAGCAGTATTCGAGTGTGGGACGAATTTGAGCTGTGTACAGTGAGAAGAAATGGAATGGTTCGAAAAGTAGTCTGGAGCTGAACAGAAAATCGGTCTTGTGCACAGAACTTGAAGCGAGCAAACATATGTATGAAGACCAGGATAGAGAGGAGACGATCGAATGACCCAGGAAAGGCATCGGGTCAGGGGAACTAAGTGAGGCCGAATCAAAATTTTAGTGGGGTGGAAAGGAATGGTATTTAAGAGAAATTGAGAGAAGAGATGTTTTTAAAGCTTTGAAGACTACTAGATTTCGAAAAGCCCAAAGAGGAGATCTGTTAAAGGTCCGAATCGAGCTGTGTTACAGGAGCACAATGGTCACGATCGATAACGGTGGTGGCACGATGGGAGGTGGCATCGTCTGCAAAATCGTGGATGGGGTTGACAGAAGTGGATAAGAGATCATTACCTGAAAGCAGAAATACGGTGGATGAAAGTACAGAACCTTGGGGAACACCATTATTCACGCGAAAAGGCTGTGATTGTGCCCTGTCGACTCGAAAGGAGACGTCCCTGTTACTGGGAAAACTCGACATCCACAAGGCAAGGACTGAAAGAAACCTAAAAATGATCAGTTTTGCCAGACAGGGTCAAAAGCCCCCGATATGTCTAGGGAGACCAGGTGAGTTTCTTCGTGGTTATCAAGTGCTGCTGACCAAGAGTGCGAGACCATAGCTAGTAGATCACCCGTGAAACGATGAAGTCGGAACCCGTATTGACAGTAGCTTAGCATTCCTTTATTTTCGAGGAACGATAGCAAGTGGTACAAAATTATAATCTGTGTGGCTTTTGAAATGAGAGAAGTTAGGGAAATGGGACGATAGTTGTTAGGGTGGGAGGAGTCACCATGTTTGGGACTAGAAGAAATTACGGCTTCTTTCTATGGAGCCGGAAATGCACTAGATAGGAGAGAAAGGTAAAAAGGATGGCATAAAACTGGCGCTGACTCTGGAGCACACATTTTCAAGACGATGGGCAGAATACCGCCCGGACTCGGTAGTTTATTTTGGTTCGGTGACCGTAAGGTCTGGCGCGCCTTTATGGTTTTGATAATGAGAATAAAATGGCGGCTAGTAAGAGCGGTTTTGGGCGAAAGAATGTGAGTTGAGTATTAGGATTACAGGCTATCCCGGGGGCAAAATCCTCGATTTTTTCAGGGGTTCACAGAATAGAAAACCAGGGGAGTTAGAGATGAGGGTAGATTGGAGAGACATAAATTACGGGAAACTGCTATGGTGAGAGACCAAAATGATCGGCTACTAGTAGCGGAAGAAGCTAAACGCTGGGCTCGGTAGCAAAGGAAACAACCCTCGGCTTTCTGAATGGAAAGTGAGCATTAGTTTCTGGCATGCATGAAAAGACTGCGAGGTTGGGAGCTGCGGAGCGGTGCTACTCTCTGAATGCTGAATTGTTCAAGCGCCAAGCTCGATGGCAGGCTTGGTTAGGCCACTCCGGAGAACATAGTTTGCCGGGTCTGGGAAAGTGTAGAATAAGATGAAGCATGCTTTGGAGAACAGTCTCAGTAAAGTTTGAAGCGAAGGTAGAGATACCGGCAGTACAACAACAGTAGGCCAGGAAATCAAGAAAACCACCCTAGTTGACTGAGTCGTAATGCCAAGAGGGGCTTCCGGATTTGCGCATAGGACATGGGTGAGAAAAGGTAGTGGAGAAGAAGAGAAGACGATGGTCCGATGAACCAGATGGAGAAAGGAAGGTAATACCAGAGAATAAAGGGGGCAAGGACATGAGAAGATCCAGAGTGTGTGTACTATCGCCAGTTCGATCGGTTATGCACGTAGGGAAGTCAATGAGTTGACTTAGATTGTAGATCAGAGCGAAAGCTTCGGCTTCGCCACCCACAGCCGTAGTGTTAGAAGAACGCAAAAGCCGGTTCTTATTGTGGACATTAGAGTCGCCAGGACTGATAGCTTGGCAACTGGTGTCTGAGGAAACAAGTTCTAAATACCAGGAGATAACAAATGAAGAATAGAGAGACCGCTACTGTTCGGAGAAGGATAGAAGGTACAAAAGTAATGACTAAAAGAAGGCAGCAGGAAGTTGCGACTGGCAAAGTCCAGGTGTGGGATACGGGAGGTAGCGACTGACTGGTGGGTGTAGGCGCAGACACTGGCTTTGGGTGGAAATGAGGAACGGAAAAAGTAATTCGAAAACTGGAGATGGGTAGTATTCCACGAAGGAGAGATTTGCGTCCCTTTCTAGAACAAGGCAAATGGGCAAGAAGATTGGAGAAAATGATGCACAGAATCAATATTTTGTTCAAACCGCGAGTGTTGGTGGAAGCTAGACGTTTTTCTTGTTGTAAACACTGAGTAGATGTGAGCGATGATTTTCTCTGTGTTTTGATTTTTGTAAGACTTTGTTGAAATTGGCAACCTAATCCTGGGGCTTGGATTGACGAACCACGTAGGCCCCTAATAGGAAAGGCGGTGGTACTATCCCAGGGGACGGCAAGACCGTCTACCACCATCAGAAGTGTAATGAGATATTTGGAAAGGCTCTCAGTTAACTGACTGGTGTCATCAACCGGAGTATCTGGTGCAACACAAGAATGAACGAGGACTAGATGGCGAAAGCAATGCAGAAAATTTGGATAACAGAGAACTGCAATGCATTTGATGTGCATCACATCGAACTGGAAGGAAGGGTGAGCGGAATTGCACCACTAGTGACAGATACGTATGATCACCTCAGCTCCTCAGTTTCTCGGGTTCACAGGCCGATCGCCCCTGAAAACTTCAAATCTATCAGTATGGAAAAAATCGTCATCAGTTTCGTTGTACAACCAACTTTCTTGGAGGAGTATTACACCGACTTTTCTTGATTCGTTTTACAAGGTTATATTGGACACTTCATCAAATTTCCTCAAAAGTGAACTAGCGGTTTAGAATAATACTGACGGTATCGGCATTTCGGAAACAGCATGCCTTAAAGCAGCTCTGCAAGCAGCGCGGCATTTTCTTGAGAGCTCACTTACCTGCCGAAAAAGACGTTTTACCCAATTTCTGACTGCATTCGAAAATGTTCAAAAATTGTTGCCAAGAGCGCGAAGCCGTAGGGGGATTCAAAAAGGAGCCTTTTGTAATGATATAATTTAGTCCGGGAAATTAATTCATTTTCGGGACCCGAAAAAGAAGACGAAGAAGCAATTCCTTGTTAAACCAAGTACGATGGAAGAGTAGTAGTTAAAACACAGCCTGCATTCAAAAGTCCAGCCGCTGATCTACGACCAACCACTTAGCGTCTGCAACTTGTCACTTCGTGCCTGTACATGAAACGTTGTTGAAGAAAGAAAACAACAGACTAGATTATGGTAGAATTTTATTGCTCGATAACACAGCGTAGTCGAAATCGTTGGTAGGTTGTCGACGTTTCGGTCACCACGAGTAACCTTTTTCAAGACTGTTTTTACAACCGAATGAAACTGGAAACCTACTAACGATTTCGAGTACGCTGTGTTATTGAGCAATAAAATTCTACCATAACATTTCACAAGGCGCATCGATTTTTCGATACACTCCGAACCGATCTCGGTTCTGACACATTAACAAACTAGATTGTATATAATATGATTCATCATGCAGCTTGAACGCTCAACTCACCATTGAAAACCATGGAAGCACTGTACAGCTGTTTCATCCTTGTTGGGAATCATCAGCAATGCACATCCACCGAGCCCCCACGGGGACTCGAACCCGGGGTGAACGATTATGAATCGAACACCTTAACCGCAAGGCTATCCGGGCTGGCTAGATTGTCTGAATAGTCCCACAGTCATGGTCACATTAAGAACAAGATGCTGGAGAGCGAACAATAGTTTTCAATGAATCCCATGCGTGCTCTTACAATTCATATGGGTGAGGTAATATCTGAATGCGTTAGCCATTGGCCGGTGTAAAGGTCATTGTTGTAATGTTAGGAAAAAGGGGGTGAGTGGGGAGGGGTGTCTCTATCGTGTGCGTGTTGTGGGGAGAGTTTCACTCTCACAGTCACAGTGGACTTTTGGGGTTCGGTCGACGAGCCGTGGTTTCCGGTTTTTGGCCAGGGCAGCTGGAGAGCCTGGACTAGTCGGGTAATAGACGGGGGGCGGGGGGCGGGGAAGGGGGGAAGGGGGGAAGGGAGGAAGAGTTAGAGAGACAGACATACTCAGAATTGAATAACTCAACTGTACTCCTGCTGAGTACTCAGCTATGATTCCATGCACCCGGAAGTATTTTCACAGCGCACAGGACAAATACCAGATGGTCACAACTATCTGGTTTCCCTCATGTTTTTACTCATCTTTATTCAAAATGTTTTTTTTTCCTTCTAGTTTGCGGTTCATAGACTCGGTCACGTGTGAACGCGATTTTACACTCAAGTGAAAAAGACAGGAAGAAATTTCATAAATAACAGTGTTCATGTATCGTAATCACCAGCTCTCGCTGCCATTTGATCGTAATCAATGAACCAATGCTCAGCTGGGCCACAATATGTACTATTGATCAGCTGAACTTGGGACTGGTGACACCCCACCCAACCTTACCCTTCGGGCTGAAGGAGCCCGGAGTCTGAGTTATACACACGCACACACACAAGCACATAATTGCCCAGCCCTAATGCGCAACTTTTCATAAACTTTCTCATTTATGGGATCCAGTGCAATTCGATAACTTATTTATTCACAGCATCAAACGGACCAGTAGTCTGAAGTGCAGTAGGGATCGAGTTAATATTAGTAGCAGTTGTAAAAGTAACAGCCATCGTATTAGTAGTAGTACTAGCTATGATAACAGTAGTAGTAGTGGCAGTAGTAATAGTATTAGCACTAGTAGTAGTAGCGGTGTTAATAGTAATAGTAGTAGTGCTGCTAGTACTAGCAGTAGTGGTAGCCGTAGTGGTAGTATTAGTAGTGCTTGTAGTAGTAGTAGTAGTAGCAGTGGTGGTGCTCGTATTAGTTGTAATAGTAGCAGTGTTAGTAGTAGTAGTAGTGGTAGTAGTAGTAGTAGTGGTAGTAGTAGTAGTAGTAGTGGTAGCAGTAGTCTAGTTGCATTGTTATTATTAATAACATTATTACTAACAGTAACAGTAGTTTCTGTGCGGTCCCCTAGTTTTTACGCTCCGGTAACTAGTCCATGAATCGTGAATTAGTTTCTTTACGCCATAGCTTTAAGCAGTTACTATATATTATCATTTTAATCCACTGAATTCAATAGTCTCTATCCCGTACAAACAGCACACTTGTTCTAATGTTATCTAAACACTTGATGAAATGATACTGCTCCCATTAAAACAGAGGCTCAAAGTAAGAACGAATGACTGTAGGACGGATGCTTGTAACTTCGTACCTGTGTGCGTCTGTGTGTGTGTGTGTGTGTGTTAGTGTCTCTGTGTGCTAATTCTCAGTGAAGGGTACAAACATATCGGTGTGCAATGCTACAAGCCATGTAAGCACCTCTTAGTGCGGAGAAATGTACGTTGAACATTTATGTATTTATGTGAATTTTCGGTTCACTTCCAGTGAGGCATGAGAAACCCTTGCCACCGATTCTTACGGTATCCAACGGACCCACCTTGTGGAATCCATCGCAATCGATGCCTTCCTGAGAACCCTACTGATAAGGTTTCAAGTCGGGTGATTTATTGTTCGCATACTTTGGCAACTTTGGTGGAACAGCGATGAGATTCTTTTTCTTCTTTTATCAGGGGGGGGGGGGAGATGATTAGGCCCGTTACGAGGTAAGCACAGTGCACCGTATCGGGTAGCTCGGACGGGTTTCAAGTTTGTCTAGAACTGTATTGCCTTGGGGGGGGGGGGCTTTGGTGAAGGCTGAAAGATTGAAATCAGCAATCAGACCGTCATACGGAGTTGGGGCACGAAGAAGTTAACCGGATAGCTTCTTGGTTGGAAACCAAGGGATGCGGAATATCCTTAGTAAGGAGTATTTTATGATCTGGTAGGGAATTAGAAGCAGAGAGGATTATGCTGGACAAGGTTTTTCGAAAACTCTGCTATCAAAGTAAGTAGTTTTGTCTGCCGTGAAAGGAAGCACTGTACAATCAGGGGCAATCGGCTAACATGACCCTGGGTCTTTTGTGTTGTTTCATTCCAACTCAAAATTGTCACGATTATTCTCGACAGTGCAATGAGTCTTTAAATTTACGAGATGTCCAGCAAACAGCAGACGCAGTGACTGAAAAATACTAGTACAACAGATAATGAACCCCAAGCTTTATTAACAAGCCAACAATAATAACAAAAACGTTAACTACTACTACTACTACTACTACTACTACTACTACTACTACTACTACTACTACTACTACTACTACTACTACTACTACTACTACTACTACTACTACTACTACTACTACTGTTGTTACTACTGCTCCTATTACTTCTGCTACTATTACCACTTCTAGTATTACTCTGCTGGTACTACCAATAATACTATTACTACTACTGTCACAGTCCATAAAGAGTGCCCTTTGAATAGCTTGCTTAATGGGTACCACTTATTTAGACATCAATAAAATCAACCAAGCACAGCAGAACTAGGGAATCTGCCGGGTAGGCGGAATATGACCGATTCAATTCCCACTCTCGGCGTGGGACTTTTGGATGTGAAAAATACAGGGGACCGAGAGTTTTAAAAATGCCGGTGTTTTTTCCGTTGAATAGGATTTAGGCTCTTCCTAATAATGATGTATTCCATGAGCATAACAGAAATGCTCATCTTTATCCTCGATATCCAGGCCATCGGAGAACAGTTGCAGTCCGGTCGAGGATGCCACGGTGTGGTTCTCATGTGATTCTTCATCATGGTCCCTTCAGTCCGTGTGACTCAGTCGCGTCCATTGTCTCTCCATACTAACTGTCGATTGTTGTATTCTGGCAATAAACTACTCAGTCTGCAGGTAACATGCATACTCCACCTCACAACAACTACTACTGGTACTACTACTACTACAGTAGATAGTAGTAAAGATGATAGTAAGGTGCTAGGAAAACAAGAAGCAATTTGGGTGCAAATTACAACAAAACCAACAGACAAGACCGGACGGACTCGTCAACTGCTTCGAATTCATCATCATCCGGTGCCAGTACAAAAATTTCTGGTGAAAATTCCTGAAATTTTTTTATACAACAATCTTATCCAGGTCTGCTACAGAGCACTTCCCGCACATCATGCAGCTTGGTCTGGAACCTAACAGACGGGCATTCCGAAGGAGGAGGGTTCTAAACGTGTAGTGGATGGTCGAGCAATTTAAGTTAGCAATGCACAAAAGATAGGCGTAATGGATAGTGATTGTCAATCGCATTCGGCAGTGATATCATGAGAGTTCGATGAGAATACACAATCTGTGTGTGTATGTGTGTGTGTGTGGATGTGCTTTGATATTTTATGTCCTAATCGTTCGGATGGACTAGCGGAGGATGGGATTAGTCACGTGATGACATGAAAATTATCTTTGCGATTTCTGCCGAGCACGGGTGTCTCATCGTAACAGATGCAGTGCAAATTCTCCGAGTGTGTATCAAATGGAAATTAAACGCGGAGATCAGAATTATTTCCTACATGTGAACGAACGTGTTATCGAGGCTGTGTCTGGACGACCAGTGCTACATATGGACAAAAAATTGCACGAAAATGATCAAGGATCGTAAACCTGAACCGAGCAAGATCGAAAAAAGCCACAATACTCATTAATCCAAAGACCAAAGTCAAATCTCCAAGTTTCTGCCTTAACCAAAGCATTCCTACTTCGGTAAAAACTGTTGATTTTGTAATGTTCATTTTGAACTTTTTCCAGTCCTCTTATTTTGATCGCTAAAATGCATGCCACTTTCCGAGTGAGATCGAAATTTTATGCACGCATTGTGTACCCGGTTTCGACCAAGATCGTGTTGACGATGTCACTCGCGTCATCGTCTATTTGGTGATAATGGTGATATTGGGTAGGAATTAAAAATTCACCCAAATTCTCAAAGTGATCTAGAAAAAAATTTTTATACAAACACCACAGTTGTTTCGGGCCAAAGTACCCCAAAACTAGTTGACTGTGACGAAAACCAGTAGAATTTATCATGTAGGAGTCGAAGGAAGGGGGTGGAGGAAGGGCGGAGGTGGGGGGGGGGTGCAATGGATTGCATGTAACAATATTGGCAAGGTAGTCGACTTTCAAGTTCGCGGAGACTGACGAAGTACGCTAAATTGCAAAATGACACAAATCACCGGAACGGGAGGGTGGTGGGGTGAGTTGGGTAGGAATGAGTTCAGATTCACGAGACGAATTGTTTTGATCAGAATGAAATCAATTAATTAAACGAACGCGAAAATATTCAAATTTGCATTTTATTTTAATCTCAGTTTTACCGATTCCGTCAACTAATTGTCAGTTTAAAAAAAATGTAAATAGCCACACTTTGATTGTGATCGAAAATAGTCTTAAGATGAAATGACACGCAGATGCACACAGTCACACACCAAAAACGGACGGGATTTGGTTTGACAACAGTTGTTTCCAAGCGCGCATTTTGTATTACGTAACACAAGTTAAGCCGAAGGAATTCTTCGATAAGAAGCAAAGGACGTTCCATGTTGACTTCCCCAGTAGAAGTGACCGTGATTACCACCGTGAGCAGAGAGCGACGGAAATACGGTCAACTTGATGTGTGGACAGAATTTTCGTGAATAAATTTATCCAGTAGAAAGTGAAGACTCCAAAAAAGAATTTCTCTCTCATGTTCCGTTTGAAAATGCACATATGCAACATTCAGGGCGTGGAAAGTCCCAGAGCTTCCCTCTCACATCTCCTATCGATTTCATCAGTCAACGAAATCTATACAAAGCGGTTCCAAATTGTATTGACTACTCTTTCTTTACTGGATTTATCATTATCATTTGCGGAACTGGCTACGTAACTAACTAAGTAGCCAATTGAGTGGCTCACTATATAACTACCTAATTAGCCGATTGACCAATTAATTACGAATCTTTTCATTAGTTAGTTAATAAATCAACTGATCAATTGACCTACCAACTAAATTACTAACTAGCCAGCTAGATAGCTAGCTAGGTAGCTAACTGACCACAAAACCAACTTACCAACTAGTCTACTACATAACTAACTAGCTAGCTATTTAACTAACCAGCTAACTAACCGTACAACTAACTAGTTAACTAACTAACTAACTACCTAGGTAACCAACCAACCAACAAAGTAACTGGCTAGGTGGTCGGACTAGCTAACCATAAAGAACCAACTAACTAACTAACTAACTAACTAACTAACTAACTAACTAACTAACTAACTAACTAACTAACTAACTAACTAACTAACTAACTAACTAACTAACTAACTAACTAACTAACTAACTAACTAACTAACTAACTAACTAACTAACTAACTAACTAACTAACTAACTAACTAACTAACTAACTAACTAACTAACTAACTAACTAACTAACTAACTAACTAACTAACTAACTAACTAACTAACTAACTAACTAACTAACTAACTAACTAACTAACTAACTAACTAACTAACTAACTAACTAACTAACTAACTAACTAACTAACTAACTAACTAACTAACTAACTAACTAACTAACTAACTAACTAACTAACTAACTAACTAACTAACTAGTCAGCTAGATAGCTATCAAACTAATTAATTAAATGAATAATCAGCCAACCAACTAATTTGCTAACTAATACCAGTTAGGCATCATTCGGTCTGTCACTTATACCGACAGATTGCTATCTACTTCAGTGAAATGAATAACTCTCTGCGACCTGGCGAGACAATCCAGTCGAAGAAACATCGGAAGCAAACTTCAAATTGCTTACAAGTTTTGCTAAATTAGTCCCCCGGAGCAGGGGTTATTTACCACATCTCCGTTCCCTTTTTTTACCTGGTAAAGTAGATGAAAAAGTGGCTGTTCAGAGAAAGGCCGGCTTGCCAGTCCCGTGTTCCCAGCTATTCAGATCAGAGGCTCTCAAGTTCTACTCGCAAAAAGCCATAAAGGGTCTACCCACAGGTTCTTTTACGGAGGGCTGAAAGGTACTTCTGTCTGTGTTATTTATGGCAAGAAATGAAAAAAGATCCAACTCGAAACTGCACCAGCCCGTTCCCCAATCACTTTTCTGTTCTCTGCCCTGGTGCTTGTGCCACAATATTGCCTGATTGAATCACGCAATGGACACTGATACTGCGTTTGATGGTAACTGGTGCGTTTTTGACGGTAACCGGGATCTCTGACCTTATTACACACGGACATTTTCCTTTTGATTTCATCGCTCGGACTGTAATCAATTCTGAACTTGCCCACGTTTGACCGATTTCAAACCACCTAGTAGTTGCCGTTGAAGTTTGCAGTTTCTATGTCATATTTGAATCTTTTTTTGGATGAACGGTACTAAAATCCGCAATCAGATATTCGATGTTTTTGTCGTTAATTGTGTCTTGCTTATGCCAACGAGTACCAGGTGTTCGTTACACTTCTGACTATTCGAATCCTCCGTCAATTTTGTGCCTCACGAACTCTTTCGAACACGCGCAACACGTGCAGCGCATCCGGAACTCCACTCTCTCTCTTTTTAATATATATATATATATATTACAAATATTACAAAAAAGCTTGCAGTGAAACAGCAAAAAATACGGGTTACTTTTATTCCGCTTTCTTTCATTGCCACCTATTTTGGTATTTGTGGTGTTGGCACTGGGCCTGACTACGAGCTTGGCTTGTAGAAATGATAGTGATAATTCGAATCACAGGGGACTTTACGCAATGAGCTTTATTTTTTCGCACTCAGCTTGATTAGTTCACAGCAAACTCATTAATAGTATTTAGAATCAGAATGACCGTAGCAATAATAATAACAGCAACTCAAAACTGCGATACGAAGCTTTCTAATTAAAAAAGCTATTTATATTCATGAAATGGTCGACCTCACCAAGTGATCGAGGAGAGAAAACATGTGCACTGTGAACTATCTCGGTGTCAACTCCTTTGTTGTCTGTTCATCTCTCTGAACGCGACTGCATGTGGTGAAAGATTGCTGAGTAGTTATTCAATAAGGAAGAAGATATGATAATACCACACGAAAGTGTGAACTCTTATAGAACAGATTGACAAGAAGTCTGAAAGCTGTGCAATAACAACAACAATGCTAACTCGTAGATTAATAGAGAAGGGAAATTCGAAATAGCTCGGATTCAAACTGTCACTGTCTCTCCGATTCGGCAGTTCTCACGAATATTTATCGATAGTGAACACGGACTACATATAGAGATCACTGATGTAATTCACTCAATCAATCAATCACTCAATCACTCAATCACTCAATCACTCACTCACTCAATCACTCACTCACTCACTCACTCACTCACTCACTCACTCACTCACTCACTCACTCACTCACTCACTCACTCACTCAATCAATCAATCAATCAATCATTCAATCACCCAGCTGCACTCAAGTAGATCGTACACTTCGTCCAATGGATTTCGTTTGCGTTTTATTGGCCACTTTAGAACTGAGGTAATGAATACCGTAGCAACATTCTACTCGTGAGTGATGGTCATAAAATCTTGTACTTAGCTCAACCAAAGTGTAAAACTGGTAAGCGGCTAGTATACTCACAAACTTCAACTTCGCAGTACCAAGGCAAGTGGAACCTTCATGCTCCCGGCTCCGGAACCTATTGCTGTGCCTGTGTGTATCGGATCGTTATTTCCACACCCACTCTCTCGTCTGAGGAACCTGGTACAAGTACGACGAAGCAGACAATTTGTTGTTACCACAATGTTCCCTATTTTGCCAAAAAATGAAGCCGAATGACCACAGCTATTTCTTAGCCTTCCGGGGCTGTCTTAAGTCTTAAAAAGGCTTCATCGCCTTGATGGGGCGCGAAACTCGCAAGAAAGTTACTTCCAACGCCCTACCTAGCTTTGGATTGTTGCCTTCGCGACCATCTCAGGAGAAGGATTCACAGGACCCAAGTGTCACGAAATACTTTAGATTTCTTAAGGGTTTTAAATATTTGTTTTTGTTGTCACTCAGGTTGTTGGTGGCCATGATGACGGCTTCAGCTCGACTGACGTTTGCGATCTAAGCATCTTGGCAACCTTAGTTTTCAGTTCACATCTCCTGGATATCCAACTCTAGAAAAGGTATTGACATTCAGTGTGTGACAACCGTTCCCTAGGCTGAAATATCTGGGCAGTAGTAGTATGCTAGACGTCCACGAAAATAGTCCCTGCGCACATCGGAATTAGCTGGAGGAAAATGAAAGCAACTGGAAGGAGGTGTTTCTGTCCTTTCTGATAAGTCCCCGAAGACTCTACCACGTAGAAACCGTGAAGGAAATGCCGAAAAATCATCAACAGTATCTGCTTCATTTTCGTTTACTATTGAACTAATGCACTTGAAACTGTGTCTGGGTTCATGCGTGATGACCATCGTTCGGTCGGTACTACCTTCTGCACTCTCCAAATATAGAGTAGAGCTCATTCCACCTCTGGTTTTCATTCTTCCCGCGTAGAATAACGACCCTTGTGGGAGTAGTAGATAGGGAAACTTTTTTCCAGCCTTATAAAGTATTTGTAACTTGTGGCCTTCGTTTCAATGAAACCTCCTTTGGGGTAGAAGAAGTCCATCATTGGAGCCGATCCCTGTGCCGATGACGGGTTGTTGTCCGTCAAATCCCAGGGGAGTTATGGCATGGCAGTGTGGATATTCACAACATCGAGAGTCAGCCCATATAGGCTGATGGCTAGGCTTTTCACTCACAATCACTCATCCCGGGTTCAAGTCCCAGTGAGGGCTCGGTGGATGAGTACGGCTGAGGATGAAATAGCTATACGGCAGTGCTTCTCTGATTTGCAATAGTGAGATGAGCGTTGGTACTGAAACGGCGACAAATCCAAGTGATGGATATACCATCAAAGCATAAAATACCACCACCATCACCATCACCACAACTGGTCAGTTAGTTCGTTGAGTACTGATTTATTCAGATGATTGGCTAATTAATCAGTTACTTTGTTTGGTCGGTGATTACTCACACTGACCACAGATGCAAAAGTGACTGGGTAGCAACGAGATTCCGTGTGCGCTTAAGTCGACTGTACATTTCAGTAGTAAAAACGAGTCTTCAACCACTCTCTTAGCTGACTGTTAACTCTGAGGTTAATAGTAATGCTCGGAATACACCGACCAATGAGTCAATTTGCAGTTGTATTGTCGGTCATTGTTGTAGTTTTTGTTGTTGTATTTTAGTATTTGCTTTCGTACTGGTAACCAAGTCCACTTAACGAATAATGTTGACCGTTTGATTCTGAGGGCTTGTCATTCTGCTGTTTACTAGCCGCTTGTGACCATCTCTTCGTGTCAGGTTTTTGTCTGCCGCGGTCTACCTCCTCCCCTCCTCCTTTTATACTTCTGAATTCAACAAAGCATTTTTCTTCCATTCTTATATCGAGCCGATGATGTGACAAATGTGCATGGAAACTAAAAGTGCGTGTGTGTGTGTGTGTGTGAGAGAGAGAGAGAGAGAGAGAGAGGACTCGTGAAAACCATCGACATCTCTTTTATTCGCAGTATTATACACATTATTCACATACAATGCATGTAGCCGGACTTTTCTATGGAACATGTGCGCTGGATTGCGAATGTCTGTACAATACACGTACAAGACGCGGGCAGTTCAGCCGATGTACGACGTGTCTTGTCATCCACATGCGAATATAGGCACACCGACGCAGATGCCTCACAATATTTGGCTCACAGTCCACCTACCTGTACACCCTCTCACTCTCATGTTCCAATCCGTTGATGGCAATATCTATATTTCATTAAGCTTGTTCTATCGGTCCAGGAATCATCCTTTCAAGTGTACCCAATTGAGGAGTGGTCCAAGACTTTAAACGGCACGAATGATTTTTCTTTTGTATGAATACTTGACAGTATGTGTTTGCGTGTGTGTATATATATATATACATATATATGTATGTGTGTATGGGTTTGTATGTTGAACTTTGCATATCAAAGAATATGTACAGAGACTGAGGGGAGGACGCGGAGGGTGGGGGTGAAAAGTTCGATGCTAGGACGATTGTAAGGGAGTTCTTATTTGCGCTAGTTTCAAGCTCTCTTTCCAACTTGGAAACACGCGTGTGCAAAACTGTGCACATGTGCTCACAGCTATTCATAACCATAAAACCTTTGAAAAGCACAATTATAATGATCGTTCGTTGGTTGTTGTTGTTTTTTACTTTACCGTGTCCTGCTTCTTCCACTTCGTCCTCGTTCTTCTCGTCTCCGGCTACAGTTCCAGAAAACAGTCGATTTCAGCTCGGCAGAAATATTGAATGACAGACTTGACCTGAACAGAAAAAAAAACAGGTATAAGAAGAAGACAAAGAGGATGACGACCACAACGACGATGATGATGATGGTAATGATGAATTAGAAGAAGAAGAAGAAGAAGAAGACACCCCGAGACAGAAATAACGAGAGGGGTTGCGTGGTTATTTTGTCAATTCGACCGCTACCAGTTGTTGGAATAGTTCAACTCATCGACTGCGTCGAAATGATGTGGCCATTTTCGCGGATACGGACTGAATTATGAACAAGGCAAAGTTGTACTCGGTGTACGCTTGTCTCCGCATACACTCTGGTACGATACAAGTGCTAGGAGTTGTAGTCGTATTCGTAACAGCGACACCACCACCAGCCTACCCCCTCCCTCGTCCCCCCCCCCCCCAAAAAAAAGAACAAACACTTTAAACTTTTACGGTTCGGTTGTTTGATCGTGTTGGAGAAAGAAACCAAACAATCGAAGGCGGGGGGGGGGAGGAGAAGTTTACTCTTAATTGCATCAAGTTCTAAAACCCGGAATTCTGAATAGATAAACAAACTAATGTGATTAGCTTGTATCGTGTGCTTTACCGCAATGATGATGTATGAGTCGTGTGAACATGGCCGTTTTGATGGGACCATGTGTTCCACGAATCGACCAAAATAAAATACACTGTTTCTGATTGCGCACGGAATAGAACGAAATGAGAAGGCTGAGAAAGAGAGCGGACACACAGTAACGGTGGCCTAGGTAGTGGTATCATTGTTATGCACTAAGGAATAGCCGAAAGGGGTTTCTACATGAAGTAACCCCGGACTTTTAACTCTCCCGTAAGACTGGGTTTCTAGATGGATCCATGCCAATCTAAGCTTGATAATAATATGTGGGGTACGGCTGAAAGCATGCAATTCCCGTCAGATTCCTTTCTTTGTATTGATTTATCTCAAGCTGATAGTTCTGCCCAACCTGTTTTCCCTACGAGTGTTTGTGATTTGCCATTTGTCGGTTTCAGTCACGAATACGATACATTAAGAATAAAATTACGGACGGGTTGTATTATCACTATAAGAGACAATATCTGTTTGACCACCTCTACGCTTTCAAATTCGCTTAGATCGTTGTGGCAGTCAGGTTAATCCCACAAATCGTATGTTATTAAATTGCTCGTGGCACATTTTATTTGCACCCAGATTTAGCAAAACTGCCATTAGAAAACCATTAAACCAACTTGTGCTTTGATTTCATCGATTTCCAGCTTAAACTTGTCGCAGAATTCGTGAAGTGTGACAGGCTCTGAATGATCGAATACGACGGTGACCTTGGCAAGGTAAATTCAGTTTAAATTATAAGCAATGAAGTCTAGGTAATTCTGACTAAAGAAACTTTCTGCACAGATACTTTCGGATTGCAGGTGGTTCGTTTTCATGATATCTCTCCCGGAACTCACAGGGATAAAGCAACAACATTGCCAAAGGCCCCATAGTTAATTCTGCTAAAAAGATTCATACGTAACCGTCAAACTTGTTTTTCATTCTTGAGAATTACGAAACCGTAGACGAATCAGTGGCATCGTCCGCACCACAAATCTTAGTATGTTTGATGGAATTTTCACTGTTCAATAACAGATTCAGTTTATAATTTGTCTTACAAATGGAATTCGTAAGTAATGGAAATGAATTATTTGGTAGAATATCTAATTATCAATTACGGTATCGCAAGTCTAGCCTGTTTCGCCTTGTCAAAAAGGGTGCAGATAGTCGCAAAAGCATGAAATTTAGCTCACTGATGACCAGGTCATTTAGAATTCACTTGGGAAGTAGTCCTTTCGGCGTTATCGTTTAAATACTTCGTGTTCTGTACGGGTCTTTGGATCGTGCATCCATTCATCATGGAATGTATTCAGAGTGTAGTATTGTAGGGAGTTCTTTGAGCTGAGCACATTGTCTTTACTTCATAAAATACAAACTACACTTTTTACTCTAGCAGAAACAGCTCAACACGTCATACATATTCCGTACTTAAAATTGCTTCAATGAACACACTTTCAAGTGTGAAAGTGTTTTAGAAGATACATAGCCCTTGAGTTGATTTGCTCAAATGATGATTTCCGCATGACGCAGAGTCTCGTCAGATGTTTTTTCAACGTTTTCAGCATTGTTCTCATTTGGTGGCAAGCTTTCTGTGATTGTTCTTTTTATTCTTCAAAGAACCGCATTTACGGACTGTATTTGGTCGTTGTTTGTACAGGACTCACTCTTTTCTATCGCTCGCTTCATTCATGCCTCATCATGATCAATGAATAACCGGTGAAACCGGCTTTGAGAAATTATTAACGAAGGAAAAGCTGGTAGGGTCTCATATGTTGAAACTTACTACACACTTCCTAATGTGCATCGATTTGTTGAGATAATTCACGCTTTCATCGGAATATGACTGGGCCGTATACACACTGTGCACATAGTGCTTGGAGAGATTCCGTTTATGGTCCAATGTACCTAGCTCGTGTTCATACATGACTGACAGCTGAACAGCTCATAACCGCTCATCTTTTTTCTATCGTCAACTTCTTTCGTGTATTTTGGGGTTATTTTTTGATGTTCTCATGCATCACACTAGTTGCAGATACTCGTGTCATTATGCCTCACCAATAAGGCGTTCGTCAAGGCTAGACGTGGTCATTTCACAAAGTGTTTGAATCTCTCATTCGATTCGGTAAACCAGGTCTTACCAGTTCCTGTGCGTGCTTGCACGTCTGATTGATTTTCTTCTGGTTTCACGTGACTAATATGAATCTTACGAACGTGACTATGGTCGAGTCCTGCCAGTCTTGATTGGTTAACTAACAAACTGCCTCGTCGGGGCTCATGAAGGCACTAAGCAATGTACGAGATTCATCTCCAAAAATAAAAGTTCATTAAGAACTTGCGTCCGCAATCCAATAGTCAAACACGTGATTGTTCCGACAACTTCGAACACGAACAATGAATATATCTTTCTATGATATCTGTAGACCATGGTTCTGTGTGCTTGTGGAACGAGACTGCATTAGACGAGCAAACGATAATTCGAGCCACTACTGACCGTCTAACTATCGACAATTCATGGTTGAGTCATACATCTCATACCCGGGTAATCGTTGAACTGGTGTGATTTTATTTTCCTCTCAACTATCCCAGATCATGCCGTTGCTTCATTCCCCGTTTATGGCTCCATTTGAATTTGACGATCGATTTACTGACACACACACATAAACACACTCGTACGTATGATGCCTTTTTGAACCGGTGGGGTTATCGATTGATAATGACGTTTGTGGTTTGTGACTGACCTACTTCTGGTTGTGATCCGGACAATTTGTCCGCTCCAACATTGCCAGTAGTCTTATGCTACGGAATGCAAAAGTGACTTGATCTCTGTATGCTTTTCTCAATTTCACAATAGCATTTAAAGTGCCGACCCTTTTTTAAAATCCGCCAGTGAATTTTGGTGCTTTTGTTGATATTTTTCATTACCCTAATGACATTGAACTTGGAAAAATTAATCTTTCATCTGGTAATCTACGTTTTATTTTGCAAACGGTCCTACCGTAATTAGCATTGCGAAAGTGCTGGCCGTATAATAAGTAGAAAATAACGGTTGACCGTGGGTAAATGCACATAGAAAAACAATGTTCGATTGCGTTTGGATGCAAGATATGTTATCGACTGAGACGTGGTACAACGCAGAAAATATTTGATTAACGCACCCACAGTCCAAACGACGAAAATAAGGCGATCAATTTGAACATAATGTATGCGATAGAGTTATAAACATTTATGAACTGAGGGGGAGGGCAAAGCTGCTATTCGAATTGAGATTTAGAGCATAATTTGCATACAATAGGTTTCAAATTCATTCAGTAATGCTTATGATAAAATCGTCATCAAAATACCAATAACTTATGCATAACTTCCAAGTGGTATTGCACACGCCTTTCCGTATTGATGTAAACAAAGACCTAGACGCAGTTGTCATGGTAATAAGATGTCATTATTACCAAGGTGCCTACGTGCAGTTGCCAGATCAATAACAGGTGCTGACGATGTACAAAGGCTCTTTGTTCCTTACTCGCTCCCTGTAGATAATCGCGTAATGTCTTTGTGCTTCATCCGGCTGATTGGCATAAGTAAGTAAAACATTTTATCTCGGAAACCAAGGTCACACACGTTCAGTAATCCATAGTACCGTGTAGAATTAACTGAAATGGTTGCAAACTTTCATTGCGTTCATACCGTCCACCGATTCCGTGATGTACCTCAGTTAAATCACAAAACTCGGACTATATGCTGAGAAACATTTTCAGTCCATAACAGTTGATTATACTCGTGGAAGCAACGGAAGAGGTATGCTCCGTAGTCCATCGAGCCTACCTCACTTCTAGGGATAACTGACAACCAGACTTTGCGATCTGGGAAGTGGTGAGCCACGTAAAGTCGCAGTAGGTCAGGTGTGGTAATGATTTGCATAACAATGCATTGCTGTTAGGTACACATTTGACCGGCAGTGGCGGTGGAGATAAACGCTTATACCACTCGACCAATGCCGGTCATTGAAGATCTTTCGATAAAACTGTTTTCATGAAGTGCTGTGTTCAAATCAATCAGTTTTCTGACTGGTTGATGGTATAAAGGAATACAACGGGAGGCCAAGGGACCGGTGATGGTAATTTTTGTGTTTTTTTTCCCCCGGTGATTAAGAATGGATGACAAGAGAAATCAGGATGATCTATCAAAGAACAGACCCACCGATGAACAAAAGAGAAAGGGGTGGAATTTACAACACGGATATTTCCGAGCCTACTAAATGCTCCGTTCAGGGTACTGGGGGGAACTCAATAGGAGAAGTCAGTCTGGTGACTGACGTATTCTAGTATACATCATGGACAGATAGGCTTGCCCCGGGGGAAACGGCAAAAGGAAAATACATCTGGATCAATCAAAGGGGTTAGGAAGGCTGCCACTGTGTTTGAAAAAATATTGACATGTTGATGGATTATAGCATGATTCAATGACACCTGAGTGACTGAATGCAACTTAACACCAGATTATATCACCAACACTTTCGGAATAGAAAAGGAAAGATCGAGATTTTCAATATTTAAGTTAATATTGACCAAGAGTGCGATTAGAATTGACGAGAGAAGAGGGGAATTGTTCATTCAAGGTTTGAGTGTCTTGCATGCAGAATTCATTGGAAAATATCTTCAAGTAAAGTCATCAGTTGGGTATGCCTATAAAAGAAATGGATGAACAAGGGATGTCAGTTAGCGGAATAGAAAATGTCTCGGTAGTAGGTGGAATAGGGAAGAATAGTCTTAAAACCTTACATGCAAGGTAGCCAGAGTGAGTGAGTGATTCAACGGGGGAAAATGACCGGCACATAAAATCCCATTTACGGAACTTCTGAAATCTCACGTAGCACACAGAGAGGGACACCCACCCCTTACCAGAGAGTGCATGTTCTCTGTGTGTGGGTCCGAGTTCCGCTGAGAACAACGAATTTTACCGCTTAGATTCCTTCATCATTCGCTAGACTGAATCTTTTTAGACTTGGCATTGTGACGGTTCTTAGATTCTGTGACAAAAAGCCCAACCTTCTCTCTCTGTGTATGTATGTATGTATGTATGTATGTTTGCATGTATGTATGTATGTATGTATGTATGTATGTATGTATGTATGTATGTATGTATGTATGTATGTATGTATGTATGTATGTATGTATGTATGTATGTATGTATGTATGTATGTATGTATGTATGTATGTATGTATGTATGTATGTATGTATGTATGTATGTATGTATGTATGTATGTATGTATGTATGTATGTATGTATGTATGTATGTATGTATGTGTGTGTGTGTGTGTGTGGGGGTGGGTGGGTGTGTGGGTCTCAGGAGTATGCTGTTCGGGTTTGAGTCCCATTTGGGGCCCCGTGGGTATTCAATACTAATGATGCCACCCAACAGAGATGAACCAGCTGTACAACTCTGCTTCAGCGGTTTTCAATGGTAGGTCGAGTTTCGATGCTGCTACTGGGATCATTGGGTGAAGACACGAGGCTCGACACAGCATTCAGCTTGCATCTGTTGGGCATATAAAAACATGATAAGGAAAATTCGGGATTCGTGCAGGTGGTTGAAGATGTCTGTGGGTGGTTTTCGATTGGTATGGCTTAGCCAGTGTGAAATGAAAGCAGTAGGATCATGAAGCACGGAGAAGATGGAGGAAGACGATGAAGAGGACTGTCTTTCGGATCGTTACCACACCCGACCTACTGGAACTCTACGTGGTTTTCCACTCCAAGTCTCTGGGTCTGGTTGCCGGTTATCCCCAGTAGTACAATGGGCCTCCGTGACTATGGGGTACATACCCCTTACACTGCACTCTGCGCAGCCACGTAATAAAAAAAAGCTAAGATTGAAGGTAAAAATGGTGGCAGCAGATGTTCAGTATTCATGGAGCGAACATGCTCAGTGGAGTCCTTTCAAGATGAATGACTCCCATGACTCCCAATGAAGCCTGCCCAACTTGGCTGTGGAAGCTTGTGAATTAACTACGGTTCTCAACGGCCGTGGTATTGCATGAGGATCTTTTCTGAGTTGCCTGGTCAACTCAGCTGTTGCCGTTATAGTCTTCAACTGAATACCATGATATCCTAGAGACCATGATAAATCGGAACTTATTATCGATCAATGCGGAAATGAACGTAGCGAAACTTTTTGAAACGCGTCACTGAATCTGATTTACTCGTGTTTAATCGTTTTAACGGGATGTGGGGCAGGGGTGGGGGTGGGGTGGTGAATTCCGTCTAACTGGCCATTTTCCAACATTCACCATTAGTTTCATTCTAGATAAGAAAAGCACGCCGCAGAATAGTCGCTGTTAGGAGACCAACGATCAAAATTCACACAAACCTTTCGAGTCCACTCATGTACCCAAATGAGGCTCATCGGTCGGTTTTCTGCTAAAAGTTCTGGATTATTTCAAAAATCAATAGTTTCCCGCCATCCTCCGCGCAGCCGAAATTGAGCGTCTCTCAAAATCTGTCCGATAACGAAAAGTTTGATGTCCTCGAAATCACACATCAGTTATCAGTTACGTAATTGGTACGGTGTATGAACACCGGGAGACTCCCCCCCCCCGCCCCCGACTTCACTCATGCCTCCACCACGATTACTCCTCGTATATTTTATTCGCTATATCCGAACACGATCTTGGATCCTCTACTCATCCTTCCTCTCCGAAGGGGTGGGGAGCCCAGGGTGACCATTAACATCACTGTGCCTGTGCGCCACAGAATGAATTCATAAATAAAATACGTGCTCGGTTTCCATCAACGTGAAATCTTTTTGACAGTTGAGCAAAAACCTACTTTGTAATCTGCCTTGAGCAGACCGCGTTAATTCAATCAGGACTGACGTGTGATGAGTCATAGCCGTTTCTGAATAATCTGAAGGCTTTGCGGTACTTAGGTACACACACACACACACACACACACACACACACACACACACACAGTGCTTTCGATGAAAAAATACATGACCAGAGTGAGTTTTCTAAAAAGAATGTGAGTGGATTAGATTAGATTCAGTTTCTTATAGTACAGTGGCCTTCACACTAAGAAACACTGGTCCAGACAGCTCAAATAGTTTCTTGCATCCAGATGCGAGTGATCAAATGGAAGAAGTCGTATAAGTAGTATCGTTTTGCACTAATCGCAATCCCTAAATTGAGAGAGCGTATTTAAGTCGCTTCAACCCCGAACTACGCACACTAAAATGCCAAGAAGGTTGAGGCTGCGGAACTGTACTTTAATTTAATACATGTGACATCAAAGTAGTTAATTTATAGGTCACAGGTTAACCAATGAAGACAGGCTTTAGTGGTAATTATACATCGTGATTCTGATTGGCTAGGGCTTCCCAGTGTATGTGGCCGCAGAACTGACCTGTACCTTTTCCCCGTGAAATACCTGCCAAATCGCCATAAACTTTTAACTTTTTTAATAAAAAAAACATTTATGTCTTTCAACCATTCTACAAAGTAAATTTAACCAGAAGGATCATTTAGTACCTGGCTTTCGTATCTGTTACTATTGAAATGGTTCCATGCAATCCAATGAACCACATTCACACCGTATTCAATTCGCTCTATAGCTAAATCACATCCCAGAAGGTTCTCGTTCTTTTCCCCAGATTCTGGTGGATTTGAGAGCGGTCGCTAGTGTACATCGTCTCTGTAATCGGACTGCGTCATTTTCACGTACAGACCAGTAATCACAAACCGCTAGAACATTTTATCTTCGAGAAGAGGATATATTCAGGCTCAGGGGATAGCAATCTTCGCCACTAATTCATACCGCTTTGCCGTTGTTGTTTGACTGCTTAGAGCCCACCGTATGTGACAATGCTTGACACCGATTAGTTCTGCAATCTGCCGATTGCATTTCCCAGATTCACCCAGTTGGATCAGCATTATCCTTTGACTCGTGGATATCAAATTTCCTGCTTAGTGGACCCATCATACAAGTGCGGCTATACGAGTCCGATCGAACGACGATCGTTACTGAGCTGAGTCCATTTGATAACCCTAAAACCAAATGGACATGATTGTCCACAAGAAGCGTGATTATACGGTGCGTATTCTCAACGGTTATCATAAATTGATACAAAATGGCTCATCAGCATTGTTATCACGGGTATTGGTCACCTCTTCCGAGTTGGCTTTGGTAAATCTCCAGCTGGGTTACTTTTGCAGGTCTTGGCATGAGATGAAAACATTCCCGCTCTCCAGTCAAATGAGGTTTGCATCATTGTTGTTTTCTGATCAAGATGAATCTTAGTCCACAGGATTACAACTTACCACATCCATTTGCTTGTAATTCCAACTGACACCTTATCTTTAAACAAGTGCTTTACGACCATTTCTGACCCGAAAATGTTTCTTTTTGGAGGGCGAAATTCCAACAGAGGGTTTTGAGAAATCAACTGCTTCGAAAAAAGTTTTCCATCGTGAAGATTTTCTGGTGCAAAAGAGGTGTTTCTTGCAAGGAGGTTGCATTCTGGCTGGACTTCCGCCGTGACTTGAGGGACACGGACGTGAACGCCAATATGATCACGAACATGTCATGACCACCACTACTGCCACTACTATTACTATTACTACTACTACTACTACTACTACTACTACTACTACTACTACTACTACTACTACGACGACGACGACGACGACCACCACCACCATCATCATCATCACCGTTACCACCACCGTCAACAACAACAACCGTAATAATAACAACATTATCAACAGCTATTTTTATTACCAGATTATATATGAAGTAAAGCAAAAGGGATTAACCAGTTGTATTGACTTTTGAGTCGCACGGAGCCTGAATAAACGGAGGGTCCCTTTTTAGGATCACACAACGAGATTACAGGTGCAGATCAGCTACGGAGTGCTCAACTATAGAGCTGATTGGACAGAGGAGGGTCAAGTACAAATACCTGGAGAGCGAAATCAACCGCGAAACCCGTCGTGTATTTCCGGGGAAATTTTGTGCTTCGGGCTGGTAAACGGGATTTACGATGGCAGGAGAGATAATCGCAGTTGATTCAGAACAAACTGTACAATAGTACCGGTAGGAAATGAAGGGAGATAAGGCCACCCGGCCATGAGTGGGAAATTGTAGATGAAACATTGATACGGTCAAAAGCTTTGTGCTGAACCCTGTCCAGAAGTCAGAGAGAGAGAGGAGAGGGAGTCCCACTCTAAATAGGACCGCTTTATTCAAGAATGGACTGTATTTGAATGTGGTATTGCCTAAGAAGTTGAATTAAGCTGAAAAATCATTTGCCGGAAACAAGTGAGAGATCTTTCTTGAGGCCTGTTGGGCTTTTTTACAAAAGTCTGTTGGGGGGTGGGGAGACCAAAATGAAGACGAAATACTTCAGAGTCCCAGAAGAACTGCATAGGAGGCAGAATGAAGTGCCTTATCAACAAAGCTGAGTTGGAGAAAACTAACGCATGCTATCGGAAAACAGACGTAAGATAGGCCGTAGAGGCTTTGAAAGTAGCCAAACCAGACGGTGATGGCCTTCAAGTCAGAGGTCGTATAACGTTTTTCTTTTCCTATTTATTTTCTTTTTATTGCATAATAATAGTAAAATATTTCAGGAAGGTGGATGTGACCAGTTTGAGAAAGCAGCTGGACAAACTGACTAGTGGCGGCACCATTCGAACACTAGGTAACAAGGTTCAAGTTTCCCCGTAATGATCATTTGACCATTATCGGTCACCACGGTGATTGCGAAATGTGGAGGTGCAGAAGGCAAGCGGTTGTCACAAAACTAATGAGAGAAGAAAGGTTTTGTTAGAAAATGCATAGATGGCGCTCTTCATACTGGACAAAAGGTCTTTAATAAAGTGAGTTAAGGAGGAAGAAAAGAGTCGATTTTTGAGAAGCACCAGAGTTCTCGGAGAAAACTCTAGAAGGGTGCCATCAAGAAACGTCAAACGAGAGCAGTCCTGGAAGGAGCCACGGAACCATGAGACGGAACTGCCATTGAATCAAAATCGGGCAACATTAGCCGAGAGCTCGTCTTGTCAACCTTGGAAATTTCGACAAACACTAGGTGATGCATCACAGGAGTCAGTGATTTGAGATCAGATGTTTAACAAGCATTAAAGCAGGTCACTAACATTTTAGCAGGTAGGCAAAATCCATTTTCCATATCGATCAGCAAAACATCACAAAACTGCTTCGCGATTTTGGATTCTGTGACTTTCGAAGCCACAGAAGTGAAAGGCAAGTGAACGGGATTTACTACGATTTGGGGAATCACCTCTTTTGGTAAAACGAGATAAACTGAGCTGATTCTCAGCGCTGGGGAAATGCCAAAAGAAATTGGCTAGTAGAAAAAGTTTCGTGACACGAGAGCCAATGCAAGTGCGCACTGTCTGGGTGCGATTGGTAAAATCTCATCGAAATCCGGACGTGCGTATGTGTTTTGGCAATTGCAGTGCTAGGGGAACACTATTTTAGCAGAAGCGGAATAGATGGTGTAAAAAAAGTTGAGAATAAAGAGTGGTTGGTGGCAAATGAGGGTAATAAATAGTTCAGGCTTTTGGCGAATTGGATACAGACTCCTTTTACAAAAAGGGAGGAAAAGGCAAAGGTTGTGAGACGTTACTTTTGCAAAAAATAAAAAATAAACAGCCTCCTTGCTGGCTTCATGTTTGATGAACTTGATGATAATTATTCGGATTACTGCCAGAAATTTGTTTCGTGTCTGGATAAATAGCACGGATGGTGGAAGAGAATTGTGAATAGAAGCCGTCATCTGAATCCAACGGGGGTAACCGCAGAAACAGAAACAACGACTCCAACATGAGTGTTTCGTTTGTGCTAGGGCGTATCTGAACACGGCTTTGAAGAGTTGCGTAATGACAGGTCATTTAAAACTGCAATACACACCAGCCAGGTTTTCTCCGAACACATTCATTCCGAAGCCGTTGATCATCAGCGTGGTTCTCGTCCTTACCGGAATACACAGAACAATCTTTCAGGTATTCTGAAGCAGTCGAACGACAAATAGAATATTACTAGTATACATCAATCTTTCCGAAGTCTTCTGCATAATTGACTTTGCTATCTTTTTTTTTGGGGGGGGGGGTGAGGGGGGGGGCAAATAAACACATCAGCCTTACGGCGAGACGTTCTCCCCGTTGGAAATCATCCAAGCTGACATGAGGTTTTCTCCAGGCATTATTAATTCATGCCTAACTGAAGGGAATAGTTCACTGGTTCCCGGCAAGCCTTTTACAAGGCACAGTTTGCTTTTCTCGGAATTCTACGCGAACATAAGCGGCTGTAGTTTTTTACTGAAATCCATTTTTTCACCAGCGAATCAGACTTCTCGGGGTACCTATTCTACGAGATACCCCTTGTAATATCAAGTAGCCCACGTAGCCACGGGGGTTTATCCTTTTGCCGTACTTACTTAGGCCGAGAAACAAAGAGCAACCTTTTGTAGACATCGGAACAAACACATTATTTGTTTGCTGGTTTGGTTTTGAATTTTCTTTTTCCTCGGCCATCAGTAGCAATAAAATATTTTGCAGTAGGATTAGGAGATGACATCGATAGGTGGCTGGCTGTATACAGAAAAATGACCGCTTTTCACCCCAGGATTACTGGAGTACGATCTGTTTTGATGACTCGTTAATAATGTGTATGATTATTAGTGCTTAATACACACATTGCCAAAATTCCAACGATATCGTGTTTGCCGTGGTTGCTGCAGTCAACGTTGAACCCTGACACAAACGTTGTTCTTGTAACTCTTTGTGGAACATTTTTCCTGGTTGTCCTCCACGTAGGTGAAAAATGTACCGAGCTGTTCGATTCACATCAAACAGAATGTGAACTGCAGATAGAGAAACGTGAATTATTTGTCCAAATTCAAACCTTCTCGTAGTCATGAAGGTGTGCATCATTGTGGTTTGGTTAGTAGTATGTTATCAGTCTGTACTGTTAGTGACTTATTTGAGTCTCTTAGGTACACGGGTCACAACCCAATAACAGCGATAATTTTGTGCTCTATTACATAGGTTATTTTTTCTCCGAAGATCAGTTGTCCACAAAAAGCGCATTAACTTCTCCTGCCAATATTGAAAACAATTCCTTCGTGATAAACAAACAAAGGCCGGTGGCCGAGTGATTATGGAAACTGAACCTTTAACGTGTTCACGGTCTCGCTAATGTGGAAGCAAGTAGCAAATTAATAGATATGTCCACGGTTAAAAGTTGTATGATGCATAGCCTATTGCATCAACGTGCAATAAATTAGTCTTGTCGGAGACTGGAAGCATTTATTTTTCGAGCCTGATAAATTCTTCCTGGATCAGATCTCTGTGATTTGTTACAGCTCATATCCACCGGCCTGAAGTCATTGGAAAGGATGTCACTTTTTGAGCTCCATAAGTCATACCACTGAATGCACGCAGTAAATTCATAGCCAGAACCAGTAGTGAAGCAACTTGAATACCTTTTCGATTGCGACAAGTGACCACCTTTGCTGGGCATTTATTGCTGGCTTCAGATCAGTCGAAAGATGATCTGGATTTCATTGCTTCATTCTTATTCGCAGTAGTGTATAAGAGCTTACGGATAAATCCCTCCTAATATACAGCGCTCTTGAGGCGCTATTTATCAGTAAAACGTAGATGATGTAAATAACGGAGTCGAATTTGTGGACTTTCCCCCACCGTGTCTTGTTATGACACTACGTTTTACGCGAAGAATATAAAAACTCGTTGTCCTTCGCGATAATATCCCGAGCAGTATCTATCACAAAAACTCGTTCCCAAAGCGTTCTCAGAATTTTCTGTTGCCAATTTAAAAGGTAGTGGAATTTCAAGGTTTTGGATGCACTCTTCTCCGTCATCGAGGGAACAAAGTGGACAACTCAAGGACGAGCCGCGCATGACCTTGATGTCAAGGTCACACAAGCCAAATAAACAGACAGTTTCTGCCACTCAGTTTGCCATTCAGCGCGTGCCGCGCGATGATATGGTAATTTCAAAATGTGTTTTATTGTTTTTGCTTCTTTTAACTAAGCACACTTTTGGTCGATGCTTCGGGGAAAAGATTACTTTCGGCAGGATGTGCGCTTATTTATCAGTGACAAAACCATCTGTGATGATTTTTACCTTCATAGTTTGAAAATTAATCGGATATGATGTATGAATAATTTCTGACATTCAAGCTTCATAGGAGTTTTCTTGAAAACCAAGTTCAAACAATTTCAACTACCTACAGGGCATTAAGGACCGAACATAAACAATATTCAGTCATTTATGTTTTTATATATTTCCGGCTTTCGTCAATAAAATACGTGAACCTGGGAACGAATTACTCATTTCTAAGACGGCAACTGTCAGCGAAATTTTGAGAACACCTATCTCAGGGGATAACGCAAGTTGAGTACGTATCCGGGACTTTATTCTGACCTATCATATTGGACTTTCATGTTCGGTTTCTGGTTCAAACCGGTTAATATATCAATTTTCCTGTTATTGTATGGAACCGTCCCCAGCCTTGTGGACCCAGAAAGATATGTAGAATGTGATCTTTGAATCTTTTTTTGACGCTTCTGATGATAACGCACATGGGAGGATAACGGTAATTACTTTGGCCATGCGTTTGTCTTTGTATAATCGGCCGAGAGATTTAAGATGTCATGCTGAGTGAAAAGGGCGTAGGTTTTAAAAACTAGAAGTTTAGTATTTAATTAATTGGGTGGAAAGGTGGACGGATGAATGGATGCACATGGCATAGTTTTGTTTTGGACATCTTAAAGTGAACAGTATGAGATCGGTTCATTGAGACACCAGATAATCAGTAACTGTGTCTGTGCAAAAGACAAGGCTTGGCCAGAGAAAAAAGAATCAGATGTTAATAATTGTCAATGGAGGTCAATTGAATAGAATGAAACGGTGAAAAGAGAGCACCAGATAGGAATTTCAAACGAATTTACTAATCAGTTCCGTTCTGTTTATTCAACCACTAACTTCCTATTTCTCTACTTTAGTTTCGGTTGCTGCCTTCCAGCATCGTCCAGTCATGGGCAAAAGTATAGAAGCATCAGGTGAGGAAGAGCAGAAAACAAAGTAATAAGCGAGAGTCACGAAGACAACGAAAGAGTTCGAATCCAACTCAGCCTCTAGCCGAGACACCTGGCCACGTAACTTAATGTCTCCAACCAACAGGTAGCTGGGCCACTTGGACTTCAACAAGAAAGTCTAACTCGTCATACTTGACCACGCCCATTGGTTAAGGTTTTCATACCTTTCAGCCATGTCACTGACTGACCACCTCAACCTAACTTCCAACCTCCACCTGACACGGATAGCAGCGAGCCCCGGAGAACGCCTATCGATAGGCATGAGTAACATATCCTAGGCACTTTAACCTGTTTGGATTCAGTACTCGATTCAGAGACTGACCTCTGGTTCACAACATCTTAAGCCTAACGTCAGCATCGCTGATACAGTCTTCCCATCATACTCTGGCAATGCTACGGAGACACAGATGCTCAAGCACCGACAGTCTTCACCTATCTTCTTCCCTCAACTGCCATGTTTATGAGCCGCATAAAAGAACGGATCCTACCACCGCGTTGCACACTCTACCTTTAAAAGACAATTGGATGTCACTCCGACGCTACAGATGACTGAGGTTGACAAAAGCCAAACGCGCCCTCTGTATACTCAATGAAACTTATTCCGATATCTGTCCACCTGATGAGATGTAACTTCCCAGGCAACAAAATTTATCCGCTTCAGCTAGAGCTTCCCCTGCCAAGAGAAGATTTTGTGTTGAGCCGACCCAGTCCTGCAACAGTAGTTTACACTTCGAAGGTGCAAAAGGTATTCCGAACATCGCTAAGCGGTTGTTTGAGTCATCTAGGAAAGCTTGCAACTTACCTGGATCTTCACTCGGAAGAACAATATCGTCCGCGTATTCTAGGTCAGACAGTTTACTGTTTGAATAAAGATTGGTACAACTATTCTTACACGAGGAAAGGACTATCTCAGGAATCAGTTCAAGTAAAGATTGGAAAGGAAGGGCAAAAGAGGGCAACCCTGACGAACATGGCTTCCCATGGTGGCCTCGAGTGAAAGATTGCCTTTAGCACGAAATCGACTTCGGCTGTTTGTATACAAGCATTGGAAAGGAGAAATAAACTTATCTGGCACACCCTTCGATGAGAACTGTGTGGTCGACTGATTCGAATGCCGCTTTCAAATCAAGGACAACAGGGATTATGGGCCTACGGAGATGTATTTTTGGTCTAAGATTTGTCGGAAAGTAAAGACTTGGTCATTAAAATTTCATCCGGGTCTGGAACCTTTTTGATTCTCATGCTTTCAACTTTCACGAGCGTCGGATAACGAACCGGTGGAGAATAAGCCCGGTGAGAAGTTTGGATGCCATACTTATCGAACTAATTCCTCTGTAGTTTTTACAAGAGGATCTGTCATCTTTCTCGTAGATCGGCACAATCACCTATTCCCACCGGTCCCTGGGATTCTGCTTGCTATCCCAAATTATTGGGAAGATTTTTATTAGCTACAAAACATATACACATTTAACTGGCATTACAAATGGACCGAAAATATTCACCTGCATCGTTTGAATTGCAGGTATGTTCTCAAGGTTCACTACTGAAGTGGGTCAAAAGAACTGCTCCTTAAAGGAATCCGCCCAACGTTTCAGATTTTCCTGAGAGTAAATCAGTGAGCCGTCGGATTCCTTGGTTAACTCACTCACACCGAGCTTCCGTGGGCCGGAACTTCTAATCAAACGGTAAAGGGTGTGGCTATACTAAATAGATGCAACCTTCTCCACTAACCTACATTTCGCAATCCACCACTGCTCATGGTCATTTGTAGATATACTATTCAGTTGGCGCCTCACGGATTTTCTTTCCTTATTGATTGTAGCATCAGGAAGAACGGATCTGCTATCATGGAACAGAGCAACTGATGTCGAAGATATTCATCGCTTGTAAGGTCTACTTGAACCGTGGTCTTGTGTAGCCTTGGAACCAGCGTACAAAGCTTCCTTCATGTGTTGGCATTGTTCATTTCGGTCCTGGACATCTGGGTTCACCGATAACCATGTAGACAGATATTCCTGTAAAGCAGATCATCGTTTATCAATTAGAAACAATTGTGCAGACGTGTGGTCCCAGCATTGGTGAGATCATGGACGAGACGAAAACAGAAGCTAGCACGTACCATGATGTGATCTATGTCTACAGACGTAGACCAAAATGAAGGACAATTTTCTACTGATCCACGCCAAGGGTGACCAATTACAATATGGTCAGTGTGAGTCTAACTTTATGACAGAAGTTCATACTGGCCAGAAAAAATCTGTGATCAGAGCATGACTGGGTGGGACGATCACCACTGTCAGCGCGATCTGTCGGAATAGTAAACAGGCCTCCTACATACCTTTCGGAATTCCCAATCAGCCAACTTGGGTGTTGAAATCTCCAGGAATGACCACGATATCCGTTGAGCGGATGCTTCGAGGTGGTTGAGATAAATTCATGTTTGGACTCAGATGAGCTGCATTCAGTGGGCGCATACACTGATATGACGAAAAAGCATCAACGTTTCAATCTGTTGCTGTTGACAGGCACAGAACCATCCAATTTAACCGCACACAAGGGACTGCTGACTGAAATCCAAAGTAGTATTGCACCCTCAGTTTTCAGGCTCAAAATAATCGCAACTCCAACCTGACCACCACGGCTAGACGCCGGATTACCGGGCACTCGGAGAATGAAACCAGAATCTGAGGTTGCATCCCGGACGTACAAAGTTATCACAGAAGTGGGGTCTTTTGCGCGTGTTTCGGAGAAACAGCGTACATCTATTTTGAAAGTGTCAAGAGTTCTAGCGAGGGCAGCCTGTTGCCCTATCTGACGTAGTGTGCTGAAGGTAAAGACAGGCAAGTGAAACGAACATTTAGGCTTAATAAGTGCATTCGATTTATATCCTAATCCTAAACTACCACTTTCGTCAGAGCCTCAATAACCCATGGTGCTTTGCACTGATCTCGAAATAAAGAGAGCGAAATTTGTGGGGTCCTTTATAAGAAAGATATTGGACGTTTCTGAGCGTTTCGTGACAGCCCGCACTGCGGAAGGGTTTTTCTTTGGGAACCCTAACCGGAACGTATGACTCAAAAATCTGATCCACAAGACACTGCAGCGGTAATCCAGCACGCGAACGTGACCGATGAACCCGCGAATGAACTTCATCTGGTCTGTCACGTGAGACCTGATTTTCGCACGCATTCTGTCTTGTCTTCACTGGAGCTTCACTATCGATCCGCCTTTCGGATTCCGTCCTTAGCGTGGTGCATTCAATAGAGCAGGCGGAACGTGATAGGAGCACTATCCTTTGGGTCGGGGACTGTCCAGCTATGGCAAAAATAGTATATTCTTCTGGTTATTTTTTACTATTATACAACAAGGGACAACAATTCCGGAAGAGGAAAGCGGTCAATAAACGACTGAAAAATGGGGAAGTGACATACGGTGGTGTGAATCTAACCAGGGTCATTGTTGTCCAAAGTCCACTATGAAAACCATTTGACCACAGCCGGTCAAAGTGTTGTGAAATTTGACGCCAGAGGACGTTCTTCTAAGTCATTTCTCACCAAAACATGTCAAACTCAAGGACCACAAGAGTAATTTCACGAATATTCCATGATGTTCAGAGCAGTTTCCAGTAGGAAAACCGGCGGGTTTTCGTTTAATGAGGGAACATAAAGTGCGCTTAGCTTAGAAAAGGGTCCCTTAATGGTAGCCAGCAGTAGTTCTTGAATCTCAAGTCTCCACAGAGTCAAAAGCAAGAAACGGAACCAGCCACCCATTGATCTTATCCACTGAATTACATTGAACCCCTTTTCGGGTTGGGCTGGTTGGATGGGTTTGTCTGGAGTTCGACTCGGGAAGTGATGGGAACTAGCAGAAAGAATACAAGGTGATTTCTGAGTACACACCGTTCACTGTCATTCAGCGTATTCCGTGGCAAAATTGCAGCACTGGTTCGAGTCAGGAGAGCTTTTTAGAAAGAAAAAAATAAACGCTGACTGCTCTGTTCATGGAGCACTGTAACAGGCGAACTGACGAATTCGAATTTCTGCACGCGCTACTGAAAAACCTAGTCAGCCCGTTTGCCTATAGCACTCGCCTCAAATTCCTGTGTGACTGAGAAGTTGCCTTCTCTGAAAGCTGATACTCAGTCTCACTACTATACTTTGAACGTAAACGCGAACTGTACTATTACAAAATTACTATCACACATTTGGCTATTTCCGTGCATTTAGATTTGGGGAGGAAAGATGGTAAAGGATGGTAGCTAGTCCACTGTTAGTTTCGAAAAATCAAGCCCCATGTATACTGCACTGAGTGAAACTGCTGTCTAAACAGTAGTTGCGTTATGCACGAAATCTTTTCAGTGAACATTAAAGGCTCCTCGAAGTGGTACGAATGGTCTTCAGGAAACGTGCTACTGTAACACTTTCGGTAATAACCGTTGTGAGTGATGGAATTGCGGATGAAATGTGAGTGGTTATTCCACTCCAGTCAGTAAAGTAGAATGCAACACAATACAGAGTCACGTAATTTGATAAATTACACAGTAACTGAATAAATATTCGTTCTGGTTTTGTTTTAAACCACACGATAAAAAATCATCAGATCTTGTGGTCAGAGTTTCAAAACATCAGTCATGGCTAACTGTCTTTTTCACTTGGTTGGTTTAACTAATGTCCATTTTCCAAGCGATAAACCAACCACCCACAACAACGGCATTACGGTTGACAAATAACGAACACGGAGGCCGCCCTGAAATAAACAGGACATTCAAATGCTGGCCGTAGTCAAATGGTGATCTTTATTCATTGTGGTCTTGGAGTCGAATCATGCTACCTTCTCCGATCAATTCCCTGATCGGAAGCTTTTAGGCTGGGGGCTCAAATCCTAGGTGCCGCGGAGGATACGCACCACTGGTGAGCTCTGACAAGAGCGAAACTAGAGTCTGGTGTTTCCGAACGCAGGTTCAATGGAATGACCTGCTGTTTGTGCACGAAAATTGGAGTCCAAAAGAGAGCTGGTCAACCAAGGCTTTTAAATTGGCCGCCGTACTCCTCGTGAAATAAAAAGGAAGTGAAGCAATATTATTACTAATATTGGTAATATTGTTATTACTACTACTACTACAGAATGAAGATATCGACGCGGTCAGTTAGAATTGTATTAGTTGCAAAAGCCGAATGCGGTAAATTATGTACCATTTTTCCCTTACAAAAACAGCAAATTTACGTCAAATAATTTATTACCAAATCAGCAACCGGTGGCCCAACTGCACCGAAGCGCAAAATATTCAGTCCACGTCAGACGACCACATTCGCGCAAGCAATGTGAATTGTCTGTCACGTTTACGCGAAACAGTTTGCAAACATTGTCCCACTACTGATCTTGTCCGAAATTTGGACCATCTTTACAGTCCGTTTATACCCTTGTTGTCATGACTACAGTATGCACTTCTAAAGATGCAACGAAATGGTCCCAGATATACTGAGCTAACGAAAGTTTTAGGTTGTTTACTTAAAAAAATTGTCGCATAATACCAAGCAATGATGCCACCTAGCACATTCGCCGTTCGTCTGATTTGTTAGAATCCGTCAATCACACACACACACACACACACACACACACACACACAGCGAGCATTGTGTGTGGTGCAAGAGACGACCATAATTCACTCCACTCACTTCTGCCTCTGAGGTGCTACGAGTGACAGGCTCAAATGGAATAAAATAAGCGCTACTATGAGCATTCCCCGAAGGTTGTACAAAACCGGTTACTGAGAATGATCAGTTTGCACTTTTCTCCCTCCCTCCCTCCCTCCTGATTTGATTATTCGCATCCACAGAACTAGGGATTGACCGAAGGGGAAAATCTTGACGCAATGGTCAACAGAAAACGGAATGTCCTGTTATCAATTGTTTACGAGATATATATGGTTAATATACATGGAAAAGCCGAACTAGCAACATATTACTATATATATAATACAATGCTATAATATTACCATCGTTATGTTATATTTAGAAAATATTATATACGCCACAAACTAAATGTGTAATGGTGCATATTACGTATCTAAATAGTCATGTTTCAAGTACAACAGCAACTTGTGAGGCTCATTATATCGTTTCCACCAGTTGTATGTGCAGAAAAATGGCTCAGGTCTGGATTGACGGATGTCTGAAACAAATTGGATCGATGCTGCAAATAATAAACAGCAATTTTTGTGTGTTACCCGTTTTTTGTTTTTCACTTGTGCCTCGGTTCAGTGGATACGGCCTACCCCATTGTTACAGTGGCTCGCAGCACGTGCCGAGTTTGTGTGTGTGAGTGTGTGTGTGTGTGTGTGTGTGTGTGAGAGAGAGAGAGAGAGAGAGAGAGATCAGTTACCCGTGATTATGAGACTTGGAGCAGGGCGTTACTTAAGGTTCTCATTGTTAAGACGCACGCAGTCAAACTCGACGATAACTCATCCAAAACTGCCACCCATGAAAAAAGTGCTGTTTGTAGTTTTGGCGCAATTAGAACCTCAAAAATGCCTCAGAGGTGACGCAGACTTATACCGTCCTACCACTGGCCGTGGTCAGTTTGTGACACCAAACATAGGTAGACCGGCGGTGGTCAAATGGTTATCCTAGCGGACCAATAACTTTTATTTCACGGACTCGTATTTCACCATCCTAGGTTCAGTTTCCCGTTTTGGTGATTTCTGACCAGCCTCATTCAACTTCCGTAAACACTGTTCATTTATGGTCACCGTAATATAGTCACTCAGTGGTCGCATTAAATGTAGTGGGATGGTGGGCAATCTTGCCGTTGGATGTTTCATCATCTGATCAAATAGACCACGTGCACCAAAAATCCGATCAGCCAACTGAAGAAGTTTTTCCAAGATTCTGGGTCAATCTTAACCCAATTCATCCTCTCTTTGAACAACCGTACAGGCATCTTCTGCAACTACGGCTGTTACAGTCACCAAATTTTCAAAATGACTCGCCGGTTTTCGACACCCTGTAATAGAAGTGGAAGGTTTTTCGAAACATCCGACGGTTCTTCTTGTGATTTCCCTTCAGCCTTCGTGGTCAGTTTATTCCAGATCTGTCTACTACAAGCAAATTTTTATTGGTAAACCTTTTCCGCATCTTCATTGTTTTTCAGTCATTTGTTATTGATGACTAACATGACTTTGAATAAATTATTCGAACTTACATACGCTTTGATATATATACTTGCAGTATCTGTGCTCCGGTAAATCCGTCTTCGTTAAATCAAGTTATCGTTCTGACCGAATAAACTCGCGTGCAGTTCCAACCAAACCGCAGATACATTTCTAGGGGTTTGGTTACGTAGTTTCTCACTCGGTATGGAATGAAATGCCCGAGGATGCATCGTGCACATCAGTTTAAGCCGGTATTCGGACTTCCTATCGGAATGTTTACCCAATATCTCCCAGACTTTCAGTTCGCTTCATGACCCGTGGTAGCGGTCAAACGGTCGTCCCCGTAAACTTCAAACATTGGCTCTCTGCTTTCGACTCCAGCCACCCCGCAGGTCAGTCACTCATTCAGGCGGATTGTGACTGGTCGCGGCTCCTTTTCAGAAATAATGATCCTTGTTGTATATCACGAATTTTCGATTTGATGATTTGTTACATGTTTACGTGCCCCATTAGGAACAATATTCTGCGATTTGTTCTTAATTTATTGTGTCAGTTATCAGTGAGTATCATCGGAAGAAGAAATTAAGAGGACCGGTGAGGATGGGAGGTGGGAGGGGGATAAGACGGTGGGAGGAGAGTCAACATGCTCAAAGAATGGTTTACCTGTCATTCACCTGTAATCAAAGTACCCAAAGTTGTTATCTACTAGGGCATCATGCCATACTCATCCACCGGTAGGTCGTTGTTGCTAATACGGTCTAGCCGGGATGAGGTGAATAGGACCACGCGTGTGATAGAACGTAGACGGATGTTCTCCTCACCCAGTCCTTTGTCAAGGACCGAATCCGTTATGATTAAAACAAGCCGAATCCTTGCTGTAGTGTATGTTCTGATCGGGTTGGCGTATCCAAATAGTCAGAGGTTGCTTGAAATAACATACAAAAATACGAAATACGTTTTGCCCAGCTGCAATCTCATTTGAATCGTATGAAGCTTACATGGACGACGGGTTCATTTTTGAAATCACAATGATTCTTCTAAAGGTAATTCGTCGGTTAACACGGATACGCCCACCTGATGAGGAACAACAATCACGAAACTGGTCGTGGGCTTCCGGAGAAACTCTTTCCTGTCATCTAGATACAATAACATACTACTCGCATCTTAAGTAGTATTTTACCTTCCATTTTAACCTATTATACAACAATGTACGCTAGTTCAGGAAGAGAGTCACGACTAGTGAAGAGCCGTCAAACAGAAAATTGACCGCCCCTGGCTGGAATCGAACCCTGGCCGTTACCGTCCAATGCCCACAACGACAACCGTCTGACCACCACCCACCGAGTCGCGACTTGTTCAGGAGCTAGTTGCTCTTTCACGTCTATCTATGCTTCGTTGGGGCTAAGTGTACAGATGAAGCCGTCTGAGTTCCTTAGCCAGTGGAACCAATTTCCTTGACCAAGATTGGAGTGGTTTCGGTTATTGACAGTATCTGACAGTTCAATCCCGTGAAACACTTACCACATTCTCTGAGTCTTTTCTTTTCGAGTCTGTCGATTTCCAGGAAGTATGAGAGGTTTCTGATGCGAATTCTCATAGTAGAAACAAATCTCTCCATATTTCGATGTCTGATTCTTAGTGTTTTGATGAGATACTATTTCGTTGTTGTTATCCGAAGTCCCCTTTCCCCTAAAGTCCGTCCCTGCTCCACAAAGACTGTTTTACATTCACTAAGGTTTTCTCAGGTTTAAATTGACAACGATGTGAGTTTATTCTTTTCATCACTGTGCTGATTTTACATATCACAATACTTATTCAGTGACTATTTTCACATAGAGGATGGGGAGGAGCTGCGTGTGTGAAGACTAACAGACAGTCTACTGGAACACCACGAACAATGACAATGAAATCAGTTACCATGACCACAAACAACTTTGCCCTCATATTTACTGACTAGGTCCCTAGGTGTGTAGAGGCCTTATGTACGATTCAGAATTCCGTATCCGGGATAGATACTCATAAACACGAAGCCAGGGGATGACACTTTGATCTCGCATGGCCTCTGAACTTCGCATACGTATGGTATGCAATTATATATATATATATATATATATATATATATATATATATATATATATATATATATATTAAATAACCCATCTCCTAGTCTTTCTTCATTGGTCAGGACCCTAGGCAGAAGGGTTGCTGATGAGGTTTTTGCAGATTTGTTTGGGACATAAGGTGACGGATCGCAGAACAGGTGGGTGAACGGAGATTGTATTAGATGGCTACTGTCCCGGATCATTTTGTTGGCCGGGATTAGACAAAACTGGTCATACTAACGGACGAGTTCAGTGAACCCAGCTTCAATGAGGGTTGAGGAAAAGCCACTTATAATCGTCAAGCCATGGCTTTGTGATTTAAATCCCTGTCTCAGTTCGGAAAATATAGCCGGGATATCCTTGAAAAATCAATTTTTGTCCACATGGTTAGTCTCCTAGTAGGTAAAAGTGGCTATTGAATAAACGGAGAGATCAATTTCACTGCAGTTACTGGCTTCGGTTGTGTGACACTCTTGTGATACAATGAGAGGGGTGTATGGGGTGTCTGAGAGGAGTAGCACTTCTGAGTTGGTTGACTGTCGTGTCCCTTGGGGCATCCTCCATCTCTTTGGTCTCCATCATTCACCCAACTCTCACCTGTGGCTCCACGAAGCTGAAGCATGCATCAGCAGCCACACCCCGGCAAACCGCTCGACAGGCGGGCTAAACCAGGTTGAGGGTTACCGAGGTCTAAAAAACTTCGGCGAGACGGTGTTCGGCATGTGAAGACAGATCCTTCTGAATGGGCGGACGAGATCTACTGATCCAACGGCCACAAAGGAGACCTATTCAACTGCCTGATCCGGCATTCCAGAGGAGGCGAACGAACCGTACAGCAGGTCACCGGCTCCTCTGGGAACACCCTGCTGCCTTGCAGTCTGCACTTGGGTGTGCAAGGGCTAGAGGTGCAACCTCGAACAAAAAGGCCGAACGGTGCTGGGGACACAGTTTCGTACCCTACTCCCGCGACTCTCTATGATTATTCACGAAACCTTAGCGATATCCATGGAGCCGACTTATCCTCTCGCAGGAGATAGTCGTGTAAAAGTAAAAGTAGATACAATGAGACGAGGCTGGGAGGTGCAGTCTGTCCAAAAAATCCCGGGACCACCTCAATTCGGTCGAAGTCATAATATGCGGTCGAACTCCAGTTTATACAACGGATACTGCCCTCGATGGCCAAACATGTACAGTAGACACCATTGTTTGGCGAGAGTATCAGTAGTATAAACTGGAACTTGACAGTAAGTCAAGATTACGACGGAATGGAGGTGATCTCAAATTTCATGGACAGACTGCACGTACCACTTATAACTGATAGTTCACGTGATACAGCTGAGTAAGTCGGGGGGGGGGGGGGGGTGGAATCTGTTGATTTGGGACAAGTAGCTCTGAATCAAGCAGTAGATGGTACCAACCAAGTCCATGTTTTTACAGTTTTCTGAAAATACGAAAAAAGAATAATTATGTAATAATATTTCTGTTAAAGTAAGTAATAATAATCTTCTACTTCCTTTTCATTATATAATAATAGTACTCTAATTCATGAAAGGAGCCGTGGCCAAACGAGGAGTGACTGGGAATCGAGCTGTTTACCATCGGGGTGGCTCCCAATGATATTTTTGGTGAAAATACAATGCATTTCGTAATGCATTCATGGTACAGAATAGGACAAAAATAATGCGAGCACACCCTCAGATACGGAGTGCGAAGGTCTACGGTTGACTCATGAGTCACGAAAAACACCCTGCCTTATTCACTGGGCTTTGACCTATCGGTATCAATTGTTTTATCTTGTGATACGTGATACAATTCAATATCTTGGTTTGTGTGTGTATCATGGAAATATCGCATTCAACTAAAGGCGTGGTAGAACAAAATGCGGGATCGTCAGTCGAACATTGTGAAACACGGTTGTACATAGGATATTGACACTCACAAATAAAGTGTCAGCCAGAGATTTATGAACAACAGTCCAGCTGAAAATGCATTCAGGATTGTCCACACGATCACTGATCGATGACATTCAATCGATCGACCCGCATGACAATTGCAAGAGTTCACGTGATTATCTGTGTGCATACACGCGGCCAACAGGAAAAATTAGTAGTCACGGGGTATCCGTTATCGTCAAACAGTCAAACCGGCCATGTATTGAGAGGGCGCATGGCGGAGTCCTTCGCGGCGTTTCTGATGAGCACGTGAAACAAGTTCTTTCAAGATAAAATTATTTCTGGATCTACTATCATACTCAGATGGCTTCATCAGTCACGCGCAATGAAATATATCAGGCTCGGAAAGGTGTATTATCAGAATAATAGGAGACCACAGTTAGTTTATCCGAAAGTCACAATTGGCTTTTAGGCCGGAGATGTACAAGATAAAATTACCAGACAACATTGTGACACATCAAAATCTGATCTCCCAGTATTTGCATGCTCTAACTGCCGGGTAATAGAAACATTTGAGAGGTTGAAACTTTCTCGTTCCGAATGATTGTCACGAAGCTCCTGCTGTAGATGTCACGTACGAAATAACTGCAGGAATCTTCATCACCTTCCTACTTTCTGAGTTCTTCAACAACGAGGTTCCGTTGTCAAACAGGTCTCTGATGTGGAATATTCGGTTTTGAGGGAGCTACCCAAAGGTCACATCTTTCAGTAAAGTAAATGAACTGCAGTTCACGCTGAACTTTATATCTGACCTTCCCCAATTCGTACCAGTCCATCGTAGCTGCAGCGACCGGCCACAATCCCCTTTCGGTGGCCTCTCCTTGATCGTGGCCCCCTTTCCGAAACATATTACTTCATTTTTATAATGAATAAATAGTGGAAAATCTTCTGTGTTTGTTGCTTATTATTTATTTACTTCCCCATGTCTGTTTGAAACATAGCATGAACTTGAGTTAATGATTCGTCATTCGAGTTCATGACTTCTACTACTGACTGACCGAACTGCTCAGTTATGGCCCCTTGTGCTGATCAGGTTTTGTTTCCCAGTGAATACCTAGCATCATCGTAAAAGGATTTCAGTAACAGTCTCGGGACATCTAATATGGACAGAACTGACAGACCTTCCACAATCAACTCTCATTCGTGCACCAGGAGAATGTGTGAGTAGATCCGCCTCGTAGAAGAGCCATCCAGGCAGTCACACCGGTGATTCGCTGATAGTTCCTCGTTAGTCAGTCGAGGCTAACCTCGAGTCACAGAATTCCCTTTCGTGCTTGAACGTACTTCTTTCTGATTTTTCGGAACGTAATTGGTCCTCAAGAATGCACTTCCTATTCACGGAAAGTACCAGCCTGTCGGGATAGTTGCTGCTACAGTTGGAGTGACAAGCTTCCGTTTGAAGATGTCTGCATCTATTTTTGCCTAGTGAAAAGCAGTTGAAGTATATCTCTCTGACCGAGGCCTTTTATTAACACCTGGATCACGAAAAAGTGGTCGGCATGTTCTCCAGAGAAAGCTCGGATCAGTGGTAGTAGGAGTTGATCCGTGTTAGGGTATTGATTCAAAACGGTTTACGGAATTCTTCACGAACAGTTTACCATGGAAAATGTACCTACGAACCACGCAGTTTAATTATTTTCTTTGGCTGGATTACTGAAGCCACATGAAACGGTTGAATAGAGGTAGTAGTTGGTTCGATTTATATGTAATATGATTTGTCATGCAGTATGAACTCTGAGCTCAATACTGAAAGCCATAAAAGCACTGTACCGGCTATTCATCCTTGTCGGGGTCTTCAGTAGTGTACGTCCATCAAATCTCCAAAGTGGACTCAAACAACTAATCTCCAGGCAATCGATATTCGCACTGCGGCCAAACCGTGAAGATTAGTCTCAGCAACAGAATGCCTTTGTTGAACTCAGGCATCTACAAAGAACTTGCTTATCATAGAAGTCGATCTCTGTCCGAACCAAGACAGTGACTTAAAGGCGCTACATCATGCAGTGATAATATTGAACAAACCTTGGAAAGCCCTACGGGATATACTGGCGATGGTTAAGTGTTAAGCCCACAACAGCTTAGTCCGGGTTCAAGTCCAATTCGGGGCTCGGTGGACGTGCACTGAACAGGGGATGATTCCCAATAACTCAAATGGAACAGAGCCGTATGGTGGGTGATTCCATGGTGAGATAAGTATTTATACCTTGTGGCGAATCAAATTTTATGTACCATTATGCTCAGTCTCTCTCAGTATGAGCACGCGTAGTCATCGGCTACATTTTTATGTAATATGACCCATCATGCAGAGTGAACATTCAAAACGTTGAAAACCGCGGAAGTGCTGTACAGCCATTTCGGCCTCGTTGGGAATCACCAGCTGTAGTGCACATCCAACGAGCCCTAACGGTGACTCTAGCACGGGGTGAACGAAGGTGAGTGGAACATCTCAACCACAAGTCTATCCGGACTGGCTTTCAACTGTTTGTTGGAGTTAGGCACTACACTGTATAGCGCCCTCCCGACACTGGTTTCAAATGCCGAATAAACTAGAAACGGTCGTGTGTGTGTGTGTGTATGTGTGTGTGTGTGTGTGTGTGTGTGTGTGTGTGTGTGTGTGTACGTACGCGAGACTTTTCAAAAGTTGCCGAAATATGCGGATAAGGAATGACCTCTGGTTTGGCTCTCTAAATTGACAACACAGCGCGAGTGGAAAGCCCAATGAAGTTTTGCATAGGCGATCAAAACCACTGAGGATCAGGTTCTGAACTATTGCATGAAGTCAGGAGGTCATGGAAAACCTCTTTTGATCAAAAGCTGTACACCAACGCATCGAAACGAGCCGCCCAATTATTCAGCCTCCGAGCAATACGCATTGATTCATATCCAATACACAATCGATCGTGTGTGGACTGTTCTTGAAACTGGGCCAGCCATACATCCCAGCAATCCAGTCTTCCTGGCAAGGGCGTGACCCGATTGGGATGCATTCCGGGACTTTCGTATCCATTTTAATTCCCGTGGGTGTCATCTGATCAGGACTAAATATTCCCCCCCTCTCACTTTTTCCCACGGAATCTGACTTTTCGTATGAGTACTGCTGCAACGTTTATGGCTGGACTGGAGATTGTGCGTGTAGAACGGTGCGAAACATCAACTTGTATCGGTTGGTGATCGCTGAGTTTAAAGTTTTGGGTCGCGGACGTTTCAGCACCAGTCGAAGGGACTTCGTCGGTGTACAGATGTTTCCTACACTGGCGATGAAAAGTTTGCTAAATGGACGTCAAAAATCAGGGATCACCAACCGACCCAAACCAACAACCTGAGCCATAAACAAAATCGATATTTAGAATCATTGGAAATATCAACTTGTTCACCAAGTTTACCGCAGATCAGACTGATCTTAAAATGGTGGACTCCTTGGATTTTTAAGTATGAGTTCTGGGGCTTGAGGTCTTGTGCCACTGGGCGAAACCCCGTTTGAGGAGTTTTCTAAAGTCTTGCTGTAGAACTGATTGATCAGCTCGACCCATCTTACAACCGTTTCCTGTCTTCGACAATGATCTGGACCGAGGATGTCTATCAGTTTCTTGGTGGTGTAGCAGTACATTATTCTGTTGGAGTTATCGCACGATACCCTAAACTGTTGCCATACAACACCCAGGTATCCGGGTGATCCCATCTGTCCCATGGGCTCCCGAAACTGTCGACTGATCCGGAGTACTCCGTCGTCGTCTCTTGAATGGTCCTACGGGTGATTCGGGCTTTCTTGTCAAACTGACCAGTTTGATTTAGAATACATCCCAACAAAATTGACTATGCCGTCACAATAAATGCCAAAAAGATTAGCTTAAATGAAAGCTGACAAGGCATTCTCGACTGTCAATAAAACTTTTGCCCAGGAACCGGTCGATTCAGACTTTACTAATTAATAGTTACTGAGCTTCAAAAATCGACCTCTTTTGTAGTGTACTTAGACGGAGACAAAACAAGCGCTTTGTACTGTTCACGTTTCAAACGGATAGTGCATTGCAATATTCTATATTATTACTGTTATTGTTGCTGTTATTATTATTATTGTTATTATTATTATTATTATTATTATTATTATTATTATTATTATACTAATTGTTTATTGATGCAGACGAGCAGCGCCAAAAGTTTTTCCTATCAGATTTTTGGACTCGCCCCATCGAACAACTATTTTTTAGTTTGGCTGATAAACTGGAGCATCATTTCAAAGGATTTTACCACATACATCGGTGTAGTCAGTCACAGGCATTCCCGTTTCAATAAATCTTTACTAACAGAGGTTTGGCTTGGTCGAGTACACTAAACATGTCCACATCATATGGGCCCGCACACCTCTTTAAATAATTTAGAGCGCGTTGACACTCTCGGGTTGTTGTAAACCGACAACTGTGTAATTGGGGTGTACACATACGCGCGTTCTGTTAGAAGCCTATACTACTGCGCTCCAAAGGAGATTTCGTTCTCAGAAAAATTTTCATCAGCGGAAGTTAGGCATTCTGCCGATAACAGGCCTCTAATTTTTCCTGTCACAGTATCTGTTTGTCAGTCAGTCAGTCAGTCAGTCAATCAAAGTCATTCTTTGAATTTCTGCCTCTATTTCAACCTAGGCGTGCACTCGGAGATATCAGTGGGTGGATTAAATGCACTTCTGGTGAATTTTTGTAGCCTAAAGAAGCAGAACAATTTTCTTCTTTGTCTTTTATTGCCTATAAATCATTAAAGTCATCATCATCATCGCCATTAATAGATTGACTCCAGAAATGATTACGAATGATTTGCTGTCATTTCGGTACGATCGTCGATTTGAGTGCAAAGTACTATATGATGATCATTAATATCACTCTTATTCATATCCAAATCATTATTAGCTCGTTTCTGTCAAGACGAAGAAGAACTATTTTGGCAAAAAAATGTCACAATTACGACGATAGATTTAAAGTGCTCGACCGGGGATTGCTTATGTCTGACCAAGTGCACCAACGGTACTAACTTATTCTGACAAATACTACCTAAACCAGTAAGATTTGCCTCGACCGAGCAGACGAATATATGATTCTCTCACTCTCTCTCTCGCTCTCTCCTTCTGAGAGTGGGTGTGGGTTTTTCAGGGAAACTGAACAATTTGTCTGCTTTTTTGTTTTGTTGCATCTCATGAGAACTATACTAATCTGAGGTGGACCACAGATCGCATAATTTATGATTTCTTCTGCATCTCCGTGATCAACTGAAAATCACAAATGTCCGTAATTGACACGAAATCGGTCTATGGACTCTCAAGTGATCGTTCTGCTAGCTGTTGAAAGTTGTGCACAAGAAAAACGACCGAGGAAAGTAGTTATTTAAACAAAGCGGTTGATTTTTACACAAACTTATTTATCTGACACAATGTCGCATTAAATAATTCCACCCTTGGTGGCGTCTGTCGACCACAATCCAAGGGTTTACATAGGCCTCTGCTTAAGCTTGGCTTTCAGATAGGAAACGTCTCATAGCCATCGTTTGTACACTCAGCATGGTCGATATCAGTTGGGGATAGGTGTGCTGGAAAGTTTATGATTTGAAGAGCCCTATTTGGTGATCAGAAACTCATGACTACCTCGGTGAAGTTGATAATGTTGAACCCCCGAACCCGCACGGTTTTCATCACGTTTCCGTTTGATCACTTTGAATTTTACTACTCTCTCTTTTATAAATGTTGTTCAGAGGTTTTATCGTTTTGTAGGTTGAATTTTCTTGTCTTTCTTCTTCTTTCCCCCATGCTTACTTGGGAGCGAAGTACCTTTTTGGACTTGACGGCTCATTTGCACTGGCAGGCAGAACCCGAAACTGGCTACCATGAACTTCAAGAAGGGTGGCGAACCACCACGTACAGAACCGGGAGGTCACCGTCTGGTCACGACTTGCGAGCTAGCCTACTACGATTTGCTTCATCATGGTGACCAGGGCTGACCGGATTCGAATCTCGCCTCTAAGAGTTAACTGGGACATAATCCCCCCGAGGTCATTCCCCATCCAATTAGATATTGGTAGAAAAACTAACTAATCAACCAACAAGCGCACGAAGAATTTCGTGTATGACAGTTTAGCTAACCGGCTTCCGGTCAGGGGAAACTTGACCGAATTCCTTTATTAACCGTTCCTTATCATCCACCAGTAAGGTTTTGTTCGTAGAAAAAATCTGTTCAGAAGCCTTTTTAAGAATGTCATTACTATTACAATCCGTAGGCCTTTAGGTCAAACTATTTAGGCTGTGTTGAAAGGATAAAATAAGAAGAAGAACGCATTTTGTTTATTCGTTTATTCGCAAAACCAGTTACTACTTATGAGTATATTATTAACACTGGAAGATGGCTATTCTGTTCCCTGTACAACAAAGCCTAATGAATCAAACGGCATCAATGCTCGAAGAGCAGTTAAACGCAGTCAGAGGAATACCAAATGCGAAGCGCGCTTACGGTCTCCAGCAGTGGATGCTATCGCTGATTCCTGACAGCTCAGATGTTCAGTATGCTCACAACTTCATATTGACCGGTGATGTATTGATATAAACTGTGCCCTTCAGTTGCATCATCCATTTTGTTAAACACTTTGAAGATACCGTCGAGGGTTTTCGTGGTCCCCGTTCTTACTGAATTCAGTGTTTAGGTCGTGGAAGTTTCACCAGAAGTGAAGTTCATATATCAACCGTGCGCCCACAAACTCAAGCTGAGTGCGATCAGAACACTAAAACAACCTATTTACTCTAGCTACAAATACAATCACTGCTCAAAGTCAAATTGATTCGTATTTCAGAATGCGACGCACAAATCTGCTCTGTTCCGTGGTCTGTTTACCTAGAGACAAGCTTCTGTCCTGAAGCGCCTGTTATTCACAACCACAATAATGATGTCACCTCGATTCTTACACAATAAAAGGAGACTCATATGCCAAACTGAGTTCGATTAGGTGAAGCTTATGGTAACCTTGTAAATCTATTTTACTGTGAACTGGTTCATCAGGTGGAATACTTTCGACAATTTTCATCCCTTCTTTTTTATACTATGCGTACGTATAAGTGAAGTTTGGAAGGAGGTATCTCCCACAACGTCAAGAGGCCAGTGCACATTTTTTCAGGAGCAACCGGCTACTCGAGCCGAATACCGAAGCTGTAAATCACAGAGTCCTGTAAGGTCAGTAGAATTTAATAATTTGCTTTAGAAGCCGACAACAGTCATGCAAACTCGAGGCATCAAGGACGGTTGACAAGAACGGGAAAATTGTTCAGTTTCTGTACGTTTTAAACTGTCCCAGTAATTCTAGTGGGAAGACTGTTCTGCCTTCGAATCGTCTGGGTTTATTAGCTCAGGATGCACTGTTTATGTGGGAAGAATCACTGTCCCCGATCTTTGCCGTACAGATCAATTGGTTCGCTGTTGCTTTGAGTAACTTTTCTTCTGATTCGCTGATTGGTGATACAACCAGCCACCACTCTCGTCTTATCGGTCCACCGTCCTGTCTATTGAGAATCCATTGACTCAAGCTTTGGCCTGGATTCTGGATAGATGCTGACGTACTGTTTGCTAGAGTAACTAGGCCGTCGATCGAACCACGCGTCATACCGTACCCTCGCAGTGTGTCATGTCACCGTTTCACACAAATCCTGCAGAGACCAATTTCATGACAGGAGTTGATCGTTTTCCGAATGACGGTTGTTACCGTTCAAAGCTACACCCTTGGGGGCCAGTCCGAATAGCTTAGTAATAACACTTGGAAAATTCCGAGTCATCTGTCTCAGGTTGGGACTCGATGGATTTGCGCGCTGCAGATGATAATTAGAAAGCCGGATGAAAGAGCTGTAAGTGGTGAGAGGTGAGTGGTCCCACGGCTTTCATTGAAGAGCTCTGAGTTGATACTGTGCATGATGAAACATTTCATGAAAAAACCTACAGATCACCCGCAGACACCTGATAGAAATTCGTCATTCTAGTTCAGATTGACCACTCAGTATCTAGAGCAAGGTGAAATTCTTGGAGCTATTATAATTCCCTGACTGAGGAAAATCCACTGGGATCGGAAAATTCTGTTGCTCTAAAATCAGTAGTACGTAGATGGATGAACAAAACTTCTCCAGGAAGCACGCGACTGGTTTTGCGATTGTTGGCACTTATCAGGTATGCGTACCCGGTACTCTTCTGCTCTCTCATTTTCATACATGTACACTCCGATGCTATATGTTCACTAGGATCCAATTTGAATTTTCTGGGGTGTCAATGGATGCTCTTCAATGAAGAGTCCACAAATGAAGCATAACCATGTATATGCAAAGGGGTAAGAAAAAGACGTAGCTGGGATGTTTGTCTGGTTGACTGACCTTTGGACTCCATGTTTCACGCACAAGCCTCAGGCCATCCGACCAAGCTGCACTCGGAGGTGCCAGACTAGAGTTTGCGATCTTGTTAGAGTCCATCCGTGGTGCATGTCCCCCGCCACGAACTGGGTTTGAACCCGAACCCTCTCCTCTTGAAGGCGTGGGTGTTACCACCGCGCCACCCCACTCCCGTCCGAGCTGGTCCGAATCGCCTGGTTAACCTTGTTCAGCCGTCGTCCTGTACGACAGCTAGGAACGCTCGACAGCTTCAAATGGAGACACGGTAACTGACCAGCGAATGCCTCCCACCAAATCAAGTCTTCTCCACAGGACGGGGCCAAAGGAACCAACATTTTTAAACATGTGTCGCTTTTTTTGGTATATATAAATCACGCAGTTGCTTGCGATGAGATGAACCAGATAATATTTTCTTTACTCCGGGCCTTTATCGATCAATTTCTGATTACTACCTTTGCTGTTCAATGCCAGTGAGGGAGGGGTGGTAGTGCACGAGTTCAGCATACCTTTGGGGGCCAGCCCAAATAGCCTGGCGGGTGAGGTGTTCGATTCACATTCGTTCATTCCGGGGCCCCAGTTCCAGTGGGGGCTCGTTGGATGTGCACTGCAGCTGCTAATTCTCAACACAGATGAGACGGCTGTACAGCGGTTCTTCCGCGGTCCTCAGTGGTGATTTCAGCGTTGGTACTTTATGCTGAATCATTTTACTTAAGAATAGTTATGTTCAAGATCGAGTAATTTATTCATTTATACAAGACATTTAAATTATTGTATCCGTCTACTTCTGTGCACTGTCGAATTTCTTCGCAAGGGTCAGCAGTCGTGACCCAGATCGATAACCCAGTGTACAGTTTCTTCATAATTTCTATAAGATCCTAATCACGCAGACCCTAATGTTTAGACACGGAACACTTCCTCTTCAACATAAACGGAGGTGACATCATCGACACATAGGCAAGTATTACAAGTGGCCTCCACCTGGGACGTGTGACCGGAAGCTTGGCACAGGCTACAAGTACCAGCAATATTCAAAATGAGAAAGAAAAAAAAAGAATTTTGATTTGTTGGATGATATTTGCTCTTTTTCGAATTTTCTTTTCACACGTTTCGATTTCGTAAAGGTGTAAAACGCTCGCACAGCTGTTTACAAGCCACCTACCAGCATTCAAAGCAGTTGGTGTTAAATAACAACAACGCATAAAATCTCCGTTTCCAAGTGACAGGACAGAACGCCTGTGTGTGTGTGTGCGTGTGCACTGACCTCACTCCAAATCACTGATGTAAATACATGGCACTCACGGAAAGCCAAAGTTGCTTTTTCATCAAATTTTAAGATTTATTTTTTCGTGCTAGGTCGCCTAAGTAACGAGGTCATCTGATTGTGTGCATACCAGTTTGTCCCAGAACAGCTGTTTCATAACTTACTTCACTATCTACGGTGAGAATTCAGTTTTGGGGTCATGTGGCTCGAGTTCGAGAGACAATGTTATAAGGTAACCAGTCACTGTGTGTGTGTGTGTGTGTATGCATGTGTGCATATTTACTTGTAAGTCGTTGAATCACTGTCAGTCAGGGTCACACAGATACATACACATATTCACACAAACACAAACACATGTATATCTTACGTGGTGGTTGTACTGAATCAATCTTCCTCGTTTTCTGTCCTGATTGACGTGCAATTTTGTCGCATGCAGAAAAGACGTTCACAACACTTTGTCTTTTGTTTTGTGGTCAAGGGGAATTTCGCAATATCCCTGCTTTTACCAGTATTCATCGTGGAATTAAATACTAACTTCTATCACACTCATGTTTTCTGTGGTCTACTGTTATTCCATTGATTTATTTTTTGTAGAAACTTCTCGAAAGGTCTAACCGGAACTCAGATCGCGGTTAATTAAATGATCAATCGAATAACTAATCGAGTGGTCAATAATGAGTCAACTTTTCTCTCATTCCTGAGTCAAGCTGTTCAAAAAACTGGTTACTGTGACTCTTTAACGCAACTGAGGTTCAAATTGACTGACATTGGAACATCGGTAGAATCTAGCAAACCGATTGTTGGAATTGCGTAGCCCTGACCTAGGCTGGAAACCCAGTATGAATGTTGCAAATTCTTCAACAAGACTCTCAACAAGACCATAAACTATCAGATTCCTTTTCAAACCACACGAAGTGATACCACCTACCCAGTTTGAACAACAAGGTGCACGAGAAGTTCGCAATGCGTATCTCCCGTGAATTTAGACACTGGTTACCACACACCTTTAGGTGATAGGAACAAAATGTCAGTATGTACTGATCCTCAAAAGGTCAGCCAACCCAGGGGAAACATGAATGACCTGGGAGAGAATTCCTTCGGCCAAAATGCAGTGCAAACCGTAAAATTATTTTAACAGCACCCCTAATCAACGGAAGTTGGACTTGCTCACTCCGAACAAATTAATGAAAAAGTATGGACAGCTTTTCCTCGCCCAGCCTTAACTGATCATGGGGAAGACGGTGAGCATCATCTTGAAGATTTAGCTCATGAACATGACGATGAAGAAGAAGACGATAATGGTTAGGATAGAGAAATATCGGACGAAGATGACACGGATTCGGATCTTGAGTGACATGAGAGGGTTGGCGAAGAAGATAATGATACGGATGATTGGGGAAAAAGAAGATTGGAATAAATAAGAAGGAAAACCGGATGATGATGATATACACGGTGAAGATGATGACAATTCAGATGATCACGATGATGAAGATGAAGATGATGATGACGATGAGGATGAGGAACGTGACCGTGATGATGATGAAAAGGATGAGGATAATTATCGAGACGACGAGGTTGAAGATGAATCAGATGAAGATGACAATGATGACGATGAAGATGATGATGATGATATGGTTGTTCTGCCATCATATCGCCAGTCCTTACCACACTCAGCCCAACGGCAAAGCAGAAAGCGCTGTCAGACAGGCTAAAAAGATATTCAAGAAGTGCAAGTCTGAGGGTAGCGATCCGTTTATTGCTCTGCTTGAGCTTCAAAATATGCCTTCTGCGATGATGGGAACAAGCCCGACGAAATGTCCATTTGGAAGACGGACGAGCACGATCCTACCAGTTTGTGATGGTTTGCTGGACCCGGATATCGTAGCACCTTCAGCAGTGAAATTGAAATTGAAAAAACGAATGGCAGTGCATTCACTCAAGCCAGGTGACACCGTCTAGATTCAACCAATAGAACCGACAGAAAAGTCTTGGACGAAAGGAGAGGTACTATCGCGCGTAACAAAGAAATCATACCTAATACGCTCCGGAGATCGTCGTATGAGAAGGAATAGGGTTCATCGGAGAAAATCCGAAGACCATGGTGGGGAAGAGAAAACCAATGGAGACAATAACAAAGAAGGGGACGAGAAACCAAAAATGGCTAAGAGGAGACCGATTCAGATAACATTATACATTCACTCGTTGGACAGGAGCTTTCACTGTCTAGGACTCGGAGTGGACAAAGTTACCAGCTATTAGGCAGGTAGAAATTTCTCAAGAGAGGAAGGATGTGTAGGATATGCTTCTGTTTAACCATATCACTGACTTTTTCTTGTTGGTCAGGAAGTGACTTTCTTTTGGCACATTTCAAATTGCGCAACCTGATTGGCACAAAAGGCTTTAGAAACCACCGAATAATGAACAACATTCGAGATTTCCTTGTTGCACGTTGTAAAAATATATTGACTGCATTTCCCGAAGAATTAGAGTTTGACGACGTCCTTGACAATAATGATTATTATTATTATTATTATTATTATTATTATTATTATTGTTATTAGGATGATGTTGGTGATGATAATGATGATGATGGTGATTCGGATGACCATTGTGAAGGTGATTTTGAATAACGTGGAGTTGGTTCGGACAGTCAATATTGTATATAATATGATTCATCATGCAGCTTGAACGCTCAACTCACCATTGAAAACCATGGAAGCACTGTACAGCTGTTTCATCCTTGTTGGGAATCATCAGCAGTGCACATCCACCGAGCCCACACGGGGACTCGAACCCGGGGTGAACGATTGTGAATCGAACATCTTAACCACAAGACTATCCGGGCTGGCTCTCAACGGTTTGTTGAACATCTACACTACATGATATAGCACCCTTCCGTCACTGGCTTCGAACGGTAACAACCCGCCTCCCACACAGCGATGTTAAGGGATGTTAAGGCTTATGACGATGAAGAACTCCAACTTGATGACGATGATGATTCAGATGATGTTAAGCATGATATTTCGGATGATGATGATTTGTATGATGATGATTCGGATGATGACAATGACGATTCGGATATTGATAGTGATTCGGATGATGTTGATGGTGATACTGATTTTGAATATCATAAATTTGATTCGGATAATGAATATTGTGTTTTTTAGGTTGAGGCCCACGTTGATGAAGCACTCCATCATGAAGGTGATGATGATGATGGTAATAATAACAATGATAATGATGCTGTTGATGATCATGATGAGAGTGATGATGATGGCGATCGTGATGATATTGATATTTGGGGTGATGATGATGTTGATTATAATGATGATGTTTATGAATATTTTAAAGGTGATGATATTTTCGTTGTTTCGTTTCATTTTTCTTGTGATGCTTTCTCTTGTAATACATTTAGTAATATTTTCATTCTTGGATAGGGTTCTCACTTGGTTGTTGAACACATTTTTTCCCCATCACGAATGTTTCTTGGGGGCTGTTCTATTTGGCGTGTGTAGTTGGACTTCGAATGCATTGCTTTTGCTCCTTTAATTCATTTTGGATATTTCTTCTGGTATTTTCTGAATATATCTTGGAGAGACTCATTTAAGTTTTTCATGAAGTACTTCCTCATTCACTATAAACGCTCACCTCGCCGTTGAGGACCATGTAACCACCGAACTGCCGGTTCGTTTGGTTGCTAGACATCATTAACGGCACTGCCACCGTGTATCTGGGAGTCCCAGATGCGATTCCAACTCTGACTGTATGACTTACAGCCTCATATAGTGTTACCAACGGGCTGACTATTTACATATATCACCTACACTACTTGATATGGCACTCTTCCACCGATAGTTTCTAACGGTAGCAATCCACCACTCGGCGTGGACCTAACAAAAACGAGAGAGAAAGGTAATTTTCATATCGAAAATACTACCAATTCTGTCCAAATATTTTTCATGTGTATAATTCCGAAATGTGAAATAAAGCATTCTAAATAAATGACAACAATATGGCAGGATCCAGTATCACTCTTATCGTCATAATAGTTACCGATCACCGCAAACCTAGAAACCTCTGTGCACGGGTTTGAACCCTTGACACTGTGTTCTTTGTCATCTATCATTTTACCAATGCCTGACGTCTTCAAGTAACATTGAGTTCGCAGCCCTCTCTCTCCCTGTATGTCGGAGAAGCTAGCCAGCTTTACCAACTAAGTACATCATTAGCGACTCAAAGGTGCAATAAATGATTAATTTGTGAATGAATCCTACAATATATCACAGTTTTGTTCGACCGGGTTGAAGCGGCTGGCAACCAGCAATGAACGCGAACACCTTTAGATGCCACCCCGTTACCTCTACCCTAGTGATGCAGCTTATGTGGGAAAACCGAGTGCTTTCTGTAAAAAGTGTGCTCTCGTTTCAACCAATCTGAAACGACTGAAGGATTCAGATACACTGCTGGGCAATTTTCCGCTGCTACTTGGGATCGCGGAACACTGAAACATCCAAGAGATTCCACCAAAACCGATCAAATCGAGAACCCTCAGGTCATCTTTGAGATGTTTTGACTTCGGTGCAGTAACATGATGCCGAGACAACGAACTTCCGTCAGCTCCGTCATTCGATGACTGAGATAGGTACGTGTGCCTATGTGTATGTGTACGAGATAGTGCGCTACTATAGTTCAGCTTTTTTCTCCCGTTACTCTACTCAATAAAATGAGTGGGTTCCCTGACCTACTCCCCACCCCTTTCATCAGTGAAACGTTTGATGAATTTTACCCCGTGAAGCCTAGGAACAGGTTTTAACGTGAATCGACAAATTTAATTGTTTTGTCACATGGTGATACACTTTTTGGTCGAATAAATGCTTAGTTCAATAAAGTAGATGCTACGGTGAGAGAAAAAAAAATAGATGAATGATGAGTAAACGGGTGAATCTACGGGAACGTGGTTGCATTCTATTTTTGCTTTGACAACACCATTAGTTTTGTTCTGTTCGGTTTCTCTCCACCTCTCTCCCCCTCACTCGCGCGCGCCAACCTGCAACCCGCGGCTGCGCGTACTATGCTTTTGCTCCAGAACGTGTGTATGTGTGTGCTTTCTTTTGTTATCCTCACCTTACACATCTTTTGCGGTCTATGGTCAACGCGGGGCCAGATCGGCCCGTGTGGTCGTTCACGAGCTACGACTGACTCGTTCAATACGTATGCGCGCGCTCGTAAGTACTAAACGTAGGCGTCCACATGTAAAGGGTGTAACAATCGCGCATTTTTAGATAAAGGAGGGAAGCACAGAAGGCAAGGGCCTTGGCAACTAACTGGTCTTGGCTGTACCACTTTTTTTTTCTTCACGACCCCAGATAGGACTTGTCCCATCATGTTGTTGCCGTTGTCAGATTGATCGGGTGGCGATGATGTCCCTCGCATTTTTTCGGTTGGATTTAGTATGACTCAGCTGAAACTCAAGCAAACACAGACACACAAAAACAGCGCCCACGTTTAGACGATAAAGCAAAAAGTGAGCACGGGCGAGCGAGAAAGAGAATATGAACAAAACCCACAGAACGAAAGAACTCTTTAATATGGAACAAAACAGTGAAACGCCGTTTTGAGGCCATTCTGTCAATACCGTTGAGCATGATGCTGCCACTCGTAAAACAGCGGGACTCACTGAGTGCGTGCACACGCTTATGTGCACGGAGTGTTACGATCGTTTCACTAATTCAGTCAACATGTAAAACACCATAGCGAGTCATTATCGAGCGCGATTCCGATGTTCTTGGCTGGGGAGTCTGCGTAGAGCGGACAAACGTTACGGGATGTGCAGTTTCAAGTTCATTTGTGTGGTACACACACACACACACACACACACACACACACATATATATATATATATATATATATATATATATATATATATATAGGCGTGAACCGGAGGGATGGGGAGGGGTTGACTGGTTGACAACAGGACCGCATAACCCCGGAAGTGATTGCACTCCAAAGTTCGAGTTGAAACTTGATCGAGTTAGTCAGTTTTTCAAATAAACTAAAAACCGGCCGGACGTGAGTGGTATGAACGGTCCCTTGACCAGGACGGCCGCTGCTCACTGCTTGTGCACGCGTTTAGTACCAGTCTATTCATAATATTAGTGAAGGATACACAAAAGTTAATCGGAAGAGGTTAGAAGAAATGCCTCTAACTTTTCAGATCATCATGCGGGTTTTGAGACCCCCAAATGCCTCACTCGAAGCAGCACTAAGTTTTGTGACATTTTGGTGAACAATGTGGTTAACGTGTTCGATTTACTATCTTTCACCTTGGGTTCGAGTCCCAGTTGGGGCTCGTTGGATGTGGACATCAGCTGATCATTTCTAACCAGGATGAAACAGCCGTACAGTCTGTTCAAGAAAATCGGGATCACCTCAGTTCGGTCGAAATCCTCATATACCGTCGAATTACGGTTTATGCAACTGATATTACTCTCAGTAGCCATCAGCGAGAGAGATTAGTACCAGTACTATAAACTGGAATTCGACCGTATGTCAGAATTGCGACTGAGTGGAGGTGACCCGAAGTTTTTGAACACACTGTACAGTACTTCTATGGTTTTAAATCGTTTGAACGTTCACAATGCATGACGAATATCTCATTATATAAAATCTAATTTTCTACTGCCTATATAGTAACCAAACTCTGTAGGTTGTTTAACGGAATATGTTCGTTGTATATAGGCTCCTACAAAGAAGCCGTCCAGCGCAGGAGTTGTTCGCTGTGCGGGCAATGCTCTGCTACCACTCAGAGCCAATGTCGGAAGGGCGCCATATCATGTAGTGTATAAGTTCAATAAAACCGTTGAGAGCCGGCCCAGATAGCCTTGTGGTTTAGGTGCTCGACTCACGGTCGTCCACCCCGGGTTCGAGTCCCCGTGGGGGCCCGTTGGATAGGCATGGCGACTAATGATTCCAAAAAAGGACGAAACAGCTGTACAATGTTCCCGTGGTTTTCACCTGTTAGAATGTTCACGCGGCAAGACCAGTCTCATATTACGTAAAATCTAATCTCCTATTACTGATAATTGCGTATATGGTACATTCTTCAAACCAGTCCTGACAACTCCCAAAGTTCACATCATAAAGTTACAGAGGCGGTTGCTGATGACTTCAGAAGCCTCAGCAATTCGATTATTGAATCCGGAACTGCGCAGGTAAATTAACCTCGTGTAACAGTAGCTGTGGCCGTAACAAGTGATCCTTCTATATTTCCCATGTACATACTCCCGACATTCCTTCTAATTTCTCACTCTATTTTTTCACACCTGTCTTTTCAAGCCACATGGTCACACATTTCACACATGCCATCTTTCACACCACGGAAAGGAGCATTAAGTTCCAGCTTATTGTCAAGTTACCGAATTTGTTGAACACTTACTTTTCTCTCTGCTATCCATAGCTGTACACATTTAGTCTCATTTCCCCCGTACTATATATATTCAAATGCTTGTCGGAAAGAAATTTCTCTGTGTTATATGCTTTTTTATTATTAAAAATGAAGAACACTATTTTTATTATTAATCAAACAAGTCTATTTTTGGTACTGTAGACCCTAACTTCGTATTTATCATTCATTAGAGGCACCAGACACTGAGATGCTTTTATACAATACCAGTTAACTCGAACATCCCGACATAGCCGGAATTCTGGTTTTCCTAGGTCTGTGTGTGCATAGTCTGGGAACTGAGTTATTTCATGACACTGTACCCTCGACTAGTAACATTTCTCACCACAAGTGATGTTCAAAGCATCACTAACGAGTTGTGAAATGAAATTTGTTCAATGCACTCTGTGAAGGGCACACACCGTCATCATTTGGTAAGCATAACGTCTTTTGGAGTAGTCGCCAACAGACGATAACGGAAGACTGTCCTCATGTACTATGTCCACACCATGGCAGCTGTGTGTGGCTTCTCTCATCAAGGTTTTTTTACGGGGTGTAGGCTTTAAATTATACTTTCCGACGGACACTGGCATATTGAAAGGACGATAATTCGGCGAACGAGCTTGCTTTTTGTGCTTCATTTACTGGTCAATAACAGCATATCTCGGAGAACAATGTAAGGAGACAACGTGTTTCAAAGGAGATAGACTGGGGTGGGGATGTGGATGTTCATACAGTGATCACATAACTGGTGATAATCATCGGTGGAGTGTGAAATCCGATCGGCACGTGAAGTTGGAGCAGTTCGAACATGCTATCATTGGAGGATAAGGGATCTTATGAACATACCATCATTGTGCTGACGAGCGGTTTCCGAATAGTAGGAGATTTGAACTGAGCATCATATGATTTATCATGCAGAGTTACAACGTTCAACTTACCATTGGAGAACAGTGCAGTATTTTACCCCGGAAATCCGTATTTATCTGTTGTAGTGCATACTCACCGAACCTCAAGTGGGACTGGAACCCGGTGTGACCGAATGCGAGTCGAGCATCTAAGTATCAAACTATCCGGTCTAGCTATCAGTGGTTTGTTAGCATCACCACTACATGATGTTGTGCCCCTTTCCATCCGAATTAACAGATGGTGCTTGAGTGATGCAAATCGGCGAGTGTAAAGTGTAAGATTCGAACCCTAAGCACTATATCGGTAGAAAGCACCTCAACGTTATCCGTATCTTTCTCACACCTGACTTATTGGGGCCCGGAGTGCTTCTCCACTTCAAATCTCAAGGCCATGTTTACCAGCTCTCCCGGATAGCCGGTGTTGGTCGAGTGGTTTAGAGCGTTCGTTTATCACATCAGAGGTCAGAGGTTCTAGTTCAGTCGCTGGTTACTTTGGTAGCAGACAGTCATCCACTGTCCTCCGACTCGTTATCACACATGAACTACTGGGACCTTATGTAATTCTCTGCCGCTGCAAGTCTTGGGGTCTGGTTTCCGGCTATCTCAAATAGTGCATTGGGTTTTTGAGGTTGTGAGGCCTACCCCTTCAAATGCGCGTATGCTCAAGCATGTAAAATATGACAGTGCGAGTCCTTGTGGCTCAAGGATAAACCGCTTGGAATTACCACGAATGGCATTGGCTTACAGTTCGTCCCAGCCGTCAATCTTTTTGGAAAACAATATGAGGTATGAGAAACTTTATTCGGAGCCGTAACTCATAACATTTCGTTAAAACAAGTGGATGTTTGTATCAAGACGAACCAATGTAGAAAATGGTCAGGTCACGTCGATCAGATCTCTGATCAGTCTGATCGAAAACGAAAGAAAACCTGTCGAACCCGGATCAATTCGTAGTCGTAGCAAATGACCAGCAGATGTTTGGAGACTGCACATGACAACACGCTAGAAGAATGGAGACAACTCTGGTAGCGGCAAAACGCAAGTTTAGAGAAACTACATAATCTGTCAGAAAAGAAAAAGAAGGTAATCCATCTTTATCAGGTCTAATGTAACGGCTAGGCGGCAGGCCACCATATTGGTGCATGATTATTGTCTCTGCAGGAACCCTTGGAGACAATTACTGACCTTGGGATTCATAGAGATTCAGGTCTTGTTTTCGCAGGTGGAACACAAGAACCCCTCCTCCCCTCCGCGGAAGACCACTTTCCCTTCATACTTAACTAAAATTCAATCATTTTTTCGAACACGTATCAGTCGTCAAAAGTAACCATTTGACTGACTCAGATAATTGACAATATCTCACATTGTTCAGTCTGTCCTAATACTTTAAAATACGAACCGTACCCAATTGATATTACCGTACGGCTAGACCGGTGTCGTAGAAGCAAGCGTATTTTAGAGATCATCGAGCATAGCTGTAGCTAGTTTCTGCGGGCAATTGGTGGTCGAACGATCCAGAACTTTTGTTTTCCACCTCACCGGTCAACTTGGAGTTAAACAGTAAGCCACTGTCCTTTGGCTCGTTGTCACTCCTGAATTATTAGGACCTTATGTGGTGTCCCACTTCCGTTCTCAGCGTTCAGTAGGTCCTCTGTCTTATGGAGCATTGCAATTCTTTCATGCCCGAACATCTAATAAGAAACACTGTTGATGAAACCACCATTCAGTCCTTTGAGAGCCCCGCAACAGCGTTGGTATTGGATGCCGAATACTTTTTCGACAAATTAATGAATCGAGCTGGATTGGGACACTTTTCAAGTTTCAGGCTTATGGGTGAGTGCAGTGGAACGAGTATACTAAAAGTTACATAAGCCCATTGCACTAAAATGGTAGGACCGACAACTCTGATCATGAGATGGAAAACCATACAATATCCCAAGAGGTCAGGGATATGGAAAAATAACAGGAGTACCGCTTACCACCAGGGTTGACTGATGATGTCGGAGATCAGACCTCATAAATGTTGGTCTGTGACACATAATGCTCGATCACCACCGGTTGCACTAATAACTAGAATGTTGGGCTAATAAGCTTGGGAAAGGAACAAAACATGGACCGCGGTTACAGTTACCACATCAAGGATCATAAGTGCTTTTTTCAGTCAGTCTGTAACTGATGGAATGCCAGTGTACTTGTTTAGAAAGAGGAAAAATGTCAATTTTGGTCACCAGACATGGAATCCTTCTTCGCTTTCACCGTGGATTTGATTAGAACAAACTAAGACTGTATTACAAACCATGAGTAGAATATTAACCTCAGTTCTATCGATCCATATCTGGATAGTAACAGTTCGCCATGACGGCCTCATGCTTCAAAATGAAGTAAAAGTTAGCGGTAATTTCAGAATTTTATTGCGATTTTCCATCCAGCGTGAATCAACCTTGTTCGCCCAAATCTGAAAATACGGCGTGGGAGCAACTGGAGTCATGGCAGTTTGACTGAACTACTGTATCTACTGTCAAATTTGTCAGTAGCTGAAACGAAAACCGAAATCAGGATAAGCATGCTTGCGGGCCTTAGTCTTCACGGAGGTTCCGTTACAATGATCCACGTAAGTTGCAAATTTTTGTGGATAACGTAAACAGCACTGCAGCAGAGTTTGTGATTCACTGTGTCCCTTCGATGCGTAAAATGATGCTGCAGGACTGGGTTCACCCAAAATAAACGTTGTCCTAACAGGAAAAGCCTTGACTGAAGTCACCTGGACAGCCATATGTCACATGGTGGTCTGGTATCGGATGAGGTATTGCCGCGAATTCAGGTCCGTTCGGCTTCTACCAATTTGAACCACTTGATTCATTTATACTACGGAGCTGAAACCAAAACCAGGGTGCAAAATTGCGAATTTATTGGCTGATAGAATGGAACTGGTTAGCCTATGATGAGAACCTGGTACTCTGTCCCACTAAATAGTATATCGCCCCAACAACAACACAAGTGGCCTTCGAAGTGGTCCGGATACGAATAGAACTGAGTCAGAAGACCTAATACAGAACTTCAGACAAAATTTAAATGAGATTACCACAGTAAAATTCAAAACGCTCCGATATGGTCCAAAAGTTGATAGGGACAGAGAAACTCGCATACTTAGTGGCTGGAAATGCTAGGAGATACCTAGATGGGTGAATATTCAGCAGTATAAAGTTATACGTAAAAAGCGCGGTTTTAGCCAAAGAAGTATAATTATAAGAAGCGAGTTTGGAACAAAGACACTCAATGTCGCTTAAGTTCAGCGTCGATTTTTGCACGGTTACAACAAGAAGGAAGCTAGGTAAGGTAAAGCAAGGAGTCGGCCGGCAGTCGTAAGTACGTAAATCATTCAATGTTTGTTGCGGTTGTAAGTACAGGAAGCACGCTTGTTAAGGTCATTGTAAATCGGGTGATGTAGGTTATTCAAAATTGTCTTGGACAATCATTTGTACACTTTGTGGTGATGGAATATAATGAAGTTTGCTATATTTCTACAAGGTCTGTAGCTTGCAGTCCAGGGAGGAAGACAGGAGAGGAAAAAGCAGTGAAGTAATTTGCAAGCAACGACAAAACATTGAATAATTTAAAGGGATGCAGACATTGCTTTCAGGCGCTGAACGTAGCGCCTTAGTTTACGCACTTTGGTTGAAACACGACCAAGATGTCCAAAGCAATTTTAGTCCCATGATATTTACGGATGGCTGATGACCAAGGGGATGTATCTTACGTGAATGTCTGGACAAAGTTCCAAAATGTTCACATATATACAGCCTTTAGGAACAGAGAAGACAACTTGTGGTCATTTTTTTACGAATTTAAGTTTAAACTAATCTCTGAACCAATAGTCAAAACATAAGAGACCAGACTAGAGGTCGAGCTTAGCTGATGCATCGGGATCGCATAACCCAACGGCACCGTCACTTGTATACTTTATAATGAGAGAAAATTCACTGTCAGGCATGGAGGACTTTTGGGCTGCGAATAGAAAAGGTGAGAGGGTTGCGTCCTTGCGCCTTGGGACCGTCACGACGAGACTGCACCTTGGCGTAGTGGGATGGCTTGTGTATCCCCATGACCTAAGGAACTATATGCAGGATGGCTTTCTTAAGCCGAAGACGCAATCAAGCCTGGCAGGTCAATGGGCAGAAGCCAGACAAAGGTCAGTATCTGAACCAGTTGATGGGTAACATCTCGTTCTAACCAATGTATACCTGAGGAAGAAACTCTAGCGAAAAAACGCGAGGAAACAGTTTATCGATCAGGAACCTCCACTAGATGAACGCAGCAGTGAAATAGCTGGGCAGCCCCCGGCTCAATGGATGCTGCTCCGTCCACGTCCTGCTTGCTCCACTGGATGCATCCGACCGAGGGCTGAGTCCAGAAACTGAACTAACAATAAAGCACCAGAAAAGGCGAGAAAGAAAGCATGCAAAACCAGGTCTCACAGACAGACCAAGAGAAGTTCCTTCACGAGTGCTTCGGTCACGTTCCCGTGCTCGGTTAATGCCCCACTACCCTGTGGATTAGACTTTCGAGTTAAGGGCTCCGGTTAAGGCCCCCGAAGAAAAACCCCTTCTACGATGTGATCAGCCGCGAAGTGTGATTTGCGCAGAAACCCCCAGACATCCTTCTCGTGAAGGGTCTCACCAATTTCCCCTCCTTCAATTTAAGGTCGATGCAAAACGCCGCGGATTATTGCGGCTCTGAAGAAAGTGGTAGTTCAAGAGTAGGACATAAATCAAACGCAATCTCAAGCCTACATGTTCATCTCATTTGACTGTACACATTCAGTTAGGGCAGCAGGCTGCTCTCGCTGGAGCTCTTGAGACATTAAAAAATAGATGTATACTGTGTCTCGTAAAAACGCATACAAGACTGCAATTCTGTGATCACTCCATGCAACCCGAATGCTACCTCAGTGTCTCACTTTACTCTTCGCGTGTTGGGTGATCCGTTGCCTCATCATCAAGGTGGCCCTGGGATCGCTGTGAAAATAAGAGCTGAGCGTACACTACTAGACTGGGTTCCAGTCAGTAGTATTTTGTGTGCAGTTCAGTTGAATGGTTCTCTAAATATCACCAACAACAGACTGAAACGTCGATGCTTTTTCGTCATGTCTGTGTATGCGCCCACTGAATGCAGCTCATCTGAGTCCAAACATGAATTTATCTCAACCACTTCGAAGCATCCGCTCAACGGATATCGTGATCATTCCTGGAGATTTCAACACCCAAGTTGGCTGTTTGGGAATTCCGAAAGGTATGTAGGAGGCCTGTTTACTATTCCGACAGATCGCACTGACAGTGGTGATCGTCCCACCCAGTCATGCTCTGATCACAGATATTTTCTGGCCAGTATGAACTTCTGTCATAAAGTTAGACTCACACTGACCATATTGTAATTGGTCACCCTTGGCGTGGATCAGTAGAAAATTGTCCTTCATTTTTGTCTACGTCTGTGCACATAGATCACGTCGTGGTACGTGCTAGCTTCTGTTTTCATCTCGTACATGATCTCACCAATGCTGGGACCACACGTCTGCACAATTGTTTCTAATTGATAAACGATGATCTGCTTTACAGGAATATCTGTCTACATGGTTATCGGTGAAACCAGATGTCCAGGACCGAGATGAACGATGCCAACACATCAAGAAAGCCTTGCACGCCGGTTCCAAGGCCACACAAGGCCACGGTTCAAGTAGACCTTACAAGCGATGAATATCTTCGACATCAGTTGCTCTGTTCCATGATAGCAGATCCGTTCTTCCTGATGCCACAATCAATAAGGAAAGAAAATCCGTGAGGCGCCAACTGAATAGTATATCTACAAATGACCGTGAGTAGTGGTGGATTGCGAAATGTAGGTTAGTGGAGAAGGTTGCATCTATTTAGTATAGCCACACCCTTTACCGTTTGATTAGAAGTACCGGCCCACGGAAGCTCGGTGTGAGTGAGTTAACCAAGGAATCCGACGGCTCACTGATTTACTCTCAGGAAAATCTGAAACGTTGGGCGGATTCCTTTAAGGAGCAGTTCATTTGACCCACTTGCACAGTGAACCTTCCAAATCTGTCTGTAAAAGAAAAGATGCAGACAGATATCACTCCTCTATCAGAAATGGAGGTTATTCGGCAGATGGGTTACTTGAAAAGGTAGAAAGCCACTGAAGTGGATGAGCTGCCTCTATCGTTTTTCAAAGATGAAGGCAAAGCTCTGGTTTCGGAGTCTATAAAACTCCTCCGGGTTATCTGGGATAGTGAATAGATTCCCAGGGAATTGTATGAATCGGTGGTTGTGTCGATTAACAACAATGATAGGTCCTCTTGCGAAAACAACAGAGGAATTAGTTCGATAAGCATCGCATCCAAACTGCTCACTGGGATTATTCTTCACCGATTACCCACATCCCACGAAATGCGTTTGCGTATGAACCAAGCAGGTTTTTGACCCGGTTGAAAATTTAATGACCACATCTTTGCTTTCCGACAAATCTTAGACCAAAAATACATGTCCATAGGCCCATAATCCCTGTTATCCTTGATTTGAAAGCGGCTTTCGACTCAGTCGACCGCACAGTTCTCTGGCATTGCCTCTCATTGAAGGGTGTGCCAGAGAAGTTTATTTCTCCTTTCCAATGCTTGTATACAAACAGCCAAAGTCGATTTCATGCTAAAGGCAATCTTTCATTCGAGGTCACCATGGGGGGTTATGTTCGTCAGGGTTACCCTCTTTTGCCCTTCCTTTCCAATCTTTATTTGAATTGATTCCTGAGATAGTCCTTTCCTCGTGTAAGAATAGCTGTATAAATCTTTACTCAAACAGTAAACTGTCTGACCTAGAATACGCGAACGATATTATTCTTCTGAGTGAAGATCCAGGTAAGTTGCAAGCTTTCCTAGATGACTCAAACAACAGCTTAGCGATGTTCGGAATACCTTTTGCACCTTCGAAGTGTAAACTACTGTTGCAGGACTGGGTTGGCTCAACATGAAATCTTCTCTTGGCAGGGGAAGCTCTAGCTGAAGTGGATAAATTTTGTTGCCTGAGAAGTTACATCTCATCAGATGGACAGATATCGGAATAAGTTTCATTGAGTATACAGAAGACACGATTCGCTTCCGCGAATCCCAACCATCTGTGGTGCTGGCGTAACATTCGGTTGCCTGTCAGGTGTCGAGTTTATACTGCGGTGGTTAGATCGGTCCTTTTATACAGTTCAGAAGCATGGCTCTTGAGGATAGAAGACAGGCGAAGACTGTCGATGTTTGAGCATCGATGTCTCCGTAATACTGCTCTAGTATGGTGGGGGCACCGTATTAGCTATGCTGAGGTTTGACGTGGGGTTTTTGGAACTGTGTTTCATTTTTGGAAGAAGTACTGAATTTAAACAGGTTGAGGTGGCTGGGACATGTGCTATGCACGCCCACCGATAGACTTTCCTCGGAGTACGCTGCTGTCCGAGGCAGGTAGTGCTTCGAAGACAGATCGAGATGGCCAGTCCTCAACATGGCAGAAAGGTATGAAATACTTGATCAATGGATGTGGTTCCGTGAGACATGTTAGACTTCCTTGCTGGAGTCCACGTGACCCGCCTACCAGGTGGTTGGAGACATAAGGTGATACGGCTAGGATGACGCTTTGAGGCAGCAACCGAAACCAGAGCACAGAAGTTTGAGGTTGATGGTTGAACTGAAGTGAAGTGAAGTGCACGCCTTGGGTTAGAACCGTGGTGGACAAGCTCTGGCTCCACTTCGCGTGAACTGTTGCTGATTGGGGAAATAATCAGATAACAGCCCAGTTACAAAGAACTGAATTACCTTATTTGAGAGGATGTTGAGGAGTTTTCGTTTGTTGACGCTGTTGAACGCGTCACTGTAGTCTAAATAGCAGGTCGGCATAGAATTCGATTCATTGGCTATCAGATACGGGAAATTATGAATCCAATAAGTAATAGCATCCAAAGCAGAGCAGGACCGCCAGTAGCCGAACTGGTTCAGATCTCGTATTATCACATTATTTGACAGACCTTGGAGTAATCGCTTTTTACACACCTCAAATGAGATGAAACTACGGATAATTGGATGGGACTTTACCATTCCTTTCTTAAACACAGATGTAATGGAAGCCGATCTTCAATAGTCGGAAATCATTCCACAGTCCAAACATTGATAAAAATAATTGTCATTGGCGATGTCAGTGCGTAGTGAAGACAAGAAATCTGAGGACAACCTGGGGAGGTCGAATTGCGCAACTTACTACTCAAAACCTTGCTAGTAGGCAAAACAATGAAGATACCGCGAAGTACACAACAAAGTCAGCTAGAAAAGTGTATGTGAAAATTTGATAGCAAAGAAAATTAACGGACTTGACCGATATTCAATGTAGAGTATTGACTCTAGGCTCCATACTAATCTTAAACGGAGAGTTCAAAGGTCATGTGTTTCTTCTAAGTATATAGGGTTCTGATGAAGATGATGTTTAAAGAGTCAGTGGTCCAGACGAACTGCAAGGTTCCAGTAAGAGGTGGGGAAAGTTTATCAGGTTCGTGGGATTTGTCCCACTTGAACTTAGACGGCTTGATGGGGTACATTGTGGGTGATGGAGCTAGTGAAGTTGAGAGAAGATAGGGGACAGCTGAACAACGAAGGAAACGACTGTTTGCTGGAATGGCGGTTTATGTTTGTGATTCAGTGTCATGAGGAGATGCCACTCAGCTGTTTGATGGACATTCAAATTTTCTGGCAGTTAGTGTTGGTTGGGATCACACGAGTACATATGACACTGGGCCCGTAGATTTATGATTTGATTGGCAAAGTAAGAGCTTTATCTGTCCGGTGGTCCCCACTCTTGTAATCACTTTTCTTCCTACGGCGTTTTTTGACGGATGAAGAGGAAAATCGGTCATTACGGATGTGTAAGGTTTCAGGTGGGTAGCACACATCGTGGCAGAAAGTTGAGTAACCAATCAAATTCTCATTAAACACTGTGGGATCTTGAAGAGGTCAAAGATAGTCCGGTCGACCAAAGTCTAAAGTCTTCGCAATTTTTGGGAATCACATTGACGTTTCTTGCCTTTCAAGTCACAAAAATGAGTGAAGATTTGGTGGTTACTTGGGCTGCGTATCATTTGGAGAAAACAACATAGGAGCGTGAATTGACGTGGAGATCCACGTGTGGCATGAACTAGATCGGGGTTATTCGTGAAGCACAAATGAAGGTGGGCATCAATCCTAGTTTTCAGACCCAGCAGAGTCTAGAATTCTAGGCGGGAATGGTTGAAATCACTACAGGCAAAGCAAAGAGAATTATCCACGTAGTTCGAAAGTTTGGTAGCGAAAAGTCCTAAGTAGTTCTCCGAAACACTGATTGGGCATGTGGAAGAAATATAAGCGCTCTCAATAACTATTCAGCGATAGTCATTTAAATGTTCGGGATTGCATACGATCATGGAAGCGCCCGAACCGATCTATGCTAATTATCTACGAGGCGAGTGATAACTCTACCTTCGTGTTTCTAACTGTTGGTGTGAGATAATAGCAACACAGGGCTATGGAATAAATGTCCATATGAAAGTTACCTCACTGTCATATAGCCATTATTATACGTAGACGTGAAACAGTCAGTAAGCAACCCGAATATAATAAACGCACAATAACCAGGGTCATCCTTGCTTCCCGACGACCAGAAGAGTGAAGTATTAATCACATCAGGAGAGCGTTCCTACAGATGTAAAGTACGCTTTGGCTCGCCATCTATCCCGAACTCACACACGTATGTGCAAGCTGGCCGAGGATATAAGAGGATTACTAGTCTCCCGAATGATATTTGTGCCAAATTCTGAGAACAGATTGGCACTATAAGCTGTACGAACTGAGAAGGCATTTGTTCTGATTTTTGATATAAGTAGTATGTTATTGTATCTGTCACCCAAATACCATAACGTACTACCTACAGCAAAAACCGAAACCCGGGAACACGTGCCTCCTTCTGAAAGTTGTTCTTGACTAACCGATAAAATAACTTTCGAAGAATCACCTTGTGATTGTAAAAAGGGCATTAGTTTGTTTTTGATCAAGTACTATGTTCTATAACTCGATGAGTATTTTATTAATAACCTCTTCTGTCTTTGGTAAGCTTCCTTAAGTCTGTTTCTTACACACTTTAGCGTATGGAAGATATTTTCAAATGATTAAAGCCTAAATTATCCGATATCGTTCCTTCTCGATTTCTTGTATTGTCGTATCTGTTGCAAATGCACAACCGTATCTGGTCGCATCACAATTTATTTATCTGAAAATTAATGGATCATTTTCTTCTATCTCGGTCGGTTTTCCGAAGATCCGAAATTGTCCAATGACGCGGACGCATGAACTCACTGAGTATTTACATTTACTGAATCTATCGATTTGATTTCAGTGCATAGTCCAGATAAACTCAAAACGCTAGTCAATTATAACTCACAAATTCATTCTGGACTGTCCTGATTACGATTCAGCCATTGCAACACTTCAGTTTTTGTACATTCAACGGAAAAATGAAGTCTTTGCTCGTTTTCCATTGGCCGCTTGTAAACAACATCCTGGAGAAGGCTTTGATCAGTTTTTGCAAAGGCTTCGTCTGCTGGCCAAGGACTGTAGCTCTGATTCTGTGGGTTTACTGGAAAGTCGAAATACTCGCTACCAACCATTGCTTCTACGTTCTCATCCATTACCGCTGCCGTCGCTCCAAAATGTCTGCCAAAAGCAGTGATTGATGTCTTTGTCAGTGGATGCCACTAAAAGCACTGATTGAAATTAGGTGTTCTGATCCAACCCAGTTGCTCTATTAAAAATAATTTCCTGCCTTCGAACCACTCCAGTCTATGAGTCCAGAACACAATGTTTGTATAAGAAGAAACAGTCACTGTCATCAGTTATTGCAACGCAAGATAACTGATTCAATTTTGCATCCGATAACCTCTCTTCTGATCGGTGATACGGCCGGATATCACTTGTCAGGAATTCGTTCTCGTCTAGTTGATCCACCGCCTTATCCGTTGCAAATCCACTGACCTAGATTCTGGACAGGCGCAGACATGCTCACTGCTAAGAATACTTGACCATCTATCAACCGTGAGTCAGCATGTACCTTCACACGGGGAACACTGGAAGTTATGTTTCAGAACTTATTGACGCTCGTAACAAATGGTCGGTTGAAAATTCCATCAATGAACTTGTACTGGCATCCACACGCATCAGAAACAGCGCTTGTTGTCATTGTCAGGTGTCTCTCCGGCACCAAAACAATTTTTATCTACGGATCCGCTTATCAGTTCTAATCGATCTGTGCTCCAAAGTTCCATTATTTCTTAAGACTACATAAGAGTATTAAAATACCGTTCGACGGAAAGAACCCATCATTCTCTTTGTGGCTTTACATTTTCTACAATCCTATCTCCATAGAAGTCCAAATCGGCAAAACAATTGCTTTTCAGTAATTCATTCTCAAGCCATTTACATATTACATAGTAGACATTAGACAAAAGACCATGAACAAAGACATGGAATAAACACCAATCACGGGCAGGGGTTTGTCAGTCAAATTATCCTTATCATGTGACTGGTTTATCTAGCTGACGCCTTCTAGGTAACTGGACGGTAGATCCATGCAGCCTTGGTCAATCTTGGGCCAGGGAAGTTAGAGTGCCCGGACCAAACGCTTTTGGGCGCACAGGTCAGGGGTCAACTTCCTTATTCCGATTGCCTCGGCTATCGCCAGAGTGCGCAACTGAACACCTTTGCATTTGTTTGGGGGACCCGATAACGAACTTTGAGAGCATCGTCCGGATTCACCTGATGTCCAGTGTCAACCAAATGCGCCATTTATGGATCCAGTTTGTCCTTGACTCAACCAGCGCGGATGATGCTCTTTAGTCCAGTTGATAGCTGTCTTATAGTTCGACCTACATAAGGTGCGTCACAAACACATCTGAAAGAGTATACAACCGTTGATGAGGTCAGCATCGGCAGTCTATCCTTGTTCTGAATCTGGATTAGAGGAGCACCTCGGAACACAACGTAGTGTGGCGGCATTGAAAGTATTTCGAATTTCTCTCCCCAGTCGACGGTTTAAAATTTCACTAACAATATCGCCTTTAAATGGCAAACTAATGTGAAGATCCGGGTAACTGTTCTCACTCAGGGTGTTTCTTATAAGCATTAATTCATCTAAAGTCCCTGCGGAACAAAATTTCCTCGCTCTGAAGGCCAGGCATTTTACTAAGTTTCGCTTCTGTTGCACTCTAATGAAACTGTTGAGATTGGGTTACTGACCGCTCCACGTTTGTTCTTCGATGCACATTTCGTCGGATCCGACCATCCTCCATTCTCGTGTGAGTCACATCGAGAAACGGTAGTTGACTGTTTACTTCGTGTTCATTTGTAAACCGTATTGCTTTGTGTGCCTCATTAAATAATGTTTGCACAAAATCTAGGTCACAATCAACGTCAGTCACGCAAAATATGTCATCCACATAACGATAGTAATGTTCAAAGCTGTCAATTGTAAATTTTAGCTTGGTTCTTTCTAACTTTGCTAGGAATGCGTCGGCAAGAAATGGACTTAGTGGTGATCCCATAGCCACACCGTCCCGTTGTCTGTACGAAGTTCCATGAAATAGGAACTGAACATTAAATGTGCATCGAAGCAAGAGCTCGCGCAAACCTTCTAGTGGTAAACCGATGTTCATATTATTCTCTTTTATGTAGTTCACCACGAAGTCGATGGTTTCTGTTAGTGGTACATTCGTGAATAGAGACTCGACGTCAAGCGAAAACATTATTTTGTCCTTCATATTGACATCTTTTATTCGCTCTATGAAATCAAATGTGTCGTTAAGACTGTGTATAGCCATATGTTTTTTGATTGGTTCAACTGATTCAGATAACCATCGAGCGACATTATGAAAAACAATCGTTTTGCCGATTTGCACTTCTATATGATGCAATGGGTATTTTCCAGACATTAAATCCTATCTTTTTGAACACCTGTTGGATAGCATGAGGCGAATCACTACCAAATCCGGACGACATTCTGCGGGGGATAGGAATTTGATTCGAGCGGAAGTTCAAAGGTCGCTACAAGAGAATATAACTGAACCTTCAAGATCCCCCTGGCAAAACCCAAGTACTAGTCAATGAAAGACAAAAAACACATGGTTATTGACTATAGTCAAACCATAAATCGTTCTACCAGTTTGGACACTTACACTGTCACGAATAGACGATGGAGAGAATATCTAAATATCAATTATTCAGCACACTGGACCTGGAGAGCGATCACCATCAGTTCCCGGTCCGCGAAAAGGAGACTTATACCGCCATTGAGGTTGTGGTAACTTGTATCAATTCCAACGCATTCCGTCTGGCGTCACTAATGGATTTGCCTGACTCCAGAGCATCACTGGTGCGACTATGCGGAGCGAAGGTCTTGAAGGAACTGTTGCTTACGTTGATAAAGTAATCGCTTGCATTGCTGCAGACAAATACGGATTACCAATGAACCAAAACAAATGCACGTTTGCTGCAAACAAAGTGCAGTCACTCGTTTATGAAGTCTCATCGGCAGTAATCAAGCCTGGCCCAAACCGCTTCAGACTTCTTTTGGAAATGGTGCCACCCAATAACCTCAAAGGGCAGCGAGTGTTTGGGATGTTCGCCTACTACTCTTACTGGGTCTCACACTTTTCCGACAAGATTCATCTTCTCATCGTCAATCACATATTCCCATTATCACCAGACATAATCGAGGCACTTGAGAACCTGAAGTCTCATTTGGCCCAGACTACTGTTGCCATACGGTAGAGATTTATTGAAATTGGACGTGGAAATTCAGTTCGCCATATCGAGAAACTCAGTTAAACTGGCTTAGTTCAGATCCCACGCTTTCCATCATAATTTTGTCTTGTATTTAACAAATAGTTCGTTTGCTTTTCACGCACTTTGACCACCAGTTTCCAGGTCGACCACCAACCCCTCACTCTCACGCCCGGCGTGATAATTTGTTTGTTCAGCCCCAGTGCATCACGCAATTTTTACCCTTGTTTCTAAGACAAGTGTCCATTAACCTTGGTTGTCATTTGTCTAACTATTGATCGTATCTGTTCGTATGAAATCCTAAATTTAAACATTTTAGCGCTTACGTTACCTTTCTCCACGGTTTTAGAGTGCTTCACTATTACGCGTTACTTGACAATGCCCAAACGCTTGAACGCAATTATCCTTCTCCCGACATTTGCTTCATCTGTGTGAATGACTGAACTTGGTCATCCATCCATAACCATACACTTCCTCATAGTCATGGTATTCCGTTTGCTCTTCGCCACGCTTGTGTGAGGGTGTTCTCTCGGACCATTACTTCTCTTCTGACCGCTGGTTGGTCAAAATGCCCTCATGAATAAGGACCCTTTCTATAAATCACTTGACTCACCCCTGCATTGCCGTCTCGAGTGTTTGCTGTCTATTTTTGCCTCGGCGTCTTGAATCCTTTGTTGACTGTTTTGATTTTGTGGTCAATTTGAGGTATGTTACTGTTATTGATGATCCGACCTGCACTACACGTAGTAAAGTGAGCCTGTGTTCTCTGCCTTGGGACTTGTGGGTTCGTTTACCTGTGAGTTACTCAAATACAGGTCAACAATCCTGTACACATACTCCCGGCTATTTTAACAGACCGATTCTTTTGATGTCGGTATCGCCGCAACGCTCAATCGACATGGACGACCTGTTGCATTTTCCTCTAGACAGTAATCCACTGTCGTCCGGATCGTTACCAAACCTGGCCTATTGGGACCTTGTGTGGTTCTTCACCAATCCAGGTCTCAGGGTCTGGCTGCCAGTTATCTCCAATAGTGCAGTGGGTCCTCGTGGCTATGGGGCATATACCCCTTACAATGCACTCATGCGCAAGCATGTAATAAAAAAAAATCACCAAGCGAACTCCACCATTCTTCAATCGAGAACGATGCATATGCCGTCGGAAAATGGAAACAGTATCTTCTCGGAGATCGCTTCAAGCTAGTCATTGATCAACGATCGGTTGCATCTGCATTTGATTCCAGAGAGAGGAGGAAGATCAAGAACGACAGAATAAAGCGTCGGCGGATCGAGATATCTCCATTTTTCTTAGACATCGTACATCAAACTGGTTTGGAGAACAATGCTGTAGGTACACTATCTCGAAGTTACTGTTCAGCACCGTTTAACACCAATGCTCCAAAGCTACTCCATGACGACCTAATGTAGTTCGCTTGAACCATTTCGTTCCTGCTAACCTACCGTTTTCGGTCGATCAATTAAAGACTGCAGTACAAGAGTCGCGTATGTGCTGAAAGCAAACCCAATTTTCATAAACGGACTGGGAAAAGCCACATTGCCATTTGACAGACTCAATACTGACTTCAACGATCCTTTACCTTCATCTGCACACAACAAACACATTGTTGTGACTGATGAACACTGACGTTTACTTTTTGCGTACTCTTGGTTAGTATGAACTCATCGACAGTCATTTCCTGTCTGACTAATTTGTTCCACATCTTTGGCATGCCTTCTTACATTTGTTCCGATCGTGATCCTGCATGTATGTTCGAAGAGCTGAGACAATTTACTTTGTAAAAAGTGTGGCAACTGGAAGAAAAACGGCATACGACCCAGAGTGTAATGACCAGGTGGAGCCAATAAACGAAATACTGAGGAAAACTGTCACATTAGCCTTACAGTACAAAGGTTTGGCAGTCACACAGTGGGAACGGGTTCTACCGGACACTGCACTCAATGAGATTCCTCTCATGTACTGCCACGAATGCTACTCCACATAAACGACCATTTGCGTTCAACCGGAAGTTGCCTTCAGGAATCCCATTATGTAAATGACTCAAATCTCTCGGACAAGTGTTATTTTTTTATTACATGCTTGCTCATGAGTGCAATGGAAGGAATAGTGTATCCTATAGCCTCAAAGGCCCACTGCACTATTACGGATAACCAGATAACTAGATCGTGAGACTTGGAATGGAGACATAGGGTCCCAATAGGTCAGCAGTGGTAAGCAGCCGGACGAGAGTAGATTACTCTCTACGGCCAGGAAAACTGCCGACAAACGAAGTACGATCCTTTGATGGAGATCTATCTCACTGAGTGTCACCCTCAGTATGCACACATTCGTCATCACGACGGCCGAGAGGATAAAGTCAGTTCACTTCAGACAACCGATACCCATGCACTGGGTGTGGTAGCTTTGGTTGCCATCTCCCAGTGGCAACCTCAAAAGGAAATATTGAAGGAGAAAAGAGTATGAAAGGAGTAAGAGGAGAACTACATCATTTGAATTAAGTGGATGAAGAAAGTTTGTGAATGCAAAAGAGTCACTGATCGCGGCATCTAGTCACATCCCTCAACGTGTCTAACCATTGAGTGGGAGGGTCTCTTGGACTTCATCCAGGAAGTCTAACGTGCCCTGCATGGCCAAGTCCACTAGTTAGGCTTTTCATTCTTTTCTTCCATGCCATGGACTGACCACCCTTACTCATCTTACTACCGGCACCCACTTCAGCAAACTCAGCAGACCAAGGAATCCTGCCAGGGGACGTGAGTAACACATTTCCCAACCATATTAGCCTGATCAGTGTTCCATCTAGTGATTTGATCCTTGAACCTGAAACTTTCCACCGAACCTCAGCTTTGCTCACACGGTGTTCCCAACAGATTCAAGAAGTACTGTAGTGCTATCGATACAACACACGACTAAAAAGACTAACAAATTTGTTTATTTGAACAATTGCCGAATTTGGTAGCGCCACTTGCTCCGCCTGCACGCCGTTGAGCTCCTCCAATACACACGTTGTCCCGCTCCAGCGTTTTGAGTTCTGCTCGTTTGCGCGCTGCCGAGTATATTCGCTAACGTGTCACGAACCGAGAACCAGGGGTTATAGACTCTATACGGAAGCAGGTCCCGACTTAACTTAGGAGAATCCCAAAATACTACGAAGACATTGTTGTTCAAATACGGACAATCTTCGTATGTCCTCCACCCACAGTGGCCGTGTGTCCGAACCATACAGAAGCACTGGCCTGACTGCTACGGCGTACACTTAACCCTTGAGAGATAAGCGGATGTCAGGTCGACGCCACAAATAAATCAGGTTGGCAGATACCAATCGAGCCCTTGTTTACGCAGAGACAATTCATCCGATATCCGACCGCCAGGTGAAATGCAGCTTCCCAGATAACGGAATTTATCTACCACGATTATAGTCTCTCCGGCCACTGAAGGGTTTGGCGTTACACTAACCCGGTCCTGTAACAGCATCTTCCTCTTCGAAGGTGCAAAATGAATACCGAACATTTAACGCAAACTGTCATGCTGTCCAGAAAAGCTTGTAACTTGCTTGGAGGTTCACTTAGAACTATGTCGTCAGCATACTCAAGGTCTGATGCCTTCCCACCCGGGAAATGTTCGATGCCGCTATCCTTACCTGACAAAAGTGCGGTCTCTGGGACCATTTCAATCACAAAGGTAAAGAGAAAAGGAGAGAGGGGGCAACCCTGACGTACACTACTTCTTGTCGCGAACTCGGGTGAAAGATCACCGTAAGCCCGAACTCGGCTTCGACTATTAATGTAAAGGGATTTTACGATGGAAATGAATTTCTCTGGTACACCTTTCAGCAAGAGGCAGCGCCACAGAACTGTGCGGTCAACTGAGTCGAAGGCCGCTTTAAGATCAAGAAAAACGGAGATAGTGGGCCTGCGTAAATTGTCTGTTCTAAAATTTGTCGAAGAGTGAAGATGCGATCAATACAACCTCGACCCGGTCTAAACCCAGCTTGATTCTCGCGTGAACACTGTTCGTGAGCGTTAGATAAGCGGTGGAGAATAATACCAGTGAGCAGTTTGGATACGATGCTAACCAGACTTATTCCCCTGTGGTTTTTACAAGAGGACCTGTCGCCTTTCTTATAAATCGGTACGATCACCGATTCACACCAACTCTTTGGAACTTGCTCCTTCTCCCATATCAAACCGAGGAGTTTTGTCAACTCCAGCAAAAGTGCTGGACCACCGTCATTGAAAACAGACGGAGGCAGCCCATTCGGTCCTGCAGCCTTAGGATACAGTTTCCCTTCGACACCAAATAACACTATGGGACGGCCCGTAACTGATACCAGTTATCCGCCCATCAATGAACTACCAAAAGCTACTAGGGAGACTTTGGACACCAATCGGTGCACTGACAACTTTCATTCACAAGCAACAACTAGTGTTCAGGAAATCGCAACCAAACAACAGCGTGCACATGCAGTGTTTACGAAGCAGAGAAATTTAGCTTACAAAAATCCCATCCATTCACACAATTTTGGACACTGGCAAACCCGAATCTTCCTGGCTGGGGAGAATGTTATGCATTCTCCAACTCGATGAGTATTACAATAACCTTCGTGTTTGGTAAACTTCCTTAAGTCTGTTCCTGGTACATTTTAGCGTATGGGAAGTTTTCAAATCAACAAAGCCTAAACTATCCGGCACCGTTCTTTCTCGATTTCTTGTATTGCCGTATCTGTTGTAAATGCACAACCGTATCTGGTCGCATGAAACCAACATTCTCTGTTCATTCAACAGCGTCGGTTGCAATAATTTGACCACATCCTATTGCGACCAGATACGGAGTTGTATAAATGAACACTCCATTCCTCAACTCTCTCAGGACGGTGCTGCCATTTCGGGGACCATCCTGGGACATGAATCAACACTGTCAAAACGGATAAGAAATACACCAGCTATTAGCCTATGGCATCCGACAGCGGAAACAGAACTGGATCCCAATCTTTGGAGAATTTAGCGTTACAAACCGGGACGTATGGTCAGCGATAATTCAGAATGTCCAATTCGTAAGTAGAAGGAATCGCAAAAAAGGGAAATGTATGTACGAATTCCACAATCCTAGACTCGATGGCAATGCGCCATTGAAAAGTTTAGAAAAATCTACTGAAGAATAGCGCAGTGATAGTGATGTTTGGAGGTGACTAGTGATCTGATTGATGGCCATACGAACTGAATCAATCACACTAAAGGCCTGCTGTACTATCGGGGAGAGTGAGCAACTAGGACATCGAAACTTGCAACAATGGAAAACCACGTAAAGCCTCGATCGATCAAACGTGGTGATTACAAAATGAACGAAAGCGACAAACTGCTGTCTATCAACAAAGTTGGTCGACCCTCCTAACTGAGAGATGATAGGCTGCGACCCTAACAACAGATTGTAACATTCAGACGACTGTCGTATAGTAGTGGTGAGGTGGTTTGTGGTCATGAATATGGAAGACTGAGAACTAGTGCAACATTAGTTTGTAGGACATTTTTATTTATGCAAGAATGAATAAATAGACAATTATATATACATATACAGTTCAATATGCCGAACCGGGGTCGTAGACGTGCGATGACTGACGAACGGCAGAACGTTTGTCCACACAAGCGCGCGGGCATACACACAAACGCAAAAACCAATCGGCTCTCGATCAGCTGAGGACCTCCGCTGGACGACTTCCGTCGGAGGAAAGACCGAAGAGTCGAATCACGCCTTGGTCGTACTTCGCTTCACTGGAGTAGCTGAGCAAATATTGTTTCGGATGCCAGGAGAGCACAAACGTGGCCGCTGCATGAGTGCCAACTTGGAACACTTGTTCACCTATGTGGGACGTTAAAAAGAATGAACGACAATCAACGCACATAAACGTATTGAGAAGACGGAAATGAGCGGGGGGAATATGCATTTGCGATCACACAGATTTGGTAGATAGGGTGAAACGAAGCACAGACAGACGGTCGATGTTCATGGATAATATATACGGGTGGTGTTGATTGTGATGCCTACGAAAATTCACTCAGTGCATAGTTCGAGCATCGTGAATCAATTAAGGCATTCAAAGTTTCCCCTAATTTAAGTTGATTCCTTTCTGCATTATGGGTATCTCAATGTGTGTGGTCTTAGTTGCCAGGGTAAAAAGCTCTGAGCAAAGTGGGCTTAAAATTAACAAAGTGTGGAAATATAATCAGAGTGATCAACAGGACCACATAAATTATCCTAGTTTGTATTCAGATAGGTTTACTATCCGAATATTTCGGTAGAAACCGTTCTTTTGGCCAATATATTTTCCATGGTTGTGCCCATATCATAAGGTTAAGAGACATTCTTCCATGATTTGGAGATTCCACGATACATGAGGTCTAAAAGTCTTACTTAACGATTACTGGTAAACATACTGAAAAAATAAAATTCTAGTTCATATCAATATGAGTGTTTGCTTCAAGGTCGTCTGGGTGCGCGTCGTTAATTGATGGTATTGTTATCGCGATAGCGATGAGAAGACCCACTAAAACTGAATCTTACCGGCACCTCCATAAAGAATATCAAAGCAAATTGAAGAGGCCCGTAAACTTGATTCTTTTTTGTCGTATTTTGGTGGGCGTTTTAACGCGAGCAGGAGCATAAATCATCGAATAAATCGCAGAAAAGCTACCCCAAGTACACATTTCTGAGGTAGAGGAACTAGCAAATTGGATGAATAGGAGGATTTAATGTGCATTTCGATCGAAAAAACAGCACCGGAAATCTCTGTCCTTGATCCAGCAGGGAAGCATTCCCAGGCTCTCTCACTCCCTGTCGGACATAAGACGGCCGTAGCTTGCAATGTGGTAAGTATTACGTGATACGAAGGCTGCATTTAAAGCCCAACAAATGAGGGCACATATTAGTTTCATCAGGGGATTCAAGTCACAAGCCCTGTCATTCTGGCGATGGGTTCGCTTATCGTATGAGTGTTTGGTATATGATGTGCCGTAGAAGACGTAGAAAAATGTCATTTGGTATACGAATATCCCCCGAGAAACTATCCCGCCGAAAGACGGTATATCATACCAACCACCATCATTGGTTGGGATCGGAATAAAACACGTTTGGCTTTGTTGGTGGGCTTCAATTAGAAATGCCTAGAATGTTGGGGAAATATTCACCGTTATGACTGAAAAAGTCCACGAATTCAACGAAAAAAGCCGCCCGGGTAGGTAATCATTATTCAGGATAACGATTCATGCTTTGTTTCACGAGAGATTTGCATATAAAGCCATCCAGAACGATTCGTCTGTTAATTATTCACTGCAAAACTTGTAAATGTACGCGCAACTTCAACGTCCAATTCGTACAGTTACCCTAGAATAGGGCAGATTTAAACATAAGCGTAAAAATTTATCTGTTCTATAGAGGTTATTCCAAGGGCTACCCACACACCGGCCACTGAGGTTAAAAGTGCAACGTGACGAATTATTTCGTATCCCATATAGTTGACTCTATGCCGAAGAGACGGTGAGAAATCCTGAAGAATAAAGGCAGACCAGGTGTTTAATACCGTGTATGAACATTGTGTTTTGAATAATGCTAGGGTTAGCTCAAAGTTAAAAAATCTTATTTCATTTCCCCTCGGAGGCTCACATTCCGTCGTAGCTGTAGCCCATGTGTAGTGGCAAAAATATGGTTTCGTCTGCATTTTGGATGCAGCTATTCACCGCATACGAGCAGATCACAAAGGCTATTGTCCTAAAACCCCACCAATATTTGCTACTTATGGTACACAAAAACGTATGTAGTTCTGCATTAATATTGTCGTGTGCGAGTGCAAAATGTGCTCATCGGAAACCCGTACGCATCATTTTCGATAATACCTGCAAAAATAATGGGAAACAAGCCTCAACTCGAGTCCTAGCACGAGGAGTTTTATACGACCCACACATCCGCAAGAGGTAGACAGACTTAGGAGAACGCAGATGTTTGATTCATTCAGGTTGGAACAGAAAAGACGTATAACAAGCTGCGCATGAGTAGAACAAGTTCAACTGAATATAAAATGTGATTCCCGATCGATCCGGTGAACTGAATGGCAGAGTAGGTTGGTTCCTACTGAAAAAGCGCAACACGGAGGTGGGTACTTTTGGGTTCCATACATGCGGTCTAGACGGGTTTAGAATAGGCTATGGAATCTCAAACCACCATTTGCTCTTGGTTAGCACAAAACTCGCGTCTTAACGGACAGCATTTGATTGCCATTCGCTCTCCTTAATTCAGTAATGAAGCCAGATCGGATGCAACATAATAGGCCGAAAAAGCTGGTAGCATTGTATTCTAAGCTGACAGTTATGTTGAACCACGTGTCGGGACTTTGACCACGCTACAATCTGAGCTAGGCTGGCGATAGTTCTATTGATGACCTGCTGGTTACCACAGCTGACCTAATGAGGTTCTCCACTCTATGGTTCAGGGCTGTGGCCGCCAGTCCTCTAACATAGTGCAAGATTCATTGTGCACGTGGAGTATGCCTTTCACAATGAACTTATGCGCAAGCATGGAACTTAAAATGTGCTTCCACCGTGGACTCCAGAAAAGAACACAGGAATCAACAACTATAAGGCCATGAAAAGCTGTTCGAGCCACCTGGTTTGATCGTTTGTCAAGGAGCACTGGTTAACAGGACAACAAATAATGTCAACCAATATTATGTTCATTCTTGTGTGCCGAATTCTGGTTTGATATAGCGGGTCGTAAGTGCCAGTATTCAAAGCTTTCGTGTCAGGGTTCAGTAGGGACCAATTTGGCCAATTCGTGAAAAGCACACACGACGAATAAACTGAACTTTTTGTCGGTCGTGAATAGACCAAACAATACCCCGAATGGTACTTGAAAACTATCAAGCCTCTAAAAGACTAATTATCACCAAAGTCCAGAAGATCAACGCTGTCTCTAATTCCGGAGACAGAATTGTATTACAGAGCTACGTGCTGAACGCCTGAAAAGTACACTTCGATCCCCAGAGAATTTTATCATCTTATCTAAAATGCGGTTAGAAAATAAAACCAACTTTGTTCATTTCATCGTCCGTAACGGAGTGCGATGGAGCGTTTTCATTTCTCCATTTTACTCCAACTTAGACCAGTTTTAAAGCGATTTGAAAGGTTATTTTTGCCAATGTTAAACGTACAGGACTTGGCGACAACGTGCCGAATCGCCCAGTCCCCCATACTGGTAATCTCCACGGACCTCCCCAAGCCGAATGGAAATGGGGAGACAGGTAGTTCGGGTTCGATCTATAGTATTTGGGTCTTATTCCGACTAACTGGTCATGTTAAGAGCCGCATGATACTGTTTACCTTCGCTCCGATTAGCCCACCTTATTGCACCACCTACAAAGAGTAAGAGGAGAAAAGGAAGGAAGCACTGAAAAGATAAGTTATGGGATTCGTTGCCACGAATGGAAACTACGCTGTTCCAAGTTGCATTTAGACAAAATAGTCTTTCTGGATCAATTTATGATGGCCCAAAGACGTACGTCGTACACGTATAACGTGACTTACTTGTTTCAACGTGTCCAATATCAATAAAATGATCTTCACTGGCAGCGGCAATCACTTGACTGTCAAATGAGAAGCCCAGAGTGCGCACCGGCCATTCCAGACTGCGGGTCGAATGTGTGTTCGTGTGCCAGCGAAACAGGAGAGTAGACGATTCCAGTACCACATGTGACCGATTCGGGTGTGTGAGAGACAGGGAGGTAGACAGACAAATTACAAAAAATGACTGAGAACAACATCGTCTCCCCTCGAATTATACTGAATACAGAAGCAGGTTTAATCGTCCAGGTGACTATGAATAATTCGTATGGCTTCTGGTCTGTTGTTCTGATTTATTTTTCTTATTCCGTATTGTATCCTTTTTATGGTAGAACGCGAGACGGAATGAAGTATATTTTGTTAAACACTGTCATGTTTGTCAAAGATACAAATGAAGAAAGCATCTCTAAGCTGGAGAGGGACAACAAAGAAAATGCCACTCCAGCAAATGCGATCTGACAGTGGGCGTACTCAGCAATAGTGTATCACGATCGAAAACAGGGAAAATATCATCATATCAGTGCTTATGACAAACCTGTTTTCCATTCTCCTTATGTACTTTCCTATCTCTCACGTACGCAATTGTCTACGGTGCAGCATCTACCGGCGCGATGTGGTAGACAATTTCTCACCAAGTTTACCGCGTGTCCCAGTCCGCGGGATCCATTCAGACTCGTCGAGACAACAAACAGTCAGAAGATGAATCAAACATTGGGTGTATTGTTCATCGTCGGATGTGTGTCCCGTTCCCGCCAGAATGTCATCTCATCATCAACATTTCCCGACCCGAAACCCGGCCCATTCGTATTTCCTTCACTACCGGACACAACGACTATTTTTTTTATTAAGTCAATGTGACCTCAGCCTCTTGATTTAAGTAATTTATTTTCGGTGTTCCTTCCGTTTAACTTGAGCGATTGACTTGGTCTCTTTGCTTGACCTTGCGATCAACATAACTGCTGAGGATTGCATTCCTATTTGTTTTACTGATGTCAACATGATCAGTAACGCATATATGTATGGCTATAGTCTTGTGCGCTTGTCATGCCGTGTGTGATTGATGCTTGCTGAATGCGTGGCTACGCGTCAAAGGAGTCCCGGTCCTCTAAACCTTATCCACAGTTAGGCAGTTTTCTTCGGCAAAATATCTTTTGCCACATGATTACTTGTGAATGCAATAGAAAGGGTACACTATATAGTCCCAAAAACACAACCGGATGTCATGCCGGTGCCACGGATGACTGATGTCGGCAAAAACCTGCATTTGCGATGACATCCCGTCTGTTATCTGACCACTAGACGAGTTGCAACTGTCTAGGTAATAAAACTAATCTACCTGAGCTAGAGCTCGCTCCACCCCCCGAAAACAAGCTCTGATGTGGGGTAAATTCAATACTTCAGCAGAATTTCATACTTCGGAGTTGAAAAACGCACACAAAACATTGCTACAAGTTTTGAGATTATCTGGAAAAACTTGACTACAATATCGTCTGCGTATTCTAAGTTAGACGCTTTACTACCTCTTTATACTCTGCCAGGAAATTCCAAAGGTATGAGACTTACTGTGCGTTGCAAGACGGATCACGAAACGTTTACACTTTCAAATAAATCACTGATTAGGCACTTATTAACTGGGATGCAATTTGCTCCCAAAAATCATGAGCGGACAAATTAAAACAGATGAACACCGACAGAACGCGATGATATCGATAGTGCGATTGACAAGCTTTATACTTATACTATGTGACTGTTGATTCAAGTTTGACTGCACAATTAGGAGTATCACGACCACTTGAGGCCTTTGATTTTGAAGTGAATCGAGAGGGCGGGGGGAAAGGACACGTGTGCAACAGAGCAAGAGGAGGGGAATGACGAAGGAGAAACCTACCGTGCCTGAGTACGTAAACACACGAACTCGTCAGCATCCCAAATCGAGACCAGAGCATCAGCACTGCCGACGGCAAAGTACCGCCCGTTCGGGGAGAATTGCAAGCACATTGCATTGACCGGATGAGCCAACAGGCTAGTCTCACGTTTCATATCCCCAGGTTTGCCGCTAGTACAAACCAGGGGAATCGATCGCGGAAAAGGCGAAACACAGAAATGAAGAGGAAGAGAGAGGTTAAGCTAAGAATGTGGTAACTAGTGCAATGGAACACTGTTGCAACAGTATTTCTCTGACAATATCGATTGTTGATAATCTGGCTAGGAGGACAAACAACCAGTGGGGAGCACGACTGCATTTACAATACATCTGAAAATGAGTACTATTATATACTTATTTTATTATATAATAATGATACAATATATCTTACGAAGGAGGTCACGGCTAATTGGGGAGAGTGACCGGCGATGATTGCAAGATCCGAACCCAGGGCAAGCAGAAGGGTTTTAAGTCCACGAGGATGACTGTTTGACTACCGCCGGTCATATAGATGGGTAGACAAAATTTCCCGGAGGCACACGACCGGTTTCGCAGTTTTTACCGCTTATCAAGTATGCGTATCCAGTATTTCTCCCTGCCCTATCCTCATCTTTGCATACTCTGCTAATGTAGTGTATACGCAACTGTTATTGTATCAGGAGTGTGATTGGGTGCTTTTCGTTGAGGAAAGTGCCAGGGAATCACAACTGTGATTCGCTAGTATTTATTTGTGGGTTAGTCGCACTTCGCTTTCCAAGAAATTAATGAATCCGTGCTATAAATGAAGATATCATCCTGCATGCTAAGGACTGTTGTGCTTTCCGGTCATCTAGCCCAGAACAGGAGCATGACTGACGAGACTTCACCTGGCCCGTTTTGTTTCGAGAATGTACTTCCGATCTTTGTACAACCAGTGAGATTTTATCTACAGTAACGTTTCAAAGAGGCAAGCATAAAAATCAGTCATCAGTGTTTGGGCTCCCTGACAGGATTGTGTGGTACCGAGGAGAAATCAGTGGTCGAAGCCCAACAGTATTAAGGAAACTCAAAGCGATTTACGCTCATACGTGAAACTACTAAATTTAAAAACGGATGTGGTTCAACTGGCAGTCAAGATCCGAGTGAAATTTAGTATCTATCACGTGGGAATAATATACCGTCAAGGCTAGTTGTTGCGTGGCTCAGAGCCATGAACGAAATGGTGCATAGAAACGCTGTCATCTTTCAAACTTTACTACTTATGAGTAGCGACCGTGATTACAACGTCCATTCCTTTTTCTTAGCCTCAGGATCATCAACCACTGCGTTAGCAAACCGTTCCTCAAGTCTCGCATGAAACTTTGCACTCATGCCAATCAACATCGCCAAAGTACCGGGTTAAAGTGTTATGATTCTATTGCCTTTCTGAGTCGGATAGCACGCTGAGCCTGATCAGAAATTTATCCGCTTTCAATCGACCTCAGCAACTAGTGTTTGGAAAGGATTGTTGAAATTGCCGAGGAACTTCTGTCAGTCAACTATCGGAAATCCAGCCCCGGAGAACTGACTTACTAGTAGATAATTCAACCAAATGAAACAGTACGCGAAGAACCCCATCCTCGTCTTACAGAGAGTAATGAACAGAATGGCATAACACATGCCAGAACAGTTTGGCAATTCTAACAAGTGTAAACATGCAGGGCTACTCCAGTACAAATCAAGATGAATCCCAGCTCCTGCGCACGACAAGTTTATCGTAAAGAAGAACACTGACCTGTACACAAGAATACTTCCAAGACCTGTGGTTAGAAGGAAGATATCACTATTTGGTTTCCATGCGAACTCGTTGATTTCAAAGTTAAACTGTTCCGACTGAATCAGTTTTAGGCCAGCACGGACATCAAGCCAGGAAATCTGCAATCAATATTGTTCATGAAATTATGAATTATCCAAAAATGACTGTTAAAACATGAAATCGATTTTACGCGTGAAGAAATCCCACTTTTTAAACGTTAGTGTGTGCGTGTGACATGACCAACTAGGAAACTACGTAGTTATACCTGCTAAGGGGTAGCTGAAACCCCATAAGCGTCAGGCTGAACGTGTCACTTCAGCAGATTCCGCATCACAGGTTGGCCCAAGTCCAACACGCAAAATCGGGCGCGCGTGGACAACCCCATTCCAGAAAATCGGGTGAACACGAACTAAATTTGTTAGCTGGCGCGTTAAGGGTAGGAGACTGCGCGAAGTCTGGCAGTGTTTGAGCATTGATGTCTTCGTAGTATTACTCGAATATGGTAAGAACACCACACTAGTAATGCTGAGGTATTGGGAACCGGTAGTCGGTCACCGGAACAAGCACTGAATCGAAATAGGTTAAGGTGATTGTAAAATGTCACACATACCTACCAACAGACTTCCTCAGCATACACTATTCTCTGAATTAGGTGATGGTTGGAAAATAAGTCGAAGAGGTCAGTCCATCGCGTGGGAAAAGGCATGAAAACTCTGACCAATGGACTTGGTCAAGTAGGACGTGTTAGACTTCCGTGTTGGAGTCCACGAGACCCGCCTACCCGGTGGTTGGAGACATCAAGTGATATGGTTAGGTGTCGCGGCCAATGGTGCATTTGGGCTCTTTCTCCGTCTTCATGATTGCTGCTTATTAATTTGTTTCCGGCTCCTTTTCACTGTATGCTTTTATTTATTCTGCCCTCAACTGGACCATGCTTGGAGGCAACAACCAAAATCAGAGCACAGAAGTGCGAAGTTAGTGGTTGAATGAACTGAATTCGCAATTAAAAGCAAAGAGGTTTGGCGATATTACCACTTAATATTTAAAAATACCGTGTTTTTTCGTCAATGCTACACTTTTGCCACGATGCGTGCTGACTCATTCTTGCTTTATGCTGAAGGGTTGGTAAGATAGCATTTCCCAAGTGGAGATCGTGCAGTCCGCGAAGAACAACAAATCGATCACGGGCTATACAACGAAAGTAGCGTCGAACAAACTCAAACGGAGCCCGATTCTCGTGTTGGCACTGCTCGTGAACTTTGGATAACCAGTGGAGAATAATTGAAGTGAACAGAGTAGATACAATGCTAATCTGGCCAATTCACTAGATCCACCATCTTCCTTTTAGGTCGGCACAACCGATTACTGGTAAATTGCACTCGTTTTCATACCAAACAGATGAGTTTTGTCAACTCCAACATTAAAACCGGACCTCTGCCCTTAAAAATTAACGGAGGTAGTCCATCCCATCCAGTGATTTGCATTAGTTTAATAAGTCACATTTCATGCATAACCCATCTCTGACAGAAGACTGGTGTCTACATCTACTCTATATCGCGCATTGTTTTGTATTCAGTTACTGCGTCACTGATAAAGCATTTCCGGGTTTTATTACATGCTTACGCCTGAGTGAAGCGAAACGGCAATATACTTCACAGCCTCAAAGGGCCACTGCATCATTAAGTATACCCGGCAACCAGACCCTGAGACTTAGTGATGGGGAACCACATAAGGTCCTAATAGGTCAGGGGTGGCAACGAGCCGGACGACAGTGAGGATTGCTGTTTGCCACCAGTAGGTGAGAGTGAATGTGGATAACTAAATATGTTTTATTGACATTTCTACTATTATTCCTCTGACTCTGTTTCAACCGTATGATATAAGTTCATACTAGTAGAAGCCTAAAGACGATGAGTTCGACTTCTCTATTCATTTCGCCTGTGCGTATTTGTATGCGCTCATTCAATGATTTATCGTCTGACGTTAAAATTTAATTTCAATTTACCTGTTTATCTCCAACGCTTCTGGTCACTTTACGAACGCTGGAAAGCATTGTACCACTACGCTAAAACTAGTGTATTCACAGCAATAACAAAGGTTTGGTATATTCAGTGGCGCCAAAGAATGGGAATAATCCGGGAAGGTTTGAACCCTTTAAGGAAGTTAACCAGCCACCAAAAATCAAAGCTTAGGAACGAGTAGTTGGCATTTTTGTGCATTACTCTAAGGTGATATATGTCAACTCCGCAGTAAGATAAAGCCCCGCATTAAAAGTCATACATTTTCTCACCTACCGGCAAAAGATGAAACAAGGACCGAAAAATGCTCTTAGTACAATAGGATAAACCTACTTGTCAAAATCTCTAAAGAACATTTCAGACTACCCAAATGCAGGGCGAGTATCGCATCAAACTTACTAAATCTGTTTTGCTACCTACTGCAATGCACCTTCCATCTGACATCCAAGCGAGGTTAATATTTTCACCTTTCAACTGGGCTGTGACTGGATCCTTCTTGGATCGACAATCCCACAATCGAACTGCACCATCTGCGCCCACAGAGGCAAGTACATCCGGGTCACTCGGATGCCAACAGAGTTGATCAACACTTTCATTGTGACCACGAAAAGTCTGTGTTTTGCTCTGTAAACATGGCTCATGTAGGTAATAAACGAAAGTCGAATTACCAATCGCGTTCCGTCCAAAGCATAAACATTGACTAATTTATCGGAGGATCCAGAAGCCAGTCTACTTCCGGTGACGTTCCACGCCAACGTGTGTATCTTCCCCCCATAACCAGGGAATTCTTTGATGCGCGAGTGCCTGGAAAAATGACCACGTATCCGATCCAGGTCAGCCGATTCCATATTCTTTCTATTTCTCTAGGACTAAAGGAAAATCTAAAAAAAACGAAAAGCATGCAAACCACGTCAAATAGGGAGGTTTCGGACTAAAAGTGCTGCTCATTATATGATATCCAACACCTTGCGTAAACGTCGGTGATTTTTTTGTGCCATGATTTCACATGAGTACAGTGTGGCGCGCATAAATCATGGCCCGAAAGGCCCGTTGCACAAATAAGAAACAACCGGCAACCTGGATCAGAGACTTAGAGAGTGATGAACTACATGCGATCTTAACAGGTCAAGCGTAGCGACAACAAGCTTCTACTTTACTTTCGCTTTTAAGCGGTTGGCTCCTGCAGGAGGATGAGCCGGCTTCAGGGATGTCTAGAATAGCTCCTGATCATGAGCGGTGTGTAGAGCTGTCTAGGAAGAATCCTGGGAACTATGTACGAAGTAGTGTTCCCATCGCCACTCGGATTTTTGTTTGAGGTAGCAGCCCTAGCCGTGAACAACCAAGTGCTACCCGTCGGGCAACAGAAAGTATATGTTGGGAGCCGATGGTCAAACAAGTGGTTCCTACAACTTTTGGGTGGCGGTCTGCCAGTCGAAGATGCGCAAAGCGTCTTATTGAATCTTTCCCTCCTCCACTCAGGATAGCTAAGAGGTAAGAGACAATGGATCTATTTAGGGGTGGGCCACATTCGCACACGTCACGTTGCTATCTATGGGCTTCTGTGGCTTTTATGTAGAGTTCGCTACCAGCCAAAAACCCAATCGGCGTAGCCCCCAGGATTATCGTAGAACGCAAACCCGATCACCACAGTAAGGTAGCAACATCGATCAGGAGCTACAATAAGTTGAACGACAGCAGATTACCAACCACTAGTTAGAACGGTGGTGGCGATGCTTCGAACAGGGGTAGACTTTCATTTCATTTGACCACGACTGGTCAAGTGGAAATAGTCAGGGCAAAAATGCGCAGTGGGCTAATTTTACTCGGAAATCTGGGTGGTGCTGATTATATATATATATATATATATATATATATATATATATATATATATATATATATATATCAGGGTTGATATTGAGCAGAGCTGCATACTACTGGGCGCATCCTCAGATCGCGGATAAGGGCACGGCCACCAAACCGGTGGTTAGTTGTGAATAAAGTGGGCTTAGGCTCACTAAATAAGCGGCCGCGGACGAGCAGCGGCAGTGTCTGAGGATGTGGCGGGTCTTCGCTCGGCTGGCGTTTTCTTTTCTAAAATTCCACAAATCTGTTGTCTGCACTGTGACGTGGCGCATGCGGCCTGCTACCAAATAAGGCCGTTGCCTCTGCTGCCCTGCAGGTTGCACTGGGATGTATAAAGCCTAGAGGTGCACCCTCAAGCAACAAAGGCCGGACAGAGCTACCGAATCTCATAAAAGACCCGAACAGTGCTGAGGACACCGCTTCGTATCAATATTCCCAAGACTCTCCATGGATTATTGGGAATTTAAGCACCCTGATCATGCCACGGCGTCCCCGGTAGGCGACGCACCTTGTGCGCAGCGGTCGAAATAACAAGACAACGAGCTGGAGCCCTCTACAGTAGAAAACAGGCACATAGTTTGTTGGAATGTGAAGACGCTACTAGATGTAAGTAGCCAAATTATTACAATGCGAACACTACATGATTATCATGTAGACATTGCTTGCTTTTTGGACGTTCTACTACCCTGCTCCGGCACTCGGTGTGTTAAGGTTTTAGGAGTGGATAGTTTATTGGCTTTATCACAGTGGACCTGAGGATAACTCCGGACACCATGGCGTCACATTCGCCAACAGCGTCCTGATTTCTTGGGAACCGGTTTCTTCGAGGTTGGCCCTAGCACGCTTCAAGGGCTCTCCACAGAATTTGTCGGTGATTGCTATCTATGCACCGACAAATGCGGCTGCAAATACAACAAAAGGTGACTTCTACGACAAATTACAAGATCTAGCCAGTCGTGTTCCAAGCGGTGATGCACTCTTCAGCGCCGGTGACTAGGCCGCACGAACAGGCCCCTCGGATGAGTCCACTCGCCATGTCCTAGGAAAGTTCGGACTTGACTAGCGTTGTAAAAATGGAAACCGCCTAGTGAGTCTGGCCCATGCTAATAGGTCAGTCATCTGCAACACTCACTTCCAACATCCCATAAGACGTTTGTTAACCTGGTAATCAAACGGTGGTCGCACAGCACATCAAAAGATATCATATTCTGGTGCGAACCCGTTGGGTTTCATCAGCAGAGGACTGTCGAGCGTAACACGGCGCATTAATGGGAAACAGGAATGGTACAGACCATGTCCCTGTACGTGCTCGCCTCAAAATCCATCTGTCTGAGCGCCTCAAAGTCTCACCGCCGAGTCGAATCAACGCCGCAGCCCTGGAAATGCCAGAAGCATGCAACGCTCTCTTAAACGCTATCGCAGCCCGGGTGGCTACCGTAATTAGCGAGAAAACGGATGGGTTCTCCGTGGAAGAACAGTGCATTGTGCCCCGCAATTCAGAGATCAGAAGAAAGGCACCCTTGTGTGGGTGAACGTGTATTCAGTGGCATCGTACGGCAAACGCAAGTACAGACAAGCTACTAAGAACGCAAAAACGTGTGCAACTGCGTGAGTCAGCAATGTATGCGATCGAAAGCGTAAGGCAATTGTACAATCGGATTAAGCTGCGCAAGGTCGTGCAACACGTGATACAATCTGATTGGACGAAACATGACAAACGTCAACTGTGTACGTGCGTGCACGATTGCACGTGGTGTAGATCAAGCGTGCATGTGTGAGCACATGACTGTGCAAGCCTCGCGTTCGGCTAGAGCCGATCGTAAGAGACCCTGGGTCGAAATGGCAGAGAAGATGGAGACCGCTTCCGGTACCGGTGAATTCGGCAAATTATTTCGACTTACTCAGTGCTTCGAATGAGCGATGGAAACTTGAATCCGTCTTACGTGATGCAGAAAACCAGATTATCTCCGAAAAGAGAAGCGAAATCGAACGTAGGGTAGAGTATTTTGACCGGCTTCTCAATCGACCTTTCGATGACAACGCGGACCTTCCGCCCTCCCCAAGTGTAGAGGTGTACGACGTCAACTGCGAGCCACCAAGTATGACGGAAATCGCCAGGGTCGTCAACCAGTTGAAAAACAGGAAAGCTGATGGAGAGGATGGTATACTACCAGAAGTGTATAAGATCTGTTTGTCATCACTGATAGAGAGGCTCCACGTGCTATTCTGATTTATATGGGAAGAAAAGACATTTCCAACAGACCGAGGTGCCTCTATTCTGTTACCTATTTCCAAGAAAGGAGACAAGATAATGTGCGAGAACTACCGGGCATCAGTTCAATTAACGTCATTGCAAAGACTTTCTGAGTACTGCTACTAAATTGCTTTTCAGTTGCGAGGGACTCCCGCAACTCGCGAACCAAGGGGGTTTCCGCCTTGGCAGACGCTGTGTGGACCAAATCATCACATTGCGTCGAGTACTGAAACACCACTACAATTTCTAGCACCCAACAGTAGCCTGCTTCATTGATTTCCGGGTCGCCTTTGACTCGGTTAACCGTGAATGCCTCTGGGGTATACTGAGGGCTCACTATTTTTTTTATTACATGCTTGCGCATGAGTGCAGTGGAAGGGGTATATACCCCATAACCACGAAGGCCCACTGCACTATCAGGTATAACCGGCAACCAGACCCGAAGACTTGGAGTGAAGAACCACATAAGGCCCCAATAGGTCAGGTGTGGTAACGATCCGGACGACAGCAAAATGCTGTCTTCAACCAAAGTAACCGGTGGTGGCGGGGATTCGAACCTCGGACCTCTAAGATGGTAAGCAAACGCTCTAACTCACTCGACTACCACCGACCACGTTATGCCCCCACTAACGCACGTGTCCGACTGTATGGTGAAGAATCTTCGGCGTTCGCAGTCAATTCCGGAGTAATACAGGGATGCCCTCGCTCACCAGTGCTGCTCAACTATGCAGTCGACTGGACAATGAACAAGACCTTGGCTGATTACCCCGGTGTCCAACCGAGTCCAACGGTGCACATCATGCACCTGGAGTTAGCAGACGACATCATCGTGCTGGGAGATTCTTCCGTCACACTTTAGTCGGTTCTGGACCGACTCGATTACTTCCCGAAGACTACTGGTCTCGAAGTCAATTCAGCGAAAACAAAGGCTTTGTCGACTTGCATTCGGCCGTCAGCTCCGCAGTTGCCTATCAGTGGTCGGGCGATCGAGTACGTACCATAGTTCAAATATATGGGGTCAACTCTGCACCCGAATGGTCAGGCGAAGGACATCTAACATCAGCAATGCTGAGGTTAAACGTAGGGTGTTGGGAACCAGAGGTCAGTCTCTGGATCAAGTACTGAAACTAAACAGGTTAAGGTGGTTGGGACATGTGTTACGCATGTCCACTGATAGACTTAAGCGTACGGTGTTCTCTGAGACAGGTAATGATTGGGAGGTCGAGGTGGTCAGTCCATGACATGACAAAAAGGTATGAAAACCTTGACCAGTGAATTTGGCCACAAAGGACATGTTAGACTACCCGGTTGGGGTCCACGCGACTCACCTACCAAATGGTTGGAGACATTAGGTGATATGGCTAGGTGTCGCGACCAATGGCGTAGTTCCATTCGGATTCTTTCCTTATGTTCGTGATTTTCTTCTTTTACTTTGATTTTTTTGGATATTTTACTTAATGCTTCTGTTCTTTTTGCCGTTTACTGGAGGATGCTGGAAGGTAGCAACCGAAACCAGAGCACTGAAGTGCGAGGCTGATGGTTGAATAAACTGAAACTGAAGGACGAAGTACTGCCAAGGATTGACAAAGCACGGAAAGCGTTTTTCATCTTCGGTGTGTGCTATGGTGTCGGAGTGAAATTGGCGTTCGAACGAAGATTCGCGTCTTTTGTGCCGCTTTCCGACCCGTGCTTATATATGGGTGTGAAACCTGGCCACTACGAGTTTAAGATACCTGGAGGCTGGAGATGTTCGACCACCGGTATCTGCGCCGAATTATTCGTACAAACTGGCAGGAAATGCTATCAAACGACGAAATTAGGAGGCGATGCTGCGACGCTGACCAACTCTCCGTCTTTCTTCAACGCCGCCGCCTGCAGTGGTCCGGTCACATACTCCAGCGGCCCAACACAAAACTGTCCAGACAAACATTGTGTCCTGTGTCATGTATGGGATGACACTGTCACCTTGGTGGTTAACTGAAGACGTGACTGAGCACTATCGATAAAGACGTGGAGCACCTGGACCAACATACGATCTACGGCCTGCGATACTGAAAGAAGAACTGGGTGATGATTTCCGCCGAGCTTGCAGGCAACCACTGCGCATGGTCGGCGATGATCCGCGACTTCCATGGAGCCGACTTATCTTCTGGCTAGAGATAGTCGTGTAAAAGTGAAAGTAAATACCTCCCCATCGAGCATCTAGCTCGGAACTGTAGACGTCTATTCATGCAACATCACTTTACACTTTAAAGGTGCAAAGCGCATGCCGAACAGAGCTACAACTCTTGCGAGTCTATCTGGTGCATGTTGCGTACGTTCCGTGCTTTCAAACAAGCAGAAAAGGTCGTCGGCGTAATCTAGGTCACAGCTTTTCATTATTTGCTACTTTGAAGCTGACATATTGATGATTTTGTGAGGAGTTTCCCATTATCTCGTCCATGATGAAGTTAAATAGCAATAGAGAAGTGGGACATCATTGGCGAACACCGCTGATCGTTTCAAACCGACTGGATAATTCGGCCAAAAGTATGAGGATACAATGATCTCAGTAGATTCACAAACTTGTGTGGCATACCCTCTCAATGAAGAGCACTGAATAGCGCTATTCGGTCAACTGAAGCGAACGCGCCTTTCAAGTACAGGAAAACCATTACTGTCGGTCGAGGGTGTGTGTGTGTGTGATGCGTTTCAAGTAACTGACGAAGAGTCTGTTATGAACTCGAACGATTGAGCAACGAACTGAGAGGACGAATCCGAAAGGAGGCTTTAATCTTCTAGCAATGCGAGTACGTGCTGAAAACGGAAAAACGGGAACCGTTAGCAATAAAAGACGAGAATGGCGGACCAACGTCAAACTAGATCATGACAATCTGGTCGATGAATTCTCGACCTAGTCGGAATCCGGTTTGTTCGAGGGCGTTCTTCTCGCGAGCCGGTGTCAGATGGCGCAGTAAAATCGAGGTTATTACCATTGGTAATTTTCGGAGTTAAATTGACCCCTCGATGATTTCTACAATCGTTTGTATTCCTTTCTTGAAGATGGTCACAATCAAAGATGAGTGTATCCACGACCGGCACGAAATCCAGTCTGCTCTTCACGCGTGTGTGACAACCTGCTGATTGACAGAGGTCAGCAGCTTCGACGCTATTAGAATAAAGCTTATACCTCCACGGTTAGCGCAGACACTAGGCGAACCCTATGAAGTGCCGTCAAGATAATATGCTAACAAATGACAGAGTAAAGAAAACAGTGTGGAACGAGGCCGGTAGCGTCGCTAACGTGATTCGTTGCACGACGATCCATCAGGCGGCATTGGTACTCCACTTACCATCGGAAAACTAGGACATCACTGTATACCTTGAGTTCAATTCAGTTCTATCCACCATTATTCCCGCACTTTTGTGCTACCTCGCAACTTCTTCGAACCGTAACTGGGGCACGAACTGAGCATTCACCATCGAATCTCCCAAATTAGCTGTTGAAATATTCATGCTAACTCGTAACAGCTAGTTCCACTTCAACACTATGTGTTTCATCATCGAACAGCGTTAAACATTAAAGCAAGCCCCACCGAACACTGCCCTTCTCACCATGTTGCACACTGAATCAGAAAGTATGAATATACAGGATGGACAGGGAGTGGACCTACACAGCGGGGGAAGGAAAGAATGCCCTAGTAGCCAACACACAGAATACACAGCCTTACTGTACAAATGCACATCGATCAATCATTGTGATTCAATAGAAAGTGACAACACGATCGCCACTGTTCGCGGTTCGCTGCCATATCCTTCAGTGACTCCAGCCAACTGGTGGACAGATTTTTTGGACCCCAACCACGAAGACTTGAAGCACCTACTTTTCCTAAGTCTGCTGTACATTTTCTCATTCTTCGCTGCCACGTCATCTGTTGACCTCCACGTGGCCTCTTCCACTCCCTGGGAGGGGCGGAGAATAGGACACGATATGGTACACGTGTGTTTGTCATACGTAACACGTGCCCCAACCAACGAAGTCTACTAAGCTGGGTACGTTGTGACAAAACGTTCTCCGAATTATTGCCCAATACTCGCTTTCTGACCTCAGCATTACTCACTCGGCTAGTCCACCCAATCTTAGCGATACTACGTAAACATCGGTGGTCGAAAACCTCAAGAAGACGAATATCTTCAGCACGCAGACTCCAAGCCTCGCAACCACACAACAAAACTTAACACACTGCGGCACAGTATACACGACCTTCCAACTTCAGTGAAATATCAGATCGACGCCACAAGTGCTTCAGTCCAGTGTATGCCGCTCGAGCCTTGGATATCCGCGTACTCACCTCTACTACTGTGCTCCTATCCGTCGTCACGTTGCTGCCGAGGTAGATGAAGTGGTCAACAACTGACAGCACCTCCGCATCCAGCATCAAGCTCGGAATCGTTGATGTCCAGTCTTGTAACATCACTTTACACTTTGAAGGTGAAAAGCGCATTCCGAATGGAGCTACAGCTCTTGAGAGTCTATCTAGTGCACGTTGAGCATGTTCCGTGCATTCGAACAAACAGACAACATCGTCTGCGTAATCTAGGTCACATAGCTTTCCACTACTTCCCAGTTAGACGCCTACATCCTGAAGATTTTGCAACGCACTCTCCATTATTTCGTCCATGATGAAAGTTGAACAGGAACGGAGACATGAGACATCCCTGTCGAACACCGCTGGTCGCTTCGAACCGACCGGGTAGTTCACCGTAAACTCTAACGCGGCCAGAAGTATGAGAACACAATGATATCAGTAGGTTGACGAACTTCATGGGCATTTCTTTTCGATGAAGAGCACTGAATCAAAGGAGACTTTCAAGTCTAAGGAAATCGTTACTGTCGGTCGGCGATGCGTGTGACGCGCTTCAAGTAGTCGGCAAAGAGTGAAAATCTGGTCGATGCATCCTGGACCTGGGCGGAATCCAGCCTGATGTTCGCGGGCATTCCTCTCGCGAGCGGGTGTAAGACGATGTAGCAGAATGGAAGCAAATACTTTGGTGACTATCGGAATTAAGCTAATCTCACGATGATTACTACAGTCATTGCGTATTCCCTTCTTGAAGATGGGAACAATCAACGACTCGCCCCATATTGACGGAATACGCTCCTCGTTCCAAATGTCACAGAGCAAAGCGGTAAGTGATTTTATCAAAACATTCCCACCCAGTTTGAAAAGAACTGAGGGAAGTTCGTCGGGACCTGCCGCTTTCCCTCGCTTTAGTAATCGAATGCATGACTCTACTTCTACTTCCGATGGGGGCTCAAGTGATACCACCCAATGAGTCGCAGTTGTTGACACAGGAGTAACCACACTAGCGTGCGGCCAGCTAAACTGTTCCTTGAAGTATTCGGTCCAACGGTCAAGCCTTTGCTGTTTGCTATGGATGGGTTCTCCATTTCTATCGCAAATCCTTTCACTGACCTTAGTGCGCCGTCCACCGGTATCACGAATGTCTAAACAGTCTCTGACTGTTACCTGAAGCAGCTGCTATTTCCATTTCTTCGGCTACATTCACCCACCAATTTTCGCGATTATTCTTAAGGCTTTGCGTAACTTGCCTTTGTAGCTTTCTCCGCATCTTATTCATCTCATGACAGTTTGCGAGCTGACGCTTTTGCTCCATTATACTCAGCGACTCTTGCAAGATCCAGTGTTTTTGATGGACAACGGATCTAGGACTACAGGCAAAACCTGCTGCCACATGCATCGCATGTTTGATATGAGCCCAATGCTCATCTACATTACTGTTCGTCACAGATCCTAGCTTATGTGCTAGCTTCTGCTCATAACGGGTGCGTACTTCTGGATCACAAATACGTTGCACAGCTAACCAGGTTTGCGACGATGACCATGGAGCTGGAGAGATAATCGCATTCAAACTAATGCATGATCCGACTCAACCCTGCAGTTCTGAACAGAACTGTGCCACCGGTAGCTTACGGCGATATGGTCAATTTGACTCAAAGTACCTGTAGAGTTAGAGCGCCATGTCGCTGTGCGACGCGAGCTGTGTCGGAAATTGGTGCTAGGGAAGAACAATCGATTGTCTGCACAAAACTGGAGAAGTCTATCTCCGTTATCTATACACTCAGCGGATAAAGCACAACGCCCACCTAAACAGGCTTCTGACACACTAAGTTTGCCAACTTGTGCATTGAAGTCACCAGCTAGCACTACAATGTCAGAACCTTTACTGCTGTGAACGAGGGTGGCGAGGGCATCATAGAACTCATCTTTCTGCGCGTCTGAGCTGCAGTCCGTTGGGGCGTACGCCGAGGTCACAAATAAATTGCGCTTATTACAACTATCCTTTCGAACGGCAACTGACCCCTGGAGTCTCATAGCACATAAACGATTGTTAACAGGGATCCAGTCTAGGACAGCTTCAGCTTTGCCAGTCAAGACTATTCCTATACCACGTTGACCCACAGCTCTAACTACTTCGTCTCCTGAAGTGCGCAGAAAATACATCAATGAGATACCAAGAGCAGTTAGTTGAATTACACTGCTCGATTTCTGGATACGTATTTCACTTAAGCAGCAGACATCAATCTTCAGAGAGTTCACTGTGAGGGCTAGGCACGCCTGCTAACCGGCCTGCATGAGTGTGAAGTGTTGAAGGAGCCGAGATTCAGAGGCTGACGAGGCTTGAGAAAATGTGAGTTACCAGACGGATGATCATTCCCGACACTATTTGACAATGAACCGTTGTGAGTATCGGCCGTATTATCAGTGGGAGCATTATGGGCGGATAGATGGGGCAAAGAGAGGTGGTTGAGGACAGAAGACAAAGGTTGAATAAAAGAGAGGGAACAATGTGTTTGCGCAACGGTGGCCTCTGCCGAACCCAGTGGCGGGTGTGTACCATTTCAGCTAATTTTGACGTAAGTCATAACGGATAAAATAGCCGCTAACGAGTGAGAATTGAAAGCGTAAACGCTCATTTCGACTCTCAGTAGGTAGTCTGTATACATACATAGCCGACTTCGTTCGGTGTATATTTCGTATGGTTACAGTATCCACATATATTGCTTAGTTAACTGGGATAGCAAGACATTAATATAGATAAGAAGAGGGCACTACTGACATTTGAGGCGCTTTCGTTGAAGCAGAGGCTGGTGACGACTGGAAAGGAATTATTTTAGTTGAGAACAAAGCCTTCGAAGAAGAGTGCAGTTAACCAAAGATGCCCATATTCTGTAAGCTTGTAGAGAACAGTCGTGTCACCTTCACGAGAACTTGGACAGAGTCAACGTACATGGCGTGAGAAATATACTCCTCGTTATATGCTTTTCATCACAGTAAACACACTGGCAATGCACAGCTTTTTAGTAAGGGGAAATGATTTCACTTGAGATGGACAAGGACATCCCTTCCGTTATTAGCTTTGAGGGCCTTAAAAACAGCATCTGTCAGATTGACAAGACGATAATTTGCGGGGAAATGGCTACCATCCTTTTGGATGCGAGGTACTACTTGGGCAGTACAGGGGGCAGTTGGCCGTCTCTCTGGTGTCCTCTATGGGTATACTTATTCATTCTGCCTCTTCCTAATGTGAAACACTGTCATACTACCTAAAGTAACAGGAACGTTGTAAATACGAATTTCCAGTCTGTTGAGTATAATAGTAACATTTTACCCCATAACGATAAGATAATGTACCCTTGATTTATCCTTTCAAGATGATAATTACCGGTAGGGTAGTACTTAATACTTTATATCTGGTAGACCATCCATGCTTCTTATTTTACGCGACTATCTCCTGTCTCTTGTTTCGAAAATGACTCATGGCGACTCGGGAACAGTATGAAGCGATGTCCCCACCCCCCGTTCGGGACTATTTTTTATTACGCACAAAGTAAGTTACAGTAAAAGGGGGTAGAACCTATAGTTCGAAAACATACTGTAACAGGAGTCTGTAAAGAACATTCACGTCAAAGCCAGTTTGTTGATTCCGCTTTCGAAAAGACAAAGGTTGTAGGTTGGGGGAAAGACAGAAGGGAAGGGTGTTCCACAACTAAATCGTTCGGAGGAAAAAGAAGACTGGAAGGTCTAAGTTCGAGTTCGAGCGACCGAAACCTGATAAGGGTGACTAACTGCCTGTGGTCTGCATTGACATTGAAAAGTCATGGGAATAAGAACAGCCGAGGTAAGCTCGGAGGAGCGAAATCCGAAATAATAGCGGTAGAGTAAGGACAACGAAGCAACTGCCCGGCGATTAACAAGCGACTGCAAACTGGACGGTAAAACTAGGCTATCTGCCAGACGAATGGCTTTACGTTGGACCCGGTCGAGAAAAGATAAAGAAGACGAAGCTCCACCATACGTTGCAGCAGTTCTGTTTTGTTCGGACAACTATTAACCATGCACTGGGTGTGGTAGCTTTGGTTGCCATCTCCTAGTGGCAACCTCAAAAGGAAATATTGAAGGAGAAAAGAGTATGGACGGAGTAGGAGGAGAATTGAATCATTTGAATTAAGTCGATGAAGAAAGTTTGTGAATGCAAAAGAGTCACTGATCGCGGCATCTAGTCACATCCCTCAACGTATCTAACCATTGAGTGGGAGGGCCTCTGGGACTTCACCCAGGAAGTCTAACATGCCCTACATGGTCAAGTCCACTAGTTAGGCTTTTCATACTTTTCTTCCATATCATGGACTGATAACCCTTACTCATCTTACTACCGGTACCCGCCTCAGCAAACTCAGCAGACCAAGGAATCCTGCCAGGGGACGTGAGTGGCACATATCCCAGCCATCTTAGCCTGGTGAGCTTAGATGTTTCATCTAGTGATTTGATCCTTGACCCTGGAACTTTCCACCGAACCTCAGCTTTGTTCACGCGGTGTTCTCACCAGATTCAAGAAATACTATAGTGCTACCGATACAACACACGACTAAAAAGACTAACAAATTTGTTTATTTGAAGTTACCGAATTTGGTAGCGCCACTTGCTCCGCCTGTGTACACCGTCTGCACGCCGTTGCGCTCCTCCAATACACACGTTGTCCCGCTCCAGCGTTTTGAGTTCTGCTCGTTTGCACGCTGCCGAGTATATTCGCTAACGTGTCATGAATAGAGGACCACGGGCTAGAGACTCTATACGGGAGCAGGTCCTGACGTAACTCAGGAGAATCCCAAAATACTACGAAGACATTGTTGTTCAAATACGGACAATCTTCGTATGTCCTCCACCCACAGTGGCCGTGTGTCCGAACCATACAGAAGCACTGGCCTGACTGCTACGGCGTACACTTAACCCTTGAGAGATAAGCGGATGTCAGGTCGACGCCACAGATGAATCAGGTTGGCAAGTACCAATCAAGCCCCTGTATACGCAGAGACAATTCCTCCGATATCCGACCGCCGGGTGAAATGCAGCTTCCCAGATAACGGAACTTGTCTACCACGATTATAGTCTCTCCGGACACTGAAGGATTTGACGTTAGACCAACCCAGTCCTGTAACAGCATTCTCCTCTTCGAAGGTGCAAAACGCATATTAAACATTGCTACGCAATCTGTCAAGCTGTCCAAAAGAACATGTATAGAAGACACTCGAGCGAGGTCACTACACTTGCAACTTACCTGGATCTTCACTTAGAAGAACTGTCGTAAGAATACTCAAGATCGGATACCTTTCCATCCGGGAAAAGTTCAATGCAGCTATTCTTACCTGATTTTGTGTCATCCGTAACAATCTCCGAAGGTTGCAACCTTTAAATGAGTCAATCGGATGGCAGTGGTGAATGGGCCTTGAGTGCCGGTGTACCGCAGCCGGCAGTCAGTTCAGTTTGCACAGGACTTGGTGTGGCTAGAGCCAATCGTGTGTCCAGATAGTTGTGTTGTCGGCGCGTTTCCGTAGCTCCCAACACTGCGTGATTTTCTTTTTCTGAAAGGCAGAAATTTTGTGCAGTATCAGCCCTGGCAGAGTAAGGTGGAAACAATAAGTAAATTGCATCTGACCCTAAAAGCTGCTTAACATAACTCGGGGTATACTGCCACCCAACATAGGTCTACTGCTTTATTAAAGGCCTTCACTGTTGTGGTATTTATGACCTCTTCCGGGAGCTTATTCCAATAGGGTACCACTCTATTTGAGAAGTACTTCGCCCTAATTTGGAGCCTCGAATGTTTCCTTTGTAATCTAAGGCTAGGCCCCCTTGTGCCTCTCTCGGGGATCAGAGAAAAAAGGTCTTCTCGACTTATTCCTGACAGTCATTTCATTACCTTGAAGGTTTCTATCAAATCCCCGCAAATGCACCGTCTTTCCATCGAGAATAGGTCTAGGGCACGGAGACGCTCTGTGTAGTTAAACCCCCTTTGCCCAGCCACCATTCTAGTGGCTAGCCCTTGCACTTTCTCCAGACAGTCGATATCTTTCTGGTAGTACGGTGCCCAGGCCTGCACGCAGTACTCCATATGCGGCCTAACTATGGCCTGATATATCGGAACGAATATCTCCGTATCTCTACACGACATAATGGATCTAACTCGAAAGAGTTCTCTCCTGGCCGTATTGGCTGCTGAGGTGCACTGCTTTGACGGCTTAAAGCTGTTGTCCATTATAACGCCCAAGTCTTTGACCTGCGAGACCACTTGCAACGAACCCACACTATTCTCACTAGCCCCTGTATTTGTGGTCAAGCATTGACACTTGGTGAGGTTTAGTGGAAGGTCCCATTTCCGTGCCCAGTTTTGTACTGCTAACACGTCAAGTTCTATATCTACTCCAGCTATCTTGACGTCATCGGCAAACACAAAGGTGAGGTTTGTAAGCCCACGTGCTAGGTCGTTGATGAAGATGAGGAAGAGCAGAGGGCCGAGCACCGAGCCCTGTGGCACCCCACTTGTTACACCTTCCGGTTTTGAAACATGGCTCCCCACCTTAACACTAAAGGTTCGCCCTGCTAGGAAACTACTTATCCATTGTCTTGCCTTTCCAACAATTCCCATGGACTGCAGTTTTACGTCCAGAAATCTGTGGTTCACGGAATCAAATGCTTTGCTGAAGTCCAAGTAACAGACCGCAATTGATTGCCCTTCGTCCAGACGCTTGGTTACCTCATCGAGGAAGAGCAGGAGATTCGTCAGACAGGATCGCCCTGCCACAAACCCATGCTGAGCATTTGATATGAGGTTGTGTTGAACCAAATGCCTAGAGATCTGCTTCCTGACTACTTGTAACAGCCGGTCGTGGAAAATCCCCCTTTTTCCCTCGCGATTCAGTGTTTTTCCCAACATCACTCATTTCCATACACTATTGACTTTTCTTTACGAACTGGTTGTTTTTCTGGACCAATTGTTGTTTGTTCGCGCCCAGAGCGCTATTTTGGCACATCCTTGTTCAGGACCTGCGTGACGCACGTGCTGTCTGCTCACACGCTGCTATTCGGTTTCTCGTTGTTGAGACTTTGTGATCGTATTATTGAGGTTTGTATATTGTTTACGTCATTGTTTATTTTATTAATCTAGTATCGTAGAATTATCACGGATAATCGCCTTCTGATTTCGGGATCCGTTGCGAATTTGGCTACGCATTGCTCAAACGGTCGTAACAATACTCAATAGATCTATTTGGAACGAGGAAAATTCACGCAAAATGCCAAGGAAAGGATCAAAGGCAGTCGAACCCGGACAGGAAGTAATACGGCAAGTCTCTGGGGAGGTTTTGGGTACTTATGATTCTTTAGTTAATGCTAGATCGCCTAGTCCTGTCAGTGCTAGCTCATGTGTTATTGAAAGCAATATTGATCGTAAGGACGTTGATTTATATAAGCTGAGAATAATAGAACTAGAGCAACAGTTACTTTCGGCTAGACTACAGGCGCATGAAGCAGAGAAGTGTACACAGAAACAGCGAGAGTATAGGACCAGTGACTTCGACACTTCCGATAGGTTAGAGTGCAATAAGGTAGGGAACCCCACGCAGGTCGCCGACTACAAACCACCATCGATCGATCTGCCTAGAGTGGAGTTAACGGTTTTCGACGGGCGAGCTGAGCAATATTGCAAGTTTGTCAAACAGTTCGAGACGTTTGTTGAAAACAAGGTAACCGACCCTGGGCAAAGGCTTCTTTACCTTACTCACTACTGCCGAGGCCGAGCGCGAGAAGCTATCGACGGATGCACCATGCTCGATCCAGAACAAGGCTACACAAGGGCAAGAAAGATTCTGAGGGACTTGTTTGGCCAACCTTTCAAAGTAGCCCGTAACCTAATAGAGGGCGTGATGGCAGAGGCAAAGAAAACCAAGGGCGACGTCTACACCATGGCCGACCTGGTGATCAAGATGCAGAACTGCTCAATAGCCCTCGACCATTTAGGTTACAGAGCTGACCTAGACGCCATGCACACATTGGAAGGCATAGTCCGTCACCTCTCTCCCGAACTACAGGGTCGGTGGGCGGAAGAAGCTGAACGGATAAGCCGAGGCGACAGAGAAGCCAACTTCGAAGACCTGACTGAATACTTAGACAGGCAAACGAAGATAGCTGACAGCAGATTCGGCCGACTCATCCGGGACAGCAACCGAGCAAACAAGCCCGGTACTAGCCAAGTCCAAACCCCTGTACGGGAACATCCAAAGTACCAGCCTTGGACCAACACACACGTCATTTCACGAGATGCTACGGCGAAACCAAATTGCAGATCCTGTGGTACTAGCCATGGCCTACCAGAATGCCCCAAGTTCGGCAATGCCACAATAGATGAACGGTGGGGAATGGCGAGGATGGCAGGAGCATGTTTCATCTGTCTCAACACCACGCACCGGGCAGCAGCCTGTAGAACAAGGAATCGATGTGGTTACGAGGGCTGCACGGGCAGACACCATCGGCTGCTGCATCAGGCGAGAATAACCATATCCGAGGCGAGTGCCAAGCCCAGCGTGATTTGTTCAACTTCACAATCTGCCAGTAAACCGGTACGTTTAGGCGTAGTGGCCGTGGGAGTAGTGACTCCGACTGGGATAGTCAAGGCGTTGGCTTTCGTTGATAGTGGATCCGACACCACTTTAGTGAAAGAGCGGTTTGCCGACAAACACCAACTGGCTAAAGGTGCGACGTCGTTAGCAGTGAGCACGGTGGGCGGAACACAGGTAATGACTGCCGGTAGATTAAGGCTGCAACTCATCTCTCTAGACACTAACGAGGAAATTGAACCAACGGAGGCATTCACGTTAGCGGATCTCCCCATGCGAGCACCAAGGTCGGTGAACGCAATCTTGACTCGGTGGCCCCACCTGCAGGATGTAACCGTTGTAGACTGGGAAGATGATGAGGTGGATCTCCTCATCGGATGCGACGTGCCAGAGGCGCATTGGGTGCTTGACCAAAGAGTGGGCGACCGCCAGGCACCTTATGCCGTACGCACGGCTCTGGGATGGATGATATGCGGTCCAGTAGGGGTGTTACGAACGTTTGAGCAATGCGTAGCCAAATTCGCAACGGATCCCGAAATCAGAAGGCGATTATCCGTGATAATTCTACGATACTAGATTATTAAAATAAACAATGACGTAAACAATATACAAACCTCAATAATACGATCACAAAGTCTCAACAACGAGAAACCGAATAGCAGCGTGTGAGCAGACAGCACGTGCGTCACGCAGGTCCTGAACAAGGATGTGCCAAAATAGCGCTCTGGGCGCGAACAAACAACAATTGGTCCAGAAAAACAACCAGTTCGTAAAGACAAGTCAATAGTGTATGGAAATGAGTGATGTTGGGAAAAACACTGAATCGCGAGGGAAAAAGGGGGATTTTCCACGACCGGCTGTTACACCGCCCACCAAAATCCTCCTGGATCCTTAGCAGAGTCAAAGGTTCGGTATAAAGGTACTGATTCTTCCTACCTGCCTAGGCCCTGCTGTCAGTGCGCGCGTCTAATGCTCGTCTTCGACGTTCTACTACTGGTCGCACCTAACCCATTGGCTACATAGACGTGAGGCTAGTCTACATCTTCCACAAGACCAAATGACCGATGGCGGGCGTGAGTGGTCACATAGACGTTGTCCTCGTAAGGGGCCGTCCGGTCCTGGATGTACGCGCTTGAGTGTGTGTGTGTGTGTGCGTGCGTGTGTGTGTGTGCCGGGGTTACAATGAAATCACAGTTATGACTACACATCAAAGGAGGACTTTCTGCAATGTCAACAAAAGACCGCGTGGCAAGAAAACGAGTAAATGTAGCATGTGTGTGTGACCTGAGCTCCACTACTTCCACATGTGCAAGGGGCATTCGGTAGCGTCAACAAAAGGCGAACAAAGAACACTGTCACATGTATGATGGGTTTACGGGATGTAGAGTGCGTCGTGCATGCGCGTATGTATCGGGATGTATAATGGAATCGCACTCATCACCACATATCGGAAAGAACCTTCTGTAATGTCAACGAAGGGACCGCGAGCACCTTAACGTGTTTGACGGAGATTGTGTGGTATATATGGTGTTTCTTTATCCACCTCGATTACTGGTGTGAAAAAGGTTTACTGGGCCACAGGGTTATCAGCTCCTCCGTCTTCGCTCTCGAGTAAGTTAATACTGCGTATGTCACGAATGAGCACTCCGTTAGCTGTCTTCACCTTCACCGTTCTTATCATTTCGTCGGTGCTTTTGATGGTTTCCGTAACTACTCCCAAAGACCAAGCGCTGAAATGTGCGCGTTCGTCGGCGATCATAACCACGTCCCCAACTTTGAATGGTCTTGTTTTGGCCATCCACTTCTGTCGAGTCTGCAAAGCCGGTAGGTACTCCCGTAGCCATCGCCTCCAGAAGACCTTGGCCAGATAGTTCGCTTGCTTCCACCCGTGGAGGTAGCTCCCACGAAGGTTTACCGGCCCTTGGAAACCCTCGTTCGACCTTAGCGTCAATAAGTCGTTTGGGGTGAGCGCCAGGTGGGTGAGGTCGCCGTTCAATACTGGAACCAGGGGGCGGTTGTTCAGGATTCGCTCCACCTCAGTCATGACGGTGTTCAGGGTCTCGTCGTCGGGCGGCTGCTGCTCCATGATTGACAGCAATATCCGTCTGGCGGACCGGATCATGCGTTCCCATATGCCGCCTCGGTGACTGGCCTGTGGGGGGTTGAAATGCCAGCGTATGCCGTAGGCCACGGTTCGATTCTGTAGTTCGTCCCTGTTTATGTTCTTGTGCCAACGCTGCAATTCCCGTTGAGCGCCCACAAAGTTCGATCCATTATCTGAGTATATATCGGCCGGTACGCCTCTTCGGTTGATAAATCTTTGCAAGGCCCGTAGAAACGAATCGGTCGTCATCGAATGTGCGACTTCTAGGTGCACCGCACGTGATTTCATGCACGTCATGATACATCCGTATCGCTTTTCTAATCTTTTCCCGCACTTGATCCACAAGGGCCCGAAATAGTCCAACCCGGTGTCACTGAACGGCCACCAGCCCGTAGTTACCCTGCATTCTGGTAGCGGGGCCATGAGTTGTTTGCCTGCTGTGGCATTGCGTCTCCTGCATTGCACACACCGTCGGATTACGCGTTTTACAGTCTCTCGTTCTCTCAACAACCAAAGACGCTTTCGGATGACGCTCGTCACGTGACTTTCCCCGGCATGTCCCTCTACGGCGTGGACGTGTTGAATCATTAGCTCTACTACGGGTTGTCTCGCAGGCAGCAGTATAGGATACTTTGTGTCGAAGTTCAGGTGGGCGTTGGTCAGCCTACCATCCACCCGCAGCAGTCCGTTGATGATTTTGGGGTTTAAACGCCTCAGCTCGCCTCTTGGAGATGGCATGTCTTCATTGGTCAGCCCCACTTCTTCCGCCCTCTTGAGTTCTCGGGCGAAAGCCTCGCGTTGTATCATTCTGAAAATATCGTACTCTGCCGCTTGTAGCTCATCGGGACCTATCGGGCCGACCGGTATCCGACCTGAGGGCCGTAGCCCTTTCATGACTAGTAAACTTATCTTGAACCTGGTTAACCAAACTAGCGAACGAAGCGTCTTCATCCAGGAAGAAAACCTGACCAGTCGCGATAAAATAGGCGACGCTTCGACGACGTTGGTTGCTATCACTACGCCTTTGATCTCCAGTTCCAATTCCGTAGGGGTTTTTAATTCGAACACGGGCCAGTCCTGTTTGGGCAATTGCAGGAAGTTCGGCCCTCTCGTCCACGTGTCCAGTTGCCTGAAATTGTTCGCACCTCGGGAGCACAGGTCGGCCGGATTATCGCCAGACCTGACATGACTCCACTGGTGCGTGGCCGATTCATCGTGGATAATCGTGAGCCGGTTAGCAACGAAAGTACTAAACCGGCTCCGTACGTTGTTAATGTAGTAAAGTACTATCGTTGAATCCGTCCAGAAGCTCACCGACCAAATGTAGAGATCGAAACATCTCTTCACAGCTTGCACCACCCTGACTGCCAACACGGCTGCGCTGAGTTCGAGGCGTGGGATTGAGACCGACTTCAGTGTAGCAACGCGGGCTTTGGCGAACAGGATCCTCGTGGTATATTGTCCATCTCCTGCGCACCATCGTCCGTACACCACAGCTCCATAACCGACTTCGGATGCATCGGAAAAGGCATGTAGTTCTCCAGTCCGTGTCGTATGGCCAGGGGTCAAACATCGTGGTATTCTTATGTCCCCTAATTTCTTCAAGGTGTTCAAAAATTCCTCCCAGTCCAGCCGGTCCCCTCGGTCCAGTGACTGGTCCCAATCAACTTTCTTACGGCACAGCCGCTGCAGCAAGATCTTTCCGGGTAGCAGCCATGGTGAGACGAAACCGAGCGGGTCGAACAAACTTGAGACGGCAGATAGTATGCCACGACGGGTTATTGGCAGCTCGGGAACGTTCAGTTCGAAAACAAAATCGTCCGTTTCCGCGTCCCATTGTATCCCTAAAGTGCGCTCGATAGGAAGTGGAGAGCCGTCCAAATCTCTTACCCTTTCGACCTTTTCGTGATACGGGATGACCTTCAGCACTTCCGAAGCGTTCGACATCCATTTAGTTAGATGGAAGCCACCCTCTTCCAGCAATCTCGTCAGACCCCTGAACTGCTCTAGAGCTGATTCCACATCATCGAATGACCCAAGGTAGTCGTCGACGTAGAAGTTCCTGCTGACGCTTTCTACCGCCGTCCGATGTACCAGATCGCCATGTTTGTTCGCTGATTCTCGGAGGGCGTAGTTGGCACAAAATGGTGACGATATGGCTCCGAAGGGGTGGACGGTCATTCTATAATTCACCACTGCGTTGTCCCGGTCGCTCCCTTCCCACCACAGGAAACGCAAAGCATCTCGTTCTCCTACCGGAATCTTCACCTGATGGAACATTTCCCTAATGTCGGCAGACAAAGCCACTTTACCCACTCTGAAACGGCACAGAACATCGATCAGTGGTGTGGTCCAGTCAGGCCCCTGTAGTAGGCGATCGTTTAACGACTTGCCCTGGAACTTGGCCGCACAGTCGAAAACCACGCGCAGTTTATTGGGTTTTTTGGGGTTGATAACCGGATGGTGAGGCAGATACCAGATACCCCTTTTGCTGTCGGTGTTAACAGGCACCCTTTCAACGTAACCGAGGTCCTCGTTTCGCTTCATCAAATCCGCGTATCGTTCCCACAGATTCTGGTCTCGAATGAAGCGTTCTTTTAGTCGTAGTAATCGTTGGAGAACATAATTTCTGTTGTCAGTCCACGGGTCGACCGGTGTGCGCCATGGGAGGGGAACCTCGAACTGTTTTTTGAGGCCTCTAGAGCCTTGCCGCACCGTTTGTAGAGCGAAGTGATCCTCTTGAGACAACGTCGGTCTTTCGTCTCCAATGTCATGAAACTCCTTTTCATAAAGCCGTTGCAGATGATACTCTATGCGGTCCGTTTCGGCGGATAAGTAATTCACGGAACCGCGTACCCCTACTGGACCGTATAACATCCATCCCAGAGCCGTGCGTACGGCATAAGGTGCCTGGCGGTCGCCCCCTCTTTGGTCAAGCACCCAATGCGCCTCTGGCACGTCGCATCCGATGAGGAGATCCACCTCATCATCTTCCCAGTCTACAACGGTTACATCCTGCAGATGGGGCCACCGAGTCAAGATTGCGTTCACCGACCTTGGTGCTCGCATGGGGAGATCCGCTAACGTGAATGCCTCCGTTGGTTCAATTTCCTCGTTAGTGTCTAGAGAGATGAGTTGCAGCCTTAATCTACCGGCAGTCATTACCTGTGTTCCGCCCACCGTGCTCACTGCTAACGACGTCGCACCTTTAGCCAGTTGGTGTTTGTCGGCAAACCGCTCTTTCACTAAAGTGGTGTCGGATCCACTATCAACGAAAGCCAACGCCTTGACTATCCCAGTCGGAGTCACTACTCCCACGGCCACTACGCCTAAACGTACCGGTTTACTGGCAGATTGTGAAGTTGAACAAATCACGCTGGGCTTGGCACTCGCCTCGGATATGGTTATTCTCGCCTGATGCAGCAGCCGATGGTGTCTGCCCGTGCAGCCCTCGTAACCACATCGATTCCTTGTTCTACAGGCTGCTGCCCGGTGCGTGGTGTTGAGACAGATGAAACATGCTCCTGCCATCCTCGCCATTCCCCACCGTTCATCTATTGTGGCATTGCCGAACTTGGGGCATTCTGGTAGGCCATGGCTAGTACCACAGGATCTGCAATTTGGTTTCGCCGTAGCATCTCGTGAAATGACGTGTGTGTTGGTCCAAGGCTGGTACTTTGGATGTTCCCGTACAGGGGTTTGGACTTGGCTAGTACCGGGCTTGTTTGCTCGGTTGCTGTCCCGGATGAGTCGGCCGAATCTGCTGTCAGCTATCTTCGTTTGCCTGTCTAAGTATTCAGTCAGGTCTTCGAAGTTGGCTTCTCTGTCGCCTCGGCTTATCCGTTCAGCTTCTTCCGCCCACCGACCCTGTAGTTCGGGAGAGAGGTGACGGACTATGCCTTCCAAAGTGTGCATGGCGTCTAGGTCAGCTCTGTAACCTAAATGGTCGAGGGCTATTGAGCAGTTCTGCATCTTGATCACCAGGTCGGCCATGGTGTAGACGTCGCCCTTGGTTTTCTTTGCCTCTGCCATCACGCCCTCTATTAGGTTACGGGCTACTTTGAAAGGTTGGCCAAACAAGTCCCTCAGAATCTTTCTTGCCCTTGTGTAGCCTTGTTCTGGATCGAGCATGGTGCATCCGTCGATAGCTTCTCGCGCTCGGCCTCGGCAGTAGTGAGTAAGGTAAAGAAGCCTTTGCCCAGGGTCGGTTACCTTGTTTTCAACAAACGTCTCGAACTGTTTGACAAACTTGCAATATTGCTCAGCTCGCCCGTCGAAAACCGTTAACTCCACTCTAGGCAGATCGATCGATGGTGGTTTGTAGTCGGCGACCTGCGTGGGGTTCCCTACCTTATTGCACTCTAACCTATCGGAAGTGTCGAAGTCACTGGTCCTATACTCTCGCTGTTTCTGTGTACACTTCTCTGCTTCATGCGCCTGTAGTCTAGCCGAAAGTAACTGTTGCTCTAGTTCTATTATTCTCAGCTTATATAAATCAACGTCCTTACGATCAATATTGCTTTCAATAACACATGAGCTAGCACTGACAGGACTAGGCGATCTAGCATTAACTAAAGAATCATAAGTACCCAAAACCTCCCCAGAGACTTGCCGTATTACTTCCTGTCCGGGTTCGACTGCCTTTGATCCTTTCCTTGGCATTTTGCGTGAATTTTCCTCGTTCCAAATAGATCTATTGAGTATTGTTACGACCGTTTGAGCAATGCGTAGCCAAATTCGCAACGGATCCCGAAATCAGAAGGCGATTATCCGTGATAATTCTACGATACTAGATTATTAAAATAAACAATGACGTAAACAATATACAAACCTCAATAATACGATCACAAAGTCTCAACAACGAGAAACCGAATAGCAGCGTGTGAGCAGACAGCACGTGCGTCACGCAGGTCCTGAACAAGGATGTGCCAAAATAGCGCTCTGGGCGCGAACAAACAACAATTGGTCCAGAAAAACAACCAGTTCGTAAAGACAAGTCAATAGTGTATGGAAATGAGTGATGTTGGGAAAAACACTGAATCGCGAGGGAAAAAGGGGGATTTTCCACGACCGGCTGTTACAAGGGGTACGCGGTTCCGTGAATTACTTATCCGCCGAAACGGACCGCATAGAGTATCATCTGCAACGGCTTTATGAAAAGGAGTTTCATGACATTGGAGACGAAAGACCGACGTTGTCTCAAGAGGATCACTTCGCTCTACGAACGGTGCGGCAAGGCTCTAGAGGCCTCAAAAAACAGTTCGAGGTTCCCCTCCCATGGCGCACACCGGTCGACCCGTGGACTGACAACAGAAATTATGTTCTCCAACGATTACTACGACTAAAAGAACGCTTCATTCGAGACCAGAATCTGTGGGAACGATACGCGGATTTGATGAAGCGAAACGAGGACCTCGGTTACGTTGAAAGGGTGCCTGTTAACACCGACAGCAAAAGGGGTATCTGGTATCTGCCTCACCATCCGGTTATCAACCCCAAAAAACCCAATAAACTGCGCGTGGTTTTCGACTGTGCGGCCAAGTTCCAGGGCAAGTCGTTAAACGATCGCCTACTACAGGGGCCTGACTGGACCACACCACTGATCGATGTTCTGTGCCGTTTCAGAGTGGGTAAAGTGGCTTTGTCTGCCGACATTAGGGAAATGTTCCATCAGGTGAAGATTCCGGTAGGAGAACGAGATGCTTTGCGTTTCCTGTGGTGGGAAGGGAGCGACCGGGACAACGCAGTGGTGAATTATAGAATGACCGTCCACCCCTTCGGAGCCATATCGTCACCATTTTGTGCCAACTACGCCCTCCGAGAATCAGCGAACAAACATGGCGATCTGGTACATCGGACGGCGGTAGAAAGCGTCAGCAGGAACTTCTACGTCGACGACTACCTTGGGTCATTCGATGATGTGGAATCAGCTCTAGAGCAGTTCAGGGGTCTGACGAGATTGCTGGAAGAGGGTGGCTTCCATCTAACTAAATGGATGTCGAACGCTTCGGAAGTGCTGAAGGTCATCCCGTATCACGAAAAGGTCGAAAGGGTAAGAGATTTGGACGGCTCTCCACTTCCTATCGAGCGCACTTTAGGGATACAATGGGACGCGGAAACGGACGATTTTGTTTTCGAACTGAACGTTCCCGAGCTGCCAATAACCCGTCGTGGCATACTATCTGCCGTCTCAAGTTTGTTCGACCCGCTCGGTTTCGTCTCACCATGGCTGCTACCCGGAAAGATCTTGCTGCAGCGGCTGTGCCGTAAGAAAGTTGATTGGGACCAGTCACTGGACCGAGGGGACCGGCTGGACTGGGAGGAATTTTTGAACACCTTGAAGAAATTAGGGGACATAAGAATACCACGATGTTTGACCCCTGGCCATACGACACGGACTGGAGAACTACATGCCTTTTCCGATGCATCCGAAGTCGGTTATGGAGCTGTGGTGTACGGACGATGGTGCGCAGGAGATGGACAATATACCACGAGGATCCTGTTCGCCAAAGCCCGCGTTGCTACACTGAAGTCGGTCTCAATCCCACGCCTTGAACTCAGCGCAGCCGTGTTGGCAGTCAGGGTGGTGCAAGCTGTGAAGAGATGTTTCGATCTCTACATTTGGTCGGTGAGCTTCTGGACGGATTCAACGATAGTACTTTACTACATTAACAACGTACGGAGCCGGTTTAGTACTTTCGTTGCTAACCGGCTCACGATTATCCACGATGAATCGGCCACGCACCAGTGGAGTCATGTCAGGTCTGGCGATAATCCGGCCGACCTGTGCTCCCGAGGTGCGAACAATTTCAGGCAACTGGACACGTGGACGAGAGGGCCGAACTTCCTGCAATTGCCCAAACAGGACTGGCCTGTGTTCGAATTAAAACCCCCTACGGAATTGGAACTGGAGATCAAAGGCGTAGTGATAGCAACCAACGTCGTCGAAGCGTCGCCTATTTTATCGCGACTGGTCAGGTTTTCTTCCTGGATGAAGACGCTTCGTTCGCTAGTTTGGTTAACCAGGTTCAAGATAAGTTTACTAGTCATGAAAGGGCTACGGCCCTCAGGTCGGATACCGGTCGGCCCGATAGGTCCCGATGAGCTACAAGCGGCAGAGTACGATATTTTCAGAATGATACAACGCGAGGCTTTCGCCCGAGAACTCAAGAGGGCGGAAGAAGTGGGGCTGACCAATGAAGACATGCCATCTCCAAGAGGCGAGCTGAGGCGTTTAAACCCCAAAATCATCAACGGACTGCTGCGGGTGGATGGTAGGCTGACCAACGCCCACCTGAACTTCGACACAAAGTATCCTATACTGCTGCCTGCGAGACAACCCGTAGTAGAGCTAATGATTCAACACGTCCACGCCGTAGAGGGACATGCCGGGGAAAGTCACGTGACGAGCGTCATCCGAAAGCGTCTTTGGTTGTTGAGAGAACGAGAGACTGTAAAACGCGTAATCCGACGGTGTGTGCAATGCAGGAGACGCAATGCCACAGCAGGCAAACAACTCATGGCCCCGCTACCAGAGTGCAGGGTAACTACGGGCTGGTGGCCGTTCAGTGACACCGGGTTGGACTATTTCGGGCCCTTGTGGATCAAGTGCGGGAAAAGATTAGAAAAGCGATACGGATGTATCATGACGTGCATGAAATCACGTGCGGTACACCTAGAAGTCGCACATTCGATGACGACCGATTCGTTTCTACGGGCCTTGCAACGATTTATCAACCGAAGAGGCGTACCGGCCGATATATACTCAGATAATGGATCGAACTTTGTGGGCGCTCAACGGGAATTGCAGCGTTGGCACAAGAACATAAACAGGGACGAACTGCAGAATCGAACCGTGGCCTACGGCATACGCTGGCATTTCAACCCCCCACAGGCCAGTCACCGAGGCGGCATATGGGAACGCATGATCCGGTCCGCCAGACGGATATTGCTGTCAATCATGGAGCAGCAGCCGCCCGACGACGAGACCCTGAACACCGTCATGACTGAGGTGGAGCGAATCCTGAACAACCGCCCCCTGGTTCCAGTATTGAACGGCGACCCCACCCACCTGGCGCTCACCCCAAACGACTTATTGACGCTAAGGTCGAACGAGGGTTTCCAAGGGCCGGTAAACCTTCGTGGGAGCTACCTCCACGGGTGGAAGCAAGCGAACTATCTGGCCAAGGTCTTCTGGAGGCGATGGCTACGGGAGTACCTACCGGCTTTGCAGACTCGACAGAAGTGGATGGCCAAAACAAGACCATTCAAAGTTGGGAACGTGGTTATGATCGCCGACGAACGCGCACATTTCAGCGCTTGGTCTTTGGGAGTAGTTACGGAAACCATCAAAAGCACCGACGAAATGATAAGAACGGTGAAGGTGAAGACAGCTAACGGAGTGCTCATTCGTGACATACGCAGTATTAACTTACTCGAGAGCGAAGACGGAGGAGCTGATAACCCTGTGGCCCAGTAAACCTTTTTCACACCAGTAATCGAGGTGGATAAAGAAACACCATATACACCACCCAATCTCCGTCAAACACGTTAAGGTGCTCGCGGTCCCTTCGTTGACATTACAGAAGGTTCTTTCCGATATGTGGTGATGAGTGCGATTCCATTATACATCCCGATACATACACGCATGCACGACGCACTCTACATCCCGTAAACCCATCATACATGTGACAGTGTTCTTTGTTCGCCTTTTGTTGACGCTACCGAATGCCCCTTGCACATGTGGAAGTAGTGGAGCTCAGGTCACACACACATGCTACATTTACTCGTTTTCTTGCCACGCGGTCTTCTGTTGACATTGCAGAAAGTCCTCCTTTGATGTGTAGTCATACCTGTGCTTTCATTGTAACCCCGGCACACACACACACGCACGCACACACACACACACACACACACACTCGAGCGCGTACATCCAGGACCGGACGGCCCCTTACGAGGACAACGTCTATGTGACCACTCACGCCCGCCATCGGTCATTTGGTCTTGTGGAAGATGTAGACTAGCCTCACGTCTATGTAGCCAATGGGTTAGGTGCGACCAGTAGTAGAACGTCGACGACGAACATTAGACGCGCGCACTGACAGCAGGGCCTAGGCAGGTAGGAAGAATCAGTACCTTTATACCGAACCTTTGACTCTGCTAAGGATCCAGGAGGATTTTGGTGGGCGGTGTAACAGCCGGTCGTGGAAAATCCCCCTTTTTCCCTCGCGATTCAGTGTTTTTCCCAACATCACTCATTTCCATACACTATTGACTTTTCTTTACGAACTGGTTGTTTTTCTGGACCAATTGTTGTTTGTTCGCGCCCAGAGCGCTATTTTGGCACATCCTTGTTCAGGACCTGCGTGACGCACGTGCTGTCTGCTCACACGCTGCTATTCGGTTTCTCGTTGTTGAGACTTTGTGATCGTATTATTGAGGTTTGTATATTGTTTACGTCATTGTTTATTTTAATAATCTAGTATCGTAGAATTATCACGGATAATCGCCTTCTGATTTCGGGATCCGTTGCGAATTTGGCTACGCATTGCTCAAACGGTCGTAACACTATTCGCTCCAGGCACTTACACAGTACTGAAGTCAAGCTAACCGGCCGGTAATTTTCCGCCTTTTGCCGGGGTCCACTCTTGTAAATGCCTACCACTGTTGCTCTCCTCCAGTCTCCCGGCACAATTCCCTCTCTAAGTGACGTTTCATACAGCTTCGTCACCGGAGCCTTCAGGACCTCGGCCAGAGGCTGAACGATTGCTGGATGAATCCCGTCTGGACCTGCTGCTTTGTTTCTATTCAAAGTTTGCAACTCCGCGTACACTTCTTCTTCTCCTACAGTAAGTTCGGGTATTGGAGGCGCCTGTGGGCCCTCCATTCTCTCCTCCAAACTATTTTCTGGTCGATATATGCTCTTGAAGAATTCCAAGAGCGTGTCAGCCTTGTTTTCGTCGTTTAGAGCTAGTCGTCCCTGTGCTCCTTCCAAAGTTGCTACGCTCTCTCTCATACGTTTGTGAGATTGCACGTAGGCGTAGAATCGCTTTGGGTTTGTGCGGACCGACTCCGCTAACCGACGCTCGAAAGCATATTTCTCCACTCTTTGGATCTCTTGAGCCCTGTTTCTAGCCATCTTATAGCTATTCTATGCCCCCTGGGTTCTGTACAGCTTGTACGCCGCCCATCGTTGCCTACGAATAACTATGGCCTTGCGGACCTTTGACTTCCACCATGGGGGTAGACTTCTACTGCTTGCCACCATCAGGGGTGCGAACTCATCTGTAAGTTCGAGTAGCCCCATCTTGATGGTCTCTCAACGTTCCTCTACGGAGGCATTTGTGTGTCTCGGTGTCCACTGAATTTCCTCCGCCGCCTTCTTTAGTTCACCTATGTTGATTCTCCCATAGCGCCGACGTAACACGACTTCCTTCGGCGCCTTGCTTAGTCTTAGTGTGACCCTTAGGACTACATGATCACTTTTTCCAAGTGGCTCTTCCCACTTAATTTCCTTAACGTCCTGATGGTGCCGCGTTATGATTAAGTCAAGGAGAGACGGGTGCTGTCTACCTCTGTGTCTAGTGGCCTGTGTCACATGCTGCGTAAGTGCATGTAACTGGACCCACTGCAGAAACTTGTCGCCCGTTGATCCCCTTGGTGCGATCCCGCTTTCCCAGTTAATTTCGGGTAGATTGAGATCCCCTAATAAGATGAACTCCTTTGTCTGTGCCAGCACCGCATCCTGCATTTGGAAGAGCTCAACATCTTCCTCATCTGTGGCTAGCTGTGCCCTGTAGATACAGATAATGCATAATGTACGCCCCTCGATCCTGATAAAGCAGGATCTAACCTGTACATTACCGGAGACTAAGTTGAACGGAGCCTCCCAATGGCCTATGTCGGCCCGTATTAGAAGTGCCACTCCGCCCCCCTGCCTTCCATCTGTTCTATCCTGTCTGTAGGCAGCGTATCCCTGGAAGCGCATGTCAGTATATGGCTTTATCCAAGTTTCCGTCAACGCTACGACCTCAGACTCTGCGATCCTAGCCGTCAACTCCCCTCATTTTCCCGGGAGACTGCAGGTGTTGGTGTACCATATTGACGGTTCCCTGGTCCTCGTTACTGACTTCATTGCTAATTCTAGGGCTAGGGTATCCTCGGGCGTAATCTCCGAGGTGATGCCCCGTTTTTTGCCTCTAAAGTTGTCGGCGGTGCAGCATCTTGCATATCGAGTGAGACTCTGAGTGTCGTGGCTTTTTCTTTTCCACCCGTCGCCCCAGTGTCAGGCTCGACATGCACAAAGGACGTTACCCCCTTTTGAGTCGCCGTACCGATGGGCCGGGATGGTCTTGCGACCACCTTAGCCCAACTGGTTTCCTCGGCTTTTCCCTCTGATACCTCCAACTTCGCTGGGTGCACCAGAGAGGACTTCTTGGGGGTATAGTTGTTGTGCAATTAATAGTAGTTAATTTTCTTGGTCAGCCACCTCACTGGTATGTGTTTTGTGTTGTATAAAAATTTCATATCATTTTATTGTCACGAACATTTTTTGACATGTTCTACAGCGACCACCACCGTAGTGAGCTTGTGTATCATCGGTTACCTTACTTGAACCTGATTGGTTCTAAGGCCATATATAAAGCTGGTGAGCGGGCCCTCTCGGCCAGTTCCTTATGCCCGTTGGGGCTCAGAAACAAAGCGCAAAATATTCTGACGGTTTTCCTTGGCATTATGGGGCCTGATATTGCATTCACTATCGTCGGAAAGGTAACCGACCAGCCAGGTGGGTTGCATCTTTGTCCCTGACTAACTCTAACTGTATCGGGTATCCCATTTTGGAGTGTGCTTTCGACAATCTGCATCATTTAGGCGCAGCCTATTATGTCACGAGGGCAGTACGACAGTAGCTGCATGGTACGGCTAAAGAAATCAAGAAGCGAGACAGGTGTCGCCAATATATTTCAACTATCAAAGGTGATTAGTCTGCACCGGAGAAAATACGGGACCACAAGATGTCACTCATTTGGATGCACAATTTTTTTTCATTTTATTTTTCATGAATAAATACTAACAAGAAATTCAGTAATTCTTGCTTTTGGTTCGGATTCGGGAAAGCTATTGCCATTGGTATGGAAATTGGATCCGTCGAGCGATAGAGTGGTGGGACTGCGCGTCTTTGGAAGTCTCATTTAGTTGGTTGATGAATATGGGAAACTCTTCCCGCGGAGGCGATCGTGTCGAGGACATGCTTGTCAAACACAGGGTGGGGCGATATAGCTCGTGATGGTTGAGTGTGTGTTTTCCGTGCCCTTTGTTTGCAATCTGGAATGTGTATTGCACCTCCTATGCAGTGTTTGTTCTTGAAAACATGAAACGTGGGTGTAACGGGTTTCTTGGCAAGCAACGGCAGGGTGGATTACTTATAATAATGGTTTATTTCGGAGACACCCGAAGCATGCTCGATTGCATGATCATATGATACAGGTGAGGTCACAAAAAGGTTCCTTGGATATTCATTTGGGTAAATGCAGCCTAAAAGTGTACAGGTTTTAGTGGTCGCACGAACGATTGCCCGGCAAATTTGAGTTTGAAGGTCGGGTGGACGTACACTTGCGAATTGAGTGAAAAAGGCTCCGCCGTCGAGATACGTGATGAAGTAATGCGGTGATGAAGTAAAAATGCGCAGTATTTTGGATAGCGTCGATGTAAAGTCGCAAGGGTGAGTAAACTGACAAAGAAAACTTTCGAAAAATCACCAACGAAAAATTGGAGAATTTTGGGTGATGAAGGACATGCACTTAAACCAGTAATCCAGATGACCCGGAAAATAGCAGAAATATAATACCTAAGGATTTGTGGTGTCTTTCGAGGAGGGGGAATGCGTATATAAAACAGTCCGTGTAACCACGGAATTGGTATTTGCTATTCATCAAGAGGTTGTGGAGAACGCCCTCATAAAGAGGTGGATGTAGCTGCCCGAGCCTGGAAATTTCACTGGAGCAGAGTGACGAAAGTTGACAGGTGAGTGAAACACGATTCGAATAAAGGGTTCGTTTCAGGTTAATTGGTGAACACAATTTGACAACAGCAGTTGATATACGATGATCTTATGAAGTCTCAAGGGGGTGGTGCATAAACGATACTGTCAAAACATGTAAAGAATCGCTTAACGGGATGCGCTGGTAAGAGTCTGACATGGGGTATTTGGGAAACAACTGAAAGGTCAGTAAACTGGCATACGTATAGTTCATTGCCAGCAAATGTTTGGAGAAATAGCTTTCTCAGTGTCGAACTATTTTTGTCCTGGATTGTGAATACTTCATTGCCAATGCAACTGTCATGAAATGCAAATGGCTGAATGAGAAAAGGTGCAACGGAAGGATACACTGAACATAAAGGTGGTGTCACGCCGATGAAGCGCTGGAAGGAGGACCATTTCGTTTTGTGTGGAACTGTTGGCAGGTGAGAGACGAATCTTTAAATGATGGTTTTGTTTAGATAAATGTAGTTGTGACATACAAATTACCAATTGGATGAATGGTCTCTTCAAGAGTATACCAGGAATTGTCATATTCATAATAAAGATCTAAACAGTGAAACCGTTTCATGTTTTGGGGTACAGAATCCGGTAACTGGATATAATAGAATGAGGGTAAACATGGCATCAGCTCAGACAAATAAAAGGTAAGTCGATGGATATAAATGCCGGTATGGTAAACCTTGTTCAGGAACGTTGGAGGAGGCAATGGGTGGCAGCAGTAATATGCAGGGGATGTTGTTTTTCAATCCGCAGTTGGCACTAGCGGGTGAGGCTGGCCGTGCGCTGGACACCCAACCTGAAAACCAATTCTGGTGACAGGAGGTGCGATCCGCCGGCCTAGTTGCGCCCGCATATCATTGCAGTTGGCCTGCACGCCCGATGTGCGCCGGCCAAAGCGGTGGATCTGACCGCGCCTCGCACCGTTGTGATTGACATGAGTTTTCTTGGTGGGGCCAAACGGCCGTGGGCATCAGGAAGTCCGCGATCAGGCAACCAGGCACCAGGGGATCCCGGAACGTAACCAAGGAAGCGTCATTCGGGTAGCGTATGAATAGCCAACGGTCAGGTAGATGCGTAGGCCGGGTTAGTGACCGGTCTCCAGAGTATTAAGAGCCATCGAGAGAAAGGTACGCACGAATGAAGGTCTGGAAATAGAGAAAAAGTAGAGGAGCGCAGTCTGGGATGCTCCCAGCTGAGGATAAATGAGAATCGATACAAAGAGGCAACAATAATAGACAGTGACTCTCTGAGACTAGTTTTTAGATTGCAGAAGGCGGAAAAACTAAGAATGGTTATTTAATTTCACTTGTCATAGACCGCCGGTGTTTGCGCGATTCAAAAGTCTAGACCCTTCTCATAGGCTTGGTCATCGGACATGTCTACATTTAGGAGCTGTAAGGTTTGGGTAACCGTGAGGAATTTATCCAACGCACTTCTAAACCGATGGCTGGAAGTAGAACTGCGTATTTCTAACGGTAATTTATTCCATAAGTTAGAGTACACTATGATGAAGAAATGTGAACGTAAGCTGGTGTTGGTAATAGGGGTTGAAAGTCTTGAAGTCTTGAAGTCTTGAAGTACTACACGGGTTCGAGGCTTTAAGCCCAATTGTCCCGGTTCTTTAGGAAATCTTTGATCTTCTGTCGGATTCACCGAGCTGAAACGAGAGTAAAAAGAAGCGGGGGGGGGGGGCGGGGGTGGCAGCGAAAACAAGATACATATAACCTCATTCAGTGTCACACTGTGGACAGTGCCTTAAGCTGAGTGGGGGTGCGGCATTCATGAACATATATGCGATAAAAGACAACTATTTTGTTTGTTTTTTTGACAAAGGGAATTATTGGGAGAGACCCAGGTAGATGTCTAGCTTTTTCTTGAAGATAGTTTTGTCCTGCGACAGAACAATATCTTCCGGAAGTGCATTCCACATGGTAATAACCCTATAGCTAAAAAAGTTAATCCTTAGTGAAGTGCGTGGCCTCGGTTTGAAAACTTTCCTGCTGTGACCACGGAGAGAGGAGGCTGGACAGACGGAGAAGAAGTAATCGCTTTGACCTGTTTCAAAAAGGTGAAACATCAAAAACAGATCACCTCTTACGCGTCTTACGTCAAGGGGATAGAGGTTGAGGAGTGAGAGGCGGACGGGATAAGGTATATGGGATAGACCACTTTCTGCCTTGGTGGAGGCCCGCTGAACCCTTTCTAGGATCTCACGGTCTCGGACAAGACCAGAGTGCACTATCTGACTACCGTACTCCAGCAGAGGTCGGATATAAGTGCCGAAAATTATGGGGAAATCATCCTTAAATATGCGCGGGAAGGACCTTCGAATCATGTTTAGAACTCGAAAGGCAGACTTGCTCGCAAGTTCGTGATGATGAGAGAAGGATAAGTTACAATCTAACCAGAAACCGAGCACCTTGTGTCGGTCAACCCTTAGCAGAGTGGCTGCTCCATTAATGGAAAACGTGTGACCAGTCTCTCTGCCGAAAGACATGCTCACGCATTTGTCATCATTAACTGGGAGGTTCCAATCCTCGGACCAGCGTTTTGTTTCATAAACTGCAATTTGCAGGTCTTCAACGCTTGAACTCCAGAGGGTTACATCATCTGCGTACATGGCAATGTTCGCAGGAAGGGCTGTCGGTAGATCGTTTATATAGATCAGGAAAAGAAGAGGACCTAAGACCGACCCTTGGGGGACCCCAGTTGTTACTGGGGAGGGTTGAGACAAAACATTCCCGACTTTAACCACAAAGGTGCGGTCGGTAAGGAAGCTACGTAGGATGGCCAACATGGAGCCTGTGATCTCGTACGTCTGCAGCTTATAAAGAAGGGGGGCATGTGGGACCTTATCGAAGGCCTTAGCAAAATCGATGAATACAGCGTGTGAGAGCTGGCCATCATCATAGGCTTTCGTTAGACTATCCATGACAGTAAGCATATTGGTGATGCATGACCTGCCAGGAAGAAACCCATGTTGGGACGGGGAGAGGATCTTATTTCTATGAAGATGGGAAAGAATCTCACTCTTAAGAATTCCCTCAAAAATTTTGCTAGGGATGCTAGTGAGGCTTATGGGTCTGTAACTAGAAGCAATGTGTCTACTACCCTTCTTATAGATGGGTGCGATCACTGCTTTTTTCCAGTTACGGGGGAAAACTCCATCGTCAACACATCGCTGAAAAAGCGAGGCATAAGGAGCAGCTAATGTATCCGCGGCTTCCTTGAGAATACGGGGGTGGATTAGGTCAGGACCCATGGAGCAATATTGGTTGAGCCGTCGGAAACCTTGAGCGACTGCACCAATGGGAATAGTTACGCGATTAAGGGTAGTGGTCAGAGATAACGGGTGCATAGTAGGGTGGGATGATATGGGAAAGGAGCTAAAAATTGTACGGAAGTAGGAGCTGAATGCCTCGGCTACTTGGCTAGGGGAAGTGATTGGAGATCCGGCACTATCTTTGAGAGCTAATGACGTCGGAGCTGTGCCCCTTAGACGGCGCATGTACTGAAAGAAAAATGCCTTATTGGTCCGTGCTCGATCAAGTACAGATCGCTGGACTGCATTCTGAGAGGACCTAATCTTGTCTTTGCATATGTTCCTTATGATCCTGAAGTCTTCTGCATCACGGGCAAGGCCTGTGGCTTTATATCTAGCAAAGAGGCGTGCGCGTTCGTCTAGAATGCGCCTAATGGGGCGAGGGAGTGGTCGCTTAGCGGTCTGTGGGCGACGAATTCTGGGGACAAAAAGCCTATCAGCTAAGGAGATTAACTCTCTGAGATTCTCTGCCATTTCATCCGCAGAGTTACCTGGGTTAGTTAAATTTAGCTGGGAGCGAAGAAATGCACAGACTTGGTCAAAGTTGGTCCTTTTGAAGGATCTCAAAATCTTAGTTTCTGACGGAAGAGGAGGCCATTTCACGATATAATCGAATCCAATGAGAATGTGATCACTTTTGCCGAGGGGCAGCAAGTAATGCACCACATCTATTAGGAACCGATCATTGGTGATGACCAGGTCTAGTAGGGACGGGGCGTGGCCTGTGCGATATCTAGTCGGATCTCTTACGTTCTGCACCCATGAGTTTTTCAGTACGAGATCAAGGAGGAGTTTACCGAAAGTGATATCCGGGGCATCAGCTCTTTGCCAGTTTGTACTGGGAGAGTTGAAGTCACCAGTGACTAACAGATGGGTGAAGTCTGTATAGCTTTTCAGGGAGCCTAATAAGTCTATGAGACCTATGCTGTCAGTTGAATTGCATGCGGGAGGACGGTAGACAACACCGAGCAATAGGGTATCTGTCCTAGAGAGGTTAAACACGGCCCACAGACAATCAATACATGAAAAGGTTGGTATTGTCAGTAAGGTGGGAGGAGGGATCGAATTATCGTAGTATATGATTACCCCGCCGGCACGACCTCTACTGGAGTCCCGCCTTACTGTGAAGTATCCCGGAATGGATATTTCGACATCAAGTATGTCAGGGGTGAGCCAGGTTTCTGTGAGGGCTATGATCTGAGGCTCCTTATCCACTGCAAGCTGCCGAAGCTCCGGGATCTTATTCAACACACTCAGGCAATTGCTGTAAAAACACTTGAGCACATGCTCAGGAGTTGTTGCAGAATCGCCAGAGGCAGCTGGTTTTGGGTTTGAGGAGGGGGAAAGAGGGGGATTTGAGGATGGAAAGGTCCTGGGAGAGTCGGGGGCTGAAGATATTGGGGGGCTAGAGGGTAAGCAGACTGCTGGGGGGACCGGTAGGTTTTGATGTCTAGTAACCTGGGGGGTATCAATCCAGGTGGACGGCCTACATCCTTCGGTCTCCGAAAAGGGTGGGCTGCTTTTTGTGGTTTGCCCTTCTGCGCACTGCTTGATGCCCTATTCTGAGTTCTCTTGTTGAAGAGCTTATTTTTCATGACAGCACCAGATATATTATCTGGTGCTTTAACCTCCTCACTGCTTCTTTCAGTAGAAACAGATTGCAGGTTCATGTCTAGGCTCAAGGATGAGTGAGTCTCGTCCGTTGAAACAGTCTTGTTGGCTATGATGGGGCCTGGGATGCTTTTCGTAGGCGACAGATGTTTAGTGGCACTAGGTTTACTACTGGGAGTACTTTCGGCGATGGGAAATGGTGTCAGTAGGGAAGCGAGGGATGGTGGGCATGCAGCTCGGTCCTCAAGGCGAGTTACCTGGACAACTGGCAGCACTCTGAGCTGAGGATCAGCTTTTTGTGGGATTTTTGGCTTAGCCTTCTCACTGCGGAGCCTCAGATGAAGTGGCTTATCAATGGATACGCCCTTGAGCTCTTTAATTTCTTCCTTGAGCTTTGCGGCCAAGGAAACAATTCGTTTGGCTGCATCTGTGGAACCCATTACAATGAGAATACCGTGAACCCGGTTGGTGCGTTTGGTTACCAACCAAGTGGACCGACCTTTAAGTGGGAAAGGGAGCTTAAGGCGGTTAAACACCTGGGCGTAGGTGTCATGAGGGTGATCTGAACTGAGGAAGCGGCCCCAAAGGATGACTCGCTTGGAGCAATTCTCGGTATCTTGTAAAATCTTGGCGGCGTCAGGAATTTGCTGCTCAGAAACTCTACAAACCTGATCGGCTGCCTGGGACACCGGGAGGGATTTGATTACCAAACTCCTCAGGCTGGACAGCTCATCCTTAAGGGTGTGGACGGTGGCCCTTAACTCGGCTATCTCTGCAGCCTGACTTTGGACTGCACATTTTAGTGCATCCGTTGCCAGCGCATTATGAAGGACCGTTTCGTCCGGATTGAGGAGTGAGGCATTGGCCACGGAGGGGGAATCGCACTGCCTCATGGGGAAAGTAGCCTCATCTGAGCAAGCGGTTATATCAATGGTTGGGGGCATTGACATTATTCAGGATCCAGTCAGCACAGATAAAGATAAACTTAAATGGAGGAGGACGAGCTGTGTGTTCTGAAAATTTCAAGGGTAAGAATTCTAGAACGTAGTGGATAGCTAGAAACGGGCGCAAAGTGCAGTGGATTAGAAGTATATGTCCGACTGTGAAGGATGTTATACAAAAAGATAAGGTTCAGTTTCATACGGCGAAGCCATAAAGGGTCTAGTTTAAAAAATAAGCAGCGTTCTTTATAAGTGAGGGCTGAGCTCCATCCAATCAGTCGCTTGGTAAAACTACGTTGAACTGACTCGATACCAATTCTGTCTGATTTCCGCATACTAGAAAAGATCAGTGGGCAGTATTCTAATAAAGGCCTGGCATGAGATTTATAAAGGAAAAGAATGCAGTCTCGAAGTTGGAAGGAGCGAAATATTAGCCCTAGACACTTTCTGGCCTTAGCGACTTGGAGGGCCGAATATTCCGAGAAATTAAATGTGCAGGAATAGTTCAAGCCAGGGTCCCGAACTATTTGCTTGTTAGCAATGGCTGAACCACAAACGGTTAAGGATCCTGGAGGTAGCTTGCATTTATATGTAAGAACCTCACATTTGTCGGCGGAAAAATTCATCTGCCAAGTTGAACACCATCTATGGAGTGCAGATATGTCTTTAGAGATGTTTAAGATAGCCGAGGCGATGCATTCAGGCTTGAATGAGTATACAATTTTAATGTCATCAGAAAAAAGAAATGGGGTGCCATGGCTCACTGAGAGGAATATGTCGTTTATATACGTGAGGAACAACAGAGGGCCAAGGACGCTACCCTGTATAACACCGCTTGTAACTGGTTTAGGCTTGGAACAGTGTCCGTTTATCGAGACAACCTGAGAGCGATTAGACAGGTAAGAATTAATCCAAGATAGTAAAGGGTCAGTAATGCCAAATGATCGGATTTTGGCCAGAAGATGTGGGTGTGGCACGCGGTCAAATGCCTTTGACATATCCAAGTAAAGTACTATAAGGGCCATTCCACTGTCTGCCATTTCAGTGATGAGATTTAAAAAATCGAGCTGGCAGGTTGCGCAAGATCTTGATTGAAGGAAGCCGTGTTGTCGAGGATTAATAACGTCCAATTGAAAGAGGTGCTTGACGATGTGTTCTTTTACGATTTTTTCCATTAGCCGAGAGAGGACAGGTGTATGGTTAATGGGACGGTAGTTTGTTACCTCATGAAGTGGACCTTTCTTGTGATGCGGGATTATGACTGAGCATTTCCAGTTTGCAGGCACCAGACTGGAGTTCATTGATAGAGTAAATATATTCAGTAGTAGGTAAGGTAAGTCAGGTCCGCATTTAACTATTGCAGTGGGCGGTAAGCCGTCAGGTCCTGGGTAAGATGATGGCTTGAAAGTGGTTAATAATTGGGAGATAATTGAGGCGTCAAATTCCACTGTGGACAGAGTTGAAGCGGTAACTAGGGGAAGAGGCGGAGGGTCAACATTAATAATAGGGGCCATAGTTGAGGCGAAGAATGAGTTGAAGGCCTCTGCAATAGAAAGGGGAGTAGAGGCGGATACACTGTCCATTGAAACAGTGTGCGGGATATTTCCATGATTATGAGAGGTTCTGGTCCTGTACAATAATGACAGTCGAAGAGATCTATTTTGGTGTCGCAGAGCTTTTGTTTCCTGGTTACGTAGTGTAGTTTCTTCAAGCTTTTGGATAGTAGAAGTGAGGCGAAAAATTTGAATAAGAATTGCAAAGTCGTGCGTAGTTTCATGAATTTTTTGGAGCTTGGCATACTTCGTTTGCAGCGAAGTGATATGGGATTTCCTATTATTCCTTTGCTGGGGGAGGTAGGTAATCCTATTAAGACATCTGAAGAACTGTGCATAGAAAATATCAGTGGCGTTTTGTGGGTCACGAGAGAGAAAAAACTCACTCCAATCAGCTTGTCGAATTGTAGCAGGGAGAACCTTCCAGTCAGGGAGAGGAGAGGGTTTGATGCAGTGTGATTTCAGGTTAGGCTGTGGGTGAGTGGGAATGCGGCAGTTAACCAGATTGTGATCGCTACCGGGCAAACTTCGGGAGATTGAGACAAATATATGAGGGACCCCATGGGTGAAAATGAGATCTAAAGTGCTGTTTTTTCTCGTAGGAGAGCGGATATGCTGTACCCACCCTCCTACAGTAATACTTGTTACAAATGGTAAAAGGTTTGCGGGTGCAGATAAAGATGGCCAAGCTATCTTGGGCAGGTTAAAGTCACCAGCAATAACTTTTATACTTGAGGGCAGTAAGGATAGGTATTCAAACGCATCAATTAGATATGAGAGTCCGGAGAAATTTTCGCTTGGTGGGCGGTAAACACATCCAACATGAAGTTGAGAGCCAGGAATGTGGACAGTCAGCCAAAGTGAATCGGGAATAGAGTCGAGTAGAGGATGATGAAGCGCCGTTGTATTAAAGGCTTGCTTGACAAATGCCAAACAACCTCCACCGCGCCGAGTTTCCCTATTTACTCTGAAGACATTGTAGCCTGCAAGAGAAATCTGGTCTGTTGGAGTGTAATTGGTTAACCAAGTTTCAGTGATCAAGATTATATCATAATTAGAACTAGTGGCCAGATATCGTAAGTGCCGAATTTTGTTTATTATGGATCGGCTATTAAAAAGAACCAAAGAGATACTGTTATTGGTATTTAGTTTTGGGTAGTTCAGTTGATCAAGTAGATTGTGTGGTGCGGAACAGTCTAGATTCCTGGTCTGACTAGCATGTCCATATGCAGGTGGCAAATCAGCGCCGTGAATTGGGAGGTTTGGTCTATGAGCTGTTGCGTAGTATGGCGCGATGTTGGAAAACGGAGGGCTGGTTACGCTATGGTGTCGGGCGGTGCTAGGATCCGATGTAGACAAACCCCTTAAGAAGTGCGGGATCTCTGAAGTGTCTGATATAACGACATTTCCATTTGTCCGAGGAGGGTTGAAGATACGAGACTGCATAACAGTGTAGTCCGTTAACAGCTCCGGTTTGGAATACAGATTTTTACACGAAGGTAGGGTTAGCGAATGGGCAGCCGGCAACTTTGACACATGGCATTGTCAAAGGTAGGGCACAGACGGTGGTGGAATGTGCCTAAGGAAACAATGGCCATTATTTGGTGCGATATTATCATAGGGATTTAGAGGATTTGTCCATTGGAGAGAGGGTCTAAGGAATGATGGGGGCATGCCATACATTATCTGAGGACGGTTTGGCGTTAATGGATTCGATAGGGCCTCTAACGTGGAAGAAGCTTGTAGGCTCATAGGGCTTACAGGTTTGTTAGTCAGAGGGAGCTGAGGCGGGGCGACTGTGTTGTGGCTGTAGGGCTCGATGCCCGCCTGAACTCCACAGCCGGTATCTGAATAGGGAGGATCGTGAAGTGGGGTGATGACCTGGTAGCTGACTTGAGGGAGGGGTGGCAGCTGTTGATAGTGGCTGGTGGGGTTAGTTGGTTGCATGCATGTTGAGCAGTGCTTACCGAGCTTGGTCATCATAGATCTAGGTGTATGCAGCGGCGGCGGCAGTATTGTCGCAGTCATATTATGAGGCCTCCAGGTGGACGTACTAGGCTGTAGAGATGATGTCACTGGTAGATCAGTTGTCTTGTGGCTAAACTGGGATGGAGAACTTCTGGGTAGATTTGTGGAAGACCCTGAAAATGTGGAATGATAGGTTTGATGAGGTCGATTTTTGCTATTTATTCTAGCGGACGTGGTAGGTGGGGAGGCAAGGTGCCGACGTTTTCCTGGTGGATGGGTCGGTGACACATGCGGCGATATGTCTAAGTCTATGGTTTCTGCGGGCGTCATGTATACCGATGGCAATGCCGATGCATTTCTCACTGCAGATTTGCTACCCTGGGTTTTCGCCACATTTAACCTTTGCCTGATGGGCTTTACATGAACGTTTTGTGATGGTCTTTTCAGCTTGTCGGAAGAAGACTGTGCCGCACTCTGGGTTGAGTTGCACGAAACTTGCGTGAGATCCTGGGGACAAGACTGGCGGAGGTCCACGGATGCCGAAGGGGCCACAGGCGTAGTAGGTGTTCTGGCTAAAGTCCTGTTCATTGGGGTATGTGGTGATGCATCTACGGGTCCCGTTTGATCAGAGCCAGTGGGAGGCGCTGGTTTGCCTCTCTGCATGCGGAAAATCTCTCTTTGTAGAGGAGATTTATCGGTGTGTATTCTGATGTTTTTAAATGATGTCGCTGCGGCAATTCTTTGACAGTTGCTGATGAACTCAGCGGCTGTTAATTGGTTAGAAAATTGAAACAGCAAAGGGCAGGGGTATCGTGGTGATCTTTTCCGTAGCCTAGTGCAATGGCACATGTGATGAGCCATGTTGCATGCATTCAGTATTGTGGCTTTAACAGACTGTGTTGACAGTTTTTCCGGGACGTTTAACACTATAGCACTGTTAGCGTTTTTTATCCTCCTGTGAGTTTCCGAGGCTATTGCATCTATATAACGACCGGCTTTGGAAAAGATTTTGGGGTCAGCTTGATCTGTTGGTTCAGCAATGATTGTCAGTGGGGAAATCTTTGATAGTACACACTCAATCGATTGCCATTTATCATATAAATCGTTTATCTTCTGTTCCAAATCATTGACTTTATTTTTGGCTCCGCTGTATATATCGATCAGTGATACAGAACATGGATTGACAGCTGCCGTCATGTCCGGGTTTGTGTTTCTTTTCGCTCTGGAGGCCCGAATGGTTCGTTTTGGACCAGGCAGAAAATGACCTTTGAATACAGACTTAGACATTCTTTTGGGTCTAAAACAGGGACAGCCGTATTTGAAGAGGGCCTGGAGGTTATACCTAACCCGTGTATGGGTGCGTTTTACTGAGCTTCTATAGCAGCAGAAATGTATACACTTCGGGAAGAAAAGTATAAGGACGGATCACCAAGTCACTCCGTCAATAAATATAGCTGCTCGTATTAATCAAGCTTGATGTGCAGCTGTGTGTAAGGAGAGTGACTGAGGGCTGGGGGGCTCGGATTTCAAAGTTGGCCGAAATATCAGTGATAGCTTCAGCAGAAGTTTCGTTAGATTTCTGGTGTCAGAAAAAAACTATGGAATTCTTCTGAGTATCTAGACTTAGCCTCACCGTAGAAACGCCCAACCAAGCACTGCATCGCTGTTTCAAAGTCAAATTGTACTTTACAAACAAGTCAGACATAGATTGCAGCATGGCGTCCTTGTTCACGGTTACTGATATTCTTTCTCCCAGTTCCACTTGCTCGTCTGTTAATAAAATATTAATATGTTACATCTTTTTAAACGAACAAACCTGATGAGGTAACAGCGAGGGATGTGGAAGCAACGGGCCGCATGGCGTTCCCGATTAAGTTACCACAGACCTCCTCAACTGCTATCCGTGGGAATTCTGAGACCGCTTCAACGGATGCACCAGACGTACAAGCTCTAGCTAGCGCCGATGCTTCAGGAAGCGAATTAGTACATTTCTACTGAATTAACCTACCCCGAGTCTTCACTTTCGGGCACGAAACTCTGTGCTCCCACAACGTGGCCTCCTGACAAACGGGACACTGTTGGGCACTGAGCTGCTTCTTCCTGTTCCGGTACCTCTGGTACTTGCTCTCTTTCGGCATAATTACGTATATCCTAGGAATGAAATCCACAGTGTGATAAGCTAATATATTAGTTTATATATATATATATATATATATATATATACATATATATATATATATATACTTGACCGATAATTTCGACAATACACACCTTACAAATAAATACGAATACCACTGAAGCAATATAGTGCTTTGACGTCTGTTAAAGCCACTGTAACGGGTTTACCTAGAACTGAGAAACATAAAATTGTAACAATATTTCTGTAACAAATCAAGCTAAAACAGACCTTCAAAATCGTGCCACGAAAAAATAAAGACAAAACTACTTAAAATAGTCGAAACATAGCACACTTATAATGTAAACGTTGACAATGAAGACCCCAAGTACTCCCTTCAAGGGATGAAACCACCTACCACGAGAGAATACGGCGAACCAATATGGCACCGCCCGATCACGAGTGCAGTCAGTAAAACAAAATGAAACCTAAATGTAACGAAATCAGATCTGACGACTTGGTAAAAAACATACATATAACAGTTGCTTTTCGTGTTTCACGAAAGTCGGCGTTGGTCATTATGAGAAATGATGGTAATGTGCGCCACCACAACGCTTCGTTGGGCAGTGCCCAACAGGGTTGGGCAATGTGCTACTTGGGTGAATACTCTATAAGGTCGGAGAAGTAACAACTCACAGCGAGGTACGGTTAGGTGCTTAAATGATATGATCCAGCCAAGAATCAGTGTGTGCTTTATAGACGGGGCCGCTAAGGTTGAGTTTGGGTAGGTTTGAACCGAAAATTCCTGGAAAAGGCTTATGCTATTATTTCACGATAACCAATTACTAATTCACGGTGGGGTGTCGCAGCTAACAGCTCTGAAAATACGACGCTTCAGTGTGGATAAAAATTCCCGCTAGATATGGTACAAAGCCGAGCCTAAATGATGAAATAACCACAAAAATCCGGACAACGTGATTTTCACGTCTAGATGACCTTGACCTTGTACTCACCATGACACACCGATGTTCCTAATAGCCATAGAGAATGGGAATGTAGGGGCTATGTCTGAGATGAGGAAAACAAGCTTACCCTATAAGCGTTGTTGGGCCGAATGCTGTCTGCGTAAACGCAAACTGCTAGGAAACAACACAACTGATCGCTTAGAGACCGAAAAAGGACATAAAAGGTTTCATCTTCCAGTTCTGTAGTCTATGGTTTGTTTAAAGATGCCAAAAACGAATCAGATCCTTGTCCGAAACTGGTGATCGTAAAAGCTGTGAGGATGAAGTGCTATCCGTTAAACGCCCCAGCCGTTTACAGTGGTTGGGACCGCTGTCTGCGCAGTTTTCGTCATACGCTTTTACCGTTCTCGCCTAGCTTATCTGCTCCGAACTTCTTGTTTATTTATGTCACGCAATTACTTGCGAGTAGTGTGGGATTGTTTTAATTTTCGTTTGATTGACTGTCCTTTTTGGACTCCACGTTTCACGCGCAAACCTCAGGTCATCCGACCAACCTGCACTCGGAAGCACCAGACTCGAGTTTCGCTCTTGTTAGAGCTCATCAGTGGTGCATATCCTCCGCCACACCCAGGGTTTGAACCCGGGCCCTCCCATCTCGAAGGCGTGTGTGTTACCACTGCGCCACCCCGCTCCCGTTCGAGCTGATCCGAATCACCAAGTTAAGCTTGTATAGATGTCGACCTCTATGACAGCCAGAAATGCCCGACAGCTTTCAAATGGAGACACGGTTCCGGACCTAGTTAACTCCAAGCGAATGCCTCCCACCAATCAGGTCTTCTCCACAGGATGAGGGCAACGGACCCACATTTTTAAACCTGCTTCGCGTTTTTGGTACATATGTCACGCAATTACTTGCGAGTAGTGTGGGATTGTTTTAATTTTCGTTTGATTGACTGTCCTTTTTGGACTCCACGTTTCACGCGCAAACCTCAGGTCATCCGACCAACCTGCACTCGGAAGCACCAGACTCGAGTTTCGCTCTTGTTAGAGCTCATCAGTGGTGCATATCCTCCGCCACACCCAGGGTTTGAACCCGGGCCCTCCCATCTCGAAGGCGTGTGTGTTACCACTGCGCCACCCCGCTCCCGTTCGAGCTGATCCGAATCACCAAGTTAAGCTTGTATAGATGTCGACCTCTATGACAGCCAGAAATGCCCGACAGCTTTCAAATGGAGACACGGTTCCGGACCTAGTTAACTCCAAGCGAATGCCTCCCACCAATCAGGTCTTCTCCACAGGATGAGGGCAACGGACCCACATTTTTAAACCTGCTTCGCGTTTTTGGTACATATGTCACGCAATTACTTGCGAGTAGTGTGGGATTGTTTTAATTTTCGTTTGATTGACTGTCCTTTTTGGACTCCACGTTTCACGCGCAAACCTCAGGTCATCCGACCAACCTGCACTCGGAAGCACCAGACTCGAGTTTCGCTCTTGTTAGAGCTCATCAGTGGTGCATATCCTCCGCCACACCCAGGGTTTGAACCCGGGCCCCCCCATCTCGAAGGCGTGTGTGTTACCACTGCGCCACCCCGCTCCCGTTCGAGCTGATCCGGAACCGTGTCTCCATTTGAAAGCTGTCGGGCATTCTTGTTTATTGTCAGATTTCCAGAGGTTCTGCGAGATTACCTTGAGGCGTGGGCATGCAGCACGTTGAAACGCAGGACGTGCCGCTTGTAACTGTCCTTTTCTGCTTTGGAAGGATCCCTTTTGCGAGCACTTCCTACTGATCTTGAGGAAAACAGATGTATCTCTTGAAGTTATGCATCTAACGCCGTTTAACGATTTGCAGTCTACTCCATTTAGAGTCGCTTAGGACCTAGAAACTAAAAAGCTGCCCCACCGAAGTTGTGGGGCTAAGAATGATATGATAGCACTGCATGGATAGACAGCGCAAATTTATTCGTTTATAATGAAAGGGAGGAAATATTCAAGTGAATAGAAACGAAATGGAGTCAGAAAAACACCACAGCCTCGTACTGTCAGCTAATACTATACTGACGCAACACTGCCCGACAGAAGGAAATAGAAGTATTTCCTTACAGTCTCCATTGCATTTAACATGTAGTAAAATGTCAGGTGCGAGTGAGTATCGATGGAATAAAATGAATAATTTGCAGGTAAATTGAGCGTTGATTTTATTAGTGAGAAACCGCAGGGGCACTTGTGGCACCCAGCCCGTTTGTAACAACGGTTTTCGGTCAGTTTGTCTAGTAGCGATTTCACGCGAATCAACAATGAATCGATCCGAGGAAAATCGACGGCTTGGCGCTTTACTTAAAAGTATTGGTTTACTCCATCGGAACCCCGGTACAGATTGCAGTGCGCAATAATCCGGCAGTCGATTTCCCTCGTGTCAATTTGTCGCGGTGGCCACCTTCGTTCAGACTTTTACCACGTTTATTGTTAAACTGAACTCTGACTGCCAAGCGCCGTTGATGTTTGATCGTTGCTCTCACGCGAGCCCTCACGCACACTCTCCCTCACGCTTCCAAATACACGATAACCAGGATCTGTCTCAACCGCCTTCTCGTTCTCCCGGGTCGTAGAGAATACCGTTCTGGTTATCATATTCTTATAGTGCCGAGCATTAGAGTAACGCGCAAGTGGTCCCAGCAGTACAAAGGACTGAGGCACGCGTGTACTAAGGAAACAGCAAAGTAAGGTCTAGCTACCTTACAAAAGCATTGTTGATTCGCACAAAATTGCTACTAAGCAAACCGATTGGCGGAATAGCAAAAACCGCTCGGAAACCGGCCAATAACCATTGGCTACTTTTTACCGTTAACTCCAATTTCGTTCGATCGCTTAATATACCGTTGAAGTATTCTCCATCCTTTCGAGCACAACCACTGAATTACCCATATACATGGTCATTTTATTAAAAATGTAGATAAATTTATAATAAGCATGTCATATTTATTTACGAAAAAGCCGCTGACCGATTTTCATCAATCCATCTTACTCGAGGATGCTTCCTGTTTTTATTCATGATGTTCACGGGATCTGTACTATTAGGGCATGGAAATGTTGATATGAGCAACACCATTGAAAAATCAAATAGAGGGCTGTATTTTTAGTTTTGAATATTAGGAATCCAGGGAATAGTAGTTCTGTACTAGAATTTAAATATATAAATTTATATGCAAACAGAAGGAAACTTTTACGGAGTTTGACCAGAAAATACATGCAGAATATACCTATCGGTCACCCTCTGATTTGTTTTATTATCTCACCCACGTACTCCTTCAGGCTTCAAATGTCTTCCGAGAACTAACACTGCCTCCAATAATCCCGTTCCTTGGTTGTTTCGGACATTTGCGAGGGAGTAGTTACCGATTTGCATGCTCCTGTAGGGAAATGAACTCCTGTTTATTTCACGAAAATTCCGTAGTCCGTGTCGTTGGTATGTCACGTTTTCTGCCAGTGTTGGATGTGAACTACGGCTCATTAGAAACAATGATTTCCGGGTGATTTACAAAAATTTCACACCCCGTGGCCTGATAGTCCCCATTTGATGTTTCATGGAAACTTTATGATTTTATGTTTCCTTCGGCGGACCACTCAAGTGGTGCTTTGTCAAGTCATCTTCGCTTGGTTATGATCATCAGAGATTGTTCATTCCTCCTTCCTAGCCGGGTGTTAGCTGTTGCATGTAATCGAGGCAAATTTAAGTTTCTCCCGAACAGGTGAATAACGGACTAGATCATCTAAAAGCCACAGCTTAAGACCACATTGCAAGCACAGTCTCCAAAGGTATATCTACGCGGTAGACTTCCCAGTTGCCGTTGGTATATTGGAAAGTCCTTCACAGCGGAAAATGAACTCATATTACTTCGCTAACAAGTCGGAGTTGAAACACAAAAATGATTTACAACCAAAAATTTATTGAGTTGTAATTTTTAATGAATTAAATTATTTTTTGAACGTGATTTTGGGTGTTTTATTGTTTCACACAGATATTTGTAAAATGGACGGTAAGAGGAACCAATAAAATTATAATGGATATTAGGACGCTATTGTTTGTTTGAGACATGAACACAGAAATGCGTTTTCCTATTTATTACTTTACGATTTGTCATAACCCTAGGTGAAAATTATTTATGTGAGTAAACTGTGCCTAATCACTAAGCCATGTATAAGCAGCTCCGTCGATATTCTTCGGGGTTATGAAAGCGGGTTCACAAGTGCTTAGAAGCAGAAGAGCAATGGAGTGATTGGGAAACATAAGTCATTTCGGATGGGGAACTTCAAAGTTTTACTGTTCCGATCCCAGAAAGTAACTCGCGACTTCGCACCGTTGGCTTGAAAACAAATATGCCAACATGCAGAATGTTTAAGACTAACAGTACTTTGCGTATATAAATAACGTTTCTTAATAGGCGGGGCTGCAGCGGTTCTCCCTGAATGATTAGCTGTTTCATTAAGCAGGTTCAAGAAAATTCGCTAATGATCCCATCCAATAAGCATGGTTTGATTTCAAAAGTTGAACCGGAGCATCATTTCGTAGGTTGCATTATTACTAGTTTTATTTTTGTTCCATGATCTGAACTTCACTGTGTATACTCCGTAAGTTTGCGTGGACCTCGAAAGACGCTCATATACTCGTGTCGATCCATATATGGATGTTACCATCTATAATTATAGGAAGCTTTCATATTGTGAACAAGACAGAAAAACCGTTGTTGCGTATAATCACTGGTACTGATACGTTACCATTCGAGGAGTATATAACTTATTCATACACTAGCAGTTAACGGTTATGCTTCGCTGTAGCGGAGCATAATAATCACTATAGTCACTACTATTTGAGGAGTTTACAACACTGGCATTTCTTGGGCGCCATCAGGAGGCGGTTCTTTTGTGCTACCCCATACCCTGCTAGCACGAGTGGTGTTTATTGGCCGTTTATGCACCTTTACTTGACAGTTACCGAGTAGCGTAATAAAGGTGCTCGCGTACGGAAACCTCGCAACTTGTGCACAACTGAGATAGACCAGTGAACGTGACCCAGGTAGTGCCGCTCGCAAGGCTTATCGAAGGAATATCTACCCCCTTGTCCAGTGAACAACGTGAGAATGAGCCAACTGCACAGCTGGTAAGCAGGGCGAACTTATCATGGTATATACGCCACCCCACGTTCCGTTGACTTTCTGACCGCGCGGATAAACGGAGCTTGAACTAATTTATATATCCTATTCCGGCAGTTTGTCCAAACTCCCAAAGTACTTAACCATAACCCTACTTGCATCTTGGGCGGGATTATTCCCTCAATTGTGGGGAATAGTTTCTACATTAGAAGAACCAGTTCCGTATAAACCATGTCAAAAACCAGGCTGTGTGCGTATAATAAACTCTTACAACTTCTCATTAACTTAACCTAATTTTGAATAATCGGCTGACATTCCCACCTTGGATTGAAATTAGAACTCAATGTAAACCGGTTGAAAGATATGTTGATGTACAAGAAAGCTTTATTAGAATTTCCCTAACTCCGCAAGACTGAGTTGTCTTCGAGCTTCGTCGGCGGTCCAGAGAAAGTGAGAATAATAATGATCAGTGGTTTATTTCACCCGCAGAAGTTCCTGTCTTCGATACTTAGGGGCGACTTCGTGCGACCAGCCGCGAATTGACGTAACAACCATGTCCCGTTTCGCATCAGCAAATGACTCCCTTTGTTGGACGTAGTCTAAGCACAAAACTTTCCTTGGAGTAATGGCCATACCAATAATAAAGCCATTCAGTGCGAATTTCCGGAATCCGTATTTTCCATGAGCAATGTGGCGATTGCCACATGAAAGTGTTCAGTTAAAATGTACATACTTACCACGCTGGCATACACTTCGGCCGAGCTCAGAGCCTCGTGGAGTTTTTGAAGTTCAACTCACGTCTCTGCTCCTCGAGTCTTTGACAACACTGCTGATTCGTACTTGGCACCCACCTCGATAGCTAGCCCGTCCAGCACACGCTCGCCCCTACTCAAACGGTAACATATATCGTACACCGTAACTGTATTCATATGCGAGTGTGCGTAACAGTCACCAACGGATAACTTCATGCAAATCGTTGCAAATATTCCCGTTGACGTTTCTGTTGTCGCGGAAGCTGCAAGGTCTCTTCTTGATAAGTTGTTCCTGATATTTGATGGATATGGCTACCCAAAGTCTTTCAAGGGACACCGGTTGATTCCAGTGGTCCAAGATTTGCGTGGTATAATGCGTGCTATGCCACAGTAAGCATGCTCAGGAGGCATGCCTCCGCACAAACATTTATACGTGTACATATATGCTTATATGCATCTTCGCTCTTTAAAATGTTGTCATTCAGTTCATCTAACAAAAACACCGAAAGCTTCGGAATTCCATAAGGATATCACAAGGTTACACCATGTTCAATTAGTTGATCAAATGTGGTTCATTCACATTACGAATTTGTACCTCATTATAATGAGTTCCTTTTCGCTGACTATAGTCAGCTGCCTACGGAGCCATCATTCCTAGTGGCACATTAGCCAGTGCCAAATTCCGGTAAAACGCAGGTGACCGATGGGCAGAGGTATAAGGGACATTTTACAAAGAAACTGAGTAGTTCATCCTGATTCACATTCTGGATTAATAATGGTCTATTTTCATGAATGTTTGGGCTGGTTTATTGCGGCCCCAAAACGGCACCGATTATTTTGCCGAACCGGAGGTCATCCGGAAGCAGCCTTTCTGGTCCTGTTTTGTTTGCTAAGGTGCCGAATAAGGTTTTTAACCTTTAGTGCTGGTGATTCCTGGTGGCAGTAAGGCTTCAGTAACATATCAGCTTATCATTTAATGACTTGTAAATCATAACGTGAATGGTAAATATCGCAGCGTTGTACTGTATTGTAGTTATAAATTAATGGGGTATCGTGTGTGGATGGAGTAGATTTCACGTAGCTGCAAATGCACTTGCATGGTACAGAGATACAACTGAGCACCATGATGCTCAGGTATATCTGGATATGGTTAGACAAAACTATAGTTTCGTCAAATCCATAAGACCTTGGTGTTTGTTTTAAAGGCCCTGATATCGTATGACATCTATAGTATGATTTTGAAGTGTGTTATAATTCGTTCCGCCACCTTTATGGCTAACGGTTTGGCGTGTTCAAGAACATTGTTACTTGTGAAGAGATACTATCTGAAAATGGAAAAGCTCAACCCTGCTAGGGCTTTCCGGGAGACCGCTTATTGCATCCTTAACTTGTGTATAACGCTGTCATTTCGCTATTCCTCAGGTTTGGGCTACAAATTATTGGTCGCATTGTGGGCTGTTGGTAAGCTTCAATCATTGCAATGACAGATTTACATAAACAGAAGAAATATCGCCTGAAGAAGAAGGAACTTAGCCTGTTGAGGGGCGCCCTTTGACGTGAGGCCTCACTATGGGAGTATCGTGCGCGATGCCTCAAGTTCGACTTTGTTTCCTGGTGAGATCAGTTGATGGGATTCATGGCTCTTGCTCAGACTCTCTATTTAGCACCGATGCCGGCAAATGCTGCGATCTGAGTGCGGAAAGTGCCTTCGATGAAGAACAGGCACGGGCAACAGTAACTGACGCATGCGGTTTGCCGAGAGCCTCCACATCTCAACAAACGCCTACGGGTAAATTATTGAATCGAATGATGATACCATAAACCATAACGATGTAATTTCCGGAGGACGTCCATCAGTTTCTGGTAATTGTGGTTGAGGTGTGTTTATTTGATTGACAACTACTCCGTTGGCCATATTTAAATGCACAACTTAAACCGACGTTGATAGCAGTTGAATTTGCTGTCCGAGACTTTTACTCGTTCCAGACTAACATTTTTACAACAAAGAAGCATGTTGTACGCTGTTGGCAAACATACACCAAACGTACTGCGAGATCCAAGAAATTTGTTGGGCCCGCCACGAAACTGTCCCATAACGATGTTGGAAAACGGGCAGTACATACATATGGGACTGATCAAAGGGTGTACGGCGCTGCTGAGCAACACGGCGTCAATTCCGAGTGAAATTTTCATCCAGTTAAGCTGCGATTGTACCTCTGTTTCCTGTTCTTCGGATCCGCAGTTATGGCCTATACTTGGCAGAGTTGTTAAGCTGTATTGTTCGCCGGTGATAACTGTTGGGTTCTACCGTGGCTTTGGCAAGCCCTCAAAACGTTACCTCGAGCATGGGGGGATGCATTCAAGAGCTGCGCATCTTGCTGACTGAAGGCTTCTATGTCCGAGAAAGAACTATCAAATGTCACCCGTCGTCCGTTATCTGTGATACTCCTGCACGGGTCTTCGTCAGTCATGTTAAAGGCCCAACGGGGTACTTTGGCTGTGATAAATGCATCCAAAGTGGTTTGCACTAAAACAGGAAAATGACTTATCCTTTTATGAAGTCAAAACTACGCGACAACTGTGCATTCCGTTCACATTGACAACTTAAACGTCGTATTGGCGTGAGTCCTTTTTCGCCCCCTCGATGACATGATCCACGCTTTCCTTTGGAATACATGCATCTTGTGTTTGGGTGTGATGGAGAGAATGACCAATCTTTAGTCGTTTGGTCCTCGGCACGCGTTTGGCCGGTTAGACAAATTTGCTTCTGAAGAACTCGGAAGTCTTATACTTCAGTCACACCCCGCTACACCATGTGATTTTCAGCGGCTTTCCCGACATATACACAGTGTTGAACGTTGGAAGGCCACCGAATATCATGTTTCTTTTGCATTTAGGGCCAGTTTTGTTTGAAGGGTTTGTTGTCTGATATTGTTTACGATCATTTCATGCCTTTATTCGCTGCCGTTTGTATACATTGCCACCCTATTTTGTGCATATCTCGCAACACTTTCGCAGATTCTGTTATACTTTTGTTTGTTCAAGATTTATGTACCCCATATGATGATTTCATTCTCATGTACAACATTTATGCTGTCGTTCACTTACCGGCAGAGGCCGTTTGTCGTGGTATGCTGGACAGATTTTCATGTTTTTTTCGCATCCCACTCACGTACACTGAAATTCAATATTCGAGGCCCGGAAGATCCTGCTTAGCAGTTGTATCGGCTCTTGTGAGCGCATGCATTATCGGACAATTATGCTGCAGTTGTAACTATCCCGGATGACTTTGGAATTCTGGTTCGTCGTTTTCACGGTTGCAAAAATGCTGTTGTGTTCAGCAAAATGATACCTTCTTGTACTGCGTCAAGTAACACTGTCATTGCCCACGCTAAACCAGCTAAAATTGTGGATACTTCCGGCGACTTACTTAGTGTCCCTAACTTTTTAAACCCCTCTGACTTCTTTGTCAAGCCCATTCAGTCCAGTCACTTGTACATATTTTCTATTGACTGACTGAATGAGGAAATTAACACTGTCCCCGTTATTCTTCTTCTTTGTGAATGCTTCCGCATCTCTGTCCTTGATGACAACGTTTTATTACCTATATTACATACGCGAAATAGAACTTGCCTCCCAAAGGGCGCTAGATTATTATATTGAAGCATGTTAACTTTCCCTTGGATAAAAATTTCTTTGTCAGATATACCTTGTTGTGTTGCTTGAGGTGGACGACTCAGTGGCCACAGAATATAGCAACTGGTTGCGGGATGACAACAAGGTGCGTCGGCCAAAGTCGTGCACCTTCCAAGCGTATCAGCGCATGCTGTTTGATGGATGGGGTGCAAGAATATAAGTCGCAGGACATATATCACACAGGTAAACTTTCTCGGTAAGCATAAGCATCTTAGATAACCTCAGGGGCGCCAAGAGCTTTGATAGGAAGTTCCTCGCGAAAGCTGGAAATTTCGAATCCTCTGACGACACGTTGCCCACGACACCGCCGACACAACGTTACACCTTTCGGCAGAGGCACATTGTTACTTGTTATTATATGTTTCAGGATCCTTGTAACTCTAATATCCGAAGATAGTTCCAACGAGCCACCTTTGTCACAGAGGATCCGGGGAGAATCTCCCATACAATGGCCCAACTCACCCAACTTTGTCATTCATCCCCTAGGTAAGCCCACAGCAAATTTCCCGTTTGACCTTTCTTCAGCCCACCAATTTTAATATCTAGGATAATACAGTCTGAAAACATCGGCATAATTGCAATTAGTAGCCCCAGGTATGTTTTACAGGGTGACGAATAACTACTGAATGTGGATTAGTGCTTCCCAACCAATTAAAACGTCAGTATCCCCCAATGCCACACCGACATGTGCTAGAGGACGGCAAGACAAATGTCTTCATTACGACTTGCTTGAAAATTAGGCTACGCCAAGCGCATGCTTTCCAACCATAGCGGCTTAAGCAACAACATGGTTTTGATGGCCGCCAGACAGGACAGTATCATCGCTCGCCTGGAGGCCACTATCAGCCCGACGTATGAGCCGTTGCAGTGCAACACTGTGATCGATCTCCAAAAGCTACGGGAAGACCTTGCACTTGTGAAGAACTTTAGAGATACCGTAAGTCACTAATGCACCAATATCATGTCTATACCACAACTGCAGTCGAACACCCTGAAAATCCAAATATGCATACACCTCGGGCCTAGAGTGAGGCGAATGCTTGCCCTCTTAGTCGAGAAAACCTGGCTCTGATTTATCACTGGACCGGAACACCTGAAAAGGCGACTGAGCGCAACCAAAGGTCAAGGTCAACGTGACGTATATATCAGGTTGTCTTGTTTTCTTCCTTTTTCCATCATTTAGGCCTGTTTTTACTTAGCTCCTGGTAGTAATATCTATCTAATCTGAAGCGTCAAATAGTCCGTGGCAATAACTGCGGCACACAACCGTGGGTCCATAACTTATTACCGTGAAAAATCAACACAACCCTATAATAGGAAATCTAGACCTTTACCTGCCACAAATCACCCCTTGTGAGCCCATCTATAAAATACTGAGCGATTGTTTGCTGAATCAACCCTTTTGGTTATCGTTTCCTACTTGGCTAAATCTCTAACCCCCCTTCGTCCAAACAGTGAAACCACCTGGTCAACCCTATTTGCAAACACCCTAGGTGACTTCCTATAGAATTTCATCTCCGTTCCGCATCTAGGCTCTTTGCAGTCGCTAAATGTTCAATAAAACTAGTTGGTTATCCGAAGCCTGCAGACACAATGCGCAATTCCAAAAGAAGCAGACCGGCCGGTAAGATTTTGCCACGCGTAGCCGTACGTCTCCCAATCACTACGCCACGCTCCGTCTCATTACCGAACATCCATGATGACGCAAATAGTAAGATTGACAGCCTCTTACAACACGTTAGCTCACTCGGATCGCGGATTAAAGATCTTGACAGAGCCACCAGAATTCTGACACCACTGGCTCAACTCCTCGAGCCCTCTATGGTAACTACGGACTGTAACTTAGTTGCCACGTGTAACTTCATTGACAGCATATCTGCAGAGGTTTCAAAACAAATACGAAACTCGAATCACACCATTGTATTTAACATTCCCGATAGGGCCCCACTCAACATGGTCAGCAGTACCTTGCTGAAGGCCGCTAACATGGAACGTGTGATATGCCGTAGCAGCAGACTACGCAAACAAACACAACGACACCAATGCCCTCTACTTTTCCAATTTCCGGACTCACTGACGGCCAGTGAGTTCATTCATAAACAAACAATTTTTGCTATTAATTCGCCATACAAGAACATTCGAATAGCACCTGACAAAACGCCACTACAAAGAGAAGTACTGAGAAAGTCGAACTCCCGCAAACATCCAAGGCAGGAATCTGCCCAAAAGACACCTAACCCCGTCATTCCCCTAACCTACTCTATGAAACCAGCGTCTACCAGGCAACGACTGTCTGATGTAGACCTTGACGCAACGCCTGGGCCTTCTCCAAATCCACCAGTCTCCAAGCGCCCTAGGCTCGTCAATAGTGTCGCAGATGCCTGGGACTCGAATCCACCAAGTCCTGCCAGACAGCTTAGCTCTGTGCATCAGAAGCAACTACCTAACTCGCGTAGCCTACCTGACCTAACAACTTTGCATCACTCTCCCAAGGCGACACATAAATCAAAGTGTGGTCGTTCTTGTCCACACCACATAGCCACGACTAAAACCCATCCGCGCGACCGCACCATACCATTTCCAGGTCATTTTCGTTCGAATCAAACCTGTCAGAATTCAGGCATACACCCGTAAGCAAGCTGCCAAGAAGTAGCGTACCTAAGGACACAACCTCACCGTTGCAATCTAACTTATCACCAATGGGCCGAAAGTTGGTAACGATCTACACTCAGCCCCCAATGCAGAGTGTCGATAGCAACGGTAACACATGGCCGCAAATCCAGAATTCGGCAACCCACACTCCATCCCTACTGAAGGCCTCAACATTTAGTTCACTAGGCAACGACCGCCTTATATCACCAGGCTGCACCCCTAATGTCATGCAAAGATTAGAAGCGAACAGACACCCTTGTGAGATGTCACTAATGCCGGGACCTACAGTTTCTGTTCCCAAAATAGATTGTTTCTCAAACCGTTATTCCTACCAGCGAAATCCTCGCTCTACGCGCATTTATACGGACGATGCTCGCAAAGCACTTCACAGCTACTATTCAAAGCTGCATCTGCCTAGCTCTTCATTTCCTAACTTTTCCGTGCCGCCACCGTTTATCCCGCTAGTTCCTTTACCATACCAAAATTTTCGTTTTGCTCCACCACAGGCGTTTTACGCGCAGGACACATCCACAAACCCCCTCCGAGTAAATTTTCCCCACCCTGTAGCATACAATCCCACAATCTTTCGTTTCTTCTAGCCCTGACGAACCACTTTTCAATACCGACACCTTACCAGTCGTTCATACCTTCGGCAGCACACCGAACTCCGAAGGCCAACTACCCAACACTGCGTATTACCAATACCTCCTTCGTTGATGACCTCCATGTAACCCCCCTACCAACCGCCGATTCCTATCCTACCTCACCCGGGCAAGTCGCATCGATGGGCGGCGAGGCCACCCCAAACTCTTTTAGTCCCTACCCTCTGAGGCCTGCTCTTACCACACAACAACCAATACCAAGGTTGTCACGTGGGCAAGCCAATACCTTCCATAACCACGAATTCTATCACTGTACTGGGGCATTGAACGATCCCAACGAATCAGGACAAGTGGCAGGACTACTTCGTCTAAGGTCTTCTCTTTCACCCCGTAATAACCCTTAATTAATTACTTCCGGTTCGTCGGCGGCTGGTGCTTTCGAAGCCATCGCGGAGGCATCCAACGCTCACTTTTCCTCCTCTTCGGTAATAGCTCCAACTCACGCCCCTCACCGTGCACTTCCTCCGACCAACAACTCCCATACGTTACCTAACCCTGACACTCACTTCCACATGAGTGGGTTGTCATTCATCTTATTTAACTCGCGATCCATCTTAAATAAGCTTCATCACTTAAAAAATTATGTCATAACCTCCAGTCCTGACATCATCTTTATTACTGAAACCTGGCTCACCGAACACACCAGCACAAGCAAAATTATGCTTGAAGGGTACAAGGTTTTTAGGGTAAATAGGATCGACAGACGCGGAGGTGGGTGCCTTGTGTACGTACAGCACGCCCTTTCAGTAGTCCCCATCAGACATGCCAAACTCGACTCAATTCCGGATTCTCTATGGCTCACAATTCGGTTCTCAACTGTAGTCATGCACATTGGCTGTATCTATCGCCCGCCCTCATCTACTATTGCAGACTTAACTTCTTTAATTGAAGCCTTTGATTACCTTTCACTACTACCTTCGGCAGCGAAAATCATAGCCGGTGATTTTAACTGGCCTAAAATATCCCGGAGAAACCTCACGGCACCTTCCAACTTAATAGACTTTGTGTCCCATACTCACATTGGGGGCTGGGTGCAACACGTTAAAACCCCTACTAGAAACGCCAACATACTAGATCTTATATTCACCCACAGCGTTTCCCACTTTTCGGTTTCCGTTCTGAATAAATTTCCGGGAAGCGACCATAAGATAGTGGCCGGTAACCTTTCCTTCAATCCTTATCCACCAGACTATCTGACCCCAGTCAACAATCCCGTCCGTTTAAATTGGAACCCTCTGCCCAATCTCATCCATGATCAAGATTGGAGCAGTTTTTTTCTAACGGCTGACCCCCAACAAGCGGCTGATCACTTTTACTTTAACATGGGAAACTGCCTCCAGAAACTTAGCCCAATATCCCAAAACTCCTCCCTCAGGAAGTCCAAGCTTGCATCCCTCCAACAAAAGTACCTTAAGATGCAAAGACTTTACCTTCAAAACCACGACTTCTCTCTTTTCATAAGGCTAACGCGTCTTACTGATATTATCCGGGACCTAAAGGAAAAACAGCTCCGCAACGAAGAATCCAAAGCCCTAAGGCATCCCAACAAAGCACTGAAACTCTCACTCCTACACAAATCTAGGAATTCGGCAACGGATACTATGATCCAATATGTCGTGTTACCGAATAAAACTTCGGCCACCTCCCCTTCTGATATCGCTGAGGCCTTCAACCATTACTTCGCCAATTCCATGGCCCTGGCCTCAAACACAGCACCCCCAAATCCTCTGGCTATTACCAGCTCTTCCTTATCTACCCTAACCTTTGAAGTAAACGTTATTTCCAGGCTCATCTCACGTTATAAAGCATCTGCGCGTCCTGGACCAGACGGGCTGCCACCAGCTGCAATCATTAACGGTGGATCGGACCTTCCACTTTTACTACTGAACCTATTCACCTTGTCACTGAAATTTAGTTTGGTACCGTCAAACTGAAAGCGTTCGGTCATCATCCCACGACATAAAAAAGGACCTGTCCACGAACTTGCTAATTACCGCCCCATCAACCATACCCCTATCATTTCCAGAATGATGGAAACGATTATCAAAGATGGCATTACCACCCATCTTCTCGCTTCTAACCTTCTTAGCGATAGGCAGCACGGGTTCCTCAAATCGCGATCATGTACCACATGTCAGTTTGACTTCCTCAACCTAGTCACCAAGGCTGTTGATAGCGGGCAGGCATTAGTAGTTGTCTACCTAGATCTGTCGAAGGCCTTCGACCGTGTTCCACACCTGCATCTTATCTCCAAATTGCGTTCATTCGGCATTGGTGACCCGCTGTTTTCTTGGCTGAAATCTTATCTTGCTCATCGTTCGCAAGTGGTCCTCGCCAACGGACATACTTCTAAACCGAAACCTGTTACAAGTGGCGTTATACAGGGAAGCGTACTGGGTCCTCTTCTTTTTCTGATGTACATTAACGACGCATTGGATCTAGTACACCATGGCACGCCATTCTTGTTTGCAGACGATATAAAAATAGTTTACTCTTTCAATCCCAATGATGCTACCCATACTCTTTGCAACATTTCCGCTGACCTCGCAGCACTTGACCGCTGGTGCCACACCTGGAGGATGAGCTTTTCCACTGATAAGTGTGAGGTCCTAACCTACAAGTTCCAATTGCCCCCTGGATCATTAACTCTTGGTGGGTCCCCAATAGCCATTCGACCTACTGTCCGCGATTTGGGCCTCAACTATTCCTGCTCCCTCAACTTTTCTGAGCACGCTGCCATCCAAGCGGCCAAGGCTAGAAGAAGTGTGGCCCTTCTCTTCCGGTCCTTTCGTCTCCGGGACAGCATCATCAGCATCTACAAATCACACACCAGGCCTTTGCTCGAATACTGCCCAATAATATTTTCTAACATGACGAAATTCGACAGAGTTGCGATTGAAAGCATACAAAGGCGTTTCACCAAACAACTACTTGGGTGGTCCACGTCTTTAAGCTATAGAGAACGATGCCAAAATCTGGATCTTGACCCACTCTGGCTCCGCCGCTTAAGACTAAACTTAGTCTTTTTGTATAACCTGCTCCATAACCGGTCTTTTTCCTTTGACCAAGTGAGCTTCTCCCGTGAAACCCCCTACTCACTTCGGCACAGGCCTTTTACTGTCCCTTCTAGTATAGCTAAGTCGGCCATACGGTCACGTTTCTTCCTTCTTGTCTACTCTAAAGTCTGGAACAAGTTGCCCATCACCCTTCGAGCTTCACAAACCAAGTCCCAATTTCTGTCGGCACTCATCCCATATCTCAGCGTCACCCGTGCACTACATTTATCTAATATATGCTTGGCAGAAGAAATAGCTTACGAGAGGGGCCTCGACTTCTAAGACCAAACCCTTCTCCGACCCTGCTTCCTTCAATTAAGGACACAATCAACGATAGACAGTTTCATCTATCTGGCTGAGTTCTCAACGTTAGACTACCTATGGCCATTTCCTCAATGAACCGAACAAATGGAAATGCCACTAATTTTAACCACTTTGCTTCCATCCAACCCCGTAGTTTCTGTCACTCTTATGCCTCGTCCTTCACTGGTTTTTATATGCCTCCATTAACCGTTGATCCGCAGCAGGGGCACACCCTGACTGCTGCTTTCTATCTGCTCTCCTTTCCCACGTAACACCCCTTCATTTTTAGCCCTTTTTCAACTCCTGTCATGTTAATTTTCACATTTTCAAGGGTTTTGTCTGTTTGTTCCATCACTTGTAAGCAGCTGATTATGCACTTGGCATGCCTCGGACGTCTCCGAAATAAACCATTATTATTCTTTATTACATTATCATAACCCACAGCTGGAAACACGTCCAGACTGCAGTACCCCTTTATTTCAGGTTTGCTGTCTCCCACTATCTCAGTCGCAAAACTGGCTAACCAAGGATGCCACTTTGACTCGTACGGACAGAGACTCAAGTGGAACCTACCATAGCAATTAGGACCGAAATCAAACCATACAACAGGAAATACTCCTAATTGCTTATCAGATCGTTCAACGTTTTCAAACGCAACCAACTCGAGTTACAGTTCACGCGCATGCCGCTACTATACAGCCACACTCGACTGATCGAACGACACATACATTGTCCTGCCAGACGAACCTTAAGCACTCGATGTCGTACGTTACCAGAAACGAGGCTGAATAACACTGAAGGCAAATGTGTCAACACATACATATATATTTGTCGGTGAAACAGCATAATAACTCTGAAGTCCATGCGGAGATTTCCCACTTTATCATCCGTTACCACTGTTTATCTTTCCTACGACCCGTAGCCGGCTGGAAATTGACTCTCCACTTCCCGAAGACCTTCCAGTTGCGCTTTCTTATTTCAGAATGGTACATGTTACTGATCCTGAATCTAAACTCACCTTTTTATGGTCTGCTGTTTCTCCCATATCCACCAATGTTCACTCTCACAAAATTGGTCTCATGCCCCCCTGCTTCAAAACTCATTCCGCTTATTGAACTCCGGTAAATCCGTCATTCGGGGTTTGCATTGTCTTCATGATCGCTATCATCTTCCATGCGTTAATTTTCCCGAACATACTTCTTTACAATTTTCCCCCCCTTTCCTCTTGCTCAAAAATTTACTCCATCTGCAGAACCTTGGTGGGCCTCCGGTTTCCTTGGCTTGCATCATTCTCGTTCATAATGCGTCCTTGACACTGCGTTAACGATTTTTCGATATCTCCACCGCGAACCAGTGCCCAGTCCGGAATCGAAACCGGTTCAAAACTGCAGCGCGAAAAAACTATCAGAATGATCCATTCAAACTGTGGCTGGCTTTGTTTTTCCATCTTTGATACTCTCGACTTTCATATTCTGAATTTGTGAATATTCCATCTTATTGAGTAACGTGTCACACCATGATCATGCGCTACAGCGTGCATCTCGACTATGGCCGAGAAATATACCAGTATTATTATTGGCGTGAGTCCTTTTTCGCCCCCTCGATGACATGATCCACGCTTTCCTTTGGAATACATGCATCTTGTGTTTGGGTGTGATGGAGAGAATGACCAATCTTTAGTCGTTTGGTCCTCGGCACGCGTTTGGCCGGTTAGACAAATTTGCTTCTGAAGAACTCGGAAGTCTTATACTTCAGTCACACCCCGCTACACCATGTGATTTTCAGCGGCTTTCCCGACATATACACAGTGTTGAACGTTGGAAGGCCACCGAATATCATGTTTCTTTTGCATTTAGGGCCAGTTTTGTTTGAAGGGTTTGTTGTCTGATATTGTTTACGATCATTTCATGCCTTTATTCGCTGCCGTTTGTATACATTGCCACCCTATTTTGTGCATATCTCGCAACACTTTCGCAGATTCTGTTATACTTTTGTTTGTTCAAGATTTATGTACCCCATATGATGATTTCATTCTCATGTACAACATTTATGCTGTCGTTCACTTACCGGCAGAGGCCGTTTGTCGTGGTATGCTGGATAGATTTTCATGTTTTTTTCGCATCCCACTCACGTACACTGAAATTCAATATTCGAGGCCCGGAAGATCCTGCTTAGCAGTTGTATCGGCTCTTGTGCGCGCATGCATTATCGGACAATTATGCTGCAGTTGTAACTATCCCGGATGACTTTGGAATTCTGGTTCGTCGTTTTCACGGTTGCAAAAATGCTGTTGTGTTCAGCAAAATGATACCTTCTTGTACTGCGTCAAGTAACACTGTCATTGCCCACGCTAAACCAGCTAAAATTGTGGATACTTCCGGCGACTTACTTAGTGTCCCTAACTTTTTAAACCCCTCTGACTTCTTTGTCAAGCCCATTCAGTCCAGTCACTTGTACATATTTTCTATTGACTGACTGAATGAGGAAATTAACACTGTCCCCGTTATTCTTCTTCTTTGTGAATGCTTCCGCATCTTTGTCCTTGATGACAACGTTTTATTACCTATATTACATACGCGAAATAGAACTTGCCTCCCAAAGGGCGCTAGATTATTATATTGAAGCATGTTAACTTTCCCTTGGATAAAAATTTCTTTGTCAGATATACCTTGTTGTGTTGCTTGAGGTGGACGACTCAGTGGCCACAGAATATAGCAACTGGTTGCGGGATGACAACAAGGTGCGTCGGCCAAAGTCGTGCACCTTCCAAGCGTATCAGCGCATGCTGTTTGATGGATGGGGTGCAAGAATATAAGTCGCAGGACATATATCACACAGGTAAACTTTCTCGGTAAGCATAAGCATCTTAGATAACCTCAGGGGCGCCAAGAGCTTTGATAGGAAGTTCCTCGCGAAAGCTGGAAATTTCGAATCCTCTGACGACACGTTGCCCACGACACCGCCGACACAACGTTACACCTTTCGGCAGAGGCACATTGTTACTTGTTATTATATGTTTCAGGATCCTTGTAACTCTAATATCCGAAGATAGTTCCAACGAGCCACCTTTGTCACAGAGGATCCGGGGAGAATCTCCCATACAATGGCCCAACTCACCCAACTTTGTCATTCATCCCCTAGGTAAGCCCACAGCAAATTTCCCGTTTGACCTTTCTTCAGCCCACCAATTTTAATATCTAGGATAATACAGTCTGAAAACATCGGCATAATTGCAATTAGTAGCCCCAGGTATGTTTTACAGGGTGACGAATAACTACTGAATGTGGATTAGTGCTTCCCAACCAATTAAAACGTCAGTATCCCCCAATGCCACACCGACATGTGCTAGAGGACGGCAAGACAAATGTCTTCATTACGACTTGCTTGAAAATTAGGCTACGCCAAGCGCATGCTTTCCAACCATAGCGGCTTAAGCAACAACATGGTTTTGATGGCCGCCAGACAGGACAGTATCATCGCTCGCCTGGAGGCCACTATCAGCCCGACGTATGAGCCGTTGCAGTGCAACACTGTGATCGATCTCCAAAAGCTACGGGAAGACCTTGCACTTGTGAAGAACTTTAGAGATACCGTAAGTCACTAATGCACCAATATCATGTCTATACCACAACTGCAGTCGAACACCCTGAAAATCCAAATATGCATACACCTCGGGCCTAGAGTGAGGCGAATGCTTGCCCTCTTAGTCGAGAAAACCTGGCTCTGATTTATCACTGGACCGGAACACCCAAAAAGGCGACTGAGCGCAACCACAAATTCACCAGCTCCGTGAATGGTATGCATACACTTATATAGACCACGTTTGCTTAAGGGCGCCGTCAAGTCCACGACACATTTCCGAGGATCTTTGGTGCTAGACAACGTACGCACCGTGAAAAATAGTTTACGGAAGTGCGTAGGCGTTGTTTAGGTCAAAAGTGCCAGGCGCGGTCACGCTTTTTACTGGTTTATAGTCCTATGGCAAGATATCAGTTACTTGCATGAAAGGACTTTACCGTTGTATAACGCAACCTGGGAAAGTTATCTCATTTTAACGTGGAATAAAAATACTCGAAATAATGTTAGCCTTTTTATTTCTGTTTCATTTTGCAGATCTCGGGATGATACGACAGGATGTCCACTAATCAATGTGAAGAAAAATTCTCTAGTTATCACCGTTCAACAAACTCATCTCTATGTCAAAAGCCTTTGATGTTCCCTTGCGTGGATCATTGATTTGTGAAACTTCCACTGGCCAGTGTTGCAGCACAGTGCCAGATGTCCACATTATTCGCGACCACCTCCCGTAGATTAGCGCTGAAAATTAAGATGGGAGTGAATGCCGAAATTGAAGTACGCAGATGCGTTACTTTTTTAGTCACATGCTTGCGGGAACGCTAACTGAGCCTTGATAACCAGCCAATTTCAGGTGTGGTTGCAATGTTGAATTTTGGAATCTAGGTTGGAAGAAGTCAAAAGGTGCACATCTAATAGCTCTTGCCCACCTGTTGCCCTCCCGGTACCGGCGCCCGGCCGGTACTCTTTTTGGGCAATTTGCCCACTTTCTCCCGGAATGTAGCCCAAGTACTACCAGCACCTTACCAGTCAGCTACCGGCATGAGTCCGGATCCGGCAGGTATCTGGTTCTCCACTGGGGATTTGAAAAGGAAGTAATGTAATCGATTACACTGACCTCCCATCGACCGTCAGTGAAGAGTCACTCATTAATCACAGTAGCAGAAATAATAAACAATTGGTGTGCTAGTGCATGCATGCACTGTGGCTGTCTGGGTATGCATGTCACAACAATTGTTGGCATGGTACCTGAATGCCCCATGGTATATATGTATCTACTATATAACAGGCGGCTTGCAAGTATTTCACATCACGCAAATATGCATGCTTATGCACATGATCAAACGCACAAAAGAGTACGTGCCGTACAGTACACACATCTATATGGCATAAATATATACATAATAACATTATAAGAGCATACAAATTAACAGGTATAATAGAGCACAATCGTAGAAATATTACCTGTTGTACTACGTATAAGTATGCATCTCTATAGATATGCGCACCACCATGCATAGACTCACACATGCACCAACTGATAATTCCAAATAAATTAGCTAAAATCAGCCCAATAACAAAATTATTCACACCTGGAATAATTCTTCAAAAAGGGAACTTCAGAAATCCCGCTTGAGACCAACGAACTTCTACCTGGGCTTCAAAACCCCACCAACACCGCATCCATATCCCCACATAACAACCGCCTGCATTTAAATGGGCGTCCTAGATCTATTCAGCCCTGCCCAACCGGATAATAGACGCTCAACTGCTACTTTGACAGGTACCAGCACAACAGCTTTCGTTGGATCAAAATATGATCAGCTGTGGGAGCGCAGTAGTCATTTCAGTTCAGGACTGCTTGCACAGGACAGGTAACCACCACAGCCAACCGAGGGTCCAGATTTTTTCCAATGGCAAGCATATCAGTTATGCACCCAGCGCTGCGCAGTGTAGTCTTGAAGTCCTGAAGTAGCACACTGGTTCGAGGGTGGAGCCCAAAGGTCCCTGGTTCTTGAGATATCTTCTTCTCTGTAGTAGTCGGTCCGCTGAAATCAAGAGCGCTTAACAACAGGGGGCAACCATCAGGGGCATACGCGAAAGGCGGTAGCATAAATAGAGGTCTAGATTGACCAGTAATGCTACAAGGATATTGCATTCAGGAGTGAGCATGAAAGTGCACGATAAACAGAGCAAAGGAGCAACATCGAAGTAGAGGGAAATGCAACTGCAGGTTATTTATGTTTCGTCACCCAGTTATTTTTTTCAGTCTTTACATAAACATATATTTTTGAAGAGAGAAGGGCAGAGCACAGAAAGGTAGGCTGGTTAAGGGAAAGTCAAAGGCCGGCAGACAAAGGTTGAAATGTTAAAGAGGTTCAAGGAGATATAGTTAGCTCTAAGAACTTGTCCAAGAGATTTTTAAACTTTTCTTTGCCCAATGCGTCGATAACTTCCTGCGGTAAGTTAGTTCAAAGTCGGACTATTCAGAGAGTTAAAAAATTCTTACTGAAGGCTGTATGAGGACGACGCTTGAACACTTTTATCATGCCCTTCGAGGGCGTTGAGGCTGGAGCGCACGAAAAAGCGATCTGCAAGCCTTGTAGTGAAAACGTTTTATATTAGGAAGAGATCCCCTCAAACTCTGCTAGTTTCTAAAGTGTACGGTTTTAGGTATGTAATCCTTTGAGGGTAAGGAGTGCGCAGAAGCCCGGGAGATAGTTCCGCGGCCTTCCTTTGTACGCGTTCTAGGATGTCCCGGTCCCTGGCCGGGCCAGAGTGTACTGTCTGACTGCCGTATTCTAGAAGAGGTCGGATGTAGGTCCCATGAATGATCTAAAGGATTTCTTTCATGATAGACGGGAAGTTTCGCCTTACCATGTTGAAAATGTGGAAGGCAGACCTGGTGGCCAGTCAACGGTGGTGGGAGAAGGAAAGCGACTTGCTTAGCCAGAAGCACGAGACCTTATGCTTTTCGAAAAGAGCTGAGCAGGGAAATCACCAGGTCATTTGCTCGCACATTTTGTCATCATTAATTGGTGGGCTCTGGTCGGTAGGCCATCGCCTGTTGTGGTCCATGGCCGACTGCAATTCTGTGGCTTTCCTACCCCAAACGTCATCAGTGTACACTGCTGTGTTCATCGCTAGGTCATTTAAGAGATCGTTTATATAAACGAGGAACAGTGGGGGACCTAGCACTGATCTTTGAGGGACTCGGTAGTGTGTTGCGGACGGTTCCGAGAAGCAGGGACCTGACCTAAACATGAACAACAGATTAGTGGGAAAGCTGCCAAGGAGAGAGGGCTTGTTTTTGGAAATTCTGTAAGATTCCAGTTTGTGTATAAGAGGAATATGCGGAACCCCGTCAAACTCTCTTGCAAAGTCAATACAGATTGCGTGCGGAATCATGCTGTCTTCGTAGGCCCGAGTAGGACCATCCATGACGGAGACCTTATTGGTATTGCATGACCTTCCCGGCAGGAATCCAAGTTGGGCGGGGGAGGTCAAGCCACTTTCGCGTAAGTGTGTCAGTGTGACACGCTTAAACATGCTTTCGAAGATCTTGCTGGAACTGCTCGTTAGGGTAATAGTCCGTAGCCCCCTGGTTGATAGCGATCGCTCCTTGTGAAGATAGGGCTGATTTTCGCCCTCTTACAAGCGGTTTGGAATGTATCAGGGTCCAAGCATGGCTGGAAGAGCTCGGCGTAGACTTACGTCATTATTAAGGAAGTTTCTTTGAAAACTTCAGGGTGGATCTCATCAAGGCCCATGGAACTAAATGGACTAAGCTGACTGAGTTAGCTCTCTACTTCCTGGCTTGTAAAGAGTGTAGTGCATAAACGTCGCCCCACTGTCAGGCCCGGGAGTTGGGGAGGACAGAGGTTAGTTGTAGGGCGTGGACGGTCTTGAAAAGCGACCTAAAAACTTCTGTCACTTGGAAAAATGTTGTGACTGGAGCACCATTTCCAAGGCAGAGTGCAAGCGGGGTGGCACCAGGCTGCCTGGTTAAGATCATAGACCTGAAAAGAAGGGAACTGCCCGAGTTGGCCCGCGCGAGGATAGCCCTTCTCTGTTTATTGAAGAACTCTCTCGTTCAAACCCTGGAAACACTAAGCATGCGTTTAAATTCCGCCGAGTCCGTTTCTAACCCCGTGGATTCAAGCCTGGCAAATCTTCTAGAGTGTTCATCCACCAGAATTCTGATGGATCGCGGCAATGGAGGTTTACTGTTGGCCGTGACTTTCCTCCTAGGGCCATAAGGGAGGTGGGCCTGACGGATACGGTCTTCAATGCAACTGTTAAGGGTCTCTGCATCAGCTAGTCGATCTAAAGCGCTAATTTGTTGAATCAGAAAGGACTTGAGGTCATCAAACTGGGTTCTTTTTGGTGCTTTGGTGGGTTTGCACTAGGAGGCGCTGGATCTCCGGCGAATTTCATAGTCAAACTGGAGGATCACGTGGTCACTCTTGGCTAGAGGAGAAAGTAATTTGACCGTATCTACTTGGTGGTTCTCCTTGGAGATCACAAAATCGAGCAGTGGGGGGGGGGGGCGTGCCCAGTACGGTCCTTAGTTGGTTCCTCGACTTGCAGCAACCAGGAGAGTTTGGCTAGTAGGTCTGTTAGTGCCCGGCCAAAAGGATCACCTGCAGCTTTTCCCTCCAAACTAACACCTGAAGCTTTGAAACCTCCTAATAATAAGAGAAAGGTAAAGCCACTGCTGGCTTCCAGACCTTGCAGCCGTCCTATGAGAAGTAGAGATTCGTCTAGACTAAGGTGAGCGGGACGATAAGTCATACCTACTGGGAGGAATGCTGGGGGAAAAGTTCTAATCCCCATCCGTAAATAGTCACTAGGTAGAGTTTAGGGAAGAGGGTACTTTAAGTGGGAGAAAAGACTGTTGCTGAGATACGGGACCACCCGGCCGGCTTTGCTTCTTAAGGAATCCTCACGGACTGAGGTGTATCCAGAGACGGAAATATCACCGTCCACGTCATCTGGGATGAGCCAGGTTTCTGTGGCTGCCAGAAAGTGAAGTTTTCTCTCAGCCACCGACTGGTCCGGTTTTAGAATCTTATCAGAGACAATGAGGCAGCTTGTAGGAAGGCACCTCAAGGCTTGCCCTGTAGAGATTTCAGAAGGTAGAGGACTACGGCCGGGGGGAGGACAGCAGAGTGAGGATCCTTCGGGTGCCTTTCCTTGCTCTCAGTCGTCCGCAGAGCCTTTTGCATCGGCTTTGCCTCTTCTGAGGCTACCTTTTCGTGGGCATTTCCGGAGGGCGGGTCTGCTTTGGGGGTGAGAGAAAAGGCGTGCCAGACAAGAAATGAGTTTGGAGCGGTTTTAAAATAAAAGGAGGGGAGAGCTGAACCTGTGGTTCCCGCTGGGGCCTTGTCGGTTTAGGGTATAGCTGGGCCAAGGAGTTACAAATATTGGGAGGTGCTGACGGATTATCTAATGATCCTGCCTTGCTCCGCTTGAGTCTAAAAAGCCAACGTATCCTGATAGCTGGGTTAGGACTAGCTGGGCCAGGAGCGTCACTTCTTCTTCATGCCTGCCTGTTTTCCTTCAGCCTTTCGGTCGCTGCTGACCTTTATTTGCAGCTTGCTGTCGGATTTGTCATGGTCTGCCTTTGCAGTACTGAATGTCGGGGGCTCGGCTTGTGCCTGAGCCTCAGGGAAAGGGGAAAAATAGGCCTGTGAGAGGGAGCCAGGGGATGTGAGTCCAGTGGATTCGGCTGCGGGCTCTGGTTTGTCCTCCCTTCTGGTTAGGGCAAACGGGGGAGCCAGAAAGCTTAGAGTCGCTGTTCTTCCCCGAGGATTTCCCGTTTCTAGGCTGGCTATCTTTGTCCTGCCTTCTTTCTGAGCAGAAATGAAGAGGTTTGACTTGTGAGACCTCTCTGACTTGCCCGAATATCTTTCTTAACATGCCCGCCTGTGTGAGCAGACCCAGGGCGGCATTCTCAGAGTTGAATTATAAGGCTAGTCTTTATGTTTTTTCCTAGACTTCGAAAGCGGCCAAGATGCCCCAGCTGGATTGGGGATTTTGGTGGTTAGGCCGCTGTGCAGAAATTTGGGCCGATCCACTGGGCTTGGGGTTTTCGAAAAACAACCCCAAAATTATAGTCTTTCTTGCTGCTTTGGATATCTTGCTGATTAGCAAAGCGGTATCCAGAGCTATCTGCCGGGATACTTTGACTGCTCGAGTTTCTGCAGCAGTTGTCCGAAGCGAATTAGTGATTGGGGCTTTCAAATTGTCGATCTTTGGTTCTAGAACAGACACCCGCGACCTCAGTTCGCTTACCTCGATCGCTGGTTGGTCACACAAGGGAAGACCCAAGGTCTGGCCAGCTTCGGAGCCACTTTGGCTCTGAGTCCAGACACATGGAAAGGGTAGACGTGTCCAAGTTCGAGGTGAAGTTATCACAAAATATTGAGCCAGCGATGAAGTAAACATAATGCATCAAACCGAGCTATAAAAACGAGAAATAGTAATTAACTACTCACGGATAAGCAGCCATATCACAAACTGCAGGCAAACACAGCCGGAGCAGTTCGTATTCAAACGTACCGTCAAGTTTCGCCAAATCCCCGCTAAAAATGGGAGAAGCGTAAAGCCGCACGGCACATCGACTGGGAGAGGCATTGTGCATCGTGAGCTTTCACCAAGACAGTATGCGATATGAAAAACGTGGCTTACGAAATACCTCAGATGAACAACAGTGCTGCCCTTCATCCGTCTAGTGAACACTCAAAGCCCACTACAAGGAAGTACCTTGTACTGCTTACGACCTAGGGCTCCTATGAAGGGCTAGACGGTCTGCAGTTCCAGGATGCCAGCAGGCAGACTGTGGCAACTGTTCACCACCCGGTTGCTAAAAGACCGCCACCTAGACGTCATCCTAGTTTGAACTTTCTTCAGCTTCCTTTCTCGCCCCATTGTTCTAGAGTCTAAGGCCATTTAGGACAGACTATCCGGCCTGAGACCAGAAAAACTCCTCATTACCACAAACATTTCTATGAGGTCCCCTCGACGTCTCCTCCCTTAAACGAGTGTATTAACCGGTCGTTTAAAATCCCCCTTTAACCCTCGCGATTCAGTGTTTTTCCTAACATCACGCACTTGCCTACAATATTGACTTGTCTTTACGAACTGGTTGTTTCTATGGGCCAATTGTTGTTTGTTTGCGCCCAGAGCGCTACTTTGGCACATCCTTGTTCGGGGCCTACGTGACGCACGTGCTGTTCACTCACATGCTGCTGTTCGGTTTCTCGTTGTTGAGTCCTTGTGGTTGTATTATTGAGGTTTGTATATTTTTGATGTCATTGTTCATGTAATAATCTAGTATCATAGATTATCGCGGATAATTGTCTTTTGATTTCGGGATCCGTTGCGAATTTGGCAACGCATTGCTCAAACGTTCATTACAATACTCAATAGATCAATTTGGAACGAGAAAAAACGCGCAAAATGCCAAGGAAAGCATCGAAAACATTGGAAGCCGGACAGGAAGTGACATGGCAAGTCTCTGGGGAGGTTTTGGGTGCATTTAACTCTTTAGTTAACGTCAGATCGCCTAGTCCTGTCAGTGCTAGTTCATGTGTTAGTGAGAGCAATATTGATCGTAGGAATGTTGATTTATATAGGCTGAGAATACTAGACCTGGAACAACAGTTACTATCGGCTAGACTACAGGCACAGGAAGCAGAGAAGAAGTGTACACAGAAAGAGCGAGAGCACGAGACCAGCGACTAAGACACTTCCGATAGATCAGGGTGCAATAAGATAGGGAACCCCAAGCCGGTCGCCGACTACAAACCACCATCGATCGATTTGCCCAGAGTGGAACTAACGGTTTTCGACGGGCGAGCTGAACAACACTGTAAGTTTGTCAAGCAGTTCGAGACGTTCGTTGAAAATAAGGTAACCGGCCGTGGGCAAAGACTTCTCTACCTGACTCACCACTGTCGAGGCCGAGCAAGAGAGGCTATCGACGGGTGCACCATGCTCGACCCGGAAAACTTCTACACCCGAGAAAGGAAGATTCTAAGAGACTTGTTTGGCCAACCGTTCAAAGTAGCCCGTAACCTACTAGAGGGCGTGATGGTAGAGGTAAAGAGAACCAAGGGCGACGTCTACACAATGGCCGACCTGGTGATGAAAATGCAAAACTGCTCAATAGCCCTCGACCATTTGGGTCACAGGGCTGACCTAGATGCAACGCACACTTTGGAAAACATAGTCCTTCACCTCTCTCTCGAAATACAGGGTCGGTGGGCGGAAGAAGCGGAACGGATAAGCCGAAGCGACAGGGAAGCTAACTTCGAAGACCTGACCGAATACTTGGACAGGCAAACCAAGATAGCTGACAGCAGGTTCGGCCGACTCATCCGGGACGGCGACCGGGCATACAAGCCCAGTACTAGCCAAGCTCAAACCCCGGCACAAGAACATCCAAAATACCATGCCATTTCACGCGATGCTACTGCGCAACCCAATTGCAGATCATGTGGTGCTAGCCATGGCCTACCAGAATGCCCCAAGTTCGGCAACGCCACAATAGACGAACGGTGGGGAATGGCGAGGATTGCAGGAGCGTGTTTTATTTGTCCCAACACTACGAACCGGGCGGCAGCTTGTAGGACAAGGAACCGATGTGGTTACGAGGGCTGCATGGGCAGACACCATCGGTAGCTGCACCAGGTGAGAGTAACCTTACCCGAGACGAGTACCAAATCCAGCGTTATTTGTTCAACGTCACGATCTGCCAAAAAACCAAGACGTTTAGGCGTAGTCGCCGTGGGAGTAGTGACCCCAACAGGAGTGGCCAAAGCGTTGGCCTTCATAGATAGTGGCTCGGATACCACGCTAGTAAGGAAGGAGTTCGCAGAGAGATATGGGATTAGAGGGAATTAATCCCTATTAGCAGTAAGCACAGTGAGTGGCACCGAAGTCATCCAGTCGACCAAACTGCACCTACAAATCGCTTACTTGGTCGGCAATGATAAAGCAGAAACTCTAGAAGCGTTCACTATGAAGGACCTGTCAATGAGAGCACCTCAGTCAGTGCAATGGATTCTGACTCAGTGGCCGCATCTCGACGGGATTACGATTGAGGAGTGGCAGAGTAACGAGGTTGATCTGCTGATCGGCTGTGATATACCGGAAGCGCATTGGGTCCTGGATCAAAGAATAGGAAGCCGCAAAGCACCCTATGCAGTATGCCCCATATTCGGTTGGACTTTATATGTTAGTACAGACGGCAGATGCGGCAAACAAATCCAAATCAACTGCACTTCGGTGGAAACGACGAACATCGAACAGGCATTCCAACAACTGCATAACACCGAATTTGCCGACCTGGCCATGGACAGAGATGCCCCATCACCAGAAGATAGGTTAACTTTGGAAATGGTAGCCGAGAACGTCAAGTGCGCAAAAGGTCATTTCGAGGTTCCTGTCCCGTGGAGATCCAACATGAAACCCATGCCAAACAGCCGAGAAATGGCTCCGAAAAGATTAGGCTTCCTCAAAACCAGGCTGCTCCGGGAACCACAATTAAAGATAGAATACACGCGAGCCATGCAACATAACATCGACTTGGGTTACATGGAAAGAGTAGATACAGCGGTTACCAGCGCAATTTTGAGGTGGTACCTACCCCATTACCCGGTAGTGAACCCAAAGAAACCGGGGAAGGTCAGAGTGGTTTTCGACTGTGCCGCGAAAAGTCAGGGTGTGTCACTGAACGACCATATACTACAGGGCCCAGACTGGACAACACCCCCAGTCGAGTTTTTATGTCGTTTTCGGCTAGGAAAAGTAGCCGTCTCTGCGGACATACTCGAAATGTTTCTACAAGTGAAGATGTCCGTTAAAGATAGGGACGCCTTCCGTCTACTCTGGTGGCCTGAAAACGACACAAATCGCGCACCTGACGAGTACAGGCTGACCTTGCACCCCTTGGGACGGTTTCATCCCCCATTAGTGCTAACTTTGCCCTTCGTGAAACCCTCAAGCGTTTCGGCGGCACCTGCAGCTTGTTAGGAAGAGCAATGGACCACTTCTACGTGGACGATTTTCTGTGCTCCTTTGACGATCCAAATGTTGCTATCCTTTATATGACCGAACTGATCGCCACTCTAAATGCCGGAGGATTCAACCTCACTAAATGGACTTCGAAAAGCTTAGAGGTGCCCAATGTTATACCGAAGTCCGAGAAAATGGAGTAAACGAGAGAGCTTTTGGGATCCTCTTCACAAACGGAGCGCACTCTTGGTCTTCAGTGGAAACCCAAAGGAGACGAATTCATTTTCACTCTGGACCTACCCAAACGACCAATCACATGGGGAGGAATCTTATCAGCAGTCTCAAGCCGCTATGACAACGTAGGTTTCGTTTCGCCATGGCTGTTACCGGAAAAGTGCTTGTTGCAATCGCTATGCCAAAGAGGGACGGGTTGGGACGAACCTCTCCAAGATGACGACGATAAGCGATGGCGCGACTGGCTGCACAGCCTGGAGCAACTTGGGGAGATAAAAATACAAAGACGCTTAACAGGTATCAAGTGCACAAACGACGCCCAACTCCACTTATTCTCCGATGCATCAGAAATAGGCTACGGGATAGTTGCTTACGGCTGCTGGGTTGACGCAAATGGTGGGCGGCACATCCAGATACTATTCGCAAAGGCGAGAGTGGCTCCACTGAAAATGTTGTCGATTCCAAGGCTGGAACTGAATGCAGCAGTACTGGCCGTGGAAGCCGCGAGGCCGATTAGGAGATGCTCCGACCGGATAGACCGGGAAACAAACTTTTGGATGGACTCAGCCACGGTAATTCATTACATAAACAATACTACAACTCGTTTTTACACTCGTGGCCAACAGACTCACTATAATCCACGAGTCGACTAAAAACGATCAGTGGCACTTCGTAAAATCCGCCAGTAACCCGGCCGACTTCTGCTCAAGGGGCTCGAAAACACTAGAGAGGTTCTGACGTGGACAACGGATCTGGACTTCCTCAAGGCAACTAAAGAGATGTGGCCAACGCCATTAATACCCAAGGCTGATGATGGTGACATCGAGACTAAAAGACTGATACTGGCTATAAACTTCACGGGAACCGTAAGCCTGATAGAGAAACTGTGCCAATTCCTCAACTAGACAGAAATATTAAGAGCCGCAGTCTGGTGGACACGGTACAAAGCACTCTTATTGATTATGAAGGGAGCAAGATCACAAAACACATTGAACGTGGGGACGATACCACCGGGCGAGCTGAATCAAGCCGAACTCGACGTTCTACGCCTACTGCAACTAGACGCTTTCCAGTCCGAGGCCCGCAAGCTAGCTAGGACAGATGATAACACCAAGGGAAGCAGGCTGTTACACAGTGGTACCGAGCACTAAACCCCATGCGAATCAATGGACTACTGAGAGTTGGAGGGCGGCTGACGAATTCAAGCCTAGAGTACGAAACAAAACACCCCATAATAATCCCCGTTGACTACCATAAAACGAGGTGCCTGATAGATCATGTACATCGAGAAGAGGGACACGCAGGCCTGAATCACTTATTGAACAATATACGCCGACAATTTTGGGTGACAAAGGGACCAGCAACGGCCAAGCGAGTCATAGGCAACTGCATTACTTGTCGTCGCCGGAGAGCGGTAGCAGGCCAGCGAGTGATGGCCCCCTTCCAGCCTTGAGAGTCCAATCGGGATGATGCCCGTTCGTAGAAATCGGCGTCGACTGCTTTGATCCGTTATTCGTACGACATCAGAGGAGCACCCAGAAGAGGTATGGCCGCCTGATAACATGCCTACAATCCAGAGCAGTCCACCTCGAAGTAGTGCATAACATGACAACCGATTCATTCCTAATGGCCCTTCAAAGGTTCATCGCGAGGCGGGGCATCCCAAGAATATATACTTCGACAATGGCTTGAACTTCGTTGAGGCTCGCTTTGACACCGCCAAAATACAAAACCAGACTGTAGCAAAGGGGATAGAATGGCACTTTAATCCACCTTATGCCAGTCATCGTGGGGGCGTTTGGGAAAGGCTGATACGATCGACTAGGAAAATACTCACAGCTCTGACCTCACAACAAACCCTCGATGACGAGACGCTGGCTACTTTACTAACAGAAGTAGAACGCATATTGAACAACAGACCCCTGGTGCCGATCCACCCAGACCCGGAAGGCGAACCGACACTCACCCCCAACGACCTATTATTACTCCGGTCAAACGCAAGAGTAACCACACCGAAAACCCTGCGTGTTACGTACGTTGCTGGATGGAAACAAGTGAACCGCCTAGCACAGGCTTTCTGGAAACGATGGACGAGGTAGTACCTACCGACACTGCAGCTTCGGCAAAAGCGGATCTCCAAACAGAGGTCGTTCAGACGTGGCGACGTGGTCATCCTCGTTGAGAGCCACTTACACAAAGGCGATTGGCCGGTTGGAGTGATCGAGGATTGTCGTACAGAAATCGATGGTCTCGTGCGCACGGTGGTGGTGAGGATGAGCAAGGGAGACGTGTTGCGAGATATACGTAACATATGTCTACTTGAAGGTGACGGCGACGCGAGCGAGGCCGACGCTACGGACCAAGCTATACCCATGTCTTCTGATACCAGATGAAGCCGAATTCTTTTATCTAACTCTCATGTATTCTCCTGTAGGACCCAACCCCTCACACCATCTTTGAAGTATATTTGTGTTTAATTTCATACAGCGTTTACGATGTACTATGGGGCTAATTGTCCAATCCTTAGCTCACCACACGACACGACGCTGCATGTAAAAGTAACGGGGCTTAGGTCACGAACACATGCCTACATTTTACTCGTTTTTGCCACACAGTCCTTTGTTGACATTGCAGAAAGTCCTCCTTTGATGTGTAGTCATACCTGTGATTCCACTGTAAACCCCGGCACGTACACACATACACACACACGCTCACTGGAGCACATACATCCAGGACAGGACGGCCTTTACAAGGACAGCATCCATGTGCCTCCTCCACGCCCGCCATCGGTCATTTGGTCTTGTGGAAGATGTAGACTAGCCTCACCTCTATGTAGCCAATGGGTTAGGTGCGACCAGTAGTAGAACGTTGACGACAAGCATTGGGCGCGCGCACTGACAGCATGACCTAGGTAGGTAGAAAGAATCAGTACCTTGATACCAAACCTTTGACTCTTCCAAGGATCCAGGAGGATTTCGGTGGGCGATGTAACAACCGGTCGTTTAAAATCCCCCTTTAACCCTCGCGATTCAGTGTTTTTCCTAACATCACGCACTTGCCTACAATATTGACTTGTCTTTACGAACTGGTTGTTTCTATGGGCCAATTGTTGTTTGTTTGCGCCCAGAGCGCTACTTTGGCAAATCCTTGTTCGGGGCCTACGTGACGCACGTGCTGTTCACTCACATGCTGCTGTTCGGTTTCTCGTTGTTGAGTCCTTGTGGTTGTATTATTGAGGTTTGTATATTTTTGATGTCATTGTTCATGTAATAATCTAGTATCATAGATTATCGCGGATAATTGTCTTTTGATTTCGGGATCCGTTGCGAATTTGGCAACGCATTGCTCAAACGTTCGTTACCACGAGAAGAGATTCAGATGGCAGAGTTTCCGTGCGTGCTTCTTACTCCTCTGCTTTTCAACCACTCGCGTTAATGAATGCTGAAACTTCTCTCATCAGGCGGCTTTCATTTTGCAGACTGGTGCCCAGGACAGTGCTCTATCTTTATGTGAGGTCCCACTGCAGCCATAAAAACAGTCACGAATATTTTCTGATGGTGACAAGATAAAGCTGGTTGCAGTCTATGGAGCTCACCACGAGCATTTTCTGCGGCAGCGTCGCCCTGGTGCGACCATTCAACGTCATTGCTCATGATGAATCCAAGGTCCTAAGCCCCACTGATGCTTCTATGCTGATCAACCCTTGGTCATGAGCTAAAGCCTTAGTTGGACCACACACTAGCCTGAATAGGAGCACGGGTCAACGTTTTAGACTGCGGAATAAGCCCATTGTACGTTTCGTACGAACTAAACGTTTTTCTTACTGGTTACTAACAGCTTGTTAATAGTCACATTCTACATGTGAATCTCTTCCAAGTCATTCTCCTGTGTTGTTGGTCATTTTACTGAACTCAGTCCCGATTCGTGATTGGTCCTTAATCCAATCTGACGGTAGAGTGACAATATGGTTTTGTTTAATTCACATGGGTTTGATCTTACTCTTTCATGTGATTTGAACAGTCTTATCCGTTTCCCTCTTTCTGACATTAGCCTGCATTTGTTTGAATGAACATATGACATATGGTTTACCAGTAAATTTGACTATCCTCAATCTGTGTCTCACTCGGTTCAAAATTTGGCTGTATGTTTTGTCTATTCATTGTTCATTAACGTTGTACTGATTATAGAACCGTGTTTCGGATTAATACGTCTATCAGTTGAAGTCTTTTGAAATTTGTTCGAGACGCGAAGTAAGCCACACCGTGAGGGAGCACCCTAGAAAAACTTGAAGCAGCTAGGTCGTACGATTCTGAGTGGAATTCAATAGAAACGGTCAAAGTTGGCTGTCGAAAGGATTTCACTTACAGTTAGCTAATTCAACAAGCAATGCGGACCAATTCAGGCAAGTCTTTATCGGCCCCGATCTGGAACGTTACACGACTGAGTCAGAAGAAACTATGGATCTCTTCAAGGAATTTAGAGAACGTTTGCGGTTTTTGGAGTGCAAGTTCAGCATGAAGAGTAGAAAATATGAGGATCAGTATGCAAGAGCTACCACAGTCGAAGAGAAACCCAATGGTGAGTCCCCAGTGGTCGAACGATCGCGGCCGCTGTCTACATTGGTATTTGGAGCCAGTGCCCCAGCCGTTTCCGGGTTTGATACACCTCCATTTCCATCAAATAAGACCATTGGTTGTCAGAAGTTTAGTCAGGCACCCATATCTCACTCATTCACTTAACCACAAGGAGAAATAATTTATTTTGATGGAAACCCGAAAAAGTATTGGCTGTTCATGAGAAGTTTTGATAGTGCCATTGGGAAACGAGACATGGATGACGAGTGTCGCCTATCGTATTTAATACAATACTGTAAGGGTGAAGCTAAAGAAGCCATCGAGAGCTGTTCTATCCTAGACCCAAGCGAGGGATACCAAGGCGCCTTAGAAATTCTCCATAGGAGGTTTGGCCAAGCCCACGTGATAGCCAGGGCACACCTAGATAGCCTCGTGGACGGGCCCATCATTAAAACCATGGACCCAATGGTACTGATGAAATTGGCCGGGGAAAAGCAGAACTGCCAAAACACTCTGAGTCAGTTAAATCGTGTTTCGGACCTCAACGCCTCTAGAACGCTTTCGGAGATAGTACGCAGACTACCTCAAGCCCTCCAGTTTAAGTGGTCTGAGGTCGCCGCGTCTATCATACGACTAGGCCGAGAGCCAACCTTCTCGGATTTGACGGAATTTGTAGATGAGGGGGCCGATGTACAAATGGTTCATCAATCCTATTCTGTCATTTGGCCGAACTTACAAGCACGACCTCCCGCTGATTCGAACGCACTGCACAAAGCGTTGCTGCATCACTCACAAACAACTATAGCGCCATCTGTTAAGCCGACAATAGCAGTCCGGTGCTGTATGCAGTGCGAGGGAGACCATTACACCGACCGGTGTGGGGAGTTCATAGCGCGGAGTGTACCGGAGAGGCTTTCTTTTGTGGAGTTTAAAAAACTGTGTCAATTGTGCCTAAAACCGAATCACGAGTCCGGCAATTGCAGGTCACGCATGACTTGTGGTATAGGACGTTGTATGCTGGGTCGCCACCCCTTACTACACCCGCAAGACCCAGTGAGTACGGGGTGGAATCCGGCGACTATCCAAGACAACGCCGGTCGTCATGCGACTTCGGCTGGAAATTGTACAACCTCTTTGGGAATCATACCAGTCAAAGTTTTCGGGCCGCTAGGATCAGTAAAAACCTATGCGTTCCTAGATGGAGGTTCCGACTCCACACTTATAGACAAGAACCTGGCGAATGAATTGGGTTTAGCCGGACGACCAGCCACGCTCTCAGTTTCAAGCATTACGCAGACAACTGAGATAAACTCTGAGGTGGTTGGGTTTCAGCTATGTTCCTTAGAAGGAGGAGAGCTTACAGAAATCAATCGAGCTTGGACAGTCCGACAGCTCCCCGAGTTAAAACATTTTGTTCCTGGCCGAACTAACGATTGGGCTCATCTGCGCTACATCAACCTACCGAAAATTGAAGGCGGGAGGTTATCGATACCGATAGGTATGAATGTACCAGCGGCGCATTGGGTGCTAGAACATCGATACGGTGGGAAAGCGGATCCTTACGCTATACGTACCCCCCTCGGCTGGACCGTCGTGGGACCGGCCTTTAGCCATGACCAAAGAAAGGTTCGGGTTGATTATATAAATGAGGGTGACTCTTTTATGGACTGGTTAGAGGCCATGTGGTACTCGGAGTTCAACGAATCTGCAGTTTTGGGTAAATCAATATTAGCAGAATATAAGCAAGTGCTCAAAACCCTAGAATCATCTACTCGGTTCCTAAACGGCCATTTTGAAGTCCCGTTGCCCTGGAATATGGTTGCCTAAGTCTTCCAAACAGCCAGTCGATAGCATGGAAACGTTTGTTGTGGTTGAAGACTCGACCAATGAAACACGCTGATCTTAAAGAACGCTACGCGGAGGTGATGAATAGTTGCATAGCCAAAGGTTACGCTGAAGGGTGCCAAAATGCTATAGAGGACGTCCCGGGTCAAGTTTGGTATTTGCCCCATCACCATGTAACCAACCCCATGAAACCACAGAAACTAAGGGTTGTTTTCGACTGTGCAAGCAAATATCAGAACGCCTCTTTGAACCTCCAGTTATTTTCCGGCCCAGACCTCACAAATAACCAACGCGGGGTATTAACACGGTTTCGAAAACACACTTTCGCCGTAGTGGCGGATATTGAAGCCACGTTTCATCAAGTAAAGGTACCTCAACATCAGCGCTCATGCCTGAGGTTCTTGTGGTGGACAGAAGGAGACTTGGAACGTGCGCCAGAAATATACCAAATGACTGTGCACCCTTTCGGAGCGACCTCTTCACCATGTTGTGCCATATTCGCTTTTAACAGAGCAATTTCCAATAACGCGAACCAATCATTAGAGCTTGACCCTAAGTATTTGCATAGGTCCTTTTATGTTGACGATCTCCTCATTAGTTGCGAATCGGTTAGAGAACTCCTACTAGTGACGAGCCATTTACAGTCTGCTCCCCGGGAATCGGGCTTTCATCTGACGAAGTGGCGTAGCAACTCGGCCGATGTCCCTATCGATGTACCGGTCAAAGACCAGGCCGACAAAAACCTGCGTCTGGGCTTGAAACCGACAAATACGTATAAGACTCTCGGCGTCGAGTGGAACAGGACGTCAGAATGGTTCAGTTTCACTACCAAACCACCTGAACCTGCGATCAATAGAAGATCAGTCCTGTCATAAGTCGCCTCGTTGTATGACCCGTTAGGCTTTGTGGCACCTGCCTTGCTTCCAGCAAAGCTGTTGCTACAAGAACTATGCCGACTGAAATTAGGATGGGACGACAAACTCGAGAGTTGTCACAATGAACGATGGACAGATTGGGTCAAGCAACTGCAAGAGACTAACCGAATCAAAATTCCCCGTTGCTTGACCCCAGCGACACCAGAGCCCACCAGAGAATACCAACTGCACTGTTTTTCAGATGCATCACAGTACGGCTATGGAGCCGTAGTATATTTACGCATGAGTGACAGGCATGGTGTTTCGACCACGGCATTCTTGATGGGGAAGTTGCGTTTTGCCCCTCTTAAAGCTATCACTATCCCCAGACTCGAGCTCGCAGCGGCGGTTCTAGCCGTTAAGCTGTTGCTTCAGATAGAACTTGAATTGACAATCGAGCTCTATTCCAGAACACTGTGGACGGACTCTATGGTAGTCCTACAGCTGATCCGTAACACCTCAGACCGACCGGAAATATTCGTAGCAAACCGTATATCGACTATTCGGGATTTATCCACACCTTCGCAATGGCGTTATGTGAACTCCAAAAGCAACCCAGCTGACCTGGCATCAAGCGGGTCAAGAATTGGACAGCTGTGCTAGAGTATATGGTTTTCCGGCCCAGAGTTCTTGACAAAGAAGTATGATGAATGGCCACGGGAACCCAATGGAAAAGCTTATCCCTCGCTCGAAGTAGCCACGATGGCTATGACGACCTCAGTAAGGGAGAATAATCATTGGATCCTTAGGTTCTCGACTTGCCATAGTTGGATCAAGCTCCTCAAATGGGTGGGGCGGCTGATGTTGTTTAAAAGATACATGGTAGAGAAGTACCTACGACATGCACTGCCCCAACGTAGCTATCTTACCGTCGCTGGGCTATAATGCGCAAAATGGAATGTTTTCATGCTGGTCCAGCAAGAGTGTTTCGAAAACGAGATTAAAACCCTTCACGTCGATTACACGGGAGTAAGCAACGAAAGGCTAAAGACTACTAATAGTGCACTGAAAGGCCTTTCACCTTTTATGGACAGAGGTCTGATACGCGTGGGAGGACGACTTCAATTCGCGCCGGATTCTTACGAAACAAAGCACCCTATAAATTTACCAAAAAGTTACTTTGTATGTCGATTGCTAATCAAACACACTTACCAGACGAATGGCCATTTCGGCGTAGCACATACGAGGGCTATTCTGCGGGAGAAGTACTGGATCTTACGTGCTTGTGCCACAATAAAACAAGTTATCGGGACCTGTTTTGATTGCAGACGCTGGCATTCACTGCCCTGTAGACAAATGACGGCCCCACTACCGGCTGATCATTTGGAGCCTCTCAACCCGCCGTTTACAATCGTGGAGGTTGACTAATTTGGACCGTTCCAAGTTAAAGTGGCTCGAAGATTCGAAAGGAGGTATTGCTGTTTATTCACATGCCTCGGCATTCGATAATGGGCTCAACTTTAAGGGCGCCGAGAACGAGGTCAAAGTATTACTATGAGGATGGAATCAAGTGCGCATAACTAATTCGCTTACACAGAGGGAATGCGACTGGATATTCACGCCGCCTACAGCTAGTCATCGAGGGGGTGTGTGGGAACGCCTTATACGATCCATGCGCAGAATACTTCGATCATTTGTCGGGTCGCAATCCGTAACGGACGAAACGTTCCTGACATTGATGACCGAGGTGGAGAAAATCATGAATGACAGACCGTTGGTGAAGAATAGCTGTGACCCCTGCAAATATGCCGTACTGACTTCTAATCATCTATTACTTGGCTCTCGCAATGCATCCTCTAATGAAAGTGAAACGGGACCGTGCAAGCTGAATCGGCAATGGCGGCAAGCTCAACATCTCACTGAAACTTTTTAGCGTGCATGGATCAGGTCGTACTTACCACTGCTGCAAAGCAAGCAGCTCTGGACAGAAACAGCGCAGGAGCTGAAAACCGGTGATCTGGTGCTTATATTTGACAAGAACTTGCCCAGAGGCCAATGGAAAAGGGGTATTGTTAAAAAAATTCGACTTTCCAAAGACGGTGTTGTCCGCGATGTGTGGGTCCAGACAGCCAGCGGACGACTCTTAGGAGACGTCCGATATCTGTGTTTATTGGAAAACCATGTTTTAGAGTAAGAATAATTTGGGGGCTCGTCAAGCAAACAGCTCGAGCCTTGCGGGAAGTGTACTTTTCGTACGAACTAAACGTTTTTCTTACTGGTTACTAACAGCTTGTTAATAGTCACATTCTACATGTGAATCTCTTCCAAGTCATTCTCCTGTGTTGTTGGTCATTTTACTGAACTCAGTCCCGATTCGTGATTGGTCCTTAATCCAATCTGACGGTAGAGTGACAATATGGTTTTGTTTAATTCACATGGGTTTGATCTTACTCTTTCATGTGATTTGAACAGTCTTATCCGTTTCCCTCTTTCTGACATTAGCCTGCATTTGTTTGAATGAACATATGACATATGGTTTACCAGTAAATTTGACTATCCTCAATCTGTGTCTCACTCGGTTCAAAATTTGGCTGTATGTTTTGTCTATTCATTGTTCATTAACGTTGTACTGATTATAGAACCGTGTTTCGGATTAATACGTCTATCAGTTGAAGTCTTTTGAAATTTGTTCGAGACGCGAAGTAAGCCACACCGAGAGGGAGCACCCTAGAAAAACTTGAAGCAGCTAGGTCGTACGAATCTGAGTGGAATTCAATAGAAACGGTCAAAGTTGGCTGTCGAAAGGATTTCGCTTACACCCATCATAGTACTAAGATTATGAGTTGTAGGCGAACATATGTTTTCGGTGATTTCATTCTCAAGCCATGACAATCACATCTATATGAAAACGGATTATTAGGAAGGGTTGGAAAAACCTCACCAAGTCAGTACGGAGAACCAAGGGTGGGGAAGGACGGAAACCCGTGTGAATGACAAGATTATGTAACCAATGCTAATTAGCTTACGTCATCGCTGCGCCCGGCTGTGTAAGACAGTTGAGTGTTGGCCATGGGAGTTGTAGTGCTTGGACTAATTTTCGCTGCGCGTCAAGCACAGGCTTCAGCAGGCGGATGATAATTTTCTCTGTAGTTGCTAGTATTCGGAGCCTAACTGCTCTTGACACGTGTTGCAGGACCCGGCAGACGACCTTGAAGGCGAACTGGATGTCGATTGAATGCCCAGATTCTAACAAGTGCGAGACGATTGAATTTGATACTTCTCCATCGCCTCCGTGTCTAAGCCATCGAGGGTGATGCTCCTTAGCGCGTTTTGATAGCCGTCTTGCTGTTCGACCTAGGTAAGTGGCACCACAGGTGTACCTGAATTGATAGATGATCTTGAATGAGGTCAATAAGTGCAGCTTATTTTTATTTTCACATCGGATCATTGGTAACGTGAAAAACAAGCATCTGATCTTGGCAGTTTTGAAGGCGGACTTTACCCTGGCACTCAAAATTGTACAGACTCTATCGGCTGCAACATCTTCCCTGGAGGAGAGTCAGATGAATAATACTTTCACTTCTGCCTGTGTGATTCTCAATGCTTTTATCTGTTCGGTCCAGTTTCTTTGGATAAATTTCTTAGGATAACCTTCGCCAAGTAGCGTCTTCATTATGTTTGATAGCTCGGCCTCCAGGATGGCTGCAGTGCAATTATGTTTCGCCCTGCGCAGAACACAGCGCATAAGATTACTTTTGTAACCAAGTGGCTCAAAACTGTGAAGGTTTGTGTACCGGCCATTCCAGGTGGCTTTTCGATACACCTTCCTCTGGATCGAGCCATCAGGTCGTCTGGTTAGATGTACATCAAGAAAAGTAGGCAGTTGCCTTCTTCCATCTTGGTGGAGTGCCTTTTGTTGAACTCGCGTGATATATCATCTAAATCAGTTTACGCATCTGCCATGCAAAATATATCATTCACATATCTGTTGTATAAGTCCGGTCGACTTATTGTTCTGCCCAATGCTTGAGATTCCAGTTTCGCCGTGAAAGCCTCGGCAAGAAGTGGTTCTGGAGGTGACCTCATAGTAACCCCATCCTTTTGGCGATGACAAGTGTTGTTGAACAAAAACTGTACATTCAAAGTGCATTGGAGAATTAGTTCTCTTAGATTGGCCTTTGGAGTCCCCACGGGTATTGCTTCTTCATCAACGAATGAACAAATAAAGTCTACTGTTTTGATCAAAGGAACCTTAGTGAACAAAGAAACCACATCTAAAGAGAACACTTGTTTTCATGGCAAGTTAACATCTTTGATAAATTCAATAAAGCAAAACGTGTCACGGTGCGTATGCTTTGCATGCTTATGTCGTACGAATTCGGGAAGACTGACTATCCATCGGGCTGTGGTGTGGTGTGTTTAATTTGTCACGTAAACAATGGGGCGTAGGGACAGTCCAAGTTTATTAACTTTTGGAAGGCCATATATTCGAGGTACCGTGGAGCCTACGGGTTTAAGAATTTTAAAGAGGCTAGGTAAAATGTAGCTCTGGTTTCCGAGGCGTTTCAATGTGTTGGTAACTCAACTTTCCGCCTTCACTATTTGACCATTTTGTGAGAAAAAGAGGGGACGGTAAACCCTGACATACATCATTTCTCGTGTGAAATCGGGGGAGGGGAGGGGGAAGGTCAATGTAAACCCGAATTTGGATTTGGCTTCTTGAGGACGTTCGAGCGCGGCTGATAAACCTGTCTTCTACTCGGTTTCGCAGCGAAATACGAAGGTGGTCCCCCGTATGGGACGAATAAAGAAGACACAATCCGGTCGACATATGTGAAGATGTATTCCATATATGGTGGCGCCAAATCAGTGCTGATGCCAGAAATACACCTAATGGAAATGAACGCAGCGACTGAGCAGAAAGCTAACTACGGGCACAAAGAATCGGCCAAGAACCGAAAGTGAAAGTAATTCAAAACGGGGTCGACGGAAACTTTGGACAAGGGAGTCCAGTTAAACGTAAGCAGCCGAACAAAACGGTGGAGTCGATACCAAACGTTAGAAAAGATCTTGGAGGAAATAAATCCTGAAGGACGTCCAGAAAACCGTCACTTCCTCGCAAAGATCGAGGACAGTGAAGCAGCCCCCCCGCCAGAAAGCGTGGAAAACCTTGGAAAAGTATCAGAGAGCTGAAGGCATACAAACGATATTTGTGCGCATGAATAGTGCCAGATACTTGAATGTAGGTGCACTGTAGGGTGCTGACTGGCAGAATCCGTGGTATGCCGGAGCCATAGAATTACGATCGAGCATAAACCAGGTTAGTTGCCAGTGGCGTCCCTTGCTTGGATCGTCATCCAGGTATTTCGCCCCAGTAACATCCAGCATCGGGAAGCAGTTAACCAATATGATATCCAGAAGCAAAGTTGGTAAGTTCTTCAGCTGCAAGGAAGAACGACGATAAGGCCGAACGAGAGTGCAAACGTTGGTGTCAAAATTCTTCGGATTTCTTGAGACCAGCGAAGCGCACCATATGGCCAGATTCCATGAGATGGAAAGAAACAGAGAAAACTGGTGTTGCAGCCGCCATGGACTTGACCAGCACACAGTCAAAACTAATGACATATGCTAAATCGTATCGAAACGCTTAACGCGAAAGCCATAACTGAGGAGTGCAGCAGTCAAGGCATTGTTTGACCCAGCCACGAAAAAGTGCTGGGCAATCGATCCTCTGATCGGAACGCGAGATGGTAGCCTCATTCATGGGCTGGTTCATAGGCATGTTCTTCCAGCCTGAAAGTGAGACGACAATCTCACTCGAAGCTGTATCGATACCAACCGGGCACTGTCCTGAAAGTGAGCAAAAGCCTCATTGGAAGTAGTAGCGGGCAGCGCTAACTGCTGAACCTGACGTGACACGGATGTGTCGTGTCAGCATCGAATCTAGTGCCGCGGGATACTCGCTATCATTGATACACTCGGCTATGAAACGATCAATACTCGGCCGTGTTGAATAACCTCAGAGGTCTTATAGTGACGACAAATCACGCTAAATTGACCTTAGTAGGGCTTTTGTGACGGTTTGGGTACCGAATCTACACTAATAAATACATGCGAATAAGTTTTGAGTTCAGTCGAAACGAAAACCTGTCGTCGCCGCATTGGAGTCTGTGCCGGAGCGAGATTTTGCATATACGTGAACAAACAGTGAAGGTAAGTCTGCACGACAAGTAAATCTGTACTCCGTGGCGTAAAGAGTTCCTCAGGCAGTCGCAATGTCATGCCATGGGCAAGTTCTGCGGCGAAACATTGGATACCTGTTTTAAGAAAGTCATGATACCAAGCAGAACAACCAGCAACGTTTCGTACCAGTCGGAACTCTCTTGTACTTTGAGAACCGCTTTGATTTGCTGGTGAAAACCTTCTACTAAACCTATCGATGCCGGATGGTACGCGGTCGTGCGAATGCCTTCCGTACCCAGCAAGTGAGTTAATTCAGAGAATGAATCGAACTCAAATCGTAGCCCTTATTGATTGTGATTGCAGAAACACGACCATATAGAACTATCCGTCTTTCTATTGGATGCCAGGCCACTGATTTGACCTTGACGGTAGGGATGGGAATGACCCAGGGCCCCTCTATAAATCTATCGGTGCACGTTATTAAATAGGTATGCCTGTGTGATGGGGTCAACGAACCCACAGTGTCTGCGTGGATATGATCGAAGCGGGCATCAGGAGCGGTAAAAGTGCCGATAGGCGAAGCTACTTGTCTATGCACATTGAATCGTTCACATTCCAAACACTGTTTTGCCCGCATACGAACATCTTTATTCATGGACGGCCAGACGTGTGGTGCACCTACTAGTCGTAGACTGGCTGCGCGGCCTGGGTGGGAAAGTCAAAGTAGGGTGTTGAACACGAGAAGCCGATAGGTAGAGGGCGGGACTGCTCGAATGGGACTGGTGGATACTTCGCAGAGTATGGGCCCAGCACTGGTGGCCAGAAGTACGGACTGACACTTTAGCAAAGATGACCGAACAGCTTCCACACGTGGATAATCCTGTGCCTGTGCTGCAGCCATGGAAGAGATGTCTAAAACCGGAGATTTGATAGCATTTAGTGGAATACGTGACCGCGCATCTACAATGCAGTACGATTCACCTTTAACGTGTCTTAGGTCAGTCGTGAACTGAGAAATGTAGTCTAAATGTCTGCCTCCTAGTGGGGAGTAACGGTCAGACTTACTGCGCAATGCATACGCCAAAGGCCTTTGGTAAACATAGAGGATGGAAATATCGATCCTCGACTGCATGGCGGAAGTTTTGTTGGCATTACATGCAGCCAGCAGTTCGCAGTTCGCTTTAGTGAGACCAAGGCGTCCAGACCAAAAATTGAATGGTTGCCATATCCCAGAAACGGACTGTTGCGGGACCCTTTAGGCGGCAAAACTGGATGCATCCATCGCCATGCTCAGGATGGCTGACGGAGCTGGGTGCTTCAGGGGCGTAGTGTGAGGTGATTCCGCTCCAACCTCCGGGGGCGCTACTCATGCGGCATCCGTGAGGGACAGTTTACGTGCGTTGCCACGAAGTAGGCCAGTTAATGGAGGAGAGCTATCAACAACGTGCAATATGAAGGGACGATAAAAGCTAACTAACGCCAACAATGCCCTAGGCTCGTTGACAGAGGACTGCTCAAAGTAATCTAGAACAGCGCACTTTGTCTTCGCAAGGCTTACTACCATCTCAAGTGATCATGTGGCCGAGGAAAACAAGTTCCAGTCTGCCAAATTCACATTTATTGGGATTGGCAACTATTCGATGTTGGGACAAACATCAAAAAAGCAGCGTCAAATGTTGGGAATGTTCATCTACGCTCGGCGATGAGACTAACAAGTCACTCATAGACGTGAACAAATGGCACGTCTCGTATAATGCTATCGACAAGCCTCTGGAACGCCTGAGCAGTATTGCGCAAACCAAAAAGCGTACGTATGAACTCGAACAAATCAAAAGGGAGTCGTGACCGCGGTATTCCTTGACATCCTCAGCCGCGACTGGGATCTGGTGAGAGGCTCGTACCAAATCAATCTTACAAAAAAACAGTCGTGCTTTTGGGTGATGCCGTGATATCATGTGTGTGGGGTATCAGATAGCGATCACAACTGGTCACCCTGTTTGGTGCACTGTAGTCGGCACAAGGTCTCCAGCTAGTGCTACCCGTTTTTTAAGAACCATATGTAGACAACAGGCCCATGGAATACGTGAAGGACGAACGATACCCTTAGAAAGTAAGGTGCCAAACTCACGTTTGGCAAAAGCTTGCTTGTCAGGCCCAAGTCAGTGAGGTCACGCCGTGACCGGTTGTCCGTTAGTGACAATGTGGCGTGCCACAAAATCGGTCGCCGCGTCCATCTCCGCAAGTGGTTTAGTCAAAACTGGGAATTACCTAAGTAAAGACTGAAAATCTTGGGGACATTTAGAAATCAAACCTGTGGTATGGTGCCCAGCGAAGGATTGATATACTGCAACCTACGTGAACCAACAAGTAATTCAAGATGCTGCAGAAAATCGATTCACAGTCTGCCTGTGGAAAAATCCGCAGACCCCGTAGTTGTGGTCCCGTGTTGACAGTTACCTGCATCATGCCGTAGGTATGAATGGAGAAGCCATTCGCCGTGGACAGCCAGAACAAGTTTTCAAGTCTTGAAGTACTACAAGGGTTTGAGTCTTTGAGCCCAGTGTTCCCGGTTCTTGAGGAAATCTTTGATCGTCTGTCGGACCCATCAATCTGAAACTAGAGTAAGGGGAGGCGGGGGCTGGACGGGGGCGGCAACAAAAACCAAGTATACATAAAGCTATGCAAGGACTCTGTATGAACAATGCCTTAGGCTGAGTGGGGGTGCGACATTCATGAACGTATAACAGAATGGTAGAGCAATAAAAGATGTCAATTTCATTTTTTGGACGAGGAATTACTGGGAGAGACCCAAGTAGAGGTCTGACTTTTTCTTGAAGATAGTTTTGTTCTGCCACAGAACAGTATCTTCCGGAAGAGCGTTTCACGGATTATTAAGCCCGTAACTGAAAAAGTAAATTCGTGGAAGTACTCGGTCTTGGTTTAAGAGCCTTTCTGCAGTGACCTTGGAAATGAATGGATGGACAGACGGAGAAGAGGCTATCGCTTTGACCTGATTCGAAAAGGTAAAACATCAGAAAGAGATCGCCTGTTACGCGTCTTCATTCAAGGGGATAGAGATAGAAGAATGAGAGGCCGACGGGATGGCAAAAAAACCTAGTTGTTTTGCAAATGCCCGCTGTTTATTCTCAGACGCTATTCGATCTTTCTGCCGCGGGCTGGAACAAATGGTTGGGCCTTATTCCAGAAGAGATCTTACGTGGAACTTAAAATATTTAGTTCACTTTCCGGCAAAATAAAGTTTTGTTGTATGAGCCCAATCATACGGCCTGCTTTAGCCACTTGGATGGCTGCATTTTCCGAAAAGTCAAACATACTTAAATTCTGTAGACCCAAGTCGCGTACCTGAGAGTGACTGGTTATAAATTGGCCGTTTATTCTAAATTTTCTAGCACAAGCACATTAGGAACAGTAGCGGGCCGAGTACACCACCATGTATGACACCACTAATTGCTGGACGAGGTTTGGATGATTTTTTGCTATACTTACTGTCTAGCCACGAGTCGGTAAATGAGACGAAAACCCGGCGAGCATCGGGTCCAAGATTCAGTATGTTTTGATCTTTTGTAGTAACCCGAATTGGGATACTCGGTCGAACGCTTCGGTCACGTCCAAAAGGATCACGATAGCCGATTTACCGATCCTGACAGCCTCCGTGACCAGGTTGAGGAAACCTGTCATGCATATCGTACTTAATCTGTTTTACAGAAAATCATGTTAACCAGCTTTAATTAGGTGGTGGTTAGGAAGGCGACTCGTCAGCTTTTCCCTAATCGCTCTCTCCGTGATTCTGGGCACTACCGGAGTGTGGTTCACTGGTCGATGGTTAACTGAATCTAGGCGATGTCTTTTTTGTGCCTAGTTGTGATGGTGGACTCCTTCCACTGGGAAGGGGAAACTCTGCACCTTAGTGACAAATTGAATACTTTCGTCAGCAACTTTGGAACGTCTACATCGACTGAAATCGGTTGGCGGTCACGCGTCCCGAACTGGTCTGTAGGGCGGCCTTGCTTCTGCTGCCAGGGCTGAAACCTCATCGGCTCGAAACGCTACGTTTGAGAAGGTTATCGATGTCACCGGATTCAGACAGGGGATGGACATGGCGTCATCCGTCGTTATGGAGGGGGCAGAATGGGTGTAACACACCTTTGAGCAATGCGTAACCAAATTCACAACGGATCCCGAAATCAAAAGGCCATTATCCTTGGTATTCTACTATACTAGATTATTGAATGAACAATGACACCAAAAAGACATAAACCTCAATAATGAGATCCCAAGGACTCAACAAAAGCGAAACCGAGTTGCGGCCTGCGAGCAAGGAGCACTTGCGTCACGCGGGTCCAGAACGAAGATATGATGAAGTAGCGCCCTGGGCGCGAACAAACAACAATTGGTCCATAAAAACAAACAGTGCTTAGAGACACGTCAATAGTGTAAGCGAGTGAGCGATGTTGAGAAAAACATGGAACTGCAAAGGTTTTAGGGGGATTTTCCACGACCAGTCGTTACACTGCCCACCAAAATCCCCCCGGATCCTTAGCAGAGTCAAAGGTTTGGTATAAAGGTACTGATGTTTCATACCGACCTGGGCCCCGCTGTCAGAGCGCGTGCCTAATGCTTGTCGTCAACGTTCTACTCATGGCCGAACCTAATCCGTTGGCTACATAGACTCGAGGCTATTCTACATTTTCCACGAGAACAACTGACCGATGGCGGGCGTGAAGGGGAAACATAGGTGATGCCCTTAGAAGGGTCGTCCTGCCCTGGCTGTATGTGCTTGCGTGAGTATGTGTGTATGATGTAATCGCCGCTACTTCCACGTACGCAAAAGACATTTTAGTAACTCCAACACAAAACAAAAGGCGAACACTCTCACATGCTCGATAGGGGTTACGGGGTATAGTGTGCATCGGGTATGTGTGTATGTGTCTGGATGTACAACAGAATTGCATGTATCACCACACATCGGAAAAACCTGTAACGTCAACGAAAGACTGTGAGCACTGTAACGTGTTTGACGGAGATCAGGTAGTATAACGAGTACAATGTAGGTGAGTGTGCGTCTAAGTGTACGATGGCTCGATACATAAGTGTGTCGTGAATGCTCCTATATTTGAGGTTTCTTTACCCACCTCGAAGACGAATGCAAAATAGTCTACTGGGCCTCAGCGTTTGAGCATCTCCACCTTCACTCTCGAGTAGGCTAATACTGCGTATGTCAAGAATAAGCGCTCCGTTAGCTGTCTTCAACTTCACCTTTCTTATCATTCCGTCGGTGCTTTCGATGGTTTTCATAGCTACTCCCAAGGACCAGGTGCCGAAATGTGCGCGTTCATCTGCGATCATCGCCACATCCCCGACTTTCAAAGGTCTTGTTTTGACCAGCCACTTCTGTCGAGCCTTCAGAGCCGGTAGGTACTTCCGCAGCCGGCGCATCCAGAAAATCTTGGCAAGATAGTTCGCCTGCTTCCATCCGTGGAGGCAGCTCCCACGAAGGTTTACCAGCCCTTGGAGACCCTCGTTCGACCTTAACGTCAATAAGTCGTTCAGGGTGAGCGCCAGGTGGGTGGAGTCGCCATTCATTACTGGAACCAGGGGGCGGTTGTTTAGAATCCTCTCCACCTTAGTCATGACGGTGTTCAGCATCTCGTCGTCGGGCGGCTGTTGCTCCATGATCGACAGCAATATCCGTCTGGCGGACCGGATCATGCTTCTCCATACGCCGCCGCGGTGGCTGGCCTGCCGGGGGTTGAAATTCCATCGTATGCCGTAGGCCACGGTTCGATCCTGTAGTTCGTCCCTGTTTATGTTCTTGTGCCAAAGCTGCAATTCCCGGTGAGCGCTCACAAAGTTCGACCCATTATCTGAGTATATATCGGCCGGTACGCCTCTTCGGTTGATAAATCTTTGCAAGGTCCGTAGAAACGAATCGGTTGTCATCGAATGTGCGACTTCTGGGTGTACCGCACGTGACTTCATACACGTCATGATGCATCCGTATCGCTTTTCTAATCTTTTCCCGCACTTGATCCACAAGGGCCCGAAATAGTCCAACCCGGTGTCACTGAAGGGTCACCAGCCCGTAGTCGCCCTGCATTCTGGTAGTGGGGCCATGAGCTGTTTGCCTGCTGTAGCATTGCGTCTCCTACATTGCGCACAACGTCGGATTACGCGTTTTACAGTCTCTCGTCCTCTCAACAACAAAAGGCTCTTTCGGATGACGCTCGCCACGTGACTTTCCCCGGCATGTCCCTCCACGGCGTGGACGTGTTGGATCATTAGTTCTACTACAGGTTATCGAGCCGGTAGCAGTATTGGGTACTTTGTGTCAAAGCTGAGGTGGGCGTTGGCCAGCCTACCATCCACCCGCAGCAGTCCATCAATGAGTTTGAAGTTTAAACGCTTCAAGTCGCCTCCTGGAGAGGATATTTCTTTTTTGATTGGTCCCACTTCTTCCGCCCCCTCGAGTTCTCGGGTAAAAGCCTCGCGTTGTATCATTCTGAAAATATCGCATTCTGCAGCTTGTAACTCATCGGGACTTATCGGGCCGACCCGTATCCGGCCTGAAGGGCGTAGCCCTTTCATGACTAGTAAATTTCTCTTGAACCTGGCCAACCAAACTAACGCACGAAGTGTCTTCATTCAGGAAGAAAACCTGACCAATCACAATAGAATGGATGTCACTTTGACGACGTTGGCCGATATCACCACGTCTTTGATCTCCAATTCTAGTTCCGTAGGGTTTTTACTTCGAACACGGGCCAGTCCTGCTTAGGCACTTGCAGGAAGTTTGGCCATTTGTCCACGTGCCTAGTTGCCTGAGGTTGGTCGCACCTCGGGGGCACAGATCGGTCGGATTATCGCCAGTCTTGACATGCCCCCACTGGTTCATGGCTGATTCATCGTGGATAATCGTGAGTCGGTTAGCTACGAAAGTACTGAACCGGCCCCGGATGTTGTCAACGTAGTAGAGTACTATCGCTGAGTTCGTCCAAAAGCCTGCTGACCAAATGTAGAAGTAAAAACATCTCTTCACCGCTTGTACCGCCCTGACTGCTAACACGGCTGCGCTGAGTTCAAGGCGCGGGATAGAGACCGACTTCAGTGGAGCAACGCGGGCCTTAGCGAACATGATCCTCGTAGTACATTGTCCATCTCCTGTTCACAATCGTCCGTACACCACAACTCCATAACCGACTTCGGACGCGTCGGAAAAGGCATGTAGTTCTCCCGTCCGCGTTGTATGGCCAGGGGTCAAACATCGTGGAATCCGTATGTCCCCTAATTTCTTCAAGGTGTTTAAAATTTCTTCCCAGTTCAGCCGGTCCTCTAGGTCCAGTGACTGGTCTCAATCAACTTTCTTACGGCACAGCCGCTGCGGCAAAGTCTTTCCGGCTAGCAGCCAAGGAGGGACAAAACCGAGCGGATCGAACAGACTAGAGACAGCGGATATTATGCCACGACGGGTTACTGGCAACTCGGGAACGTTTAGCTCGAAAACAAAGTCGTCCGTTTCCGCATCTCATTGTATTAATTAAGTGCGTTCGGTCGGGAGAGAAGAGCCGTCCAAACCTCTAACCCTTTCGGTCTTCTCGTGGTACGGAATGATCTCGAGCACTTCTGGAGCGTTCGTCATCCATTTTGTTGGATGGAAGCCTTCATCTTCTAGCAATTTTGTCAGGCCTCTCAACTGCGCTAGGGCTGAGTCCGTATCATCGAATGACCCGAGACAGTCGCCGCTGACGCTATCTACCACCGACTGATGGACCAGATCTCCATGTTTGTTCGCAGCTTCCCGAAAAGCGTAGTTCGCACAGAAGGGTGACTATATGGCTCCGAAGGGGTGGACGGTCATCCTATAGTTTACCACCGCGTCGTCCCGGTCGTCCTCTTCCCACCACAGAAACGCTACGCATCTCGTTCTCTACCGCTATTTTTACCAGATGAAACATTCCCCTAATGTCGGAGGACAAGGCCACCCTACCTACTCTGAAACGGCCCGAAACTTCGATTAGTGGCGTGGTCCAGTCAGGTCCTTTTAGTAGGCGATCGTTTAACGACTTGGCCTGGAACTTGGCCGCACAGTCGAAAACCACCCTCAGTTTTTCGGGTTTCTTGGGGTTGATAACCGGGTGGTGAGGCAGATTCCAGATACCCTTTCGGCCGTCGGTGTTAGCAGGCATCTTTTCAAAGTAGCCGAGAGCTTCATTTTGCTTCATTAATTCTGCGTATCGTTCCCAGAGATCCTGGTCTAGAGTGGAGAGTTCTTCTAGTGGTAGTAGTCTTTGGGGAACATAGTTTCTGTTACCAGTCCACGGGTCAGCAGATGTGCGCCATGGGAGGGGAACCTCGAACTGTTTTTTAGGGCTTCTAGTGCCTTGCGGCACCGGTTTTAAAGCGAAATGATCCTCTTGAGAAAACGATTGTCGTTGGTCTCCAATGTCATGAAACTTTTTCATACAGCCGCTGCAGGTGATACCCTATGTGATCCGTTTGGGCGACTGACTAATTCACGGAACCATTTCCCCCTACTGGACCGTATAACACCCATCCTGGAGCCGTGCGTACGGAATAAGGCGCCTGGCGGTGGCCCACTCTCTGATCAAGTACCTAGTGTGCCTCTGGCACGTCGCAGCCGATGAGGAGGTCCACTTCGTCGTCTTTCCAGTTTACAAAGGTTACATCCTGCAGGTGGGGCCACCCAGTCAAGATTGCGTTCACCGACCCTGGTGCTCGCATGGGGAGATCAGCCAGTGTGAATGCTTCAGCTGGTTCGACCAGCTCGTTAGTGTCTAAAGAGATGAGTTGCAACCTCAATCGGCCGACAGTCAGTACTTTTGTTCCTCCCACCGTGCTCACTGCTAACGACGTCGCGCCTTTAACGAGCCGGCGTTTGTCGGCAAACCGCTCTTTCACTAGGGTAGCGTCAGATCCACCGTCGACGAAGGCCAACTCTTTGACCACCCTAGTGGGGGTCACTACTCCCACGGCAACTACGCCTGAACGTACTGGTTTACCGGCAGACCGCGACGTTAAACAAATCACACTGGGCTTGGTGGTCGTCTCGGGCACAGTTTCCCTCGCCTGGTGTGCCAATCGATGGTGTCTGCCCGTGCAGCCCTCGTAACCACATCTATCCTTTGTTCTACAAGCTGCCGCCCGGTGCTTGGTGCTGAGACAAATAAAACACGCCCCTGCTATCCTCGCCATTCCTAATTGTTCGTCTATTGTGGTGTTGACAAAATTAGGGCATCCTGGTAGCCCATGGCCAGCATCACAGGACCTGCAACTTGGTTGCGCTGTGGCATCGCGTAAAATGACATGTGCATTGGTTCAAGGCTTATATTTCGGCTGTTCCCGAGCAGTGGTGTGAGCCTGGCTAGTCCTAAACTTGTTTGCCCGGTTGCTGTCCCGGATGAGTCGGCCGAACCTGCTGTCAGCTATCTTGGTTTGCCTATCCAAGTATTCGGTCAGGTCTTCGAAGTTAGCCTCCCGGTCGCTTCGGCTTATCCGTTCTGCTTCTTCCGCCCACCGACCCTGTAGGTCGGGAGAGAGGTGAAAGACTATTCCTTCCAAAGTGTGCATTGCATCTAGGTCAGCCCTGTTACCTAAATGGTCGAGGGCTATTGAGCAGTTTTGCATTTTCATCACCAGGTCGGCCGTTGTGTAGACGTCGCCCTTGGTTCTCTTTACCTCTACCATCACGCCCTCTAGTAGGTTACGGGCTACTTTGAAAGGTTGGCCAAACAGGTCCCTTAGAATCTTCCTTTCTCGGGTGTAGAAGTTTTCCGAGTCGAGCATGGTACACCGGCCGACAGCTTCCCTTGCTCGGCCTCGACAGTGTTGAGTCAGATAGAGAAGCCTTTGCCTGAAGTCGTTTATCTTATTTTCGACGAACGTCTCGAAATGCTTGGCGAAATTGCAGTAGTGCTCAGATCGCCCGTCGAAAACCGTTAGTTCTAGTGTTGGCAGTTCAGTAGTTGGTGGATTTGATGTTTTATATTCGGCGACCGCCGCGGAGTTTCCTTTTTTATTGTGCCCTGACTGTAACGACCAAAACGCTCAAGTCCTGGTCCGAGTGAAGCCTGACCAATGATTCAATTATCCATTCACCGACTAATAAGCTTCACTCCTTCTGGATAGCACCTTGGAGCCTCAAAGCAACGCGTAGCCCGAATCGATGCAGAACCCAAATCAAGAACACGATTGCTCTGCAAATTCTACGGTACTATTTGCGAGTAAAAATGTAAGTACAAACACGATCATATCTTTGACAGTGAGCCTCAGTCACTATCCAGCCAAAAAAGTAGTCAAAAATAAGACAAATTCTGTAAAATGGCAAACAGTTGGCCAAAAAGAGTAAATAATAAATACTTGTCCTGAAGTAAAAACAAATAAAACAAGTTCTCCACGCTTAATCAAGCCCAAAGAACAATTTCCTGAGCGTGGCAGCCAAAAATCAGCGTAAACGAGCTGAACGTCTACGATCGGTCGACCTGAGCGTGAAAGTGAAACCGAGGAGTAATGAAATAAAATTGTTGAATCAGTGCATCTCACTACCGTACCAACTGTCCTCAAAGCAATCTCAGTAAGAAAGCACAACCATAAAAAGAAAAAGTAAGTGCACCAAGCGTAGAATAATTGCCGACCACAAAACAGTGTCAGCATGAATTAGGTTTGAGAAGGCAGCCCAAAACTAGTCATAGAGTATAGGAATGTGAGCAGAAGAGGAAGTTTTCAATCAACATGGACATTACACTGACCTATCGGAAGTGTCGTAGTCTTTGGTCTTTTGCTCACGCTTTTTCTGTCTACTCTTCTTTTTGCTTCCTGGGCCCTTTTTCTAGTCAGTAATAGTTGTTGTTCTAGGTCTAATATCCTCAGTCTATATACATCGACATCCTCACAATCACTATTTGCCCTCTGTGACACATGAACTAGCACTGACGGGATTAGGCAATCAAACAATAACTAAAGAATCAACGGTACCCAAAACCTCCCCAATAACGTGTTGTATTACTTCCTGTCCGGCTTCCAATGTTTTCGATCCTTTTCTTAGCATTTTGTGTTTTTTTGTTCCAAATTGGTCTTTTGAGTATTGTAACACACATTTGAGCAATGCGTAACCAAATTCACAACGGATCCCGAAATCAAAAGGCCATTATCCTTGGTATTCTACTATACTAGATTATTGAATGAACAATGACACCAGAAAGACATGAACCTCAATAATGAGATCCCAAGGACTCAACAAAAGCGAAACCGAGTTGCGGCCTGCGAGCAAGGAGCACTTGCGTCACGCGGGTCCAGAACGAAGATATGATGAAGTAGCGCCCTGGGCGCGAACAAACAACAATTGGTCCATAAAAACGAACAGTGCTTAGAGACACGTCAATAGTGTAAGCGAGTGAGCGATGTTGAGAAAAACATGGAACTGCAAAGGTTTTAGGGGGATTTTCCACGACCGGTCTTTACAGTGGGTGCTATAAGCTCCCGCACTCAATAGGGGTGCATGGAAGTGAGTATTAATCTAGTTAAATTGTGGGATGGCTTGATTAGGTTGCTTGTTTCTGACCTTCAACAGCCTGGCCGGAGCTTCCACCTTGTCTGGGTGGCCTAAGGCATCTGGTTCCTATTTTTTCTTAGAAGAATCCAAACGCATTTTATTCATGTGGGAAATATGTATTATTTGGAGATAAGATGGGGAGTCACTCGTTCCAAAGAAACGCCTTTGGAGGTTGGCTGGTTTACGGTTAAGACGATCTAGAGAGTTCGGCTGGTTGCTTGTTATGGGTTCTGAGGCTGGAGTGTGATTTTTTCGAGGCAGCAGTGAAGAGCAGAATGCAGTTGGGCACTATCTACCTCTAGATCATTAGATAAAAAGAGCTCTTCCCTGTTTTCGGAACGAATAAAATGGGGTAGACTATTCCAGCAAGGTCTGTGTTATTGTCTATTGGATATCGGACGGCGTGTTTCTGGCGACTTATCCGTGTGAGGCCAGGGTGCAGTGAAAACACAAGATACTATCTTATGGTCTCTGCCGGAGAAGCGACTTAAGATTTGTGTATCTAAGTTCTTGATACCGATAGTGAAGATAAGGTCCAATGTAATTCTCCCCGGAGTGGGGGATAAAACTTGTTGTACCCAGTTTCCGACATGGATGCACGAGAAAAAATCACGGAGTTTTAGGGGAGATGTCGAGGATTGCCAGCATATTTCAGGCACAGTGAAAGCACCAGCTAAGATTTTGGAGGTTACAGGAGAGTCAGAGATACAGCTGAACGCCTTCATTATAGTTGTCAACTCGTGCTTGTCCTGGTTTGGAGAATGGAGAGGCACCCTATAAGAGATAGTTGCTGATATTCTTTGATAATGAGCCAGACCGAGTCCCGATAGTTGTCAAGAATAGGGCGATAGAACCTACTCACCGCGAATATATGCCTGGTATAAATGATGCAGCCTCCTCTGAGCTGGTCAGATCTACTGTTGGCGGTGGCTTGGTAGTCGGGTGTGGAAACGTGGTTTAATGGGGTGTGATCGGTTAGCCGTGTCCCGGTGACTAGTAGGATATCAGGGTGTACGTCTAATGCCAGCGCTCTAAGTAAGGGCACTTTTTGGGGGAGAGGGCGGACTTTGAGTAGTAAGAGCGGCAAGGTGATTTTGGTTAGGTTCTTAGTAGACAGAGATGTAGTTTCTTTGTGCTAGGATGATGAGGGATCCTCGGATGACGAGTGGCTTACAATGGGCAGTCGAAGCTCTGCCCATTTTACCGGAGCTTCTGATGAAGAATTTGTGCTCGTGACCAGGTGCGCTGCTGAGCATTCAAGATCGGCGTAACATGAAGAATGGTTATGGGGTTCTACTTGAAGTGGCCGAATCCTGGAGGGGGTAGGTGAGGTGCGGTAGGGGCTGGGGGAGATAGTGGTTGTAGGGACTTTGGGACATTTGGAGCATTTTTCACGAGCATGTTGCTATATGAGGATTGTGGTTGAGTGAGGAATAAGAAAAAAACGGGAGCTGTCCGGGGGCGCAGTGGAAGCTGAAGCTCTTGCCAAGGTTGAGTACTGCACTGAAGTGGTCCACGGAGGGGGGAAATGGAAGGTCAAGAATATTAGGCAGGAAGGGTTGACTCTGGTTGTGCCATGGGCCCTGGAGGGCTACCGGAGGGGTGAAATCGCACCCTCCTTTAGAGAGGTGTAATGCACGGAAGACGAAGCATGTTGGGTCAGAGGTGGAGAGAAAGGTCTGTCCGGCATCCCGTTTGGTATCGTTGTAGCCTTTAATATCAGTGGAGGCATTCATGGTAGTACTAAACAAGGGTCAAAAACCGGACATTGGGTCTCTGAGGAGGCTTGATATTGGGTCGAGTTGGGTGTGGGGCGGGCCTAATGTGAGTTTGTTGACTATTCGACTGCAGCTTGAGTAGGCTGGATGCTTGCGTCTTCGAGCCAGTGCCTCCTGTAGGCACAGAGCCTGCATGGTTGGATGCAGGTTTGAGTGAAACAAAACAAGGGAAGGAAAAGGACACATTTAGTCAGTTAGTTAATCAATCAGTCGATCGACTAGTTAGCCGGCTAATCAATAAATGAACAGGGGACATGGTAAAAGCACGTGTCGTTGTCAGAGGTCTATATTGGCATCACATTCAAGAATGACGTCATCGACCTTCGGCCACGGAACTTCGAGTGCCTGCATTAACTTCATTTGTGAGCAAAGCCTGGGCCGCGGTAGCCCGATTCTGGTTGCTTCAGCCTTCTCTAATGTCCCGTACGTGGTTGGTTTCGACTCATCCGGTTGGACCCTGTGTAGGACACTAAATTACGTGGCTGGATGGATCCCGTGGTCCGTGCCTAACAGATGAGCGAAAATGGAGCTCGAGAAAACTCCTCTTCCTCCGTGTTGAAGCCAGAGTGGTTGGTGCTCTTCTTTAGGTAAATACCTTGCCTTTTAATCCACAAAAGTGGCACCACAGGTGCACTTGAATTGGCAAAATAATCCTCGAAGAGGTCAGCAAAGGTGACTTACCCTTACTCTAGCATTTTTGATGGTCGGTGTCGGGACTAAGCATTTGAGCTTGGAAGCGTTGAAAGTAACCTAACATGTAGCAGATAAAACCCTGCTTGCTCTTCCAGCATCCGCACTCTTCAAGTAAGGGAATACGAGGAACGAGGTTTACTTTTTTAACTGTGGTACCCCTTCTGGCTGTGTTCGGTATCTTACACAACGTTCAATGAACCTGTCGGAGCAGCCGTTTTTAAACAGGATCCGGAGAATCGTTCTTAACTCAGCCTCTAGCGTATCGTCCGAGAAAATACGGGTATCTCGAGATGCTGAGCGTCTCACTAAGTTTCGCTGCTGGCCGATTGGGATAAGGCTGCAGAAATTTGTGTAGTGTCCAGTCCAAGTTGTTTTCCTGTGAACTCCCTCTTTCCTTCCCTTATTTTGTTTCATATAGATATGACTGTAATTGGCTTGGGAATGAAACCACCGAAAACATATGCTCACATTCGCCTTGTTCTCCAAGTACTGACCATTGGACTGCATTTCGATAGGACCTAGTTTTGTCTTTGCGTTCGTCACGGCTAATCCTAAAACCCTCTGAACCCCGGATGAGACCCGTTGTTACATATCTAGCAAAAGATTATTGAGCATTTGTCTAGAGTGCTCCCAATGGGGCGAGGGTGGGGTCGCTTACCGGTCAGTGGAATACAAATCATGGGAACAAATAGCCTATTAGCTAAGAAGATAAACTGTCTGAGATTTTCTGCCACATCATCAGCAGATTTACCTAAGTTGGCTGCATTTTAGCTGGGAGCGAATAAGTGCACCGACTCGGTCAAAATTGGTCCTTATCAAGCATCTTGAGGTTTTGATTTATGAGAGAAGAGAAGGCCACTCCACAAAATAATCAAGCCCAATGAGATTGTGATCATTTTTGCCAACAGGTGGCAAGTGGTGCACATATCTATTTGGGACCATTCATTGGTGATAACCAGGTCTAGTAGGGACGGAGCATGTCTAGGGCAATATCTGGTCGGATCGTTTGCTTGTTGTATCCATGACCTCTTGAGTACGAGATTTAGGAGAGGGAGTTACCAAAGTTGACAATGGAGGCATCAGGTCTTCGCCTGTCGGTACTGGGTGGGTTGAAGTCTCCAGTGACTAACAGATAGGTTGAGCCTGTGTAGCTTTTCAGGGAGCCTAATAAGTCCTTGTAACCTAGGCTATCAGCTGAATTGCATGCGAGAAGGGCATAGACTACACCCAGCAATAGAGTGTCTGTCCTAGAGTGTGTAAACACAGCCCACAAACAATCGATACAAGAAAAGGTAGGGGTTGTAAGTATAGTGGGAAGAGGGACAGAATTATCGTAGTATATGATAACTCGCCGGCACGACCTCTGCTGGAGTCCTGTTTTACTTCGGAGTATCCTAGAATAGACATTTCGGCGTCAAATGCATCAGGGGTGAGCCTGGTTTCCGTGAGGGCGGTGATATGAGGCCCCTTATCCACTGCAAACTGCCGAAGCTCCAGGATCTTATTCAACACACTCAAGCAATTGCTGTAGAAAAACATGGGTGCCTGCTCAGGAGTCGCCGCAGGATAGCCATTGACGACTGATTTTGGGTTTAAGGAGGGGAAATAGGGAGGGTTGGAGGTGGGAAGGAGGCCCTGTGGCAGTTAGGAGCTGGAACTGTTGGGGGGGGGACTCAGAGGTGAGTCAACTGTCGGGGAGGCTGGTAAATTTCGACTTCTAGTGGAGGGAGCTGGGAAGCAACGGATGGTGGACACTGGGCTCGGCCCTGGAGGCCAGTTACCAGGACCACAGGCAGCCTAATCGGGGTTGCTGGCTTAACCTTTCCACTGCGGAGCCTTAAGTGTAGTGGCTTGTGATTGGATACTCCCTTGAGCCCTTTCGTTCCCTCCTCGGGTTTTGTGACCGACAGAACAATTCTTTTGGTGATCTCTGTGGAGCATACTTCAATTAAAATGCGGTGTACCTGATTGATGCATTTGATTACCAGCCTAGTGGACCGACTTTTAAATGGGAGAGGGAGCATAAGGCTGTTAAACACCTGGACATGGGTGTCACGAGGGTGATCCGAGTTGAGAAAGCGACACCAAAGGATGACTGGCTTGGAGCATTTCTCAGTGTCCTGCGAAATCTTGGCGACATCTAGGATTTGCTGCTCAGATGCTCTACAAACCGGGTCGGCTGCCTGGGATACTGGGAGGTATTTGATAACCAAGCTCTTCAGGTTGGCTCAGTCATCCTCAAGGGTGCGGACAGTGGCCTTCAGCCCGAATATCACTACAGCCTGACTTCGGACTGAACGTTTGAATGCCTCCGTTGACAGCGCATTATGAAGGACCTCCTCGTCTGGATTGAGGAAAGAGACATCTACCACGGAGGGGGGATTACCTTGTCACGTGTGAAAAGTAACCTGGTCGAAGGAAATGGTTACATCAACGGTGGGGACGTTGACATTATTCAGGATCGAATCACCGGCCGGATAGAAACTCGGTCCCCAGTATCAAATGGGAACCCAGCATTGATGCTCGAATCATGTGATCAAAACAAACGGCTAACCTGTGGCCGGTTGCCAGCAGGTAAGGCAGCAGTTACCTGTCGGCAGTGGCGTTTTCCGCGTATGAACACAGCTGTCTGCGCATACAGGCGACCGGTCCAAAAAAGCAAACGAATAAAAAAACCGGCTGGCAAGATGGTCTGGTTTGCAAAAGGCATGCGAGGCGGATTCTCGGCGGGGGTGAGTATTGAGCGGTGCCCTTCCGTGCCGTTTCTTACGTAAACTGCTGCGAATGGTGGGCACCTCATCTCCTTCTTTAAAAGATAATGGATGCTAGACAGATTGAGAGCGCCAAGGCATCTCTAGCGATTCATCCAGATCGACAACCAGACGACTGAGCGATGTCTTGGCGGTGGCGTATGTGTTGACCAAACTGCCGACACTGGCAAAGATCTTGTCAGCAGCGTCAGCTGCCCGTTCTATGGATGGGTCTCCGAGGCGAGCAGTTACGGTGGTCTGAACATGGAAAGGTAGGGAATCAAACCAAGATTCCTTAACTATCTCCTAATTCCTACCAGTGGGCCATACCAAGGGCCGGAGATGGGCTAGGTGAGGTGGTCCCCCCGATGATGCGGTGTGCAAGCAGCTGACGAAAGCTTTCCCCCGAGGGGGCAAACTGTGCTGGTTGTAACTACCGGTCGTGGAAAATCCCCCTTTAACCCTCGCGATTCAGTGTTTTTCCTAACATCACTCATTTGCTTATACTATTGACTTGTCTTTACGACTTGGTTGTTTCTATGGACCAATTGTCGTTTGTTCTCGCCCAGAGCGCTACTTCGGCACATCCTTGTTCAGGATCTGCGTGACGCACGTGCTGTTTGCTCACACGCTGCTATTCGGTTTCTCGCTGTTGAGTCCTTGTGATTGTATTAATGGGGTTTGTATTCTTTTTGATGTCATTTTTCATGTAATAATCTAGTATCATAGATTATCGCGGATAATTGTCTTTTGATTTCGGGATCCGTTGCGAATTTGGCAACGCATTGCTCAAACGTTCGTTACACTGGTGTATAACCTCCCTGATTCGATATTACGGATGCTCTCAGAGAGGATTTAAAGCCAGGTCTATCACTGAGACGACAACATCAACAGGGAAGCCCAAAGCACAGGAAAATCGCTGGCTTTGGTCGATGGGCTGACGTGCCTCAAATTGTAGCTCCAGTGCTGCCAAACAAACCCTAGAGTCTTGTAGGATAAGAGCCTCCATTTTGAAAGCAATGGCAACGGAGGTAGGGTCTGCGTCGAGCTGCATCTTATCCTCGGACATGGTTATGCTGCGACAGTATGTTGTAAAACGTCATATATCGTGCAGCAAAAATAGGACTTTAAACAGCAAAAATCAAAGACTCATTAGGAGAGCAAATAATTTAGAAAGGCCCGGAAGGACTCGGGCTCACCGACATAGAAAAGTTCAAGCTTGGCTGATTAACTTGCCTTCTACTCGGTCTCACAGCGAAATACCAACGTATCGTCTGAATAGAAAAGATACAATCCGGTCAACATATGTGGAGGTGGTTTCTATATATCGTGGCACTAAGTCTGTGCTGAGGCCGGAAGTACACCGCATGGAAATGAATGCAGCGACAGAGCAGAAAGCGAACTACGGGCACGTAAATCCGGCAAAGAACCGAAAGTAAAAGTAATTCAAAACGGGGTTGACGGAAACCTCAGACAAGGCAATACAGTTAAACGTAAGCAGCCGAACAAAACGGTGGAGTCGATACCAAAAGTTAGAAAAGATCTTAGAGAAAATAAACCCTGAAAGACGTCTGGAAAACGGTCATTTCCTCAGAACGAGGGAGCGCATGATAGTCCACCCTGGCTTACCTATCCCGGGCAATAGCACACTCATTTTTCTTTTCGGGCCTCCTTGCCTTTCCAGGCTTCTGCTCAGTCTGCGACAAGGGATGTGGGTTCTAAAGATTCGCGAGCTCACTTCAACGACTGGCACCCGAGGCCGGCCTACTACTTCCGCAAATGACTTTCTTCTACTTGTCTGAGGCGTTTTATGGCCCTGCTGGTGGCAATACCTAGTTGGTGTTGATCATTCTTTTGGGCCTGCAGTTTGAGAAAAGGGCGAACTCGCCTATATAGTTAGGCGCAACTTGGAGATTAAAATTGGGAGGATGTTGCCCGCAACCTAAAAGCGCTCCAAGTAACACTCGGCTGTATTTGTTTACCTGGACTAAGCAAAGCGTGTGCTTATGCTGAGAATGAAACTGTTGTTTACGTGTGTAGATATCCGTGCATTCGCTGGTTAGTTGGACTTATATAAGCCAGTTCGCATGCCATATCAGCCACAGTCTTCTGATGCTTTTTGTTGCTTGACTGACTTGATGGACCGAACAGGCTTTGGCGATGCTGTTGAATTTCGGCGCCTAGCGTGAAGTCACCCAACTTTGCAGTTTCAGCTCTGATTTCCAACGGGCAGCTTCATCAAACTTTTTCGTGTACGTCTCTGGCACGGCTGAAGTGGCTCGCGAACGTGGAATAGTTTTAACCAGCTGCACGGTGTACTATTTCATCAGGTTTTGCTTCGTCCGCCGCACAGGAAAGCGTTGTTCTGTCAAAAAGTAATATTTGTTTGCTGCTAAGCGAAAGTTTATTCTTCGCTTAAGGCACTTAAACTTGAAAAGCAAGGCTTCCATCACGGTTCGTGTGAGGCTCCACCAATATAACACTAAATTACAGAGTCTAACCAACTGGCTTATCCGGGCAATTACCGAACTTGGTGGCCCCACGTATTCCGTCTGTGCGCACCATCAACATGCCTTTGCGTTTCTCGAATACACACTTTATTCCGCTCCGGCGTTTTCAGTTCTGCTCCTTTGCGCTTTGCCGAGCGTAATCGTTAACGTGTCACAAACCTTGGACTAGAGGTTATTGAATCTGTACGAGAGCAGATCCTGACTTAACTTGGGAGAGTCGTGAACATGCAGATATTTGTGTGTTAACGGTAACGCTGTGGTCCGTGGTCCATAAGGGTAGCTCCCAGTGCGGTACGGAGAGCTTACGTGTTTAAAATAGACGTCTGACACCTGATCAAGAGTGTAGTGCATTCCGTCTGATGCACACTTTTCATCTGTAGTCTGAACTTAAAGAAACTGTGAAGAAGGCGGTCAATCATCAACTCTGTAGTGATGATTTTAATACTACTACTACTACTACTACTACTACTACTACTACTAATGGTTTACTTCGGAGATTTTCGAGGCATGCCAGGCTCGTGATCAACTGCTTACAAGTGACAGAATGGCAAGACAAAAACCTTGAAAATGTAGAAATTTACATGACAGATGTTGTATAAAAGTGGCTTAGGAGGGAGAGTAACGTGGAATGAAATTATGGCAAACGAATGCATATCGTAGAAGATGTACTGAGTTTAAATGGACCCATGGGTGGATTCAAATGGACGCTCGGTAAGTTTGAAAGTCAAGATCAGGTGGAGGATCCGGCTGGTCAGTATAAAAACATCTGAAAGCTGAGTGATATACGTAATATAGGCTAGAAATCGGCATAAGAAACTGTGTTAGCGCGAGACTATGGAGAAAAAGTGAGATGCACTGCAAAGGATTAGAAAGCAACGAAGCATTGGTACCCTGCAATAGGCGGTCGGCAAACAGGGCACAAAACTCATTTTAAAATGGGGAGCGAGCAAAGTAAGACGCAAAAGTCGGGTCGGGCAAAAAATAGTTCATAAGAATTGGACACAGTGGAGGTGAGGCACAGATGTAGAAGGAATGGATGCATATCATGGAGGTCAGCAGGATGATAGCAAGAGAAATGGCCTGTGAGGAACTGCAGGATACAAAGCGAATGCATATACACATATGTGCTGTTGTTTATATATATATTTGCATATATATACACATAAGAGAAGCCGGATCAATAACAAAGGGGCCCTAGAAAGAAATTATCAGTTATTAGGAGGGGCGGGTTAGGTTAAGTCGAATGTTTGTAGAATTAACTTTGGAATATCGTGGTGAATTATCTTCATGACAGGTGGACTCGGCTGATCAACAGAGAGAGTGGAGAATGCGGAAGCACAGAAAAGATGACGGCTGAGGAGCAGTTCAAAAAAGGGGAGATGAAGGGAAGTATCGAAGAGAACAGGTAAGAATGGATCTAATAGTCTGATTGATGTAAGTGAGACATGTAGTGTCGGTCAAGGATGGGAGAAGCATTATTGAAGGGGCTTACATTATTCATCAGAAAGATGGTAGCTATGCAGATGGCTAAGCGGGGCAGAGCGATTGCGCACACAAAGTGGAGAAAGTTTCCTGGGATGCGAAACTGTCCGTGGTGCAAGAGGCAGTAGCTGTGGCGGCAAACAGCGTGGGAGAGAAATAAGCAAAAGAGGTGCCAGAGGATCGTAGCAGATCAAACTGACTGAAAATGTGAGTAAGAACCAAGACGAAAGAGTGTTTTTACATGAGGTGGCAAGTAAAAAACAGAACGGTCTGAAAGGCACGCATAAAATGACTGTGACAGTCAACAGACGAAACAGGAGATGGGAGCACGGGCCGAAAAAGACAGGTGAGACATAACCAGTAAGACTGTCTCGTTGCAGGTGGAATACGAGAAAGGCAGAGAAGAACGAAGCACAGGGACAGGTAAACCGGTGGACGAGCATAATGCATGAATAATGGACGCGCGTCGGAGTCGGGGATATGGAATTTGGGAGTTGCATGCCTGCAGGCAACTGTACAAGTGGATGAAACTGGACGACACTAATCGGAGCACTGCCAAGTGGAAGGATCCACAGAGGAATCGCGGAGCCAGGCAAGGAAAATAGAGTGTTAGTGACTGGATAATAAATGTGGCCGTGAGAGATGCAGAGCTTGGAACGGCAGTTCTAATATGAGAATTGGTCATGGGTGCGGGTGGGGTTGGTGTGTACTGGTATTAGGCACAAGAAGGGAGAACGAGGGAAGGTTTGACAGAAAGGTAGGCAATGATGCATAAGAATGCGATCAATGAGCTTTATAGGCCTAGGGTGATACCAAATGAATAGATACTACAGGCCGGCGACGTTGAAATGGGTGTAGAAATAAAATATTGGCGGTCGTCGGCAGAATGAAGTGGGCAGGACGATAGTGACGTGCAATGAGAGGTAACATAGTGAGGGTCGATAGGAGCAAGGACAGAATGGGTAGGTGTGCATACCATAGAAGAACGAAAAAATGGATGTGATAGGTGAGAGTACAGTGGCGAAGAAGGATGGTTGGAGCATGCGGTCTGCAGCTGACAGCATTAGAGCGTGCGATCCGCAACCGGTGCTAGTGGGTGGGACTGGCCGGGCGCTGGACACCCGGCCTGAAAAGCACTTCAAATTGAACACAGGAGGTGTGATCCACCAGCCCAATTACGCTCGCACATCGTTGCAGACGACCTGCACGCCCGATGTGCGCCGGCCAAAGCGGTGGATCTGTCCGCGCTCAGCACTTTTGAGAATGGCAACAATGTTCATTGATGGTTATGCATCTGGGGCGTGGTTCAACTATGAAAGTATGGAATATGAGTTCCGCGATCAGATGGCCAAGTTGCTAGGGTTTTCAGACGACGGAGCCAGCGGTTTGTAATCAACCAAACAGCGGCGTTATCCAGGCGCGTATACCGACGTTGAGGATGAAATGCACTTAAGGAGAGAACTGGGAGAGGAGGGCAAATAGAAAAAAGCAGTCAGAGTGCGCCCCTACTGTGGATTAACCGTCAATGGAGGCATATAAAAACCAGTAAAGGACGAGGCATAAGTGTGACAGAGACTACGGGAGAAGGTGGAGGCAAAGTAGATGAAAATAGTGGCATTTTATTTGGGTTGATCCATTACGGGAATGGCCATATCTAGTCAAACGTTGGGAACTCAGTCAGGTAGACGAAACTGTCAGCCGTTGATTGTGTCCTGAATTGGAGGGAGCAGGGCCGGCGAAGAAGTTGGTCCTAGAAGTTGAGGCCCCTCTCCTATGCTATATCTTATCTCATGCTCATATTAGATAACTGTAATGCACGGGTAACGCTGAGATATGAGATGAGTGCCGACAGAAATTGGGACTTGGCTTGTGAAGCTTGAAGGGTGATGGGCAAATTGTTTCAGACTTTGGAGTAGACAATGAGGAAAAACGTGACCGTATGGCCGATTTTGCTATACTAGAAAGGACAGTGAAAGTCCTGTGCCGAAGTAAGTAAGGGGTTTCACGGGAGAAGCTTACTGGGTGTAAAGGAAGAAGACCGGTTATGGAGCAGGTTATACAAGAAGACTAAGTTTAGTCTTAAGCGGCCGAGCCAGAGTGGGTTAAGTTTAAGGTTTTGGCATCGTTCTCTATAGCTTAAAGACGTGGACCGACCGAGTAGTTGTTTGGTAAAACGCCTTTGTATGGTTTCAATCGCAACTGTTTCCAATTCTGTCAGATTAGAAAATATTACTGGGCATTATTTAGGCAGAGGCCTAATGTGAGATTTGTAGATGTTGACGATACTGTCCCGGGGACGAAAGGAGCGGAGTGGAAGGACCACACTTCTAGCCTTGGCCGCTTGGATGGCAGCGCGCTCAGAAAAGTTGAGGGAGCAGGAATAGTTGAGGCCCGAATCGCGGATGGTAGGTCAACTGGCTGTTGAGGACCCACCAAGATTTAGGGATCCAGAGGCAATTGGAACTTGTGGGCTAGAACCTCCCACTTATCAGTGGAAAAGAACATCATCCAGGAGTAGCACCAGCGGTCAAGTGCAGAAAGGCTAGCGGAAATGTTGCTAAATGTTCCTAGATGAGGTCCAACTATGACAAATTAAATTGGCCTGAATACCTGTAGTTTCCGGCTAAAAACGCTGCAAGCCGTCTTAAGGCTTCATGAGCCTTTAAGGCAGCAGTGGGGCACTGGTCTGGCCGTTCAGAATTACTTTCTACTGTGATTCCGAGGTTTTCAGCCCTACAAACAGCTTCCGTGGCCAACGGCCATTGGTCAGGGATGGAAACGCCGTTCAGTTAGCGGAGAACGTTTTGTGACCGGATGTAACCATGTGTCCAGACAATTGTGTTGTTGGTGCGTATTTATCTTTATCTTTTATCTTTTTCTACTGGAGAGAACGTTTGTAATGTCCTTTCAGAGACAAAAAAAATTGTTGTGTAATATCTCCGACTTCAAGTCCGCCCAAAACAATTCAGAGTATACCACCCTCAAACACTTTTCTAGAGCTGTTTTTCAAGCCTTCTCCGGCACGGTATTCAGGGTTCCCTCTTGTAGCTTATTTTTAAAGGATATCGGTTCACCCAAGAACTTTGCCCTAATTTGAACTCGTGTGTGCTCAGTTTGCAGTCTAGGACTGTTCTAACTTGTCTTGATTTCTGGGACGAAGGGGAAGGGCTGATCTTCACCTGTACCCGTCTATCCATCACAAAATAGCTCAAAACGTTTTCCCGTTCAACGGCCCTTCTCATCAAAAACTTTTTCATTTAATTCGTACAAATTGTCTTCACCGGAGTTCGACGGATTGCGTAACAAATCCATTTAAATCCCTGTCGCCCATCTGACCCTTACAATTTCCTCGAGTGATGTTCACTGAGCTTGAACCTTTCCGTGTTTGTCTTTTTGGTAATCTCCTTTCGCGGTTCTTATGGTTTCTGCAATTATTTCACAATTATTTATTCTTTGGTAACATTCGAAGGCCAAGGGCCAAGAAGGAACAATATTGAGATTTGATGGTAGCAAAACTACTTAACTTGCTGTGTACAGCACGACGGCCGTTTAAAACTGACTTTGTTTTGGGTTGTGCCGGCACTGCCAGATATTTGCCGCTCAGGCATTCGACTGGTGGACTTTGAACCCTTTCAGTTCCCCGAAAGTTTCTGCCAGACCCCGCGCAAGCACCATTACTTCGGTTCAGGTAATGTCAGGTCGCAGGAGCCTTGAAGTATTCAAGTAATTCACTGGTGCGACTCTAGCTGATGGACTTTTCTGGGTCTTGCACTCGTCCTGTCTAAATGTTGCCGGTAATTTGAAAGATAATTCAGCGGACAAATGGAGAGGGTTCAGGGTAGAAGTCAGAGAAGGACCTTTCTCTTGGCACTCCGGGTTACCCGGAAGAGGCTTCGCAGGACAACTGGGGAGGATTTAGTTCGGCTTACTTGGCCAAAACCAAGTGAAGTGAACAGCATCTAATTTGTCCTATCTATGCTAGGTCGGTAACATCTGGGAAATAAATTCCATCCGCAAAAGCCCAAACAGGCCTTAAGCCGCACCACCGGGTACGTGGACTTTATCTGGGCCGGTAGATTGTTCCATGCACTGATGACCCAGAACACAAAACAATGGGCCCCAATTGCCCGGTTTGTACTCATGACATCTGGGCTGTTGCCCCGTTACCACCATTAGACTTGGCTTTGTCGGGGTGAGCAGTCTTCTGAGCGGCTTGGTAGACTTCTATAAATTCACGCCTTTTTTCCTACACGTTAAGTAGTAAAGGCTTCGAGCACTGAGCCTCTCTGGATACGGATTTTCCCTCATTCTGTTATCCATTCCAGTGAATTGGCGCCGGAAAATTCCCTGTACTTCAGCGCCTCCCATAAGGACCGGAGCCCAAGTTCGGAAACAAAGTTCGAGGTGTCAAAAGCCTTCACCAGGGCTGACGTGCCCGATGAATGTAGTTTCTGAGTGTCCCGGGTACTACAGTCCAGTTTATTATTTGTTGCTGGACAGGAGTCCTCGGCGTTTGCCAAAAACTGTGACAAACAAAGCAATGGCAGCCATTTTGGTGTCCGAATGATGTAAGTGAGGATTTTGAAGGCAAAGTTCCGAACTTTTTACTCACACAGGAATTTATGTATTTGTATTTTATGGATTGAAGATCTGATCCCAAATGTTTCCAGGTCTTTCAAGGTATTGATCCTTTCAGTGATTTGCAAGCCAGCTGAAAAGTAATTTTTTGGAAAACAAGGGTGTTACGAAGATGCACTAAAAATAATAGCTTAGATTAAGCCACTGGACTTGTGGCTATAGCCGGTAGGCGATCAGATCCCTGCACATAGGGGCTGGAAATTTATGTGTCCTTCGACCTAGAGGTTATCCAGAAATTGCGGTCGCCTAAAGATGGGCCGAAGCAGGGATAATGAGTGGCAGCTCTCTCTCGGTGAACCGACAAACATGCTGGATGGACTAATTCTCTGCCCCGCCCGGCTATTTGCTTGCCCCTGAGAGTCGCCCGTGAGAGTACTGATTTCCACCGCATACATGAGGCGAAGGCGAAAATGTGCCGCAACTTAGGGAGGAAGGGTAAAAGGATGCTACTAAAAAGAAGAGGTGGGGTATCGTTAACGGGCTGGTCCAATCCGAGGAGACCTTCCCAAGCAGTCATCTAGCTATCTTTCAAACATGATGGCCTTGCTTGCTGCCACCAGGTTTGGCGGTGTACGCGCTAATTGGGCATCCACCACTGCGCAGAGGATTTCGTAAACTAACCGCTAAAAATGAGGGTCAAATGTTAAAACTCATGGCACATTAACTGCGAGAGAAATTGTTCACGATGGGCTTTCGTTGCTCCTTCATGGAGCAAGTGAAAGTGTTCTACAACGAAGCTCTAATATGGACCTTGATGACCGCGTCTGTCCCTCTAGTGAACGCGTTAGGAGCTCACTGTCAGAGATAATATTGCCACATTCATTATCCTCTGATAGTGTCTTGTGCATGTTTCTTGACCACGATCAAGAAATATACCATTATTATTACTATCCAGAGCTCTTTTGATTTGTTGTAATATCCCCATTTCTGTCGCCTCCTCCAAAAACCTATTCAGGAAACTTTAAATCGTAGTGCTGGGGACACTGAACCCTGGGGACGGTTTGGGTCCAACTTCCACCAGCTCCTTAATATGGCTTCTTGTTTGGAGTCTGGGGTTGTCCAGAACATACTCACCCAACTAAAATCGGAAAAACCCTTTACTTCCCCAGGAGTCCCCAATAAATCCGCTCGAGTAATCCTCCATTTCAAGTAGAGAAGCCCGAACTCCTGGGGTCTCTGCCGGTCGGCCTTTATCTTCCGCCCCTCAAGGGCATGAGATTCAAGACTTTATGTCTCATCAAGACGGACGGAGCCCTTTTTGTAGAGAAGCGACCGAGCCTGAACACGGTATTCTGAGGAGTCATAGATGTAGCTACACACACTGGTAAGAAAACCTTTGATTTTCAGCGCGGCAACGCTGGTTTTACCCGGAGAGCTCTCCGCCTGTCTTCTGCGTAGCTGAAGTGCACTGATTCAACCAATCCACATTGAATTTCACCAAGATCCAAAGATATTCATTCTCTTTCAGCATCTATGATGGAAGGTCCTCGATCACATGTGACCATCAGGCTTGCCGCTGACTGGACTGTAGTACCCGGGACACTCAGAAACTACATTCATCGGGCACGTCAGCCCTGGTGAAGGCTTTTGACACCTCGAACTTTGTTTCCGAACTTGGGCTCCGGTCCTTATGGGAGGCGCTGAAGTACAGGGAATTTTCCGGCGCCAATTCACTGGAATGGATAACAGAATGAGGGAAAATCCGTATCCAGAGAGGCTCAGTGCTCGAAGCCTTTACTACTTAACGTGTAGGAAAAAAGGCGTGAATTTATAGAAGTCTACCAAGCCGCTCAGAAGACTGCTCACCCCGACAAAGCCAAGTCTAATGGTGGTAACGGGGCAACAGCCCAGATGTCATGAGTACAAACCGGGCAATTGGGGCCCATTGTTTTGTGTTCTGGGTCATCAGTGCATGGAACAATCTACCGGCCCAGATAAAGTCCACGTACCCGGTGGTGCGGCTTAAGGCCTGTTTGGGCTTTTGCGGATGGAATTTATTTCCCAGATGTTACCGACCTAGCATAGATAGGACAAATTAGATGCTGTTCACTTCACTTGGTTTTGGCCAAGTAAGCCGAACTAAATCCTCCCCAGTTGTCCTGCGAAGCCTCTTCCGGGTAACCCGGAGTGCCAAGAGAAAGGTCCTTCTCTGACTTCTACCCTGAACCCTCTCCATTTGTCCGCTGAATTATCTTTCAAATTACCGGCAACATTTAGACAGGACGAGTGCAAGACCCAGAAAAGTCCATCAGCTAGAGTCGCACCAGTGAATTACTTGAATACTTCAAGGCTCCTGCGACCTGACATTACCTGAACCGAAGTAATGGTGCTTGCGCGGGGTCTGGCAGAAACTTTCGGGGAACTGAAAGGGTTCAAAGTCCACCAGTCGAATGCCTGAGCGGCAAATATCTGGCAGTGCCGGCACAACCCAAAACAAAGTCAGTTTTAAACGGCCGTCGTGCTGTACACAGCAAGTTAAGTAGTTTTGCTACCATCAAATCTCAATATTGTTCCTTCTTGGCCCTTGGCCTTCGAATGTTACCAAAGAATAAATAATTGTGAAATAATTGCAGAAACCATAAGAACCGCGAAAGGAGATTACCAAAAAGACAAACACGGAAAGGTTCAAGCTCAGTGAACATCACTCGAGGAAATTGTAAGGGTCAGATGGGCGACAGGGATTTAAATGGATTTGTTACGCAATCCGTCGAACTCCGGTGAAGACAATTTGTACGAATTAAATGAAAAAGTTTTTGATGAGAAGGGCCGTTGAACGGGAAAACGTTTTGAGCTATTTTGTGATGGATAGACGGGTACAGGTGAAGATCAGCCCTTCCCCTTCGTCCCAGAAATCAAGACAAGTTAGAACAGTCCTAGACTGCAAACTGAGCACACACGAGTTCAAATTAGGGCAAAGTTCTTGGGTGAACCGATATCCTTTAAAAATAAGCTACAAGAGGGAACCCTGAATACCGTGCCGGAGAAGGCTTGAAAACAGCTCTAGAAAAGTGTTTGAGGGTGGTATACTCTGAATTGTTTTGGGCGGACTTGAAGTCGGAGATATTACACAACAATTTTTTTTGTCTCTGAAAGGACATTACAAACGTTCTCTCCAGTAGAAAAAGATAAAAGATAAAGATAAATACGCACCAACAACACAATTGTCTGGACACATGGTTACATCCGGTCACAAAACGTTCTCCGCTAACTGAACGGCGTTTCCATCCCTGACCAATGGCCGTTGGCCACGGAAGCTGTTTGTAGGGCTGAAAACCTCGGAATCACAGTAGAAAGTAATTCTGAACGGCCAGACCAGTGCCCCACTGCTGCCTTAAAGGCTCATGAAGCCTTAAGACGGCTTGCAGCGTTTTTAGCCGGAAACTACAGGTATTCAGGCCAATTTAATTTGTCATAGTTGGACCTCATCTAGGAACATTTAGCAACATTTCCGCTAGCCTTTCTGCACTTGACCGCTGGTGCCACTCCTGGATGATGTTCTTTTCCACTGATAAGTGGGAGGTTCTAGCCCACAAGTTCCAATTGCCTCTGGATCCCTAAATCTTGGTGGGTCCTCAACAGCCAGTTGACCTACCATCCGCGATTCGGGCCTTAACTATTCCTGCTCCCTCAACTTTTCTGAGCGCGCTGCCATCCAAGCGGCCAAGGCTAGAAGTGTGGTCCTTCCACTCCGCTCCTTTCGTCCCCGGGACAGTATCGTCAACATTTACAAATCGCGCATTAGGTCCTTTTTCTTCAGAGTGCCACCAAAGAGCAGGCTCTCGAAAACGGGGTCGATTACTATGATTATGGCACCGTTACGCAAGACATGCGCTACCAGTCTGATGGTATACTCCCAGTCAACTATTTTTTACGTAGTCTTGCTGCACGTAATTTGCGTTGTAGTAGCATACCGCTCGTTGTTCTCCGCGTTCATAACTAGCTCAATGCCCACCGATTCTCACGACTCCATACAACAGTCGTTTTTCAGCTTCCCTAAGTGACCAGCTTAACAAGCCGAATTTTGCGACTGAAAAGGGAAAATTGCTGCCTCCCTGCATTTGTAATATTAGGTCAGCAAAGCAAAATAATCTTATCCTAGCCTGAGGATTAGGCTGTATGTTTTTCACCGGCACCAAACAAATGAGCGCAGCTGGATTACAGGACACCGAGTTGTGTCGTTTACTGACGTACTACCTGGTCTTTCGACTCCTTACCCAATAATCTTGGTTTTCACTTTCGCAGGGCTTTCTCACCCAGCCCTGATTCTATTTTCCTACTTATTCATCTCCAAAGTCTGTTGTCGCATATGCTTACCATGCAGTAGATACCTGTTGCCCTCAGTTCCCTCGTCGTTAATTTTCTCGCGGGACAACCAAACTGTGTCACTCAGATTCTTGAATCTACCACCCCCCTGTGGCAGCTGTCTTGCTCTTTATTTGTACCACGCTTTCTCCTCCATTGCAGCTGACCCCACTCATACCAGTTGACTGAGAATATCCCCTGACAGCCTAAGGCAGGATCTGGTGTTGCACAAGACTAACACATACACGCAGATCTGAGCTCTACAAAATTCGTTTTGTTACCCCATGTGTTTTCTTAGCGCGACCCTACATTTATACGGCCGATGCATTCAGAAGCCCTCGACGTCAACGGCATCTATGCCTTGGCCTTTTACCCACGTGGAGAAAACAGGCCACCCCCAGCAATTGCAGAATGGATATACGTAGAAAACTGTGATCCATATGGATAGGACAAACCTTAGGTTAGAAAAAAGTATCAATATTAAGAGCTACGAGAACCAATGTGATATTCAAATTCCACTGACATCTGTCTACAGGAGAAAAGGACAACCTTCAGTTATGAATTTGCCCCCATTGGCCCAGATTAGATAGTGCGAAAATAAAAACTCCACTTTGCCCTTACTCTCTCGGCATGCCTTTGGTTCTTACTCACAAGACTGAATTGGTTGAAAGCTCTTTGCACCCTTCGTATACGCTTATCCATCTTCCGATTTAAGTTTCAACCCCCATGTACCCTCGTCATGCACCCAGGCATATAAGTTGACCCCAGCTACAATCGGCATCGTAGCCTTAGTTTCTATCCTACTACCCTGGACAGCATATTGGAACGTCAGACGACAAAAGTCTGCCACGCTTTAACCCAAAATTGAAATAAAAGTGAAGAAAACAGATTGTATTTTCCACTCATACTTATCTTCCTTCTTCCCCCTCGTAAAAGCGGCGCTTTCTTTGCCCTAGCGTCCACCGCTTCCTGGCTTACAACTAAAAACTATCAACAACCTTCCACGGACCAAAACCCGACATCAACCCGCAGCATCAGACCCGAAAATACCCACCGCTGCACATATCACATATAATTTAGATGAAGTAAACATACCTTGTATTTGAGCTTTTGTTTACATCCCACTTGCTTTCTGGTCCTTAACTTGACTTCAATATCCCCAGTGTAACAGCATGACGTTTATAACCTCCGACTATTAGATCTGCTAAGATCCCGCCGAACTGGAAGTCATTAACTGGGACTAATGATGCAAATGCAAGCAACCCCCACCAAAGCCGATCCACAATATCTAGGACCCGGCAAGCAGTGAACGACTGAGAAGCTCCTTCAATACTTTGCCAAAAACTCGACCCCGTTAGCTGGTATTTAGCCCCGTGGCATCTTATCTCCCTCACCCCCACAGGGGTCACTACCACCACCTTCAGTCTTGTCACTGTGCACATCTTGCCTCCCCCTCTTGAACTTCCGTATTTCTATCCGCTATTCTGATCACGACAACCCCAGGCTGCTATCCTTTCTTCCTTTTCAGATTTCAGAGCTACTTCGACCACATCACTACTTGGATGTAGCTTCAAGCAGGATGCTTAGCCTGTTGACTTCCTGTTCCACCCCTTTGAAACCTCGCCGATTAGTGTTGGCAGAGAATGCAATCCGGTCACCTGGTTTGGCCTGCGGACAGCCTTGCTATAATCCCACATTTTCCGCCGACTACTAATGGGAACTTCTTACGGGAGGGCCAAATCTATGCCAGGGATGTGCCTAATGGTGCCTAACGTCATAGCCGTAAACCTGCGTTCAACTGCTCTCACCAAAGCTGTCCGACCACTCGATCTGCCCTCACTTACAGCTGCCCTTAGTTGTGGTTTTCCACCAAACCATCCAGCTGTTTCTCGATATTGCAGCAAACGTCAACAAACTCGCTATCAACTGCCGGCCCAAACATCTTTATTTGACAATCCTCTTCAATTTTCCCTTCAAAGTCAGCCACTGTATACTAAGGCTACGTTCTGCAAATCTTCATCCTTATTCACAGTTTTGTTCATTAATTTTGTATTCTCATTCACTTGCTACGGCTTATAGCCCCCATTCTTCCCGAAGTAGTCTGTTTCTAAATAACTAGATCCTCTTTTCACCTATGCCCGTTGATCCTCAGCTGGGAGCATCCCAGACTGCTTCCCTCTATTCTTAAGTTTCCAGACACCAGCCGGCACGCACTACCCTTTTGAAGTCTCCGAATTGTTCGGAGATAACACCGGCGAACTATCTGGCCCACACTTCCGGCTGAGAAGCCTATACCCGCCTATCATTCCGTCGCCCTTTCATAGACCCTGTTCTCTAGGATCCCTTGCGATCTCCTACACTATTCCATTTCTACGGCTATGTGATCTCGACCCACATCACCTGTGTAAGTCCCGCCTATGCGGGGCGCGGTCAGATCCACCACTTTGGCTGGAGCGCATCGAATGTGCAGGAGGTCTACGACGATGTGGGGTTGCAACTGGGTTGGTATATAGCACCGCCTGCCTCGAGAAGTGGTTTTCAGTTTGGGTTCTAGCCCACGGTCAGCCTCACCCACTAGTACCGGTTGCGGGCAAAAAACAAACGAAAAGAACACTATTCATACACTCGAAAAGCTGCAGATATGCCGCTGTCCCCTCCAGCCAACACCGACTCTCATTGTGTTCGCTTTCACATTTGTCTTCATAACTTACCGCATTTTACGCCCGGCGAAATATACTTTCTTTGATGCATAACAGCCTCACATTTAAAAACCAATCTACATTCTTGGCTCCTTGTTCCCGGCCTTCTTCCCCGCGGTTTCACGCTAAACTATTCACTAATCTTAGTCGTAAACTAAACCATTCCCCAAGATAAAGCTCACCCTTTTTGCAAATTTTGCCGATGTACTCGAAAACTAATGCATATATGGTTGCCATTCACTTCCGTACCACAATCTTTGTAATCGACAGAACAATCAAACTCGAGGCACTAACTCAGAATCGATCTGACCCCCCTACCCTCACTCCAATTTATGTTTTCCAATAACGTTTCGCGCCACACTTGCTCATCGGCTGAACCACATGCCGGGCATTGACCTTAAGTGACCGCTGACTGGTGCGTGCGTTTATTCGTTTTATGACCCCTGACCCACAGTCCCCGTAGACATTTCACTGACTTGACCGCTTGAACTTCAAGGGAACCGGAATTTGCTCGCTTTGGGCTAACTCTGGTTCACGGAGCGGTTACCGTTGAGGTTTGTACAATTTTTGTCATATTCATGATTGTTTTATAAAGAACAGTATTGGAAAACCACAATTGGAGGCTTAGCTTTTTTCGGATTGTGTTACGCGTATCTTAGCGACTGGTGGGAGTCCGTTACAATCTTCAGTCAGTATATGACACCGCGAAATTTACCTCTAGAGATTCCCAATAATCGATGATTCTGTGGTTGTTTGCCTTTTTTGTCATTTTCACTGTTCGCTCTCTTAGGGCTACTGCCTTGCAATATCCCCAACTTGCGAGGTCTCATGTCCCACATATGCACATTTGATAAGCTCTTGCACCGCGGAATTCTGTTCTGCCACCACCAATTCGTCTACCTTCTGTAATGATCATAAATTGGTAGTCTCTTATCAGTCACCTCATTATTTTGTCCAGCTGTGTCTTTCCTACTGTTGCAGTTGAGAACCACACATCGATTTTTCGCCAGTTGGCAGCCCTAAACTGAGGCATTATATTCCCTTCTGCTGAAAGCAAACGCCTTGCTCAAAGTCACCATGGTTCTATCTGGCCACCTTTTTCACCGTCACTCTGGCAACCACAGTCCAGTGTGTTATCCGTAGGAATTGTGTGAATCCTTACTGTTCCTCACCCACTCCGCACTTTGGCGGAATAATTACACTCTATCTTCGGCCGGCTTGACCACCTGACCTGAAGTTTAAGTTTGCCGGTCGGTACCACAAAGATGGACTTGAAGGCTTTCTCATACACCCAATGGCATGCACATAATTGTACAACCCTCCTGAAACTCTGATTCGGCTTTCAACTGCACCGTTCGATCTTGCCTTGAAGCATGCTTCAGAGTTATCTGAAATAAACTATTACTATCATTATAACAGTGACCATCTCCTCCGATAGAGACAAGAAAAGTACCAATCACGCATCCGAGAAAAACTCTTGGCTTGCCAGGTCAATATATTTATAGGCAATATATTCCCTTATATTCACGTATTCCATCGATGGGGTTTGGTTTTTATTCTAGCTGCTTTCATCAATAACTCATCATATTTCTTGGTTATTCCATCCTACTTTCACCCTGCTTTTTCCCAGCAATTCCATTATGAGAATGTTATAACCAGCGCTCCTGGCTTTTGCAGATAATTCTGCTATTTTGAATAGCCTCAAGGCTCCTCCTACCCATCCGATGCGTGTAACCACGCATACTGGACTTATGCAAATTTCCTAATTTTATTTGACCCTCAGAGTTCTGCCATTTTGATCTCCTGCAGTATTCTCGATCACATACCCAACCGTTTCATCTTTGGACCTTTATGTTTTCCCACGGAGACCGTTCATGTGGGATGCACTTTTTTGGTGCTTTCCAATTATTTCAGCGCATTTTACCTCTGTTTGAAGCTGTTGCCAAGTAACTATCACTATTACTCATCCTTTCTCAATGATCTAAATTTCTTCATTCAGCTAAGGAGGCTCACGCACTGAGCACGCACCAATGAATGCTTTTCGACCTATTCGGAAAACATGTAAATATCATTACAATTGTTTCCACCGGTTTGAGAAACTCAGGAGTTTTCTGTGTGAGGACTTGTGCTGTCTTGCGAGCAGGCCAGACGAACCACTGGGTCTAGGCATCATACCGATAGAAGCTATGACAGAGAGGATTCGTCAAAGCCGAGGCTATTTTACATACTAGGCCCGAAAATACACCTGTTACACGACATTTTGTGGGACAGCATGTTATACAGTGTACTCCCACGTCCGAGGCTCAGGCACTTCCAAATCGGAGAAGCTAAAACTACCGCTGATGTCTCTGGTGGACTCAGAAGCAGGTAACGGGTCATATTAATTTGCTGTCATTAGTCTGCCAATGGGAACGGCTGACCGCCTTAAGGCTATAACAGGCAGGTAAATTTATTTGAAAGGGTTCCCTTCGAAGAGTTGAAGAAAGCACAATTTACGGTACTACTAGGGCGTGGTGCACCCAGGATCCACTTTGTATTAAGTTAAAGCACCATATGCAACTGGGAACATATTTGGATATTTACCATGTAGCCCACCGTTTAGTGAGGGCATGGATAGCACCCCGTGGGTCTTATAAGCTGAGTCAGTATAGGTATCAAGCTCAGCCAAACGTCGTGGATGATCCCGGGTCTCCGGCGGTAATTGAGTATTGCGAGTGTTGTGGAGGTTATATATAGAGAATCCTTTCAATTTTTCTGCATGCCGCGTGAAGCTCATTGTAATTGCCATTGTTTTGCCAAGATCTACGATAAACAAAGCTTTTGCACTCTTTCATTTCTGTGAGATTAAAACTTGCTCCCGAACCTTTTCTGGCGGACTTGCTTGGGCTACTGTAGGTTGAGCCATTGAGTTATACTTCAGGTTCGTGTAAAATAATAAATCAATGGTATATTTTTTTACTGCGGCGGGCCAGCACGCATAATGACATGATCTGAGTGTACGATAATACACAATAGGATGAAATGTTTAGAAATCCCAAAAGGAACGGCTAGACCTAGTAAAGGGATATTGACTCTAGGCAGGTTTCAAACGAAGTGATATGAAAAAGGTTGACAGAGTAATTATGGCCAGTAATTGAAAATGGGTCACGCATAAACTGCTTGAGAAGAACTTCGTCTTAGAAGTCAGGAAAAATACGTTACATACAAGAACGAAGCATGGAACGTTCGGTGGTGCTTGCTGAAGACCATTTAAACAAAAAGGTGAGTATGAAGCGAACCTAAAAGTAAAATCTTTTGAGGGTACGCAGGGGAAAGAACACTAGTTGATTCGGCAGGTCTGTGGGTATTTTCGGTGATATTGGCTCCAAATATAATGCTGAATTCGCCAGTTACATTAGTACTAATCCAAGTAACTTATCCACCAGGGGCTTGTTTTTCATTAAATAGATAGAACTAGACCACTAAATGCGGTTAGTTAGGACCTAAAGTTAGTCAAACAGAGGAGTAGCCTCAGCGAGCCAGAAGGAAAATCTTGCTGTACGCAATAGCGTTGGGGACGTTCATAAGGCATTGAGTCTGCCTCAAACCACTAGTATTCTAGCCTTCGACTCGTCAACATTGGAGCTGACTCCTTCCAATGTGCACTATATAAAGTGCTGCAAGCCAGAGTAAGAATAAGCAACTTGATTGCCCAAGCTTCCACCGTGAGGCGTAGCTGGTAGTGAATCCCAAAAGAAAAACCAAGATTGGTTCATTATTTCAACTATACTGGATTACGAAATAAACAATTTTACAAACACGTACGACCTTCATATATGAGGTCATAAGAGTTCAGAAGCAAGAGCCAAAGGTACGAAGTAAAAAACAAGAGTGTGAGGCGAGCAAGACCAAAAAGGGCTGAACTGAGAAAGGCAATGGGGCGGCGAGGTGATCAGGCCAACACCAGTGAACGGTATAATAGTGAAAAATCCAGTAGTGTTAGGTCCGGAGTATTGCAATGATTTTGCGGGACTTTCTAAATCTGGCAATTACAGTTACCACAAAACCCGCCCGTTCTTGGCGACGCCAAAGTTTTGGAATAAAGGCTCCGATTTTCCTTACCTAGTTAAGCTCCTCTGTCACTGAATGCACCCACCACCTACGGCATCTGAAATCTGCGCTAATGTGTAACAGACAATCACACGCAATTCAGCTACCAAGTCAACGAGTGTTTTCTTCCTTCCTCTTATCCCCAGCTGTTGTTCCTCAGCGTAGTTCGTGAGAGCCGGTGCCTTTTGACGGGTGGGATATACCGGAGCAGATAAGCTTTCTAAGTCAGCGGAAAATGTTGAACAAAAAATAAATTCATGTGTACTTGTGTGGGGGTGAGTGAGCTTGCACGCGTGGGTAAAGACTATAATGTCAACTTGTGGAATCCTTTTCGGCAACCTCTATTCAATTTTAATTCTGCACGGGACTTTGAGTGATCTGAACCAACAGCCTGGCCAGATAGTTGTGTTGTCAGTGCTTTTCCGTAGCTCCGAAAACTGCATGTTTTGGGAAGCAACCAATGCCCAGCTATCCAGGCATAAACACAGAAAAAGGATTTTGGAAGCTCTTAACTTCAAGATTTCGTCTAGAATTTCTAGCCAAAATGATTTTGCATTGAAAATTTTGCTTAGATAACGCACTCAGTCCGAATGTCGCTTGCGACTTTACTGCACAAGAGTTTGTCAAACAGTGAGAGTTAGCTCGTAAGACGAATATATGATCTAGTGGAATTCATTAACAAACTTGTGAGTCGTTCACAGTTGGCATGAGTTGACCAGCGGATATTTGTTTTGTACTGTGTAAAGGAAGCTTTTGCTATGCATGTCAGCGGAGTGATAAGGCTGTTTGTGTATAGTGACTATGTCTCACAGGTGTAAAATAGTACCAAGATACAAATCTTGTGTACTTTCCAGGAGGAGTCCAAACGAGGAAAGTGGGTAACCTATCTAATGCGATTTTAGTGGAACTAGCTCTGGCTTGCAAACACAAAAATTCCTCCATTTTCAAACTTGGATTTGCGTACAATTAGAATTCTGAATTCACGGCTTCTAGTGGTTCTTCTTCACCCTAACTGGGAGTAACGCCACACGAAACGAGCGTCAGTATTTCCTTTGTGGTCCCTCACCTTGCCGTTCCAACCACCCGGTCAGAACTCCTAATGGTTTCTCCGATTACATCAGAAGGCTCTCACTTGAGTGAATGCTTTCTTCAGGGCTCACCACTAAATTACCAATCTTGAGGGGGCCTCCCTTGATCAACCACTTTTGTAGGGTTTGTAAAGTCCGCGGCTTCTCGTTTAACCAACGTTTTCGAGACACTAGTGAGATATTTCGCTTGTTTCCATCTCTATAGATATCTACTTTGGAGACTAACCGTACCCAGGGGCTAAAATTCGACTTCGACTCCAGGGGTCGACAAATCGGAAAGGGTGTCTCCGGAAGAGACCTGTACCACAGGGCAGTTGTTCAGGCTTCTTTCCACCTCCATCAGCCTGCTGTTCAATATCTTGCCCACCGGTTGTAGCTGTTCGACTATGTAGAAGTATTATTTTTCTAAAGGACATGGTCAGCCGTTTCCACGCCCTACCACGGTGGCAGGCCCGGGGGGAGGGGGGGGGGGGTTGAAATGCCATTTGATGTTGTGCGCCGCTTTTGGATTCCTAGGTTCGTCGTGACTGAGACTTTGGTTCCAAGTCAGTGGTTTGCGTTCAGTCTCAATAACATTAAACTTGACGTCAGTGCTTGTGTCCGATGACACACCTCTCCTGTTTGTAAAATTCTGTAGGTCTCATACAACTGAATCGGTATTCTCGAGAGTGCGACGTTTAGGTGTACGACTTGAGATTTCACGCACATACTGACATACCCGTTTTCCCCTTCATCTCCTCCATGCTTCTGACCTGCAGCGATCCGGAACGGTAGAGTCTGGTTTCAATAAATGGCTACCATACTAGGGCCACTGTCTACTCCCGCAGCTGAGTCATATATCGCCTGCCATCGACAGTCCGGCGTCCTCTACGTCGCATACAAAGCCAAATTACGCGCCTCGGGTCTTTCTCTCACCGCTGTATTTAGAATCGCTTTCGGATAGAGCTCATCACGTGATTCTTCCTCCTCTACAGTGTGTGCTGAGTGAGCGGGCCTATCATGGGTTGTCAAAGAAGTAGCATTATCGGATGTTTCGAGCAGAAGCTCAGGTGAGCTTCCGTCAGTCCACCAATTACCCGAACAATCTATCGACAAACTCCGAATTCAGATATTTATTGTGCATTTTGGAGTTCTTGGCTTTTCGTTGTTCGCTCACTCTTGTTCACACTCTGAATCTTTCGAGTGGTCGCCTCGGATTGTAACTCCTTGATGAGATTATACTATGTGGAGAGCATCTTATTAAGACCTAATGAACCCACTCATGCACTACCAAAGAGATGATGACAATTAGTGTTCAGTAAGTATTTCTCGAATCCAAGCAACCATAATGACAAGAAAAGCAGCTATTTTGCAAGAATGAAATATGATCAACTCCGAAAGAGATGATAGGTCGGCGGCAACCATCGTCAACGCAGTGTCTTTGGTTTCCGTGTAGGATGCCCAGGGTGTTTCTAGTTCATAGGAACGCCTCGCTGGCTTGTGCATGTAAAAAATTTGGGTTCTTCCGTCCTCGTGTTTAGTGGCAGGAAATAAGTCTGCTGGGTTGCTGGCAGGCCTTGCATGTTGTCACTGGCCTGTATTTGTCTCGTGACCTGCTGAAATGGCCCTTGGAGTTTTTAACTTGACACGGCACCATCGGTGAGTTTGTCCAAAACCCTTCCGACCAGATGCTGGAATTGCCGCTTTTCGTTGTCGTCTGTACCTCTTTTATAGCCAACACTGTTGTACCAACTTCAAGACGCGGATTGGATCCCGACTTTGTGGAAGTAGCGCTTACCTTGTAGAACGGGATCCTTAGGAGGTGGTTCTTATCATCCAAACACCACAATCTTGCAGTCGAATTCAGGGGCATGGGAAAATAAGTTCGACCCTCTTATTCGGCTCGTACTACCCGAAGGTGAAAGTTGATGAATTTGTGAGTTTCAGCAGCTGCTTGCGGGTGATTCTGAGCCCGCCCGGTTTTTGTTTGTCCCCTGGTCAAGCAGCTAGTACTGGTTGATCTTATTTCTACGAAACCACGGCAGTTGAACTTTTGTCGGAAAGTGGCCACGGAGAAATGAAACCAAGTGGATCAAGCAAAATAGGGGTAGCCGAGAGAACTTTAGAACACAGCATAAAAACGGATTTACCCTTCTCAGCATTCCACTACATGATCGGAGTGCACACCAGTGATACTGTTGGTGAGTTCAACTCTGGAACTCCATCTACTTTCTTGTTGTACGGGATAGTCTCCAACGGTCAGTGAGCACTTGATATCCTTTCGGGGGATAAAACCCCCCTTTTTCCAGTAATTCTGTCAACCCGACTAGAGTTCCACGGCGGAGCTATTGTCATGAGTGGCTTGTACATGAACAATGAACCTCGAAAATTTATGATCTAATTCTCCGCTTTCAACGTACTGATACATTTCAGGTATACTTTCTCATGGCGCGTAGAGCATGAGCATTCTATGTTCATGTTCTCGACTCTGTTGTTCTGTGTCTGTAAATTTCCACTGTAGGAAACATTTGCCGAGCGCTCCACTCATGCATGAAAACTACCCGCAGGAGGTTCAAAATCCCGGCCTCTGACCCGCTGTTTAAGCCCCAAACCGTTAGACCACATGACACGTACGTCACACAAACGAGACTTCTGCCAGGTTCATCCGTTCACGTCGACCCATATCACTTCTGTCCTTTTACAAATGCGGCTACTCGTACCTTCATATTAGTAACGCCTCGGCGTATACAAATTTGTAGTCATAGTTGTAGATTATTTTCTTATCCTGTGACTGATGCCAATTTTTCTTGATAGCCCAAAAGCTTCTTGATTTACTATCTGTACCGCAGCCATGCTGTGCTGCAGTTTTGCTTGGCTCCTTGCTGAGTGGACCGTTAGTGATTGCAATGTCCCCATTTACTAGACAACCCTCTGTACTGTTGTTCGTGGTTGCTCACATGAATGTAAATCATTTGCACTTATGTATTTCTACGTATTGCTTTATCTAGAAGCACGAATTTACGATGAACACGGTTATCCGATTGGAATTCGTTCTGCTACCCGTAGCCGTGTACAGCCCATGTGATGCGTAAAGCTAGTGGGGCTAGGTTTTCTGCTTTTCTGCTGGTTTAACTAATCGGGATAGTTCATAAAACACAATAATGGCTGCATCCGGCAAAAATGAAATCAAGGTCAGAAGGTCGAAATGACCAGAACTGGGTGGATCTGGATGATGAAATAGAATAGTTTAAACGGTCGGTCAGAAATGGGTAAAACGAATGAAAGGCTTGCACGATGATCAGTTATATTGTTTGCCTGTGTAAAAAGCAGAAATTTCCTGAGACACATATATATTGGCCCGATGTGTTTTATTGCAAGGAAAGGACTTGGAATGTGAATCAGTTGGGCAGAAACGAAACAATGGACGTGAAATTGGCTGGCAAACAAGGAAGTGGGCTTCAGCTGGTGCATAGTAACGAGGACAGGCGAACACCAATTGATAAACTTCTGAAGGTAGTTCAGTTCAGTTCAGTTCAGTTTGCACAGAACTTGGTGTGGCTAGAGCCAATCGTGTGTCCAGATAGTTGTGTTGTCGGCGCGTTTCCGTAGATTGCAATAGTGGGGATGAGAGAAATCCTAAATAGCCGAAGAGATACAGGTGGGACCAAAAGAATTGGTTGCCTTGTGGTGAGTAGATCACGATATATCAATATAAAAACAAATGCAGATGACAGAACCACGTAAAATAAGAAGCTACCCTAATAGTATACGCGAGGGTTTACAAAAGTAATTATAAAGTGGTGAAAAGATGATTGAAAACTGAACTTCTTTCTGGGAAGGGTATCACGTGACTTCAAAAAAGCTACAAAGCCGCCGGCCTAATGGACCTCCGAAGACCGCTCGAAGGGGAACGACGGTAACGAGAGGAAAGTAACTTGTGGGCGAAAGTGATACCGTGTTCGAGGTGGTAAAATGCGATGACTGGATAACGGTGGAGCCGGTTATATTTATTCAAGGAACAATATAGGCGAAAGGTTGCCACTTTGATAACAAGAGAATTCTAAAGGGGGCAAAGAAATTGGAGCCAAGATAAAAAATAGTTAACTTTGAAATAGGTAGATAATGGTGTATCAGTGTGAGCATGGTGACTGAAAAGTAGATCAGTGTGACATATTTAGGTAAGGCAGTAGATTATGCAAGTAGTCTGCGGAAGTGTTGATGAAATAAGTTGCAGACAAGTGGCTGCCAACCATTGGTCCTAATCTAAGGTAAAACGGGGCTACAATGCTTTGGAACTATTTAGGCCAAGACGGTTGTCCAAAAAGAAGCATCAGATTTAAGAAAGTAATTCCATCGACGACCATGACGGCAATATTCGACGGACGGATATCGAACCGGCCGATTGCATACAGTCGGACGATTCATCAAGGATGCCATTGCCGGAGAGATGACGAAAGTAGCGGCCAGAGGAAAACAGGCAAACTTAAACGAGTTGATTACTTAGTGGTGATTGGATCTTGGATTAGTCAAGCAGGTCAGATGACAGACTCTTGTGGTATGGATAGCTGCGGTAATAGCGCCTGGGTAGCTTGCAAAATTGATGACAATGTAGGTGACCAACAGGAATATCTATCAGGGTAGATCACTTGAACAGGAGGAAGCAAAGAGAAACTTAATACGTGCTCTGCTGGTGCGCAAAAATGGGAGGGACTCGATGAATGCAAGATCATTATGGTCAATTGCAAAAGCTTAAAGTGGACGAAAAGATGGGCGTGTGAACGGACCAGACAATCACGTCAAACCACTCTACTGGAGTACCTCGGAAGAATAATCCACCAAGGTTATAATAACAATCTTCCGATGTGTACGAAATTTGCTTCAGCAGACCGGTCAGAAACTTCTGTCTCATTTTTTCGTGCACATAAACTACCGCTGTTCGGTAATATCTTATACGTATTTGCCCTTTCCACACCTCGCCTCCTCCTGTATGACTGGATTGCAGTGACCCTTTGGCCCCTCTATCTCTCCCTACCATACAACTGACAGCCGACAACCGGCCCTGCATTAACCCGTTTGCTAGTCTATGGTATTTTACCGCACTTGATTGGACCATTCCCCTACTGTGTGCGCCCGCCGGTTTCACCGCTACTACGATCAGAACATTCGTCGGAAACATCTATGTCCCTTCTCACGTTGTGCTTCTTTGTCTGAAATCTTGCTGTCCCTCCTGCCATGCCACCTAGACTCACACCTGTGCTTGGTGATTGCAACCTGGACATCTGACAACTTGCCTCTCTTTTCGTTGGTTCTGTAAACTCCTGCCATGCATCAGTCTCCCTCAGAGTAGCGACCTCTCCACTGTGCAAGAGTCTCCATCAATCTATCGCCAAATGCTTCCACTTGCGTGCCTGGTCTACCACTCATCTCGAATTGGCTTGTTTCAACGGTATATCTTCCCGCACTTTCATTGTTACCGCGAATTGCGCGTTCGCACCACTGGTTGGACTTGTCTTGTCAAGACTACTGTTGGCTCATTGCCGGTCACTGTTGCCGTACCATTCAAAATTGAAGTGTGTACACGTATCTTGTTTGACTTCGCTCCTATAGTACACGCAGCAGTTGGAAAATTCGTATTCCGGACTAGACGGGTTATTGGTTTCCTGTGAGTCACTAAACAGCGGATTGGAATTTCGTAACCGTACTAACTTTTGGCCCTTTGCAGCTGACCTGTCGAAGCAGTGACCGGTTTGGCCGGAACCTGCCTGTCCAGAAAGCACGTGTTTTGGTCACAACCTGCCAGTCGAGTTACTGCTCCATTCTGGTCGTTGCACGAAGCTGACTGGCGCAACTTCTTAATTATCGATCAGCCTTGGTTCTTTGGTGAAGAAATGCCGGAGATAAGAAATCGGAACTCTGAGGGAACGTCAAGCTGTGGTCAAGCCAGTGGATTCATGCTAGATACTGTTTCCTGTCATGGCACTATAATAAGTGGTAAAAGTAGCTTGGTCGTGTACGTTCTGTGGCACTTAGTGGAGAGCTCAGAGAGGAACAGACTAGACTGGATATGGAGCCATCGTTGAAGGTAGTAGAAACGACCAAAACGAATATACTCAGCGCCCAAAGGAAGGTTGAAATGGCTCGACTAGCCGCGTCACTAAGAGAATAGGACTCGGACTACATGGCGGATGAGGACATTGGAGCCATGCTGCTGTCTGGAACAATGAACTTTGTGGGAGAATGCCGCTCTTCAATTATTCACGCTTCCAACGGAATAGTGCCACCCGTCTTCACCACAGACCCAAATAAGTCAGACACCAGAATGCAATTGCAAAGGGCCTTGCTGCCCGTGATCAGAGGACGGGAGCTCTCAAAAGTAGAACCTCTTAGACCTGGAGGAGACTCAGGAAAATTCTGAACCTTCGTTCGCCGGTTTTGGACGCACGTGGGAGCCAGATTCACTGGTGAGGAGCTGAGGTTACTATACCATCTGCGTTTTTGCTACGGCCGTGCAAACCTATTGATTCAACAATGCGTCATAATGAGACCGTAAAGGTTTTTCTGATCTTGAGTAACACGAAGCCAGATAAACAAATACCGAATTCGGAACAAGACTGACTCACTGATTTAACGGCACTCAACTGTACGGCCACGAAGTTTAGCAATGGAGACCGGAGTTCAGCGAAGGTCACTGCTAGGTTCCACCGTCACGGCAGTCCCAGTTCGAATGAGAAATATGCCGCGGCGTATGAGCAAAATATAAAAAATTATCAAGTGTAGTGTTTGGTGCGTGCAGTACGTGTTGGAGGGTCAACAAGATAAAGAGCATAGTCTCAACAAAACAGGTGTGTGACAACGGCTGAGAGGGATTTTTACACATGTAGTTGACACCGTCCACCAAATCCTTCCAAGAAACGGTCAACACCCAAGCAGTGGAAAGCGGTACTGGCTCGCCCCAACCTACCTAGACCCTAAATTGAGTGCGTGCCTCGGCCGCCACGAGCCTCTAGTGTTGTTGATTAGTCGCAGACACGCTTGCTGATCTTGAATTTGTGCTCCATACATCCATGTCTTGTAGTTTCATCTGAAGGTGATACGACGTTATTGGTATACGAAAATGGGGGTTCGGTTTAATCAGGATGCGTAGACAAGTCACGAAATGTAGAGAACAAGAGCCTCCTCGACTAAGAGTAAAGTACATGGCAAAATGTGAATTCTTGATGAGAAATTGAGGTGTCCACAAGGTACTTGGAACCCTAGGGAGTTGAAAGTTTGTTGCAATCACTGTGAAAGTATGTTAAGCTGAAAACATATAGCAACTTAAACACAGATTGGATAATAATAATAAAGTTCGGAGGTTCCGAAAATAGAGATGTTTCCACAATCGGTCAAAAAGTGGTTTTTCCAAAATTTCCTCTACTCCACAAACAATATCTTTTCGTGTGCTAAATTGAAGTTTCGACAAACTGACTCCATTGTGAAGTGTGAGCTCCTTATCGAATTCGACGGAAATGTTCCTCAAAGACCATGTAAACGATTCGGACCTACAGGAGAACTCAAGGGCTGAATAAATAAATTCAGCTTCAGCCGGCATCAGCAGACTTGGTTTGAGCTGGGCCCGCCGCGTTGACGTCGCCCTTGCCTCCATCACCTTCAAGGAAATATATCTTACGGAAATCTCATAATACGTCTCCTTTGTTCGTTTTCGCCACTACCGTGCGTACGAGGCCATCGATTTCTGTAAAGCAGCTCTTGGTATCTCCAATGGGCCATTAGTCTTTACTTAAGTGGCAAGCCACAAGGATGATGATATCGCCGCTTATAAACGAGCTATCTTTGGAGACCCACTTTTGAAGACGCTGTGGCGTCGACAAATACTCCCTTGTCCAAAGTTTCCAGGATGCCTGTGCCAGGTGTTTCATCTGATTCCATCTTTGATGCACATTCCACGTAACGTTTTTGGCGTGATTGCTCCTGAGTCTGAGCGCAATAACTGCAGACTGTTTGGAGTGAGGGCCAGTTCGCCCTCCGGGCCTGGAACGGTTGGCTCCAGGGGCCTGGTTTTAGTTTGCTTTCTACTTCTGTCCGTAAGTAATCAGCATCTCGTTATCGAGGGTCTGCTGTGGGATCGGGGCAGTGAGTACTTTTCTAATCGATCGTATCAATCTCTCCCAAACGCAACCCCGATAACTGGCATAAGGTGGGTTGAAGAGCCATTCTACCCCCTGCTAGCGTCTTGTCTCGTATTTTGGCGTGGTCCAGTAACTTCTACCATTTCTCGAACTCTTTACGACCTCCAACGAAAGTGCAGCCATTGTCTGAGTAGACTTTCTTGGGGAAACCCCGCCCCGAAATGAACCTTTGGAATGCCACGAGGAGCGAATCGGAGACCATATTGTGCTGTAATTTGAGAAGGACTTCTCTGGATTGTAAACATGTTATCAGGCAGCCATACCGCTTTTGCGTGCTCTCATGTTTTCGTACAAGTGATGAGCCAAGATAACCGAAGCCAGTTACCAAGAACAGACAACATCTCGGTTGAGCTCTCACAGCTAGAAAGGGGGCCATCGTTTGCTGGCCTGCTACTGTATTTCGGCAAAGACAAACAGTGCAACTGCCCATAACTCGCTTGACCGTAGCCGGTCCCTTGGTCACCCAAAATCGCCGAAGCACATTGTTCAATTAGTGGTTCAGACACGCGTGTCCATCTTCTCGATGTACATGGCCTACCAGGCATCTCGTGATGCTGTGGTCACCAAAAACTTTCACGGGATGTTTTGTTTCGTACCCTGGATTCGAATTCGTCAACCGTCCTCCAACTCTCAGTGGATTGTTGGCTCTCGTAGGGTGTATTCTTTGGACGCTGCAGTGCAACAAGCAGCTTTTTTTGGCATTATCATCTATCCTGGCCAGCTCATGGGTCTCGAACCGGAAGACTTCAAGTTGTATTAGGCTTAGGACATGGAGTTTGGCTTGGTTCAGCTGGCCCGGTAGTATCGTTCCCACTTTTGACGTGTTCTGTGGTCGTGTGCCTCGCAAAATCCTAAGGAGCATTTTATATCTCGCCCATCAGACCACAACTTTTATCATTTTATTTCCGGTCAGGGAAATGGCACAGTTTTCTATTGGGCGTACGCCTCGCGTGGAGTTTGTGGCCAGTATCAGTCGCTTCATTTCGATGTCGCTATCCTCAGGGTTAGGTTTTAATATGGTGGCCACATCTTTTCAGATGCAGTTGGAGAGTTCGACCCCGTTGTCAACATCCGCGGCCTTTCTAGAGTTATTAGGCCCCCACAGCGGGAGTCAACCGTGTTAATGGCAGATTGTACATAGTGCCCCTTATCGGCCTTAGTTGACTCATGAGTTGTAGCGAGTCTGTTTTCCGCGGTGTTACAACGAGTGTTAGAGCTGTTTGTGTAATGCAGTACTGTGGCTGAACCCGTCCAGAAGTTTGATTCCAAGTTTGTCTGATCAAACCACCTTCCAATCAGTGTCGCGGCTTTCACGGCCAGTACGGATGCAGTCAGTTATAGCCTCGGAATAGATGCAGTCTCCAGTGGATTTACTCTCGCCTTTGCGAATGCTATCTGATTTTGCTGCCCATCATTTTTATCTACCCAGCAGCCATAAGCCACTACCCCGTAGCCTACTTCGGATGCGTCTGAAAACAAATAGAGGTGGGATTCGCGTGTGCTCCTAGCTCCTAGCAAGTATGTTGGTATCTTTATCTCGCCAAGTTGATCCAGGCCGTGTAACCAGTCACGTCATCGTTTGTCGTTGTCTTCCTGGAGAGGTTCGCCCCGACCCGCCCCTCTTTGGAACGGCGATTGCAGCAAGCACTTCCCCGGTAACGACCATGGCGAAATGAAACCTAAATATCGCAGAGGCTTGGGACTAGTGATAGGGTCTCTAACCTTGTGGCTGGTCCTTTGGGTAGGTCCACAGTAAATATTAATTCGTCACCTTCGGACTACCATTGAACTCCAAGCTTAAGCCCCATTTGTAAAGAGGACTCAAAAGCTTCCTCGCATACTCCATTTCCTAGGCTTCAGAATAACATTGGGCACCCCTGGGCTGCTTGAAGTTCACTTTGTGAAGCTCAACCCTCCTGTCTCTAGGGTGGCGGTCGGTTCGGTTATGTATAGAATGGAGGTATTTGATTTGCCAAAGGAACGCAGAAAATCATCCACGTAGAAATGGTCCATTGCGCTTCCTAACAGATTACTGGTACCGCTGAAAATCTTGATGTTTCCCCGGAGGGCAAAGCTAGGAAAGAAAGGAGGTAATACCGTCCCAAAGGGATGAACAGTCAGCCTGTATACCTCTGGTGTACGATTTACCTCGCTTCCAGGCCACCAGAGAGGATGGAAGATTTTCATATATTCAGCTAGCATTTTCAGTTGTAGAAGCTTCTGAAGAATTTTCGCAGAGACATCTATTATTTCTAGCCAAAAACGACATAAAACTCGGCTAGTGGTGTCGTCCAGCCTGGGCACTGTAGCATATGGTCGGTGAGTGACATATCTCGACTCTTCACGGCACAATCCAAGACCACCCCGACCTTCCCGGGCCTCGTTGGGCTCACGAGTGGGTGACAAGGTAGACACCACCTCAAATTTGAGCTGATCGTCGCTAAGTCTGCTCTTTCTACACAACCCGAGTCCGTGTTATGTTGCATGGCTCGCATATATTCAATTCTTGTTTGTGGTTCTCGAATTAGCCTGCTTTCGAGGAAGCATAATCTTTTCGAAGCCACTTCTCGGCCATTTGGCATAGGTTTTATACTGGGTCTCCATGGGACAGGAGTCTATATGCGATCTATTATACACATGACGTTTTCAGCTGCCATTTTCAGAGCTGACCTATTTTCTCGCGAAGGGACGTCCCTGTCAATGGTCACGCCGACAAATGTGGTTGAATACGGCCATCGGAATGTCTGTTCAATGTTTGCCGTTTGCACGTAAGTGCTGTTGATTTGGATCCGCTTGACGTACCTACATTTTGCACTACCATATACAGTCCAACAGAACACTGTGCGTTCTGCACCCAGTGCTTTACGGCTTCCTGTTCGTTGACCTAGGACTCAGTGTGCTTCTAGTATATCACAACGGATCAGCAGATCTACTTCGTTATTTTGCCACTCCTTAATTGTGACCCCGTCGAGATGCGGCCACTGTCTCACAATCGATGGTACCTACTGTGATGCTCTCATCGGCAAATCTTTTATGACGAATGTTTCAAGGCTTTTCTTCTCTTCTGTTGTTGACTAAGGAAGCGAGCAGTAGAAGCAGTTTGATTGGTTGGATGATCTGGGTGCTATTCGCTGTGCCCACCTCCAATAAGGATTGGTCCCTTCTGATCAGATATCTCTCTGCAAATTTGTTCCTCGCCAGAGTGGTTTTCAAACCCATATTCACGGAGGCCAACGCTCTTATCACTACATGTGGGGTCTCTACGCCGACTGCTATTACTCCCAGGCGTCAGGTACTCGAAAGTATTGTCTCGCCAAGGTCTGCTGACCCCCTGAGCTTCAGCGGATCATCTACTATGTAGTTCTGCGTGTAAGCTGCGCACCACGGTCTCCGATGTGTGAAGGGCTTCTCGACCCGATCGATAATCTAAAGGATTTGGAGCTATGCTGCAGTTTTGTGTTTTTATCACCAGACTGATTGGAGAACCTGACGCGCCTTTGGAACGTCTTGCTTCTGATAGTACACCATCGCTCAAGTTTCGAGCGACCTTATTTGGCTTTCGAAACTGGATTTCCAAGATTTCACGTGTTCGGGTGTAACCCTGTCCGGGATCCAGCATCGAGCACCTCTTCATCGCGTCCCTGGCCCTTTCACGACAGCGCCCTAGCAGATACAAGAATGTCTGCCATGGACCAGATACTCTCCACCTACAAAGTTCTAGTATTGTTCAGTGAATTAGCAGTGATGTTCAGCGCTCCCATCAAGTGGGGCACTTTGGTGGGTCATTTGCTGGTGTTTCGCTGGAGCGCTGAGCTTCAATCCTTCCATGGAATTGCTAAGCTGAATGATCGCATGCTGTGTGGTTTCCAAGACCACCCTCCGCTCCTGTCCTCAAAGTCGTTCTCTCCTGGCCCACTCACCTTCATCTCTAGCCCACCCAAGCTGGTTTTCTAGTTTCACTATTCTCAACCTATGAATATCTTCAAGTTTAATTTCTATACCATCGGTGGAAATACATGAAGTTGCACTGACAGGACTAGTAGACCTAGCAATACCTAAGGAATTGGTATCACCCAGAAATACCTCAGAGACATGTTTCGGTACTTCCTGTCCAGCTTCGGTTTGCTTTTGCCCTCTCCTTGACACTTCTGATGGAGTTCCTAGTGAAGATTCCAAATTGAGAGCTGTAACGGTTATTCTAACCTTGAGTGACACGTAGCCGAATTAGCGAGTACCAAGGTCAGAACAAGATTGATTCGCTGATTCAACGGTACCGAATTAGCGAAGTATACGCATATGATCTGGGTGCAAACCTCAACCGTACGGCCACGAAGTTTAGCAATGGAGACCGGAGTTCAGCGAAGGTCACTGCTAGGTTCCACCGTCACGGCAGTCCCAGTTCGAATGAGAAATATGCCGCGGCGTATGAGCAAAATATAAAAAATTATCAAGTGTAGTGTTTGGTGCGTGCAGTACGTGTTGGAGGGTCAACAAGATAAAGAGCATAGTCTCAACAAAACAGGTGTGTGGCAACGGCTGAGAGGGATTTCCACACATGTAGTTGACACCGTCCACCAAATCCTTCCAAGAAACGGTCAACACCCAAGCAGTGGAAAGCGGTACTGGCTCGCCCCAACCTACCTAGACCCTAAATTGAGTGCGTGCCTCGGCCGCCACGAGCCTCTAGTGTTGTTGACTAGTCGCAGACACGCTTGCTGATCTTGAATTTGTGCTCCGATTGCATACAGTCAGACGAGTCATCAAGGATGCCATTGCCGGAGAGATGACGAAAGTAGCGGCCAGAGGAAAACAGGCAAACTTAAACGAGTTGATTACTTAGTGGTGATTGGATCTTGGATTAGTCAAGCAGGTCAGATGACAGACTCTTGTGGTATGGATAGCTGCGGTAATAGCGCCTGGGTAGCTTGCAAAATTGATGACAATGTAGGTGACCAACAGGAATATCTATCAGGGTAGATCACTTGAACAGGAGGAAGCAAAGAGAAACTTAATACGTGCTCTGCTGGTGCGCAAAAATGGGAGGGACTCGATGAATGCAAGATCATTATGGTCAATTGCAAAAGCTTAAAGTGGACGAAAAGATGGGCGTGTGAACGGACCAGACAATCACGTCAAACCACTCTACTGGAGTACCTCGGAAGAATAATCCACCAAGGTTATAATAACAATCTTCCGATGTGTACGAAATTTGCTTCAGCAGACCGGTCAGAAACTTCTGTCTCATTTTTTCGTGCACATAAACTACCGCTGTTCGGTAATATCTTATACGTATTTGCCCTTTCCACACCTCGCCTCCTCCTGTATGACTGGATTGCAGTGACCCTTTGGCCCCTCTATCTCTCCCTACCATACAACTGACAGCCGACAACCGGCCCTGCATTAACCCGTTTGCTAGTCTATGGTATTTTACCGCACTTGATTGGACCATTCCCCTACTGTGTGCGCCCGCCGGTTTCACCGCTACTACGATCAGAACATTCGTCGGAAACATCTATGTCCCTTCTCACGTTGTGCTTCTTTGTCTGAAATCTTGCTGTCCCTCCTGCCATGCCACCTAGACTCACACCTGTGCTTGGTGATTGCAACCTGGACATCTGACAACTTGCCTCTCTTTTCGTTGGTTCTGTAAACTCCTGCCATGCATCAGTCTCCCTCAGAGTAGCGACCTCTTCACTGTGCAAGAGTCTCCATCAATCTATCGCCAAATGCTTCCACTTGCGTGCCTGGTCTACCACTCATCTCGAATTGGCTTGTTTCAACGGTATATCTTCCCGCACTTTCATTGTTACCGCGAATTGCGCGTTCGCACCACTGGTTGGACTTGTCTTGTCAAGACTACTGTTGGCTCATTGCCGGTCACTGTTGCCGTACCATTCAAAATTGAAGTGTGTACACGTATCTTGTTTGACTTCGCTCCTATAGTACACGCAGCAGTTGGAAAATTCGTATTCCGGACTAGACGGGTTATTGGTTTCCTGTGAGTCACTAAACAGCGGATTGGAATTTCGTAACCGTACTAACTTTTGGCCCTTTGCAGCTGACCTGTCGAAGCAGTGACCGGTTTGGCCGGAACCTGCCTGTCCAGAAAGCACGTGTTTTGGTCACAACCTGCCAGTCGAGTTACTGCTCCATTCTGGTCGTTGCACGAAGCTGACTGGCGCAACTTCTTAATTATCGATCAGCCTTGGTTCTTTGGTGAAGAAATGCCGGAGATAAGAAATCGGAACTCTGAGGGAACGTCAAGCTGTGGTCAAGCCAATGGATTCATGCTAGATACTGTTTCCTGTCATGGCACTATAATAAGTGGTAAAAGTAGCTTGGTCGTGTACGTTCTGTGGCACTTAGTGGAGAGCTCAGAGAGGAACAGACTAGACTGGATATGGAGCCATCGTTGAAGGTAGTAGAAACGACCAAAACGAATATACTCAGCGCCCAAAGGAAGGTTGAAATGGCTCGACTAGCCGCGTCACTAAGAGAATAGGACTCGGACTACATGGCGGATGAGGACATTGGAGCCATGCTGCTGTCTGGAACAATGAACTTTGTGGGAGAATGCCGCTCTTCAATTATTCACGCTTCCAACGGAATAGTGCCACCCGTCTTCACCACAGACCCAAATAAGTCAGACACCAGAATGCAATTGCAAAGGGCCTTGCTGCCCGTGATCAGAGGACGGGAGCTCTCAAAAGTAGAACCTCTTAGACCTGGAGGAGACTCAGGAAAATTCTGAACCTTCGTTCGCCGGTTTTGGACGCACGTGGGAGCCAGATTCACTGGTGAGGAGCTGAGGTTACTATACCATCTGCGTTTTTGCTACGGCCGTGCAAACCTATTGATTCAACAATGCGTCATAATGAGACCGTAAAGGTTTTTCTGATCTTGAGTAACACGAAGCCAGATAAACAAATACCGAATTCGGAACAAGACTGACTCACTGATTTAACGGCACTCAACTGTACGGCCACGAAGTTTAGCAATGGAGACCGGAGTTCAGCGAAGGTCACTGCTAGGTTCCACCGTCACGGCAGTCCCAGTTCGAATGAGAAATATGCCGCGGCGTATGAGCAAAATATAAAAAATTATCAAGTGTAGTGTTTGGTGCGTGCAGTACGTGTTGGAGGGTCAACAAGATAAAGAGCATAGTCTCAACAAAACAGGTGTGTGACAACGGCTGAGAGGGATTTTTACACATGTAGTTGACACCGTCCACCAAATCCTTCCAAGAAACGGTCAACACCCAAGCAGTGGAAAGGGGTACTGGCTCGCCCCAACCTACCTAGACCCTAAATTGAGTGCGTGCCTCGGCCGCCACGAGCCTCTAGTGTTGTTGACTAGTCGCAGACACGCTTGCTGATCTTGAATTTGTGCTCCGATTGCATACAGTCAGACGAGTCATCAAGGTTGCCATTGCCGGAGAGATGACGAAAGTAGCGGCCAGAGGAAAACAGGCAAACTTAAACGAGTTGATTACTTAGTGGTGATTGGATCTTGGATTAGTCAAGCAGGTCAGATGACAGACTCTTGTGGTATGGATAGCTGCGGTAATAGCGCCTGGGTAGCTTGCAAAATTGATGACAATGTAGGTGACCAACAGGAATATCTATCAGGGTAGATCACTTGAACAGGAGGAAGCAAAGAGAAACTTAATACGTGCTCTGCTGGTGCGCAAAAATGGGAGGGACTCGATGAATGCAAGATCATTATGGTCAATTGCAAAAGCTTAAAGTGGACGAAAAGATGGGCGTGTGAACGGACCAGACAATCACGTCAAACCACTCTACTGGAGTACCTCGGAAGAATAATCCACCAAGGTTATAATAACAATCTTCCGATGTGTACGAAATTTGCTTCAGCAGACCGGTCAGAAACTTCTGTCTCATTTTTTCGTGCACATAAACTACCGCTGTTCGGTAATATCTTATACGTATTTGCCCTTTCCACACCTCGCCTCCTCCTGTATGACTGGATTGCAGTGACCCTTTGGCCCCTCTATCTCTCCCTACCATACAACTGACAGCCGACAACCGGCCCTGCATTAACCCGTTTGCTAGTCTATGGTATTTTACCGCACTTGATTGGACCATTCCCCTACTGTGTGCGCCCGCCGGTTTCACCGCTACTACGATCAGAACATTCGTCGGAAACATCTATGTCCCTTCTCACGTTGTGCTTCTTTGTCTGAAATCTTGCTGTCCCTCCTGCCATGCCACCTAGACTCACACCTGTGCTTGGTGATTGCAACCTGGACATCTGACAACTTGCCTCTCTTTTCGTTGGTTCTGTAAACTCCTGCCATGCATCAGTCTCCCTCAGAGTAGCGACCTCTTCACTGTGCAAGAGTCTCCATCAATCTATCGCCAAATGCTTCCACTTGCGTGCCTGGTCTACCACTCATCTCGAATTGGCTTGTTTCAACGGTATATCTTCCCGCACTTTCATTGTTACCGCGAATTGCGCGTTCGCACCACTGGTTGGACTTGTCTTGTCAAGACTACTGTTGGCTCATTGCCGGTCACTGTTGCCGTACCATTCAAAATTGAAGTGTGTACACGTATCTTGTTTGACTTCGCTCCTATAGTACACGCAGCAGTTGGAAAATTCGTATTCCGGACTAGACGGGTTATTGGTTTCCTGTGAGTCACTAAACAGCGGATTGGAATTTCGTAACCGTACTAACTTTTGGCCCTTTGCAGCTGACCTGTCGAAGCAGTAACCGGTTTGGCCGGAACCTGCCTGTCCAGAAAGCACGTGTTTTGGTCACAACCTGCCAGTCGAGTTACTGCTCCATTATGGTCGTTGCACGAAGCTGACTGGCGCAACTTCTTAATTATCGATCAGCCTTGGTTCTTTGGTGAAGAAATGCCGGAGATAAGAAATCGGAACTCTGAGGGAACGTCAAGCTGTGGTCAAGCCAGTGGATTCATGCTAGATACTGTTTCCTGTCATGGCACTATAATAAGTGGTAAAAGTAGCTTGGTCGTGTACGTTCTGTGGCACTTAGTGGAGAGCTCAGAGAGGAACAGACTAGACTGGATATGGAGCCATCGTTGAAGGTAGTAGAAACGACCAAAACGAATATACTCAGCGCCCAAAGGAAGGTTGAAATGGCTCGACTAGCCGCGTCACTAAGAGAATAGGACTCGGACTACATGGCGGATGAGGACATTGGAGCCATGCTGCTGTCTGGAACAATGAACTTTGTGGGAGAATGCCGCTCTTCAATTATTCACGCTTCCAACGGAATAGTGCCACCCGTCTTCACCACAGACCCAAATAAGTCAGACACCAGAATGCAATTGCAAAGGGCCTTGCTGCCCGTGATCAGAGGACGGGAGCTCTCAAAAGTAGAACCTCTTAGACCTGGAGGAGACTCAGGAAAATTCTGAACCTTCGTTCGCCGGTTTTGGACGCACGTGGGAGCCAGATTCACTGGTGAGGAGCTGAGGTTACTATACCATCTGCGTTTTTGCTACGGCCGTGCAAACCTATTGATTCAACAATGCGTCATAATGAGACCGTAAAGGTTTTTCTGATCTTGAGTAACACGAAGCCAGATAAACAAATACCGAATTCGGAACAAGACTGACTCACTGATTTAACGGCACTCAACTGTACGGCCACGAAGTTTAGCAATGGAGACCGGAGTTCAGCGAAGGTCACTGCTAGGTTCCACCGTCACGGCAGTCCCAGTTCGAATGAGAAATATGCCGCGGCGTATGAGCAAAATATAAAAAATTATCAAGTGTAGTGTTTGGTGCGTGCAGTACGTGTTGGAGGGTCAACAAGATAAAGAGCATAGTCTCAACAAAACAGGTGTGTGACAACGGCTGGGAAGGATTTCCACAAGCAGGTTACAGCCACCGCGACGTTGCTACTCGAGAGCTGGAGAAACACCAAGTGATATATTTGTTCAGCCTAATCTAATCGCCAGAACGCCGTTAAACTTTGTACTGAAAAGTGACCGAAAGGTCACAAACCCTGCTGAGGCTCTATCGGGTTCCGTGATTAGGATTGGAGGTGGTAAGTCGGCTTTGAAGCAAACTGGATACGAAGCAGATACGAAGGCATTGAATACGCTGAAGTAAACCGTCCATTTCCTGCCCAAACATTCTCAGCACAAACAGGCAGAAATATTAGATGGGTTGGCGTGTATCCACAAAGAGCCTTCCTCTGCAAACCTGACCAAATTTGTGTCCTTAAGAGCTAGGATCCTTCGCAGCCACTATGGTTGTGTGGCAGATTAACGGGCGGAGGATGTTCGGGTGTCAGAACGTCCCATAGATTCAAAGGGTGGGGCTCCGAGAGAAAAGTCGAAATCGGTTTGGTTCACCGAGCCCTCAGAAGGGGACAACGAGGAGAGTCCCAGTTGTCCGAAATGCTACGCAGATCATGTTATCTGCAGAAGTACGGCGTTCGTTGGCTTACTTGTGAGAGAGCTGGTTAAAGGTGAGAAATTGGGGGCTATGTTTCCGCTGCCTCAGCAAGGGCCATCAAATCGTCAAAAGTCCACAAGTTAAAAACTGTATGATGCAAAACTGCCGTGGTTTGCACCATCCTTTACCGCACATCACAAGAAGTAAGCAGAGCCTCGAGAAGACAGCCAGTGTGTTTCCCTTTAAGCTGCTGAGCAACGATGTGATCCTCGGAATGACTCCAGTTAACGTTTGTACCCAGGACGTATGGTTTAACCCTGAGCCCTTTTGCACAGTGGCTCGGATGCAAATCTAATACAGGAGAATATGTTCTCTCGTATTAGTCCAGAGGCCACCTCCGCCCCATTGACCCTGAAAACTGTGAGCGGCTCATCATGATATCTCGGAAAATTTACTAGCCTGAAGGTGTACGCATTAGATCGATCAGAGTCCATTGGTGTAAAAAATGCCTTCTTCCCCTCCCTCTCCCTATCGACTTCCGAAAATCCTTTATCGGTAATTGCAGCAAACTGGCGACAACTACAGAATCTACCGTTTACAACAATCATCGGTGAGGACCTCACCCTTCTCACTGGATTTCGTGTTCCAGAAGCTCACTGGGTCCTAGACAAGAGACTTGGTGGGTGAAAACAAACTTAGGCAGTGAAGACTCTACTTGGTTGGGCTATGTTCGTTCCCACCGGTGACTGTACCTCAAAGTTTTTGCCTAAGTACCACATGTCTCGTAGCGAAAACTCCTAAGCCGACCAAATCCACAACATTTGCCATCGCGAATTTATCCATCTAAGTTCAATAGAAGTCGCATTGTCGATTGAGGATAACACAGCCTTCAGAATCGTGAGCCAGACCACCCTGACTGCAGATGGTCACCAACTACTGCTGTTCCTATGGAAGGTTGATCACTTCACTCTTCCAAACAACTGCCATTCAGAGCCTAAACGTTTGTGGGGTATAAAAAGAACATGTAAAAGTGACCTCAAATTGCTCAAAACCTACCATGCCGTTGTCCAGCACAATCCGAATTCGTAAAATTTCGAACCCGCTCTGGTGAGGAAACCTGACAAAGTTCGCGCACCGCTCTGGTATCTGCCTCGTCATCCTGTGCTGAGCCCATCGAAGCCGTGAAAGTTTAAAGTAGCATGGGATAGTGCAGCTAACTTCAACGGTACCTCTAACTGATCAGCCAAGTCAAGGCCAGGATCCGACCAATAATCTTGCAGGGGTCCTTTTGAGGCTTCTTTTAGGAGTCAAGGCTGTATCAGCTGATATACAGGAGATGCCTTTGCAAGTTTGCATGCCCAAGCAGGATCGCAGAGCTTTCCTATCCTTTGGTGGAAAGATTATGACTAGAGCCTTGATCCGGTTGAACTACAGATGACATGCCAGCCATTTGGGGCGAATTCACCCCCATTTTGTGCCAGATCCGCCCTTAGACGCTCAGCAGAGCTAGTTGAATTGGCTTTTTGGTGTTCAACACAGGACTCTCCTTCAAAAGACTTCTACGTTGATAATTGCTATAAGGCCCTGGATAAAGAATCAGACTCCATCATCTCCTTGAAAGAGGCTTCGGAGGTGCTCTCAAGGGACGGGATCCAGCTGAGAAAATGGTTATCGAATAGTCAAAAGGTTACAAAGGTGATTCCAAACTCTGTGTGCGCCCCTTTGACAATTAGCATTGGTTCCGATCCACTCCCATCGAACCGAGCCCTGGGGATTGAAAGAAATGCTGAAAAAGACAAACTTCGCGTGAGCAAGAATTTACTGGATAGACAGTACTCAAGGAATATTTTATTATCCTGTATTTCTGCTATATTTGATCCGCTAGGAGTTGGGGCGCGTTTACTGATACAGAAGAAAGTCTTCTACAGTCGATATGCAGGAAAAAACGGGGCTGGGATGAGCCCATGAATAGGGGCGAGCTACTTCTGTGAAAAAGCTGGCTGATGACTTTAGGAGACTTGAAATAAATCCGCCCCCCTCGATACTCCTTACAGAGGGAAGCCTTTCCACCGAAGGAGGCGAAAATCCACATCTTCTGCGACGCTTCCAAAAATGCATATGGAGTAGCCGCCTACTCAAGTTTTGCCGCCTGCTCGGGTTGCAGGCACTGTTCGTTACTGGTCGGAAGATAGAGAGCGGCCCCACTGGAATCCGTCATGACACCGAGGCTGGCGTGGACTGCTGCAGTGTTGGCGGTAAGGATCCTGGAATCCCTAAGTCTAACTTGGGCTGCACACCAAGGAACTGCTATTGGTGGACTGATTCTATGACAGTGTTTTACTACGTACACAAGGTATCGACTCGGTCCTGAAACTTGGTTGCGAATAACCTGGCCATTGTTCATGAATCGACGATGCCTAGCCAATGAAGGCACGTGAGATCAGAAATGAGTCCGAATGACGTGGCCTCCCGCGATACGAGTAATGTCACTTACAAAGAAAAGTAGATAAGTGCACTCAAATTTCGAAAACCACCTGCAGCTTCGTGGTTTACAAAACCTCTGCAGCTCCGCGAATCCCCCAACGTATAGTTAAAAATATCGCCCAAATGCGCATTCCTAGTAGCTTGACAATTGGGGGAAACCCGGCTACTTTTCGATTACTTCAACCGGTGTAACTTGCTGCGAACCATAGCTAGGCTAAGTGGATTCAAAATGTGAATTACAAAAAACAGGTTGCTTAAGGTGTAGGTCGTCGCAAAGTGCTCTAATTCTTTTTTCTGAACTGTGGATTGCATGCGCAGAAGTGATCGAGATGAAGCAGTGGTAAGCTTGCATGAGCAAGACTGTTTCACTCTCTAAGAGATCAAAGCACGAGAGAGATAAAGAGACAAAGGTGTCTAGAACGAGTCACATCCATGAATTGTGCTTCGTCATCCGAGACAGCGCCTTTTGTTTTGGTGGTCGGTTGGGTTGAACAAGAAAGCACCAAACACCCTTGATTTCACCCAAGAGACATCAAGTTATAGATCTGATAATACGCTACGTCCAAGCGCAAGAAGAGCGTTGTGGAGTGGCACACACTCTCGCCATAATTTTAAAGGATACGTCGATGGTACTGGATGGAAGTGCCGTTAAAAACGTTCCAGGCGAACGCTTTGGTATGTAAAAAGGATGGCGATCTTGGAAGGACAGCAGATGGGACCACAGCAAACTTCTCGCGCAGAACCTGTCTGGTAGCTCCTTCAATATGTAGTATTGGATTACACAGGGCCCACTATTGTGAAAAGTGGAAGAGGGACGGAAAAGCCATTTGGCTGCCTTTCAACTCGTCGTAAGGTCCATGCGGCTCACTTGGAGGTGTCACATTAATTATCGACAGACTTCTTTGATGAGATTTGTGGATATACTCGGACGTCCAGACCATACCTACAGCGACAAAGGGACAGACTTCGTGGGAGCCGGTAAATAGTTGCGAGAAGGAATACGCAAATGAGACCAAGATAAAGTTAACAACCGAGCATCATCAAGCAAAATTCGGCTGCATTTCAATCCGTTTGAGGCCAGTCACAAGGGTGGAGTTTGGGAAAGAACGAGTCGCTCAGCTGGTAAAATTGTATCCGGTCCGTGCATTTCAACTCGGTCAGCCGACGATTCACTAAGCCCTTTGTTGGTGGAGGTCGAAAGGGCACCAAATAATCGACCGTTTGTGTCCCTTTAGGAGACAGCCGAGATGAACCTCCTTTGACACAAATTAGCTTGCTGCTCAGGTACCGTAGATTCTACAACTCAGTCTTGTTCTGGTTTTGTGTTTCGTGTAAACTGGCTACTCGTAGCTCGATCTGCGATTAAAAGAGAGCATACAAGCCAAGCCCCCAGCACTTCTGCTTAGCTCTGTGCGGGGTGACAAGAGTGCCGAATGAGCTATCTACTTATAAACCGACCTCATTTCTCTCAGGTTGCACCCTTTTGGGTTCTTCAACCAACTCGCTGACGCCAATCTCCGTTGTTCGTAAACACTTTCCAGTGTTCATCCGTGTGAAGTCCGCTATATTCAAACTCGTTTCTGATGATAATTGGGCTGATACTCACCAGCACCTATTAAAGGTCAAGAATAATACAAAAGCTGAACCCACTAAAGCCAACACCTGGATGCCTACCCATAAGTAGTTTGCGGCCTACTTAGGTTCCCGCGTGCCCATGTTATTTATTCTCAGCGCGAATGAAGTGTGAGCACTGGCTTCCTGTGCGGTAGTCTCAGGCTTCACCCTCTAAACATAATTTTACAAGGTGTAAAACACGTACACCTCATACATCAATAATATGAACCACCCTAGCAGCTCACGACCGGAGGGAACCCAGACAATTATCTACCGCCCAAATTTTATTCAAAACAGGTGCTCCGATAGCCGCAGTATCCAGCACAGACATCTTAGGACCCCATACGATTTCATATCTAGACCTAGAAATCTTCACCAATAACACTTTGTCTATTCCGCTACTTGTGCAGGTACATGGCCTGCCACTGCCTTAAAAACAATTCTTGAAATTGAATAACCGCGACAAAGGGCACAAATGGAAACCACCCCATAACACGACGCTTGCCATCAAGCCCGTGCTCGTCGAGAGCAGTCAGATTATGACAGCATTGTCTCCATGATCTAGAGAAGACTCATCCACTTCCCTATCTCCCTAATATCAAAAAACAGTTATCCAACCAACACACTTTGAAGCAACTCCAGTCACGCGAAAAGCGATCCTGAAAGCCGCGACTTGATCAGCCTGCAGCCTCTTATATACTACCGAATATGTGCACCATCCCCTTCAACACATTCCCTCCAAAATTCTGCTATCAACAGTTAACTTCAAAGTTCTGTCCTCGGCACAAAGCATGTGCCACCGACCGCCACAAAATGGCTTTAACCTTGCCGTATTATTACAAACACACTTAACCCACCATTTACTGCCCTAATTTGCCATTATAACCCTCGGCTGGAATCGCTTCCAAACTGCCAACCTCCTCACTTATTTCAGGCCTTGATTGCTTTCCTAAAATTGCAATCTTTGCACTTCTATTGACACGTCGGCGAAAACCCTTGATTGAAACATCGTCCAGGCCGCCACCTCTCCGGTCTCCTTCCAAATATTGCCTGTTACTTGCGTAGCCGTCGGTCTACTAGCAGGTACGCTCGGATTACCGCACTGCCTGAATGAATCTGGCTGATCGGACTGGGCCACTTCCCAGACTGATCGGCCATGGTTTAGACTTATGCTCATGCTTGCCTATGCCACGTGGAGCTTCTTTCCTTTCAGGTCATTGCAATTACATCAGGGCTACGGCGGTTTTAAGCCACGGCAACAGTTTCATCGGACGGCACGGCGGATCCCCGACGCCAAACGAAGTCACCCACTGCCATAAAAATTGCTTTTGATATATCCTCCAATAGGTCATTCTGGTTCCCAAAGCACGACCAAAATCTTACCATCGTCGTGGCATTTTCAACTTTCTTTCCCCATTTTACCACCCAAAGCACTCTTGGTCTATTTTTGTCTGCTATCCAATCATTTTCTCCATGAACACTCAGTCGCGTCTGGTTAGCCCGCCCATGGTCAAGCCTTAGTTCTCGGAAGTTATCAGTGTCAAACATGAAACTTGTGAAATAAAATACCAGTCACTCGCTGCTGGCTGGAAGTTTTCTCTACACTCCTTCGTTGTATATGCTAAAACCTTTCCTCCTTACATCCAAAATAATATCCGTCTTAGCCTCAGGTCTGGTCTTCTGCGAAGCACTACCATAGGATACGAGTAACCACACTTCAACTCTTCTTCCTTGCTTTGACTCATCCGCTCCATCTTCTCTTTCCAGCCGACTGCCTTCTCGATGAACTCACTCTGAACTCTCCAGCTAAGCTTCTAACAATCATTCATGCTGCTCCTACAGCACATTACATCCCTTGTAGAGTATTTTTTTCAAAGCCTACCTTCAAATGAAAGGTACTTTTCTCCATGTACCAATGAAATTGCCCAAAAACGAAGACCAAAACAAACTCGTCTGACCTCAAAGGCTCCCTCTTTCTTTAGGTTTTCAAACCGCTCTCCACCGGCCTAGGTATTTGTCCAATTGACACTAATGAAATGCTACTCCGTACACAGCTGACACTGCTGCTTGACAATTTGACGTTGGCTTTACTCTCCATTGTGTCCAGATATTCGTTAAATGAAAACTTCCCCTTTTCTTCCGAGATAAATCCTTCACGCAATTAGCCGCGAGCTCATATTTTTCTATCTGTACGTCCCGATTTTTCTTTGATCTTCCTGTAAACCACGGTTTAAACCGTCCTGGTACATACTACATCTTCTCACATTTTGATAACTCTTTAACCAGCAGCTTTGCACTTCGCAAACTGTCCAGCTCCAAAATCGAAACCGTTTTGCCTTTCCCGCGTTATTCGTTCTCATTTTAGCTAATTCAAACGCCGTCTAGTCCTGTCGCACTCTTACGGAGATTTACAAACGCGATGTCTGAAATTTTGCAAATATTTCATAATATTGCGAAAAGATATACTCCTTGAATATGCGTTGTGCAACTGTCTAGATGCCAGTCGAGAAATATGCCATCATTAGTGTTATTATTGTGACTTTAACCAAGGTTGTTTTTGGAGAAGGATTGAGTCAATCGAGGGACGCCTGCAAAAGGAAGACCAACTTACTGTCCTGGTGGGCAACAATGGCGATTTATGCCGTCGAACATGATCACCTCTCATTTGTCGGCCTCTGAGTTGACGACACTCCTCAAACTCAGAGATTCTGGATACGGTTTTCGGCGGGTTGAAAGGAACCACTATCTTTGCGGTGTCAGAGCTTGCTGGTGGCAGAAACTCCGAAAGTGTCGATGCATTTCCGCCAGTACCCTCTCAACCGTGACCGTTTGCAATCACAGGGCTTACTTTGGAGGTTGTTCTCTACGTGTGAAAAAACCTTTGCTGGGTCCGCATTGTTAGAATGCCTCTTTGTTTGGGTATGACACGAGTAACTTGGAAACATCTACCTCTGGACTATGTTCATGCCACGTATTCGCAAGCACAAAATGGTCCTATGATGACCACCGCATCTGAAAGGTAGGGCCGCCGACGTCCATTTGACCTGAGACCAGAGAACCGACAGAGGCTCAAGCAAGCTCTTGAGGACCTCTGGAAATGTCGGGCGATAGGTGGGGAAAAAGTGAATATAAGGGAATTCCATAGTGAGAAGTGGAGGGTACAAGAAACGTGACCACTGATAGGGAATAGGACGCCAAATGCTCCGTCCCACAGGACCCACTGCAAATAATTCACACCTGTTATTGTGAGGAGATGGATGACAAAGGTAGTTTTGAGCGAGGTTGGGTGACTGTTGGACAAATGATAAGAAGCGAAAGTGCCTGCCGTATTCAGAAGACCCCTGGTTATAGAGCTGACGGAGGCTTTGTTGCACGAGGAGGCTCTGGAGGCCGAGATTTCTACACAGGAATTCCATGGGTTTCAGTTGGATTATTATCGGTTCAGAGGTGGTGGCGATGTTACAGCTTACGTCGGAGAAGGAACCTCCAAACATTCCCTTGATAGCTATTCAAACCCCGCAGCTGCTTAGCGAGTCTCCGTAAAATAAGACGAACATAAATAGTAATGAGCCTGTGCCTTTGGGTTACCTATCCAGAATACCGTCTTCTAAGTCATTAAATAACCCCGATCGCCTGGGGCACTGGGCGTCTGATGGTCGGTGATTAGCCCCCTTTGAATTTAATGTGCGGAACATCTGTTTGATAGCCTCCCAATTTACTGAGACAGTCTACAGTTTTTCCAGAAATCTGTTCGCCACTGTATGTGATCTGCTGCTGTGCCAATATGTGCCCTAGCCACCTCGCTTTCGAGGTGAACAAACATCTATTCTCCATCTAGGTCGAACTAAATGAACTTCGGACGTTTCCATAATTGATATTCAACTTCTTTTGATCCAAACCACCATGCTGTGCAGTATACATATTGGGTAAATGGCTTCCAAATATGTTCTATTGCACGCTGCCGACCAAATGTCTGTCGCATATACTTCGGTGGTATAAGAAAGATAGCGCGTAATGTTGCTTAAGAGCGCAAAGATTGTTACAACACGAATACAGCCCGCTGCGGTGGCCGCAGCGGAGTCCTTCGATTCGGTCACCTCCACCGTGAGAACCCTCATGCACAGGGCTCCTGCGGTTTAAATATCACTGTGCTTACCCGAGGAAGAACTCGAGCAAGGCAGGGGTATAAGCGGGCTGCAGGCAGTTGCTATATGTACAGAGGGATAAGGAATAAATGTTTGCCCTTGGAGGTAACTAAGAAAAGCAGTTCCAAGAAGAAGCAAACAGCCGACCATATTCGGCAGCCGGAAGGTGTCTTGGGTACCTCAACGCTGTACGGCAGCCACACTCGGAACCCCATCTTTAATTCGGGCTGAAATAATCGATAACTCTGAAAAAGCTTCAGCTGAGATCCCGGCAGAGCGCTACTGCTCAGTGCAAGCAAATAAGGTTTTCACATTAACCCCTTTCTTCTGTAGCGGGGCATTCATTGTTAACTGTTTGTAAATACTGGCAAATTTATCAGACAAATGAAGTCCGTCACGTTTCACCAAACAGCCGGCCGTTGGGGAAATCACCTTCTGATTTTGGGTGGACCCTCCGACAACATGGTATAAACAATAGCCGTGCCGCCAACGTCTCGCTGATAACAAGGAAACCACCGGACGACTCGATAGAGGCTATTGTTTTTCTGCCTTTCAAAAGCTGCGGCCGAACACCGGCTATTAACCACCGTCCTGTGAGTGTGACGTGCGCTGTCCACAAGACTACGGAGCTTGTCGCAGCCAAACCCGTGCGATACCACTAGAAAGCCATTACCCGCTCAGTTTCTAATGGCTTGGCTGTGGCAAAGCTCCTACATGCCAGTCCAGTCCTATGCCAGCTCAAGATAGCTAGACTAAGGCAAAGGCCGAAGGGTATTCGACCGAAGTCTCCTCAATGCATTTCAACAAAGCACCCAACAAAGTTCAAAAGACAGCCTGTTTCGGAAGCTTAGATTACAAGTGTTAGTTGATCCCTGACAGGACCGATCGGAAGTGTCCGAAAAGGACGGTTATTTGCTGTCATATCCCCAGAACCGGTCGCCCCGTGTAATTCGGCTTCCAGCAATGTCCTCCCGAGGTCTATTCTCGGATGGTTACTATTTTTCACTTACATAGAGAGCATCCCAAAAGATCGACCAGCGTCAAATCCGTCGTATGCTGATGAACTAAAGCGGTGGCACGTACTCAGTTTGACCAAAAATATAGCCTAACTCGGCATGACCATCTAGGTGTGCACAAGCGCTGGTTCCCTCTGTGGATACTCCTGTCAAATCTCACAAAATGCCTTCACGTGCGTTTGAGTCATTCTTATCTGCCAACCAGTTATAACAATTCCTAAAATCGGCCAGGAACAACTGGTGGCAGGGATATCCTGGAGTCGTGGTGTTTTCCTCGCTGAAGGCTGGGACTCACAACGACAGGGTATTTGTTTCGGCTCTGGGTGTCCTTGGTCCGACTTGCTGACCTCCTGAAAAATCACATTACCATGCTGTCTGTATGCCACAGTATTTCTGTGCACATTTCAAGTTCGAATACAGTGGAGCAGCTGCTCATCCAGGCTTCGCGAATACAGTTGTGTTGCAAGATAGTTGGCTTGCACTCAAAGTTTTTTGGTCTCAACAGAAGTGATGACTTCGTTCTCTAAATTCTTATTTGTTTTACCGGTTCAATTCACTTTGCGCTCTTCCGAAGCTCCGGCCGTTCGTTTCTCGGTTTCTTCGTCCTCCGCTGTGATTTTTTGTTAGTCACCGTCCGACTGAGAAAGACTGCCGCCAAGTAAGTACAGGGCTAATTTGACTAAATGATATGTTTAACTCAGATACTGCATTGGTTAATTATAAAGTTCCATCTGTCATTGGATCGGTCGTTGATATGCCCAACTTAAAGCCTCGGCCAGTTTACATTAGCAGCTGTTCGTCATTGTCGATCCCACTTCCTGCCGGTATTCGGATTCTGTTACCTGGCTGCTACTTGAAGCGGATTGCGCTGGGATTTCTGATAATCGTTGGACACGCCAAACTTTAACTTGTTCTGTTCTGGACTGATCGAAAACGGGAAGCGGAACTCTGATTTTATGACCTCCAAGCTTCTCTCTGTTTTGACTCAATGGAATTTTGCTCTCTTCATTCGTTTCCCTTGCCGGTTACTCTGCTCTGTGTCATTATTAGTTTTGCCATTTGCGATAGGCCTGTCATCTTAAAATTGGGTCGCTCGCGATCCGACATAGTGTTTGTTGGTTCAATTCCCACAAGCGCCATGAAATTGCACCTTAGCTGTCGGTAATCGTTACATTTATGGCAGCTGCAATATGTAAGCCCACAACCAGAGAAGGAGGTAACCGAGGCCATAAGAAGTGCAGCTGGGGCCAAGCGTAGGGCAGTAGCTGGGTAGGTAGTTGAAAGCAAAGGGGCAACAAGCGGCGCAGCAGCAAAGGTAGATGAGGGCTTTCTTCATGGCTGCCAGTTTCGAACTGCCAAGTGCTAATTGATAAGTTTGTAAAAGTTCAAAGCCATTTGAATTAGATGCACTGGGGAGAAGGTTTAAGCCTCAATAAAGAGATAAGTAAGTTGGAACTTTCCATCACTCGGACAGAGTAGCCAATGTGTAAGTCGTCACTGTCTGATGGTTCACCGGGCAGCTACACCTTGTTTTTCGTCTGTTTGATCGGTTAAATGGAAGGCCTGTGTAGGAAGATGGATGGAGATTGATTTGCCCTCATTCTCACTGTCAGAGAAAGGCCAGAGGGACCACTTAAGGATGGTTGCTGCATCCCGCACATTGGAGTCACAGACAGGCTAGAAGAAGGGCAGTAGATTTGTTTGGCCCTTTATGTTGATTGTAAGGTCCATCCTGGATCACTTCATGGGCCCGCGTGTGGTGCTGTACTATTCACAGCGTTTATATTCTCATACAAATGAGTTGACCGCTTATGTGAAAGCACTGGGAAAAAGCTACCGCAGTTAGCGTCTGTGGAGTGTGTTAGGGGGCGAAATAAATTTGTGAGAGAAGTGGGAAACCTGATTCTCTAGTTTTGTGCAAAGTAGTGGACCTTCTTGTCCAGTAGTAAAGGGAAGCATGCAGCTGCTTGCCCGAAAGCCGCAAGTCGATATTGGAAAACCCAAAAATAGGACAAATACTTCATACAGGGCCTCATGAGGTCGCAATTATTGACATTTTGTGCCAAAAATGGTAGAACGAGCTTTCTCCTAAAGACTCCCGGAAATGAAGTTCAATAATCGCGGAACAAATTTGATTGATAGCCTCAAAACAAAAACCGTTTAATTAGTTTGCTTTTTGGCGTCGCGCCAGTAGGTGCCACCACCGAAAGGTGCACGATGAGAGCAAATTTAAGCGCTTTTATTGTCGGCTTCTACATTGGATTGCCTCTTCACTAGCTGTGAGTGCCTCTTTACAAAGGCTCTAAAGCAGTTTCGGAGTACGTTAAACTATATGGCCCAAAATGATCGAGTAGCCAAAGGGATCGGAAGTGTTCAACTCTTTGTAGGGTGCCGGAATTGGCGCCTCTCCTATCATAATCTCGGTGGCGATACATGTGGGATCGGGAAGTTTGAAAGAAGATTTGTGCTTGACCCCTGGGATCATTGTTTCACAACAGTGAAAGTGTGCCAACAACTGCAAGGTCAGCAGAAGATAATAAATTGATCAAGGTAAAAACAGCGTGCACGACCCCTTTGATCATTCATGCTGTGGCTGTTTTACCGGACGAGGGCACTCTGTTCATATGGGATCACTTGAGGAACGTTCCACTGAGCCCTGTTCCTTATTCAAGGGCCGATACGCCACACGGATAAGACACACTAGGTGTTAAGTTCATATCAGAACAGAGGAGGACCAGTAAGGACAATTCACACCCCGGTGGTACACCCTTTTTCTGGCTTTGAAAGTGTTCGTCATACAACCACTTTTACTGCGGATGACGCACTTTTGCCCACCTCACTACTCTGCAACGGTCGGAAGACAATCCTAGAAGCTTCTGTGTTCAGGATTTTGTTGACATTGGTTCATTTAAGGGTAGGTCTTCATTCGGGGAAGAACCAGCGATGAGTATTTTGGAGAAGATCTCGGAAGTAGGAAACGACCATCTGTGCTCCGGCTGACGGTGAAAAGAAGGATAGCTGAATGATTAGTGCAATCTTATTAGACCTTTCACAATGACGGTGATAATAATATTAGTAATGGAATATTTCTTGACTCTGGTCAAGACACGTGCACAAGGCAAGTTAGGAGAATACAGCAGTATATAACAATGTGGGACATTCACAATTTTGAAATTTAAGAATCACCAAGTAGCAGAAATGAAACGGTGAATCTGGGTAGTGTTTGAGTAAACCAAAATAGAGTTGGTTACCGCGGGAATTGTAAACCAGTTCCAACTTCGGAGAAAGCGTTGTGGATAGCTGGATGAACGTGGAAATGCTGATACAAGCTATACTGGAAAATGTTGAAAAGTGCGGTGATGGCAAGGACCAGTAAAGCAACAGGCAATCAAAAGCACACTGCAGACGGCCAGTTGAGGCAAGAATAATGTACACCACGCCTCACGCGTGTCAAAAACTGGCTGTGACTGGCCAGGGCGCCCGGAAAAAGATGCGAGGGTGTAGCAACTGGATATATGGACGATCACTGAAGAGTAACCGGGTAAAATGGTTACGAAAAAACGCGGTTAAGAATAAAGTCTACATGGGGTTAGCTAAGTGCAGTCAGAGGTGCCAACGGAATAAAGAAGATTAATCCAACATTGGGCAAATAATTGGGGGGGGAAGCCTGTGAAATAAATGCAAGTGGGTCAGATGTGATAATAAGATAGACCTCATTATATAGGTGGTTTCAGAGTCATGGAAATTCATATGAAGGCAAAAAGCTTCACAAGGGATGCAGTGGACTTTTGAAGGGCACGAATAGTGTATGGAAGCATAACGGACTTTTAAAGTGGAGCCGTCTTAGAAACAGACTATAATAATAATAATAGTTTATTTCGGAGACGCCCGAATCATGCCTTACGCATAATCAAAATCTTACAAGCGACAAAACCGACAAACAAAATTCATGAAAAATTTAGGAATAGGTAACACTAAGGGAGGTACGAAGAAATACGGGAGATATGAGAGGGAGATAAAGGTATGCACACTAGGGAATAATGTGGGGAGTTTAAGCGAGCCCGGAGATGGATTCAAATATGGGCCCGGTGAATTTGGCGGTCGAGGTCAGATGGAGCGGCTGGCTGAGCCAAATGGGGGAGAACGGAACCTGGGGGTTTGACTTGAGGAAAACTGAAAATCGAAGTGAGAAACTGTTGGTAAGAGGAACGACGAAGAAAATAGGAAAAATAAAGAGAAGAACAGAAAAACTGAGTTGTATAGCCGGGGGCTGGGTAGCCGTGAATTATGCATTATTGCAATAAACGGACTGTGTCAATTTGAAAAAAGAGAGCTGGAATGCAAGACGTAAAGAGTAAATCAGATGACACCAATGCTGCGGATGGATCAAGAGACGGTTAATGTGAGGCACAATTGTTGGAAAAGTGGACGCACGTCATGAGGGGCGGTGGCATGATGGCAAAAGAACTGAAAGAGGCAAAACAAATATGTGGATCGAAAAATATATATGTATGTACATATATCAGCAGGAGCAAATAGCAGTAAATAGATGGAACACGGAAGTAGCAGTGGTTGGACGAGATATGCAGGGTTGGGTCAATGGTGCGGAATGAACTTAGATAAACCCTGATGAATTTTTATGACGGGTGAACCCAAGGGATCAAAGGCAAGAAGCACGGAAGTGATGGCTGTTGGCAAAAGTTGATAAGTGAGGGAATATAAAGGGAATGATAGATGAAAACAGATAAGAGTGGATCTAACAGTGTGATTATTGCAGGCGTGACATGTGGTGACGGTCAAACATGGATGAAGCATTATTAAATAGACGTACAGTTACATTTGTAGGTTAGAAATGCATAAATTATGAACAATGTCTATGTGCTAAAGTGTGATTGGATGGTCATCAAAATTGGTGTTGCGTAGTTAGGAAAGATAGGAGGGGAAATGTTGTTGTTTCGTTGTTGGGAAAGGGGGCCCGTGAAACAATGAACAAGGGTTTCGGGGATTATCCATTTCCGGTTTGAGCCAAAGGGTCAACGTACAGGTTACACTGAGCTCCAGGGTCGGTCTCGGATCGCGGCCAGGGCACTCAAACTACCCTGGCCGCGATCCGAGACCGACCCTGGAGCTCAGTGTGACCTGTACGTTGACCCTTTGGCTCAAACCGGAAATGGATAATCCCCGAAACCCTTGTTCATTGTTTCACGGGCCCCCTTTCCCAACAACGAAACAACAACATTTCCCCTCCTATCTTTCCTAACTACGCAACACCAACTTTGATGACCATCCAATCACACTTTAGCACATAGACATTGTTCATAATTTATGCATTTCTAACCTATAAATGTAACTGTATTAGCCACGAGTATGATGTTACTGAAAACGAGCTTGTTCGCAATTCGTGTTTTCTATATATAATGAAATGGGATTATTCAGTGAAATAGACGTACATTATGCAGCAAGAAAATGGCCGTGAAAATGGCTGGAGAAAGCAGAGCAACTGGAAGCACGGAGTGGTTGGAGAGGTGTAAAAGATCACTGTGAAAGGGTAACTTGGAGGTCAGAAGAACTGCGGTAAGAAGATGCGTCAGTTGTAACAGCGAACAACATGGAAGAGAGAGAAGAAAGCGGTGGATCAGAAAAGTCAAGTAACGGCAGATCACATGGTTTGAAACTGTAGGTGCAAGTGATGACGTTACGGTGACATTACACTGAGTGGAACGTGGAAAAGCGCAACAGCCTGAAAGGCCAAATGAAGATGCCCGTGGCGAGCAATGTACGAAACAGACGAGAGTGTTGGCCAGAAAAAAACCAGGTGAGAGATGACGAATCAGATAGTTTCACCGCAGATGACACAGAGTGAAGACCGAGAAGAAAAAAATTTGAACTGGAAAGCCTGTGATAGAACAGAAATGTACGAAAAACAGTTGTGCTTCGGATTTGGGAAAATGGAAGTGGAGAGTTGCCTGCTTACTGGCCGCTGCACCAAGGGATTGAGCCAGAAGTTGCTAATCGGTTCAGTGCCTATGAGGACGATCCACAGAAGAATTACTGATTCAGACATGTAAATTGCGGAGGTGGTAAAAAGATAATACATTCGGACGTAAAAAATTCAGAGTTTGGAACGGCGCGTTCTTATATGGGGATTGGTCGTGGTTACTGATGTGTCTGGGGGGCATAAGATGGACGAAAAGGATATCGCAAGATGGTAGCTAGTGAGGTATGCGATCAATCAGCTATATAGGCACATGGAGGTACCAAGTGAATACTGATTAGGAGCCGACAGGGCGAAATGAGTGGAAAAGAACATACTTCGGGCTTGGGCAGAGTAAAACCGATAGGGCGAGAGTGGCATCATGCAGTGAGGCTTGTCATTGTGGATCGGGATAGGAACAAAAACAGAAAGTATTTATGTGCATACAGAGGAAGAACGACACGGAAAGGAAGCGACTAGAGTGCTGACAAGAAAGATAGATGAGCAAAACGTGGCGGAAGAAAGGTAAGAGCATCCGGTCCGCAAGGAACAGTGATAAATGCGGTAGGGCAAGGAGAGTTGGAGCGTGCAATCCGCAACCTTTGCTAGTGGGTAGGGCTGACCGTTAGCTGGACACCCAACCTGAAAAACTTCGTGAAGTGAACACAGGAGGTGTGATCCACCAGTGTGATTGAGCTAGCACATCGTTGTGGGCGGCCTGCACGCCCGATGTGCGCTGGCCAAAGCGGTGGATCTGACCGCGCCCCGCAAAGTTGAGATTGTCTGAGTGTCCGCTGATGGTTGTAGAGAGGGCTGGGCACCCACGACAACGGTAAATGGTCCAGGACCAACTGGACAGGTTGTGGGAACTTGGACAGCAGAGCCAACGGGAACAGTGATCGACAGACAGCCAACGGCATTATTATCCAGGCGCACCTGCCAGAAAGGTGGTCAGTGTAGTGTCCGAGGTGGTTGAAAGGCATTGAGGATAACTGGAAAGGGAAATGAGATTGAGAAACGCGGTCTTGGCATAGTCCAGCTGAGGATCAACGGTTAACAGAAATATGAACAAAAGTGAAGCACGGGCTCGTCGATGCAGCAGATCCCTAAGAGAGATTGAAGCCATGAAACGTGAGACCAAAAAAAGAAACGCATTTGTGTGGCTAAAACTATCAATGGGAAAGTTAGTATTTCACCTACATTTGTCATTCAGCAGAAGAAAATACCAAGTTCTGCATGAAATTATGGAAGAAACTTAGCTTGGGGATAGGGTGGGGGCAGAACTGGTGACGTCATGATTGGAGTTTGAGTTAACTTAGTGAGCCGCGCTAAGTGAGGTAAGTGAGGCTGGATTTTCCAGTTCAAAATCGCAGGGATGGCAGAGAAGTATATTTCGCGGGACCTGGTGCGGAAAAGAGACATTGTAAGCTAAGAGATATCGAGGATCGTTGAGTTACTCACCATGCTTGTGTTAATAATTACAGAACAGTAATGAGTATACATATATTTGATATATACAAATATATATATATATATATTGTCGACCAAGGGTTGGTTACTGATGCAGTTTTTATAGTGTTGTTGAGGTTGGTTTCAGAGCCGCAGACGTGACATAAATAAATAAAGGCAATAAATCTCGGAGTGGATGAGGCATATTGACAACCTGTGGGGAGTATTACGGTGGACGCAGAAAAGCTTTACATATGTCGATGGTGAAGTCCAAGGAGAAGCGGTCAAAAAAAGCAATCAGAATTTCAAAAGCTGCCAAATTATTTAGGAAGGTAAGGTAAATCGAGAAAGCTGAGTAATGGCTTAAAAGCAGAGGCCCTTCTCGAAAGTTTGACCTTCGGTCATGTGAACGTTGAATAAGAGCAAAACAGTTAGGACAGAAAGGAATTTACCAATGGCATGCACGAAAGCATACTTTGACTGAGAATATCTGATGTGCAAAGGAAGTTTATTCCAGATTCTGGAGTACTTGAAGAGGAAGAGCTTAGAGGGTGGAATAGTCCTAGCGGAGCGTGTGGTAATAATATACTGTCTATTACGAAATGAATATGCAGTATCCGGGGAGAAGCACAACTGGTTGGAGGAATAGGATTGCTTAGTCAATAGCTTATACAGAAAAACCAAACTTAGCTTGATGCGACGAAGCCACAACGATTCGATTTTGAGGGATAAGCATCGTTCCCTGTAGTTCAGGTTCGACGACCAACCAATAAGCTGCTTTGTGAATCATATTTGGATACATTCGATAATAATCCTGTCGGATTTCTCATACTAGTGAAGATTAGGGGACAGTATTCAAGAATGGGCCTGGCATGTACTTTGTACATGTAAGGAATGCTCTCCTTAAGCTGAAAGGATCTTAAAAGAAGACCAAGACACCTTTTGCCCTCGCCTTTTGGAAGACAGCGTGTTCCGAGAAGTTGAAAGGGCAAGAAAAATTAGGCAAAGGTCTGTTACTAAGGGCTGGCTGTCGACGGGTGAACCGTCGATGCATAAAAAGCCAGGAGGAACCTGGCATTTGTAATTAAGAAATGTACACCTGTCGGCGGAGAATTTCTTCGCCCAGGTTGAGCACCATTCATCAGGAGCGGCTAAATCAGCAGAGATTTTAGGGATAGTAGTAGTGAGGTCGCTGGGCGAAAAAGTGTGAGCTATCTTAATGTCGTCCGTGAACAAAAACGGCATGCCATTAAGTATTGTCAGAAACATATCATTTATATATAGGAGGAAAAGCAGGGGGCCTGAAACACTGCCCTGAATAAGACGGCTAGTAACAGGCTTAGGATTAAAAGTGTGACCGTTAATCAGGACAACTTGTGAACGATGAGATAAGTAAGATGAGAACCAGGAAGGAAGTGTATCAACAGCGCCAAATGACCGTAGTTTCGTTAAAAGGTGGGGGTGAGGTACACCATCAAATGCCTTGGATAAGTCAAGATAAAGAACAACAAAAGATTTCCCACTTTCGGCAGAGTCGGTGACGAGATCCAGAAAATCATACTGACAAGTCATGCGGAAACTTGAACGGTGGAATCCATGTTGGTTGTGGTTAATAAGGCTGAGGCCTAATAAATAATTAATAATGTGATCTTTAACTATTTTTTCCATCATTCTGGATAAGATGGGGATATAGTTTATGGGGTGATAATTGGATACCTCATGTGAAGGTCCCTTTTTATGGGTGGGAGCAAATACCGAGCGCTTCCAGTTGGCAGGAACGGTGCTACAATTGAGTGAAAGAGTGAAAATGTTAAGCAACAGGGTGGGAAGTCCGGTCCACCACTTACAAGTGCAACTGGGGGTAAGCCATTGGGGCCTTATCGAGGGGAGGGTTTGCTATTGGATAGTAGCTTAGAAATACTCCTGGCACCGAAGGGTATCGTAGGCAGGACAGAGTCGGTAAGTGGTGAGAATAGAGGAGGAGCAATGACAGTAGCTGGAGCCGTGGCTGAAGCAAATAATGCATCGAAGGCTTCGGATATACAAGGTGGGGAGGTGATAGATGAGTCATTATCCAGAATCAGAAGTTGGAAGTCGTCCTTAACATCGGCGTTTCTAGACTTATGCAACATAGAAAGAAGTTGCAACCTGTTAGGATGACTCAATGCCTTAGCTTCTTGGTCACGAAGTCGCATATTATCTTGTTGTTGAATAAGTGTGGAGAGGCTGCTTAGACGAACAAAAAATGGAAAAGTTTTTGGAATTATGTAGTTGCCGGAGAAGTTTATGATACTGCTTGTGGAGTGGCGAGGCAAGCAATTTCTTTTTGAGTACAGCCGGGGAAGTATTGGACGATTTTTTCAGACAGTCGGAAAAGAAGGAGTAGATAATATCTGCAGCAAGCTGAGGGTCATGGTGGGGAAATAATCACCCCAGTCTTTCTGGCGAATAAGCTTGGCTGGCAAGGCCCAATGTATTGTTGGAGAGGTGTGCAAGATTAGGTGGGCCACTGAGGGGTAGATAGCAGGTAACCATTTTATGGCCACTTCTGGGGAAATTCTGTGTTACGGACACGTCGATGGAAGGCATGTTATGAGTAAAAGCCAGATCTAGTACGTTCCCATTTCTGGGAGGTTCGACTACTTGTTGTGTCCAGCCACCAGGAAGAGTGCTAGTGATCAGGTCTACAAGGTTGAGAGGAGCCGAGAGGGCAGGCCAACAAAACGAGGGAGAATAAAGTCATTCACAGTAAGCTTGGTCCCACAAGGAAGGAAAGAGAGGTATTCGAAAGACCTGAAGAGATGTGGAAACAAGGAACTGGGGGAATTTGGTAAGCGATACGGGCAGCTAATGTGAAGAACAGTGCTTTGGAGGTTGGTAGTGAACCATAGAGAATCGGGAATAGAATCGAGCGCCGTATGTAAAAGAGAGGTCGTGGTGTAGACTTTCTCGACGTAAGCTAGGCACCCACCACCACGCCGGTTCGGTCTGTTGGTCCTTAGAAGACTGTACCCTACCAAAGATACTTGATCATTAGTAGTGCTCTCAGAAAGCCAGGATTCCGTTATTAAGATAATGTCGCAATTATTTGTGAGGACAAGTTTTTTTAGGTGCTGGAGTTTGTCAAGAATAGAACGCGAGTTGAATAAGGCTAAAGATATGCCATTTGTGGGAGGTGCTATAGGCACAACAGGGGGGCAGTGTAAGTTGGAAGGAGGCAGGCTATCGCGATTGGAAGGGGCGGAGATCAAGGTCAAAGGGGAATATTTTGATGTTGAGGCCAGTGGAGGTTCAGATGGGGTGGCTTTCAGCCAAGCTGGAGTAAATGTTGCAGTGAGAAGGGCTGCTGAGTGGTAGAGAAACTGGGCACCAACGGAGGGGGAAATGTCGGAGCAAAGGGGAAAACCCGTGGGGCTTGGCGGGTCGAATTCAGATAGGGGTGAGTAGGAGCAGTCGAGAAATACCGGCTAGTCGGAACTGAGTATTGGCTGTGGAGGGAAGCAGGTGGCAGGCCTCAAAATGTGTCAGGAATAAAGATGTAGGGTGGTAGATTAAGCTGCACGTTGTGGGAGGGGTAACTCATGTTGGGTGGAATACCAAATATGAAGCAGTTAGTATCGGGAGTACCGGAGGTAGTTGTCTGGTGTGGAGTACTACGTGAGGCAGACTGGACGGCGTGTGGAGGCCGCATTTTGGTATTGTCGGGCAGTGAGCACAGTGCATCTGTAGAGATCACGGATGAATTGGAGCATGGGGTATTTTCTAAGGTCAAAACCTTATTCGGTGAGTTAAGGCGAGTTGATTTAAGAAGAGACAGTTGAATGAAGGAAAACTGTTACATTTATTCCTCTGGACGGCGAGTAGTTTACGACGGAGGGAACAGAGGGCGAGTTAGAGTTAGGGTGTACCCAACAGGCGATGAGGTGGGAGAGCTAGGCTACAGTTGGCATCTTGTAGTGGGTGGCAGTGAGAAGGGAGAAGCGGAAATGTCTAGATCAACAGCAATAGGACCAGATATTAAGTTCAGTACTGGAGCAGATGAGGAGGCGGTGGGTTGTTGTGAAAAGGTAGGAGGCGCGTGTGAAGATGAAGCAGTGGGGACTCGAGAAGAAGCGATGGAGCGACCAGCAGTCTGTGTCGAAGGCTCAGGACTATCGGGCGTCTTTCTAGCCGGGAAAGTCGAGGGAGATCTAGAAATTTCCCTTTGAAGAGGGATTTCATCTTCGGCTGTTTTTGTTTTTATAGGGGGAATTTGAAGCTATAGCGTTACGCATTTTAATGAATTCTTTGGCAGATAGATCATCTGCAAATCGCATAGGGATTGGACAGTTGAAGCGCTGAGAACGCTTACGCAGCCTTGTTATTTGACAAGGAAGGCGGGCCACACAACCTGCATTCAACAGTGTATGCTTGACATGCTCCAGAGGTGTTCTCTCTAGGACATTGAACTCGACTGCGTTACGAGGGTTCCCTACCAGTATGAGAACTTCGGATGCAATAGAGCTAATAAAGCGGCCAGCAGCTGTCAGGTTTTGTAGGGTAGAATGTTCGGCGCGTTCAGTGATGAAAAGCAGATGGTCAGTTTAGATACCGTGTCTTCCAACTTCAGAAGCTGAGACTTCATATCTAAGACGATTCGGTCTAAATCAGCTGTTTTTTTCGTCGCCAAGCCTACACGGTCACAGAGGTCGACCGAACATTGTCTTAGGGCCACGGGAGCTTGAATAAGCCCATTTTCCCTCGTAACCGGAGTATGAGTGGATGGGGTAGTATTGGAGGTCTTCTTTGCTACACGTGGCATTTTGAAATATCGAAAAGAAGCTGTGATTGAGGCGGAAAAGTAATGGCAAACTAAGAGCCAGGTTAGAACTTACCGCCGAGGAAAAAATCCCTGGATTTCTGTGGGTTAACGGAATGCCCTAAGAAACTGTAACTTTAAGTATTTCCCAAGACATTTGAATGAAAACTATATCGATAACAGTGCGCAACACGACCTGGTGTAGCGCAGTTGGACTACTGGAGACAAACGCTACTGACGTGGCCAAGCAGAAGTTGGAAGAATGTAAACATAAACTTTTCTGTATACATGATCAAAAGAATAAATAACCAAATTGTGGTAGACTACAGACGGCTGGTATTTTGTTTCATAAAGGCCTTGGTTGCAGATGATGGCAGGTAGAATGGCGGGAGTAGCAGACAAAAAGCGGCTAGGTTGGCAGACTGCACAGAGCAGGTTGGGAACGCAACATCGAGGGCTAGATTCTGACCATTGATTTCATACTGCAAAGCAGAAAGAACTAAACCGTTTGTGGGGAATAAGGGAAGTAAATGTTTAGCGGATATGGTGTGATGATTGGTGTCGGGAACCCACTCTGCCATCCGGTGAGACTTTCATGGGGGATCGTCACTCTGGTTATAGGATTATGGTCACTGGTCAGCCATGTACGGTGCCCCATACAACGTCAAAAGGCTTGAGTATAGGTTTGAACCGTTGTCAACCCTATTGATCAAATAGTTTAGCCCGTACGGTAATCCAGGAGTAACGTCGAGTTGGTTGATGGCTACCCAAATAACCAATGTGGTCCGAAAGAGATCGGAAATGTGGAAGTCTGGAGAGTGTTCCCGCTGTGGTTTATGGATGTCTTTTTGATGGAAGCCAGAAAATGAACATGTTGTTATCTGGCGGCCAGTGAGCCCATCTATGGGGACTTAGAGTACATAAACTGGTAGTTTTCAGGGGTATTTGGGCAATAGTAGAGATGAAGGGAGATACCAAGAGCAGGTTTAGCCAGAAAGTAAAGTAATTTAGTTGGTTAGTGGTAGATGAATAGAAAGGGCCCTTTCAAGAACCAGGAATAAAACAATGGAAGAGGGTGTGTTCAGAAAGTGGAATAAGAAGAAGGAAAGACAGCCGTCTGATCGTTGCACCACCTGTGGGCGAGGAAGGCAAGCTTACAGAAAAGGAAAAAATACTCGGAGTTAGGGTGAGATTTTTTCGTGCAAATGAAAACTTGCTGGTATTCCGTGGGTCATGAGCAATCAGAAGTATACGGATTCCGGGTGGAATGGGGTATTAACCCACCACAGGCATACGTGCAGATCAGTAAGTCTTGGTTATTAAAGAGCAGTAATCTGCTTGGTAAGACTCGATTATACAAGAAAAGTGCAGGAAAATCACGATGAGGCTACTGAGTTCTAGCCTGAGACAGGAGAATTAAGTGGAAGCGAGCAACTTTTATCAAAGGACAAAGCGGTTTTAAAGGGTACTAGTGACAGTAGGCCTTCTGGTTGGGAAGATGAGTGGAAAAATGTAGCAGGCAAATCACCTTTGACTTTGTACATCCCTATTAGTTCACCGGCTCTAGGAAAACACAGAAAAAATAGGTTTTGGATGGTAAACTATAAGAGTGTGATGATTACATTCCTCATTACGGCATTCTATACAGGCGAAGTTTGGCCGATAGCTGTGAACCGTAGGCATATCAATACCGAGGTGTCGTCAGAGCAGGGGCCGCGTAGTGCAACGAAAATGGTTGGGACTGAGAAGGGTGGGGTCGACAAGCATACGTGGGTGGCGTGCTATCAGCCCGCAATGGTTCAGACAAAAAGAACCGAAGTTTACCTCAAAGGATTGAGGTTTCTCCATATGCAAGGTGGGGTCTGGGATTTTATCGGGTGGAGGCAGAGAGCATTAGCCCAAGACTTTTCCAGCCAAGAGTGTTTTGTATTTTTTGCCTTTTGTTTTTCTTTTCTGTTTTTTACAGAGGAGTGGAAGATTACGTTTACACCGTAGGGCAATCTTTCCAGTACTCCTTGACCGGCCTTTCCTTACAATTGGCCCATTGGGCCCAAGGCTGGTAGGGGTTGCTGTTTCCTCTTATTGCAAGATTGCTACAGGCTAGATAACAGAGTCTTCGGGGGGTTTGCTGCCGCTAGCTGTGAAAGGAAACGACAGAAGATAGAACAATTACTCAGATAGTGGCATAATCCCTGGGGCTATCACTTAACAGCTTGCTCTTGCCAATAACAGAGTCGAACGGGTTAAATATATACGCCAGCCGTCTTGTGACTGCATCGCCGATTATGATATGGTGGGTAGATTTATGGGGAGGATGACGTTGGCAAAAAAAGGATCAACACTGGCCTCCAGCCATTGCTGAAGCTTTGGGTGATTGGCATAGATAAACCAATGAGCTTCGGCCAAACGTCGCATGCTGAAGATTAGAACTGAATAGTTGTAAAGATCTGGGGTTCAGTAAACCAAGAGTTAGGCATCACAGTGAGTCAAAGTCAGGTGACGTCTACCGGGTAGACATTGTTTCAATGGAGCTCTGAACTGTTTTTCAACTGCGGGAAAAGTTTGTGTATGCTGATTAGAGTGTGAAAGGGCACGGTCTGATTAGGAAAAGAAGAAAAGTGAGTAGAGCGTCTACGAGAAATCATATATATATATATATATAAGTATATATGAGCGTGGTTATCAGACAGGCCATGATACTGGGGTCGGACGCAAACAAGGCTCATTGTAGTCTAATAATCAAGGCAGTCTTTATATTTTTCATCTGTGTTTATGCTGTTGCGGGTCAAGCTGATTACAGAAATTGCGTCTAGGATTCTGCTTAGTGCTTCTTTAAATTGTTTTGGAGTGCCACTCGACCGCAGCGAGTCAGGAGGCTTATTCCAGAGGCTAGGGTAGATAACCGAGAAATATCTAGATCTGACCGAGAGCCTAGACTGGGAGGTTGTAGCGGTGAATTGTCTGTGACGTAGGAAGTAAGGAGTCTCACTACAGAAACCAAATGGATTATCAGATGAGTGGACTTTTGGGTGCAGGGGGTTGAAGAGAAATGAAAGATTGAGCTTGATACGACTTAACCATGGAGGTTCAAGCCGGAGTAGTTTGCACCTAGCTCTGTGGTAAAGGTTGGAGGAGGGGCCAAGTAATCTTATGGTGAAGGAACGTTGCACTTTCCGTATACTGACCCGGTCGGCTATTCGCATCAAGGTTGAGACCAGGGGGCAGTAATCCAACAGCAACCTGGCGTGTGTCTTGAGTATTAGGAGCTCGACTTCCTGTCTACGGTATGTTCTGAGAATAGGTGCAAGCATCCTCCTTGCCTTGCCAACTTGGGTCAAGGCTTGTTCATTGAAGTTAAAAGCACAGGAATAATGCAGGCCCAGGTCTCTTACCACGTGGGTGGTGGGAATCGGCAGGCCATTTTTTGTGAGAGAGCCAGGTGTAGCGTGGCATTTGCAGGGCAGAAGAGAGTTCTTGGCTGATGGAAACTCTATCAGCCACTGAGTACACCATTCATCATGGGAATTCAGTTCTGACAGGATATCACTAGGAGCTGAGTGCAGGGGGTTTTCCTCAAAGTTATAGACTAGCTTTATATCGTCAGCAAGGAGAAATGTCATGCCATGACGCACTACCTGGAAGGAGTTCTTTTACACACAGTATATTGTTTGGGCTGGGAGGATGTTTCATTGATGATGACGGTTCGGGAAAGTTTGGGGAGGTAGGATGATAGCCAGAACAGAAGGGGGGTTGGCGACTCGGTAGGATTTAATTTTTGGCAGTAAGTGAGCATGAGATACTCGGCCGAACGCTTTAGTCATATCGAGCAGCTGACTATGACCGACCTGTTGCCGTGGGCCTAGGAAGTGATTAAACTGAGGAAGTTTATCTGACACGTGCGGTACGAAAGGGACTTTAGGAAGCCATTCTTATCTGAGTTGATAAGACTTCGAGGAGTAAGGGAGTTTGCGAACTGGTCCTTTACAATCCTCTCCATGAGCCTGAAAACAATCGAGGTGTGGTTGAGGGGGCAATAGTTCTCCGAATCATGCAAAGGACCATTTTAATGGTGTGGAATTATACAGGATGCTCTCCACTGAGCCAGCTACATTCCGGACGAAGTGGATAATATAACGAGGTCCAGCAAAAGCAGTACAAGGTCGGGGACCCAAAACCTAATTGAGACAGGTGGAAGGTCATTAAGCCCTGGATGAGAGGAGGGCTTAGTTTTAGCTAGGAATTTCTTGATGCTGGCCACAGTAAATGTTATGGTTGATATTGCTCCCTGTGTGAGCATCAAGTAGCAGGGTTAGTGTCTGTGATAAGAGCTCAGACGAAATGGCAGTTCGAAGCCTCAGCCATATCTCTCGGCGAGCCAAGTTGGAATCCATTTTGGATGAGGAATGGGATATGTATTTTAACCGCGGAGCGAGTTGTAATATTTTAGCTTTCTTGAGAAAAGCTTCACACTATAAGGCTGTTGTGGTGCAGTCCTTTCTTGCTGTTTGAGTTTGTTCTCGGTTCCTACATAGAGACCACGGCAGGGTCGGCCCATTCTGAGTATCAGAGAGAAATCTCGATTCCTGAGGAACGGGTTCTGGAGCTTACAAATCTCTTGTCAAATTGTCTCAGTTTCGGTAGTCATGGCTCTAGCATGCCTAGCGTTTGAAGTAAGGTGGTCTATGGGGGACTGCAGCTTGGTATGGAACACGTCAGCTTCCCTTTGCGGATAGGATGCTAGGAAGAAGTCGGACCAGTCAGTGCCCCTGAGGGAGGTAGGCAACTGGGCCCAGTTAGTCAATCTGTAGGTGTTTTGGTTTTGGATTTCACAACTTCAGGTAGGCATGATTCTTGCGTAACAGTGAAGTGACGTGTGACCATTTTGTGGTCACTACCGGGAAGGTTCCGTGTGACGGAGACGTTCAAGCCAGAGAGGCTATGAGCGAAGACTAAGCCAAGGAAGTTGTAACGCCTTGATGGAATGGAGACATGCTATGTCAATCCCGCAGCCTAGGTGTCCAGAAGGGAGTCGGATAAATGAGGGGGAGCAGTCATTGTGTTCCTAAAGACAAGTACACTTGTTCTCAGGCCAATGATTTTGTTTAACAGCAAGCGGGAATTCAACAGCAGAAGGAAAACTCTGCCTGCTTTTTTGAGGTCACAGTAGGCTAAGGCTCCAAGTGAAGGGGGCGGATGCCTGTCGAGGCCGGGTATGCCTCCGACAGCCGGGTTGGCAACTACGATGGTGTCAACCGGTAGAATAGCAACTGGGCTGGGGAGATTTTTAAGTGGGCTAGATTGTAGTGGTTTGTATGGTACTGTATGCTTGCCTTTATAGGACGCCTGGTTGAAGAGTGTCAAGCCTATGGAGACGTCAGAAGGGTGACTGCCGTGGGATGCATGTTGCATGAGGCACCCTGGAAGACTAATAGGGAGCAGCATTGAATGCAGCAGGGGGTGAGAGGCGCTGGATAGAGAATCAGGAGATACGAAGGCGGTGTCTAATGGAACCCTTGGAGGGAAGCCGTGATAAAATCGGTTGAATGTTGTGAGGGGCGATAGTGGGTCGGCTTGGGGGCGAAAAGTTTCGTTAGAATAAGGCTGGTGACCGCCAAACGCTCATGAAGTTCAGTAAGGATTAATACTAGATGCTGAGGTGATTTGGTAGCGCAGGATAATAGATCTGATGGAAAGCATGGGGACTCTAGGCGAGACCTTTGGGGCAAATTGCCTACAAATCGGGGGAGAGTTATTCGGTGTGCTAAGGGGTTAGTACTGTGGTGGAGGGCAGTGGTGGAAGAACAACCATGGTTTTGATAGCGGCCTTGTGAAGAAGGTGATGAATGGCAGGGTAAGTGTGCTTGGAGTTAGACCAGTATAACCTTATGGATACTGTTTGTTAAAGCTGCAGGCGTCTCACAGGGCTCCAAGGAACAAGTGTGAGGGGGTACAGTAGTAGCAAAAGGGATGCTTATGGAACAGGCATTGATCTGAAGGGTCAGTTTGCATAGTGTGCAGTGGGATCAGAGTATAATACGGCAATGTTGGGTGTTAAGGGAGCAGAGGATGTTGGAGTTTCCGAGATGTAAAATGGGGCATACCGTGGGGAGGAAAGGGTCAGGCTCGGGCCATATTTTGTGGTCCCGGATTGAAACCATTTTGGTAACTAGTCGTGCGTGATTTGGGTTTGGTAGAGCCGGAGATGAAGGTGGTAGACTTAGTGGAAAATTTTGTGGTGTGGCACTGCGTCTGTAAACCCAATGACGGCATCTGAGTTGATGGATATGATAAATAGCAGTTCGATCTGCGGACCTCCGTGGGACCAAATAAATCCACTGGAGAGCTAGTGCCAGGGTGAGCGACGCGAGTTCGCAGGTATGGCCGTGGTGGAGGTCGCGGATGGGTAATAGGCCGGTTAGCTGGGGCGCGAGAGATCACAATTCGACTGCCTATTGAAGCTGGGGGGTGGAGATGTTAGTGCAGAGGAGATCTTAGTCATTTGAAGCAACGGAAGACTGGTGTGAGGTTATTACTAAAGCAGTAGGAGACAAAGTTGTAGTTGTCTGGTCGGTCCGGTGTTTTAGGATTCTCCTAAGGTGAGTCAGGACCTGCCCCCGTATAGAGTCCAGAGCCTCCGGTCCTCGGTTCTTGACATGTTAGCAAATAGATTCGGCAGGAAGAGAAAGCAAGACTGAAGACGCTGGAGTGAAACAAAGTGTGTACTGGAGGAGCTCAAAGGCATGCAGGCAATGTGCACGGGCGGAGCAAGTGGCGCTACCAAATTCGGTAATTTTTCAAATAAACACATTTGTTGGTCATTGTAATCGTATGTTGTATAAGGGGCACTACAGAGGTCTCCACTTAGAGGCCGACGCAGTTTGGCTTCGACCCGTGATGGGTACGTCGGCTTTTGTGGTGGGAGACTTTTCCGAACCTCCCGCCGTGATCAAACACTACAACGAAGCCAGCACAAGCCATATTTCATGACCCACGCTGGCCGCTGTGCGTCAAAGGCTAAAAGGCGTCCTCCTTAAAACTTCCTCCCATCGAGGTGTAGCCTGCTTGTGGCTTTGTAGTGGTGTTCGCGTTGTACGGTTTGTCGTTGTTGGCATATCCCAAAGTTCCGTTTGCCTGGGGTTGTTATTGCCTTCCTAAACGAGCCAGCGTCCGGCATTATATGAGTCCAATAGCGATCAAATGAGCCCTGTATTTGAGCCAGGCTAGATTCTGGAATTCCATATGGTTCTGTCTGACGGGACGAGCTGGAAGGCAAGAAACAAAGAAGCTGCGTCTCGAGGCGCTGACTGATATTCGACTGAGAGGGAACTACCGGTGCAATACAGGCTGCCGCTACCCCTGTGAAAGTCACATGGTCGCGCATTCATGCATAATAGAACGAAGTACAAGTGGAATATGAAGAGTAAACATAAATATATACAACCGTTACATATTCATAAAACACTGTTGGCTGTCGCAGCTCACGGCCGCGTAGATTTCTCCTGTTGACGGGTGCAGCTGTGTCTTCCGTAGAGTTTGGTGTTGCAATAGGTAGCGGGGTCGTTTGTGGGAGTAACATGTGCGGACTCAGGATGACTAACCGAAGGTTGTGAACAGGTGAGGACATTTGGTGGGTTGTTCGTGGTGGGTTCTACCTCGATGAACGCTTCTTTAAGGCGGCCTATGCTGACGGTCTCTTTTCTGCCTTCGACGTCTACTACGTATTTCTTTACCCTTCAGTGGACGACGCGGAACGGGCCTGAGTGAGCCGCTTGTGGTGGCGATAGCACTGCATCTTTTCGAATAAACACATGGCTGGAGGTCACCAGAGTGGTAGGTATGTTGTTGCTGAGAGTTTTTCGCGTGACGGGGTGGGTTTTATCACCAGCATTTGGTGTGACAACCGTTTTGCTTAATCCCCGTAACTAAAACTCACAAGTGGTGGTGGAGTAACCAACTCACCCGGAAGTCTTAATGTGCAACCGTAAACCAGTTCAGCTGACGTACCACCCAAGTCGGCTTTAACGGAGCTACGGAGTCTTAAGGGAACGATCGGTAAAACTTTACCCCACAAACGGTTATCACGAGTACGAAGGGCAGCTTCCAGCTGGCGATGGAATCGCTCCACCACGCCATTGGCCTGAGGATGATAAGCCATCGTCTTGTTGTGTCTGCAACGGAACGCGTTTAGTAGCTCGTGGAGGGCATCGTCAAAATGAGAACAGCTATCAGTGGTCACGATAGAAGGGCGACCCAACTGACTAACCCAACCAATAAGAAGCGCTTTCGCAGCTTCCTCTGACGTAGGAAGGAGAAGAAGTTCGGCCTGTGGCCAGAAAGCGAGAAGATCTACCCAAGTTGGGACGCAGACGCAGCCGTCGGATGGTGGGAGGGGCCCCACGAGATCCATGTGCATACAGTGGAAGCGTGCGTCTGGCTCACAGAATGTGTCTAACGTAGATTTAGTGTGACGATGTACTTTAACTCGTTGGCATTTAAAACAAGCACGGGCCCAAAGACGTACATCATGTTTGACGTAAGACCAGACGAATCACTCGGTGTCTAGTTTCAATGAGGCGGTTACACCAGGGTGCGATAAGCTGTTGAGGCTGATAAAAACTTGCCGGCGAAAATTGGCGGAGACTAGTGGTCGGGGTCGACCCTGCGACAAATCGCGAATAAAAATTACGTCCGAAGTTGGAAGTGTCACTGGCAGTAGATGCAGGGGCTGTTGTTTCTGAGTTGATCGACCTCAGGATCTGTTGTTTGAGCTGCAGAGATTGCCTCTAGGTCAGTCCCCATGAGTATCGGGTCGTCAATATTGTGGACTCGCCAGAGTGCGTCTGCTACGAGATTGTGTGCACCAGAGACTGCCGAATGTCCGTAATTAACTGCGAAACATAGCCTAAGTGGCGAATCTCGCGTGGTGATCATCGATCAGAAGCTGACTGGAAAGCGTACACTAGTGGTTTATGGTCGGCGAATACTGTGAACGTATGACCCTCGAGTGTGTACCGGAAGTGTCGGGTACCTAGTTATATTGCCAGTAGTTCTGCGCTGAAAGTACGATATCGGGATTCCGTGGGCTGGAGATGCTTGAAGAAGAAAGCTATTGGTTGCCATGAATTGTCGACGAATTGCTGCCACACTTCTCCAACAGCCGTGTCCGAAGCATCTGCCCCTAATCCCAGGGGGAAAAGAGTCGGGAAGTGAAAGGATTGCTACGTTGAAGAGAGCCTTCTTGATCAACGCAAACGCTGCCTGCTCTGTGTCAAAAAACTGAATTTCCGCTTGCCTCCACGTAAAAGGTCTGTTAGAGGCTGCATTATTTCAGCGCAGGGTAGGATAAACCGGTGATAAATGTTAACCAAGCAAGAGAATTTGCGCAACTGCCGGTGAGAGTGAGGCCCGGGATAGTCGTCAATTGCCGTCACCTAGACAGACAGGGCGGTGTGCCCGAGGCTGAGATTTGGTGGCCTAGGAATGTGATGGTTGACCCACCCAATTAGCATTTGGTAGGACTAATGGTTGCACCGTGTTGATTAAGGAGCTCCAAAAGAGCGCACCTGTGTGCCACGTGCTCTGTTTCTGGAGAACTTGCCACCACAGTATCGTTTAAGTACAGGTAGGCATTCTTCAAACCACATGTTGCCTCACGCATGAACCTTCGAAAGGCTTGGGCTGCATTACTGAGCCCAAACGGCATGTGCAAAAACTCGAATGGTCCGAATGGAGTTGTGACAGCGGTTTTAGGAATGTCAGCCTGGGCTACCAGGATTTGACGGTAGGCTCTAACGAGGTCGTTTCGGCTGAAAACAGAACAACCAGATAGGGAAGAAGTAAGATCTTGAATATGTGAAATGAGGTACCTGTCTGGGATGGTAGCCTGGTTGAGGGCCCCAAAGTTGCCTCAGGGGCGCCAGCCGCTATTAGGCTTAGGAGCCATGTGAAGGGGCGAGACTCCAGGGCCACTAGACAGGCCTTTTATGCCTAATTCTGGCGTGTGCTCAAACTTAGCCTGTGCTGCACGGAGCTTGTCTGGTGCCAAGCCATGTGGTCGGCTACAAGCTGGGGGTGCTTTAATGACATTACGGTGGGTGACGTTGGTGGTCACCGCGGGAGGGGGTCCAGATTGTCTTAGCACTGCCGGGTAAGCTGGAAGGAGGTTTCCCTACGGTTGTTCGGCCTGAGGTTCGATGTATAGGGGCGTGAAGTGATTCAGGGAGGAATACGAACCGGTTACGGTAAGAGAAACCTGTCGGTCGACAACCCTCCGGCATGGTGCATCGACCAGGGGGTCAAAACGGTCAACGAAATCGATATCTAGTGTGGGATAGAGACATCTGCTACTATAAACACCCAGCGGAAAGTGCGACGTAGGCGTAAGCTTGGCGTGAGTAACTTAAAGCTGTAATTAACAACAGGCCTGCCGCTGGAAGCCCGGACTTGTTGGATTGATAGGATTGTTGCATCACCTGCTCCCTTTGGAATGACGCTGACTGCTCCACTGGTATAAATTAGGAACAGATTATTGGAAAATAAATCTCAAACATGCAGCAAAAAATGGCTTTTATTGCTGCCGATCGCGTTAGTCGTCGGAAGGCGTCGGGATATTAGTTTCCCTGTTTGGCACCTGGAACGGTGCAACCGACTTCTCTGCTCCGGGCCTTCTCCCCAAACTGTTTGTGCTATCGACAGTACGTTGATCGAGATGGGCTAACGGGGCAGGTTAGGGGAAGTGCTTCTGCGACGTTCACGTAGGCCAGAGTTGTGATGAGGTTTATGGTCTCTACTTTGAGGAAAACTATGAGTGGAAAAACGTCTAAAAGCCCGCTCGAAAGCAGGTATCAGAGCGTTCTCGGAGTGTGCTCCTACGGAGGTAGCGGTGGTTTGGAGGCTGCTCGAGTTTGTATGGCAGTAATTTGCGGATGGTACGGTTTCATAGTACTGTCCGCTAGTTTTGCTGCTTCTGTGAGCTTAAGATGGCTAGAAACCTCGAGCAGTGATTGAATTTTGGGCGGTAGTTGCTGTACTCACAACTCTTCAAAGACTCTTTCCTCTAAAGGTTGCCCTGCCATCTGCTGCATTTCTCTCGGTAATGTAGGGAGCTTTTTTCTGCTTTATTCTGTCCCTTGGATCAGCCATTTCTGTTCGGACGATTCTGACGGCAAGAGACAAGAGATTAGCGTGTTTTTCGCGGCTGCCTAGCGCCGGCATGCTTTACTGTTGTCGGTTTAGTTTCCACTAAGATGTCTACGGTGATAATAGATATGACAGCTCCCAGGGGTTTCCCCTCAGCTCCAAATAATTCGGGGAGTTTTTCTAAACAATATGCTCATAAGCAACCAGCTAAACTACAAAAAGTTGTTAGAATAGCTTCCCAACTGCCAATTTAGGATGGCTGAGTGTTTCCCATTATCAACAAGCTTGACTCCACTCCCATAAAACACTTTGCCAAAGCATGCCTGAAGCGACTCCCGTTCACCCTCACCACCGAGTAACAAGCCGTCTTCAATCCACAAGCGCTAAACGCTCCCGGCTCCCACCAGCTCCGGTACCTTGCTCGGTACCACTGAAATCAAATTCAGGGCTGTATAACAAAACCTGGAACCCCTGGAAGGACAGTAATGCACCACGGATAATGCTCTGACCGAGTTGTCACCGCTTGCATTTATTGTCGACGCTTCAAAACACCCGAACACACAAGGGTTAACAACGGCATGTCGCTTCCTGGACCCAATCACTTCTGGAGTCCACCAAAGAATTAAAAGATCCAAAAATTCTGTAGTCTTTAATAATCTAGATCGTCTCCCGCTTTCCTCGGTCAAACAATTGTGTCTTCTAGCCTGCCATATGTCACACGACGAGTGCGGCTGCACAAGACTAAAGAAAGGTCACAAAGGCATATGCGCCCACTTCTGTTTCAGCTCCGTGAGGAAAGCATTACCACGGAATTCATCAAAAAGAGAGGATATTGCCAAAGCCACTCCATTCAAGAGCATAAAAATGGTCGCCGACAAGATCCCGTTACAGAGTTATGTCCTTAAGTCGGTAATTGGCAATCTCGCATCGTCACAGTCTCCCGATCCAAGGCTGCCCATCCACCCCCCTCAACAACTCACAACAGTTGACACATTCACACATACACCATCGACCAATGCACCATTGTTGGATGTGAACTTCGACATATCCCGCTGGTTGCCAACTCCTCAGAGCCCATCTAAAGGGCTCCACATTGCAACCCAATCTCCACCACTACCTATAGGACATGCCAACTGCCGGGCTAAACAATCATCTCCCACAGACAGCCACCGCTCAGCTATAGGCCAGTCTTTGAAAAAAGCCGAGAAAGTGATTGCTTCCTACTCGCCGCTCCGCGTCAACCAATCGTCAACAACATCATCCTCGGCGAAAATGAGCACGGCTACTTTCCCCATCCCCGATGTTTTCCGTGGTCTAGATCAGCTCAGCATCGACGTCACCAAGCCCCCAGTTTTCCTCAAAAACCATCCCGGGTCCTCTCGTGTGAACACCAAACAAATTTTCACCCAACTACCATTTCCATCATAGGCACACCCACCGGAACTCCTCGCCCCCCCCCATCAGTGTTCCACCAGTGCACCTAAGTAAATATCTAAAGACTCATGTTGCCAGCCCCAACGTGATGCGAACAACTGCTCGCAAGTCACCATCCTGTCCACGGGTGTTCCATCATGCTGCAAATTTGCGCCCGTGCATAACACCACCATTTTTGGCATTACCATTTGAACCTTCTCATTTTCCAGTAGGCCAAGCACAGCTTTCGTTTTACTTGCTTAGTGTTTCACGCGGTCGAATTCAGTTACCAGACCTTCCTTTACGCCTCTCACCCCACTGCGGCTCTTCCCCGTACCCCAGCAATTTACCTTTCTCGATCCAACCGCGGCAGTATACTATCAACCACCCGCTCGTATCGAGCTCCCACTTTACCCAAACAACCGAGGGTTCATCCCACGGCTGCTCAGTACCGACGCAAAATACCATTTTTTCCCCTCGTGCACTGGGCGAAACATGGCCATGTATTGTAGCTCTATCCAAGTATGCCCGTCCCTAATCTGTTCCCCAATGGTGATATAACCACCAGTGCAACAACTTGTATTTCATCCACAAACCGAAGCCCCACCTTTATAATTGCAGACGATATTTCCAACTTACTTCCGCTCCACGCTGGTTCTTCGCTTCAGACTCCCCTATTCATCCTCAACGAGCCCTCTTGCCTACCTGGTTGATCCTGCTGCGGCCGGCCACTCCAAGTGCTCCCAATGGAATTCAGAAATCACTAAATCCGGTCTTACTACCTGTCCTATCAGCTTTCCTCCAATCTTTAGTGGCCATTTTGATACTGACCAGGTGCCCCTCTATCGGTCTTTAACTTGCACACACAGGACTCTACCTAGTGCTCTCTCATCCACCTTGACAGTACCAGTACCAGCAGCGTCACTATCTCTAACTCGTCCAGCCTCAACGCTAGCACAACTGCCTGTTGCGACATTACAAGGAATCACAACGCGCATGTCCGTTTTCGTAATCAACATTCGCTCACTACCAGCAAAAACTTACCTTCTGCTTGCCCGGGTCCTCGTATCTAACTGCGACCTAATCCTCATCACGGAAACGTGGCTTAACACAAACACTCCCAAATTAGGCTTCACCGTGTCTGGTTACAAGTCTTCCAGCAACTCTAGAATGTATCGTCAAGGAGGGGTCGCCTGATATACTGCAGAGAATCTTTTCCTGTTTCTTTGGTGCTACACCCAGTCCTTGACGCGGTTGGCGTACCAATCTGGGAAACAGTGAAATTGCAGTCACAAGAACTCTTGCTTGGACGCATTTGTCGGACACCCGAATCAATCGGGAAGATATTGCACTTATTTCTGACGTCCTCCACTTTGCCTTCGCCTACCCCATCGATCAAAAGTTGATCGCAGGTGATTCCAACGCTCCAGGAGCAGGTCGGCCATCACGTTCTGACCCGCGACGTTATCAGGATTTCGTTACCTGTACACACCTTGGTGGTTGGACTTGACACGTCCAATCAGTTGGATATTCATCTAGTCTCAACTATAAACAGCGCCGTGACCTGCTACACCTCGAACCCCTTTGGCTCCGACGGATAAAAAACAACTTGTCTTTTTTTCCACTCATTATTAAAATATAGATCCTGCAAAGCCTCCCCTGTGGTACGAGACACAATAAGCCTAAGGTATTCGTTACGACACAGCAGTCATTCGGTCACTGCAGTCCTCGAGAACCAGCCTACGGTCCAATTTCTTTATTGCTGACTATTCACAAGCGTGGAATAAACTTCCACCAAATGTCCGTTCAGTAAGCCACTTGCCGAGATTTACAGAGGAATTAAACAAACGGCTTTATGTCCTGACACTCGTATCAAATAATGATCCATACACTTCGAAGGAGCGAGCGTACGAAGCTGGTTTGGGTTACTGACAGGCGGGCCTGAGTCGGGGGCCACGAGACCTACCTACCACACGAGTCACCGTATATACCACTCAAGTTTTACCAATCTTTCGTGTACAAACTTGTGTTTTGCAAAGTCGAACCATTCACCGAGTAGTTCCAATTTCTAGACACTAGGGGTTTGCCTTTACTACTGACCGTCGATCCTCAGCTGGGAGCACCCCAGACTGCGTTTCTCTGTTTTCACCTTTCCAAACAACCACTGATGGTGCCTTCCCTTCGATGGCTTGGCATAATATCTGGCCCACATTTTCCGCTGAAAACTCGATACCTGCTCGTCATTTCGTCACTACCACAGAGGCCATGCTCTCCAGGACCCTTCGTAACCTGGTCGCAAGCTCCTGGATTATTCGATCTCAATGTGACAACGCTAATATCACTCAAGCGGAGCCCGCCGCTTTGGCCGGCGCACATCGGGCGTGCAGGACGTCTGCAACGATGTGCGGGCGCAGCTAGGATGACAGATCGCACCTCCTGTTCCCAAAAATGGTTTTCAGGTAGGGTGTCCCGCGCACGGTCAGCCCCACCCACCAGCACCGGTTGCGGCAAAAAAAACATTCATTCACCCGAAATGCTGAAAATATGCCACTGTCTCATCCATTTATCGCCTATTTTTCATCGTACTCGTCTCCATCTTTGCCACCTTAACTTACCGCTTCTTACGCCCGGAAATATCTACTTTCTCTAGCAAATAATTATCGCGGGGTTAAAAGACCGTTTCCGTACTCGGCTTACTGTTCATAAACCTTTTTCCCGATGATTCGTGCCAAACCACCCGCTTGTCCCATTCGCAAACTTAACCAATCCCCGAGACAAAACTCGCTCTTATTTTATCACAGTTATCGATATATTTGCAAAAGTCACATTTATTGTTGCCATACACTTCCGTACCATAATGTCCAAACAGTATACTTCACTGGGGAACATCTATCTCCAGAGCATTCCAAAAGTCGGTGATATTGTGATAGTCCGCTCTCTCTATCAGTCCATCTGTTCGCTCACATGGCTGAAGCATTGAAATGTCCTCACCTTGCAAAGATTCATGCCCTCCCCATATATTCACATCTGAGAGACATCTGTATCGTAGCGTTTTGATCTTTCGCCATCACATGATCCACCTCCTACAAAGAATACCAGCTGATAGTATTTTACCTGTCAACTACTTCACAGCCCAACTTTGCAACTGTATTCATCGGTAGTTTGATGCCTTTTCATATCCGGTATTCTACCGTGGTAAATCTTCTCAGACAATTTTGGTTCTTGCATCTTTCTGGTCATCATGTTCGGCCCTTAGATAACGATAATCATACATAAATACTTACTTGCCATTTAAATACTCATCTTTGCGAACCGTGTGTCTGCTACTATCATGGCTACGCATCAAAAACTGATTTGTCTCCCAGTTTCCATTTCTATTTTGGTGCATCACATGCTACCTTTATGAAAGTAAACAATGTGGGCAACGATTACATGTTGACATCCGGCCACTTCTTTCACCATCACCTAGACAATCCCTCTACAAATGAGTCCTTCACTGGGTATTTAACGGACTCAGCCCATATTCGGTCGCTGAACGTTACAAGGAAAATCTTTGACAGATTTTGATTGTTCTTTGTCTGCAAATTCATTTCTGATTTTCAATCCAAAGCCGTGCCATAATCCGCGGAGCGCTATAGCTGGTTCACGTCTCCCTTGGAAACTTTCTTTCTCAAGGTGAACAAGACTTTCGTAAATTCTGTTTGATTCTCTCGTTGCATAGTCTCTCCCTTTGTACTATTTCAGGAAGAGTCGACTACCTCCGACCAGCTGCACCCTTACTTGGCCGGGTTGGCCACCCGACCTTGAGCTCAAACTTGCCGAGTGCCGCCGTAAAGATGAACTTAAACACTTTCTCCTGTACAATATCGAGTGCATATACCTGAATCGTCCTCTTGGAGTTCGGACTCTACGTCCAATTATACCGTTTAATCTTGCGTTACAGCATGCCTCGGGGTTATCCGAAATAAACCATTATCCCAACTTATCTTATCCTATCTTATCTTAACACTAGATGTTCTGCTTTCTCTAGGGCTTAATAAGGTAACTACCTCTGTAGAAGAAAGCCCCCCTAGATGTGACCACAGGGCTATCTCTTGCGCGTTCTCTGTACCAAAAATCGTCACCTCCTCCAAACCGTCTGTCGGATCATATCACTTAGCCCACTGAGACAGCCTTCCAAACATAATGAAATCTCAAAATTGGGATACGTCGTTTCTCTCGCCCGACCATCAGGTGGTATCAGATCAGCTTTATTCTATTCTCAATCAGTCGTTAAGCCTTATCAACCCAACTACGCCAGCACTAACGGGTTCTTCAACAAACGGGTTCTCGCAGATAAATGGCAAACCCTCCTGACTTCGACTACTCGCACTCAAAACCCGGGAGCTATCGGTATATGTCCAAATTGACCGACTGTCTATGACAGTGAAATCAAAAACTGAACTCATGCTTACTCAGCAAGAATCTAAAGCCTTATGCCAGCCCAAGAAGGCAGAAACCCTGAGTTAGCTGATGAGGTGATGACGGCAATTTCTATTTTTCCTCAAGGTTGTACCTTCCATTTCTTTTGTTCTACGATATCTTACAGAACGGTTTTATCTTCATCTCGGTAATTCTGCTCCACCTTCATCTGTTTCTCCGAATCTGGAGACAAATAATTTTCCTGCTCTGCCCATCCTCTCATCGCTTTTCCCATAGCCACGGCATGGATTTAATAATTTGCTTCTTACCTTTCATCTGATCACTTTTCTCGTTCCTTTTCAGCAGACCCTGCAATATTTCACTCTAAGTTGCATACGGATACCTAGCCCGCAATTATAAATCCAGCTCAAACCTCGGTTGAGACAACACTTCCACTTTAGACGTTACCTGACTTTGAATCACTTTTATGCATAAGGCTCCTAGTTTCGAGATAGTTCTCCATCATCAATCTGCTCCTCATACGATGCCTTTTTTTCTACGCAACATTCACCCACGACTGACCAAGAAGTTGTTCCGTCAGGACCTACAACCAAATATCTACCGAAACCGTCCTCTTCCTTACTCAACAGTTTCCGGCTTACCGAATCCTGTGATCTATACAGTTCATCAGTTCTTACCTTCAGCGTGTGACTTTCAGCCGAATATCGTTGACTCATCTGCCATAATCCCTTGTTGCCACCGCACCAGCTGGCTGTCAACCGATGCAAGGAGCGTGATGGTACCCTTCCACCAACTTCGTCGTGCCTGTGAAGTTACCCCGCATATCAAAGCCGGCGGTGCGGTCACCAGATGTCTCGCATATATACTGGAACCCCTCCGACTCTGTTATTGGCAAGAGCAAGCTGGTACGTGGTAGCCTCAGGAGTTATGCCACTGTCTGAGTAATTGTTCCTTCCTCTGTCCTTTCCTTTCACAGCTTGTAAGGTTGATTAGACCTTACTTCGCGGTTTCCTTAGTAAACGCGTGCTTCGGTCCTTTGTACTGCGTGGACCACCTGCACGTTACTCTAATGTGCGGCACTGCACAAATATGTTAACCAGAACAGTATTCTCCACGACCCGTGAGAACGAGAAGGCGATTGGGAGAGATAGTGGTTAGCGTGTATTTGGGAGCGTGCGTGAGAGCGTGCGCAAGAGCAACGGTCAAATGGCCACCGCGCTTGGCAGTCAGCGTTCAGTTAAACAATAAACGTGGTAAAAGTATGAACGAAGGTGGCAACCGCTACAGGGGCCTCCTCCTAGAAGTCCGACGGAGTTGGGCTTTGATCGTGATGGTAAGCCGGAATTATTGGTTGTCCAGGAACTCTTCATAGCTTCTCCGTTATATTGTTGTTGACGTCGAACGACTGCTGATGAGTTTACCGGTGCCTGCACTCTCGAGGTCCGATGTGCGTGGGTCCAACTGTGTTTTGGCGCCCGCGGGTCTCATACGAATGCAGGCCGGAAAATGCCTCGTCAGGTCCATCCAAAAAGGCGTCCAGTTGCCGTTTCCAGTGCCAGGCTGACCAATCGTCCCGTTGTCCAGTGAGCGGTTGGCTCCTTGAACGTGCACGGGAGTCAGCGAGGCTACGGATGAAGCCCATGTGACTTGTTAGATCCGTCTGAGAGAGGGCAAGGTAAACTGGAACAAAATAGCGCCTGAGGGCGCCGGCGGATGTTGGACCGTAATAACAACACACAAACGATGTTCGGTGTTGTTGTAGTCGCTAGGAGACCAGAAGAAAATGAAATCATAACTACCGATTGTAATTTCCCGGGTCTGTTGTTTGGTAAATCCATGGCGAACTTCCCAACTTATTGCTAACAGTCGGTTGTAAAAATCGTCACGAAATCGGCAAAGCGGACGGGATTTCGTAGTTGGCGACCGCGACGGCTACTTCGCGTTGCGGGTACGGTTGGAGAATCTGATGGACTAGTTGCCGAGTCCTCACTAGGCGTAATTGGGGGTGGTTCGAGTGGTAACTCGCTCGATGCAGGTGACTGAGCGACTTGAGTGGGTGTAAATTGGCCGAGCGGCTTGCACTCAATGACGGCAGGCTTGAGACGGTCGATAGATACGGTGTCGTGTCGTCCGTTGATATCTATGACAAATGTTTTTGCCCTACGTTTTATCACCCGAAACGGGCCAGTGTATGGCGCTTGTAGTGGTGATCGAACGCCATCGACGCGAAGGAATACATGAGTAGCGGTTCCTAACGCAGTTGGGACATAACTTGTAGACTGTTGTTCACGCGGCGGACTGGCCTTGAGCACTCGCATGTGCTGCGTAAGGCGCTGAGCATAGTCACCGTAGTCGAAAGTCACGGTTGATGAGGGGGCTACCAACTCCCCAGGCAGACGAAGTGGACAGCCATATACTAGTACGGCCGGTGTTGTGTGTAACTCCTCCTTAACGGTACTACGCAGGCTTAAGAGTGCTAATGGTAGTGTTTCACTCCAAAGGGGGTTACCGTTTGCTCGGAAAGCGGCTTTTAATTGTCGGTGGAAACGCTCAACCATACCATTGGCCTGAGGGTGGTAAGCTGTCGTCTTAACGTGTTGGCAACCGAGCGTAGCGAGTAGGCTGCCGAAAGCGCCGTCAAAGTGTGGACCGCGATCGGTGGTCACTATTGCCGGGCAACCGAAATGACTAACCCAACCGGTCAGAAAAGCTTTCGCGGCCTCTTCCGAGGTGGGACGAGGGATAGGAATAGCCTGCGGCCAGCGAGTAAAACGATCCACGCATGTGAGTATGTAAACGTACCCAAGCGAAGGTGGGAGTGGTCCTACGAGGTCGACGTGCACATGATGAAAACGTGTTTCAGGTTCTGGGAACCTGGCTAACGCCGCCTTAGTGTGCCTATGGGTCTTAACACGTTGACACTGCAGACAAGCACGAGCCCATTGACGGACATCTCGTTTGACATTGTGCCAAACAAAACGCTCAGTTATCAGTTTCACCGAGGCAGTCACACCCGGATGAGCCAGATTATGGAGTGTCAGGAACGTAGGATAACGGTGGGCAGCAGGAACTACTGGCCTAGGGCGACCTTGCGACACATCGCACACGATGGTATTCTGGGAAGCTGGGATAGGCACTGTGGTTAAACTCAAAGAACCGTTTTGCCGAAGTCGTTCGATGTCAGGGTCCATAGTTTGAGCCTGTGCCATTGCGTCCAAATTGATGTTAGGCGTTTGTGACAGACTTAGTTGATATACGCGCGATAAGGCGTCTGCGACGGGATTAAGTACCCCAGAGACGTGTCGTATGTCCACAGTAAACTGTGAGACAAAGTCTAAGTGGCGAATCTCGCGTGGTGAGTATCGATCCGAAGCTGACTTTAGTGCGTAAACCAAAGGCTTGTGGTCTGTAAACACCGTGAACGAACGGCCTTCGAGTGCATGTCGAAAATGACGGATTCCCAAGTAGATGGCTAATAACTCTCTACCGAACGTGCTGTACCTTGATTCCGCGGGTTGTAGGCGCTTGGAGAAGAATGCTAAAGGTTGCCAAGAGTCATCTACGAACTGTTGCAGTACTGCTCCAACCGCTGTGTCCGAGGCATCCGTCACTACCGAAATAGGAGCCAAAGGGTCGGGGTGTGTAAGGAGTGCTGTGTTGGCGACAGCATCTTTGACCAAGGCGAATGCAGCTTGTGCTGTGTCGGGAAACACGAACTTCCGCTTACCTCCGCGCAACAGGTCGGTGAGGGGTTGCATCATTTCCGCACAGTGAGGAATAAATCGGCGGTAGAAATTCACCAGGCCGGCAAACTGACGCAACTGGCGAAAAGATTGGGGTTCAGGGTAGTCGCGAACAGCGGAAACTTTATCTGACAGAGGGCGGATACCCGAGGATGAAATAGAATGTCCTATGAACGTGATATCAGACCGGCCTAATTCGCATTTCGCGATATTGATCGTAACGCCGTGCTGGCTAAGGCGTTCGAAAAGTGCTCGTAAGTGCGTAGCGTGCTCTTGCTCTGAAGAACTCGCCACCAAAATATCATCCAGGTATACGTGGACATTTTCCAAACCACGGGTTGCCTCGTGCATGAACCGTTGAAAGGTCTGGGCTGCATTGCTGAGTCCAAACGGCATTCGCAGAAACTCGAACAGCCCGAAAGGTGTAGTGACGGCAGTTTTAGGGATATCGGCCTCTGCTACCGGGAGCTGGTTGTACGCACGAACCAAATCGATACGGCTGAAGATGGAGCAACCTGATAAAGACGAAGTAAGATCCTGTATATGGGGAATCGGGTATCGGTCCGGGACGGTGACTTTGTTAAGCGCTCCGTAATCACCACAAGGTCGCCAGTCGCCACTAGCCTTAGGAACCATATGAAGGGGGGAAGCCCAAGGGCTACTAGAAGGGCGTATTATACCCAGTTCTAGCATATGTTCGAATTCGGCCTGTGCAACACGAAGCTTGTCTGGTGCTAACCGACGCGGCCTACTGAACACTGGGGGTCCCTTAGTGTCGATATGGTGAGTGACACTGGTCGTCACTGCTGGGAGAGGCCCGGCCTGCCGAAACATGGCCGGGTAGGCGGCGATGAGTTCGCTATAAGGTTGGTGTGCCGGTGGTTGAACGTAAAAGGGCGTGACGTGATTCACTCGCGAATTATGACCCGCAACAGCGAAAGTGGTCTGACGATCCACCACTCTGCGGCGCCGTGCATCAACTAACAAGTCAAAGTGCTGCAGGAAGTCAATGCCTAGAATTGGGTACGGGACGTCGGCGATGATGAATACCCAACGAAAATTACGCTTTAAACCCAAGTTTAAGGTGAGCGACCGCTGGCCAAACGTTGGGATGGCAGTGCCATTGGCAGCGCGTAGTGTTTGGGCCTGCGGTGTGCTATTGTCGTCTTTCGCTCGGGGGAGGACGCTCACTTCGGCACCGGTATCTACAAGGAATAGGTTATTTGAAATAATGTCCCTTACGTTCAAAAGACGACTATTGGTGTGATACCCGGCTTCGTGGGTCGCCACCACGGGCCGGGGGTTTAGTTTCCCTGATGAGCACCGGGAAACGTACACCCTCGTTCGCATCGTTTGGCTCCCTCACCGAAGCGACTGTGGTATTTACAATATCCTTCTTTTGATGAACCGACGAAACGGCGTCGCAATGACGGACTATGGAGCCTAGGTGAGCGTGCGCGGTGCCGCTCCTGTGACCCACTTCTACTCACTGCTAGGCGTTGCAGGCTCGCGTCAATTCTAGACAAAACTGACGCGAGATCGTTAGATGTGGGCAAGGCAGGCACCGTTGCGACGGACGGCTTGGTTACTCCAGCTACAGCGGGGTTGTATCGTGACATAATGTCATCAGCTATCGCTGCAGTTTCCTCTAGCGAGCATTTGCGTGTGGCACTTAGTAAAACTGGAATGTTATGTGGCAAACGCTGCAGCCAAAGTTCCCTCAAGAGCGGGTCCTCACCTATTGTCGGTCCTCTCAAGCGCTGCATCTCACGCAGCAGTTCGGAGGGCTTCCTACTTCCAAGCTCAACGTTTTGAAGTTGTTGCATACGTTGGTCTTGCGTTGGGGTCGTGCGGGCAATGACAGCCTCCTTTAAAGCCTCATAGCTTCGGGAAGAGATTATTACGTCCCTTACTTGCATTGTGACTTCTGACGGGAGGCGGCCTGCTACCCACCTGAAACGGCTGGCGTCGCTGGTTATACGGCAGTTTTCGAATTCTAACTCGACCAGCGTGAACCAGAGTTCTGGGTCAGCAGGTGTGAATGCCGGTATGTGCAGCGTGATCGCCCCAACGGTGGGGTCTGAGCAGGATTTCCGTTCGGCGGACATAGCCATTACTTTATGGAAAACCGACGGGAAAAGAAATCAACGACCAATGGGGCACTATAGTCTTCGCGAAAAAAAAAATCACGACAAATTAGACACACAAAATATGTTTGGACGAAAAAAAAATTATTTGGTAAACCAACCGAAAAAAAAAATCAAGATAGGGAAACAATAAAACACACAAAAACGTACGCAGACGGGACCTTGAACGGTAGAAAACAAGGAAACTCACGTGACCTGAGGATCACGTCGGGCTCACCAATTGTAAGGTTGATTAGACCTTACTTCGCGGTTTCCTTAGTAAACGCGTGCTTCGGTCCTTTGTACTGCGTGGACCACCTGCACGTTACTCTAATGTGCGGCACTGCACAAATATGTTAACCAGAACAGTATTCTCCACGACCCGTGAGAACGAGAAGGCGATTGGGAGAGATAGTGGTTAGCGTGTATTTGGGAGCGTGCGTGAGAGCGTGCGCAAGAGCAACGGTCAAATGGCCACCGCGCTTGGCAGTCAGCGTTCAGTTAAACAATAAACGTGGTAAAAGTATGAACGAAGGTGGCAACCGCTACAAGCTTGCGGCAGCTAAACCCCCGAAGGTTTTTTCATCCAGCCTGTGGCAATCTCCCAATAAGAAACAGCAATCGCCATCCGTTTCGGGCTCAATGGGCCAATTGTAAAGAAAGGCTGGTCAAGGAGAAGTGAGAAGTTCATTCTACGGCGTAAGTTCGCTCTCCCTCTCTGTGAAAAAGACGAAAAAAGTTCACTTCTGGCTGGGAAGGTCTTGGGCTGGTGCTCTCTGTCCCCTTCATTACGGACGCATTTCTGATAACAGCCTGCACCAGACATGGCACATGGGAAACTCCAAGCTTTCGAGTTAACCTGTGGTTCCTTTTGTCTAGACCGGTGCGGAGTGGCAGTACGCCGTTCGAGCCCCCCGCATATGCTTGCAGACCACGCCTTACCCAGATTTAACCCTTTTCGTTTCCCTGCTAAACCCTTAACAATCTTGCTGATATTTAATGCAGTGGTTGGTGCACCGTCTGAATAATTACATCATGCGAACTCTGTTCCGACAACAACCCGGCATTGATGCGCCTGCGGTTAGCAGCTACCGGCGAAGCCCCGCCAAAGCTGGTTTTGGAACTATGACAGCAACCATTGCACATTTATAGTGTACCATCCACAACTTCACTATTTCTGTGTTCCCCTCGAGCCCAAGCACTAATACCGATGCCCAAACTCAGCGATGGTTTTCCCGCTACAGTTTCGACTCAGTTACAAAACCAAAATACCCACTGACACTAACTCCCCGGAAAAACTGTTACTCCTTTAGTTATAGGTGCTCACCTTCACTTAATTTTCTTGCCCCAGGCTTAACTCAATGGTCTCTTTGTCCTTTTTTTGCACTTTACCGTCAACTCGAGGTTTGCCACGCAGACTACCATTCTTTTTTGCACAATGCTCACCGTTCAGCGTTTTTGCTTATGGTATGTTAGGGCACCTTTCCACCCATCAGGCTTATGCCTCTGATTACTTATGATCCCACAGAAAACCAGCACGTTTGCATCCACATGAAAGAGCCTCACCTTAGCTCTGAGCATTTCCTTTTCTTTCCATAACTTCTGCCGCCCTCACCTACAGCCGGGTCAACCAGACCTATGTCTTCCTTTTTTGTCATTCCTATTTCTGACCCTACCTTCTTCTATTGTCTTGTTTTTGGTTCTCAGCTGGGCTCCTCTCCCCTTCTTCAGCCCATTGCCCCAACCATTTTGCACTCTGGCCAAGCCTGCGCTTAATGTCTCCGTCATCAACCAACTGCCCAAGAAAACTACCACAGCCTCCGCCCGTTAATCCCTCGTAGGTCGAACTACTGGCCGTTAGGTAACATTATCATCGTCTAATTTCTAATAAGCCATTAATCGTAACCCTCAACTGTAACTCTTTCCAGACTGCCGCACTCCTGACCTATTTCAGAACGCACTGGTTGCCTGGGTAACCCGTCAACCAAACCGACTTTACCCCCGGATAACCTTACGGATCAAACGATTTCATCGATCGGATTCACCATGGTTATACCTATACTCACACCTGCTGAAGCTTTATGTGGCCGGCAAATGACCACAGTTCCATAACCAGGGCTACAACCCATCATGACATCATCCGTCATCCCACACCCCATCAACATCTATCTCTCGTACTCCACACAAACATTTCGATTTATTCTGCGTTGCATTACCGAAAACAGTGACCGGAATCTTGCCTCGCCGTCGGGTTCCCCACCCGCTCTCCCCGTTTCGTCAGCCTAGCTCTTTTTGCCTGCTACCGTCATCATACACTACCTGCCATCAACAGTAATCAATGTCATTATGAAACAAAACACCAACCACTTTGTTATTCGTTCTTTTATCACGTACGCTGTAAATCTCACTCTTACACTCTTTCGACTTCCGCTGTTCATTTAAACCTGGTCTCTCCCAGCCACCGATGTCTTCCTTCCTCTTCATCACCCGTACATATTTGCTTGTTAGCATCAGCAGCGTTTGTCTCCAACGAAGTGTTTCCCAGATGGCTTCTCTTAGAAATTTTTCGTTCTGCGTCCACTCGTCATTCATGATCTTTAAAAGCACACTGCATTCCTGGTGGAGGTTCTGGTCTTCATGTGAATTTCCATATAATATCGAAATTACCCACACAGCGAGGCCAATCAGAATAACTCAGTCGACTCACTTGCATTTGTACCTCAGGATTAATCCGCTACCAATTATCCAATATTGTATCAGTCCTCTCTATATTTTGCAGGCATCTCTGACTGCACTTTGATAACTCCACGTAGAATCTATTTTTCACCGTCTTTTGGTAAAACTCTCATCCAGTTTCTCGATACCGATTCCTCAAATATCCAGTTGGTGCAACATCGCGTCTCTTTCTGCACCTCCTGGCCCTTTTTTAGTCTTTATTCCTCTCCCCCGCTCTCTCTCACCCTTCTCATTTTCATCGACTGCACACCAGATTTTGTAGATCGCCGCGACCCGTTTTGGACTACCGAATCCATCGTGGACAGTTATCAGCACCCATAAGGCAAGTTGTGTATTACTCCTGCCCTAACTCCCTGTTGATGTTGTGATGTCCGCAGCCAGTTGCTTTATGGGTTAGTGCAAGCATTGAACGTTTACCCATCTTCTGTATCGCTTTTATTTGCATTCCCAAGCCCGGCCGTCTGAACACAACGTCCCCTTTCCGAATTCGAAACTGGCTTACAGTCTCCTCGCTGACCCTCTCCGCTTTAGCTCTTTTAAACACTGTCCAAGTTTATTTTTCCTTTACTGCAACTGTGTGAACCTTGGGCTTCAAAACTGTGATCAGCTCACATTGCCGTTCATTGCTTCATTCTCTGATCATGCCTCTTGCGTGGGTCTTTACCACGATCAAGAATTATACCATTACCAATAATTATCGAATATCACGTCCCGTTTCTCGGCAGCAGCTTCACGGGGGAGGCGACCGACAGTCCACAAATAACGGGTACGCTCGCTTGTGATTCTATGTGATTCAGACTCTGCCTTTAGCATACGAAACCAGAGTTGAGGGTCGTCAGTGAAAAACTCGGGGACGGCTAGAGAGACTGTCAAAAAGGACGGTTCCGAATCAGGCTTGCGAATGTTGCTATCCTTAAGTGCATTGGCATATCAGATGTGAAACGATACGTAAACGTCAGTTCAGTAACCGTGAAACACTTACGATATAAACGAAAGGAAAATATAGAAGGAGTATGGTAGCATAAATCTAGATTTACCTCTTTATGTTGAGAAAAGTATACATTTAAACGCATAAATGTTACCGAGAGACTTACGGGTGTCCTTGGTGGAACGAATTTGTTATTTGGGATCACCAGTTTAGGATTCTCCTAAGTTAGGTCAGGACCTGCTCCCGTATAGAGTCCATAACCTTCGGTCCTCGGTGCTTGACATGTTAACAAATAGATTCGGCAGAACGAGAAAGCAGAACTGAAGACGCTGGAGTGGGACAACCTGTGTACTCGAGGAGCGCAAAGGCGTGCAGACCATGTACACAGGCTACCAAATTCGGTAATTTTTCAAATAAGCACATTTGTTAGTCATTGTGATCGTATGTTTATCGGAAGCACTACAGGGTGGCGTGTTTGAATCTGGCGATTTGTTGGCTTTTCTAGTGGATAAACCAGGACATGAATGGCTGCCGGCTAGAAGAGGGGGCTGTATTATTCGGCCGTGGGTAGACAGTAGTGTAGAATGGTGTACAACGTGAAGCCTTTTAGAGGGACATTTTGGCGTTGGAGGAGAACGGGACAAATCCAGGCCACATTCTGCGCTAGTGCACTGGTAAGCAGGAGAGGTGACGAGTTATCGACAGTGGAAAATCGCCTAGGGGGACTGGGCGGCACCGGATCATAGGGTGATTGGAGTACTTGATTGCCGGCAATCAATCTGAGGACCTCCCCCTTCAGCGAAGTTTTCTCGAGTGTTTTTTATATTTTTTAATGAAATGGGCTCCACTATGGACTCTGTCTTTCTAACGAATTTTATCGCAATGCTCTCTTCTAGGAATTGAGACAGTAGGAGCACAAGTTTCGCTGAGATCGTTTTTTGAGTCTTGCGGTAGCGCTCTTAGTGTGACGTACGGCAAGCCATGAAGAATGACTTTTTGATCGAGGCAGGGGCAAACCATCTGGAACGATAAAGGCTACAGCGTTTTTGGAAATTTTCATTCTTCTATGGAGCTCAGAAGCAACTGAGTCCAGGAAGCAGCTAGCTGATATGAGACTTGTAGTATTCGGATGTTTCAAGGGATCGACGATATGTGCAAGTGGCCACAGTATGGTCAGCACATCATCCGTGAATCTTTGCTGTCCCTCTGAGGACAATAAGTTTTGCTGAAGCGCACTGCATTTGTTCCTGGCTTCACCGTATATATCGACCATTGGTACTGAACAAGATACCGAGGAGGTAGGAAGTCGGGGGCACCTAGTGCTCCTAGTCTGAACCCGGTTCTCCACTTAGCGAATGAGGTGAGTGATAGACGAATTAAGCATGACATCTCAAAGAATTTCGATAGAAGTGGATTTTTAAGTCTGTTACCAAAGTCAGACCCTATTGGTCAGAAAACAATAATTCATTTCAGGTTTTTGGGGATACCATTAGAAGCCGTTTGTAAGCTATTTCCCTAGTTACCTTAGTGAAAACTGTACCAGCAATAACGGGCCTAACGACGTGGGGTAACGCAGAAGCAACTTAACAACTTTGAATTGTAGGTCAAACGGTACCCAACTTTCGTAGAACGTCCTCCAAGAAACTTTACGCCATTACCATTCCTACAGGTTCGGAGCAAAGAAAGCTGGAGCCGCTATCGTCCTCACCTTGCTGTGATGAATCTGAAGAAGACAAGGAAGTTCCGAGTCGATTTCGACTGTGCAGCTGGGTCCAACGGCAGGCCATCAAGCTACAACCTGTTGCTTGGTCTAAATTTGGCTACTAACATTTTGGGTCTTCTGTTGCGGTTTTCGCAAGGGTAGGCTGCTCTACCCGATGATATTGAAGACCTGCTTTTTGAAGGTGAGGGTGTTCAAAAGCGAACAAGGCCGTCCTTGGTCCTTGTGCTACTCCTATGGGGTTGGTTAAGCCTTTGCTAATCAGTTTCCCTGTTAAGCGTGTATGCTAGTCCTCCCTGCTGCGACAGAAACGCCTGCCAATTACGGTGGTTCCAAACACTACTGCATCGCGATCACCAGGTCAATGTTGCCCACAACTCATGAGAAGGATAACATCGTTGGTATATAGAGTGCTGTTGGCGTAAATTGCGAAAGCACGTAGCGTGTAGAGACAACGATTAAGTGGTCACCCTGCTTGGCAGCTACAGTTCATACGAAACATTTGTCGAAGAAACGAGCAAAGTTGTGTAACGGCGCACCCTGACCATGGCCTCAACAAACTCTCACGGGAGTTCCAGCTCACCGTCTGACAACTTGGTACCTTGCAGTCTCCTTTTGTAAGGCCTCGAGCTGAAAAACGTAGGAAACTTGTTTGGACATAAGTATTTGTTGAGCTTTACGCACGCAGTTCTGCATAGTTTTCACACAGGTAATGTTTAGCGCCCATGGCCAGAAGCGCCACACCAGTCCGCTTGATCAGAGGGTTGTGTAGTCTTCTCGAAGGCAGTGGCTTCAAAGTGAAGAGGTGGGCGGGTAATAGCCTTGGGGTCCTGGCAGGTATTCATATTGACCTTAGAAGTGTGTTGACCAAAAGTATGGAAGCCTCCCTGCCACCGGCGCAAAAGGCCGTGAGTTTGCTGCTGGAGGTGGGACAAGTTACCTTCAGGTTACCGTATGGCGTTGCATTTCCGCTGCCGACGCGAAGAGCGTTCTTTAAGTCAACGTTTGTCTCATATCCTTCAGGGTGAGTAGGACCCCAATGAAGGCCAAGGAACATTTTGTTTCAGCGTGTGTGTAGACAAGGGTTTGTATGGGACTAATCCTTGAAAGAGGTGAAGAACTGAGGACAATGTTAACGAGTTTTTGACGAGATGAAACATGTTTATTCACCAAGACGGCCCGCCCGGAAATTAAACGATTCTAAAGTAAACGGTGAACTGCCGTTGTACTGTGACGAATCCAGAGCCGAGTATGATCCCGTGGCGTACCTCGGAATCGTATCTGACGTTAGACAATCTCGCTGTTCCCTGGTACTCTCCACATCTCGGGTAGCACTCCTGAAGGTGGCCGCTATTCCTTGACTGGATTTGACCACTGCCGCCCTAGCTGTTGAGGTAGCCTCAACAGTAAGGCAAAACTTTGGATTAATGCGAGAAATGTTTCATTTTTGACAGATTCGGGAGCCCTTCCCCACTGCACGCAAAACCAGAAAACTAGATTCGCATCCTTTGCGGCTGATCTCATTTCTGAAATACGAGGCAGATCGCAACTGCAACAGTAAATACTAGTTTTAGGAAAGGATGCTCTTTCCGTTTGGCCCCGAAAGGAATGCGGCAGAAAGAGATGGCATGTCTTTCACTCAAGGATGTCTGGAGACGTTTGGGTACCTAAGCTGTTGAATCAGCCTTCTGGGCAGTTGTAGATTTACCTTCCAACCTAATGCAGTTCAAAAATCGGAGCCCTGTCTTCTGTCGTCAATTGCAGCAATATAAGCTTGTACTTTGTGTGACTCCATCCCAAACTCCCCTGCTTGAGAGTATTGCTCTGATGTTGAGTTATAATCAATATCTTTTGATTTTTTCCAAGAAAATTGACGGATCGCTTTTGCAAACAAGTCATCTAACTGTCACTAAACTCCTCGATAGTTGTAGGGCTATTGTGAGGTTGGCAGAAGTAAAACGTTTCCTCACCGAAGTAAGCCCGAAGAAATAAAGCAGTGACTACGTGGACTATGTTGCTCACTGCTTCACACAAAAACTTCGTTCCGTTTTCATTGATGAGCAGCTATGCGTAGAAAGAGGATTGGTTTAGTCCACTTTTCGGGCGAAGCTAAGCATATCAATAATCGGCTGGACGTGCCTCGATTCACCAAGCCGAATAATAAACAATGCCGTAACATGGAAGGTCATGTTTCCTGTTCCCATATTCTGTCGGTTGTTCGTCGGCACTTCTGGATCATAACAAGGAGGCAGCCATTCGAAGTGCCTTTAAAAGATGTTTTCACTGTCTCTGAATGTCGAAGTATCTGAGTACACAGCAAGAGACCCCTCTACCACTTGAAAGCAACATGAATGTTGGTAAAACTTTCGCATGTGAGACAAGTAGCTGTTATGGATCGTTTTTATTCAGCGTGTTGGAGTTTAGAAGGAACTGTATGGCTGTTCAGTCACGTATATGAACTTGCGAGCAGTGCGCACAAGAGTTGGGTACTTTTTGCCCACGAATCGTTTCTCTAAGGTCCAACAGGCTTTACGGCCAGAGTAGGCCAACCACACGTTCTTTTCAGCGATAATGGAAGCAACTTCAAGGAGATTTGGGTTGAAATTCGAGGGCTTACACAAAAGTTATTAAAAGGCAAAGTCTATCGCTTCCCATCACATCGTGGCCCTTAACGGAGATTTGGGCCGCCAGAAGCTAGTCACCAAAGCGAAGTTTGGAAGCGTATATTACTTTCTGAGCTGCGTGCGCTGTGCTCAGTTGCACATGGTCGCCTCGTGAGGGATGAAGGTTAGGTTGAATTCTTGGCAGAATAGGGAAAGACCATTGGCGGTGGCCCCTTCTTGCCAAAGATAGAGGATTTCAAGAGCCATGAGGTGTTAACTCCGAGCAATTTTCTGGAGCTCCGCGGCAGAAAAACTACATCTGGCTATCAGGATTTTACCGGTACATTTGTCAAACACTAGAAAAAGGTGCGGATTTTGGCGGATCCACTTGGAAAACTTTGGAGAACTGAGTATGTATGTTGTGAGAAAGGTAAAAGTGGTCCATGAAGAAGAAAGGTGTGATGTAGGGGGATTCCGTTCTCTCAGCCAGTGATAGTTGTCGTTAAAACCAGAGGCCTCTGAGGCTTGTCAACAAAGAATGACTGAGGAAGAATAGACTGGCTGGAGAGTCTCTGGCCATCACTTATTATGGGGTTTGTGGCCTGACGTACGCAAATTGTGTTTGATGAAGAGTGTGAAGGATTAACTTGATTGTAGTGGTACATTTTTCTGCCTGATAGTGTATGATGGTTACTAGTTAATGAGATTTTTAGTTTTACTGTTGAAGTTGACTTATTATATTCAGTCTGTTGCGCCCTGTTTGGTTTATGACTTATCGGTTGTGCAACGTAGATGCTTCAGTAGGTTTGAGCACGGAAACGTCAAGATATTATCATCTAGCTCTGGCTACTCTTCTAGCACACGCAGTTAAAATTGTTGCTGCCGTGTTTGTCCTGTAGAAAGTGGGATGGTTTACTTCGGGTTGCAATAACGAGCGTCCATCGGGTTATGCTTCAGCAACCCAAGCAGAGAGTTCTGAGTAGATTATTGCCCATCAAGGTGTACATGGTCGACAGTGCCGTTTTTGCTCGTCTCGGCCGGCCTGCACTCTCGTTTGGGGTCCATGTCTCAGGGCATTTGTGATGCGGTGTCATATCTGCTGTAGTAAGACTGTGGTGGCATTCAACCCTGATTATTTGTTTAACACACATCAGTGTTTATGTGAACTCGCGCCACCAAGCGCGGTGGCCACTTGAACGTTGCCCGTGCAAGCTACACGCACGCTTCTCCAATATACACTAACCACTCTCTCCCTACCTATAGTGTTCTCCTTCTCATGGGTTGTGGGAAACAATGTCGTGGTGATCGTGATGGTATATTGCAGAGTACCACTGCAACGAACAGGTGGTCCAAGTGTGTTGGGAAGGACTAGCGAACGTACGTAAGGTCCAACCAACCTTACAAGACCTCGTCAGCGCACTGGTCACACGTGTTCCAAGTCTCGGTGGCGTTCTGAAAGTTTTACTGCCCACCCACTGGAAACATCCTAAATCAGGCTTGAACACAGGCTAATAATGGCTGAGAGAAATACTTTCACTCAGTTTGGTTCCGAGTGCGATGACCGTTGTCTGAAAAAAACAAGAAAAATGATATTTCACTGAGAAGAGCACGTGGAAGTTACTCTATTTGCCTTCTTCAAGTTCCGCCGTTTTATTTAACGATGGCAACGATGGCCTCTGGATTGACTAGCTTGTTGCCAGGAGTATAATCGGGGGTGTGTGTTGATCCTATCCGCGTCGTTGGTATCGTGCCCGGTGATTTGGAACCCAATCTCCAAGCAAACTCCGAACCTCGTGCTCCAGTGTTCTGTGTGGTCATTCAATGGCACCGATAAGACGAACTCCGCTGATTCGCCGTTAGTCTATCACTTGCCTCGGAGGGCTGCAAAAGTACATAGATCTTTACCCGCTAATGTGGTTGAAGAAGTGGACGAGAAAACACCGAAGGTGAACATGGACCAAGCGTTGTCAGCTTTCTGGCGTTCTGCTCACTACTGAGTCTATGGCAGCTAGTGGTTTTTGACGAGGCATATAAATAAACATTTCTTTTGACCTCATTATCAGCCTACGAGTTCCGCAAACTCAAGGTAGCCAAGGGTTGTGTTACTGCCTCGCAAGGGTTTCTTTTCCTCGCATTCAGAATATTGTGTTCACGCTTGGGGGCATTTTTCGATAAGGGAAGTCAGGCCGCTAGAGAAAGTCCGGCGGAGCTTCACTAACGGTTTTGCTGGCCAGAATGGGTTTGCCTACGGGTCGAGGCTAGATGCCTTGGAATCACTGTATTTAGAGCGCAGGAGGGGCAGAGGCGACCAAGAAGAAGTCTTTGATGTACGCAATGTGTATGCTGATCTTCATGGGGTGACCCTACCTATACTGAACCACAGCCACTGAACGGCCATGAGAGGGAACTTACTGAATTTTTGCCGAGGGAAGGGTCACAAGTCGTTTGCTAATTAAATCTTTCATTTTCAGATTTAAAGACGATGGGAACCAGCTCCTGATGGGAGTGATAAAAGCTGAGATAGTCATGAAATTTAAACTTTGTCTATGCCACCTTCGGGACAATGCAAGCCGAAACCCGTGGATAGGCAGCGGTCTCATATATTATTCTTGTCCACTTTGCTTATTATTATCGCCACCTTGTCGTTTTAATTCCACAGTCAACCTTTGTCTTCAGACCTTCCCTCGTTTTTTCTCATCTTTTAGCCTCTCGGCTTCGTCTTTAATCCCTCCAGCATTCAAGACCTGTCTAGTACCCTTCTGCGAATACAGTCCCAAATTTTCCCTTCATCTCCTCTTACCCTTCCGCCTTCGCAATGACTGCCCTTGAAGTAGAAAGGGAGATAGATCAAACTGCAGTGATCCTGTGGGGCTCTTCAGCCTGAGGCTTGGCGGTGAAAGATCTCCTCTTTCGTTCATTCTTGCCAAATGACCAAAGAATACTCTGTTCTTCCATTTATCGCAGCGAAGAATGATCTAAGAAGCTTGCGGTGCAATAATCCAGACAAAATTAGCAGGCCACTACCCGCCTCTTCTGATGTGAATTGAAATAAATGAAAAGTGAATGAGGGAGCTAGTGGAGGTTTGAAACAGCTGAAAATAAGAGAACGTGACTCCAACGCACCAAGCATCAAAACTCGACTGTCAAGATTAGGGGCTCAAAAATAACTTTTGAGCTGTCACTTGCAGCAGCAGATAATAAAAGCTTAAAGAGATACATTGGATGTACACAACCAGAAGTTGTTCTTATAAAAATGTCAGAAAGCTACTACTAAGCCAGAGGAAAGAAGTTTGTGAAGATCACGGCGAAGCTGCTGGGCTTAGTATGTTCTTTGCAAGTACGTATGAAAGAGATAAGGGCTTCGAGGACACCAGAAGACCCATGAGGAGAGTTCGTCAAGCGACATATCCATGATGAGGGACCGATTTGAAGGGTCATATGGCCTTTATCCAACCATCATAAGTTTACCGGCGGATGAGGTGACCGGGAATGTCTGTTGGCTGCTTCTTATGTCTGTCAGTCAAGAAGTGCTGCAAACCGACAGGAGGGAGACTATCCACAAAGGTAGGCAGAGCGCACAGGACAAACTGTAGACCCATTGGTCTTGCTTTAAAAAAATGAAGTAATTGGGCAAGCTGTTAAGAGAACACATCTGAAAGCACTCGATAAAACGCGAGCCTCTATGCAGTACACGGTATAGACTTTCGAAGAAAAGACCACATCTCTGAAGTCTTTGCAGGTTCTTGGACGAAGCCGCTACCCAAATGAATGAATGAGAAATAGAAAAACCCTGCTAACTGGGATTCAGCAAGGCTTTTGATTCCGTCAGTCACCTGATACCTGGTAAATTCAAGCCCCATGGGATGGACAGAGAGCTGCGTAGTTGGATGGTCGACCCTCCGGCTAAAATCACTTTTTGCGTTGTGGCAGGAGATGCAAATTCTAACCCAGTGTACGTGCCTTCAGGTATCAGTTTTGGGACCTCCTCCATTTCTCCCCTATTTAAGCTAACTGGGAAAAGTACTGTAGCTTCCGTTTTTCAAATTTGCAGACGATTTCATGGTGGTCGGCTCAGCTCAGTTGTAGCTGCTTGCCTGAGGCTCTAAGGAGGTGCTTAGGCGGGCGAGCGAGTAGGATTCGCATTTATCTGACGGTAGATGTCCTTCGCTTACAAGGGCCTCAGTGAGTTCAAAAGTAATCGTGCAAAAGAACCGTTCACGACTAATGTGGCGTAAAAGACGAAACACAGTGTTGGTATGACTAAAGACTTCGAATGGGCGAAGCGGAGCAAGTTTTCCTCCCACAGAGCTCGTAGATGCTCTTTGGACTGAAGTAAAAATGTCTGCAAAGAAGCGGACATTTTTTTACTTTCATGCAAAACCTTAGTGAGGCCTTAGTTCAAGCACTGTTTAAAGTTTTGGACCCCTTTCCTCGAACAAGGCGCAGATTGCAATAACAGCTTCCATCGGCTAACTACTCGGATAGTGCATTGTCAGGGACAGATATACAGCCAGGGACTGCATGATATAGGTTACTTTCCCTAAAAAGAGGACTAAGGAGGAACTTATTACGAGTCCTCAAAGCTCTAAAAGGTTTATTGATAATAAATGTAGTAGCTATATCTGAGATGGCCTTCTCCAGATGGACAAGAAAGAAAGTCTTAAGGCCAGAAGGCTAGCTTGAGGCCATCTTGTGCAGTAGGACAGTTGGAATGTGTAACCAACTGATTAGAGGGCTGGCAAGCCTGGGAAATGGGGGGTCACTCATAAAAGGCTGGGCAATAAATGGTGAGATATATTCCCGGAGGCCTATGTTGAAAGCCCAAGTGGAGCACTTAGAGTTAGTATGATTGGTGTACCGCGAAACAAAATCAAGAATGGCTGCGCACAAGAGCACCCTCATTTAACCTTTGTCCCTCGCCTGGATAGCGAGAAAATATTTCCATTCTTTCCTTTTCAGTAAACCTGGACCAGTAAAGAAGTCTTCAAACTGGATGAACGGAAGGAAATTGCGATGTTCGCAGTATTGGGTGCCTTCTCCAGAACAAACCTAATGGGACGTTAGCGTAAATCTTTACTCTGAGGCCATGGCCAACAGCGAACGGTAACAAGTCCGTGGGTTGGGTATCCCACCGACGTAATTCAAGCCGTCAAATCGAAGAGACTATATCGTATTCCATCTACGAGTGGCTCGTAGCTGAAATGAGGAACCTCTAGTTGAAAACAAGACTCGTTCGTGCATTATACGGTGTTGAACAAACAAACGATATGAAGGCCAGTTTGTACAAACCTTAACTGTGTGGCCTCAACTAATAACAAGCGCGAACCAGAGTTAAGCAAAAACCCAGGCCAGGCACGGCTGTCACAGCGGTCAGGGGTCACATCCAAAAGGCACCACTGCACATGAGTAGGACGCAAACAAGTACTTGAATTTAGTAGTTGATGCGTGCCGTAATTTGTGCAAAGATGAACGAGTTAATCGCACGGTCTTAAGTGTGCGGGTGTCCGGTAGTGGCTGGTGGAATTTCCACTAACGTGTTACAAAGGTCAGAGGTCAAGCTGCGAATGAGCAGAGCCGATGTGAGACCCAGCTGAACGTAGCTTCCTGCACTGATGCTGGGTAAATATCCTGGATCAGGTACAGTGGTTACTCACTTGGTGGGTTAGATACCGCCGCAGACTAGGCCATGAGCATAGGTTATGCGAGTTAAAACTTTCCTTGATGCAGAGTAGGGAACAAAGATGGAACTTGCCCTGATTTAGGCTGTACCGCTCCTACGCATGAATATCCTGACATTACGTGTCCACCTACCAATGTCTGTGTTCTTGGTAATGCAAGCCACCTACGCTTGATGATGGTAGTTCCTAACCCACGCCAAGAGGAGGCAGCCATACGTACCTCCTTCCTCAATAATGCCCGCTCACTGCTGAATAGACCCATACTCTCTGTAATATGGTACTATCATCCGGCTTTGACATCTTTGTCATAGCCAAAACCAGGGTAAATGAATCTGTCCCATCAGACCAAATTCCTATCTCTGGCTACCAGACCATAAAGAACCGTCGTCATCGTAAAGGAGACTGCCTAATCCACGTTAAAAAAGCCTGCCCACCGTTCCGCCCTCTGTTCCAACATTGGATGCAATCCAGGACACCATGCGGGTTATGGTTCTTCTGGCCTTCTCCCCACTCAAAATTGGCTTCCTTTATCGACCTCTCAGTTCAAACATCACGGAATTCGCCCACGTAGTCAAGGCTTTTGACCACACAGCACTACTACTCCCTTCGTAGAAGCTCATTGATGGCGATTTCGGTGTGCCAAATATCAGCTAAAACATCATGTCCTCACCCAGATACTCCATGAACTTTGTTTCGACCGTACGCACAGGGTGCTGGGTCCATCACTTTATGACACCAACCAGAGGAAACAGCATACTTGACCTGGTGCTTACCATTGGCTGTTCGGATGTGATAGCTACGCCCCCGTTCCATTTGCAGGCAATGACCATAGAATAGTACCTTGCAGATTCGTAGCCGGACCCATGAGTCCCATATGTGGCTCGCTTCAACAGCCCCTACGCACGACCAACTGGACAAACCTCTAGTCCATGCTTTGCCTCCTCAACTGAGACGTCTACTTCCCGCAGCACGACCCACAGCCTGCTGCTGACGTACTCTACGATAAGTTATATAATTGCCTGCGATCAACCACCATCATTGGCACCAACCGCTCGCAAGCCCGCAGTTCTCATCTTACAAGATTGCGAAATAAAAATGCAAAACTGCATGACATTTATGATAGAACCAGAGATTTTTCCATATTGTTGCAGCTCCACCCTCTTTCTGTAACCAGCAGTCGTCCGACTAATGAACCGATGAAAAATCAGAAGCTTTTGGCTTGAGTTTCATCGACAGATCTTACCGATTGGCTCCACTGTAAAAGCGCAGAAATCAGAGAAGGTCTTCTTGGGTACCCCATTCAATTTTGGGAAACAGTAAGCAAATTCATTCTCCAGCCGAAGCAGCTGAGAGGCTCGATAACTTCTTAGAATCCGTGACCACTGACGCCAACTCATATCCGCCTCCTGTACCCAACATCACCGATCAGGTTTTCTCTGACATAGAATTTGGTTTGAGCGACTTGGCTCATCTCCTGATGCGGGTTGGACCCTCCTCCCGCTCTGGCTACGACAGCAACCCCCCTCCCCCCATCACTCTTTCATCTTGGTGGAACTGATGTCGCTGATATCCTTATGAATCTCTATAGCCTACCTCCTAAACGTGGAGTTATCCCATCCCAATGGAAAACTCCAACAACTACTGCGGGATCCTTCAAGTTATTGTCCTGGTGATCACCCGCTCTGGCTGCTAGAATAGTGCAATGTTTGAATAAACAGCGGATGTCTGATTTTCTGCTGTCCCACAACCTTATCCACAGCGGCCAACATGGCTCCCTAAAACCACTTTCGTGTACTACACGCCAATTCGACATCATCCACCTACTGACCACGGCTGATGACAAAGGGAAATCTATGATTATCATTTACCTCGATATGACCATGGCATTCGGCCGAGTTCCTAACTCCCGGTTGGTAAAACTTCGAGACCACAGTATAAATGGCTCTCTTTTATCGTGGATAAGCTCCTACCCGTCAGACCAAACCCAGGTTGTACGGGCTAATGGTCGTTTATCGCAACCGGTGCCTGTCACTAGTGGAGTTACACAAGGGAGTGTACTTGGCCCGCTATTTCTCCTACTCTATATTGGCCACATATTTTCGATTGTGTAGCATGCCACCCCTTTTTTCCTCTTCGATGACATCAAAATCGCCTATGGGTTCCACCATAGAGATCTCAGCGCAACGCTATCTGACGTAGGTAATGATCTAAGGAAACTTGATCAATGGCTCGCTTCACCGCAGACGTGCTTCACGACTTTTAAAAGCTTCTACGCAACCTATAGATATCAAATTCCTCCCGGAATCCAGTTTCTGAATCAACTGTTCGTCGCCTTAAGCTCACCATTAAGGGATCTTGGGCCTTGATACACCAACAATCTGCAATTCTTGGAACAATTCTCATTCTGGAGGGCCAGGGCCAGGCAGATAACGGGCTGTTCTCAGGTCATTCAAGATGAAACATAGTACTCTCCTCACACATCAACTCCATGAAAGATCCCATCTGGAATATTGCCCCATAATTTTCTCCGGAATATCCAAAGCGGATAGGATACTCCCTGAGAAAGTCCAGATCACTTCTGCCGAGAAGCTAATAGGATACTCTCCCTCACTGAGCCAAAAAGAGCGGCGTACTCTACTAAAACTTGAACCCCTAAGGTTTAGACATGTTAAGCTTAACTTGTTTTCTAAACAGACTTATTCATCGCTCTGCGTTCACTTCTGCCAACTCTTTGCGGTTTTTTCTACCCTTGCCTTACCTTCTACGCCACAGGGACTTCAGTCTGACCGTCTCACGGTCAAGGCTTTCAATAAAATCTATTTCTTCCCTATGAAATACCCAAAGCTTTGGAATAATCTACTAACTAACTAACTAATTATTCGCAAACGTGTTTCAATAGCCCAGTTTAGCCATACCTCAAAATCACAACTTACCGTTAGTCATCTGTTGTCGTTGACTAACACCAGTATATCTGAGGATCGAGCCTATGAAGAAAGCAGTGACCTCTAGAACCCCGGCTTCCGTCTTCCCTCCTGTTTTCTCCCACCCACCCCCCCGAAAATGGGTCCCATTTCTAGGATCGTAGCCCCGTATCCCAAAACTTCTGTCTGCTAATGACAGAAGCTGGGTTGACGATATATACATATACATATACATATACACACATATATATATACATATATATATATATATAATTCTCACGCACTGAACACAGTCCACATTGCAGTGGGATGCAGTCTGTTGTCGTTTGTAACTATAACTAGTTAGAAGCCTGCCAGTCCTCGTGACTCCAAACAACACCAACATTCACCTAGTGCCACCTAGCCCCGTTTTATTTAATTCAGCCGTTGGCCTCCATAACTAAGGCCTTTAGCCCTGATGTTTCCCCCCTAGCATCAAATAAATCAGTACGCTGGATCCTAGGGCAATAAGTTCCGTCGTCCTTTACTTTATTTCTTGATTCCTTTAATTTTCTCTTACTTATTTCTGGCCACCTTCTCTCAGCTCTTTCACCTAGCCGTAGTTTGCTTTCCTCATTTATACCGCTCTAAAATCCCTTATCCCATAAGTCCACTTTTCAATTGCCTTTCATTCCTTGTCTGAGCTTCTCGTCGTGACTACTAGTCTGTGTCGCTGTAGCCTCTAAACCTACCGCCCAACTTCGACTGCTTTCCTCTCCTCATACAAGCCACAACGTCTCCCAGTAGAGCAGCCAACCTGATCACACCGGAACGGCATCTGGTAGTCTTAATCACGGTAAGGCGCCGTACGAGACCGATAAGTATACGCAGGTATGTGCGTTACAACATTCATTGTCCTCCTCTGCGTGTGTGCTTAGACCAACTCTGTCTTCTTCCAACCCGTGCGAGCAAAACCCCTGATGTCAACTGCACCTATGTCATAGCTATTTCCGGACGTGGGGGAAAAGGACCACTCCCAGAAGTTGCGAAACATGACTAATACGCAGAAGCGTACGGTCGGGAGGAGGGGCTATGGGAAGTTCCTATATGGGCTCAACCACCCCTCTGTTAGGAAACAAAAAAATGAAGAAGTGGGAAGAAAGAGCATGGGGCTCGGTTTGATCTCCAAATAGCGCCAATATTGAGCTGTGAAGAAAAAGGGTAATATTTATTCATAGGTAAATCCCTCATTAGCTCAGACCTGACCCTGCGAAAGAAGAAACTTCACACCGCCCTCGCCTACTTGACATGACTTTGGTTCTCAGGCACGAGACTGACCGGGGTGATGGCGAGCTGGACTCTCAACGTATGCTTATCCACCTCCCACTCTAAGTTTCAACCTCCCGTACCCCTAGCACGCCAGCCTGGTTAGTATGTTTACATCGGTTACAAAACCATCACGGCTCTGACTTGTGCCCCACTGTTCTGGCCAAAACGTTGATACATCAGACGACAAACATGTCTCATCAGGACACCAAATATGTGCAAGTAAATATGAGTGCATACATAAACCTTATATAGGAACTCTGGGAAAACCGCCGGCATTTTCGCTTATGCTCATCTATCTTTCCTTCTCCCCATAAAAAATCGGCCTTTCCTATGTCCAAACATCCAACTCACTCTCCAGTTTACAGCCCAACCCAACAGCAACCTCCTGTATATAAAGAACTAGCGCCAACCTGAGGCATTAGACCTGCAAATTTCACACAAAAGTATGAGTCGTATATCCGCTGAACCTACAGTAGAAACTTGCCGTTTAGGTCCTCATTTTTCCTCAGCTGCTCCGCCCCCACATAGACCCCAGATACAGTAGCCCCAATGCACCTCCAAGGCTTTATAAACCCTGAACGATAAGATTAACCGGTACACTGCTGAATCGGTATTTAACAACTAGGCCCGATAGTGCAAGCACAGTTAGTGCTCACGAAGACCAACTTACAATATTCATGACTTTCCATGTTACCAAGTCCACAGTGCCTCATTTGCAACCTCAGCACCGCTATGCTGTTTTGCTCACGTCAACCCTCAGCCAAATCACCCTCCAAACTTCAACCTTCTCTTTCTGAATTTCAGAACATAGTGCATAAAGCTTGTCTTATTCTCTGCCCTTCTGCAGCGGCTCCCAAGACTAGCTGCCGCGAACGCGACCTGGCTCCGAAGGCTCACCCACACAAATTCCTGGTATGGCTGCATATACCACCACCGAGTCCTGCCAGACAGCTTAGATCTGTGCATCAGAAGCAGCTACCTAAGTCGCGTAGCCTCCCTGACCTAACTACTTTGCATCACTCCCCAAGGCAACACATGAATCAAAGTATGGCTGTTCTTGTCCACACCACATAGCCACGACTAAAACCCATCCGCGTGACCGCACCATACCATTGCCAGGTCATTTTCATGCGAATCAAACCCGTCAGAATTCAGGGCATACTCCCGTAAACAAGCTGCCAAGAAGTAGCGTACCTAAGGACAAAACCTCACTGTAGCAATCTAACTTATCACCAATGGGCCGAAAGTTGTTAACGATCTACACTCAGCCCCCAATTCAGAGTGTCGATACCAACGGTAACACATGGCCGCAAATCCAGAATTCGGCAACCCACACTCCGTCCCTACTGAAGGCCTCAACATTTAGTTCATTAGGCAACGACCGCCTTATTTCACCAGGCTGCACCCCTAATGTCATGCAAAGGTTAGAGGCGAACAGACACCCTTGTGAGATGTCACTAATGCCGGGACCTACAGTTTCTGTTCCCAAAATAGATAGTTTCCCAAACCGTAATTCCTCCCAGCGAAATCCCCGCTCTATGCGCATTTATATGGACGATGCTCGCAAAGCACCTCACAGCCATTATTCAAAGCTGCATCTGCCTAGCTCTTCATTTCCTAACATTTCCGTGCCACCACCGTTTATCCCGCTAGTTCCTTTACCATGCCAAAATTTTCGTTTTGCCCCACCACAGGCGTTTTACGCGCAGGACACATCCACAAACCCCCTCCGATTAGATTTTCCCCACCCTGTGGCATACAATCCCACAATCTTTCGTCTCTTCTAGCCCTGATGAACCACTTTTAAATACCGGCACCTTACCAGTCGTTCATACCCTTGGTAGCACACCGAACTCCGAAGGCCAACTACCCAACACTGCGTATTACCAATACCTCCTTCGAAAATGACCTCCATATAACCCCCTACCAACCGCCGATTCCTATCCTACCCCACCCGGGCAAGTCGCATCGATGGGCGGCGAAGCCGCCCCAAACTCTTTTAGTCCCTACCCTCCGAGGCCTGCTCTTACCACACAACAACCAATACCAAGGTTGTCACGTGGGCAAGCCAATACCTTCCATAACCACGTATTCTATCACTGCACTGGGCATCGAACGATCCCAACGAATCAGGACAAGTGGCAGGACTACTTCGCCTAAGGTCTTCTCTTTCACCCCGTAACAGCCCTAAATTAATTACTTCCGGTTCGTCCGCGGCTGGTTCTTTCGAAGCCATTGCGGAGGCATTCAACGCTCACTTTTCCTCCTCTGCGGTAATAGCTCCAACTCACGCCCCTCACCGTGCACTTCCTCCGACCAACAACTCCCATACGCTACCTAACCCTGACACACACTTCCACATGAAAGGGGGTTGTTATTCATCTTATTTAACTCGCCATCCATCTTAAGTAAGCTTCATCACTTAAAAAATTATGTCATAACCTCCAGTCCTGACATAATCTTTATTGCTGGAACCTGGCTCACCGAACACACCAGCACAAGCAAAATCATGCTCGAAGGGTACAAGGTTTTTAGGGTAAATAGGATTGACAGACGCGGAGGCGAGTGCCTTGTGTACGTGCAGCACGCTGTTTCAGTAGTCCCCATCAGACATGCCACGCTCGACTCAATTCCGGATTTTCTGTGGCTCACAATTCGGTTCTCAACTGTAGTCATGCACACTGGTTGTGTCTATCGCCCGCCCTCATCTACTATTGCAGACTTAACTCCTTTCATTGAAGTCTTTGATTACCTTTCACTACTAACTTCGGCAGCGAAAATCATAGCCGGTGATTTTAACTGGCCCAAAATATCCTGGAGAAACCCCACGGCACCTCCCAACTTAATAGACTTTGTGTCCCATACTCACATTGGGGGCTGGGTGCAACACGTTAAAACCCCTACTAGAAACGCCAACATACTAGATCTTGTATTCACCAACAGCGTTTCCCACTTTTCGGTTTCCGTTCTGAATCAATTTCCGGGTAGCGACCATAAGATAGTGGCCGGTAATCTTTCATTCCATCCTTATCCATCAGACTATCTGATCCTAGTCAACAATCCCGTCCGTTTAAATTGGAACCCTCTGCCCAGTCTCATCCGTAATCACGATTGGAGCAGTTTTTTCTAACGGCTGACCCCCAACAAGCGGCTGATCACTTTCACTTTAACATGGGAAACTTCCTCCTGAAACTTAGCGCAATATCCCAAAACTCCTCCCTTAGTAAGTCCAAGCTTGCATCCCTCCAACGAAAGTACCTTAAGATGCAAAGACTTTACCTCCAAAACCACGACTTCTCTCTTCTCATAGGGTTAACGCGTTTTACTGATATTAACCGGGACCTAAAGGAAAAACAGCTCCGCAACGGAGAATCCAAAGCCCTAAGGCATTCCAATAAAGCATTGAAACTCTCACTCCTACACAAATCTATGAATTCCGCAACGGATACTATTATCCAATATGTTGTGTTACCGAATAAAACTTCGGCCCTTCTGATATCGCTGAGGCCTGCAACCATTACTTCGCCAATTCCATGGCTCTCGCCTCAGACACAGCACCCTCAAATCCTCTGGCTATTACCAGCTCTTCCTTATCTACCCTGACCTTTGAATTAAACGTTATTTCCAAGCTCATCTCACGTTATAAAGCATCTTCGCGTCCTGGACCAGACGGGTTGCCCCCAGCTGCAATCATTAACGGTGGATCGGACCTTCCACTTTTACTACTGATCCAATTCACCTTGTCACTCAAATTTGGTTTGGTACCGTCTAACTGGAAGCTTTCAGTCATCATTCCACGACATAAAAAAGGACCTGTCCACGAACTTGCTAATTACCGCCCCATCAACCATACCCCTATCATTTCCAGAATAATGGAAACGATTATCAAAGATGGCATTACCATCCATCCTCTCGCTTCTAACCTTCTTAGCGATTGGCAGCACGGGTTCCTCAAATCGCGATCATGCACCACATGTCAGTTTGACTTCCTCAACCTAGTCACCAAGGCTGTTGATAGCGGGCAGGCGTTAGTAATTGTCTACCTAGATCTGTCGAAGGCTTTCGACCGTGTTCCACACCCGCATCTTATCTCCAAATTGCATTCATTCGGCATTGGTGACCCGCTGCTTTCTTGACTGAAATCTTATCTTGCTCATCGTTCGCAAGTGGTTTTCGCCAACGGACATACTTCTAGACCGAAACCTGTTACAATTGGCGTTATACAAGGAAGCGTACTGGGTCCTCTCCTTTTTCTGATGTACATTAACGACGTCCTTTACTGGTTTTTACATGCCACCATTAACCGTTGATACGCAGCAAGGGCACACCCCGACTAGTGCTTTTTATTTGCTCTCCTGTCCCACTTAACTCCCCCTTCTTAGCCCTTTTTTCAACTCCTGCCATGTTAATTTCCACATTTTCAAGGGTTTTGTCTGTTTATTCCATCACTTGTAAACAGCTGATTATGCACTTGGCATGCCTCGGACGTCTCCGAAATAAGTCGTTATTAATATTCACTATTACATCATCATAACCCACAGCTGGAAACACGTCCAGACTGCAATCCCCCTTTATTTCAGGTTCTTTGTCTTCCACTATCTCAGTCGCAAAACTGGCTAACCAAGGATGCCACTTTGACTCGTACGGACAGAGACTCAAGTGGAACCTACCATAGCAATTTGGACCGAAATCAAACCATACAACAGGAAATACTCCTAATTGCTTATCAGATCGTTCAACGTTTTCAAACGCAACCAACTCGAGTTACAGTTCACGCGCATGCCGCTACTATACAGCCACACTCGACTGATCGAACGACACATACATTGTCCTGCCAGACGAACCTTAAGCACTCGATGTCGTACGTTACCAGAAACGAGGCTGAATAACACTGAAGGCAAATGTGTCAACACATACATATATATTTGTCGGTGAAACAGCATAATAACTCTGAAGTCCATGCGGAGATTTCCCACTTTATCATCCGTTACCACTGTTTATCTTTCCTACGACCCGTAGCCGGCTGGAAATTGACTCTCCACTTCCCGAAGACCTTCCAGTTGCGCTTTCTTATTTCAGAATGGTACATGTTACTGATCCTGAATCTAAACTCACCTTTTTATGGTCTGCTGTTTCTCCCATATCCACCAATGTTCACTCTCACAAAATTGGTCTCATGCCCCCCTGCTTCAAAACTCATTCCGCTTATTGAACTCCGGTAAATCCGTCATTCGGGGTTTGCATTGTCTTCATGATCGCTATCATCTTCCATGCGTTAATTTTCCCGAACATACTTCTTTACAATTTTCCCCCCCCCTTTCCTCTTGCTCAAAAATTTACTCCATCTGCAGAACCTTGGTGGGCCTCCGGTTTCCTTGGCTTGCATCATTCTCGTTCATAATGCGTCCTTGACACTGCGTTAACGATTTTTCGATATCTCCACCGAGCACCAGTGTCCAGACCGGATTCGAAACCGGTTCAAAACTGCAGCGCGAAAAAACTATCAGAATGATCCATTCAAACTGTGGCTGGCTTTGTTTTTCCATCTCTGATACTCTCGACTTTCATATTCTGAATTTGTGAATATTCCATCTTATTGAGTAACGTGTCACACCATGATCATGCGCTACAGCGTGCATCTCGACTATGGCCGAGAAATATACCAGTATTATTATTATTACCTCGATGAGGCTTACTAGGAACTTCCTACCAAAAGACTCTCCCGGCGTCGAAGCTTTCTAAAGCACCGTGCAAGGATTCCTACTTAAGTAACGAACGGCCCGGATTCAGTGATGCCGTTTTCCCTCCTGTGTCTAAAAAGCAAACAAAATTGCAGCCGACCCTAGCCCAAAAGGCCCAACATAGACACAAAAAGGCCACAGGAAACGCAACGAAATAATATATTCGCCATTTTACCAGCGTAACCTGGCCCTTCGCAAAGGTTTCAACTCGTCTCTTTTGCTTTATTTTGCTCCTAGCGGACACGGTATTCCGCTTGCTGATCAATCCTTCTTGGAACCCCATCCTTCTTCCACCAGCTGCGAATTCCCGACGTTGGATGACACTTACTACTTCTTATTGAAAATGCTTCACCTTTTTAGGAGGTACTATTCCCATTCATATCCACAAATATATGAAGATTGGTATTTCTCCGCTCACCTCCACGAAATCCTTGCCTATCTCCCGGTCACATTACTAATTAACTCCTAAATGAACTTGAGTATGCACCACTGACCAACTTCTTGCATCATTCACGTAAACGTTGTATTTTCTGCTTTCCAACAAGATGTTCTTCTTAGATCTGGCCGATTCCCTGCTACTTCCTACTACTCGAAAATGGGCCATACTCACCGTGTATTCCGTTGTCACTTTACCTCATTTAAACTCTCCTCAGCCTCATTCCTCTGCAGCTGTAATGTGCAACTTCCTGTCGAAAGTTTGCGAATTTTTCATCTATATGAGTGATACTATGAGCTCCGGTCATGCTTTTGTGCGTGCCTCTCGACCACGGTCGAGGAATATACCATTATTATCATTACTATTATCGAATGTGCTGAAAGCCGGAAGGGGGTGGACTCGTTGGCTGGACCTGCGGAGTCTCTCCTTAGACTTCGGGGGGTAACAGACTGCGAGGGCACGCGTTCCGGCTCGCAAAGGACCTTGTAAGAGCAGGGACCAAGAGACAATTGCTTGCTTTGATGCATGCTGACGGATGGAATAAACCATCGGGGGAGATATTTGAAGGGACTTCGGTGCATGCCTTCAAACATCCGCTGGATAAGACCTGTAAGAAATTGTTTCATGAGAGTGGCGATTAGAACCATCTCTGTCGCCCTTCTTTCCCCTCCACTTTAGCCTGCTATAAAAAATTTCCATGAGGCCACGGGTGAAGCAAAGCTGATGACCGATAGCTTGATCATACCGCCATTCCAAGATGGAGCTCCGTGGCGGTTCTGATCCGAAGTTTCTCATTCCACAGTTACCAGAAGCTCCCAAAAAGGGAAAATTCCCTTTAACGTCAATGAACCTGAGCGTAAACGGTCCCACCAGCAAGAGAAAGAGGACGGTCTATGAGACTTTCGTTAACTCATGGACGATAAAATATTCCAAAGTGAACTGGGTGACGGTTTTAAGCTTTCTGTAGCGCAAAATCATATTGATTTCACAAGGTGACATTGTTCGCACTTTCATTCCACCCCACATTTTCCGGTTTCCTTCAGTTTTGCACCCCAGCGATGAGAAGACAAAACAAGGTCCCGGAATATCTCGGCTTCAGTCCGTACTCGCGAATCACTTAAATATTTCAAGACCAAACGGAATGTGGCAAGACTGAACCACTTCGTGTTGTCTGGTAATCCATCTTCTAGCTCACCGGGGACACGAGAAGCATGAAGCTATCAAGACGGGTGCCCTACACCATCTCTCATCTTCTCATTGCTCCATTATCCAGTGAATTATCTTCTAACTCACCCTCAACAACCACCTACTAGACGAACGATCCGGGAACGTACGACTTTCAGCCTCGTATTCATGTATTACTGCAAGACTGACTGACTGCTCCAGTGCTTCGGGGGCTTACTGTAAGAGAGGCCGGGGTAATCCAAAAGACTGAGGCTCTGTGCAAACAGGAAGCAACCGAGACCGGATTCGATCCATCCGGCACTTGTGTAGCCACTTTCAGAAATAATATCAGGTCAGTTACCCAGCAATGCCCTTGAGTGGCTAAGGAAGGGTGAGGTACCAGAAGACCGGTTGAAGGCCACTGCGGTAGCGACATATAAGGCAGGATCCAAACAGGAGGTGGGGAATTACAGGAGGGCCAGCCTGACATCAGTGCTGTGTAGGCGCTTAAAAAGTATAATCGGAAAGCAATTTAGCTTGCATCTAACTATTGCCAAACTACTGACGCCTGCAAAGTTTGATTTGTTAAAACGATTTGGGCCTGGCATAAGTACTGATGTTTTTGAGTAAAGCCACGCGGTGAATGGATGAAAGCGCGGCAGTGGAGACCTGGTATTGAGACTCCGACAGGGCTTCTGACTCTGGTATCAATCACTTTCTGGGCTAACGGTGGTAGGCCTTCGGGGTATTCGGAACAGAAGGTAATTTGATAAGGCACCTAGGGAATCTTATTTCTGTGGCAAAGTGAGCGGTTATTCGCCTGGGTCGCAGCCTGTTACCAGTGATGTGCCACATGTTTCATTGCAAGTCAGACGAATCCCAATTAGAGCAAAGCGTAGCCAATTCACACGGATACCTAATCCAGAACAAGAGTAATCCGTATTTTCTACAATACCAAATTGAAAATCACCTGTTGTGTGCAGACAGGATTAACAAGGTAGCGTCAAACATAGTCACCTTCACAGAGCACGTGGTTCATCCAGAGTGATTTCCCATATAGACCATCCACTTGCAATACTGGGACTCTTGCTGTAGCTCCCCTGAATAACTGACCTAGATGAAGAGTTGGGTAGTCCATGTTTCACATTCGCATATGTTGGGAGATATAGAGGCGACGTGGTGCGAGATGTGGATGTTGTTCGCAGGTGGGCGGATCGATGGTATTTATCCCTGAATCTCGGTAAAAGCCAAGTCCCGGCTATTAGAGTAGGCTGAACGAGCAGTACTCAGTTTCAAAGTGTCGTAGGTGATAACCAAGCAGCATTCAAAGCAACAAGGCAATGCCCTAGAGCTGCACATATGGCAGAGGTGGTATATAATCGGTTACAAAATACCGTCGCTTGCAAAATATCAGAAATCATTTTCCATTTTACAAGGCTGTGCTGCGACCTCTTCAGGAGTATTGTGGGCAGGCATGGACTCCCTGCTATCGTTAGGATAGGGAAAGCTTGGAAAGGGGGCATAACAAATTGAAACTAGAATGGTAGCCGGTCAGACCTGGAGAGTTTCACGCCCAGCTTCTAGGAGATCTTAATCTTTTTCTCGTTTGCACGTCTTAGAGGCCGGAGTGTCTTAACGGAAGCATTCAAGATCATGAAGGACCTGTGGGGTGTGGACATGGATGGTTTGTTCCTTTTTGCAGCTCAGCGAGGCACTAGGGGACAAACCCTCAGGCTACGGAGGGTGCATTCAAGGCCGAAAGTACGAGCCGGGTTTCCACAAACGGGGTTGTACCTTCGAGGAATAGGCAGTCAGAGGATGCTTTGGGACGTGGCTATATACCCGTCTTCAAGAAAGCTTCAGGTTCACGCTGGAACGTAGCATTCCCAGGGGTAGCTTTATAAACGATTCGAGTGGGGTGATCAGCTCCTGATATTCTTCCAATTACCCTATGTTTCTGAAGGTGATACCATCCCGCAACGCCTGCCCTTCCGACCGAAACTTCAAGGTGCGTTGCCAGGAGCCAAGGAAGCTCGCCGACAAAGCAACAAACAAGAAACAAAATTGGACTCGACTGCTTTAGTCCTGTCCTTCATTCAATGTTTAGAGTGCGGTGCCTAAAAAAAGGCGTGCATCTCCTCAGAGGTTGCTTCCTAAAGTACGCCAGGTATAAAACTCGCGGTTGCATCAGTAGCGCTGACTGGAAAACCTCCAATGTGGCATGCAAAAGCCCAAGGTCTCCCGAATAAACAAGGGAGCTAACGGCTAGGCTAGAAATCCGAAGTCTCCGCATTGACGGACACTCGAATAAGGCCAGATTCTGACAAAATAATGTTTCAAATACCTGATGCCTACAGGCAGGACAGAATAGAAAGAAGACCAGGGGCGCAGAAGCACTGGTAAAACTGGCCAACGTGGACCAAGGGGAGGCCCAATTCGGCCCAGTTTCTGGTGGTTTGCAGACAAATTCCTGCTTTATCAGGACCAAAATGAAGACAGTCTGCATTATCTGCATTCAAGGAGTGATAATAATAACAACGGTATATTTCGGAGACGCTTGAGGCATGCTGGAAGCATGATCAAGGTTTAGCTAGCGATGAAGCAGACAAACAAAATCCGTGAAAAAGTTGAATTATGCGTGACAAATTGGAATGGGTAGGCTCAGGAGGGAGAAAAGTGTATGATGGATGTATACACACCAAAAATAAATGGGGAGAGTTTAAAAGAACCCAAGGGCGGATTCAAATGGATGCTCGGTGGATTTGAGGTTTCATGTCAGGTAGAGAGTCTGATTGATCCGAGTGTCGACGTCTGAAAACTTACAGATATGCATGAATGGGGCTAGAAATTGATATGAGAAACTGTGGTAGCGGAAGACGGTGGAGAATAAAGAGGGATCAAATGCTAGGGGTTAGACAGGAATGAAGCCTTGCTACACTGCAGTAAATAGCCAGCGGACAGGGCACAAACCTCATCGCAGGATAGATAGCTAGCAGTGGAAGAAGTAAATGGTAGCACAGATGACAAAAACGATTTTGAGGGATTGAATATGGCAAATTTGAGGCCAAGATGCAAAAAGAATGGGCGCATATCATGAGGGTCAGCGGGATGATAGCATGCGAAGTGGCCGGCAAAATGTGCAGCATGCAGAGCGAATGTATATGCATATATATATATATATATATATATATATATAAACAGATACGCGAGGAGCAGTAGCGAAGAGTATTGGGATGCTAGGAGAAAAATCTATCCGTGATTGGAAGAGATATGTAGAGTTAGATCGAAACGTGTAGAATTGACTTGGAAAAATTCAGACGGGTTTTTTTGTGGTGGGTTAACATGGTGGGTCAACAGAGGGAGAAGACTGAAGGAGCGCACATCTGACGCAGCCTGCGAAGAGCAGATCATGAACGAGGGAGAATGAAGGATAGGATCGAAGATAACAGGTGATAATGGGTCTAATTATATGATCAATGTAGGTGCGATGTTTGTTGACGGACCAGAGGAATCGGGTAGTGGCAGATCGAGCGATTTGTAACATTAAGTGAACACCATGACGCAACGTTGTCCTTACAATCGGTCGAACATGAAAATGCAGACCAAACTGAAAGGCACACGGTGAACTCCTGTGGCGAGCAATATGCGGAACATGAGATGAGATCAATGACCAAAGAGACACAGGTGAAGCATGACCAATTAGATCTTTTTACCGCAGGTGAACAGCGAAGCAGGCGGAGAAGAAAGGGGCAGAAAGCACCAGGATAGGTAGAGCAGTAACAGAACAAAAGGTTCAAGAAGTGAACACGCGACGGAATTGAGGCAATGGAGCTGGAGAGCTGTGTGCCAGCAGTCAGTTGAACAGGTGGATTGAGCATGATGATGCTAATTGGGGCACTGCCTAATGGAAAAAACCACAGAGGAAACGCGGAGCCCAGAAAGAAAAATTTGGCGGCGTTGATAAGTTAATGCATGCGAATGTAGAAGATGAAAATGTTGGGGGGTCGAGTTCTAATATGAGGATTGGTCATGGGTGACTGGTGAGTAATGGCATTGGGCACGAGGAGGGAGAACAACGACGGATTCAAAAAACGACTGGCAGCGAGGTATTAGAATGCTATCAATGGGCATTATGAGCGTAGGGTGATACCAAGTAAATGGAGACTAGAAACGGGCAATGACGGCAGGTGTAAAAAATAAATATTGGCAAGCCTCGGCAGAAAATTTGGGTAGGACGATAGTGACCTCCGGAAATGAGAGGTGTGCATACCGCGGTAGAACGTCTAAGATGGAGAGTGGTACCAGATGACATGAAATATAGGTGAGCGTGCCACGATCGAACAGGAATGGGGAGCACTCAATTTTCAACCGACAGTATTGGATGCGGTAGTCCGAGGATAGGTAGAGCCTGCGATCCGCAACCGGTGCTAGTGGGTGGGGCTGGCCGTGAGCTGGGCACCCAACCCGAAAAACGCAGCATGAAGTGAACGCACTAGGTTTGATCCACCAACCTAATTGCGCTCGCACTTCGTTGCGGACGGCTTACAAGTTCAATGTGAGCCGGCAAAAGCCGTGGATCTGACCGCACCCCACACCTTTGGGAGTGGCACGGGTGGCCATTGATAACTGTACAAAAGGCAGAGGGACCGCGACAAAGGTGTGTGATCCAGGACCAACGTCCAGGCTTTGAGACCATGGACAGCAGAGTCAATGGGAACAGCGAGTGATGGACGGCGGCGTGGCAATATTATCCAGGTGCACCTGCCAGTGAGATGGTCAGTGCAGTGCCCGACGTGGTTGACCGTCGGCGAGAATAACTGAAAAGGAAAAAGGGATGGGGAAGTACAGTCTGATTGCGCCCCAGCCTAGGAGCAAAGGATAATGAGGATAGAAAGAAAATAACAATGGTGGACAACAGATGAAAGTAGGTGGGCAAGAGGGCTATCTTATGAAAGCAGGAGATAAGTTCGTTGCGGATCAGGGGTGTCCCTGAGGAGAGGAGAAGTGTCGGGCATGCAGTACACCTATTGGCCTGTGGCGCAGAGATAGTGAGGTTGCAGAGTGAGGCCTCTTTTAAATGCCAGCTCAATGGAGATGAACTCATCGGTGAGCAATAAAGCACTGGGAGCTGTTAAGTAGAACGCAGGTGCACGCCTAGAAGCAAACAGTGAGGAGGCGCTGCGTAAGCCGACGGGGGCTCATTCCAAATTTTTGAATAGTCTGACGGAAAAATTCGAGACTTCAGACTGAGATTAGATTGACGGACGGGAAGAGAGAAGGCACGATGTCGGACGGCGTAATAGCAGGAGGCAGCGAATGAGATGCAGTGGGAGGTGAAGGAACGGTTGTGGATTAGCATAAAGTGGAAAACCGGGCTGGGCCTCAGGCGACGAGTCCACAGAGGCTCATTCAGTAGGAGCTCACAGCACTGTGGTATATTAGGGCGATGGATACCCCTAAATGCCTCTTAATAAAGGTGCGCTGTACGTTCTCAAGAGATACGATAGAGGAACTTGGCCAGAGGCTGGAATTGATCGGACAATATTCTAGGAGCGGCCTTTCATGTGGAAGATTCATGAAGAGGCGACTAGCCGGTAGAAGGAAACATCAGTGGGCCAGGGTTTGCTTGGCTTCAGCGACTTGGAACGATGCCTGTTCTGAGAAGGTAAAGGAACAAGAGTAGCGTACACCAAGATCGGCAACCATGGGGTGTATGGGGATGGGCAGACCGTTCAGACAAATTTGGGGGGGGGTGGTACAGTGAACTTGTAAGGCAAAGAGAAGCTTTTTTCCGCAGAGAATTTCAAGAACCATGAGATGCAACAGGTTGAGAGAAGGTAAATCACGTGATATGTTGCGCAGGGTCAAAGGCAGGTCATTAGAGAGGAAGGAGTATACTATTTTTATATCGTCGGCAAAGAGGAAAGGGGTACCTTGGCGAATAGAAGAGAAAATACCATGGAAATAAATAAGGAATAGTAATGGGCCCAAGACACTGCCTTGGATGACGCCGCTAGCAACGGGTTTGGCAGGAGATAAGTGGTCATCAACGAGCACAGTTTGTGCTCTGTGAGAGAGATACTTGGGTAGCCAGAGAGGACAGTGTCAGTAATACGAAGAGACCAGATTTGGGCTAACAGATGCACATGGGGAACACGGTCAAAAGCCTTAGACATGTCGAGGTACAGGACGATTACAAAGTTGCCGGCGTCGGCAGCAGACGATGGGACGTTGAAGAATTCCAGCCGGCAGGAGGAGCAGGAGCGGGAGTTCAAGAAACCATGTTGACCAGGGTACAGCAGGTTGTTGGATAAGAGAGACTGAACAACGAGTTTCTTGATAATTTTTTTCATGATTTTGCAGACTATTGGGGTGTGGTTAATGGGCCGATAGTTATCTGGGTCGTGTAGTGCTCCCTTTTTGAAGAGCGGAATTGAAACAGAGGTTTTGCATTTAGGGGGAACGGAACTGCGTGGCATGAAGGTGTATATATTAAGTATTATTAGAGGGAGGTGAGGGCCACCAAACTGAGGAGGGTCGGTGAGAGATCATCGGCGCCAGGTTTTTGGGAAGGTTCAAAGGAGGAAGCTGGTTTTCCAATCTCTAGATGGTAGAAAAGAATCAATGGAAGAGAGGCAGAGGTGCAAGAATGGATTGCAGGAGGCGGGATACCAGGGCATTTTATGTGGGAGGGAGAGAAATGCTCATTGAGGCCACTAGAAGTAGATGCTGGGGCATTAGCTGTAGGTGGCCCGCAAACGAGGAATTTGGGGGAGGTAAGATGGAGTAATTGGACCTTCTACTGGGCAGGTTGGACAAGTAGCCAGTTTTGTTGGAGTGTGCTAGGGCGATGGCCTCTTGCCTTCTCAGATGCGAATCGGCCATGCGGTGCGGCTCCATTAGTAGCTGGTTTATGCTTAGAAGAATTGTACTGTCGCGTGGTCTAGCGAAGGTAATTTGCAGCTCGGCCAGCTTACGCCCTAAAAGTGACAGGCGTGAGCTGCTGGACTTGGGGCACGGATCGGTGCATGGGTTAGCGGTACTCAGGCGGTGTAGGAGGTTGGGGTAGAGAGCGTTCACAACAGTGAGGGGATCAGAGGAGAGAAAAAATGTGTCCCATTTAGGGGAATGGATTATCATTGGTACTAGAGGCCAGTTACGTGAAAGGTAGGGCTTCGGAACAGGGAGAGGGGATGGCGCCGGATGGGAACAGCTGAAGCCGCTGAACTTGCACCTGACAATACGGTGGTCACTATCCGGGAATAGACCAATTATCTGGGTGGTGGTATCACGAACATCAGTGGAGGATACTGGGTCCAAGACCTTGTCCACCCCTTGTAGGACAGGGGACATATTGGGTCCATCCACCAAGACGGACACAGGAAAGGAAGACGGAGAGAAAGGGAGGGCTAGTACGAGAGGACCAGCGGGCTGAAGGAAGGTTAACGTCACCCGCAATAACCTTTTCACTGGCAGGATAGTCAAGCGCAGCCTTAAAGACGTCCACGGTAGAGTCAAGTTTTGCAGGCTCCGGACCCAGGGGGAAGTAGACGCAGCCAAGAAGGTTGTTCTGGTCGGAGGCTTGAATAAATGGCCATAAAGAATCCTCAATAAGGAGAGGGGAGGGGTGGTCAGTAACTCTGGTTTGGGTAGTGCATTTGAGAAGTTCCAAACAGCCCCCTCCACGCCTGGACTGGCGGGTGTTCGAGAAGACTTGATATCCAGCTATGCGGACAAGGTCAAGCGAGGCATCATCTGACAGCCAGGATTCAGTTGCCAGTATAATGTCAACGTTTGAGGTAAAAGCCAGAGATCGCAGATGCGATAGTCTTCTAACTACTGATCGAGCGTTAATAAGAACTAGTAGGAATGAGTTCAGTGTCGGTGTGCGCAAAGCATTGTTGCAAGGTGCACGGCTATTGGGATCGCTGTGGCCATGGGAGTCGGGTCACAGTAGGGATAGAGCGTCAACAGAGATGGGAGGGCAGGCAATGTTGGATGGAGGACTGAAAGTGGGCAAAGCGCTAGCATGACGCGCAGCCGGCCGCTGTGAGTGATCATTGCGGTGGGGGTGCAACCGAATGCTGATGTGGGCCGGCGGAACGTCACGTGGCACAGAGGGAGGGGGCACGATATGGCATAGTGAGAGAATTTGAAGTATCTGTCAAGACGATGTGGGCAGGAGGGAGTGCAGGGTGTAAGGTACTAGGGGACATGACATCGAGGGGGGAGCGATCAGTGACGTAGGTATGTGAAAGATTACTGATACGGTCTTTAAGACGAGTAGCAACATGACCACCGGCGTCGAAAGCCCCTGTCAGGAAAGAATAAGACCTTGACTGCAGGTAGTCTACCTGTTAGGCAGAACCAGTAAAAGGCCGGTAGGTCGGCTTGGGAGTGAAGGTATTTGGGTGGGTAACTGGGAGGTAGTGAAAGGTGGGGCCAGAATGGAGTGGCAAAAGTTGAAAAGTTTTGGAGGCTAATCTGGGGAATGGGAGCCAGTGAGAGGGGAGAGTGGGTAGGTGGGGCAAGGAAGCGGGAAAAAATAAGAACCTGGAGTATCTGCCAGGGTACGCAAGTGGTACTTCGGGGTTAGATGGGGGCTGGTGGGAAGGAGCAGAGGGGAACAGCGGTGGCATGCTGGGGCTATAGTATGGAGGGTTGGTGTCTGGGGGGCAAGAAGGGATACAGGGTAGCAAAGGAGATGGAGGATTAGTATGACCCATCCGATCAGAGAGGGGGAAAGAGAGAGGGAGTAGGCGTGGGGCAGTGGAAGGGGATGTGTGGCACTGGTATGGCTCTAAAAGTTACTCCCACTTGTAACGACAATGGTTTTAGACAAACCTGGATGGTGGCCCAGCTGGTTTCCACCTGCAGGCCCCGAGAGTACACTAGAAGCAAATGGCAGTTGAGAGTGGGTCTAATAGGTGGAGTGATTATTTGAAGAAGTGCGGGCCTGGTAGGGGCTCCAGGTTAGCTCAAAGGAGGATAGGCGGGGCACGTATGAGGGCAACTACGAAGTGCAGCGGCTAAGTCAGCAGCTGGCGCGCAGTTTGTGGAGTCTTTAGAGCGAGAGCGGCTGTTGACATCACTTGTCAAAGGCTCGGAGGACGGATGAAAATTAGTACGGCTTGGGCTGATGGTTGTACCAGGGTCATGTCTTGGCTCTGAGAGTATGTTGGAGGGAGCGCGGGTTTAATACTGATGTAGCGTGCCGCTTGGGGCCTGCGGTCGGGAGGAGAGAGCTCCTGGAGGTTGAGGCTGCTGGGGGAGATGGTAGAAAAAGAATTTAGCGTGGAAGCGGAGCCGAGGGTTGAGAGTCAGACACATCAAAGCTGACATTTTGCAGGTGGATAGGGTGAAACTCTGGGCTTGCCTTTGACTTCTTGCCAGTGGGACATTGGGTAACCTTTATGTTGGTTCCAGTGGGGTCAGCCTGCATGGGCAAGGCAGAGTTGATTCTCAGCGAGCGCAGTATTTCCCGTCGGAGGGGGATTTTATCAGGGAATATCCCAATGTCCTTACACGGCGAAATGGCAGCAATTGTCGACTTTTTGATAATGAACACTTCATCTGTTAGGTAGTCCGTGAATTGGAATAGCAGGCGGCAACTCTGTTGCTGGCACTTTTTACGTAGCCTCCCGCAACGGCATCTATAGTGAGCCGCATTGCACGAACTGAGTATGTTGTGTTTCGCTAAGGAAAGCGGTTAGCGGTCTTAAACATTAGAAAAAACTGCGGTCTTGAAGTTGATGGTGCAGTGGTATATTCCTGTCGATACAGAGTCGAGGAGGTGTCCCGCCGAAACCAAGTTCTTGGGGATGTAGCGGCTACGGGATCAAGGAGATCAGCCAGAGGTGAAACCTTTGAGAGGGTCCTATCAATCAGCTCGACCTTGTTCCTAAGTTTGATGAAGCTGAGCTTGAGGCCGTTTGGACTGTCAGAAGCTTCACCGTCGATGTTAACGAGGGAGACAGAGCTTGGTCTGGTTGTTGGGAGGGGTTGGGTGCGTTTGGATTTGCCAACTTAAACGGTGCGGATTTTCCGACTACTGGTTGGGGACCGGGATGGCATGATAAGTAAAAATGTATGACGAAGGTACAGGGGTAGCAGGAATTAGGTCATCTAGATAGCGACAAGCCAAAGGTCTGAGCAGACCATGGGAGTACTGTGGTGCTAAAAGCGCAAAGGTCTAGGTGAGACCTATGCAGCAACTCGGTATAGGGAGTGGGCTATATAGTCCACTATATATAATCGGGATTAGGGGACTTAGGACGATGGGCGATAGTGAGCTAGTAGAATTTTTGCTGTGTGGTATGCACAGATGCAACCCACACATGATACGGTGTGTACTCAACTATCGCCTGGATCAAAACAGCAGGTTGTGCGGAGAGGTATATCTTAGATTTGGGACCGATAGACCAGGTGAAAGGAAAGTGAGCACTTATGGGAGAAAATAAATGAAGACGCAGTGGGGCAGAGACTTCAGAAGGTGCACCTGTGGATGCATAGCGAGAATACGGTGGGAGTTGGGTTTCAGTAAATGGGATGTAAAAACGCTAGATCGACGGTATCGTGGCGCGAATCAAGGAACATTTGCCAGGTAAGTCGTTCAGAATGTTATTAAGCGGAACTGAGACAAAATATCCAGTATAATATACAATTCTAACTCGACATACCAACTAACAGCTGCAAATTGGCGTGCAGCAGTTGATTACACAATTGGGCCACTATTTCAGGTAATGGGAATATATACTAGGGCGGACACAGTTATAGAACTTAACCGTGGGATAAGCAAAAAGGGAAACGAGACAACCTGAGTTTCACTTCAGCGTGACCTTGACCTGATCAGTCCGTAGCCCAAGGCAAATAAAATTGTACTACGAGTGACAGAGGAAGATGTTTAGCCCTGGTGGATGCCAGATGGTGTGCTGGCACAGACGAAGACTTTATTCCCATTAGTGGGTTTTAATTGGCCGGAAGTCGACTGGGAATTTTAGGTCGCAGCGAGTGGACCAGCGGGCGAGATGTTTCTACAGTCTGTCCGGCTGGATGCACGTGCACAACAAGTGAGGTTCGCCACCGCGCACTGAGTTGGACAGCACCCGTCTCTCTCTCACTGAACCATAAAGAGCTACCGACAGAAAACCGAAGAAACAAAGTTTGAAGAGCCGCTGGACAAGAATGACCATGTTTTCTTGTTACGCTAAGACCCAGAGAGGCGCCAAATAAGGTGGTGCCATGTCGTTTGTTTGGCAGAATTTGCAAGGACTGACTAAACAGTGCAGCTGAGGAAATTCAATGGATACCGAGTCAAAATCACTCCGACAGAAGAAAGTTGAGAGGCCATCAGTATGGGTCTACTCAGGCTTAAGGAGGAGCTTGCCACTCTGAAGGATGTAGGTAGTGGAAGTAGACCCCAATGGTGGAAGCTCAAAGTCAGCAAGGCAACAATCATTCATGGGCTAAGATGGGTGGCGTACAAGTTGCATAAAACTCAGTCGGCTTTGAATAGCTGTGTGATGTCTGGGAGTAGAACTCAGGCGATCCATACTGTAGAGGAATATTGATTCCAGTGCAGGTCAGCTCGTTCCCGTCCAGCCACCACTCTCACCATCACTCTGGCAATCTCTCTCTATACTTGTTGTTCATTTGGTATACTGCTGACATCGCCAATATCTAACCACCTGAAGTCACAACAGTATTCGTCGACTGAACTTTTCTTTTTCTGTGTCCGATGGTACATTCCTGTTCACCGTCTCAGCCTCAGATCTAGACCCACCCATACATTGCACATCACCACGGTTTGTTTGCGTCCCCTTTGAGAAAATATTTTTTCCCGAAGACGAAGAAAACATATGTCAGTGGTAACTGATTCCTAGGTCTTGTGATCCTATTTTTCTTAAGACACGTGTGAGGTTTTGCTGCTTTGGCCAGCCTTACTCGGCTTTGGCCGGATCAACCACTCGACCTCGGGCTTAGATTTTTCAGGCACTACCATGAAGAGTAACTTGAAGAAGTTTCTTCTAAACCTTGTCGATTGCACACATTTGTATAATCTTCTCAAAAGATGGATTCCGCTTTAACTTGTACCCTTGGATCATGCTTCGCAGCATGTTCTGGGACTATCTGAAAGAAACCGGTAATATTATTAGTACTAACGTATGTCGACCAGAAAAAATATGGGAAGATAGAGAGCACAGAAGTTTCCAACATCCAAACTCAGCGCAGAAGCAGGTGTTTGCAGTGCTATGACCCTTGAATAGAAACAAAGTAGGGGGAGTAGATGAGGCACATCTAGCCATCATAAAGCCTTGAAGTCTCAGGGACTCAGCTGTATGAAACATCAGCTAGAGGGGTAAACGTGCTGGGAAGCTGGAGGAGGGAGACGGTGGTGGGAATATATAGGACCGGACCCCACCAGAAGACCAAACTACAGGCCAGTTAGCTTAACTCCGTTACCGCGCAAGTCCTTGGAGCTATTGTTCAAGGAAAAGATCTCTAGGTGCAAGGAACCCCACAGCAACTAGTATCCAATTCACGTGAATCCCGAAGCCAGACGAAGATTGATGCTCAAGATCCACGATACTGGATTATGAACTGAACAACTTTTCAAGTATATGCAAACCTCATACGTTCGGCCACAGAGGCTCAGAACGAGAGCCAAGTTAACGAGGTGAGAAAAAGAGCGCCCGGGTCTCACATGTCCGAATAAGTTATGAAAAAGCGCGCCGTGGAAAGGGAATAAACAAAGCTTGATGGACAAATCAATAAGAGTTAGAAGCCACACAAGCCTGGTATTTACGTCAGGCAGTTCTGCCCAATGTGGCCTCATACCAGGCACGTGGAACGTGTTTGTGGCATGGCTATTTCGTCTGACGGATCTCCCGCTGTTCCTCGATGGGGCATCTAAGAGCCTGGACGAGGGACTGTGGATTGAGGTCTATTATGTGGGCTTTGGCAAGGACTTTAACTCCGTGAAGCAGAGATTTTTGAAGCGAGGTTGCAGACCCTAGGAATTTTTAAAAGACAGGGCAATGTGTAAGTCTTGTAATGGAAAGTTGCGACCAGCAAGGCACCACATGGATAGGTCCTCGGCCCTCCGCCCTTCCTCGTCTTCATCAACGATCTTGCGCGTGAACCCACTAACCCTACCTTCATGTTAGCCGATGACGTCAAGAAAGCTGGAGTACATTTAGAACTTGAAGAGGCAGCAGTACAAAGCTGGCTACGCATACGGGAGCTTCATCTGAGCCCCGCCAAGAGCCATTGCTTGACCACAAACACAGTGGCCAACTGAAATGGCGTGAGGTGGTTGCAAGTGGTTTCTCAGGTGAAAGACTTGGAAGCCGTACTGGACAATATTTAGAGCCGTCAAATCGGCGCACGGCGGCAGCAAATATGGCCGGGAGCGAGCTCCTTTGAGTTAGATATACAATACTCCGGATGCCAGGAACTAACTGGATCCTGGGAATGGTCTAAGGAACGGGAGGCAAGCCAAAATTCCCGACGGTTGCCGAAAGACGGTAAAGTCGGTTGGCTGGGTGGAGAACAGTTTGTATGGACACAGAGTCGATCACGTTTAATTTTTAGAGCGATCACGGACGCAACCCTGGCTAGGGGAACCAAAGGTACAACGGCCCTAAATCACTGCAGTCAAAAGGGAGCTCTTCAATCGGCGGAAACCAACTGTCTTTACAGCAAGCATACATGCAAAGAACGGCCATGCGGTAAATCCGTCATTCAGGGTCTGCATTGTCTTCATGGGTCGCTATCCTCTTCGCATGCGTCGATTTTCCCCCCTTTTCTTCTTGTTAAAAATTTACTCCATCTGAAGAACCTTAGTTGGCCTCCGGTTTCCTTGGCTTGCATCATTCTTGTTCATAATGCCTCCTTAGCACTGCGTTAACGATTTCTTCGACATCTCCACCGCGCACCACTGCCTAGCCCGGATTCGAAACTGGTTCAAAACTGCCGCGCAAACCACTATCAGAATGATCCATTCAAACTGTTGTTGTCTATGTTTTTCCATCTCTGATACTCTCCACTTTTATACTTAGAATTTTGTGAATATTTCATCTTATTGAGTAACGTGTTACACCATGATCATGCGTTAGCGCGTGCCTCTCGACCACGGCCGAGAAATATACCAATATTATATTATTATATTCAACAAAATGACAGTTGGCTGGAGTTTAGTATTATCATTGTTTTTCTGCAGCAATTTTGGTCAAAATTACACATTCAAACTCAGCCCTCTCCGGGTCGATACAGATCCGCGTTAAGGTGTAAGGGGCTGGAAATCTTCGTTCCTATCCATCAAGTCACAGTTAAACCGTACCTGGGGTACGGCTAGCCAGCCTGGGCGCCATAATACCAGGATGATGTAGGCTGCCTAAAAAGGCGCGAGGGTTAGCCACTAGAATGTTGACTGGGCAAGAGAGGGCTAAATACACAAAACCCTCCGCGCTCTGGATTTGGCCTTGATGAGGGAGAGGCGCTCTTGCGGGGACTTGATAGAAGTTTTCAAAACGATGTAATGGCCGTCAGGTATAAATCCAGGGGACCTTTCCTCTAAGATCCCGGAGATAGGCACAAGTAAGCGTGGCCTCATGTTGTAAAGAAAGCATTCAAGCCTCCTAATTAGGGCTAATTGCTCCTAAGATGGAGTTATACCCCAACTGAGCAACATACGGAGGAAATAGCAAACACCACAACAGTTAGGGCCTTCATGAAAGCAGTGGACCGATGTTGGGTGGTAGTATATCCTGACTTGCTTTTTGTAAGTCTAGAGCCAGATAATATTTACTCATAAGTTTTCCCCTTCACCTGCTGGTGCTGATAGCCTTAGAGCAGTTCACGGGTGCAAGGCCTGAGCCCAAATATTCTAGGTTTTTGTGCATATCTTCTTTTCTACCGTGCCACTGGGCTGGAAAGGCAAAACCCGACAACGAGGCTGCAACCATTTTCTCGAGAGCGACATTGATGCACAAAATAAAAGTTAGTGGGTAGTGCATGAGTCCAAACATGTGAATGCGGGTACTTCAATACATCAATACTAGCTCCGTTGTGTTTATGATTTTTACTTAGACGAGAGATGCATATATACTTGAAGGGGGGATGAAAATAGGTTTATTTGTAGCTGCTTGCATGTGCAGGTACGTAGGAATAAAAAAGGGACTAGCATTAGCAAGATGGAGACTTCTGCGTAAGGGAATTCAGAGGAGAGAGTGAACTGGACGTCAGTCCCAGGCAGTTGTCTGAACTGGCCTTTAATACCTCTTTTGGGGATGCATTCGAAGCTTCTTGTGAAAGACTATTCCATAAAGATATTATCCGCGGCGAGAAAAAATGTTGCCTAATGAAGGTGCATGGACGAGGTTTGAAAAGCTGCCTCGTGTGTCCCCACGGGGTCTCCAAGTTCAGACGAACAAAACCCTGGTCTACCTAGCCCTCTGAGAATAGATCAGGCACCAGAAAGGGGCTTCATTCAACGCGGGTTGTCTCAAATGGGAAGAAACCAAGTGATGTTAGACTAACCTGGTAGGGGGTAAATCGAGGGCCAGGTATCAACTTGGTTTTGCCTTGTTGAATCCGCTCCAGAATGTTTCGACCTCTGAGAAGGCTATTGTGTACTGTGTGGCTACTGTGTTCTGGAAAAGGTCGAATACAGGTTCCATATATGAGATGGAAGTCCTCTTTGGAGATCATCAGAAAAGTCCGTCTAATTAGGTTTAGTATCCGGAAGGGAGATATACTGGCTACCTCTTGGTGGGGAAAGAACTAGAGGTTAGTGCGCAGCCGGAAACTAAGGATCTTGTGCTTATCCATTTTTTGGACCTGTGTGCTTCCACTTACCTTGAAGAGACGAGCCAGAGTGTTGCCGAGTGACTTGCTTGATCGTTTATCGTCAATTATTGGGAGGCTTCCGCCAGCTGACCAGCTTTCGACCGAGTCAGGGACTGACTGCATAGCATTTCTGTCTATCCTCTCCGTAACCAAAATCATACTACTAAAGTTCTATACTCCAGGACGAAACTAACAGAAAGGTTCATCATCACGGTCCTTTCTCGTATTTGGAACAGACACTCTGAAGATATTCGAGCCTGCCAGCCACCGGACCGATTCAAAATTGTCCTTACAAAACATTTGGACGTCGCCAAAGTACTACAACCTACCCATATGTGCACCACTTTGGAACAGGCTTATGAGAGTAACCTAGATTTCTGAAAGCATAAAAAAAGCATGACCTGGGTCACATCCTTCGGAAAGTCAATATCGCTTACCACTTATGCCATCCCCATCGCCAGCATGTTAGTATCCCGTAGAATGACTTACTTCGCTGACTCTACTCTTCTTAGATTCTCTTTGATTCACACGATCGGAGGTCTCCCATCTATCTCCATCACACTTAATTCACTTTACTCGGTCCGAACTGACCCAATCCCCCTTCTTCATTTTGCCCAAGCATTCCAGTACCGAATGCAGTTCCGGCGACCACCATTCACCTCCAAATCATCATCTTTGTTCCTAGCTTTTGGTCATCATTTTTGTATTCTCATTCACTTTCAACGGCTTATAGCCCTCATTCTTTCCAAAGTAGTCTGTTTCTGAATTACTAGATCCTCTTTTCACCACTGACCGTTGGTCCGAAGCTGGGAGCATCCCAGACTGCGTCCCTCTATTCATAAGTTTCCAGACACCGACCGGCACACACCTCCCCTTTGATGTCTCTGAATTATCCGGAGACAATACCGGCGAACTATCTGGCCCACAACTCGGGCTGAAAAGCCAATACCCCCCCTTCATTCCGTCACTCATTTATAGACCCTGTTCCCCAGGATCCCTCGCAATCTCCTAGAATACTCCATCTCCACGGCTATGTGATCTCGACCAACGTCATCTGTGCAAATCCCGTATGTGCGCAGAGCGGTCAGATCCACCGCCTTGTACCGGCTGCGGGCAAAATACAAACGAAAATTACACCATTCATATATTCTAAGTGCTGAAAGTATGCCGCTGTCTCCTCCATCTAACATGGACTCCTCAACGTGCTTGCTTCCAAATTTACCATCATAACTTACAGCTTTTTACTCCCTGCAAAATATATTTTTATTGGCGTAAATGTGAGGTTATTACCTCACATTTAAAAATACCCGTCAACATTGTTGGCTCGTTGTTCACGATCCACTTCCCCGACGTTTCATGCTAAACTGTTCATTAGCCATATTCTTAAAGGTAACCATTCCTCAAGATAAAGCTCACTCCTTTTTGACACTTTTGTCGACATACTTAAAAACAAGAGCATTTATTGTTGCCATTCACTTCAGTACCACCGTCTTCAGCCAGTACATGGCACTGCGAAATATACATCTAGAGATTCCCGATAACCGATGACTCTCTGACTATTTGCCTTTTCTGTCAGTTCTACTGTTTGCTCACCTAGGGCTGTTGTACCGCAAAATCCTCATCTTGCAAGGTCTCATGTCCCACACATGCACATCTGATAAGCCATTGTACCGCAGAATTCTGTTCTGCCGTTATCAAGTCGTCCACCTTCTGTAATGAACATGAATTGGTAGTCTCCTATCCGTCACTTCACCACTTTTGCCAGCTGTGTCTTCCTCACTGTTGTAGTCTTGCACCACACATCGATTTTCCGCCAGGTCCCAGTCTCATGTTGAAACATTATAACCCCTTCTGCTGAAAGCAAACAATCCTCTCAAGGCAAGCATGATTCTATGTGGCCACTTTTTTACCATCACTTCGGCAACCACGTTCCAGTGTGTTGTCCTTATGCTATGCAACTGGCTCAACCGATATACGGTTACTGAACTTCCCAATTGTAATCCTCGACTAGTTTTCTTGTTCTTTATGCGTAAAAAGAACTTCTTCCACCGTGTGATTGTGCATCGTAACCCATCTCATACGTTGTAAAGCTCTATAGCTTAATTACGTCTCCTTCAAGAATGTCTCTTTTTAGCGGTAACCATATAACCGTCAATCCAGTATGGTTCTCCAGCAGGACAATCTTCCTTCCAAAGGATTCGTATGAATCTTTACTATCTCTAATCCACTCCACACTTTGACGGAATGGTTGACCCCGGCTCGTCTGTAACGAAGGTTTGAGCAATGCGTGGCCGAATTCGCAACGGATCCCGAAATCAAAAGACGATTATCCGAGATAATCTATGATACTAGATTATTACATGAAAAATGACATCAAAAAGAATACAAACCTCAATAATACGATCACAAGGAATCAACAGCGAGAAACCGAATAGCAGCGTGTGAGCAAACAGCACGTGCGTCACGCAGATCCTGAACAAGGATGTGCCGAAGTAAGCGCTCTGGGCGCGAATAAACGACAATTGGTCCATAGAAACAACCAGTTCGTAAATACAAGTCAGTTGTATAGGCAAATGAGTGATGTTAGGAAAAACACTGAATAGCGAGAGTTAAAGGGGGATTTTCCACGACCAGTTGTTACATCGTCCACCTGACCTTGAGTTTAAATTGGCGGGCGGCGCCACAAAAATGGGCTTGAATGCTTTCTCCCACATTCAATCGCGTGCACATGATTGTACAATCCTCCCGGGACTCTGACCCAGCTTACAACAGTTTTGTTTGATCTTGAATTGCAGCATGTTTCGGAGTTATCCGAAATAAACAATTTTTATTTACGACGCCATTTGTGCACATCCCTGAACCAACCAGAAACACAACGGGGGGTCGATGACGTAAATTAGGAATAATAGGGGACCGAGGGGCGAGGTCTGGAGGATACTCATATCGATTGGTGTGGGTTGATACTGAGAAGTTTACTTGAGGGCTAAGAAAGTTCGATCCCTCCGAAAGTTTTCATCCAGAGTTGTTAGGCGACCAGGGATGCCGCACTTTCTGAGTTTGTACAGAAGAAGGACATGCAGGACGCCATCGAAGGACTTGGCAAAGCCGATGAATGGGTCTTTGGATATCTTGCCATCATCGTGGGCCTATGTCAGCCTCTCCACAATGGTCAGCATATTAGTGGTGCATGACCCACCAGAAAAGCTGCTACGTTGCGCTGGAGACAGCAAACTATTGCAACTCAAATTTCCCAAGATTTTGCCCAAAGACTTTGCCAGGTGAACTGGTGAGGCGTACTGGCCCATAACTTCAGGGGAGGTGTTGAACTCCTCTCTTATATATTGTGAACACTACAGCATTCTTCTATGGATTAGGAAACCTCCCATTGTTTAGGCACCCTTGAATGGGCCTAGGGTATTGATATTCTGGAAGAGTGGAGGTGGATTCTCGGAGGATACTGGGGTGAACTTGGTTCGGCCTCATCGAGGTGAACGGGTTAGATTGGTGGAGCTTCTCTTCTACTTCTTCATGAGGGGTTGTGAAATACTTCAATGAGAAGACTGGCTGCTTTGGCTGAAGAGACGGATGTCCACATGCAAGACACGCCGTTAGGCTGAAAACTGACATGAAATGAGATATGAAAAGTTCCTCCACTCCAGAAGAGGATGTGGCAAGGGAGCAGTCACAGAGAGCAGTGCGAGAGCTGAGGGCCCTGGCTCACGACTGAGGAGCAGGTGCTTGCAGAGGAAGGAAAGGTTCGTAGGCGCTCGGTTCATGTTTCCCTTCCGTAGTTTCTCGGAGTGCTCCCTAACCTAGAATCTGCGAAGGTTCTAGACGCATCTGAAAGCTTCTGCATCCGCCTGAAGGGATGGGGCTCGGCAATGGCCGAGCAGATGAGGGGGTTTGTCGAGAAGTCGTCTAACTGATGGCTGCAGATGTATCTTACCCTTGGGAGTCTGTCGGATTCTAGGCACACGTAGTGTACCTGCCTCCGGTGAACTCCGCTCTAGTAGCCCGCTGCATTCTTCGATGTCTATCTTTGCCGTGATGTCTCCCAGTTCGCTTCCAACGAAGGACTTCACCACTCGGAAGTCTGCTCGCCGAAGGAACCGGATAGCCCGCATTGTATTATTGTTGGCCCCTTCAATGCGCAGTCGAAAAGTCGAACTGCATGGTCGCTCCTGCCTGGTAGCGGTGGAAGATAGATGACGCCTACAATATGCTTGGAACTGGTGACGAGTTTCGACCGGTTCTAAATCTGGGGGCGGGGCAGTGTGCTGCATCCAGGACTGCTGGGCAAGTGGATCTTCTAGAGCTTTACCCTACTGGCTGGCCGTCCACAGGCTCTCCCAGCCCACTCCAGCGGTGCTGAATTCCCCCAAAACAAGGTGGCTGGAAGACTGGATGGTTTTGGGGTTTGCAGCTTTATCGTTGAGGCTGAATCTACTCGTGATGCGGAAGGTGAACGGCGAATCACACTAAAAATTAAAGTAGTGGGTGAAGAGAAATAAAAAATTGTCCACACGGGGTCCCTAGTCGTCGGCGAAATACATCAAGATGAGACGGCCGAAGGCAGGGTTTCCCTAACGTAGATGGCTAATCCACCGGCGAGTCTTCCCTCTGGATAGTGGTAGAGTATGGATAAACCTGCTATTTCTACTTCACAGCCTTAGATGTCTGACCTCAGCCAGGTCTCCGTGGTGGCAACAGCGTGGGGTTTTGTGTTTGCCGCCAATGGTCCCGGTTCCAGCAATTTGTTTGGGACGCTGAGACAACTTGTATAAAGGCACCTTAGTGCCTGCTCACCTGAAACAGAAGGAACTCTAGTAGAAAGGATTTTATTGTCCGCGGAGGGTTGGCCTCACAAAGTCAGGTGCCGAAATAAGGGCTGTGGGGTCATAAGCGGGGGTGTCGTAGGTAACAGTTGGTCGTGTAACTGGGGGAATTGCTCCATGGCTGTAGGGGTTGATACGATCCCGTGTTGAAAAGGCCGTGTTTTGGCAATGCATTATTCTTCTGTGGGCAGTGCGGGATGGAGTAATTTACATTAAACTGATTCAGTCCCTTATCCTTCACCGGTTGGGCTACTTTTGCGTATGCTCTTAAAGAAGAGAATTGGGGTGTCCCAAAAATACTTTCCTGATGGTTAGGTTTAAGCTTCGGTTGAAACAAAGGCTTCTTCTGAGGCATTTTTGGGATGCGTTTTCTCCGCTGCTTAAAATCTTGGTTGATTTTGATAGCTTCTACAGGAGCATTAACGTCTGCCCGACGGCCGCTTGCATGTGGTTAGCTGAAGGCCGCCGGGGTAAAGGGGAGAATCGGAACAGTTGCGCAGGCCGCACTGCATTCAGTTGAATCTGATTCGCCGAGACTCCCATTGTTCGACTGCTCTGTGAATTCAAGTACAGTTTTACAGATGACCGGAGCCCTTGTCATTCAGAGTCTGCCATTCCGGCCCAGGCCATCAGAGTTTTGTCCACCTGAAGAGCCTGTAAAGGAAGGTCGAGGGCTACTTTTCGCATCCAAACAAAGGACTTTTAGTAGATGCTTCTCGGGCGGTCAGATTGGTTGCTGGTTCCCCCGAGGAGAATTCTAGAACTAAACCCCACACCTGCCCGTGCTTCTTGGGTGATCAGCCGGAAGCATTTGGCAGACTTAGGGGTGGCCGGCTCCTTGCGCACTCTAATTATTTATAAGGTAGGGCGCATCGGATTTGCACCCCTAGGTTCTTTGCCCCTTACAACCGCTATTTTAGCGCTGGATGCAGAAGGTTGCAATTTCTTCGAGGTGTCCAAAGCTAGTTTTTCAGCTACCGCTATAGCCTGATTAGTGGAAGATACTGGGAATGTGGTTATAATACGCGGTTTTCGGCTAAACGTATCCGCTTCAAGGGATTTTACTTTAATCCTTAGCCTTTTTATATCCGTGGCCTCAAGAGGATTCTTCAGGGTGGGGCCAGGACAAGGCCCGCCCTCTGGCGAGCCCTCGCTCTGGCACAGGTGCATGGTATCATTATCATTGGTGAGGCCCGACATCTTACCAATAAGAGGAGCAGAATAAAAAATAGAATTATCGGAGAAAACTGCACGGTAATCCGACCAAACGAGGATATGACCAATGGGGCCAGGGAACCCAAAAGTTTGAACCTTCCATCATGTCAGATCGATTTCTGCTGTGTAGAGAGAGGAAAACATCATTCAGCCTTACGGGCTACGGGAAAGTGCCGAAAGCACAACCGTCTGTACATGCAGCTGGATTTAGCAAAATCCTGTGGGGACTGAACCGGATCGGTTCTGTAAGGCCGCGAGCATTGCGCGCGGTCCAAAGATCAGGCTGGTTGGCTTTCAGTGTATTCTAGTCGGAACCGTTCGCGCCAACCAAGTTGAATGGAAAGCCTTCTTCCATTGCCCACTGATCTACCTTCCGGCTCATAAGAAAAACAAGGAACAAAATGCAGTCAAGACTAGTATCCGGAACCCTTTCGCGTTGTCCAGCCGTCTATTTTCCGGCTCACCGGCAATGCCAGATGCAAGATACTGTCAGCATTTGTGTTTTAAACCCTCTCCTTTTCTCCAGTGCCCCATAATTCAGCAAACTATCTTAAAGCTCACAGGTGACTTTCAGGTAACAAGATAAACACAAGATCCGGGAATATTTAGGCTCCCCGCAGCACCTGTGTACTACTTCAGGGCTTCAAGACCTCTGCTGAAGTGAACTTGATCTGAAGTTATTTTCCACTTTGGTTTGGGTCTCTCATCACTAGCTGAAATAGTGCGTAAATTGATACAACGGAGGTGTTTACCGTTTTTGGGTCAATAAACTGTGCTGGAGCCACTTACTGATGCGAAAATCTCTGATTTAAATTTTTTTGCTGTCTTCAATCATCAAGGAACCAGTATTTTTGCTCTTTTTAGAGCCAGTGTCAGTGCACTATTTTCCGTTTCTTTAAACCAAGCCGAAAGCATTATACTCTTGCTTGTCTGACGTTTATTCGAAGCCAGTGCGAAATGGGATCGCGTGCGACTTGTGCAAGCAATGGGCACATGCAAAGTGCTCATGGACCCCAGAGTAGCATTAATCGAGGTGTTGCTAAAACAAGTGGATTGAACGGGTGCAATTTCATTGCAAGATCATCGCCAGGCAGGCTTTTTATTCCGCTGTCATACGCAAACTAATTAAAGGTATGCAAGAGTGTCTGAGAACCAAATGACTCTGCAGCCTTCCAGAGGACAAGGAGCTTTCCAAACTCTCCTTCGCGGATATAGTAGAGATGAGCAGAGAGATCGCAAGAGGGACTCGGGTCGAGGGACTCAAAGGTAAATTACACGTTGCAAATCTCCTGTTCTCAACACCGAATTCATATGGTGCAGCAAGAGCGACACCATAGAAGAATAAGGCTACAGATAAACAGCAAGTAGCAAGTGCCCTTGAAGGCACAGCAAGCCCGGTTTTAAAAGGTCTAAGGCACAAGACAGAGGAATTAAGACGGAGCTGTGGAAGAAAGGTGCTAGAAGGGGATACAGTGTAACGGTTATTCCGATCGCGAATAACGCGCAGCCCATTTAACGAATCCCAAAGTCAGAGTGAGATCGATTCGTTAATTCTACGACAGTGCAGTAACAAATTATACTTAAACAAAACTATGTATGAATCTCAAATGGACGGCCACAACGTTTAACAACGAAGACCAGAGTTCGACAAAGGTCAGTGTCAGATGCAACCGTCACGGCCGCCCGAGGTCAAATCAAAGGCATGAAGCAACACACGAGCAGAATATAAACAAATGTTCAAACGAAGTGGACAATGCGTGATGTACTAGCTCCAGGATATACAAAATAAATAACATTCTCAACAACAAAAATATATGACAACGACTGGGGAGGATTTCCAAACAGGTAGGTTACTCCCAACAAGGCGAGATGCCACAACTTTCTCGTACTGAAACATAAGGAACCGACTATTGTGGAATCGAAAACAAGGCGAGACTGGGTGACAGAAAGATGCGAGATCTGCTAAGGCCTGTAGGTTTTAGTCAAGTGGAAGGAATAGGAAGAATTCACAGGGCCGGCGCTTTGTAACAGCCGCGACCGGCATTACAAACAGGACCTTTGAGACCGATCCAGGTTGAGTTCGTAAACCCGAACATCGGAGACCAGTTGCCAGCAAGAGCAAGGGAGTTCATCGCCGCACAACGGGAAGATGTCGTATCGTGCCTGATATTCCAAAAGTGGGCATAAAGGTAAGAGGAAAAGCCAACCTAGGACAGAGATAAGTGAAACCATTGCCTCACTACAGGGGTCTGCTGGGAACGAGCTCGGGTACACAAACCGGGGTGTATATCCAGCGCAGCGTGCCAAACAATTACTGTCAAGCAGTGGCTGTAATTGAAGACTTACCGGAAGGAGAGTCATGAGAGATCTCTGTGGGGGACGAAATTTGTCTTGGGTTGCCTGTCATAAGAATTCCCGGATCGAAAAAACGGAGGTTGATACTGTAACCCCCGTGAAGCCTACACAAGATTCCGACATGATGGAACAAACAGCCATAGAGGCAAGTCAGCAGACCACGACATCCAGTACATAAGAGGCTAAAAGGTAGCAGCCACTCGGATACTCCGCCCAAGGCAAGACATTATATAAAAGGTAAATAAGCTGTGTCAACCAAAAGGGCCACGGTAGTGCTATACACTGATGCCTGCAACATTGGAAAGAAAGTGGCGGAACTGACCACCAGGGCCGCTTGTAGCATTTCCGAAATCGTGGCTGTCTCAGAGACAATATCCCACAGGGGGTGCAAAACCACTTTCTCGTTTATCGATAAGGCAGGGGAAATGACACAGCCGGTGATGGATTGGCCTTCCTGATCAGAGAAGGACTGGTGCAAATGGAGTCAGAAGTGAGTTTGTGTACAGCAAGCACTCAGATGTGTGCTATCGTCGTAAGTTTGTGTATCAGAAAGACGGCTGGAGTATGAGTGCGCTGAAGCCGAAATTGAACATAAGACGGGGATAAAGGATTGATGTGTGCGCTACAAAAGCTTTAGGAGGCAGCAAGAAGACTTCATATAGTAGGAACTTTAACATGCCTGGATTGGTTTGGCTAACAGGTAACAGAGAAGGACTTTATCGAATGGATGCATAGCGGGACTCTGGTTCAGAGCTTTAGAGGAAACACAAGGTACGGATCTGGACGGCAGCCTTCGCTCCTTGACTCAATGGCCACAAAGCATGACAGTGGCACAGACGGGTTGTATCTGCCTACGTCCTTAGGAAAAAGGGATCATATCACCATCGCATTTTCCTCTTGTCTCAGGCATGCGAAAGCCACAGGAAAATTACGTACAAATTGTCGTAGGATAAACATAGGGAAACTGAGAACTAGGGATTTGGAACTAGACTGGGGGATAGAGGGTGAGGAAGCTGGAGTAGAATAAACGTGGCAGAGGATCAAGGGCAAACTTCTGGAGCTGCAGGACAGTTTCGCCCTACCCTAGGAGTGCAGAAACAAAGACAAGCCAGCATGACGGACGCCGGTGGCTCGATGAGATGGAAAATAGATTGACAAAAGCTGGCAGGTCTTCAGGGCCACTGGTAGCGAAAGGGTTTGGTTACGGCTCAAACAGGATAGAGTCTCGGCCGTAAAACCCAACGAAGGGCAAAGGGGACTTTTGACCTGACACTGGCCAAGGAAGGTAAAAAACCCAAAAACAATTACTAAAGATATCTTCAGTCAGAAGGTTCGCTTAGGAATGGAGCGGGACCCATGGTTTTGAGGGATGGGGGCGAAATACGTAATGTTCAAAGCAAAGCAGAGGTCTTGGGCTTGTACTTATACCGTTTTACTGGAAGTTAGCTACAGTTGTGGCCATCCACAAGGGAGGGTCACCGTCAAATGGAGAAACTTACCGTCCCGCGAGCCTCACAGGCATTCTCTGCAAGGATTTATAGCGACTAGTAATGAAAATATACGTAATTACCTACTGGGCCACAAGTTGCCCCGTAAAGCACAGCATGGGTTTTTGAAGGGCAAATCCCGTCTTTCCAACCTCAGAGTACTAACCAGCTCGACGAGGTCAGGTGGTCGAAGTTTGCTACCTAGACTTCAGCAAGGCTTTTAGCTCAGTCAGCCATCGCCTGCCGATGGAGAAGCTGAGAATGTTTAGGATGGAAGGGCGAATACACAAGTGGGTGTCAGTTTTCATGACAAACAAGATGTTTCACGTTATGGTAGGAACCTGAAGGTCAAATACCGCTGAGGTAACCAGCTGTTTACCTCAAGGGTCATTTTTAGGTCCACCGGTTTTTCTATACGTAAATGGTTTTGCGGAGGGATCATCGTTGTCGTGTTTCATTTTTGTAGACTATGTAAAATTTGTGGGATCAGGAGATCGCGATAAACTAGCAAGGGACATGACGCAAGTAATTAGCCGGGCAAACGAATGGGATATGCCCATAAAAGAAGACAAGAGTCATCTAACCAGAGCCGCAGTGAATGTAACGATTATGGGCGAAGACGGGGCACTCACTGTTGAGGTAATACAGTCAACAAGGAACTAGGGTACCCAAATGACTACGGACTTCAAGTGTGCTGAGCAGTGCAAGCTGGCTGCTTACAAGGTGAGAGGTGAGTTTTTTCGGCTGCGCTCAGCACTTTCTTGCAGATCGGTGGAATTGTTCATACCTATGTACAAGGCAGTAGTGAGACCAATCTTAGGACATTGTGTACAAGCGTGGGCGCCTTTTCTGGAAAAGGATGCAGCCTGCCTAGTAGAGGTCCAGTGACTAGCCCCTCGGATGGCCGAAGGACAACGAGGGGAATCACTTGAACAACGACCGCAGGATGTCTGACTGTTCTCACTTGCGAAAAGAAGACTCATAGGAAGCCCCGTTGAGGTGTTTATAATCCTGAAGGGTTTATCGGGCATAGGTGCAAGGGATTTATTTGATCAGATGAAAAAATATGACACTGGAGAAGCCGCGATCTAGGCCAAACGTGGGAGCGCACTTCTTCAGCAATAGAGAAGCCTGAATGTAAAGCGGACTAGCGGAAGAAGTGGTTAGCGTGCAATGTGTGAGGCTGTCTAAAAAGAAGCTGGATGCCAAGTGGGACGAGTTACTCATAGAAGTAGAATGCTGAGGAGTAGGGAGAAATTTTAGTTTACCCCAGGCTTTTCAGTATCCTGTGCCCATGCTACGTTCTGATGCACTAAGAGTGAAGGAAAGCTACAGTCATGTTTGTCTCTCGCCAGGATGGTGAGAAGAGCGCTTTTTTACCTCTTTTTTATTCAACCAACTGAAGAAAAAATCCATTCGTGCAACAAAACTGGAAGAAATTGTAGAAGTTGCAGTAGTGGGTGCCGATCTCTGTGCATATCACTGAAAGGACTCTGGCCTTCCATTGGTCTTGGCCGTGGAAGAACGCACCAAGACTGTGAGAGGCGTGCGGTTCAAACATCTCGCTGTTAGATCTTTGGCTGATTTCCAGTGGCGGGGTCTTCCCTGCTGCTCAAGCTGAACGGACTGACGCAAAGTTAAACTTTCTCCCGCTGTCCTGAGGTCCATCTTCCAGATCAGTGGCAAAGGGTGACGCAAGATGCAGTCAAGACTGGTGTCCTGGACCCTTTCGCATCGTTCAGTGGTCTATCATCCAGTTCGCTGGAGATACCAGATGTGAGACTGACAACATCTGTATTATGACTCCTTTCCCCTTTTCCCATGGCCACACTATCCAGCAAACTATCCTCTAGCACACTGGAGACAATCAGATAACACGATAATCACGAGGTACTGGAACATTTGAGCTTTGATGATAATGATAATGGTTTATTTCGGATAACCCGAGGCATGCTGTAACGCAAGATCAAACGGTACAATTGGACGTAGAGTCCGAATTCCAAGAGGTTGGTTAGGGTTTTTGCACTCAATATTTTACAGGAGAAAATATTTGAGTCACTCTCTGTGGCGGCGCCCGGCAAATTTGAACTCAAGGTCGGGTGGCCAACCCGGTCAAGTCAGGGTCGAGCTGGTCGAAGGTAGCTGACTCTTCCTGAAACAGTACAAAAAGAAGTGCTATGCAACAAGAGAATCAAACAGAATTGACGAAAGTTTTGTTCACTTCGAGGGAAAAGAAGTTTCCGAGGGAGACATGAACCAGCTACAGCGCTCCGCGGAGTATGGCACGGCTTTGGATTGGAAATCAGACGATGAGAGGAATGAATTTGCAGACAAAGAACAATCAAAATCTTTCGAAGATTTTCCTTGAAACGTTCAGCGACCAAATATCGGCTGAGTCCGTTAAATACCCAATGAAGGACTCATTTGTAGAGAGTGATTGTCTAGGTGATGGTAAAAGAAGTGACCGGACGCAAGCATGTAATCGTTGCGCACATTGTTAACGTTCATGAGGGGGGAATGTGATGCACCAAAATAGAAATGGGTACTGGGCGACAAATCAGTTTGTGATGCGTAGCCATAATATTAGCAGACCCACGGTTTGCACAGATGAGTATTTAAACGGCAGGTAAGTATTTACGTTTGATTATCGTTATCTAAGGGCCGAAAATAAAGACCAGAGAGATGCAAGAATCAAAATTGTCTGGGAGGATTTACGAAGATAGAATAACGGATATGAAAAAGCACCAACAAACGCTGAATACAGTTGCGAAGTTGGGCGGCTGGATGTGGGTGGAGTCCTTGATAAACCCAAACGGACATCACATCTGGCGAGGTCGCTGGAGTGATGGTGGAAGAAGTGGCAGGATGTAAACATGTAATCGTTGCGCACATTGCTTACTTTCATAAAGGTGAAATGTGATGCACCAATATAGAAATGGGTACTGGGCGAGTATTTAAATGGCAGGTAAGTATTTACGTTTGATAATTGTTATCTAAGAACCAAACATGATGACCGGAGAGATGCAAGAATCGAAATTGTCTGGGAGGATTTACCAAGATAGAATACCGGACATTGTGGTACGGAAGTGTATGGCAACAATAAATGTGACTTTTGCAAATATATTGATAACTGATAAAATAAAAGCGAGTTTTATCTCGGGGATTGGTTAAGTTTGCTAATAGGACAAGCGGGCAGTTTGGCACGAGTCATCGGGAAAAAAAGGATCATGAACGGTAAGCCGAGTACGGAAACGGTCTTTTAACCCCGCGATAATTATGTGCTAGGGAAAGTATATTTTTCTGGGCGTAAGAAGCGGTAAGTTAAGGTTGCGAAGATGGAGACAAGTACGATGAAAAATAAGCGGTAACTGGAGGAGATAGTTCCATATTTGTAGCATTTCGGGTGAATGATTTTTTGCTGCGACCCGTGCTGGTGGGTGGGGCTGACCGTGCGCGGGACACCCAACCTGAAAACCGTTTTTGTTGACAGGTGCCATCCGCAATCCTATCTGCGTCCGCACATCGTTGCAGACGTCCTGCACGCCCGATGTGCGTCGGCCAAAGTGATGGATCTGACCGCGGCCCGCACCGGCGGGCTTCGCTTGAGTGATATTGGCGTTGTCACATAGAGATCGAATAATCCAGGAGCTTGCGACCAGGTTGCGAGGTGTCCTGGAGAGCATGGCCTGTGTGGTAGTGACGGAATGACGAGCAGGTATCGAGTTTTCAGCGTGAAATGTGGGCCAGGTATTATGCCAAGCCATCGAAGGGAAGGCATCATCAGCGGTTGTCTGGAAAAGTAAAAATATAAAAACGCAGTCTGGGGTGCTCCCAGCTGAGGATCAGCGGTCAGTAGTAAAGAAAAACCTCTAGTATCTAGAAATTGGAACTACTTGGGGGATGGTTTGACTTTGCTAAACACAAGGTTTTACGCGAAAGATTAATGAAACTTGAGTGGTATTTACGGCGACTTGTGTGGTACGTAGGTCTCGTGGCCCCCGACTCAGACCCGCGTGTCAGTAACCCAAACCAACTTCGTACGCTCGCTCCTCCGAAGTGTATGGATCATTATTTGATACGAGTGTCAGGACATAAAGCCGTTTGTTTAATTCCTCTGTAAATCTCGGCAAGTGGCTTACTGAACGGACATTTGGTGGAAGTTTATTCCACGCTTGTGAATAGTCAGCAATAAAGAAATTGGACCGTAGGCTGGTTCTCGAGGACTGCAGTGACCGAATGACTGCTGTGTCGTAACGAATACCTTAGGCTTATTGTGTCTCGTACCACAGGGGAGGCTTTGCAGGATCTATATTTTAATAGTGAGTGGAAAAAAAGACAAGTTGTTTTTTATCCGTCGGAGCCAAAGGGGTTCGAGGTGTAGCAGGTCACAGCGTTGTTTATAGTTGAGACTGGACGAATATCCAACTATTTGTTTAGTAAAGGTGCGCTGGACATTTTTGATGGCGATCCTATCAGTCTGGCGCATGTTGGAGCCAACTATTGAACTATACTCTAGCAATGGTCTAACGTGTGTTGTATAGACACTGAGTTTACTTTCACGCAAACGGAATGTTTTGTGGACAAGTCCTATTAACCTGCGGGACCTAGCAATTTGAGTGTCTGTTTGCTCCGAGAAGTTGAACGAACAGGAGAAGTATATGCCCAGGTCGCGTACTGATGATTTGTTGGGGATCAGGTGACCACCTATACTAAACGTTTCGGGAGGGACATGACACTTGTATGTAAGAATGCAGCTTTTGTCCGCCGAGAACTTCATTAGACAATCGGTACACCACGAATTGAGCATCCGCAGGTCCTCAGATATTTTTGCTATAGTATTACCCAATGAATTATGGTCGAAGGTGTACAACAACTTTACATCATCAGCGAATAAAAAAGGAGTTCCATGACGAACCACGGTAAATATGTCATTTATGTACATGAGAAACAACAACGGGCCCAGTACACTACCTTGAATCACACCGCTGGTTACAGGGCTGGATGTGGAAGTTGTGCCATCAACGTTTACCACTTGACTGCGCGAGGACAAGTACGATTCTAGCCAGGCATATAGTGGGTCAACAATGCCGAATGTCTTAGCCTTTGACAACAAACGAATGTGAGACACCCGGTCGAAGGCCTTAGACATGTCTAAAAAGACTGAGATCACTGCCTTACCATCATTGGCAGCTATCGTAATAAGGTTCAGAAAGTCTGTCATACAAGTTGCACAGGATCGATGTTTTAGGAAACCGTGCTGACCTTCACTTATAAGGTGGTTTTTAAGGAGGTGATCTGTTAGTTTAACTTTTATTAATCTTTCCATAATCCTCGATACTACTGGGGTATGATTCACAGGCCGGTAGTTGGCCGGGTCCTCCCGTGTTCCCTTCTTATGAATTGGAATAATAACCGACGTTTTCCACTGTGTAGGATACCAACTAAAGCGCATAGACAAATTGAATAAATTCGATAAAAAAATTGGGATATCTGGGCCACCCAATTTAAAGATGGCCGATGGTAACGAGTCCGATCCGGGGTGGAAAGACATTTTGATATTTGAAATTAAAGGCTCGATTTCGGAGGGCAGGAATGTTACAGCAGAAAGTGGCTCATATGATGGTACTGGTGGATTGCAGAAAAATGGTGCCGTGTCACTAATTAAGGAAGAAGCAAAAAACGTGTTAAGCGCTTCTGCAATGTCCAGCGGTTTGTCGAGGCACATGTTATTGAAGGAGATCGAAGAGATAGATGAAGTTGTTTTGGGGTTCCTCGACTTCATCAGTTTTGCAAGAATCTCGACTTTCTTGGAATCACGTAAGGCCCTGAGTTCCTGTTGTATCATTTCACTCTCGGAGTACAGTTTTATCGTTTCAGCCAGACGATTCAACTGCATAAACAGCGAAAAGTCCCTTGTTTTAAGATAAACGCGTTGGAGTCTACTTAACTTCAAGTTGAGACGAGACAATTTATTGTCTTTAGGGCGGATTGACGACCCTTGTGACGGAGCTATTCGGTTGAGGCATCGTTCAAAGATGGAGTAAAGTTGATCTGCCGCCAGCTGGGGATCTGCACATAAAAATAAGGTGTCCCAATTTTGGCTCCGAATCAGAGAAGGTAGTATATTCCAGTTAGCCTTATGATATGGTCTATGCGGGGGTGTCGGCTGTTTATCCTTTATGGGCACTGTGAAGCAGCAGTGGACAGTTGCGTGATCACTTCCGGGTAGGTTATTCTGAACTTTTGTTACAACCTGGGTTAATCCTATTGACAAGATTAAGTCAAGAGTGTGGTCGCGTCTGGTTGGGGACGTGACGTGCTGCTTCCATCCTCCTAGGTGAATTGCATTCAAAAACTGTAGTAAATGGCGTGGTGCTGTGAGTGATGTCCAGCATATTTCTGGTGCATTAAAGTCACCAGCTATCAATTTTGGGCCTATTTTAAGATCACTAATCAGGTTGAGTGCCTCTATAATTTGCTTGAAACTATTAGGACTAGATCTAGGCGGGCGGTATACGCAACCTAGTATCAGTTCTTGACGTTCAACTTCAACGTTCAGCCATACAGAGTCGACAATGCCGTCTAGGATAGGGTGCTGAAAGCTTGTCGCCCTGAGAGTTTCCTTTACATACACTAGACAGCCTCCACCACGTTGATGTGTTCTGCCTTTGCTGAAGGATTTGTAGCCGAGTACCTCAATATCCTCTACTAGATAGGAGTCCGATAACCAAGATTCCGTCACTAAAATGAAGTTATAGTCATTTGTTAGTGCAGCTGATCTTATGTATTGGATTTTGTTCCTAATAGATCGTGCATTGACCAATAGCAATGTGAAAATTTCAGTGCTCCTGACGTCATCATTGATATTAGTACTTACCGTTTGTTGACTGCTGCATTTAACCTGGAAAGAATCATCAGCGCAAGATGCACGCCCGCCTAAGTTGTCATTAGCAAAGGGAGGACTTGGGTCTGCGTGTGGAATAATGAATGACAGGGTATTAGGTATTACACTACTATAGGGATGATTAGAACAATTCATAATGGGCATATCTAGGTTATGGGGCCATGTTGTGCCCACGGTACGTATGGAAAAAAATATGCACTTTGGCTAGATATGGGGTACCCGCTGGTAGATGGTAGGATATGCGATGCACTTGGATAGTTTAAAGGAGGGGGAGGTAGGAAAGATGGAAATAATGGGAGATTAGGCTGATGGGAAGGTTCCATTAGTGCGGAGTTAAGCATGAACGCAGTTCGTTCATCAAACCATCTATTTTTATTATGGGTATGGTCCCATTGTTGTTGCATCATCATCTTGGAAGCGCTATTTTGTTTCATATGTTGAGAGATGCGAGGGTATCCCAAATGAGGGAAGTCGGTCGGTGACGAATTCGGTCTAGAGAAAGAACGATCATTGTCATTGTTCATGCATCCCCGTATCGTTTGCCCGCACGGAGACTTAGCTTTGGCAACTAAACTCTCGTTGACCCTTTCTTCTGGACGGTTCTTTATTGTCTGCAACATACGTGGCATACGAGTGGCACGCATGGGCTTTTCATCAGTTTTTAAACGGGGGCCTATGGGGACAGATATTAGAGCTGCAGGTTTTATTTCATTGTGAACTTGAAGTCCCGTGGAACGGTCGACCGGAGCTGGAGGCGTATTGTGAGGACCCTCCTGGGATAAGCTTGTAGGTGTTGTCGATATGTGTTGTCGTTTTGGCTGGGGGAGCTGTGGGGAGGTGGGGAAAGATTCGTCCAGATCAACTAACCCTGTGAATCTTCTAGGGGTAGAAGAGTGAGGGGTTTCGTTGATTCTTGGTAAGGTGCTTGAGGAAGAGGGTGACTTCGGGATCTTAATGCCAATGTGATTAGAATTTATAGCTGCACATCGTATCACTTCCCTTTGTAGTGGCGTTCTATCAGCTTGTATCTTGATTGATTTAAACTGTGAAGCAGTTGAGACTATACGCTGTTTAGTAATGAATTCTCTAGCGATTTTTTCATCCGTAAATTGGAATAGAAGGGGACAAGAGTGCTTCTGTGACCTTTTTCTTAGTCTTCTGCAGTGACATGGAAAGTGGGCCATGCCTGCGGCTTGAAGGATAGTGGATTTAACCATTGTGATGTCCAGCCGATCTGGGATGTTGAAAACAACTGCATTTTTTGCATTCTGCAGCCGTCGCAGGATTTCCGATGCCACTGAGTCAAGAAACTGACTAGCTGCTATTAGGTTCTGGGGACCGGGGAGTGCCGAGGGCTCCAGAAGGTAGGTTAGTGGTGTTAATTTAGATAATATATCATCAACCGATGCAATATGGGTAGACATACTTGCCAAGTTACTTTCAATGGCACTGGCCCTTCTACTGGCTTCTCCAAATATTTCTATCATATTGGGGGTATCATTGTGTTCGGGTCGTTTGGGTTTCTGATTGGCTGTAGAGCGAGAAGCCACTGGCTGAGACCGTTTGCTCGTTGACCTGGCCATTTATTTTTACAGAATATTGTTGGTAGGCGATTTGATCTAAGATGATGACTAACGGATAGACCACCCAAGGGCGGGTCTCTTACCTATGGACTGATTCAAGACTTCAAGAGATTACCTGTCCTTTTGAGACTGAACTGAACTGTTGCATTTGGTTTCATCAAAAGTGCTCCAAGCTGGCAGAGAAAGACTTCGAGCTGCACATCAAGTACCCATCGCTCAAGTGGATATGCGCCCATTGCTTTGCGTTTGCAAGGGAGTGCTCGCGTATAATTCGAGGCGAGCTGGGGAAAGGGGACACGAACGTGGAGCTGGAACCAAGACTAGAGAGAGCCGTTTCGATCCATAGCCTAGAAGGAAAGGAAAACCGGGTGCCAGAGCACAAAAATAAAAAAGGCAACCCAAGCCAAAGGGCAAAGAAGGAAAAGAGGTAGCAGGATTCACCAACGTGGGGAAAAGCCTCCTGACGGAAGTGGAAGCCCTCAAGGAGCAGGTCAAACGCCTAGATGCTGAGGTGCAGCGCATGAAGCGTGACACTGAGATCATGGCAGACAGAAGTAGAAGACTGCTACTTCATAACCTTAGGGAGAACATTGTAAAAGACGGTAGAATCAGGAAGGAGGAAAACCGCCGGCATGTGACTGAGGTTCTTAGGATGGCTGGCCTACCTCCCACGACACCAATAGTCAAGTGCCATCGAATAGGACTATGGCGTGGAGCACAACCAGCGCCGCCACGACCCCTGGTAGTTGTATTCCACAGTGTCTACTGGAGGGATATGCTGCTATCCAGGACGGAAGCAGTTGAGGGCAACACGCAGGGAATGGTTAGGGTTACACCTGACAACCCAGCATTTGTGAAACCGGCTAATGCCATAGTCCCGCTGAGAACGGGCACACCTGATCTTAAGAGGCCGAAGCTACATATAGCGAAACTGGAGATGACTCCTCTTGGGAAGTCAACATCTAAGGCCCAAGGAGTAATCCAGGTACCAAAAGTGGCTTCAGGCTCCGGTATACAAAAAGCCAAAGATCAGAAAGTTCGAAAGACCAAAAAGAAAGGGACTCACAGGGCATTTAGTCCGGTTGGTGTTGAGAACGTGCAGCCAGCCAGCCCGATTCTAAAGGATACCCCCAAGAAGTCCTCTCTGGTGCACCCAGCGAAGTTGGAGGTATCAGAGGGAAAAGCCGAGGAAACCAGTTGGGCTAAGGTGGTCGCAAGACCATCCCGGCCCATCGGTACGGCGACTCAAAAGGGGGTAACGTCCTTTGTGCATGTCGAGCCTGACACTGGGGCGACGGGTGGAAAAGAAAAAGCCACGACACTCAGAGTCTCACTCGATATGCAAGATGCTGCACCGCCGACAACTTTAGAGGCAAAAAACGGGGCATCACCTCGGAGATTACGCCCGAGGATACCCTAGCCCTAGAATTAGCAATGAAGTCAGTAACGAGGACCAGGGAACCGTCAATATGGTACACCAACACCTGCAGTCTCCCGGGAAAATGAGGGGAGTTGACGGCTAGGATCGCAGAGTCTGAGGTCGTAGCGTTGACGGAAACTTGGATAAAGCCATATACTGACATGCGCTTCCAGGGATACGCTGCCTACAGACAGGATAGAACAGATGGAAGGCAGGGGGGCGGAGTGGCACTTCTAATACGGGCCGACATAGGCCATTGGGAGGCTCCGTTCAACTTAGTCTCCGGTAATGTACAGGTTAGATCCTGCTTTATCAGGATCGAGGGGCGTACATTATGCATTATCTGTATCTACAGGGCACAGCTAGCCACAGATGAGGAAGATGTTGAGCTCTTCCAAATGCAGGATGCGGTGCTGGCACAGACAAAGGAGTTCATCTTATTAGGGGATCTCAATCTACCCGAAATTAACTGGGAAAGCGGGATCGCACCAAGGGGATCAACGGGCGACAAATTTCTGCAGTGGGTCCAGTTACATGCACTTCGCAGCATGTGACACAGGCCACTAGACACAGAGGTGGACAGCACCCGTCTCTCCTTGACTTAATCATAACGCGGCACCATCAGGACGTTAAGGAAATTAAGTGGGAAGAGCCACTTGGAAAAAGTGATCATGTAGTCCTAAGGGTCACACTAAGACTAAGCAAGGCGCCGAAGGAAATCGCGTTGCGTCGGCGCTATGGGAGAATCAACATAGGTGAACTAAAGAAGGCGGCGGAGGAAATTCAGCGGACACCGAGACACACAAATGCCTCCGTAGAGGAACGTTGGGAGACCATCAAGATGGGGCTACTCGAACTTACAGATGAGTTCGCACCCCTGATGGTGGCAAGCAGTAGAAGTCTACCCCCATGGTGGAAGTCAAAGGTCCGCAAGGCCATAGTTATTCGTAGGCAACGATGGGCGGCGTACAAGCTGTACAGAACCCAGGGGGCATAGAATAGCTATAAGATGGCTAGGAACAGGGCTCAAGAGATCCAAAGAGTGGAGAAATATGCTTTCGAGCGTCGGTTAGCGGCGTCGGTCCGCACAAACCCAAAGCGATTCTACGCCTACGTGCAATCTCACAAACGTATGAGAGAGAGCGTAGCAACTTTGGAAGGAGCACAGGGACGACTAGCTCTAAACGACGAAGACAAGGCTGACACGCTCTTGGAGTTCTTCAAGAGCATATATCGACCAGAAAATAGTTTGGAGGAAAGAATGGAGGGCCCACAGGCGCCTCCAATACCCGAACTTACTGTAGGAGAAGAAGAAGTGTACGCGGAGTTGCAAACTTTGAACAGAAACAAAGCAGCAGGTCCAGACGGGATTCATCCAGCAATCGTTCAGCCTCTGGCCGAGGTCCTGAAGGCTCCGGTGACGAAGCTGTATGAAACGTCACTTAGAGAGGGAATTGTGCCGGGAGACTGGAGGAGAGCAACAGTGGTAGGCATTTACAAGAGTGGACCCCGGCAAAAGGCGGAAAATTACCGGCCGGTTAGCTTGACTTCAGTACTGTGTAAGTGCCTGGAGCGAATAGTCAGGAAGCAGATCTCTAGGCATTTGGTTCAACACAACCTCATATCAAATGCTCAGCATGGGTTTGTGGCAGGGCGATCCTGTCTGACGAATCTCCTGCTGTTCCTCGATGAGGTAACCAAGCGTCTGGACGAAGGGCAATCGATTGCGGTCTGTTACTTGGACTTCAGCAAGGCATTTGATTCAGTGAACCACAGATTTCTGGACGTCAAACTGCAGTCCATGGGAATTGTTGGAAAGGCAAGACAATGGATAAGTAGTTTCTTAGAAGGACGAACCTTTAGTGTTAAGGTGGGGAGCCATGTCTCAAAACCGGAAGGTGTAACAAGTGGGGTGCCACAGGGCTCGGTGCTCGGCCCTCTGCTCTTCCTCATCTTCATCAACGACCTAGCACGTGGGCTTACAAACCTCACCTTTGTGTTTGCCGATGACGTCAAGATAGCTGGAGTAGATATAGAACTTGACGTGTTAGCAGTACAAAACTGGGCACGGAAATGGGACCTTCCACTAAACCTCACCAAGTGTCAATGCTTGACCACAAATACAGGGGCTAGTGAGAATAGTGTGGGTTCGTTGCAAGTGGTCTCGCAGGTCAAAGACTTGGGCGTTATAATGGACAACAGTTTCAAGCCGTCAAAGCAGTGCACCTCAGCAGCCAATACGGCCAGGAGGGAACTCTTTCGAGTTAGATCCATTATGTCGTGTAGAGATCCGGAGATATTCGTTCTGATATATCAGGCCATAGTTAGGCCGCATATGGAGTACTGCGTGCAGGCCTGGGCACCGTACTACCAGAAAGATATCGACTGTCTGGAGAAAGTGCAAGGGCTAGCCACTAGAATGGTGGCTGGGCAAAGGGGGTTTAACTACACAGAGCGTCTCCGTGCCCTAGACCTATTCTCGATGGAAAGACGGCGCATTCGCGGGGATTTGATAGAAACCTTCAAGGTAATGAAAGGACTGTCAGGAGTAAGTCGAGAAGACCTTTTTTCGCTGATCCCCGAGAGAGGCACAAGGGGGCATAGCCTTAGATTACAAAGGAAACATTCGAGGCTCCAAATTAGGACGAAGTACTTCTCAAATAGAGTGGTACCCTGTTGGAATAAGCTCCCGGAAGAGGTCATAAATACCACAACAGTGAAGGCCTTTAAGAAAGCAGTAGACCTATGTTGGGTGGCAGTATACCCCGAGTTATGTTAAGCAGCTTTTACGGTCAGATGCAATTTACTTATTGTTTCCACCTTACTCTGCCAGGGCTGATACTGCACAAACTTTCTGCCTTTCAGAAAAAGAAAATCACGCAGTGTTGGGAGCTACGGAAACGCGCCGACAACACAACTATCTGGACACACGATTGGCTCTAGCCACACCAAGTCCTGTGCAAACTGAACTGAACTGAACTGACCTGACCTGACCTTGAAGATTGGCTAAGGTATGCACATACTCTTTATTTTTTGTGGGGTTGGTCTCGGTGATGTCGTACAAGGACCTTGCGGACGCTCACTTTACGTAAGGGTCACTGGTTGTATTCTTTGTATACCTCGATGTTTACAGATTCATTCCAAAGGTGGTTAATGGAGGCATCGCCGGTATTGTTGGTGTAACATGCGTCTTTCCCATTGACCTGGTAAAGACGCGTCTTCAGAACCAACAGGAAGGTTCTCGTTTGTACAAAAATTTGTAAGTTTTAATGCTATGTGATATCAAACTTCAAATCCGAGACTCATGCATCATTAGTCTTTGTCTGTACTCCACATATTTTTTTGGTGTTGTGCATGCACTTTTAGGAAGCTTACTCTGCGACCACAGACTCATTGCATCATCCGTTTCTATACTGTCCGAGCACAATACAGGATTGAGATCCATTGGTGTGCTCTGGTCAACGTCTATCCAGCACGTTCTGTAATAACGAACTAGGGATGGACGTTATGACCAACCCCCAGATGGGCACGAACCGGAGAAAATGATGGACAGAAAACTCATTGAATGCCACTATTTTGTGATGATTGCCTCTATTTTCAAATCTAAATCGCAGTTTGTTGAGAATTTGACTAAAAACAAATGATAGGAGTAAGGCAGGGCGCGGAATCAGTTGTGGTTGGAAATGTCGTGACAAAGTAAAAAAATGTTACGTAGACATATATATTAAGTCTAGTAAATAAACAAAAGAGTACACAAGAAATGATGGAACCAGCAGGTACGCCTATTTTTCGCTGCCTGTCACACCAGTGTCTTGCCCCCCCCCCCGGTACTCATCTGATGATCGACACGTACCCAGCCGGGCTAAGGGTGGTATTATCCATAGAGGTACTGCTGTGCTGCCAAGACAAGTGTAAGGTCGCCAAACCTTAAACCGCAGTTTCCGAAACGGTATTCTCCACGACCCGTGAGAACGAGAAGGCAACGGGGAGAGATCGTGGTTAGCGTATATCTGAGAGCGCACATGAGAGCTTGCGCAAGAGCAACGGTCAGATGACAGCCGCACTTCGCAGTCAGCCTTTAGTTAAACAGTAACGTTCAGAGATTGGACGAATATGACTCTTTCCACATAAACCTGTTGTTTGTACTTCGTTGACCAATATCTAGCCTGGTCAGGTTTGCATTTTATTCGTTTTGGTCAGTATAGTAATCAGTCAATCACCTTCGTCTGCTACTTGTTTGACTGTACGTTTCCAACACGCGGGAACCGCTAACGCTACTTCTCACACCATCTTTGGCACAAGCTAGCTTGCGGCATCTGTACTTAGGTCCAGTGAGAATACACGCGGTTGACACTCCACGATCTTTTCCCTTTGATCTCTACGAGCGCGGTTGTAGAAGCTGAGGAAATGTGACGTTCAATTATAGTACGTAAATCGCTATTTTCCACTGACAACGTTCTTCAGTTGTACACCGATCGATTACTGGTTAACGTATTATTGAAAAGTTAATTTAAAAACTGAAAAGTCAGCTGAAGGTGCAATAATTTTAGTTTTTTGTTGTCGACGGGGGACGTCGCGGACATTATGCATGCGGGCTTTAGTAAGGCCTTCGATGAGGCTGTTGATACTTTAGTCTCTGTGCATCGGTGAGTCTATGCCTTATGGATTAAGGCTTCTTAGCCGGGAGAACCTTCTCAGTAGGCTGCACTGCCACTGTTTCAGCGGTGCCCTTTCACAAGTGGTGCCCCGCAAAGTTCCGTCCTGCACCAACTTTTATTCTTTACCTTTCTAAAGAACCTACGGATCTTGCAGTCTTAGTGCCTCACTTATTATTGTTTTTGTTACACAAGAAATGAATTACAGTTAAAGGGATGAACCTCATACTTCGAAAACATGCTGCAAGAGGAGTTTTTGGGAAACCATGTCAAAACCAGTTTGCTGATTCCACTTTTGAAAAGAAAAAGGCTATAGGTGAGTGAAAAGACAGATCGAGGAACGGTGTTCCATAACTTAACCTCAGCAGCAGCATGACAACGGATGGGCGCACAGTAATAGAGGTAAGTACGCAGATATCCAAGGCTCGAACGGCGTTCGCCGGATTGAAACACTTGTGGCGTCGATCTGATATTTCAATGAAGTTGAAAGGTTGTGTTCACTATGCCGCGGTGCGTTCAGTTTTGTTTCATAATTGCGAGACTTGAAGTCTGCGTGCTGAAGATATTCGTCGTCTTGAGGTTTTCGATCACCGATGTTTACGCAGTATCGCTAAGATCGGGTGGAGTAGCCGAATAAGCAATGCTGAGGTCAGAAAGCGAGTATTGGGTACTAATTCGGAGAACATTTTGTCACAGCGTATCTAGCTTAGTAAACTTCGTTGGCTGGGGCACGTGTTACGTATGGTGAACACACGTCTACCATACCGTTTCCGATTCTCCGTTCCTCCTAGGGAGTGGAATAGACCACGTGGAGGTCAACAGATGACTTGGCAGCGAGGAATGAGAAAATGTACGGCAGACTTAGGAAAAGTAGGTGCCTCACGTCTTCGTGGTTGGGGTCCAAAAAATCCCTAAACCAGTTGACTGGAGACACTGAAGGATATGGCAGCGAACCGCGAACAGTGGTGGTCGTGATGTCACTTTCTATTGTATCAGAATGACTGATTGATGTGTGTTTGTATAGTAAGACTGTGTATTCCGTGTGTTTGCTGCTGCTGTCCATCTTGTATATTCATACTTTCTTATTCTACGTGCAACATGATGGGAAAGGCAGTGGTCAGTGGGGCTTGCCCTACTGCTTACCTCTGTACGATGATGATGATGATCAATAAACTAGACTGTCCACCGTTTTATTAACCTGATCGGTCCAGTCAAGCGAAAATCTGGCAATACACTTGCGTTCGAGGATTTTCTATCTTCGCTCTAAATCTCGTTGTTCACCTGTGTAAAAGCGCCGTCATTTGTTGTGCCATGCTGCCGTCTTTTGGTGGTCATTTGCGGGCTGGAGCGACAGTAGTTACAAGCGGAATTCTAATGCGCAGGTCGTTCATATAAATACTAGAGTAAAGCACGCGGTTCACAGCACCAAATAACCCATTCGAGAAAAGGGATCATCGATAGTCTTGCCAGTCTTACCGATGAAACAACTACTCATCATGCATTCCATATAACTATAAATCCGCGGTATGGTTGTAAATGTGAGTCTTCCGCCTGTGTGATCGTGTGTACTGCTGTGAACAATTTCTGGATTAAATGTTTGTTGGATGTGTGGTTGTTGGACTGAAACAATGAACATCACATTTCCTTTTTTCCCCCATTGTGATCGCTCCTTTGCGCGATTCGAAGACCGCAAAGCGAGTCTACTTGCCTAGCCTGCTTTTGCCAAGTAGGACGGGAGAACCAGCTAATAAGCTTGCCTCCGATAACAGGTCGAGTTACCACCCGATTGTCCAGTGTCAGCCAGTCGTCAATGTGCTTAGCCCTGTTAATTGGTCAGAGTCGTGTCCAAACTCGTCTTGGTGTGTCCGAACGTCACGGATCAATACGCGAACGATAAGAGCAAGGAAGTCTATGGGGCTGATTCACCGGATTACAGAACAGCCAAAGTAATATTTGAACATGTGAATCGGATTACTTGTTGCTCCGAATAATCTCAAACAACTTCAGATTATTTCGACACAAGACCAAATTCATTCAATCCAATTCCGGAACAACACAAGAAGTGATATACAAACTACTGATGGTTTCCGAAATCAGGCCCATTGTATTAGTTCGATGTTTTCTAAGTTCCGATGTGATCTGTTCGTATGCTATGTATGTCACGATTTCTTATTTTGAAGTCTTTTCCTTGTCTTAGAATCCTATCATTGCATCCTGTTTTCTTCGGTCCCAATTTATAGCCCCGATTGCGCAAAGAAAACATTCAAGGCAGAAGGTTTCTTCGGAATGTATCGTGGTAAGTGAATATTCTCAGCTCCCACCGAAACTTGATACGTCGTACTCAGCTTGTTCGGATGAAGGACCACTTTGGTTTGTCTTTCTGTTGACAGCACCATGTCTGTCGTTAAGGTATAAGGCGCCTTTGGTCATCAGGAAAAATGTGGCGGGCTCAGGCGAGAGCCACGTCATTTGAAACCGAGACCAAACAAAACGTCTAGCACATCGGGATTCTTTGTTAACCGGTGGACTGGAACAGTTCACGTTGGGACTTTGGTTACCATTCGCTGTTAACTCACATTGACTTGTGGGATATTAGAGCGAGCGAAATATACGATTGAGATGATTTATTTGGCCTAAGTGCATTCCTCAATCTGAAACCTCACAAAAGTGCAATTCGAATTGTTGACCGGGCTTGTTTTTTTTTGGGTAGAAAATGAAAAATCCACTTGTTTTTTCACCTCTCAATGTCCTGCACGGCTAGCCGAAGTCGACCCGGTGATCTTCCGCTTACCGAGCAGTTGTTCTAGCAACTAATCTATCGTGGTACTGCCGGTCGGGTGCGAATAACGCGGCTAAATATCCAATAATGCGCATCCACTATTCTGTTCGGGTTGTAATCGCTGGTATTAGTTGTTTTTTACTTTTATGCAGCTATCTCCCACGAGAGGATAAGTCGGCTTCTTGGATGTCTCTGATGGTAGGTGTCCAAGCGTTTGGGTCTGCGGCAAGATCTGCACACCTTAAAATGCAATTGTTGTGGCATTTGCGTACTCCGAAGACGGACTGAAGGTCTAGACAACCCATGTCTGTCCTAATAGTGCTAACCTGTGTCTTTAGTTGGCCGCCAAGGCGACATTTCCAGTCTGAGTAGGGTGATGGCAGTAGGCTCCTCTTTGTAGGTTTTGTTTCTAGTCGTAGAAGGACATGGCCAAACCGCTGTAGGCGACGTCGTTGGAGGAACAGAAAGTCGTCCTCCATACGCTGGCAACGAATCAAGAAAACCTTGTATGCTGCATCTAATGCCTCGCAGGACTCTGGTTCAAGTCGGTCTCACAAACGATGGGTGTCTTCGACATCAGTTGCTCTTTTGGATGCTCTCAGATCCTTCCCGCCGGATACCACATTCAGTGAAGTGCGTCAATCCCTGAGACGCCAACTGACTAGGAGTTCGGGAAATGACCGCGAGCAGTGCTGGGTTGCGAAATGTAGGGGTATGAAAAAGGCTGCGTCCATTGGCAATACTCGCAACCTTTACCGTTTGATTAGAAGTAGCGGTCCGCGGAAACTCGGGGTAAGTGAGCTAATCAGGAGATCCGACGGTCCATTGATTCATTCCCAGGGACGTCGTACGGAGCGCTGGGCGAAACACTTTAAGGAAAAATTCGGTTGGCCCACTTCAACGGTGGACCTTCTTAATATACCTGCCTGAGAAACGATGCAGGCGGATATCAGTCCTCCATCAGAGATGGACATAATGCGGGAGATAGGTTACTTGAAAAGGCACGAAGCCGCTGGACCGGATGGGTTGTCCCCATCTTTTTTCGAGGGTGGAGGCGAAGCTTTAGTTCAGGAGTTAATAAAACTCCTATGTATTATTTGGGATAGTAAGCAGATTCCCAGGGAATGACGTGAATCGGTGATTGTGCCGATTCACGAGAAAGGTGACAGGTCTTCTTGTTGAAACCACTGAGGAATTAGCTTGGTAAGTATCGCGTCTAAACTGCTCACCGGTGTTATCCTCCACCGAGTATCCAGTGCCCGCGAAGTGTGTACACTTAAGATTCAAGCCGGTTGCAAACTGGGTAGGGGTTGTATTGACCACATCTTTACTCTTCGGCAAATCTTAGAGCACAGACACATTTTCCGTAGGCCCACAATCTGTGTCTTTCTTGATCTGAAAGCGGCGTTCAATTCAGTGAATCGCACAGTTCTCTGGCGCTATATATATATACATATATATATATATATATATATATATATATATATATATATATATATATATATATATATATATATATCACACCGGCTTAAGAACAAGCATAGTGCCAACGCAACAACAACAGAGAAAAATTAAAAAGTCGAGGGCGGGTGTTAAGAGTCACTATGAAGAATACAAGTGAAAGCAATTTTGCTTTAGTATTTTCACCGTGCATGTTGTGTAGAATTCTTTGTCTTTTTTCATTTGTTGCATACTGACTCGATCTCCTCCACTTTCTGTCCAATTTCTCACCATGATAGGCAGTGGTGTCAATCTGTTACTGATCACTCCGGAAAAAGCAATCAAACTTGTGGGAAACGACTTCTTCCGGTATCATTTAAAGCCAGAAGGGTGAGTAAGTCGTCCCTTTCCCATCCTTCCCGTTTGACCTTCTCTCACATTTTATGTTGTCGCAAGTAAATTTGTTCACGCAATTTTTGTTTGCCCACAAATTCGTTTGCGGTTGTCCAAGTAACAATTTTGATTCATTTTTGTTGACTTTCATCCAGTGGTAGATGAAAAAAACAGAAGCGCTCACACCTTTCCTATCAGTATATTTACTCTTTGTGGAATCTCGTTTCGCCCGCGTTTCGCAAATCGTTTTCGGTCTCCGTAGAGATGTGCCTAGTTCCGTATAACGATTGATCTGTGAGAATAACCTCTGAAAATAAGTACAATGAACAAGGCCCCATTTCGTTAGCATTGACTCTGACTAGCGTGGGGTTAAGCATTTCATTGATCAGGTGCGTGATCAGATGGGATCGCCAACTTCTGAGAAGAAAATGGTCAATAATTTGCCAGTTGACTACGGACGACCCACTAAACAATACTCATTTTATAGTCATTTTCACGAATATAGTGCACGAAATGCTTTTAAATCTACCCTGAACACTGGGTTTCGCTCGTTAACAATAAAGGCCATTGTGTTTCGTAGCCAGTTTTTGTCATTCGTCCAGGGATGGGTTCAATAGCATCTCGCACACTGAGGCACGTTATCCAATATAAATCGATCTCTCTGGGTCTTGTTTGGAACCCGTGTTCATATTATATATATATATATATATATATATATATATATATATATATATATATATATATATCAGTATGTCAAATTTGGTCACGCTAGGTGACTTGCCTCAAAAGGAGTCGCAGAAAATCAGGGTGGGTTTGATTGCATTTCATGCACCACAACTCAGTGGATGCTTTAGAGATCGTCATAACCTTCGATCTAACATCAGCCTTGGCTAACGTCGTGTCGATGGATGCGCAAAAACATTTTGACTAAAATAAATCCTCCTCAATTTTCTCTTTTTTTGACGCATTTGTTTGTCACCCCACAGAAAACCTTTAACTCCAATACGCGAAATGCTGGCCGGCGCTGGGGCTGGCACGTGCCAAATAATCGTCACGACACCTATGGAACTGCTTAAAATTCAGTTACAAGATGCTGGACGTACTGCATCAAGTAAGACCGTTTTTTCTGACAGCGTGATCACCTGTTCACTATTATTAATTCTATTGTTTTTGTGAAAGAATCCACAGGCATCTATGTGCAGTTTAAATTCAATCGCCAATGTAGAACTAAGCTGAAACATATCTTGTTTATTTGGCATAGGGTTGGTTGCCATCTGTTGATCGCTGTCGCCTCCGCGAACATTATCATTCGAGAACTCATGTTGATGTGAAGTATCCGAAACGACTTGTTGCGATCAGCCCTTGGTTTTGTTGCAATCAGATGCCCCGCCTGATGTCCACTGCAGAATGATGAGTCAATATGGTTCCATAATTGTGGGAAATGCATATCAATGTGATGTATATAGTATGCGATATTATTATGATATAACAGTGCACGCTTCGTTGACTTCGGTGAGAAAATATGAGAAGCTGACGAGCGTTTCTGACGCGATTTGGGTTGAACAGAAGTGTATCCGTTACTTCACAGACAGTTTCGTTTCCATTGTGTTTACTATGGGTGACTTGAATGAGATGAGTTTGCGAGAGCTTCCCGTATCAGTCGCATATTCCATTTCTGATGCACGTTTTGACCACAGTATTTCGCAAATCCTGCGTGCATTTTCTCTAACTTCACATCTCTTGCTCGCGGTTAGTACCCGGGGCTAGACAGTTCAGGGCCCATTGTTCGAACATAATTCCGTGTTCATTCACGGAGGTTTGTTCTAAATATGCTGGACACTCGTTGCTGCATTAAGAAGAGAACAGTGGCAAACAAGCTTCTTTTCATTAACTTCATCCTCTGTATGACGCATTTAAAAGTGCATGCCGTATTTACAGATGCTTATAAATAATATTTACTATCTCCAAATCGTCTGGTTATGAGATGTGCTATCTACTGAGTGAGTAGGCAAGAACAAGCCTAATCCGGTGGTTTTGAAAACTAAACAAGAAATCTCTGATGACGCGTCAATTTACTGATGCTTTTGCCGCGTTCTGAGAAACCTTGTGGATCACTTTGAAGGCGTCTTCTTTGTTCATATGACGGCCGGAATAAACGAGTTGCGCGTCATTTGCCCTGGAGATAGTCCTTCTGATGCCAATTTCCAACTATACCTGGTTGTGTTCTTTGGTTTTTTTTTGGAAAAAACCATATTGTCTTCCGACTTAGTTTGCCGAGCATGAACAAACAGAATCTGAAGCTGTGCGAGGATAAGGCAATCAGTTAATCTTTCAGATTCACGAGACTGATTAGTCTGCCCGAAGAGACGTTACCCGATGCCAGTTTGAACCAACTAGTTTGTGGTACGATGATTGGTGACAGTAGCTCTTGTATCTTATATAGACAGTCTGTTTTCTGTCAATAGAATGAGATGGTTCCAAGGCAGAAAAGTCTTGTTGATATTCTAGTGGAACGGAACAGAACAAGGAGTATGCTAATCGGTTCACGTGAACCTCTTGGGTGCAATTTGACTGAGTACTCAGTCTTTAATTCTTGCTAGGCTCAAATCTGAAAAGTGAAATGTTCTACTTCTAGTGTCATGGTCTGGCTGAAAAGATCTGATGACACGTTCACATGTTTCCCTCCGCGTAAGAATGAAGAGGTCATCGAATTATCCGCAGCGAGGGGACAACTCTTGTGTGGTTTCGAGGAACAATTTTGTTTTCCCGTTTGGACACAAAAGTGTCAGCCAATGGCAAACTTGTGACGAACTTCCAACAATCCCATCTGTTTGCCTGTAAATTTCTCTGTTGAAGAAAAATTGAATATTGTAGTTACAGCTCAAGAGCAGTTAATTCAGGCTGTCTGTGGGGATTCAGTACAGTTCTTTCACCCAATAGGTTTACGTTTCTGTCATCTGGTTTTGGTTTTTAATTTGCGGCATCTAGTTGAGAGTAAAACAAATGGAGACACCAAGAGCAACTAACCAGAAACGATAGTCATGCAAACGTATGTCTGAGTATAATTGACCCATTGGTAGTGTCACTTAACGATGTCACTCAAAGTTTTCAGCTATCCAGCTGGTGGATCTGGCGGACCCCGACCTGGAAGCCCAATGCGTCCTACACGGCCACGTCCACCAGTGGAGGTTTTCATACGTCTTCATCAGGTCATTGACTTACCGCCGCGACTCACCCCACAATCGCTGCCTGCCTCGGAAAAGAAAGCAAACCGAGGTTCGCTGTCTGCGGGCATGCCTGTTACATGTATCAACCACCTTAAACTGATTAAATTAAGTGTTTGCTCCAGTGACTAACCTCTGGTCCTCAATGCTTTACGTCTAACTTCCACATTGCTCACAGTGTGTTCGTACCATTTTCGAGAAATACCACAAAGACATCGATGCTCAAACACCGACATTCTTCGTATATCTTTTATCCGTAACGGTCGTTTTTCTGAATCGTATACAAGCACGGATCTAACCGCCGCAGTGTGCACTCGAACCTTGACAAACAATCGGAAATCTCGTCGGTGCCACAGATGGGTGAGGTTGACGGAAGCCAAACGCGCTCTCCGTACACACAATGGCACTACATCTAATATCCGTTCATCTGGTGAAGTGTAACTGCCCAGTCAACAAAAACTTACCTACTCCCACCAAGATTTCATTTTCTAGGACAAGGTTTGGTGCGGGACAATCCAGTCCGGTCACTATCCCTCTTGTATATTCATGCTTTCTAATTCTACGTGCAACATGGTGAGAAAGGCAGTGGTCAGTGGGGCTTGCTCTACTGTTTAACGCTGTACGATAATGATAATGATGATGGAGCGCGAATGGATATCAGCTGTTCTCACACGAGGATAATACAATCTTCAAAATCATTTCAATCACCAAGGTTCAAACAGATGGGCTATTGAAGGCAACCCTAGAAAACGCCACGGGAGTACTGATTTTAATATGGTCACCGGTAATGTCGCAAGAACAGGTAGTCGTCTCCGACCGAGAACATTAGTGATTAAAAAATGCTGCGCATAGTGAGGCAATTATACCTCATCAAACCTAGCCACTAGTCCTAACAAACCACCAAATTTGAACAATACTGCTTATAAATCGGCGCCTAAATACACGTATACTGCACTTAACGGCCAAGTATCAGAACCATGTAGAAAATTTGCCCAAATGCTATCTTACAAGTTTGCTCAAGACCATTGTCACTTGTCCGTTTTCATGTTTTCTACATATCTCATGGGCGAATAAGACCATCTAGAATTTTTCATTCTGTCTGTTCTTACGAGCACTGATTTTCACCAGTTTCGGAGTATTTTGTAGTGCACATTCCAGCTCAGCCCAGCCCCGACGCCACTGCGCACTTTTGAGTGTGCCATGTTTAATTCTTGTCTCTTCCCTGTCCTGGCTGACCCTTAAACAGTCAAGCTCCCAAGCTTCGCAACAATTCCCCACACAATGCAGTTAGTTCAAACAATCATTAAAAATGCTGTGAGTGCGGTGGCTTTGTTTGCTATCTCAGCGGCAACTTCGGTCGGACTTAAAGAAATAACAGGAGTATGAAAGGAATATCAAGAGAACTACAAATAGTGGTATTAAGTGGATGAAGAAAGTTTGTGAATAAAAGAGAGCCACTGGTCGCAACACATGCTGCACCAGGTGAGAAGGCGTCATTCGTGGAAGTTGACCAGACAGTTTTTGTGCCGATAGTCTGCGGTCGAACCAGACGTCTAACGAGTGCTGTATCATGCATTTATCAATACATTCGGTGCCAGCCCATAGGATGTGACGGTTCCCGCGTGCGACTCACGCAACCTTACGTACCGGAATTCGCAGGCCATGCATTACCACTGGTTCCGAACAAGCGAGATAAAACAGCTGTGTGCGGTGTTTTTTTTTGCCCCGGTCGTGGTTGAATCGTTGACACAACAGTGGGGAAACTGTTCCGGAACAATTGTGCAGCTTCAGCTGCATGTTGAAAGTGTCTGAGGCCCATTGTTTTCTTTCGCAGCTCATCTTCCCGGAAGTTTTGTTCACTGTGGTGGATTGTTCTATGTTTGCGAAAGTTGGTATTATTAACATTGACCAGGTTACTGACCGAAGCGTAGAAAGGCTATAGCATTGTATTCCGTTTTTCATCCTCCCGGCATTGCAAAATTTGTATAACCGTTAGTTTGTCTTTCCAATCAAGTGCACAAACCTCCCCGGTTTCTGTCTCACTTTATGAGCTTAAGATAGCTCGCTTGTCCTTTTGACACGCCTCGGTTGCTGTCCTCTTTTATTGCCGCGAGTGGTATCCGGTTTTCTAAAAGTCAATAAGAATAATCGGTGTTCAACGAATTTGAAATTCAATCTTGCTTGATGCAATCAGCTCACTTTTTTCGTTTTTCCATTAGATATTAGCAACAGAATCGTTGACACGGGTTGTACTGCTGCTCATAACCGCATCATCATTATACAGGTGGTGTTTTCAGTGCAAACATCGATAATTCAAGGATTAGTAGCCGGTTGTTTGCACGACAGTGTTCAGAAGCACATAGAAACGCACTGTTCATCTCCTAGCCCAGCTACCTGTAGTTCACTAATATTTTATCCTTGATATCATATTTCCAGTTGGCGATACGGGTCGACCCTCAGCCACAAAAATCGCCCTACAGTTGCTTCGACAAAAAGGAATTTTTGGTCTCTATCGCGGTATGGCGGCAACATTCCTTCGAGATGTTTCATTCTCCGCAATCTACTTCCCTCTGTTTGCCAACTTCAACGCACTGGTACGTTTTCTCCGGTCGTAGATTGTTCTCTATCCGTATGCGTAGTAGTGTGGTAGACTAATCCAGTGTCGTCCGGCTCTCTACCGCACCTGCTCTATTGGGGCCTTATGTAGTTCTCCAATCCAAGTCTCAGAGTCCGCTTACTGGTTACCCCTAATGGTGTAGTAGGCCTTTATGGTCACTCGTGCAAAAATATGTGGTGAAATGAGCGGGCAAGTCCATCATGATATGAAGATGCTGCTCTCTATCTATCACACCCAATTGGTCGAATACATTTGAGCTTGAATATCACTTGTACTATCGGTTAAGTGTATTGAGTTTTGCCTGCTCATCCACATACCGTTCTGTAATGTGTGTATGCCAAATGCAAATTAATAAACGGAAAAGTCGAAATAAAAAAGTACAACTTGTGAGTGCATCATTGTGCTCTCTTGGTCCAATTATTGTTTGTCTTTTCAGTAATAGAATTCCAAATTGATCTGGGTTGCAATATCGATATCCAGGAGAATTTATTGAAGCCGCCACTGCATCGCTGTTTCGTCTGACTGTTGGTTAGCAGTCCCCATTGCACCGCATTTCAACTGGAGACACAGATTGCAGTAACGAGAGCGAGGTAGCGGGGGTGGATGGGATGGGTGACACCACATCATTCCGTATTGACGCAAGGCAAACTGTTGACAGTGGAAAACCGAATCGTGTTCTCAGTTCGACCATTAATGGTTTGAATTCGAACAGGAATAATCAGAGAACTTCCCTTCACCTCAGTCAATACATACGATACTATCTCCAGAGGCATTAAATGTTGAGAAGCATAATCACCCACCAGAATAGTGGAGTTTCTGGAGACAGGTAGTATTTAACCTTCCGAACGTATTTTGATCTCTGCCTCTAAATGCTTCAGTATGGTCGGGGTGGATGTCTTAGGCTCCAAGATGACTACTTGTCCTGAACGCCTCTTGAAACGCTCCCAAATTACCGTGCGTCTTACACAACCAGTGCTGGGGAAGTTCTCGTGGTGGAGATGTTTCCACCAAATTGTGAGGACGAAGGCGAACGCACGGCGCTCTCCACCGGCTTGCGTGACTGATAGTCGGTCTAGGGGAGATGTCTAAGCCCTGATTCCAAGCCAACTATGGATGTCGTATGAATCGTACAACACTACGCCCACCGGTTTCTGTGGCGGAGGGGTGTATTGGGCACCCAGGACATCTAGCTTCATCCGAAGTGCGAATGAACTGAGCAGTCAGTCACCGGCTCCCAGAGGATCCCGGAAAAGGCGAATGAACCATAAAGTTGGTCACCGGCTCATCTAGACCAACACTGCTACCTTGTAGGACGCGCTTGGTGGCGAAAAGACTAGAGGTGCATCGTCGAATAAAAATGTCTACACTGAACTGGGCGACCGAATAGTACGAAAGCCCGCGTCGCAAAAAACCGAAAACTATTCTGCTACCAAAATTGACTGCTCTTCCATGCACAGGAACGGTCAGTCTCTTATACCGTACACAACTTGTTCTCTCATCTTCACTCCCTTCCACCTTTTTCATTTCCATACCCCACGGGTTCTTCAGTCGACCGTGCCCGTTATAGTACCACTGATGGAAATCCTGGCTATGTTATTCGTCGTCCTTTTCCGACTAGTTGCCGAGTCTCCAAACCCGCTACCAGCGACTGATGCCGCGCTTCGTCCTCGATGTCCGCTCAAATTAGCCACGTTCAACATGGGAACTCTGATGCGTATAGGACAACAGGCGGGTTTAGCTCGTACGCTGGAGATCCTTGCATTCAAGACTCCAGTTTCATCCTTCGATTGACGCCCCCATCAAATCCTTCCATGAAGTTTCACTCATGTTCTTCTGGGGAGGCTGAAGCTGAGGCTTCTGATCTTGCTGGCGTTGGAATTATTCTCAGAGAAGGCAACGGACGTTTATGCGCAGTGAGACTCAGGGTTCGTGCAAAGTGAGCAGTCACCGTCCCGATAGACGGTTTGTCTTTTCGGCGTATGCATCCACTAATTGCCGACCAGATACAGTCAAAGATAACTTTTACCAAAAGCTCCACGACCTTCTACTCAAAGCAAACCCGACTGATATCGTAATTTCGGCAGAAGGTCTAAATGCTAGAGTGGGTCAGCTGTCATCGAACGAGGCGCATTTGAAGACCATTTTGTGCTAGATTCCTGTCACTTGGAAAACGAAGAACGGTTTTTGGCTTTGTGCTTGGATCATGGTTTGTTCTTCGCCATTATGAACTTCAGACGTTTTAACCGTCGGTACGCCATGTGGTGTTTGTCCTTTTTGAGTCAACAATAGATCCAAGCCGACCACATTACACCAGTAGACCTCGGCTAAGGCGAGTATAACGATGCACGACTCATAATGAGACATGCACTTAACGCGAGTCCTCGTAGAAACCGCGAAATCTGGTGGCCAAAACGTGCATCGAAGACGGAACCTGCTGTCGCCATGAGAAATTCCCGCAAGCTCTTCCATTTCAGTTGAGTCACAGGTAGGAAGCCACTAGGTGTGAGTGCGACAATTTGTGGAGCTGACGGTTCGACAGTGCATGATCAACGGCGGTATCTCAAGCGCTGGGCTGAACACTTTAGACATAATTTAGCCGGCTCTCAATGTCGGACTCTTCCAGCACACGCCCAGTGGTGTGTTTCGAGAGATCTACCTACCGTGGCGGAGATGCGAAAGGTGATCCAGGCCTCAGAATGTCGCAAAGCGCCGGGCTCCAATGGTCTTCCTTCAACCGTTTTTAAAGATGGTGTAGTGCAGCTCGTTAGAGAACTTCATGTTTTGTTCTTAACAGTTTGGAATTTGGAATATGCTCTCTCCTTGTGAGAGAGAGAGAGGGGGGGGGGGTGTCGGTTGTTGCTCTCATCTTTAATTAAGGCTCGTGCATTGATTGCGCTAACCATAGGGGTGTAAGCCTTATTCGAATAGCATTGAAGCTGCTTACGTTTGTCATCCTTCGCAGGTTGTGCAACACGCGTGAAGAGCAAACTCGCGAGGAACAGACTAGGTTTCGCACCGGTCGTGGATGCATCGATTAAATCTTCACCCTCCGACAGCTGTTAGAGCATCGTTACAGTTTCCAAAAGCCAACGATCTTTATGTTTCCAGACATTCGCGCGGCCTTCGACTCCGTCGGAGAAGGTCGGGGGTATGTGCACGATTGCCAGATCGACCGGGAATGCGTTTTGGGAAGTCAACGAGTTGAATAAAGAAAATAGCGACTTCGCATCTTACAGCTGTTGTATCAAAAGAGTGAAAAAGTCGGTTCTTATTGGAGACAGTGAAGTCACCAGAGGTGGTAACTTAACAATTGCTGTCTGAGGAAACAAGTTTTCAGTGCTTGAAGATAATAAATAAAAAAATGACCGATCGGTAGTGTTCGAAGACCGATAGGCGGTGCAGAAGTAATGGCTAAAAGAGGAGAACGCGATGTTCAGCCACATCAGCTGGAAGTCGTGATTGGCAAAGTCGAAGTGTGGGATACGGGAAGTAACAACTGAGTTATGGATGTAGGCGGAGACACTAGCTTTAGATGAAAATGAGGAATGGAAAAAGTAATTCAGAAACTGGAGGTGGGTAGTATCCGACGAAGGAGAGTTTTACTCCCCAGTCAAGAATAAAGTAAGATGCAAGATTGGAGAAAATGATGCACAGAATGAATATTATGGTTCAAACCGCGAATGTTGGTGGGTGTCGGAATTTCTCTTGTATTGAAGGCTGAGTAGATGATTTCCTGTGAGTTGTGAGTTTCATGAGTTTGAAGTGGCGAACCACATAAGGCTCCAATAGGAAAGACGTTGGTACTACTCCGGGCGACGGCACGACCGTCTACTGCATGCAACGAATACAGCCCCTGTATAGATCAGTGGTGATCGTCACAGCGTTTAATGAAATACGTTTCATTGTATCACTTCTCGACAATGCCAGTGAAGACAATAATCTTGTTCCCTCTTTATTTTTAGGGACCTCGTCGGGCCCCCGGAAGTGTAGAATCAGTGTTCTACTGGTCCTTTTCTTCCGGTTTCCTTGCAGCTACCATTGCTGCGTTCAGCGTTACCCCTTTCGATGGTTAGTTCCCTTCGTGCCTGTCTAATGTGCCACACTTTACCAGCAATGTGTCCTCCTGTTGCATAAGTTATTTGCAACTACCGTGTTACTCCGGTATAGCCAACCCGACTGCTCATCATTGTCTGTCATTCATTATGCTTTGGTGTATTTCATCCGTTGCGCTTTTTTAGATAAGTCTATGCGTAGGTCTTTTTTCTTTGCATGGCGATCAGCACAGGGTAAAACGGTCTAGTGATATGTACCGTACCGCACCCGTGGGCTCTGCTGCGAGATACACTTCCAGGCATACTTATTTTTCGTCTGCAGTATCTCGGACTCAAACCGGTTTATGTAGACTGTCAGTCGCCTATGAACTATTGTGGAATGTGTTTAGTTCAGTCAGACGTGAACCATTCTAAACTTCGCCTTCTTCGGATTCAGATCACGCCTTGGTGCGTGCTCGTTTCTGTATACGTTTCATCCGTGATCGGACCAACATTAAAGCCACCCGTCCCACAAAACTACGAATAGACGACAACGGGCGATCTTCTTTCCAGATGGGACTTTCTACACGGCTACTGATGCAGCTGGGTGTCCAGGCTCCAAAGAAACGCTGGCAAAATATCAGGGAAGCTGTGAACCTCACTTCCAATACCACGCAATACTCTGGTTCATGTAGGCCACAAACGATAGATATCCTCGACGTCAGTTGCTCTGTTAAATACTCGCAGATTCGTCCATTTTAGTGCCACGTTTAACGGAGTGCGAAAGTCCCTGAGACGCCAACTGACTAGGAGCCTGAGAAATGACCGTGACCAGTGGTGCATCACGAAATGTAGAAAAAGTGAGAACATTGTGTCTGTTGGCAATAATCGCAACATTTATCGTCTAATTAGAAGTACCGGACCACGGAAGCCCGGTGTGTGCTAATCAAGAAGTCCGACGGCCCACTGATTTACTTTCAGAGACTTCGTCTGGACCGTTGGGCGGGGCATTTTAAGGAACAGTTCACTTGGCCCACTTCTACAGTGGACCTACGGAACATGCAATAGAAACGGTGCACTTAGATATCACTCTTCCATCATAAATGAAGGTCAACCCGAAGACACGTTACTAGAGAAAGTACAAGGCTGCTGGGCCTCCTGGGTTGTTTCCACTGGCCGTTGCTTCTTGATAAAAGATTTTCAAGAGGAATTTATCTCTTTCACTGCTTGCATGCAAACAGCCGAAGTTGAGTTCGTACTTTCGGCGATCTTTCAACCGAGTTCACCACGGAAAGTGGTGTTCGTCAGGATGCCCTCTTTCACTTTTCCTGTTCGATTTTGTAATTGAATTGATTCTTGGTATAGTCCTATCCCTGTGTGAGAATATAGACATCGATTTCTGCTCAGACAATAAACTGACTAACTTCGAGTACGCGGACGATATTGTTCTTCTAAATGAAGATCCAGGTAGGTTGCAGGCTTTCCCAGGTAACCTAGACGACAGCGTGACGATGTTTGGGATGCGTTTTACACTTTCAAAGTGTGAGATGCTTCTGCAGGATTGGGTCGGCTCTACACCGAATCTTGTGTGGGCGGAGAAGCTCTGGCTGAATTATATAAGTTTTCTTACCTGGACAGTTACATCTCACCAGGTGGGAAGATATCGGATGAATTGTCATCGTGTATACCGAAGGCGCGTTTGGGTTTTACTATCCCTTGTCATTTGTGGCATCGACTAGGGCTGTTGATGTTCGAGCATCGATGTCTCCTTAGCCTTGTCCGATTATGGGGAAAGCACCGTATCGGCGGTGCTGAGGTTAGGCGTATGGTGTTCGAAACCAGAGATCAGTCTGTGGATCAAGTACCGAATTTAGGCAGGTCAAGGTGGTTGGGACATGTGGTACGAATGTCCACGGATAAACGTCCTCAGCGTAGTCTGTTCTCGGAGGCAGATAGTGGTTGGAAGATAGGTGTAAGTGGTCACTCCATGACATGGCAGAAAGGTATGAAAATCTTGAGCAGTGGACTCGGCCAAGTAGGTTGTGAGACTCCCGAGTTAGGGTTCACGAGGCTTTAAGTGACTTGTTTGGATGTCGCGGCCAGTGGCGTGGTTGCATTCAAACTCTTTTTTTGTCTTCATGATTTTCGCTTTTTCTTTTTCTTTCGGCTCTTCCAATTTATGCTTCTATTCATTTTGTCCTCAACTGGACGTCGTCGTCCGTGTCTTGTGTTATATTGTGCCTGATATGCTCTGTGCCGTGTTCCTACTTGGCTCTGTGTCTTGTGCTTCTCAGTGTGTGACGTATTAACGCCAAAACAAATTGTATTGCTAAGTCTCAGTGAGTAGAGACATTCTGTGTCAAGTGTGTGTTATCCGGTGATCCAATAGGTGGTAAGCTTAGTTTGTGGTAGGCGATCAGCATAGGCATTCGTTTGGTGGGTATTATCGTCGCTAAATCGCTCCTTCCCTCCATTCAGTTACTACTACCGCTATCTCCTCCTCTTGTGAGTGTGCCAATGGCTACTACACAAATATCTTCGTTCCGTGTGTACATCCCCCCATACTTGATTCTGTTGGTCCCTTCTAAAAGAATGATTTCAAATCGTTTACTTTCTGTTTTTTGGGCCTCCCTACCAATCCAGTCGTGAAAACTCGAATTCAGACCCTTCGACATGCTCAAGGCGAAAAGGTATTCAATGGAATTGTGGACTGCTTCGTGTAAGTTCCTATTGTCCCATCCGCACCCCCTTCTCTATGTGAAGTCGAAAGCGCTGATCGACTCTGCGCAACTGTTTTAAACCGTGTATGGCTTACAAACGTAGTGGATAGGCGAGAATCCAAAGTCGGAATGACCTCGTGATCGGTCTGAAATGTGCACGAGATGAACTAGACGTTCGTACTGGGTACAGAAATACTGGTTCGCATTCGCTAACTTACTCACTCGGTTCAGGCAGGGGAGAAGACAAAGGCTGTACGACAGTGAAAGTCATGAATATAAATATAATACAATGATATCAACATTTTGACAGGAGAGGTGATATATCTGATGTCTCTTCCGCGTCAGGTTTTGAGAGACCCGACTACACCTCGTTTACATCACACATGATAGTCATATCTGCTTTGGTCAGGTTGTATGGAATATCAAGCCTGGATTGATTATTCTCAAGCTGTACTAGCGTTCCATAGGTAAATAAAGCTTTTTTTAGCAGTCATTTGTCTCTAAAAAACGGGTTTTGTTCATGCCTCAGAGTGCTTTTTCTACGCGTGCAGACGGGTGGGGGCGATCACAGTGTCCTAATGTTTTCGTCAAACACAATTCTAACAGCATGCTGATGACTTTCCCACTGACAGCGAACCATTACCGATCTCTGGAATCTGAGCTGACGGAGAATACCATCCATCACTATTGACTCATCCATGGATATGATTAATGACTTCAGAATTCGCGTGGTTTCAGTAGATTCATTCCGTAGTATTTCAGGTCAGGTCGAGTGCTTGCTCTGCACGATTCTTGTTCGGTTAGACCATGCTCTTGGTACGATAGTCTGCCACTTCCTGTTTTGCGAGCATTTTCTACCAGTGTTTTTCATCATCCTATTCAACTGTGTGATACCGTCACAGCATTCAAAACTTGACATATAAGTGTTCCAGATTTTTTCTGCAAAAATTTATCTTTGAGGAATATCTCACTTTGTCCCCATTCCCTTCCGATCCAGACTCCACAGATAGCGTCCCTGGTTCAAATTTTGATTGCGGATCCACATTTGTAGCGTTGCAACTAATGATCTGTATGCATTTGACACCCGTTCAAAGTACAAGATGCTGTTGCAGGACTGCATTGGTCTGACACTAACCTTCCATCACGACGAGGCTCCATCTTGGTATGGTGGGATGGCTTGCGTGCCTCATGACCCAAAGAGCTATGCAGGATGGGTTCTTTAAGCCGGAGATGCAATCATGTCTGAAAAGTCGATGGGTAGAGACCAGACGAAGTTCAGTCTCAGAACCAGTTGATGGGCAATATCTGATCCTAACAACTATGCCTCCGGAGAGGACACTCCAGTGAATAAACACGGAGAGAAGCAGTTTACCGATCTGAAAACCTTCATTAGATGGACGTAGGAGTGGCGTACCTGGGGTTTCTGTCGACGGTGGAAAAGTCATCACACTTCATTTGGCAGCTATCACTCGCCGAAGCTGGGCAGCCCCCAGCCCAAAGGATGCTGCCCCGTCCACGTTCCGCTTGCTCCATTAGGTGCATGGGGCTAAGGACTGAATTCGAAAGACGGATCGATAACAGAGCACCGGCGAATACAAGACAAAATACACGCAACAATCAAGTCTCACGGTATATATTAGAGGAAGTCCGTTCTTCGGTCACGTCCGCGTGCTGAGTTAATGCCCCGCTGCCTTGTGGATGAGACTTTTGAGTCAAAGGCTCCGGTTAGGGTTCCCAAAGAAAAACCCCTTCTGCGGTGAGTAGCCGCAAAGTATGACTTGCCCAGAAACCTCCAGCATCCTTCCCGTAAAGAGCCTCACTAATTCTCCCTCCTTTAATTTAAGATCGAATCAACACGCCACTGTTAATTGCGTCTCTGAGGGATGCAATAGTTCAAGAGTCGGACACGCATCAAACTCATTTCTTAATGCTACGTGTTCGCTTCACTTGGCTGCCTTTGACGTTCCGCATACTATGTCAGATAGGTCGAGGAGCTGTTCTCGCTAGAACTCGTGAAACTTTCAAAATAGATGTATGTTGTTTCTCTGAAACACGCATGCAAGACCCCACCTCTGTGATCACTCTTCTCACTCCGGTCAGGGCCTCAGTCTCTCGCTCCACTCTTCGTGTGTCGAGGGGTCCAGTGTCTAGTGCTGGTGGTCAGGTCGGCGTCGGGACTGTTTTGACCATGAGAGTTGAACGTACACTACTAGACTGGATTCCAGTCAGTCGTTTGTGTACAAATACGTCGATCGGTTCTGTGCTTGTCAACAGCAGTAGAGTGAGGCGTCGATGCTCATTTGTCGTGTCTGTGTATACGCCCACTGACTGCAGTTCCTGTGAGACCAAGGACGAATTCTTCCACGATTTGTATCAACTGTTTCGAAGCATGCGTTCAACGGACGTGGTGGTCGTTGCTGGGGATTTCAACGCCCAATTTGTTCGTTTTAGGGCATTCCGAAAAGCACACTGGAGACCAGTTTGCTTTCCCGGTCGATCGCACCGATAACGGTGATCGTCTCATTCAGCTGTGCTCATACCACAGATTGTTTCTAGCGTGTACGAGCTTCTGCATAAGAAGCGGCATAGACTGACATGGTGTTCTCCTGCGCCTTCACAACGTTGGACTAAGGATGACCATATTACCATTGGTCACCACTGACGTGGATAAATTGCAAATTGTTCTTCATTTTGGTCTACGTCTGTGGACTCAAATTACGCTCTGGTATGTGCTCGCTTCTGTTTTCGTCTCGTTTGTGGTCGCACCCACACCAGAGTCATCTGTCCCACATAGTTGCTTCTGAATGATAACCGACGATCCGTTTTTTAGTCGGAGCTGTCTACACGGTTATCGATGCAACCGGATGTCCAGGACCGAAATGAACGTTGATAACAGATTATGGCATTCTTGTACACCGCTTCCAATGTCACGCATGACTAGTTCAGGCAGGCCTCACAATCGTTGAATATCTTCGACATCAGTTGCTCTGTTGGATACTCGTAGATAGGTCCTTCCTAATGTCACATTCAGTGAAGTAAGAAGATTCATGAGGCGTCAGCTGACTAAGAGTTCGAGAAAGGACCGTGAGCAGTGGTGGATTGTGAGATCTTGAATTACTGGCACACCTTCTGTACGCCCATGATCTCTGTCTTCCTTGATTTGAAAGTGGCATTCGACTTAGTTGACCTCACAGTTCTCTTGCACTGCGTCTCACTGAAGGATTCACCGGAGAAATTTTTCTCTTTTCCAATGCTTGTATGCAAATAGCCGAAGTCGAGTTCGTACTTTCGGCGATCTTTCATCCAAGTTCACCACGGAAAGTGGTGTTCGTCAGGGTCGCCCTCTTCCACTTTTTCCTGTTCGATTTTGTAATTGAATTTATTCTTGATATAGCCTTTTCCTCCTGTGCTAATAGCGGAATGGATTCAACTTCTGTATAATAGACCGCGTAGCCATGTAAAGTATATGCTTTATGTACCCGATGGTGGATATTGAGCACCTACATATTCACTTCCAATTACAAAATGGTACAAAGAGTGAAGTATAATGTCAGCTCAGTATAAAATTCAGTTCTGAAATGATAACATCGGAGTTAGCGAGATGTAGTACTGTGGAGGATTTGCAGATTGTGGTATGAGCATATTTGTGTTTTATAGCGAAATCATCATCATCACCATCGTACAGCGTTAAACAGTAAAGCAAGCCCCTCTGATCACTGCCTTTCTCACCATACTGCACGTGGAAATAAAAAGGATGAATATACAAGATGGACAGGGAGTGGGACCCACAGGAGTGGAAAAAGGAAGGAACGGCCTAGTAGCCAACACACGGAATACACAGTCTAACTGTACAAACACACATCAATCAGTCATTCTGATACAATAGAAAGTGACAACACGATCGCCACTGTTCACGGTTCGCTGTCATACCCTTCAGTGTCTCAAGCCAACTGGCTGAGGGATCTTTTGGACCCCAACCACGAAGACGTGAGGCACCTACTTTTCCTAAGGTTGCTGTACATTTTCTCATTCCTCGCTGCCAAGTCATCTGTTGACCTCCACGTGGTCTATTCCACTCCCTAGGAGGAACGGAGAATAGGACGCGATACGGTAGACGTGTGTTTGACGTACGTAACACATGCCCCCCATTGCATGACTCTACTTCTACTTCTGATGGGGGCTCAAGTGATACCACCCAAGGAGTCGCAGTTGTTGACACATGAGTAACTACACTAGCATGCGGCCAGCTAAACTGTTCTTTGAAGTATTTGGTCCAACGGTCAAGCCTTTGCTGTTTGTTATGGATGGGTTCTCCATTTCTATCGCAAATTGTATCACTGACCTTAGTGCGCCGTCCACCGGTATCACGGATAAGTTCGAACAGTCTGTGATTGTTACCTGAAGCAGCTGCTATTTCCATTTCTTCGGTTACCTTGACCAACCTTTGTAGCTTTTTCCGCATCTTATTCATTTCCTTACTGTTCGAGAGCTGACGCTTTTGCTCCGTTATACTCAGCGACTCTTGCGAGATCCAGTGTATTTGATGGACAACGGATCTAGTACCACAGGCAAAACCTGCTGCAAAGTGCATCGCCTGTTTGATATGAGCCCAATGCTCATCTACGTTACTGTTCTCCGTGGATCCTAGATCATGTGCTAACTTCTGCTCATAACGGGTGCGTACTTCTGGATCACACATACGTTGCACGACTAAGCGGGTTTGCGGTTTGCGACGATGACCATGGAGCTGGAGAGATAATCGCATTAAAACTAATGCATGGTCCAACTCTACGTACGTGGACCAATAAGATCTACAGTTCTGAAGAGAACTGCGCCATCGGTAGCTTACGGCGGTATGATCAATTTGACTCAAAGTACCTGTAGATTTAGAGCGCCATGTCGCTGTGCGACGCGAGCTGTGTCGAAAATTGGTGCTAGACAAGAACAATCGATTGTCTGCACAAAACTGGAGAAGCCTATCCCTGTTATCTGTACGCTCAGCGGGTAAAGCACAACGCCCACCTAAACAAGCTTCTGACACACTAAGTTTGCCAACTTGTGCAATGAAATCACCAGCTAGCACTGCAATGTCAGAACCTTTACTGCTGTGAACGAGGGTGGCAAGGGCATCATAGAACTCATCTATCTGCGCGTCTGAGCTGCAGTCCGTTTGGGCGTACGCCGAGATCACAAACAAATTGCGCTTGACACAACTATCCTTTCGAACGCCAACTAACCCCTGGAGTCTCACAGCATATAAACGACTGTTAACAGGGATCCAGTCTAAAAGGGCAGCCTCAGCCTTCTCAGTCAAGACAATTTCTATACCACGTTGACCCGCAGCTCTAGCTGCTTCGTCTCCTGAAGTGCGCAGAATATACCTCGATGAGATACCACGAGCAGTTAGTTGAATTACACTGCTCAAATCCTGTATGCGCATTTCACTTAAGCAGCAGACATCAGTCTTCAAAGAATTTATTGTGAGCGCTAGGCACGCCTGCTGACCGACCTGCATGAGTGTACGCACGTTGAAGGAGCCGAGATTCATAGGCTGACGAGGCTTGAGAAAATGTGAGTTACCAGACAGAGGATTATTCCCTATACTATTTGACAGTGAATCGTTGCGAGTATCGACCGTGTTATCAGTGGGAGCATTATGGGTGGAGAGATGGGGCAAAGAGAGGTGGTTAGAGACAGAAGACAAAGGTTGAATGAAAGAGAGGAAACTCTGAGCAGTAGCCCACTTATCACTACCCACCCCGCTTGAAGCAATGGGCAGGGCTGTCCTGATTATCCTGCGTGACGACCGATGCAGTATGGAATTCTTTTTATCCGTGCAGTTCATGGGGGTTGTTGGTTGGGTACTGCTAGGGTATCCAGCTACAAAGCAGGAGAACGATTAGGGTTCTCAACCAAAGCCTTTAGTTCTAACAAGAACCTATCCGCAAGGCAGCGGGATGGCTTAGTGGAAGCCCATTTGGTTGGATCAATTATTCCTCCACTGATTTTGCCGATTGAGTTGCCAGCTCAAATCAACCCCCAACCTGGAGGACCAGGAGACTGGACTTTGTCTGACCTCTATCCATTGACCTGTCAGGTATGATTGCATCTCCGGCTTAAAGAAGCCATCCTGTATAGCTCTATGGGTCATAGATGCGCGCAAGCCATCACATCACGTCAAGGTGCAGTTTCGTCGTGATGGATAGCGAAATCGTGTAGATGATTTACAAATACATTTACGGTAATGGAGATAAATGGGGCGCGATTCGTCAGTCAATATCCTGCGGGAGAATGTTGTACATGAATTGGTGTTGACACATCATAAAAGGAGTTAACTGACTTCGCGGTGTACCACGACCTCTAGATAAGTGCTTCACGAAACGGGCAGTTGGCCTAAAGTCTTTAAAAGCATTCCCGGGGAATGTCACATATCACGGTGGTGGTCGAATGGTTTAGAGCGTTTGCTTACCACCTCGGAGGTCCGAGGTTCGAATCCCCACCGTCACCGGTTACTTTGGTGGTAGACAGTAATCCACTGTCGTCCGGATCGTTACCACACCTGACCCATTGGGACCTTATGCGCTTCTTCGCCACTCCAGTTCTCAGGCTTCGGTTGCCGGTTATCTCCAACAGTGCAGTGGGCTCTCTTCCAGTGTACTCATGCGCAAGCATGTCATTGAAAAAATAGAGCCAGTGGGGTAGAATGCGAGAGTAAACAAATTTTCGGATGAAGTGAAGTGGAGTACCAAAGGATTTGAGTCCTAAAACATAAAACGAAAGCCGTCTCATCTTCAGAAAGACCACGGCGACATGTTCGGACTAGGAAAGCACACGGTTGATGATAAGAACGAGGTTCTTCATCGCTGAACTGTTCCCGATGCACGAAACGGAGATAAGATTGCTCCTTTGTAGACGCCTTGCGTGGATGGAAGCACGGAGAAGAAGCTGTGTAATCTGTTGTCGAGCAGAAAAGTAATGTGATATCAAGCGTATATCATTTGGTTGAATTCCACTATCCCTCAGGATCTTTAGAAGCTTGGATCTGTCCACGCAGTTGAATGCATCACCGTAGTCGAAGAAACAGACCCTAACCACCATACATTCCGGATCCTGTGCCGACAACACAATCTGTGAGGGAAGTGAGGGCGTCGAGGGTTGAACGTGAACGACAGTAGACGAATTGGTTAGGATCAGGCACATTAAGCTGAGGAGATATTCACTGCAGAAGTACTCGTTCAAACACCTTGAGAGTAACGGACGTGCATGCCGCTGGATGAAACTTGTCAGTTCCCTTCTTGGATGCGAGTGTAATAGATGCCACTTTCCATCCGTCAGGGATTTTCTTTTGGATTAGGCAGCGATTGAAGAGATCAGATATGATAGGGGATAATACATACGGCCGCACATTCCTTCAACACAATGGGTGATAGTCCATCATGGCCCCATGGTTCACCAGGTTGGAGTTGGGACACTTCTTAGTATACGTCCACGGAATTAAATGAGTGACTTATAGGCACCAAAAAGCTGTTGGCATCGAAACTCGAGGCTGATGCTCTGTCTCTGACATCTATGAAGTTCCGATTGAGTTCTTCAGCATCTACTGCTGGCGGGAGTTTCTCTGAGATTTTGCCACTCAACTGTGGGAGAACTTTCCAAGTTTCGCGACCACTTTTATTTGTCATCCGAAGGTACATGGCATTCAGTTTGTGTAGCTCGACTTTGGTTGACTTCGATAGAATTTTGACCAACGGACAATTTTTAGCTTTGTATGCACTTCCTTTTTTGCAGTGCGCTGTTGCGTGATGGACTTCAAGACCTCAGCCCCAATGACAACATCTATGGTTCAGTTCTTTTTTTTTTGATTCATCACAAAGAGACCCACTCATTTTGCGCATTATCATCGAGTAAAATATATCAGATCGCGTAAAGCACCGCAGCTCCTCAGATTTGGTCCCACTAAGATGGACATAGACGAAGATGGTGATGGTGGGCTATTCAGCCGACTGCCTGTTGTCACAACTCTTACCCTCGATCTTTTGTGGCTATTTTTGTATACCTAATTCACCCGTCAGAGTAACTATTCAACTCACTGCTCTATCTGTCTTGGAATTAATGGACACTTTCTGTCCCCCGTTCTAGTCAAACCCTCCGTGGTGAAGGTGTGACCGCATTGTTCAAGGGTGCAGGCTGTCGTGTGTTGGTCATGGCCCCGCTGTTCGGAATCGCACAGATGGTTTACTATTTGGGTGTTGCTGAACGCCTCCTCGGCTATCCACGTTTTTGATTCATCCCAGCGCGCACTTACGATGGTGATCAAAAGTAGATAGACAGACGGGCATCGACCGACCGATCGATCACATGCATTATTGGAGACCTCGACGTCATTTTGGTACGGTTCAGCTTGCCACTCTCGCCCGGTTGCTTTGTTCACATTCCGTATTTGTCTTTCAAAACAATAACGTAGGGCAAGCGTGTTGGCGGATGTGATAAACACGCATACGCTCTGTGGCGACTTGTATTGGAATTTCATCTACATACAGACTGACGTCTTGACAAGTGTGTGCATGTGTGCATGTGTGTGTGTGTGTGTGTGTGTGTGTGTGTGTGTGTGTGGACCTGGTCTCATTAGGTGGCTTTCGTCTCTGTAACCCTTGATCTACGTTCGTATTATGCTTTTTTGTAATCCAATGTGAATTATGGTTCGATTAACGCGCACAAGCGCATCCACATAACGCTTTGTAGTATTCGATCCTCCGACTGTATGTTAATTATTCCTTCCGTTTTTACCGTATTTTTTAATCGTATTCTTATAACATACATTCACGAAAAACGCATGTGTCACATATCCAACTGAATCACTGGCACCGCAACGACATTCCATACTCTGTCTGTTTGTCTGTTTCTCTCTCTCTCTTGGTCGTTGTTTTCCTCGAAACTTCAACTAATTCGGTTTTTGCACGGATATTTTTGTTCAAACCGAACTTTTCTTCGCCTTCGTTATCCTTTTGCCACGACCAATAGCTTCTGTTTTATTCCCTCTTCTATGTATCCATCCTTTATTAGTCACATATCGCTTTGATACACCTCGACCTGTGTACACAAATTTGTTGGTTCAATGGATGCTGCTCTTTTTTGTGTTTGTTATCTTTCTTCCTCGCTCATTTGATGCGTGGTGCATCGTCGTTGTCGTCAGACGTTGATGATGATTTATCGGAAGCATGTCTTTTTCAAATCATGGAATATTGTTAATCACTAAATTATCAGAGGTCGCCTCCATACCAGCCTGAAAGTTCCGTTGTCCCGGGTCAATATAGGAATTCGTAATGCCTCACAAATGTTTGTCCTCGTAATGAAAGTTTCAGAGAGTTCAACAGCAGGAACTTTCACACGAACGATGTGAATGGCCCAGATCCACGTGAGTTTACTAGCCTCTTCTGTGAGTAGACATTCTTCTACATGAATGCTGGTAACCTCGGAAATCAGCTGCTGAATAACGATGACACTTCCAAATATAATTTCTGTCACAGAAGTGTGCTCAAACAGTGAACGCAATCCTCCAGTGTTTCAGACGGGTCCTATATTGACCGACACAACAAATCTTGCGGTGAACACATTTGTACGAGATCCACAAGACCTAGCCCAAACTGCCAAGGATTTTGTCAGAGTCCAATTTTTACGGGTACACGGCGTCCAAGTGTTGCTGGCCGACAGTACGAAGATGCCGCAAAAGTTTCAAGTTCTGGTTTTCCTTATAATCTCCAGCTGAAGTAATTAGGTCCATATAGTCGGTATTCCATGCACTTCCTGTTGTTCAAGTTGCTGAGTCACAACGATCATCAGCAAGTGGTTGTTTGCATGCAACTCTGAAGCGCACGTTCAGTGAACGTGACGTCAAAGTGTTGTACCCTAGACGAACGTGCGCAGTCATACCTCTCAGGATTCCCGAGGAATGCACGAATATTGTTGCTCTAACCATCAGCGGATATCAAAATAGACAATGGCTAGTGATAATCAAGGGCAGTGTCACGGTTAGTTAAGGTCTAGAAAACGGATTGCGAACAATGGGTTGATCGGACGTATACTTGCCACATCTGATAAGAGGTTCTTCAAATGTATGAATATCTATCTTTCATTCATTTAAGCTCTGCAGTTGAGATGGCTCTGGAAACGGCCTTACATTAGTTTCGTTTGAGAATAGCGACTTCTAACTTTGGTCCGACAGTAAACTGTCTGAATTGAGGCACATGGATATTGTTTTTCTGAGTGAAGACCCCCGCCCTAAATGAACTACGTTTTTTAACCTCAACGCCGTTCGAAGCATTCCACACAAGCCCAAAAGTTGTACTTTTACGTCATACAGTCTACGTTCCATGAGTTTTTGCTGTAAAGGTCAGAGACACAGTTATGTGTACTTTCCAGTCTGACAGCCTACACGTCTACCCGTTTTTTTGAGTTCACACGATGCTCCCAAATATGAGAGTTGTCTGGCGTGCCATCGGATGGTGGAAACCGGGGAAGTCACGCCACGAGATTACCAAGTACTTTGGTCTTTCAAGACGGACGGTGAGCTGATAGATCGATCAGTTCAGTAATGGAAGTTCATCATTTAGACCGACGAGTCCCTGTTTTCGCTATCCAAAGATGATGGTCGAAGGCATGTTTGGTGGAAGGGTTCGTTTTTTGTCGAGTAGTATATGCCTTCGCCGGATATTCTGGACGGAAATGTAACAGTGTTCGGAGTATGCTTCGCATTTTGGAAGTGTGAAATTTTGCATCAGTATTGTGTTAGCCCTATGCGCAATCGTATTCTAGCAGGGGTTCGTGCAAAGTGAGCACTCGCCCTTCCGACAGACGCAATCTACTTGTCGTTTCGGCCTATGTATCCATCGATTGCAGCCCCGAAGCGAAGATAACTTCTACCAAAAGCTCCACGACCTCTCGTATAAACCGAGCCGGGCTAGTGTCACGATATTCTCAGAAGATATGAATGCTAGAGTCCGTCGGTTGCCACCGGACGGGGCGCATTTGAAGGCCATTTCGGGCTAGATTCCTGTCGCTTGAAAATCGGGGAACTGTTTTTGACTTTGTACCTAGATTACCACCTGCTCCTCGCCATTGCGAACTTCAGACGCTCTGATCACCGGTATGCCTATTAGTGTCTGCCCTCTTCCAGTCAACAATGGGTCCAAATCGACCACATCACTGTAAAGCACAAATGCCAAGATTGCAAACAAGACTGTCACTCGTATTAGAGCACCCTCCTATTCCGACCACGCACTAGTTCGCACCAAGCTGTCCGTGGGCTTCGGTGGATGCTTTAAACGCACACTGCAACGACGGTTAGATTATGGTTAGCTGATGGGGAAATGTCTTTTCCCCCACAAATCCATGGTTAGGATTTCAAATTCACAGTTAACTTCTATCAGTCTTACCCACTTTCGGAGATATTCGAAATTCGCCTCAAACTGGAGTTACGCGCGGTTGGACTTTCGCTTAAAACTACGATTCGCCAGTACTGGCGCGTGCCGCGTTATCTTAATTTATAAGGTTATAAGGATTTCTATGCTAGAAGTGGAGGACCATTGTACATTTGCCTTTGGTCCAGCACCAAATACACAGCTGAGCTGAAGGTCTTGTGTTCCGTGTTTCTGGTTGTAAAGGTTGTTCGCGGTCGAGTTACCAGTTATTGTATGTGGTTGGGAATGGTTTATTATCGATCGTACGATATTTGATAGGGGGTCTTAACATTAGCTGTCCTTACCAGGCCCCCTATTCGTCCTAGAAAACGGGGCTAGCTGAAAAGTTAGATATAGTCCCACCTGGTAGCATAAACCAGCACTGGTCAGTAAGTAAGTTGTGGCATATCTCGTCTTGCCCTAAGACCCTGGATTTCTGCTGAATCTCTGCGCTTTCGTAATGCATGCCAGTCTATTCCGGCTGAAAGTAAGTATAATGAAGCGCGAGAAGTGCACTTGACGCAAGTCTCCATAAAGACCATAGAATCTGGGGGTCGCAACATGCGTCAGAGATAGAGCGTGCTGGCGCCATGGGAAACTCCCGTAAGCAGTACTGTCTCATTTGAGTCACCGTTAGGAACCCATGAGTTCGACAACTTTTTGTAGCTGATGGTTCGACAATGCACAATCAATAGCAATGCCTCGAACGCTGAGTTGAGCACTTTAGACACAGTTTAGCCGGCCCTCAATGTCAGACTCGCCCATAGATCTTCCAGCACACGTCCAGTGGTGTGTTTCGAGAGATCTACCTACGGAGGCGGTGATTCAGGCCTTAGAATGTCACAAAGCGCCGGGCTTCAATAGCCTTCCTTCAACAGCAGAATTCCGTTCGACAGTTGCAGCTTCATCGTATTTTCTGTTTCCGTAGGAGATTTTTTGCTCGTTCGCAAACTCTTCGAATCCTCGTACTTACACAGGTTAGGTGATTGATGCTCAAGAATCACGTCATTCCAGAAGAACGTTGAGTGATGTTCCGAGCTGACCGATTAGTTCTAGGTGGACGATCTCTGCTTCCGAATCATCTCGACTTGTTATTGAAGAACTTATTGTTCATATAGGATGCTGGGTAACTTAGACTAATTATAGCACAAAATTGATTAGTTCTGCCGGTTTCGGGGATGGTCTCTCTTGATTGGCTACTGATACGGCCAACCACAATTTGACAGGTTTCCCTTGTCAGCTGGTCGATCGGCGTCATCGATCTACTGTCCTGCAGCCTGTCATTCCGTTAGCTTCAGCTTCGACCTCAATTCTGGACAGGCGGTGCTTTCGTTGGTCTGCTACCAAAGGTGGGATGCGTATTAGTACCGTATCAACCAAATACCCTCACAGTATTTTTATTCCAGTTCTGGTTCTCATAAATCTCTGTTCTGTACATCAGTTTTTTTGTGTTGTGCACTCAGGATCATGTAAATCTGGCCCGTGTGCGCACAGAAACAGACGTGCTCATAATCAATGTTCGGTTTTTTTTTGTTTCATAATTGGTGTATCTTCAACCCAAATCAGCAAATCTATATATTTTATGAAAGTAGAACCTTTGGCTGCTTTGCTGCACGCTCGTGGTTTGCATTTTTCAACAGCTGCACACCCATTCTGGCACGCATGCCAACGTGTATGCCACACGTCTACTATTTGTTATTGAAGTTCGTGCTTACGTAATGTTACCAGCACACGGTGCGCGCCACAAACCGAATATACCATCAGTTTTTTATTCATTGACTAGGTTCTAATGAAAACGAAAAAATCTTGGCTGGTCTTAGATGCGCAAAATCAAAGGCGGTGTTATTCGTTTCCAACAATGTACTAGACCACCGATCGATCAAATACAGTTCCCACAAGTGCATATATCATCCACCGGATGAGTATTCCATACTGAGGTCACGCTGGTGAATTACATACACAAACACGTATTAGTCACCACATCAAAATTCAACTATGTCACGCTTTTAGTTTGAACGGCTGGTAATTTAGCTAATCACTGATTCAATCAGAGTGACACAGTCGAAGGTTTGCTGCAAGTGTATCCGTTCACAGTGAGACCAGATTATTCATTATGAAGGCCTAATGCTTCATTATCTCTTATAAAATGATTCGAAAAGATGCCGTGTTCAGCAGCTGTACGCATGTTTTGTCTGTTCTGTTCGCAATTAGTCGTAGAACAAGTAGTGTGCAATCCGTTTATTGATAAGCATTTGGGCACAAAACCCAGCGGTGGACGGTGTGCAAGCGAGCAGCGAGGTAAGCATGTAACGTAAACAGTCAAGTGAACTGAGTTGCATGCATGCGCTAGCGTACATTCGCCTCAAGTCAAACAAGGTCAATCGATGCTTGACGATATCGATTAGTCAGTAATGTCCGAACTGAAACGTGCTTAACACCAACTGTGTGTGTGCGTGTGTCTGTATGTGTAATGGCAGACGTGCGCCTGTATGCGTGTGGCTCGTTATCCTGGACACAGCGCCATCCTCATTGCGAACTATCTCACCCGTACAGGCTGCTACTGCTGTGTCGAACCACCGTATGGACGCTTAAACGGCCAAAGTTGTAATCTTGCTGTTCGTATCCCCCCCGACTGTAGACCCGTGTGGTCCAACAGCCTGGGCAGCCTGACGGTTCGGGGACTGGTTATTGCTGTACTTTGACGGTTACTGGCTTCTCGCTTGCTTTTGCACCCCTCGTAATTCGATTCATGTTTCGTGCGGGCGGTCACATATACAGTCTTCGTCTCCACATCTTCAGTCGCTGTGTAGGACACAGTATAGAAAAAGGTATACTTGTGTCTACGAAATATGCTACTAAAGTTGAGAAATGAATTTTTCAGAAACTCTCAAGGCAGCTTTTATTCAGATTGCTGCCCTGATGAACCACTTGACCGGGTAAACTTTCCTGTTTCTTGAACAATGGATGTATGAGTAGGGATGCGGGCTACCTGAGCAACTATACTGAGCGGGTGAGGGTCGGTTGGGTGACTTGTCGTAATTCGGTAGGCAGTTCACGGGACACAATACGATACGGCTTCGCGTCAACATTCACCGAGAAGCCTCGGTCAGTCAGAACCACAGCGAACAGGTACTAAGAAGTCCGACTGTGGTTGGTTATTTGGAGATCCACCAATTGGTGCATTTGATATCACATATTGATACGGGTCAGTTATGCAGTAGTATAAACGTACAGTTCCACAGCCTTGTTCTAGCTGTTTCACTGTTCGGGGTTGAAGCGATTTCTATACGCCCCGTTAGTTCAAGTATTCCGTATAGTGCACTTGATAAGTTCATATTTGAAAACAGGCAACGTGGTGAACAAGCTCGTTTTCAGTTGCTCGTATTCATGCCGATACATGATATTAAATATGATTCACAAAACAAGAAAAGGGAATGATGATCCAAATCTGTTTATGTACGTGCGTCTGTGTGTGTGTGAAATTGATCACAGTGTAGATTGCTCAAGTGGTTGCACACGTGTTCAGCTACAAGTTCATATCCATTTAGAGCAGGGAAGCTTCTGCGACTCTGCCAGACTCGAGGTTTGCTCTTGTCAGGGCTCATCAGTGGTGCATATCGTCTGCCACAACCAGGGTTTGAACCCGGGCTCTTTCACCTCGATGGCGTGTGTGTTACCACCGCTTGGAGTTAACTAGGCAGGTACCGTGTCTCCGTTCAAAGCTGTCGGGCATTTCTCGCTGTCATAGAGGACGATATCTGAACAAGCTTAAATTGGTGATCTGGATCAGCTCGAGCGGGAGCGGGTGGCGCGATGGTAACACGCGTCTTCGAGGTGAAATGGCCCGGGTTCAAACCCTGGTTGTTGCAGAGGATATGCACCACTGATGAGCCCTAGCAAGAGCAAACCTCGAGTCTAGTGCTCCCGAGTGCAGGGTCGATCGGATAACCCAAGGTTTGGGCATGAAAGGCGGAGCTCAAAGATTCATCAGTCCCCAAGCTGCTCTCAAGTGATTGTATTCTTGTAGGAACCAGTCACTGCCGTGGGTTACATACTACTCGTTTAGAGAACTCTAACTAGGTATGTGAGACCCTGGAATTCAATCCGTTTGCTATTTCGCATTCGCTTCGATCCAGAATGGCCTAGTTCATGCGCGCCACATAGGTTGATTCCGATCGTTCAAACACACACACACACACACACAGGATTAGATGTGTGTAATTCACCTTTGAACTCAAGAAAATTTTATTGTCGGTGGAGCAGAGGAATGTCCTCAGGAAGTATGCAGATGATCTGTGATGGAGAAAAGCAGCAGCGGAGGCAAACGTACGTGTTAGATCTATCGATTTCTAATGTTTTTCTCACAAGCTTTAATGGTTGCTTGACGCGGTAAGCACTGGCATGCAATTATGTTTGGCTATGCCAAAACATTACACGTTTGAGCACACTTTATCAGTTATTGGAAGTAACTCATCGTGAATCAGTTACCCCCTTATTCCCAAGTAATTTGCTCTGATTTCTGCGTTCTATTCGGATTATTAGTTCGGAGAGATATTTCAAGTGCCCAGAATATCAGTTGTCTATGATCAGGATATCGGAAGTCAAGTCTCTCGATCTTACTGCCGGGCATGTTATCTCAAAGGGTAGCGTGGAGTGGGTATATTTTAATTGAATCAGTACTACCCTTGATGGAATGAAATTATGGACCGTGGAGCGACAAGGAACATGATGACGTCATGCTGACAGGACGCAATGAGCTGGAGGGAGCCATGTGATTGCATCATGCGACCGAATCAGTGCTAAGCTATATCTATCTGCATAACGATGACACAGAAAAGGGCAGATCGGTTAAAACCTAATTCTCTTTATGCTGTTTCAACGTATGATTTCGAATAAATGATCATTTAAACGGCTCGTCTTCTAGATCAAAACACTGGTAGTTGTACTATTTGAAAAAACATTATGGGCGGTTTGGGAAAGTATGAACATTCTTTGTCTTCCGCGTATTTTATCTAGCTAATCCTATCGATCATTCTCGGCTACACGACCTTCTGATGGGCCAATTCGTCTTTTGTCATTTTTATTCGGCTATTCTATTTATTTCCTCTGCGCCTAGGCCAATCGTCAGTGTTAGAAATTTTCAAACTGCTACAGAACGCACACGCTTTCAAATCGTTCTTGAATGTTTTCACCTTATGATTGGGGTTTGTAGAGAGTCTATGGAGAGTTTAAGTTGAATTCAATGAACACTATGAATACTGCCGTTGAAATCATCCAAGTGTTGGAAGTCTTTGACATGGACGAAATTCGGGAACCCAACAGTGGTTGCCGCCCGCGCTTTAGTACTAGCTCAGTTACGAGCTCACGCATATGAGCCTAGAGCTTTTCACAGATGCATTTTGCAGTTTGGAATATGAAAAGTTTTGGTTACGAAAACAACGAACTAGGGCGAATACAGTTCGGAGTTCACGACGCTGAAGTCGCAATCGAAGAGCAAATTGGTGCCTGGATTTGTTTTAAAACAAGGACAATCATTCGGCTGTGTAAAATCAAAGAAAGAAATATGTGAATAGAAAAAATGACTGGCAAAGAGAAAGCATTGTCTCTGAAAATATCATGAAAGATGATCAGATTGCTACTTTTTGCACTATCCGACTGCAAATGACCACGAAGACAACAATAAGAATCGGATCAGCATCATTTGGTCTGATGATTTCATCCTTGTACTTAAATGCACTAGTAAAAGAAGCATACCTCAAGACTAACATTGTGGTAACAGGGCCAATTGGGAACCGTACACCAGAGAATGAGAGTATCACGGGCGTGAGGGTATGACCTGACTCACAGTCAGTCCAGCGGTAAAGCGGAGAGCGCCGGTAAACAGGCGAAGATACTCAAGAAGTGCAAGGTCGACGAGCAGAGATCCATTCATCGCTCTACTTGAGCTTCGAAATATGCCTTCGGCAACAGTGGGAACAACCCCGACGAGACGCCTATTTGGATGACGGACGGACACAACCCTAGCCATTTGTGCTGGTTTGCTGGACCCAGATGTCGTAGCACCTTCAGTAATTAAATTGAAACTGAAAAAGCGAGTGGCAGTGCAAAAATAACTTTAAGGTCGGGGTAGCAAACCACTGTATCCACTCAAGCCACGTGACACAGTCTGGATTCAACCAATAGGACTGACTGGAAAATCCTGAGCAAAAGGAGAGGTGCCATCGTGTGCAACAAAGAAATCACACCCAGTACTCTCTGGACGTTGTCAGATGAAAGGAATGAGGCTCAGCTGAGAAAATCAGAGGAAGGCAATGATGAAGTTAGGGGCAGTAGAAGACACGGTGAAAGTGAAAAGAAGAAAGCTGAAAAGGACGAGAAAGAGACGGAAGCAGAAAGCACTATACAATCATTGGTCGGATAGGAGCATTCATCATTTAGAACTCTAAGTGGGCGAAGTTGCTAGCTGGTATTCAAGTGTAAGCATTTCGAAGGAAGAAGAATGCGTTGGATATGCCTTTGTTTTACCATATCAGTGGTGTGAGGGCGTGTGCTAACCCATCGTTGGCGGACAGCCAATTCACGTTGGCAGTTGGCACTGGTGCGGTACCAAGCCCGAGTGACAAGACGGCCGATCGTTGGAGTGGATCGATAAATGGGAGATAAGTCTTGTCAGCGTTATTTAAGCCTCAAGGCGTAGTCGCCCACACCAGTCGAACCAATGCATTGTGCGCAACGAGTGGGCGAATGTGATATCAACATACATGTTCTTTGTTTTGAGCTAATAAGGTGAGATTATTTTCAGGCAACTCTGAGTTCTCATTAGAGTTGATGGAGCGGAACAAAACAAATAGCGTTTTCTGCTTGGCTGGGAGGAGACTTTTTGTTTGGTAGATTCTAAATCGAGCAATATGATTATTACAAGATGCTTTGTAACCACCGAGGAATTAGTAACGATTGAGATTTCGTTTTTGCATCGGGTAATGCTATTCTGAGTGCTTTTGTTGAAGAACTGACTTTCGACTAATAATATTTGTATAAATTTAATGAACGGAAAACCCTGATCGCTGAGGACAGTAATAGTAAAAACCCGAGTTTCATTTGGCAAATGACCTTGTGAAAGAGTAGGTTAACGGTACAGATACAGAGAATGTTAAGCCTTTTAAAGAAGAACCGAACAAATAAATCCAAAGGAATACAAAGCGATGAGATCGTCCACAAAACCTGCCACATTTTTGAACATGAAATGAGCTGATAACCTGCCGGTACTGGAATAAGAGGAGGGAAAAAGGGTTCGGGACGTTCCAGAAGGATTTCATCAACGGAAAGGGACAAGTGCAAGCGTCTTTTGGGCAACCGGTCGTACGAGGTCCAGATATACAAGATAATTTATCGAGGAAACAGAAGACGCATACACAAGTGAAATACGAATGTGGTGGAAATTGTCGAATATGAACCCTGAAAAACCATAACTAGCCGTCTTTACTAAAGAAGGTGGGATGCGAGGCATGATCTGACTCATTTTCGATAGACAGCCAATTCTCGTTAGCATTCAACACATGAGCGCTTTCTCAGAACCCAATTCAACGTTTGAGCCAACGGAATCGTGCACGACAGGAAAGCGGATTAATAAGACGAGAAAGTATTCTCGTCAAGCGATGGCTGACAGTCTCACTAGTCAACTAATCAAAATAAACTTCACCATCTACCAGTTTGGACCAACTACTTTCGGGTGCGTTGATTGGTGACAACTGCTTTTACATCCTATATAAACTTTCTGTCTTGTGTTAATGAAGCGAGATGTTTCAAAGGCCGGTCTAGTCTTCTCACTAGAACTAGTGGGCGGCAACAAAATAGCCGGAACCCCAAATCAGACTGCAATGTATCAGATCCGGTTTAGGTGAAGATTGAAACTGTTTGTCGACTCTGTGGATCGTTGTATTCGCAACTGGTGATGGTATATGGCGCGTAAGAAACCCGATTTATACGCCAATATTAAATTAAGTCCCGAAAAATGAACAGTCACAGAAAATACATACAACCGGCACAACCGAACAAGCCCGTCCGGTCAGCAGGAAAACACTGAAGAATCTATTCTGTCAGGCTCAAAGTCCACACGCGTATGTGAGTGTGACAGCGAATGAGCATGAATCAGTAAGGCAGTCAGCAAGCTAGTCTGGGTTAATTCTATTACTGATCCTAACGGTGATGTATCCACACAGTAATGAGATTCAAGCTGTGTACAACAGACCTGTAACTTGTGCCACTAGCTAGTGAAACAGGTTCTGCGGTCACTGATGGTTTGAGTATCGGCATTACATCCTTGTCATCAAGGATGATCAAAAAGAACGCAGGTTACCTTTCAATTTAAATCGTGGCTCTGAAAATTTCATCAAGGTATCGTAGCAGCACTGTTGAGTGTAGTTCTTCTTTAGCATGAGCGGTAAAGTTTTTATTGTACATTTTCCTTCGCGTGCCGGGATAGATGACAGTTGAAAAAACTTACCGGAAACATGGCTTGATTCGGTTCCCGATTTTTCCTCTGAAAATATTTTTGGGCTCCTCAGTTGGCGGGAATTTCAATAGGTTTTTCTGTCGTTTCAACAAAACGAAGCTACCGAAACTGCTATGCTCTCCCTACCCGGTACAGCCCCTGTGGATTTGGCGTTGAAAGTGTCTACTAAGGCGTTGGACTGCTGGATAGCCCGTGAGAGCAGCCACTGTACAGGTTTTACTGATGCTGTAAATCGAGCCCGGGAAGCAACGTACCCGCACCATATAGAGGATCAGCTTCGATGAACATGCGCTTCTCTCGTTGTAGAGATAGTACTGCACGCTCTAACTGGTAGAGTTTGGTGGGATGACTTTGGTTAACACTGTCATAAGAAAGTCAACCAACAGCGGCCCTAGCGGAAGAACTATGGCAAGTGGGCGATTCTGTTCCGTGCAGTAACCTATCAATTTTGGCCGAACACGAGATACCGTTTACGGATTTCATTCTCTTCATTTTTCTGAATGATGTAACCAGCAATCCACCATACAGACACAACTGACTAGATCGATAGAGCGGAGGCAATAAATTATTCTTTACACGTCAGGTTTGCTTCATATCACGGAATCAAACAAATCAGCAGCATAAGGATCAGAATGGGGGTCGGCTGGCAGGCTTTATTCAAAAATCAACCGAAGCATCAGGGCCGAAAGTAAAGCAAATCGGATGAACGTGAGGGAAATACAAAAGTGCTGTTCAATAGTACGTTCTATCCCGGTCGGTTTGCTCACGCTCGGGAAAATATGGACAGGGTTACGCTTTTCTTTTGCGAAGGTAACATGGTCATGTTCTCCGTTGCTGAGGACAAAGAGATAACGGGTCTGGGGTAAAAGGGATGACGAGCGACGATCGATGAAGGATCTTACGGTTTTGAACGTTGTCATCATGCATTTGATCTGACACTGATTGCATCACAAAATGTTGGACCCAATTTGGAATATGTTCATTCGTTCGGTTACGTATTCCAAATTGGGTCCAACATTTTGTGATGCAATCAGTGTCAGATCAAATGCATGATGACAACGTTCAAAACCGTAAGATCCTTCATCGATCGTCGCTCGTCATCTTCTGATGACGCAACACCCAGTTGATTGAAGCACTGCTTTTCGGGTCATATAAGTGGCAAGAAATACCAGGCTATTGAAGTTTGCCGAAGCCGTTGTCATACATCGATGGAAACCCGTATTGTGCCAGCAGAAACAACTGTTTCTTAATGTGTCTTTACCATGGTGACGTAACTCGGCTATTGTAATTTCCCCTATATTTCTCGAATATTATTGTTTTATATGAGGTTGTATAAACACTGTTGTTCTGCAGTATGTACCATGTTGAGATGCAGCGAAATCGTCCCGGAGATAAACAGCGCTACGTTGCAACTCTGGCTCTTCTTTGAAAAAACGACACCGTTCAATACGAGTAACTGTTCGTGAGAAGAGTACAATCGGTCGTCTATTCTGAGTAAGGGTCTCAGTATTGGTAACACCGGAGGCATTGGCTTACGTAACTACCGGAACGGCATTATTGTTGGAAATGACAACAGGCTGCTTGATTTCCCTTCTAAAGTCCTTGAAAGACCGGCTAACTTCGGTGGGAGAGGAAAACAAAGGTTGTGACTAAGTTCGTGAATCTTATTGGATAAACGGGAGATTCACGACTAGCATTAGACAAATAGCTCGACAATCCGGTCTTGGGACTTCAAATTTGTGGGCGCCTGCAGGTTCCTTAATGGCTGCAGTTGATATGCGCAGGGTCAGGTAATACTGCTGGGGGTCTCGAACCCACTCAGTGTTGTTTTTTTCAAACGAATGGCACAGTTCGATTCAATCAACATCAAAAGGTACTTTTGAGCGATCTCGTGGATTTTTCTTAGATACACTTCGGGCTGTTCTCAGGTAGTTTTCAAAACATTACGTCTGTAGTATGCAAGCATCTTCCGTGAGGGTTGTTCGCGTTCTATCTGCACAATACAGAAACGCAGAAAACTCTGTGAACGAAATGCTCAGTAAGTGCATCAACAGAATCCTACTCTTACATTAATCGAACACCAATATGGCTGCCAACAGCCTGTTCATTACACGTCATCAATGCAATCAAAGGTCACATCCCAGTTTTCATTTTTCTTAATTTTATCAACTATTCTTTTCAGTCAGACAACTTTGTTAGTTACTTGTAGTGATATTCGGCAGAAATAGCAATAATCATCATCGGCTTCAAAGGCTGTAAATTTCCGGTCGCATACTTTGATGTGCTGTTGATGATAAGCGCTCTTGCAATCTGGAGTGCTACGCACAAGATAGCTTGAAATTTCGTCAGTTATATTGCCTACTCTAGGGAGAGGGTATCTACCTAAGTGTATGTGGTGGTTTATAGTCTGACTGTGGTCTACGGACATGCGGTGTTGGTGGTTTTTACTTATAGTTACCGGTGTCTGGGATCGATCAGGCGACAAAGATGGTTCAGTTATACAGTCCTGTAACAATCTATGAACTTCCAACCAAGTAAATTTCCCGTCTGCCTGCGAGTGATGTCTTTATCTCGCAGCAACGGCTTGAAGTTCTCTGTGTGATCTCCTAACAACAAAGGTGGCTCGAAATTGGAAGCTAACAACCCACACGAGGAAAATAGTAGATGGCCAGCCGAAAACAGAGTCTCGAAAGACCGATGCAGATTCATGAATCCATGTCTTAAAAGCAAGCCGGAGCAAAGGTTAGGAGAAACCGAATGCTTGATGTGAAGGTATTGATGATTTTCGTCATGTGTCACGAACACAGATTCTGCATGGTCATTCCATGATTTGTCAGTTATACCTGTTGACGACCGAGGCTGAGATGTAGCCCTCACAGCCCCTCTTATCCAGAAGCGCCTTCATTGAGATGCCATTAGTAAAGACTTCGGTGATGGCATGCAAAATACTACTAGGCGCTGACCCGAAAGCCTTTGACGATAGACACGCAGTGTACTTCGAGGAGCGGCACACTTTCTGCTGATGTCCTCTCTTGCAAAATCCTTTGCAAGCAGTCTCTATAGTGATACATTGTGGATATTCAGCAGGCCTCACATGATACACAGCCTGGTACATTTTCGTGGCCACATAAGCTGAGGAGCTCCAGCCCATCAGAATCGCAGTGGACAGGTACAACAAAGCTCGATGTGATTGGTTAGCTTTTGATCTACCAATCAGTTCCTTTGAAATAGCACATATGTATAAATCAATTCAGCAGTAAAATTAATGCACACTTCCCTAGTTTTGGCCTACTCGCTATTCTGGTTTGCGTAGTTCTGGCTTGGAGTGATTTCAGTACGTTCTATCAATCCGAGTAGCGCGAATACATACAGACCGACGGTGATTGTTAAACACTTATTGTCCAAAACTATCCTTGCTTGGAGTCTGTTTAGCATCCAAATTATTGGTCATAGATGTACTGTATGTCTGTGAATGAGGGTCATTTTTAGGGACTATGACTTTCTGAAAACGGAACGTAAGTTGACTTAAAAACTCTCTGGGGTGTGACTGTGAACAAATCTCAGTGATGAAAGGGTCCCAAACAGCTTCCGCTCGATTTTTCTCGTCCGTTAAGAATTCGAGGCTGCAATCTTGGACCAATGGCTCCAGGCTCAGTAAAAACTGATTTAGGCTTTCGTCAGTCCTTTGCCAACAAGTTGTCGGTAAGTGACAACCAAAAATCTCATTCTTTAGTTTGATGTAGAGATTTCTGAATGTTTCGATGACCGCTTCATAGGCATAACATTGTTGATCTAGTCATAGAAACTTGGGGGAACATAGCGGGCGCTCTTAGTTTATCGAACTGAAGAAATTCTCTACTATTTAAAATGTATCTGAATGTATCGAACATGGGACTTTCCAGATTAGCTGCACTTGTACAGTTAGGATCCCCATCAAAACGTTCTAGTCGCAACAGTCGATGCGTTGTATGTTCAATAAATTGCCTTGGAAACAAACAAATCAGCAGTACGAGAAGGAAGCAGAATGAGGGTCGTTTGATAGGAAATTAGTCCCAGAAAACCCCTGGCATGCGCCAGGTCGGTTCCAACAAGAATCTCCAAATCAAGAAGTCAGTGGGGAAAATCGGACCAACATCTTGCAAGAATAGTGTGCCCAAGATCAGCCGTTATGCCCATGGCAACGTGGTCAAAATGGGTCTAGAAAAGCAAGTAGCAGCAAGATCGTTTCTGGTGGACTTCGGACTTGAAAACAGACCATTTAACCTGCCTCAGACTTTCTCTCGGGCCTGGTCAATGCAGCTGGGCCTCCGTTTGGTTGACGTTTAGTTATCTTTTGAAGCCGGTTTTAATTGGTACACTATTATTCATTGCTGACTGCAAGTAAGTCGTCAAAAACAAGCGTGGATAGTCAAATGAATAATGTGAAGCTCACAACATTTCTGAAAAATATTTTATTGTCAAAAACACTCCGAACCTCGTTCGGTCCTGATATGCACACAACACTTCCCCTGCTTGTACACAGGTGCGGCCGGAGGTTTATACCCCCCCCCCATAACCTCAAAGGCCTACTGCGCAACTAGGGAGATCTGGCAACCTGACCCTAAGACTTGGAGTATCAGATAACCACATACGGTCACAATAGATTGGGTGTGGTAACGAACCGAAAGACAGTGGATTACCGGCTGCCACCAAAGTAACCGGTATCGGTGGTGGAATTCGAACCTCTGACCTTCGAAATGGAGAAATAGACGCTCCATACCACTTGGACATGAACGGTGTCGATCTTACGCTGCAGCCAATGATTCCTGATAAGAATGAGACTGCTGTGTACCACTAAGTGCTTCCAAATATTTTCACTGGTGGGTGTGAAACGCCGCTCGTTTTCTATTCAGGTGGGTGTCATTCAAAAGAGGTCTACACTGTTTAGAATGAACACCTGTTGTTTGTCGTGTTTTGTTGCCTGGTCATTCACTTGGTATATGCTCGATCCCAATACGGCAATGAGTGACTCCAGTGATTTAGCCAATTTCCCAATTAGATTTTTTCAAACTTCCGCCACATTCGGCAAGTCGCATAGATGAAACAGTCGGCGATAAAGATATAACGATTACAACAATAAAAGAGTGCATAACCACAGACAGCAATGCAGCTATTTCTGTCAGTTCAGTTTCAGTTTATTCAACCATTAACCTCGCACTTCTATGCTCTGGTTTCGGTTGCTACCTTTCAGCTTCCTCGAGTAAAGGGAAAAAAGAACAGAAGCATAGTGATAAAGATTGAAAAAAGTCAGAGTATCAAGCGGAAATCAAGACGGCAAAAAAAGAGTCCGAAGGCGAGTACGCCACTAACCGCGACACCTAGCCATATTACGTAATGCCTCCAACCATTTGGTAGGTGGATCAAGTGGATCCCAATGTGGTAGTCTAACACGCCCTACGTGGCCAAGTCCACTGGTCAAGGTTTTCATACCTTTTTGCCATGTCATGGAATGACCACCTCGACTTACCTTCTAACTATTACCTGCCTCAGAGGACAGCGTACGCTGAGGAAGTCTATCCGTGGGCATGCGTAATACATATCCCAACCACCTTAACCTGTTTAAATTCAGTACTTGATTCAGTGACTGACCTCCGTTTCCCAGTACCTTACGTCTAACCTCAGCATTGCTAATATGGTCTTCCCATCACATTTGGGCAATGCTACGGAGATATCGGTGCTCAAACACTGACAATCTTCTATCTTCTATTCTCAACAGCCATGTTTCGGAACCGCATAGAAGAACGGGCCTAACTGCCGCATTGTATACTCGACTCTTAACAGACAATCGGAAGTCACGCCAACGCCACAGATGACAGAGGGTGACAAAAGCCAAAAGTGCCTTCTGTATACATGGTGACACTTCATCCGATATCCATCTACCAGATGAGATGTAACAGCCCAGGTAAAATGCGACTGTTTTTATTGGCTGGTGATATGCTGGTAGTTTCTTTTACCGCAGTTTTCCACACCACTCAAGAATAATTCGGATGCATTTTAGTTTTTGTGGCTGCTATTCGATAGAGAAAACAGAGCCGCGGGTTGCCGATTGACGGGATGTGACCATGTAGTCTAATCCTTTGTCACCTCTGCGGTCATATGTTCAAACCCTGTCAGCGTCGTTCACCTTGGTGTCTGACAGTAAATCACAATTGCCGTGCTCGTTTTTACGCCTGACCTATTGAAACCTCATACGATTTTTCACTTCACATCTAGGAGTTATTGCTATCAATAACAGTTGAACCCCTTCCAAGCGCAAAGACCGGAATGGGTAATCAACTGCCCGGGAATCCGGTAGTTATCGGGCGAAGTCCGCATCCAAGGCGTCCATCCGGAATATGAATAGCCTATAAGCTGGCTTTGCACTTCCGCATCAGGAACTGTACACACCTGTCCTTGGGCATCGCAGTAACGGTGAGAACACGGACCGCAAGAAATTACAACATTTGGATGGACGGATGTGTGATCATCATTGCCGTGCGTTTAAAGCAACAGCATGTGCTGTGCTTCTAGGTTAACCAGGTGCTGGTCACCCAAACATTCATTTAATGAACCCGAAAGTAGTAGGCTCTGAAGGGTGAAAGGAAACCCTAGATGACAAGGCAATCATTTTCGTAGTAAGACAAACGACTTGACTACTGAAGTGACGCATTCATCGAGATATTCCCCTCTGCGTGCGATTGGCCCTCATGACTACGAGATTACTGGGGAGTTTCTTCAGTTAAATCAACAGCAGTTGGGTCATCAGGGTGACAATCCAAACAATTGGTAAGCGCGACAACTGTGTCAGCAATGATCCTTGTTCGAAAGATTGTATGACACTAGTCGTATCTTTAGTTGCACCGTTTTAATCAAAATCATCAGCCTCATGTACTGAAATAGCTAAAGCTGAGTTCTGTGCTGTCCCAGTACTGGAGAGACTAAAATATGGAGTATTTTATACTCATACGTTGACCCTCAGTGCATTTGTTTATTTATAAAACAAAGTGTAGTGCTATCGGTGGGTGATAAGCTGGCCGACGCCAACAAGATTCAGTTGAATCAGAATGTTTAGCCTATCTAGTTCCGAATACTTGTGATCAGTTGAATCCTGTAGAGGACAACACGGGCCGTTTTCACTTTCATTCCTAGAAAGCACTTTAGTAAATATTTACCGCGCGAAAGGTAAATATATACAACTCTCGGGGTCATTTGGTTCATAAGGGTCATTTTTATTTATGCTGGGGGCTTGTGTGTAAAACGGCAGTGTACTTATGTGTGTATATATCAGGAAAACAACCGTTTCGGTTGGTTCCGACCAATTTTACCTCATGAGTAAGTCAGTTCAATTCTTTCAACCACCAATCTAACACTTCTGTGACGTGGTTTGGGTTGTTTATTTATGCCATTGTCTGATCGCAAGCAGTGCAAATAGAACCATAGTCGAAATACCGGCAGCAGTATTGATAGTCACATGCATGTTTGACGACAAAGTCTTGATCGATGGTTTATTTATTAATTATTTTTATTACACTGGCTTGAGAGCGATTTTGCTGTGCTGTATAGCTGTAGAGAAAAAAATGTGGACAACTTTTACACGTCAGAGCGAATGAATAGTTCGGGCAAGAAGTCATTCTTGCTTTTAACACATGAGTAAGAAACGGAACTAGGGAAATTCTGTGCCGTGATAATCCCCAAGGAGGCAGTCGAAACGTAGAAACTATTAACGGATGGGATTGGCTAGGAGAAAGGTCTAGGTGCAGTGGGTTTGAACAGTCGGTAAGCGCAATGGATCCTGCCATATGCTTATCACATCGATTTGATAGGATATATCTAAAGGGCTACCCCAGAAATGAGACTAATAATGCCATATCTCTACGATAAGCGATGCCGTCGTTTTTGAGTAAGTCAGAGAAGATAGTGGGAGAACTATATAAAACTACGGGAAATATACACCGGTGCACGAACGACGAAATGATTTAAGGCACAGCAGTGACCTGCTGATGTTTAAGAATTCGAAATGGTAAAGGAAGCAGCTTTCCAACAGCACCCTCTCATATAGATGGTAAATCAAAAACATACCCACAGACTGCTGTTCGATCCTTGTAAATGGGTGTGCACACGACGGCTGCCTCCACGACGGGGGAAATTTCACCCCCGCGAGTGGTGATTCTCGGGCAGATTAGGTTACACGTCGTCTTCTATACGCGGCTACCAGCAACCTGTTAAACTGGAGATGACCTTTCCACGCAGTTCAGGAACAAGGTGGATGGTACAACGCTCTACTGTCTCTAGCTCAGTCATTTCCGCAGCCTTCCACGGGAATGCAGCAATATTTCACTTGTGGTGGCGCATAAGAGGCTCAGAAAAAATGTGTGCATTTGCCTGTGGCCCTGAAATCTGGCAGATCACTGAAGATCTATCTATTATTTTATTATTTCTTGCCAATTTTATCTCACTGTTACACGTGCTAGATCCGAAATCCAGTCCGCTCCCGTTGTAACGCGCTCAGCAAACCACACCATGATCTCTGGGAAATGGCACATTCTAGACCGTTTGTTTTATCCGATCGATAAGACCTCTTCCTCTCGACTTGCTTTATTTTCTTCCTCTATAGTGTAGTACGCAAGGATCGATGTCCCTCCTGGAGGGGGGAGGGTTGTTTTGTGTTCGTTCTGCAAAACACAAAGGAAAGAGAACTCCATAAGCCCAAGCGCGTCAACGGAATCCTGCATTTACAATTCTGCATTGATCAGTTTGTCTTTCTCGAAATTTTCTCTACACATAATTTCCTGTTCGCAGAACTCAATGCACTCGACTAGGTTTTAAAACATCCGAACCTTCGGTGAGAACTTTAGGTGTGCTTTAAGGCGCTGTCCTCACTTCTGCTCATTTCCCACCTACCTTGGGGACCTTTCAACCAGTTCTTCGGTACATGAGTTTAAATGAACCAGTGAAGAAGCTCTTTCTCAAGCTGTTTATGAAACCCATGATTTCAATAACTTTTCCACTGATCTGTCTCTTATTTATGGTTTCTCTGTTTGACCCGGTTTAACTTTAAGTTTGTTCGAATGCTTTGAATGTAAATTTTCCCTTTCTCGATCGACCTGTTATCCAGTTGTCATTTCCAAAGAACCACTAAATGTGGTAGGTCCTATCAAATGCGTAGGAACCAACATCGATACAGATTTGAGGTAGCAATCTTACTTTTCAGACTGTCTCATGAAACTGCGACTTGTCTCACCAGATACGAAAGCTTAGTACATCATTTACAGTTGACACGTCTAATTCCATTCATACTTTATCACTGTGCTTTTATTGCCCTCTGCTGTGTTGCTCAATTTTTGATGGACTGCCGACGAAAGAGTTCCGATTTCATATCGAAGATTGTCGATTATCAGTGGGGTATCTTTCATGTCATTGAATGAACTATCTGTTTAATTATGCGAACTACACCTGACCGCCAATGAAGAGTTCGCTCACCAATTCATTTTAGACTCTGCTCACCCCCTAAACAGTGATCTATCCAAGTGCATCTCTCTTTCCCCTACAAGCTCCGTTTTTCGATTCATTTCTTCTTGTATTAGAATCAATAGGAACCCTGCTGTTCTTTGGTTGGCCCAAATCCTCGCAAACCGGGAGCAAGCATCAGCTGAATATCCCAGCATTTTTTATGTGGAATCGTTTGTTACCCCTCATTCCTTCAATCCGATGAGCTACTGAGTGAAAATATTTTCGATCGAAATGCGAAATTCTGCCTGCGCAAAAGTCTGACCAAATACAAATACCAAAACATATATAGACTGGCACACGCTGTAAATCTGCATTTGAACTGACAAGTCAGAGTTTAATCCAAATTATGAGAGAACCCACTGTAGACACAATGTTTACTGGAACACGAACATCATCGTCATCATGTTCATCAAATGCAAGTGGTGTACACGTAAGGGTGAGACTAAACGGAATCTCCTGGTAGACAAGCGCATGTAACTTCGTAGCAAAGTATGGTTGATTTCTACAAATCAATGCCGGCATAGCCAACCTCCGTACGGTTTGTGAACGTACGTGTGTTTTGGTAGTATATACCGATCGATAAGTCTGTCAACACCGGCACGGTGCAGTCAGTGATTCGAATGATGACAGATTCACTACGCAGTCGGTGTTGAAGATATCCTTCACAGGTTGCCAATAGAGAGCCGGGCATCTTCCAAACACTCTCTAACTAGATGACACTCGAGATCTATAGATTGTACTTACCATACAGCGCAGGATGTCTACGACGAATTGTCAAAAGCATTTACTGAAGGTGGCTTTTCCCTTTCTCAGTTCCACAAGATTACCGTTTCGTTAAGTGAGCAGACTTTGGATTCAAAGACCCGGTTTTATCTAACCGCCTGTTCACTAGAATATAATTTGAATCGTCTGGAGTGTGAATGGATACTCTTCATTGAAGAGCACACAAATGAATCACAACTGTGATTTCTCATAGTTATTCGTGTCTGGGTCACTGCAAACCCAACGAACAACGAGGCTGCATGTGGAAGCGCTCATATTGAAAGTAAGTAGCATGTAAACGTGTGGACAAAATCTCCCTGGAAGCACACGACCGGTTTCGCGGTTGTTGCCGCTCATCAGGTATGCGTACCCAGTACTCCTCCGCCCACTCGTCCTCATACTTGTACACTCCGATGTTATGTGTTCACTAGAATCTTATTTGAATCGTCTGGAGTGTGAATGGATACTCTTCATTAAAGAGCCCACAAATGAATCACAAGTGTGATTTCACTAGGATTCACTAGGATCTTATTTGAAGGATTACCGAGTACGCATACCTGATGAGCGGCAACAACCGCGAAACCGGTCGTGTGCTTCCAAACAAATTTCGTCCACACGTTTACATACTACTGACTATCAATATATATATATATATATATATATATATATATATATATATATATATATATATATATATTAATAGTAAGCAGTAGGTAAACGTGTGAGAAATCACAGCTGTGATTCATTTGTGGGCTCTCCGATGAAGAGTATCCATTCACAATCCAGACGATTCAAATTAGATTCTAGTGAACATATATATGTATATATTCATCAAAGCAGATAAAAGACATAAATTGCGAGATGCAAGCATTTCTTTCAATCTTCTCAGTCGCGTACGTAAAACATGCGATTTCGTGTTCAAGTGGAGCACAGAGCAAAACAATGGAATAGATAGTGTCAAGCGAAATTAGGAAACCATTCGGCAAACCTGATTGGTTACCGCCACGGCAGGCACACATTGTGGGTCAGAAGTTTCTGTGCACATAGTGGGGGCCTAAGTCTACTTATCAACACAGCCTCACAAAAATCTAGAAGCTTTGGGTTTCGATTCCATGCATTCAATCGGAACGCGTGACCCGGATCGATCCGATGACGAAAGGTCACAAGGTGTTTCGCGGTCGATGAAGCCGGGTTTCTAGTCGTCGTCTGTTGTCCGGGTGGAGGATTACTCATCCACTGCATATATATATATATATATATATATATATATATATATATATATATATATATATATATATACATATATATATATATATATATATATATATATATATATATATATATATATATATATCTTTCAACTACTTGCGAGTAGCGTGTGGAATTGATCATAAGTTGTTTGGCTGACCGTGCTTTGGACTCCACCTTTCACGCACAAACCTCAGGTCGTCCGACCAACTTGCCGTCGGAAGCACCAGACTCGAGGTTCACTCTTTGTAGGGCTCATCAGTGGTGCATATACTCCGCCATACCCAGAGTCTAGTGCTTCCAAGTGCAGGTTCATCAGATTACCTGAGGTTTGTGCGTGAAAGGTGGAGTCCGAAGGATGGTCAGCCAAAGAACAAGTTTAACTGGCACAATAGCTAGTGTCCCGGATGTGGATACCAATCCTCTGCTAGGATCGCAGGTTTTCTATGAGATAAGCTGAGGTAAATGACATTAGGCTACTGGACCGAATGGGTTCCCTCTGTCTATTTTCAAAGATGGTGGCTCACCATTGTCACTGGAATAGACGAAAGTGCTCAGTTTGAGATGGGAGAGAGAACAATATCCAAGGCGTTGGTGTGAATCGGTGATTAGCATCTCTTCTGAACTGATATTACTCTTTGCCACTGATCTAAACTCGCGAATAGTACTTGCGTGTGAGCCAAATAGGAATTAAATGTGGTCAAGGTTATGCTGGTCACGTCTTCACTTTTCGACTAATTTTAGTACTTGGACAAAATTTCCGTAGACCAAGCATATCTTTTCTTCTTCATCCAAAAGCAGTGTTCGACCCAGTCGACGGCACAATGCTCTGGCACTGCCTCTAGTAGAAGAATAAAATAACAAATTCTTTTCCATCAATAATTCTCTGCACATGAATAGACAAAACTGAGTTCGGGCTTACGATAATCTTTCCCTCAAGTTTTCCACAAGAATTGACATACGTCAGGGTTGCTCAGTCTCCTATTTTCAATTTAGCGTTACGACTGCCATGGTTCTAAGGACTACCCTTTTTCATGCAAGGATGGTGGTATTGAACTTCACCCGAGTGGAAAAGTGTCGGACGCCCAATATGTGGACAATAGCTTTTGGCCGAATGAGAAAGGTCGTAATTAGTTGCAAACTTTCCTGGAAAACTTGAACTTAAACAACTGTGTAAAAACATGTGGTACGCAATTTGTAACTTCAAAGCGCATGTCGCTGTTGGAGGAGTGGTTTGGTCCAGCACCAAACCGTACAGTATTTGGGGGGGGGGGACCATCCGAGCAGCTGCACTTCACCCGGTGTTCGGATATCTGATGAAGAATTTTCGCGCACACAGAGGGCTCGTTTGCTATTCGCTAACATCAGCAATCTGTGACGGTAACGTTGTACTAGAGTATCAACCAAGGGTTGAGTGTTTGTTGCAGCAGTCAGACCAGTGCTTCTTTATGGTTCAAAAACATGGACACCGCCGATGAACATTATCGGTATCCGAAAAACGATGTCGTCGTAGCCAAGCTCGAATCTGATGAGGATACCGTATCAGTAGTGCTGATGTTCGGCGGAGATTCCTCGGTACATGAACCAAATCATTATACGAAACACTCAAGGTCACCAGGCTAATACTGGTGAGATGTGTGTTTCACAAGTCCTCGGATAGGATTCCTCGGTGCACAATTTTTGCTGAGGCGAGTAGTGGCTGAAAGGTAATTAAGGGTAGAGAGTCCAGGAAACTGAAAAAGGTATGAGAAACCTAACGAGTGAAATTGACCATGTAGGGTGTTTTAGGCTTCTTGGGCGGGGTTCCAGAATTCCTCTCCACTCAGTGGCTAGATTTTCTGGAGGATACTGCTAGGTGTCGCGGCCAGAGCACTCTCGTGTTCCCAAACTTTCTCTGTACACTTGATACTTCTATTTCTAGACTTCTTCTTACTCTTTTCGTACTCTCGTTTTTCTTCAATATTTCTGATAGAAGTCGCCGTTGAGAGATAGAAACCAAAACCACTGCACTCAGAGCATGAATAACAGTTGTTTAAACTGAACCGAGCTGTCAGTCTAAAGAACACCAGTCATAGTCAAGCGGGCCTAAAACACTGTCGTGATGGACCTTCAAAAGTAAGTATGAGTAGAGAAACATACAACAAAAGGTCAGATTTGGTGAAAAACCGGCCTCACTCGTTCGGTATCTATCACCACCGGGATTGGCGGTTCGAGCTTCCATCTCACAGGTGATAAAGGCTTACGTAACTCGATCAACACCGATGACAAAATGGTTAATAATTAAGTCAAATCAGGTTCGGTAGATATAACAATAAAAAATCGAAATACTACTGGTAACATTTTATTCTCCTGCTATAATCAGTGAGCACAAATCAATACAGATCCACTAAACGTGCCATTCGAATGTTATAAGTAGAAGAAGGGTCAAATTATTCCCGGCCTAACCGACCAAGCAAAGTGAACGTCTCGTTTACTGTTACTAGACTGCGGAAGCATCGATTATCTGCTTGATCTTCTTCGCTCCGGAATCATTAGCAAAGCAAATTCGACGAGATTTAGGTGGAGTTGCAAACCGGTTGTGCAATATGTTAACGTTATATACATAGGTTGACCACTCAGAGTTATCAATTATTTACTCACTTACTTACTACCGTTGCCCTTGAGGTTGTACTCAGATCGCGCTCCACTGCACGAAAGATATGCGGGGCCAACCTGATGGAAGGTACGCCCCTTCTGTTGATAACAGGTGATGATAAAACATCAAGTCCCGACTGTTTAAGTGCGCCAAGTATAACATGTCCAACTGGATTTCCGCCTGAATGCTCCATTAGGAACAACTTTCTTTAAAGCCAGTATACAACTGGATCCAAGCGAATAAAACATACACTTGATAAGATATGATCTGATTTGTTTCATGAACTGATGGTTACTATTTTGAACTACTTCGTGGTATACCATGTGCCTGTATGGGTATTACAAACACCTGTCAAATACCTATTAGATACGGCTTAAAATATTCGATTAACTGCATGTGATCAGTATGCAAAATAAAGTCGAATGCGATTGAACAGTTCAGTTAAACTGCGGTCCACTGAGAGCAGTGGGCGCCCTTGAATAAGTGCTTGGTCGTAAGTGAACGCAGAAGGCAGCGGCAGAATCTGTCACTTTATCTTTGAATCACAGGTACAAAACCAGTTTGGATGTGAAAAATTTCAAACTTTTCAGCGTAAAATTTTCCACTGATAGTATCCGAAGAATTTACACTGAAAGGTGCTCTCTTAACGGTAGACTGATATGCTTTGATTTCTTCATGTTATCTATGGAATATCCAGGCTTATCATTGTCCTGCTCCAGCCCACCAGCCTAGTGAGGAGATGCTTCTGCCCTCGAATCACCTCATTGAATGAACAGGATACAGACAGCTTATTCAGAATAAGAGAGCCATTGTCATCGATCGTCGCATCCCAAGCCAATCGGTTCGAACTAGCATTGGATAATTTCTCATCTGACTGGTCGATTGGAGGTATGGCCAGCCAATATGGACGGAAAAACTCGGAGCACAGGAAAGTCTTATTGAGGTTTTCAGCAAACGCCTCTGGTCCATTCGATGTATTGCTTGTATTATCAATGACCAGATTTCATATGCGGTAATTTAGTGAAAAATTATTATCTGTTATCATGCCATTGTAAACATGCGTGATTGATTGTCACATTTAAAAGGCTACCGATTACTTAACTGTGAAAATGTACTGCAAAATAATTTTTCTCGTCGTACGACTTATCGACACCCAAAGTCATGAACTCCAGTTATCAGGCAACACCACACTTAGGCGGCGGATTGCAATCAAGAAGCCGTGTAACTGAGTGCAGTAACTTGCAGGTCTAAATGTTATCAATATCAACCACTTGTGGACAAGCCAGCTGTGGTAAATGTAAAGCAATGGGCCCTCTCTATCCAATTCAGGAGAACAGAGATAAAATATAAGACGCCAGATGCACGCACTTCGTTTACTCTTGTCTATCACGTGCATAAAACATTCTAGTTTATATATCATACAGAGAGAAAAATAGTACAGTTTACTGGGCTAGATTGAAAGCTATTACAGTGCGTTCGGTAAGGAGAGGGAGAGGTCCGGTCGGTTAAAGTCAAGACGAACAAACATTTTGTGTCAACCGTTTTTGTGCACAAAGAGCCGGCTGATGCATCATGATAAGCATCCCTTCGCTGAACACTAACAGCTTCGATTTGGGATTTTGCAATATCACTCTGAAGGACTGGGTCAGGTTAGCTTTGTAACCTGATGCAATTAAGTGTTTTGCAATTGAAGAATTTGAAGATTCGACGTCAGAGTGAAGTGCTCTCATTGGGACTGAAATTTGAAGTACAATCTAGGAAAGTGGATCACTTACGAATGCATGTTCAGTTTGAAAACTTCTATGACCATTTCGAAGATCTGGTGGCAAGGTCTTTAGAGAAAGCCGGTTGCTTCAAGACAAAGCTGACTGAAGTCTCAGAACAGTGCTTATCCGCATTCATAAGCCATTGGTCTCGTTTTTCGCCGGAACATCGGATGTCTGTTATATAACCCAAACAAATGGAGGATTTCTTGTTTCTCCAACCAGATAAAGGATCGAGCATTGTAATGTTGAAGAAGAAGGAGTACTTGCAGAAGATGGAAGACATACTTTCCAACGCACAACGTTTCAAACCGGACACCATGCCCGCTACCAATATTCCACAAAAGAAAAACAAATATCAAGACGACTACAAGCACAGCTCTTACATGGATTTATATTCAAATCCACACACAACTAGCTAAGACCAAATGGGACACCGACGCCTTATTTAAGATGGTCATCAAAAGTCCACAAGTCTGGAGGTACATTGAGGCCTGTTACGCATGCAAAAACTCGGCATATCAGAAACTCGCATGCTGGCTTGTTGACATCCTTACCCCATTCGGAATCATCTAACGCCATGTTTGTCAAAATAAGTGACGCTACCCAATGCAGTTGTAGTGAATGACGTCAAATCTCCAAATTCTTCAATTGCAAAACACTTAATTGCATCAGGTTACAAAGCTAACCTGACCCAGTCCTTCAGAGTGATATTGCAAAATCCCAAATCGAAGCTGTTAGTGTTCAGCGAAGGGATGCTTATCATGATGCATCAGCCGGTTCTTTGTGCACAAAAACGGTTGACACAAAATGTTTGTTCGTCTTGACTTTAACCGACCGGACCTCTCCCTCTCCTTACCGAACGCACTGTAATAGCTTTCAATCTAGCCCAGTAAACTGTACTATTTTTCTCTCTGTATGATATATAAACTAGAATGTTTTATGCACGTGATAGACAAGAGTAAACGAAGTGCGTGCATCTGGCGTCTTATATTTCCCCTCTGTCCTCAATAATTATGGTAAAAATAACGGTTCTGTAGTCTTTCAGTAGCTCTAGTGAGAAGACACTTCTTGTTTCGAACCCTCTCATTCCATTGGCAGGAATCAGACCGTTTTAGTAGAATGCTTGAGTCGTTGTCGGTATTCGTCCCACCGCAGACTATTTGCTTCAACTTGGCCTCGGTTAACTTCTCTTCTGTTTGGTAGGTTGATGATACAGACAGCCCGCACGTGACGAGAATCCGTTGCGATTATCCGTACGATGGAACAGGTTTGCTGCCGCTAGTGACTAACAGATTACAAAATGACACAATATTCTAACGTGATAATGCTTGTCCATTGGTCATACAATACGAAATGTTGTCCGTTGTTCCGTGGGATCAAGGTCATGTAGTGGCCAGCAAGTAGCCCATATCTAAACCCGATTGAGAAAGTTTGGGATGTACGTGCTAACCAAGTGTGCAAAACTTTCATGGCTTACTGGTCATAGAGTGAATTGGTAACCGACTTTAGGCGAGAATTAGTGAATAATGACCGAGGGCAGATTGCAAATCTTGTAAGATGTATGCGGGAAAGACGAATCGAGGTCCTCAAGGAGAAGGGGGAGTTGCGCAGGATTTTAAGTAATAATTACTGAAACTGGGCTGATGGGGTCCTGTGCTTTTGTCACCCCCTTTTTTGTGTATTCTGATTTAGTTACCTGATAATAAATTACTCTGTTTTGAAAATTCTATATTCTGCATTGTAGTCGGTGTTAGACCATTTTGACCAGATATGGTTTCATTAGGGAATAAAGAATCGGAAATATGCGGGAAAATGATGGGGTGCAACACATATATATTTTGTCCGTACGTTTACATACTACTTACTATCAACAAGTGTGCGTTGTTCTTTGGGTTAGCAGTGACCCAGACACGAATAACTATCAGAAATCACAGTTGCGATTCGTTTGTGTACTCTTCAATGAAGAGTACCCATTCGCACTCCAGACTATTCAAGTTAGATCCTAGTGAAGATATATATATATATATATATATATATATATATATATATATATATATATCCGAAAAGTGATTGTTCACACATGTACTTAGTACGCGCGTGAGTTAAATCACCTGACGGCATATCGATCTGCGTACGGAGCAAACATACGTGGACGACTCGCAAGAGAAAAAATCTCCTTTAAACAGTTCGAACTTCCGTTTTGAGACAGTCCCGAAAGATGTAGGAATCCTTTCATGCTCCACAACGTATCTAATGTGTGAGTCCTAACCGTGACTCGAACTCGGCCCGGAATTCTCATCACTTTGCCATGATTGCACTGATAGAGGAAAACATTTGGCAATCCACTGTGGTTACCGCACGTCTTTCATAAATACAAAAGTGAATCATATCCGCTGATGATAGAATAGATTTTGTTCAGCTAGGTTGATCGTAGAGGTATTCGTGAAGGCAGTTGTTTCATTTTTAGTCTAAAGTAAGCTCCGCTAGGATAGACAAACAATTAAGTTAGACATTTTGATGAAAGACCCTGTTCATTTGCTTAAATTTAAGGAGGACAAAGGGAATGACTTATCACGCTTTTGACAATCATGAAATTATCCATTTAACTTGTGCAAAATGGCATGAACGTGAGTACACGTGCGACCACAATTCTGCACAGAACAAAATGCACAGGCACACAAATTTAAGGGCACACAGAGCGATACGCAAACGTGAAAAAGAATGTCAATTTGCCTTCCTCGTTGCTACCCCTCAAACCTAACCGCACGCGACCGTGAATCTCACTGATACTAGTTCACGACGCCCATGAATTCTAAATTTATTTGTTAATTCCTCTAACCATATCTCATTTGTTCGTTCTGAGACGAATGGGGTTGTCTTGACAACCATGTACATGTGAAACTGTCTGCTCTTAGTGTCTCCGTTTAACCCGGGGTAACAAAGGGTAACTTTTCAAATATGTTTTGATCAGGACTATTGTTGTTACACTGAAACGATGGTCAATAATTTTCACGTTGTAATGGTTCTCGAAGAAGTACAGACCAAAATTCATTAATTAATTCTGTATTCCCTTCGGTAAATAATCGGTAATATGATTTGCAGTGGCTTAACAATGAAGACATTATCTATCAATCATAACTTCATATGCCGAAAGTGATCAAGTTTGATTTGTTTCTGACTATTATGCAGTCCATGAGAGTATACGTTACTGCAATCTCTCTGTTCAAAGGGATGGCTTCGTTGATTCAGAAAAGCATTCATTCCTGAAAGGCCACACAAACTCCACAGTCACAAGGCAAGCGGACGGAAGACAAATGACCGTTTTCTCCAGTCAATGAATAGGAGGTGATGCTATCCATCCGTTCAGACTCCAATTATCGTAGTTCACTTCCAGTGTCTACAGCGGCGATTGGCTTGGTCATCGTTTTAAGTATGATCGTTCAACGTGCGCAGCCGGAATATATCCAGGTTAGTGATATTCAATTTGCGATTTGATTAATTGGTTCTGTCCACGCTAACTGCATTAGACTAGAGTATCTTCTCATGCGTTTATATGAGCTTATTCACTGTAACTCTCATTCCTTCCTGTCTTATTCTTTCACCATGCTATGAAATCACTTCTCCAGCTGCATGAGCAAGTCGGTGTACTTTCTTTTCCGAAAAAACGCATAAGCATACCACTATTGTTCCTCAGGAATTTCAAATTTAATATTCGGACGGTGGGCTTAGCTTTGGTTCAGCTTGATGAATCCATCTGTAACAATTCAAGTTTCCTCTTATTTAGGATAGCCAGGAAGGTGCTAAGCTCGAGAAGAAATACGTGAAATGCTGTAGATCAAATTATCATCCTAATTAGAACACGTTTATCATAGGAGTTAACCATTGGGTGGGTTAAAAATTATCAGCACTTAGAATCAACAACGTACGGGCACTGCATGTCATGTCGTGTTGATGGGCATCGACGCTTCGAGACCCAGAGCACGGACTGTCCAATAAATCACATCGGATTCGAGAACCTTCATCCTGCAGATGGGACTGAGTAGATACACGCAATATGCTAAAGATTCCCCCAAAAAAACATATTTGAATCGACTAGTGCAGTGTTAAAGCTGCTTTGGAACCCAGTTTGTAGACTTTCAGCTGTTTCATTCCTTTTGCAAATCATCACTGGTTCCTGTGTACCCATCCACCGAGTTCCATCTGAGACCCTAACCCAGTGTGAATCACACGGTCGTTACTACCAGGATATCAGGGTTAATTAAACTTCAACACTGTACGAAATAGAGGCACCTTTCGTTCTCTGGCATTTTTCAGGGTAACAACCGGTCTCCTGCACAGCAAATGACACCCATGTTGGAGGTATTCAATGGCGATTTGAGCGCTCAAACTGCGGGATGAGTCACTTAAAAAAGCAGTTTAAATCCCCTCCTACCAAAACTGATTCACTGACCGGTCGTAAGTCTCACTACTTCGAATTTTCGGCACTAATCTTATAGGCACAAGAAGTCATAGCCGGTGGAATACCACGGCCTGATAAATGTGTCCCCGTTTACAATTCGCCCAATTTCCCAGCCGTTATTTCGATTCCCCTCCGCGGTTCATGTGGACTTCCGGAGGCATTCTTATGCACGGCGTCTGAGCACAATCGGGTACAATCATTCGACAAATGAGAATCGCCGAGTTATTCACAAACCCAACTCATGTTCACAATCGTCTGTGCTTTTGGTATGGGATGGGTCCGCCGGACTTTAAGAAAGGACGTAAATGAAATGAACCGTAAAAATTCAAAAATTATTGTTAACTGCCTCACGCGACTATTTTACTTCGCGTGGCCCATTCCGCATGGGGGGGGGGGGGGGCGGTTACATGAAAGTTCGCGCTTTTCAGACCCTTTCTGTGTTACGTGATTTTTTCTCTAGCTTTTTGTCATTCTCATCAGTGTGAATAGAAGTGGATTTCCTCATCATTTTCGTGGGCTCCCTCAGTCAGCAGCGAACGTAGTAGTCAACTTATAGCTCCAGTTCGTCAGAGGATAGTCCGAATATCGACTTGGAAATTCAGACTAGGTCACAACAGACAGAGGTAAATTACGGATTATTTATGGACCAGTTATTGTGAATAACCAGGTGATGAGGCAGATATTATTAACCCCAGCCAATAATGTACCAACCTTCTTATTCCATTTACAGTTCCCCATAGAAGATCTATTCTCTGCTTGGCTACTCCCATCGTATCAGTCTTCCTGAGTACTGCAGAACACGTTACCACACGGCGTAAGAAGTTTGTAGTTATAACTAGGATAGGATGACTAGACTGGCTTTGAGTAAGCTAATCCGGTCTGTTATCACCATATTTTGCGACTTTCTCCTTGCTAGCCCGATCATGCGTTAAACTCTAACCAATCTAGAGTGCGTAGGCTGACTGGCTGGCCGGTCCGATGTGGAATGCTCACAGATTTTTCCTTCAGGAGTTTCGCGACAAAAGGACGAAATTCAACCTCATGGTCAGAGTTAGTAACGTGGTTTCCGGCTATGCGGACTAGGGAGGAAGTTGTCTGGTAGAAACCAATGCAAGAGTGATTACGTCACAGAACGCTTTTTAAAGCCATAAATCTGATCGCAGACGTCACGTAATCACGAATTGACTGATGCTTGACAATTTTGAACCGCGTGGCTACGTGACGACTTGCAAGGATATAGAAAATTTCAAGAATTATTGAAATTAGCACAGTCATCCGGTTTTTTCATGGATGGAACCGGAACACTCGAAGCAGAGGAATGACTTATGGAGGTTTTCAGCCAAAGTCTCTGGTCGATTTCATTTATTGCGTGTATTTTCGATGACCTAATCCATGTGCGGTAATCTGTTTAAACAACTATCATCTGGAATCATACCACAGGGTACGTGCGAGACTGATTGTCACATTTAAAAGGCTTCCGATTACTTGACTGTGGAAATGTACTGCGAACTAATTTTTCTCTTCATACGATTTATCGACGCCCAAAGTCATGAACTTCATTTATCAGGCAACAGTTCACTGAGGTGACGGATCCTAATCAAGAAGTTGTGTAAATCAGGAGTCTAACTAGTGAAGCTGTTTTACGACTCCATCGCCCACTTGAGAGCAGCGCATATGATGAAAATAACCGAAATTTGATGTGGTTAGGTAGTTGGCCTGTGCGGGTGCCACAGTTTATAAACGAACACAAAAATGTCACTCAAAAATGAGAGACACAACAGGTAAGAGTGATAGTACGGGGGGATTACGTACGACGGTGGAAGATGTGAGCAAAGGCACGCCCGGTTGAATGGATGCTAAAATGTGGGGACTATACTCAGTGCGTATGGGATCGTAGGCGCTTTAATCTGCCCACCATCGTCCTGCTACGTGTACCATTCTTGCAACAGTTTATAGTGTGAACTTTGTACGACGTATAGGGCGTCTCTTTCAGCATAGTTTCTCTGACCTGCTTGTTGTTTAACAAGGGGAGCACCGGATTTCTCAGACTCTAATCGGATGAACAGAATGGCTGAAATTTGCAACGAATTTTGGAATTTAAGATACGGGAAATCCGATGAGTTTTCTCCACCCAAAGTTTTAACGTCACGGGCACCAATCGAACCTGCATCATTCCACTAACTGAAGGGATGCTGTGCGAGCTGCCTTGTCGCGTTATGGCTGGTGGGTTATAAGTAACGCAAGTGAATATTCAGTGATGAGCAATCCAACTAGATTTGCAAAACTTGACAAACGTTGAATTGACCCAGTTGGTAAAGTCGTCGTCAGTCCCGACTGGATTCGAACTCACACGTGAACGCGGTAGAATTACGCGTGTTCCAGCCGCGAAGCTGCATAACTAGAAAGCTGCTTGCGGCTTCCCCATACAGAGCACCACTTCTGCCCGTTATCACTTCTGCATATACCACAATAATTGGATCTTTATCTGTGGAATTAAAAACGATTTGTTGTATTGTATATACATACATATATACATATACATATACATACATACATACATACATACATACATACATATATATATATATATATATATATATATATATATGTTCACTAGAATCTAATTTGAAGCGTCTGGAGTGTGAATGGATACTCTTCAATGAAGATTATCCATTCACACTCCAGACGCTTCAAATTAGATTCTAGTGAACATATAACATCGGAGTGTACAAGTATGAAGACGAGTGGGCAGAGGAGTACCGGATACGCATACCTGATGAGCGGCAACAACCGCGAAACCGGTCGTGTGCTTCCGGGTAAATTTTGTCCACACGTTAACATACTACTTACTATCAATATATATATATTCACTAGAATCTAATTTGAATCGTCTGGAGTGTGAATGGATGCTCTTCATTGAGTACACAAATAAATCAGAGCTACGATTTCTCATAGTCATTCGTGTCTGGGCCACTGCAAACCCAACGAACAACGAGGCTGCATGTGCAAGAGCTCATATTGATAGTAAGTAGTATGTAAACGTGTGTGAGTGTACAGGTATGAAGACGAGTGGGCAGAGGAGTACTGGGTACACATACCTGATGAGCAGCAACAACCGTGAAACCGGTCGTGTGCTTCCGGGGAAGTTTTGTCCACACGTTTACATACTATTTACTATCTATCTATCTATCTATCTATCTATCTATCTATCTATCTATCTATCTATCTATCTATCTATCTATATATATATATATATATATATATATATATATATATATATATATATATATATATATATATACATATATATATATATATATATATTATGGAGAAGTCAAGGCGTACGCTGAGTTGTAAAACGTTTATTGTGACGTTTCGATCCAAACTAGGACTCGTTGTCAAACGTGAGTGAATGAGTGTGTGAATGGGACGGCTGGTTCCGCGCGTTTTTGGTGTGTTGCTCGTCTGTCCGTTTCTCGATTTTTCGCCATCGGTTTTGCCAGGGTGACGTAATGCTTATCAACCTCGACGTGTCGGTTGAACGAGTTGATCGAATGGAGGGCTTCGAGGACCAGGCCCTCCCCTTTCTTCTTTGCTCGGGCCACTACCCTTGCGCTATCGATTTTGACCTCGTGACCTGTCTCTGCGCAGTGGTTAAAAATCTGTGAGTGTGGGTCGGCGCGTCGCAATGCTAGTTTGTGTTCGTGTAGGCGAGTACGTAGTTGTTTACCTGTCTCGCCAATGTATTTCTTATCACATCCTAGGCATGGGATAGCATAAACCACTCCTGATTGATCGTGCTGGTCCAAACGGTCTTTTCCGTTGAATAAGGTGGTCCGCAGGGTGCTGACGGGTTTGTGGGCAACTTTGATGCCCAACGGTTTTAGCATACGATCTACTGCCTCTGATGCTCCTCGTATGTATGGTAGTACGACCATGCTTTCTGGGCTACTTTTCTTTTGGTCATTTTATATCGACAGAGAGAGAGGGAGAAGGATGGAGTGATAGTGGATACGGTGGGGCGGAGCGAGATGCAGTTCAGACGAGCCTGGTTAGAATGACTGCTGTTCTCGGTGGGATGACCGATTGTTTGACTAAACCCATTGCTGCAATACTGCAATATGTTTTCAAGTTGTGTCAACCGAAGAACTGAAAGGGTTTGAACCGAAAAATGTGAGCACTCGAAACTAAGAATATGTTTAGAGTAGGTCCCGAAATTGTAATAACCTCTCTGAAATGAACACTTTCACTGTGAACAAAAGTGTTCGCCAAGCAAAACCTCCCCTATGATAGAAACTCTGCAGAACTGGGCGGGTTATAGCCCCACTGAATTTCTGACCTCCATCAAGGAAAGTTTTCTGGTCATTCAGGCTTCACTTGATTGGGAGTGTAGAAATCCTCCCATGATAAGACCTCTATATTGGTCGTTTGCCATGGTTACCCAGCTAGACGTTCATCTCCATCAACACTGATGAGGTGACCAGTAAGTACCATTCTAGTGAGCTGTTTTGTCAATTTTCAATGAACTTTGAGATCATGGATCACATAATTACGAGTCTTGCTCACGAATCGTACTCAGTTTTGGGGTCAATATGTAATAATCAATTGCGAATAAACGTCAGTAAAACAGATTTTCCGATTGAAAGGACGGTCATTTGACTCTACACGCACGTAAACACCCACCCACCCACCCATCCACACACACACACACACACACACACACACACACACACACACACACACACACACATACACACACACACACATACATACATACATACACACCCGCGTGTACGCATACGCGAAACATTGTTTGCACTGTCCGGTTATTTACCAAGTCGCAGTTGCTCATTTTTATATCGATTTCTTTTTATTGATCTATTCTGTTAGAGGCCCCTGCAAGTAGCGTTCATTTTGGTTCACTAAACGATCCGCCCGGTGATCGGCTTTCCTATGTCCGTTAAAGGTAGAGCTATAACACATACGCAGTTAGATGTGTTGGAGTGCTTTGGAGTAAATTTTTTCAATCCCCCAATTGTATGAGGCCAGTCTGACAAATGGTGATGATTTTGTAAGTAAAAAGCAATCCTTCTTCCGGGTCTTGATAAGCGGTTATCGATTGAAACCAGAGGGGGTTTGAATCCTACCTTTGAGTGCTTGACGTTAGTTCACTCGACAACTTCTTCTAGCGGATATGGTTTCGCGGACCAGGCTACCATCGTTCTCCGCGTAGCATCTTATCTGTATGTGAAAGTGATGCAGATCCACTTAAAAGACGAAGCAACTTTACTTAAGTAACATAATGAACATTTCTGTAACAACAAAAGTTAAAAGGTTCTGCGATGCTATTCAAATCCTGTGTAAATTAATAGCTGTGTAAAGGTTGCTACTCTACTTGTACAAAAACTTTTTAATAGTGAAAGACTAGAATGCTGCACATCGAATGATCCTCGTGGTTAAATCCACTTTGTAGAATGATAAGAAGATATATTTTGCACCTTTTAGCAAGCTCGGCGTTACAAACGATACTACTCACATAACTAATTCCTTTTGACCATCGCCTTCCAAGAATGCAATAACTCATAACAAAAAACAGTTTGAGTGACTGATTGAGTATGGTTCGTAATCCGTATGGACTAACCGCCATTGTGACCGAAAGTGAAGGAGGACAAGTACCAGGTCATTTCCAAACAAAAGTTGGTGTTAGATGACTACATATTAATAAGAGGTAGCAGAACATGGTGTGCTCGAACAGCCATGGTAATTTTGGTAATACTGTCAAAAACGGTTAGGGTTATCTGGTCCACATCACTCATTATGTCTCAGTATTCATTCTACTAACCACATACCACCGAACGTTCTCGTTCCTCTTCTTTGTCCAACACATCTGAGCATCCTCAACCTGTAGATAGATGAGAAAGATACCATGTATTCATATCATTCCGTCATATCGTGATATTTATGGTTGTCACTCTATGGAACACCTTGATTAGGAAACTGTGATATCAGTCCATTTCCATATTGGTTAGTGGAGCAACGTCAGATGGCTCTCAGCTTTCACTCGGTTACTTGTTGTTGAGTGTTGATCTGGATTTTTCTATGCGGAGAAAAGATTGCCTACGATTAGGTCCAATGGGATGATAAGAATCCACCCGTTCGCTTTCAATTCCGTAGTCAGTCGGAGAGAGCCAGGGGGGGGGGAAATGCAGAGCCAACTAAGGGAAAGAACTTGCGTAATAAAATCTAAGCACAATTATCCGTCACACCAGCTGAATTCCGAAATGCTAAGCTGATCAAAATGACCTTGTATTCAGTTAGGGGTAACTAAGATTGGTTCTTCTTCTTCTTCTTCCACGAAAGGCCATCCTATTGGGACACCTATAGAATCTAATTGTGAAAAATTATTCATGAATCCAATAAAACCAATGTGTGTGTGGAGAAACATAGTTTCGGCAGAAGTTAGTCCCAAAAATAGATCGATGAAATCGAGTTTCTCACAGTGTCCGTGTGTGCCTAATTGTGTTCGTACGCGTATATATGTGCGTAGGAACACTTTGACATGTGGACTTAGGTATGTATGTAAGTATGTATGTATGCATACATGCATTTGCATATATTTGTATGTATGTATGTATCTAAATATGCACGTGTTTACGTATCTGTTTGTCTCATTATGCACAGAAGTACTAAGTAATTTATCCGCGTAGATCAAGTAAAAGTATGTTTATAATAACTGCACATTTTGTTCGGCTTATTTAAGAAATCTGCTTCCAAACATTTGTCGTATTCCTTCACGCCGACAAAGGTTTTCTCTCCAGTTTATTCGTACAATTCGCGTCTGGGAGCTCTATATTTACCTACAGCTTTATTGAAACAACATTCGTGTAAACTCTTCTCGTTATTTTTGTACTGTCGTCTCTAAGTGAATTGCACACAGCATCAGTTTCTCATTTATGTGATTGTTTTTTTATTTGGATAATATATGGTCGCTGATCTTTCACGGGACGATGCAAACGTTCCCATGGTTACACAGGTGAACTCTAATGATGTTATATTTAATGAATTCGCCCACTTAGTTGACATTAAAAACAGAAAGAATTTAGCAAAAATTAGACAATCAAAAATTTAGAAACTCCGCGCAAAATGTTAATGTTTCTACTTGAACTATTCTTTGGGCACTGATGGGCCAATCACATTGCTAAGTACGGTTTGATCCACGCTGGTTGGTTCGTTTCTCCGCCGAATGACTGTGTGACTAAATCATATTTAGTTTAAAAATGTTCTCGACAATTTTCTTTGATACAAAGGATTACGAGACAAGTGGGAACAAAAGATGACTACGCGTCGACTAAGTATGGTACCAGGTGAAGCACTGGTAACCGAAGGGCCCGAGGGTCGTCGTTTGGGGACTATCAATTCGGATAATTATTTGCGCAGGTTTTTCGACACGAGAGAAATGCGTTTTCGAAATCTAACAGCCTGTCAATTCGTGGATGTTTGGAACCACTTTGATCAGGATGGTAAGTTATACGAGTTAAACCGTGACAGAGAATGTTTTTTTCGAGTTTGGCAATAATTACGAAAGTGAATGGGGAAACCAACTGCGTTCTAGATATACTCTCACCTTCTTTATCTCACCTGTCATGCGCATGAAACGGATCGATAGTGGCGTGAAGGACGAGCTCAGTGATGATTAGCAAAAGAATTGTGGCCATTCCATACGATCCTGAAGCCTCTTTTAGCAATCTAATATCATGAAATCTCACTGATCAACTGACGACTTTCATTTCCATCGCATTCTACTTTGTTCTCCAACTTCGAGATGTACTATGGTAATCTGGATATCCGAAACACCTTGGCTAGTACCTGGAACCGCTCACACCCAGGAATGACGGTACTGTAAGAGCAAGTACGTGTACCACCAGTACGTGCGCACCACTAGTCGGGAACATACTACTGGCTAACCATGAAGTGGTCTATCCAGCTTCATGAATGATGAGTTGATTGTCAAATTATTTTGGCACACAGATTTAGTGAATCTCGCCTCTTGCTGAACCGTTTAACACTCCAAAAGGAGTTACCCGATGAAGTTGTCATAGCAAACCAGTTAAGAGAGCCAGATGATGACAAAACAAGAATTTATCATTGAAGAAAACACTATTAGAATGACCAACCCATTGATTGAGCATCACAAAATAAAAAAGTTTTTGAGCCTTGGAATCAAAACTATCTAAAAATTAAATATACTGACTGATGATAATGCAATCTTACTTCCATGTTTGCCTCACTGAATTTGGTACTCACCACACGAAAGTTTCCGTGCCACGCAAGTTTTGCTTCCAACAGGAGAGGAATTTTTGCAGTTGAAATGAATTACCTTGTACAAACCCAATGGAACACAAATGTTAGGATGCTCAGACCGATAATTCGGCAAACAGGTCTTCGACCATTCACCAGAAAATAGTATTGGTATTGGTGGCTTGTTCGGACATAGACAAAACTATTAATCTGTTACAATATTGCTTCTTTTGCAAAATAACTGTCTGGTTCACCTGAAGACAGCCATTATCTAGAGAGGGGATGCCATCATGTGGTTCACACGTTGTTGTTTACCTCATTGCGGTTATTCCCTCTTGACATGAGCGCTTTTGTTCGTATCAGTGTGCAACTATATATAATTGCTTTATGAGCAGTCGACTAATTACGTATTCAATAAGTAGTGTGCACACTCCACCACTGTGACAGCACTAGTAGTTTGCGTTATGTTTGTACTCTACGTACTTGTAATAACGTAGATACAACCATGCTCTTTACGAATAAAATGCCATTGCAAGGGCACAGTATCGCTTGCATTAGAACAAATTACACAACGAAGAGACGGACTGAAGGGGATCTGGTGGGATGTTCAACAGTTCTTTCAAGTATACAATACTAGATGACAGTCACATACATGAAATCAAGAGAGAACACGGGTTTGGGGCTGTGAAGGACCTATATTGTGTTATCTGCTCTACAGAAGACCATCAAAGTTGCATCAGCTCTTAAAAATCTCTTTTCAAATCGATGCTGGTATTCTCGAAAGTAAATCCCAAGGATCAATTCAGTCCTTCTTCTTCTGTATCTATGTTGTCTGAATTTTCCTGACTAGAAAAAAGATTAGAGACGAAGGACTGACTGAAATCTCCTCATTACATAAGGTTGAGTTTTGTGAGTGTGTGGCAACAGCCAGACGGCGGTCAAACGTATACACTTCCAGTGCAAACCATGAACCAAAATCCTAACATGAGATGTTTGCGCTCCATTGAAAGTGGCTCAGCTTATGCAGAGTGGGAGAAAGATTCCTATCCAAAACGCTACTGACAATTGTTTTCGACCGCCTATCGTGACAAGCTTAGTTCGGATAGAAAGAAAGCAGTGTACCACTGAATGAAAGTTAACCCCCTCTGAACGCGTGCAAGCTGGTTTCCGAAGATAAAGTCAAGGCGAAGGATTTGTGTCCACCAACACTTTCATGACCGTTTTATTTCATACTTCTTCTTCAAACCGTGAAACCTAGTTTGTTGGGACAGATCGGTTGTGCAATACCCAAACTCACTGATGAGGTCCCGCGGAATGAAAATGATGATGAAAATATTATTAAGTTAAAGGGTAAAATAATTTTCTGGTCAAAGGGATTTGAATTTTGGACAATAAAACCCTAACTTGACCTTGATGACTGTCTGAACATTTCTCACGAACTTTCCAAAACCTATTATTTCTCATAAGATGGTGTGTACCTATAGGAACCAATTATTTTTGCCAATAAATCCGAGTAGAGCCTATTTCGGCAAACTGTGAAGTGATATGCAGATAAATGTTCAATTAGAACACCCGAATTTTGCGAAATATCCGAAGCAGCTAGGCGTGCGTGATATGTTCAGAGCACAATAGTACCACAGCGAGTGGATGGAGTCCTGGTTGTATGCTTGAAACTCGTTGAGATCAAAAGCTTTTAAAATCTAGATCAATTCATCGACTCATTTTAGACTTGTGGGTTCTTATTTTTGGGGGAGGGGGGGGAATCGCAGAATGGAGATTTATTTTCCTGTCGCTTTATACATGTGTATTCCAATTATTGTAAGAAATAGTGTTCCATTGACAACTGCAAATTTGTTACACAGGATGCCGGTATAGTTTGTCAGTCTTGCTAGGTTTCTCTATATCTGTCCTTGTCACCTCTTCTTCTACGGGACTGCCGTCTTATTATGCCAAAACCGTGGTCCGCAATCTCCCAAAAACTGAACAAGGGAAGCAAGACGAAGGTAAGGACGGAGAGAGCGAGCATGTGGCCCGGGGTCGAATGTTCACCTCAGCCATTGGTATCCAAGGACGTCGAACATTTGTTGATTTGATTGATGATGTATTTGTGGATGGTTTCGAAAACGTATTGGTTTTTGTTATATTTGTTGATTGACAATCTATGCATATTCCCTTTTCCGGATGTTCCCATGTGAGTCATATCGACTGGGACGGGTTGAGTTATTTGTTCTTATCCCATGATTCACTGGTGGGGTCCGATTAAAATGAAGACTTGCATGAGCAAGGGAGAGATAAAGAAAGCCAGTTTTGACCAAGCATGTGTATGAACTTGTTTCAATGGAATTTACCCAGATAAGGAGTCATACAACTCATATCAGAAATCCTTACTTGGAACCATGTGTCCTCGTTCTGAAGGTTAGCCTTGTTGTCCGACGAATTAACTTTGGAAGAAAAACGGTGTGATTCTAAAGATGGATTCTCCGTTCATGCATGCTTCATTCGATTCAAATGAGATTACAGCTGTAAATCAACTGTGGATTGCTCTAATGTGAGGATAATTGGGCGGAAGAGTGCTTGGTACGGATACCTGATGAGTGGCAATAACCGCGAAACCGGTCGTGTGCTTCCGGGGGAATTTTGTCCCGTCATCCAGGAGACATGAATGAATAAAACTCAATAATGCTCCAAATGATTGGGTATGGTGAGAATACGGGCAACAATTATTGTTATTAATATTCGCACAATAAAATTTTGTGTCTTTTCTAACAACTACCCCTATGGGTCTTCATAATAACTCTCGCTCTCGGCAAGTTCGTCAATGAAGTCCAAATCATTTAATTAAACATATAATTTTCTGTCTAATAAACAGATCGGAATTTGATTGGCCATTTTATTCACCCAAATTAACCGACACGTTTTTTTTGGGAAACCAAAAAACAAATACTGTTATGGTCTGCTCATTACGATCAAGCTCATTACCGTGTACGAAGTTCTGGTCTGTGGTACACGTTACTGATGTCAGCATGAGGCACTTCAGTGAACGCGTGTCATCCAGGGTTCTGCCACGTGTGAATTAGCAAAACTGTGAACTACCCGGGTCACCTTATCGATCACGTCTGTGGTGAGACATGACTGGGTATGAGCTAATCTGAATGCTCGGGGTGTCACAGAGCAGTCCTAATTGCGGGGGAATAGAAAAGTCAGTTGATGCTTTTGTAATATCTGTCCTGGTTGCAAACATTGTGGGTTGGTGCACTACTCGGTCGCCCGGCTTAGAATAGCTATTTTTGTTTGAAGATACCCCTCTAGCCTTTGCGTAACCAAAGATGTCCTGAAAGGCAGTATCGTTGATTGAGAAGGGCCGGTGACCAGTTGTATGGTTTCACCACCTGTTCTGATAAACCTTGGGGAGTGAATATAACACTACAGGGTCTGTGGTTGTATTTAGGGAAAGGAGGATTCATACTCACCACGTCACAATACTGTCCACAAGTAAGTGGCTTTATGGAACATTGGATTCTAGCCGAGCAGAAAATCCTTTCACAATCTCCAGCACAGCGGCTTATCTTCCACGGCAGCTTATTTTGTCAGTCCACAATAATCACGGTTAGTCTCAAGAACTTCTGCCCTTACGCCATCCGAGTCCTAGGGACGTATCCTGTACAGCTCAGCCCGGCTGTTCTACCGATGAATATCATTACGTGACCTGCCTCAAGGTGCATAGAATAAAACCGTGTATGCTGTCCATTCAATGCGCAATTTTGAAGATTCTAGAAGTTTCGTACTTGGAGTCAGTCATTTTTCGATCATCAGGCTTATAAACTACAGCAGTAGGCTCCGTTTTTCATTTCTTTTAACGAAATGAGCTGAAACCTCAACTCATCATTGAAAACAATGAGAGCTCGTAATGAACCCAGCAGTTTAGTCCAGATTGCTAGGAACTGCAGTCCATTTCTACGGAGTTAGTCAGAAATGAGACCTGGAGTATGCCGACTTGTATTACGAATGACTTCATACTTTGACCTTTAGTCTATTCTTGCCTCAATAGAATTGATTCTGAGGGGAGTAATTCAATGACTGAATGACAAATCCATGCCGTTCACACCACAAGTACACACGGTAACGCAGATGTACTTGTTTGGTGCTCTTATTGATTTGAACTAAAACTTGTCACAATGAGTTGGTCTTCTCTGTGTTATCCACCTCAGCTAACGAGGATATATCGCTCTCGGTACTCATGGTCTCGTAGGAGTGGGTTGGATTTGTGTAGATGACGTTCACTGATGAGCACTCATTAGCTTTCTGTATCCTTACATTCAAGCTGTACTATCCCGTCCAAAGCAACGTGTTTAGGAAACTATGGCCCTGACCGGTACTCCAAATGTCTATCACCATTCATTTTCCTAGGACCGTGAGTTGGGGTAACTCTTATGGCCAGTGTACATCACGAAAAAAGCTAACTGATTGTGAGGTCACAATTTAAGGATTAGTATGAAGAAAAGATTTTCCCAAAACATTCCAAAAATCGTTATTCTATGACCTATGATAGCGATTCGTAGCACTATTGTATGTCTCAACACGTACAAATGACGCAACCAAGAAACCGATTTAGAGCGTGGAATGGTTTCTCACATTCTTTTTTCTGTGAATCTTTCCCACCAAATAGAAGGCTTTATTATCACTCTTTTTTGTGATATTTATTCTCGTTCCTTTTCCAAAGCTACTATTTCGTGACATGAACGCTGACTATCTGTCATTGCGGATTTGGGCTTGATTTTATGTGGTGTGTAAGGTGTACACATATATGAGCGAAAATAAACAGGGAAACAATTCCCATGAGGAGTTGGAATTTTTTCCTTCGGTTAACCGATCAATGGAATCACGTAATTAATGATCCATTTTGTTTGTTTATTCAGAATGCATCTGGAGCAATCTGGATCACAATAAAATTAGAACCGATCATCATACAGATTCATCCTAACCAAGTCTGTAAGACTGGTCCTACCCTGGTACTTTCATAGCGACCGACATGTCGTTCACCCAAGTCACTGTAACTAGAACCCTCACTAGTAACATGTGTTCCCAAACACTTGATGAACATAAACCATCTACCACCGACAGCTTATGATCATACCAGCACATATCCATACCGCTAACAAGAGTAGACATAGAAGTATCCATTGTGAATCTGTTCATTCTCGAGACTTAGTCAATCTATCACCAGTCACCTTGGGGCACCACTAGGATTGTTACCGTTTCCGCCTCATATACGTGCAAGCACACACGATAGGGCACATAAACGCTCTAGTACCAAAGTCGGCATTACATTTTTCATTTCTCTGACTGGATCGTTTCCTGGGCTGAGAGATCTTGAATTTTATGAGCTTCTGCTTTATCCTGGCACCCTATTTATATCACGAACGTTCCATCAGTCGATAATCCATTGTTGACGAGGTCTATTACTACTACTACTACTGCTACTACTACTACTACTACTACTACTACTACTACCACTAATAATAATAATAACAATTATTATTATTATTATAATACTACTACCACCCTTACTACTAAAACCACTACCATTGCTACTACTATCAACTATATTTTCACGTACTTAATTTCGAGCTGTGTGCCAAGCAAAATATTATGTAGTGAGGGAGGAATGAGCATACGAAATCATAGTGGGAGAGGGGGGGGGGGAGGGAAACGAAGGTGAAAAAGCAAAGTTCTTTTTTTGTTTTGTGGTTTGCACACTTTCCGCTTGTTTTGTTTTGTTTGTTTTTGTTCATGTTTGACTAGTACAATAGAAACGGATACACCCCTGCAACTGACTTCGGTTTCGAGCCATGTCTATCAAGGAGACAAGACAGTTTTCCTCGTGGTCTCTACGGTTCCATCCTGGCAACCGAGACGGCCCTACACGTGATAGACATTCCGTCAGTTTCTTCACTCATCTGCACCACGTTATTGCTTGTCCTCTAAGCTCTTTCTTCTAGTCAGGCTCAGGGAGTGCGAACAACGTGCAAAGCAGCAGGCTCTGGGAAGGCATCCTTAATACATGTTTTGGTCAGCGGAAACGAGGCTGCAACAAGGACTTTTCTAGGAAGGATTCGGCTGTGCCAAACACGAGTACGCACTTGATCGTTGCTTTGCTCCCACCAAACGCGAGCAATGCTACGTAAGCAGAGGGTATCGAACATAATCAGGCGACGGATATTATTATTATGAGTTACAACCATACAGCAGTACGTGGCACACCGTGGTATTATACACTTGGCTTTTCAAGGAAAAACTGATGTTGTGTCGAAGCCAAAGATGCCTGAGGTTCCAAAAAGCTAGCCTGGCCTTTGAAATGTGCATAGATATTTCCTCGCCCAAGCCGCCATTTTCACTAATACAGCTGCCTATGTAAACAAAACTTTCTGTAATCTCCAATCTTCCGTTGCTCAAGAGGAGAGCTGGTACATGCTGTCGCCAATCCTAGAGTAGCACCTCACACTGAGTGCGTGTAGTATATTCCGTATCGAACCATTTCAGTTACCTTGAGGTTCAGTAGAATTTGAGCGGGTGAGATATGAGAAGCGAGCAGGACAATGTCTTCGGCGTATTCCAGATCAGTGAGTCTGTACTCGGGGAGGAGTTCGACAGAATTTACTACGAGGCCTTCGATCGATTTCTTAAGGGCGTCTTCAGTTTCGAAGTTAAAGAGAAAAGGTGAAATAGGACACCCTCGTCGAACTCCACTGGAAACAAAAAAGGTGGGTGAAAGCTTACCATAAGCTCATACTCTTTCTGAAGTGTGGCGGTAGAGAGAATTTACGACTGATGCATACTTTCCAGGAACCTCATTTCTCAACAGGCATTTCCACAGGGCAGTCCTGTCAACCAAATCAGGAATACGTCGATGGTCTTTCTCCGGTATGCACGTCAATGCTCCAGCAGCTGACGGAGGATAAATATCTGATCAATGCGGCCTCGGCCAGGGCGAAACGCCACATATTCCTCACGGATTTGCTCCTTTCTGTGTGATGACAGTCTACGAAGAGCAACAGACCCTAGAATCTTTGAAGCAATCTAGATTAAGCTAATTCCCTATGATTGCCACTGATAGCTCCAAATCTTTACTTGAAGACGGGGACTATGGTCGATTCCATTCAATCCATGGGAACTTCCTCTTTTTCCCATATTTCAGAGAACATACGCATTAGCTCTTTCACCATATCGTAACCTGTCTCTTCGAATACATCTGGTGGTAGGCCGTCTTGGCCTGGAGCCTTGTGGCTCTTGAGGAGTGCTAGTGCACTAAAATTTCAGCTTCTCCGGGTGGATCTAGGGACAAGGACCACTGGACACAACACTCATCAAGAGGTATGGCAGTTTGCGCAACAGGCCAGTCGAACTGCAAATTAAAGTGTTCGGCCCTTCTTTCTATGCGTGGATGAAGATCGTGAAAAGACTTTCCGTCGGTTTTGCAAATTGTCTTGCTGAAACCGTGTCTTTTGGTAGAGGTGTTGTGGATAATGTGGAACAACTTTCGAGAGTTCCCGGAGGCAGCAGCTGATTCCATCTCAGCAGCGCGTTCCGACCACCAGTTCTCAAGGTCGTTTCTTAGGTTCTCAATGACCTCATGTTTTAGGGTCAGACGAGTTTCGTTGGAAGCTAGGTCCACGGGGATTGAACTGTGAATATCTGGAAGACGGAAGGAATTTGCGTATTAGTACTACTACTACTACCAGACTAATACTACCTCTGTTGCCACTAATAATAATACAATCAGACCATCTACTTGCTGCCGATGCAACTCCGACCAATGGTTAGAGGTCTATCATGTGAAACTCCAGGTTGAGTAATCGGGAGATCTTGCAAACCAGTAAACCGAGCAACGAAAACTGACTACTAACGATATGAAATTCGAAGCAACTATTCCCGAATTTGATACGACAGCCAAAATATATGAATCTTTCGATTCCATTATTTTATTGTCCTTTTCAAATCAGATGGTGCCTGTTTGTTTCAAAAACCTTCCCAGCCACGGAGGATTTCCGGCTGGACTGGATTTGAACAAGAAAAACATTTTGTTTGGGCTTCTGAATTCCCGGCAATTTAATCAACCGGGAGCACATATCATGAAACAGAAACCAAAAGACAAATATCTTTGATATGATATTATACCTAGCCTTAGTGAGGAAGAGAAAGAGCCAGGTTCAAACTACACGATTACTGGTGGTCGGAAATCTGTTTTGCTTACACAAGCGCATATACGCATAAACACGCGAGCATGCATGAGTACACACGTGGAGACGAAAAACCAGTAAGTTCATTTGTTCCCCCAAAAAGTTGTTTGCTCACGGAGTGGAATGAGGCTAAGTTCCCGTACACCCAGTTTCCGTGTGTTCCTTTGTGACTGTGATAGAACCGACCAAAATTAATGCTTGCGAAAGAACCGATGAATCGGCTTAGGGGATTTTCGCTCCATTGATGTGTGCGCGCATTTTTTGGGGTGAATAAACAGAATCTGGCATCATTTCTGGGCAGGTGATTGAATTTCCGCGTTGAGAGTGGATTTAGGTTCACGCTTTGCGCTTTGATTGTCTGCAACTCGTCAGACACGTGCGAGGTGTACCGGTGATTTGAGACCGGAACAAGACAGTTATTTGTATTCTAGAAGGCTCAAACAAAACCAGAATTTCAATGTTACCTCAGGCTTGCAGTTTATTCTTTTGTAATTGGCGTTTCCAAATAATAGTTTCTATGAGAATTTCCGTACAGGAACCACGTTCTTATCTTTCCACATGATTTCCTAATCGAATTCTACTCCACTCTTGCTTCAAATAAATCAGGAAGACGCTGAAGGATTTTTTTTCACGTGACAACCATTACACTGAGGCCCCCGAATATCTTTGCATGACTGTGAATAGAAAAGCACTTTTGGAGGTGGATGAAAAACACTACGTTTTATGTGATTATGATTATAAATATGATGATTACGACTATGATTAGTTTTCCCCATATATCCTATATTTTGTGATTATTTTCCTCTTAAAATAAAACCTCACTACTTCCGAATAAGAATGCGGCAGATTAGAATCTGCCGAGAGTAACCATCAACAACACCATTCGAACCCGAAATTCTATGGTCGTGAGTTTGGCATTTCCAAGCTTTTGACCAGCAGTGTCAATATGAAACTGAAAAACAATTTTTCAAATCTCCCTATTCATGCGATACAAACACGATCTGTTATAAAAACACTAATTCACTCGGTACATCTACTGAGTAGTCGTGATGTGTTGCCTCTTGAAGCCTTGGCGCTGATTAGTACTTCCTTTTTTATTTAATAATGGTACAATATTTTAGGAGGGGGTCTCGGTTACCTAGAGTCTGCCAATTGGAAAAAATGACTGACAGCTGAACCACAGTTCGAACACGACAGAGAAGGGCTAAAAGCCGCCAGCATAGCAACCACTAATATTCGTTGAACAAGAAAGCTCTGCAAAGCGCGATAAACTTGCTTACTAGCACAAAACATACACTATCTCATTCACCATCCATTCAAGGACAACGAAGCATTTACTAGTACCACTCTACAACCATTTTGCTTGTGAATGCTTTGAATGTGTCCAGCTTGTAGAACATAACTGAACACTCTCAGATGACAGCAAATGAACAAAACGAGGACAGTCCGGCAAGACAGTTTAGAGTATCACAGATAGAAGCTAAATCCGTCAGAACGGTGTAAATTACTTGTCCATAGAGATGACACAATGAAACCGGAAATGTTGCCTTATGCTGGATTCATTAACCACAACAGATTTGTGCTCAAAAGCACCGGATCTTCCCCATGATAGTGAAAGTACAGAGCGAATTTGTTGGACTCTCGATTCCTTCACTATAGATACCTCGATTTTTAACCCTTTTTATTGCTGGCCATGAGCACACAACTTCCGGTGACCTTGGCCCTTGTTGTTAGCTAATCTGATCATGACACTGCTGGACTTATTTTTCCATGGGTAGCCACTTGCCCGAACCCATGTTAGTCCGATGCACTCAGGTTACAGACTTTTGCTTACCATGCGATCTTCATGTGTCTCATACCTTTGTACTCATTTGCGGATACGACTGCATTACCAGATACTATAACAAAGCAATGGCATTTTGGAACTCGAATGCGGATGCGAAAAAATCTCATAAGTAGGACGGAAGCACAGGCGTGGATAAAACACATTCCTAGCAGGATCCAAAATGGGATCAACGGAAGATACTGTGTAAGCCAAAAGGTATGCGAGACAGCAGAATCACCATTGGCAGGATATATCTTAGCAAATACCCACAAGGCCGATCGTGGCATGTCGTTTAGTATACTTTATGCCAACTTGAGTTCCCGAATTGTAAATCTGATGGTGGCGGCACCGATCAACAAACGGAAAATCACTCTATACCAACCAAAAGATATCTTTGTCTCCCTGGCTCTTCCTTGGCGATTGAATTTGGACTTGCCTATAGAAACCAGTGAATTCTCCACAAAAATACAGCTGTATGTACTCATCATTCTGAGGCAGGTATTATTTGAGATTCGGCAGAGTGATTCCGAGACTAAGTCGTGCCTTCTCGCTACTCCGTGTTTTCTCTTCGAAATTCTATCAATAAAAGTGTTTCGAACTTTCGGCATATATAACGGATATATTGGCTGGACTATCGCGTCCGTATGATTTTTTTGTGGTTTGCATGTAATTTTGTTCTCTTTCTGAAAGCCTGGGGAGAATAAAAGCATCTTGCGAATGGACCGAAGAGATTGGTGTTGCAGTGATCCCACCTAGAGGTTGACACATAATCAACGTTCAAATTCGGCTACCGATGTGCCATGCGTATCAAATAACATTCAAGTAAGGCAGATCGTAACAGAAAACGTGACTCTTGGTGGTCATCTGGTCCAGTGATCAGGCTACCACCTGTCGGTGCTATTACCGTGGGCCTTCGTAGCCAGTGGAGCATGCCCGTTCCACTTTACTCACGCAGCAGTAGCCAGTTAAAGTCTTAACAGTTAAGGTGTAATCCGCACAAACCGAAACTGCTGATTAACTTAGGGAAGGAATATATATGGCGACCGCGCGTTACCCTTTATTCCTAACCTGCTAGGTAATGCGGCAGTGTTAATAGCGGTAGAAATAGCGTACTAATCCACAAGACGAGCCTAGTGACTCGGCTGTTTATAGAAAACCAATACCAATCAATTGTCACAGCACCGGTTATCTGTATAACATCTGTCCAGTTGGCTTGAAGATGCTCGCTATCCTGTCGGAGGATACATTCATGTGGTCCGCATGCCTTGCTTCACTTCATTGCTTCTAGTCTGTGTGACACAATAACATTTGTTTTCTGTCCACGAATTTCCATAATTGGTCTTCAAGCAATTAACTACTCATTCAGTGAGTTGAAGGCATGCTGCTGCACTACAGTAGTAGCATGAGCCATAATAGTTGTGGTAGTAGTAGTAGTAGTAGTAGTAGTAGTAGTGGTAGTAGTAGTAGTATATCCTACCTCGGCTTCAGAACAACCATGGGGTCAAAGCAACAACAACAGGAAATATTACGGAGTCGGGAGGGGATTAAGAGTCAGAAAAAGGATTCCAACAAGTAAAAGGAAATTTTTTCAGTATTTTTACCTTACAACTTTTGTAATTTTTTTTGTTTTTCCATTGTTATGGGAACCTGGAAGTAACCAGACAAGCCATACGGCATTCAAGCCACTAGATTCGGTTCCGAGTCATGTCTCACAGCGTCTATGACTAACGACAATCATTGTCTTTTGGGCTCCAACCAGGAAGGCGGGAAGCACCAACCGAAGTCAAAGCCGAAGCAGCAGTTCAAGTAATAAAGTTAGTACCATCAATTGCACGGTATCAGTAATATTTGTAGTTGTGGTGTTACGGGTGATACTATTAGTAGCAGTGATAACAGTATTATCGGTATTACTGTTAGTAGTAGTAGTGGTATTGATAGTAGTGTAGATCTGTCATCAGTCGGTGCTCTATACACTTTCTTTTTAGTCATATGCACGTAGTCACTTGCCTAATTCATGGTGGGGTAGTTGCATGCACTCCAGTCTCTGTGATTCCCATTATTTCATTTCCTTTTCATCAACAGACTGTGGACATCATAAAACTAGAAATACGTTTGAATAGTTAGATGATGGAGTCGTTGAACGCTGGTGACTATTGGGTCCTAGGCTGTAAGCGAAAAAACACTGAATCATGTTTGGGCTATAGTACAACAAGAGCTCACCTGCGAATAATATTCATGGTGTACTTATAATTTTACGCACATAAACAGAACTTCCATTTCCACCGTTAGCTTATATTTTCAAAAACTGGATGCCTTTGAATGACGTAACAGGGTTAGTGCGAAAAAATGACGTTTAGCTGTTCCCATGTGTCTTTATCATGAGAGAAACGGACAAGGATTCAATCCGATACAAGGTTGTCGATCGTTCAAACCTATTAGGACGGGTGAATCGGATCGGTCTACTTTTATTCCACCTTTTCGAACCGATTAAACTCAACCAGGTGTCCCGTAACGGAGCCCGAGGGTCAATCGCGTTCTACGTTAGCTTCGTTTGCATATATTATCTGATCTCACCAAATTCACGCGCACTTTACTCAGCCAAACTAATTGAAAAATAACTCAGAGTTGGATGTCCTCGTTCCATTTCAGAGTCCAGTCAACCCTAAGTGACATCCCAACGAAGTGATTAAGTCGTTTTCACGACTCTTCTTAAGTGGGCGAATTGACCTGTGCATGTGTTTGAGAGAGATAGAGATTTTCCTCAGTCAATCATTTGATTAGCTAGCTGAGAATTTCCGTGCCCATGGGTGGGTTTGAAGTTAGAACGCACATGGGTTTGGGGTCACAGTGGTACCACGTTCCTTTTCCACTCTATACTTTTTCTTGTGTGTCCTGAAAACGATTATCAATCTTATCTCATCCGACGCAGTAGTTGGTTTCTTTAAAATCTCGTCTCTATGCCAACCTTTGAATGAACCCCTACTGGACAAGAACTGAGCGAAATTTGTGACCATACATCTGCCAAATAAAGATGAACTTTCAGAGAACAAATGGAAATAGTCACGTTACCCTAATAATTTTGATTGCTTTTTTCGGTTTGCGGGAGAGGGGGTGCGGGAGCCTAGTATAGAACAGCAAGGGTGAACTCCATAGCTAAATGAAACTGCTTTACTGTGTAATTAAGTTCATATTTGGAGTTTGGACTGGTGCACGACACTTGCAAAAAATGTGTTAGACCGTCAGATGAGAAACTGTTTTGGAAATGTGCAAAACGACTCGGAGATGATATGTAACCAAGGGATCAAATCAAAGCCATAGGGCAAACAGTAAAAAAAATGTTCCCATTTTCGAAGATTCCCTAATAAAGCTAACCAGAAAAGCTGTGGGATCAACAATGCACTTGTCATGCGGAACGTTTACTAATGAGTACAATCGAGTAAGGACGATCTTCCCACAAAGCTTCGTTGCATCCCACGCTAACACTATTCAAAAAGAACAATTCTCTGATCGAAAACATAACTTCCCCGGCTCAGATTTACGCACAGAATTCAACAGAAATAGATTGCACGATGTATTCCGGACCATTTCGCTGCATCTTCATTTGTGCATTTCGCAGTCAAGGTGATCATTCATTAATAGGAAATTGAAAGTTCTCGTGTGACCAAAGGTTAAAGTAAACAAACACATTCATACAACTAATTTTAAGAAATAAAAGGCACGTTACTAGGGCAAAGTTAACTGTGTTATCCATTCTCGCTGTTTTCGCAGTTGGGGCGTTCACCGTCACTTATGTCACACGTAATCAACGAATATTGAGATACTCGGAGGCACTGGCAATTAACCATGGTCACCCCCAGCTGTGCAAACAACGAGTATGGGTAACTATGTTAACCTTGCCCTGGTAACGTGCTTTTTATTTCTTATAATTAGTGGTATGTATGTGTGTGTTCACTTCAACCTTTGGGTCACATGAGAGCGTTCAATATCCTATTTATAATTGATCACCTTGATTGCGGTATGCATTAGTGGAGATGCACCGAAATGGTCCGGACTACATCGTGCAATCTAATTCTATTGACTTCTGTGTTCACACTATTTGATCATTTCCCGTCTTGCAGTAGTGGTAATGACGGGCTTCCACTAGTTGAGAATTGTGGAACAACTGAAGGATTTATTTTCCGAAATCACTCGCAAACTGAGTCGTTGACCCCGACGGGATTCGAACTCAAGCATGGTTGCCACCCATGTTTTAATACCGCGAGTGCCCCTTCAGCTCAGCTACGAGGCCATGCCGAAGAGCAGTTGACTTTCCGTGCATAAACCTCACAGTTTACCAGCCCGAATTACATTAGCCCATAGCATCCGCCACTGTGATCTGGCAGGATTTTCCCCGGTGTATTAACCAGCGTCCAACAGTTCAGTGCGTTGAGCCGGAGTCAACGACTCTTTCACATTTGGATCACTGTGCAAACAATTTTCCAATCTACCAAACCCCAAAGTATAACTCAAGGACTGATTCGCAAATGAGGGAGGGGCAATTTGTAACCGTTGGTGAAAGCTGAGCTTGGCTTTTAGGTCACAAATATTTCATCACCCGTCGACGTGACATCATCAGTGCGCAGGTGAGATCACCTCGACTGGTGATAAAAGTTTGCTATCTAAACGCCAAGCTGAGCTTTCACCAAAGGATACTAACCACCAACCTGAGCTATAAAATCACCAATACTCAAAATCTTTGGGAGGAGCGATTGTTTTATGAGTAGTATAGATGGAGGGTTATCCGAACCCGAACCGGGGCTTTGATGCATGTGAGAACCTGAATATATTTTCATTTGAAAACCGCCTGGCCGCAATATGATCATGGTGGAACTGTGAAGATGCAGTCCCAAATAACAACAAAAAAGCTCACATTGAATAAAGAACTAATCAGTTATGCGTACAAATCGAAGATTTAGGTTCACTTTGATTGAAAATAGGCTAATATTTCGCTCAAGTTAATTTCAGCAGTGCTTCTATGACGATATAAAGTTGAACAACAATGTACTGTTAACTAATTAGCATTCAAGACCACTTTGTGGCCGAAAAGAATACTCCTTATCATGGTTCAACCGGGATTCCTGTTCGATGGTCTGAACTGAAGATGATCGTTAGTTTCGTGATCAATGATTCGTACGGTCACGCTGATTGTTGAAAGAACAGTCATTCTGGCGGGATAGGTTCAAACAGAAGCCGTCTTCCAACAGACTGGGTTGGGTTTTCAGTTCAAACCGCGTTGTATGCATTAGTGGACAAGTGAAATCCTGTTGACCGATGGAACAGCTTGGGGGGGGGGGGGTTCCATCAACATAACAAACAGAAGGAAAAGAACAAATTAAAAAAACAGCAGCATACAATTAGAGCACACCGTTGTGAAGGGAGCTGTCCAATCAAACGAAAGGCGAGCAGTCTGATCGATTGGACACGGCCAAGAAGCACTAAAGTGATGATAATTTGCCGAATAACAGCCCGTTTATTGTAAACCAAGCTTTTGAAGGACACTATTTATTGTTATGATAATCATTATTGGTGTTATCATTATTACACTCGCTTCAGCACGTTTTTATCATGCTTTAAAGCAGTCCAGAAAAAATTGAGAATGGTCCTACACATCAAAAACGGGTAAGTGATGAGATAAAATGTCATCCCTGATTGCTAAAACTCGAGCAAGAAAGGGAACTACAGAATTTCCTTACAGTGATGATTTAGATAGAACATAGAACGGGTTAGGTGGTGTGATTAGCTCAGATAAAGATCACAGTGCAGTGGATGTGAACAGTCCACAGTGGTCTTTTCGGCAAAACGAAGCATATGCTATTACGTGCTTAACACGCAAGTATGACATGAGGTCTCTCAAGGCTATACCAGAGAGAAAACTGATGATGCGCAAGCCAACGCAGCAAGGGATGTGCTTTTTTCAACAGACAAAGGAAAATCCCGGGAGAACAGTGTATAACTATGGTCTATGTACACTGTTGTACGAAGGAAGAAATAGTGAATTGCAGAGTACTGAACTGTGGTAGTTTACGAATTTGGATAGGACAATCGACGAAATTTCATAAACTGAAGACCAGTGCAAGTTCTCTTGTAAAGTTACACCGATAAATTTGACATGGATTACACGTACAAGATGGGTGGGTTTACTGGTGATAGTGTCTTCTATAAAGCTCGGTTGCAAAGTGGGGGGCATGCACTCTCAACATCTGGCATTGTTTAACAAGAGACCAGTTTGTTCAGAAACGTTTTGGATGTGTTCGATCTCTTTGGAAAGACGATTTAAGTGCTTTGCAATTGGTTTGGTAATATAGTCGGAGAATAAGTATGGAGAAAGAATAGGACCTAGAAGGACATCAGTACTGCTCAAAGGATGTCTCGAAACGATTCAACCCCCACACCAATGATCAAGTTACCTCCAGTTAATAATGAAAGGTTTGTCATCGATAATGCTGTGCTCTTTGAATGATGAGAGGAGATTGTGATTGTCAGCTACATCAAGCACCAGTATTCAAGGTCACTGGGTAAATTACTCCATAGGAACACCAACATCATTTGAGGTTTTCAGTATATCTTGGACTTGGATATTTTCTACCAGTGATTCCTGAGCACCTACAACAGTCCCGTAAAGAACACCTGTAGAGAAAAACGACGTGGATTGATCGAGGAAGCGTAACACGATCATTGTGGACATGGAGGACAGTAGTAACGTTGTGAACCTATCGGTTTTACCGCTTTTATTCAGTCTTTCGTATGATAACTCTCAATCTTGTCGCATCGTTTCCCAGTCATGCACGTTAGACGGTACCATAATTGCCTCCAATTCGCTCCATAAGACACACTCAGATTCGATATGTTGTTATCCATTTCTTTACCATGTGAGTTTTTACATCATATAAATTGTGACGTCATGAATATGAATTTATAAAAACGACAGTTACTCGCCTCAACCTGAGCTTCTTGTTTGTTAGTTCTCAGCCTATATGTGTTTTAGGACTGAAATCTGGGGGCTTGACCACAGAAGGAACACATCAGAAGGTATGTTTGTAGTCTGTGCAAACAACCAAGCGAAAAAAAGAATGAGTAGTAAATAGTATCTCCGCTTCACTCATGAGGGATCAATATTTTCCAATTGTGCACGAAGCATCTAACTTTAAAAACTTTCACACACGAAAGTTCAGGCAATATGGGGAGACCAAATCGATATTCTTCTTATAGATGAGTTTCAGCCCACGTTCTCGAGCGTCTTGAAGGTTGACAACCCTTTTAGACAACTTTCAGTTTTGGGAACAGACGAGTCTTTTTTTCAGTTCCAAGACAACTGACTGGTCTTGAGTGTCCCTCGTACTGTTGTGAAATGCAGACTTTATGTACGTGCCGTTCCCAGTTAAGGACAGAGTATGTACCGGAAGTTTCAAGTGTCACCGGAAAATAAACTCGGAGTTCATAACGATAGCCTACTTGAGCAAAATCTGAAGACAATACGGAGACATCAGCAATGAGGAGAGGATGAGAATGACGTCATTTGCTCGTAGAGGTGAAAAAAGGAAAGTTTCCATCTCGTCACCTTGGCACCAACAGCAAGACGTACAAGAACACAGTTGCAACTGATTGGGAAAAGGCGATGAGCCACACTTCCTACGTTCGATGTGCATTCATGTTTGTCACGAAAGTGTAACAAAATGAAATCACTCGACAGACTTCCATATAAAGTCAGTTATCTCAAGAGAAACTTTTCGTGAAGCCATAAACAACATAATGGTGACCGGTTAAAGAGCTTTTAAGCTCAGTATATCTATTGGCCTAAAGTTAAGATTCAAGGCTCAGCACCTACGAGTACAGACTAAAAATCATCATACAAGGCTGAGTATTGTTGCCATAAATTTGAGTAAATACGCGAAAACCTGTAGTCTCAGGTGAACACACACACATGCACACTGTTGAAAGACGTCGTAACTCACCGAGTTTAGATGGTTTTCTTCCCCGCTTTACCAGGCACAAATACGGGACCCCGGTTAGCTCAGATGGCCACCCCGGGATGCGCGGGAGATTCGTGGTAACAGCTGTTATGTTTTTTCTTTAATTCAAGTTTGGGTTCCACACTGGATTCGATTAAGGTTGTCTTGTACAACTACAATGTCATGCTTTACTACACAGTGTCATAGTGACATCGAAAATTGATTTATCTGTTCGGAGTATATCCGATGGACATTAGGCCGATGGATTCAATTTACTCTTATTCACCGTTTCTCCCTTTCGGGTATAAATCCCTTCATGCCCCGTAGTCATAGAACGGGAAGAATAATTTTACTCGTCAAAATGTGGTCCAGAAAATTTCCTTTTTTTAATGTTTCCTCGAATGTACTGTTTCTTGACTTCACGCCCTTGCAAATCAGGTTGATCTTTTGTTTCTACAGGAAAAATGGAACCATAGTAGCTAACCTGAACCTCAGTTCACGTGGGAAATGTGATAAATATGTGCTCTACTGGTAGTTGTGCTCTGATCCATGAGAAAGGATATGCGGTTAAGGCATGAACCTAGCCATTGTTCTTTTACAAGTTGGGATACGATTCAGCCTACGGGACAAATGTTGAATTTATTCGGGTATGATGATTCGCTGGCCAAGCCCTAATAAGGGTCCACGCATGGAAGCCTCACCTTGCTGCCCTATTTCTTGCGGTCTACCAGCTAAGTCACGTGGTCACGCCTAATGGGACTTCGGATACGTCACAGCTGAGTATACCATTTACCCGCTCTCATGAAAGACACATTGTGATAATGTAGTTCTTGATCGAGTAAGCAGTATGACTTCTTTGGTGTAGCCTGGTGCCTGAATTGGTTTACGAATGTACAGCTGTGATCTCATGTGAATGGTACGAAGAGTGTAAAGAAGAACATTCCATTTTTAGAATCACAGGTTGATTCTTCTCACGTTATTTTGTCGATTGACAAGGCTAACCTTCAGAATGAACCTATCCATTTTACTATGCCATCCGGTGGTCCATCAGTGTAACTGATTCATAAGTCCATGCAGCTGCATTCATAAAGTGTAGCTAAAATACTGATTATTCCGGAAAAAATGAACTTTGATCATCACACCGTTTCACAGTTGCTTAAGACCAACTGATAAAGTTCGGTAAGTCTAACAATCATAGGAGATTACGTGACGGGATTTCAAATGCCGTATTACAAATAAGAATGGCTGGAGAAGTTGGAAAAATCGTGTACGATGATCGTTTCTTACTTTCTGGTACCACGCGTTTAATTGATGTTGTCATCAGGAGGGTTTAATTCCTTACGACAATATGACATCAACAAGATCATCCAAAATAGTCCGCAAAACAGATAATTTGCTACTGAATTATATTACAGGTGACTCATTATCTGTACAATTACGCATCATCTAAAGCGAACGTTCAACCCCCATTGACGCCGATGGAAGCACTTTATGGCTGTTTTGTTCTCGTTAGAAATTATCAGCAGTGCGCATATCTACCGAGCCTCCACTGAGACTCGAACCTAAATTGCGTGCTTGTGAGTCACGTGCACACACACAAATTACTGCTACGCCTGCGGGGCTGGCTCCAAGCGGTTTGTCTAAAGTTAACAGTACAAGATTTAGAGCCCTTAGTATAGTTATAATTATAATTGTTATTATTATTATTATTATTATTAGATTTTTGCGAGCCATGTGGCTTACTTTCATTTAGAAAGGGTTGTTCATAAACTAAGACGATAAAAATGCAAATTAAAAACTATCAGTAAGTAAGAACTCTGATAGGCAGTGCACTCATCAATCTCGAATCCAAGTTAGTCAGCCAACACAACTAATCTACAGAAGGATCAAACGAAAACAAAGTGCATCTGATATAGCCATGGTTATCTTGCATCTACAAAATTAGAAAAGCAAATGAGGACAAACCCATGGAAGATTTAGTTAACTGTACCACGCGGCAACAAATGACTTTCACGAGTCAGAGAATCTTATGTAATGCAAAATCCACTTGCATTTTTCACATTAAAAACCCGGGTGCCGCGAACCGGCAACCCCCCGCTTATCGGGCAGACACTCTACCACCCAAGCCATCGCGGTCCAGACGATCGGGTGTGAATGAAGCAGGTGAATAATCGGTGATGTGCGAACCACTATTCCAGTGATACACAGAAACTGTTCTAGTTTTCAATGTGAAAATGCAAGTGGATTTTCCACTACATAAGATTCAGTCTCCTCGTGCCAACAATACTTTCCGTGAATCACAGAATCATTGATGAATCGGTGAGAATGGAACAGACAGCTATCACGCCTACCACCCAGTTCATGGCTTGTGTTGGGCGTCAAACTCATACCTTCTAGGGATCAATAGTCAGCAGCCCCAAGTATCCAGTCTAACATGTATGAACATTTCTGTGCACTTATGTTCGAACAAATTTGTAATTTGAAAGCCGATTTGGGGGGGAGAGAGCTGATTTACCGGTATTCGTTATGAATGATCCCAGAGTGGAAAATAGCATGACACCACTGAGCGATATAGAACTTTGTGTGGTAGAAAAATGAGTTTGGGGTTGGAAGCCTAAACCACAAGTGGTTGTTTCTATTATTCTTCAACTGCTCAAAATAATACCGTAGGTGGACAATATTGTAAGTGTGAAAACTAAGTATGTGTAGTGTACATGACAAAAAATCAACTCCCAAATACTTTCGGACTGGGAAAATCCCATCTCATGAGGATATCTCTCGTGTCCTCAGAAATGGTTTTATGTTCGCTGCAAACAATTTGTTCGGAAAAATTTTACCGATGGGCAAACCGGTATGATTTAACCTCCACCGACGGATAGCAAAGTGGAAAGTTTGGAAGGTATTCCGTGGAGCACCTAGTGATTCCTCTGCTGATAGCAGGTTTGCGTAAACCACTCAAAGATGGGATAAAATTCCGTTAATAAAACAAAACAGAAATGATCAGAAGATCAGTGATAGACGTACAGATGTGTGTGTATGTGTGTAACAGAGAAAGAGAGAAAATCGTCACTAGTCAATGGTACTCTAGAAGCCATAAAGATTTGTTTTATTTAGTCTAGATTCCCATGTAAAAACTCATATCCAAAAGCATGTGTGAAATTTTGTTCTCGCGCATCTATACCGCGCCCATGAACGCCAAAGTGGTTGATCCCCCATCATTTCCCACTGAACTATCCGAACTCGCGTGCACTGTAGGTCATCGGAAGCATTCTCCTCTCTTTGCCAAATTCACCTGGCCGTCACAGTACAGGTCCCAGTTCTGTAGGGAATGCATCTTTGTGAATTCGAAATCCCTTTCACCAAAGTTCTGTTTGATTGGAAAGAAAACGAATAAGCGGTAGCATGAGACAGAATTTTGCGGTTTGCTGTCAGTTGAGGTCCTTTTTATTACGTTCAAACCATTATTGCTAACGACACTATGACACGAACTTCATTCATAAGCAACGGCAATCGAAGTCCTGAAGCGGTATTTTGATCTCGAAACACCGATGAAGTCATAACAAAGTGAATACGAATGCACGTACTGTCGCTATTGTGGTGATTCTTTTCCCCTCGACATTTTAACTCCAATATTTATAAAACGAGCGGTATTTTGCTATTTTCGAAGCACACAAAACAAGCCTGTTTTACTGCAGCTTGGTCCCAGTTGGTAATTTCTAAAATTGAACAAGTTTGTTGACAGGGAGGAAAATCCGTCACAGTCTTGGATGAGAAAAAGACCGTACTCTATCAGGATAACACGCAGTAACCAGGTGACGCGAATTACATGTATTGAAATCTACTCGCCATGAGAAATTGTCACCACTGAAGGAATTTGATGTGCCTCAGTAGTCTTTTCTTTCGTACGAGTAGCCTTCGATCACCATGGCAACGTTTCCATGCGAAGCACAATATTCGTGTTGTGGATAGAGTAAACTGTTTGTAACCAATGCTCTTTGCGTTAACACAAAACAAAGCGTGAATGGCCCCCATTGCTGGGTTGAAATTCCGCAGGGAGTCAACGGTTATTTATAGCTGAACCAATGTAACAAAACAAACCGCCTAAATTAAGAAACATTTCACGGGGTGAACAGTGAACAGTATTGATTAACAATGTGACATACCACAGGCTCTTCCAAAAACGAACTTCTCAGGATACGCATACCAGTCCCCGCCGATCAACCCATTTTTCATATGGTATGGATGTGTGAACCCGGCTAAATCTGAGGTTTAACCTCAGCCTCTACTGTCCAATCTTTCACGAGTCCACAGTAAGTTTCGCGACTGGAACATCATAGGTGCCCTAGCGATAAAAAACATATGGACTTTTGGAAGCACTAAGATGGATACATTTTTCAGAAAACCTACCCTTTTCACATCTCTAAAAGCTAATACCTTATCTAGCTGAATGCTCCCGAATCCAAACATCACGCTCCCTTACGAGAAAGAGAGGGAGAGAGGAGAACAAATGATCCCGCACAATTTAATGTTCATCGAATTCCCATTCGTGATATTCTTGACACCGATCGGATACAAATTTTGCCGTTGGCAACTATCGTGAAGTACGTCGGTCACGATTACTTGGTTTATTAGATATGACCAGATGGTTCGGTTCTTACACCTCCCCTCCTCCACACACGTGATCGTTGAGAAGTCCGTTCAAGAACCCCCTTCCCTCCGCACTCCGAACATATGGCAGAAAATTAATCCAATTACCAGACAGAAAAAGGGTCCGGGCAACTTTTGTGCACTAAACCGGAGTACTGGAACAGCTAATATTTCCTCCGCTCCTGATTTGTGTCAATGAGCTCAATTATTGGAAATTTTTTCGTTGGAGAGCGATTTTAATTGTAGGGAAAACGTTACCCACACTGACTACCACAGTAGAAGCTGTGTATAAAGTAACGCTTGTGATAAGCATGAAAATTTTCCCCGTGGGTGATGAGAGTGACAATATTTGGGACCGAGTTCTCTCGTTGTTTCGACTAGACATCCTCTCATCGCAAATCATTTCAGGTGTTCAACCTCTTGTTCCACATTAGTTGAAACAGATTTTTTCCAAACTGGTTAAAGCACGAAGTTAATTCTATAAATCGGATATTCTACTTGTATGTCACAAAGACTATTCTCACTGATCCGATTGACAGAGCAAAATGCGTACCAATTTTAATTGGCCCGTAATATCAGAGAACAATTCCATCGACTGCTGTTTGCTGTTGCGGCAGGTTTGCAGCTGGACATTAAGACGTTCGCTTGTTTTTTATATTTCCATTTTATCCCATGATGAATAATGATCATTGGGTGGGTTTACAACAGGCTTCCCAAAAGGACGAGCTTTTTTGATTAACTTTAAGCAAATCACACGAGAAACGTTGCAAATTGCTCACAGGGCAATGGTGGTTGTGCTAGGCAGGCAAACTTTCCCATGAGCAATGAAAATGACGGTGAATGTGACGGAAGGTTTTGGGTGATACTGTGCCCTCACTGTTGCCTCGATACTTGTGGAAGACACTTACTTTTGTTCCAAATTTCGCTATTGATACTTAATTCAATGGAAGCTGGCAATACTGTGGTGAGTGGTTATGATTAGTCTTTTTACGGTTCGACTTCGCCTCCAAAATATTTTTTGGAAAGAAATGTTGGTGTTCTTCTGAGAATAGACAATGGCAGCAGTGGGAAGAGTCCTGTCAGCCACTCTATGGTTCGTGATGTCAGGCAGTGGCCATGGGTTTTTTCTAGTAAACTCGTAAAATATGAATGTTTCACTGATACTTCAGTGGATTCGATCCATCCGTTTGAAGTCTTTCAGGTTTTCACCGTCCTTCTCATATACTGCTCTAGGCTTCATTTAATCGAAGTGGCTGGCAGAATGAATCTCTCTCTGAGTAAGCTTATTTGGTGTGTCCTTTACTCCATGCCAACCACTTGGGGGCCTTTCGGTACCTGGAAAGGGGTCCTAGATATCCTAACACTGATTTCTTAAATACGTTGGATAATATGGCTAGATAATGTGGCCACTGGCGTGCTTACATCCAGAAACTTTCTCAGCAGATTGAGACTACTGTTTGTGGTTCTTACCCTAATTGTTTCATATTCTTGATTATTCTGATTTCCGATGGAGGTTCTTCGTGAGAGATGCCAGCCAGAACCAATGCATTCGGCTTTTGGTTACTTGTTGAGAACTCTGAATGCGTCACTCTCGGTGTAGACACTTTCAGGGCATTTCGAAGGGGTAAAGTCAGTGGTGGTCATGTGGTTTAGAACTTCGGATTACCACCTCAGAGGTCAGAGGTTCAAACACCCGCCGTCACCAGTTACTTTGGTGGTAGACAGTAATCCACCTTCGTCCAGATCGTTACCACAACTGAACTACTGAGACCTCATGTGGTTCTTCGCCGATCCAATTCTCAGGATCTGATTGCCGGTTATCACCAGTAGTGCAGTGGGCCCTCGTGACTATGGGCTGTATACCCCTTCTATCGCACTCATGCGTAAGCACGTAATGAGAAAACTGATATGGGTCCATAAAGTTGTGATATTCTGACAAATATTGTGACCACACTCTGGAATTCGGTCTGCTTTACAGTTTTGCAATGAACAACAGAGGATTTTCTACGATTTTCATTACTTTTATATGGCTAGACTTAAGAACGCTCCATTCTAACTATATGAAGGAAATCAAGAAATTTTGATGGCCAGAATAATACCTACTTTTGGGCTGTCACGTCATAATCAGACTCAACTTTTAAATGCTGAAATTTCAATTGAGACTAGATGTGTTTTTAAGGCCGTTTTTTCTTCTTCGGAGGTTATTTTATCAGATGCTATGAGGTCAGATTCACCCATTATTCTTATCACCCGTGAGGGATCGTAAATCTCCCACTGACCGCTTCATCCATGGACAACAACAATGGAGGGCGCAAAATCGTTTTCAGTGATTCCTAATTTTGCTTTTGTAAATAGTATACTTGAAAGTAGTGTGGCACGCGCCAGACCATTCAACACCACCCCTTCCCACCTATTGTAATGATGACCAACGACCAATCAAATGCACCACTGTCACCAGCATGAAGTGCAAAAGCAAGATCAGCCATCACTGAAAACAGGTGTTTACTCTTCAACATAGTATCTCCAGTGTGACCATTGGACTATTCATACCACATCATATTTAGTCGTCAGATCAACACACAAGAATCAGTGTTTCTATCACTTGAAATAGAAGGTCATTGGAGAAGCGGACAATCAACACAGTCAAAGCTTGCTGGAACAGGGATGTGATTGGTTAGTTTGTGGGACGACCTTTGGTCGTATGTGAAGACAGTGCTCACGTACTCACGACACATGGGATGAGACTGTCGTATGCATCGACCTCGCACGAATAAAAACGGTCGTAAACCAGGTCACAGCGATCCCTTATTGCAATTATTCTCGTCTGAACTGTGATCAGTTTAGAGTGCTCAAGTTTGATTGCCAAAATCACTTTCCAAAGATAAATAGTTAAGGCTCGAGACTTTTTCTGCTAGTTGTTACTTATTACTATTGATGGATACATGTAATTAAACCGGACAGGGTGATGAGAGTGGAAACAACTTGCCACTCCTGATCAAGATCGCTGTCCGGTGGATGAAAATCCCCCTGAATAATGGCTAAAAACAACAGGATAGCCTTCTCTAAAATGAATGGTAACGCTGTGATTCTGTTTTTCGACTTGTCTCTTCAAGACTGAAAAGGCAGTGTATCTTGATGATAGAGAAATTCATGAATGAATTCGTCTTTTGCACCGAAAAACACTTGTCGACTATTGCTGAAAATGTTTGCTCCAGGCTTTCAAGTGCTTATCATACTGAAATGGGTTTGTGAAGAAATCTTTAATTCTTTCTAATCACGAGCCCTTTTTGTGTATTGAAGCTGAAATCCATTCGAAGCGTATCCAGAAAATGATGTGCATGTGCTATGTAGCATGTAAGCGTTTAATTTTCAGTAATACAGGGTAGTCGGAAATGATGGTAACCAGAGGTGGCAACTGAGAAGTCGATTGCATACCATAATTTCCGACAACGCCGTTACCGAAAAGTAAATACTTACAAGAGCACTTTTATCATCAATCGGGCAACAAACGAATCCACATATTGATTTATCTTCAAAGGATCCTTTATATATCCCAAACCTTTATCCTGGTTTTCCGGGCTGCAAATTTCCATGTTCATATACGTTAGATGACTCAATAACTAGCGTTTATAATGCCGTGGAAAGAAGCTTGGTAAAGATATATATTATAGTATGCTGGAGCAGTGAACTCCCGCGAAGTGATGCGCTTGTTCGGTCTAGAAAGACAAAACCTCTGAAAACCCCATGAGTGTCTCACCGAGTTTCCACAGTTGCAATAATCAAACTCCTATTCATATACCTAAACAACAGCACAGCAAGTGGTAGCCTAAAATGTGTCTACCCATAGCTCTATCTTCAGTGGCTTTGAAACTTGCTAAATGCGCTGTGCTATCTCCTCTACAACCACAGACAAAAGCCCAACCAACGAGTCACAATTTGCGTACCAACCCAAGTGATCTACAGGTGTTTCCGTAGCCTCCATTGTGCACAGTATTACCAAATCTCTCAACGACTCGAGCAAGTCATTTAAATGTGCTTTTCTTGACTACAAGTTGGCCCTTGATAGTGTACCACGCTCACTTTGCCTCGAAAAACTAGAATCTTTTGACCTTCTCGCATAATTACTAATTTAGTTGAAAGACCATCTCTTTGGAATAACACCGTGCACCAAAGTAGGCAGAAGGGTCCCCAAGCATCTCGTAACCAGTGCCGGTGTACTTCAAGATACTTTTCCTTCCTTCGCATTTTTTCCAGCATACTTTGGCGATCTGACTGTCTCCCACCCAGCCGGGATCTTCCAATAAGATGGTGAGGTTGTTTTGGCTAGATCCGTCTCAAACAGATCAGACTTTGACGAGTTCACTGCAAATCTTTTAAATACTCATTACTTTTCTAACCAGTCTGGTCTTCTGTTGAACAGTAATAAATATCATGAGTGTATTTTTTCCATCACTCTTTCCAGTTCACCGAAGACACTTCCATCATTTTGACTATGTTTGCACTGAAAATCCTTCGTGACACTTCGCACCCAGTGCTTTTCGACCTTACCCCTTGTCAGTCCCACGCTTTGACCCGGTCTGGGTATGAACTGCTTCCCTGCAGATTATCTTTGTACAGGAATTCGTTAGTTCCTTTTCTAGCACGTCTTTCTTTCTGTAGTGAAATCTTGTATTGTTCTGTAACTTCATTTTGGCGGCATTTTTCTGACTGAAAAGCACTGTACAAATAAGTTGAAGCGGATATTATATATATATATATATATATATATATATATATATATATATATATATATATATATAGTACATAATTCAACATGGCAATCTACAGTCTAACTATTACAGAATGCTGTCTTACTTAAGGACACTCATGAAACACATTATTTTCGATGTGATCGTCATATATTTTCTCCTTAGCTCTACTCTCGTGATCAGTTATTCCTTGAATCAAATATTACTCCTTAGCACGAAACCGACTGTGGTTTTATTAATGAGGAAAAATGCCAAGTTCCCTGTGCATCCCAGTCTCTGGGATGTTTGTTGTCTTTTTTTCGAGATCACGAATTCAGAGGCACGCAAATACACTAAATTATCTCACCGGATCAAACGGAATGGTAACCAGAATCTCCGATAAAAAGGTGGCCTATCTAGTTGCCGTAGAGAAGCGGCACCAGTTTTCACAAATTCCACCTCTGGTCTAATCTGACAGAATCTCCTCTGGAACAATGACTGACTACCATCTTTTCCGATAATGCTGTGTTACCGACCAATAAACACTACCCTGCGACATCATTACACGGCGCACAGCAATCTCCATATACTCGGAATTGATATGGATTCCGATTCATCGACGCAACTAGGGCCATTCTGGTAGAACAGAGACGAATACGTTCGCGAAACCGAGGAGAACAAACACGAACAGAATCTTCTGGGCACGGAAATCTGGCCAAAACAGTCCTGTACAATTCAGTCGTTCCTCTACCTGCTTTAATTGCGAACTCGGTGAAAAGTTCAACAAAACCGGGCTATCTACGAATTTAGCCAATTTGAATTTCACAGTTCATACATGGTTCTCCAAAGGGTGTGAATCCATGAAAATGAGTGATATCATCCTTCCCAATAAGAGTCGAGTATTACAAAATAATCACTATCAGGTCTGAGATTCGAACATTGCTATCTACGGTCAACTTTGTTGGTACACCGGATTCCGTTTTCTTCCTGGGCCGATTACCGTGCCTACCCTGTTTGGGGGTTTCTTTTTTAGTTTTGAATTCTTCAAAGTCTGAAAGGACTCTCAGTGGGCCCTAAAGGTCATGGGGCTTGTACTGTTTCCGTGGGTTCTGCGTACAGACTTTTGTAGCGTGCCGAATGCAAAGCTCTTCTGTGTTCATTGTCTGCATACGAACGGAAAGGACGTGGAAAGAAGGGAAACTCTGCTAGCAAGAGGTCATTAAGTTTAAAAGCAAGCAGCAACCAGTGCACCGATGAAGACCGGAATGGTGCTCAACGTCTGAGCGCGCTACACATGGACTAAGTGGTATGACCTCGTCGCGTTGATGTTTATTTCCGCATCCAGCAACTGTGTGGGATACTGTTGAGTCTGAATGACTACCAATGGACACACGCTTCATTCATTGTGGTATTTGGGGGCAGTTTAGAAAAGTGAACAAGAAACCCCCTCCGAAAGTCCGGAGGATTTTCGAAGTAGAAAGCTTTAATGAAGCGATTCCAATGATGGTTCGGGTTGCTCATGGCGCCAGGTAAGTACGCTTTTTTCAAGCTTCAGTTCTGATCAGATTACGCATCTTGATCATCATTACTGTCTCGTTTGGATCAGTGATGTGTCCAGGGAAATTGGTAACCGTTATCTTGAGATAGGTTAGCATTAGGATATGAACCCAATCGACTTTAGTCACGCATTTCGTGTTCTCCGGATCGTTGTGAGTGCATTAAATAATAGACAGGTTTAATGCTAGACACTAGTGGTAGACTTGGGAACTCATGCTGGTTCGCTGCAGGGTAACTAAAAGCGGGTCGCTTCACCAGAGTAATTGTGAAGAATCACGTCACAACGAAAATGGGGATTAGACTGGTTTGATCGGTCGGGTCCGCCAATAAAAACCGGAAAGGAAGCGGTGGGAATACGTGCCGCGGTTTCGACGGTAAAATAAGTTCTCGAACAACCTACTCTAGTACACACAAATCCGGTTGGAGTTTGCAGATTCTTATGGCCTTCGGCAATCCCCAACCATCTTGGATTCACAGATCGAATGACGACGAGGAACGATTTGTCCATGTCAAATAGGTGATCAGTGTGTGACACCTTTTTCTGGTACCTGCGCTTTGTGAAGGTCCGGCTCGTCCAAAAGAACATATTGCGAATCATGCAACACGATTTGTTGGTGATTTACAAGCATATTTTGGTTTTCACACATTCTTTTGTACCGTTTAGTTATCGGTCTGTATGTGAGCGTCGATCGTTCATTCGACTGATCGATGTGTAGGCCATCTAAGTGATCAGCCAAAATCCAAAGTATTTAAATTGTGCTAAAGTTGACAATAGTGGTTGAAATGTCTAGCAATGAAGCCACGAACTGTTAAAATAAGGCCTCACTGCGACAAATAGTACACGGTACACCAACGCTAACTAATTTAGCGCAGTCTCCAAGCGTCAAATGTAGGACGGATTAGGACGAGAGTCAATTTGTTCGTCATCGAAGCTGACCGATAACAGAGGGAATCGAATCTAGTCCCCTTATTTTCATAGGTTACAGCTAGAGTTGTTCTGCTACCAGCATCCCTAATTTGTGCTTCAAAATAATAAATAATTTGATTTAGCCCTCTCCAGTTCCTGCACAGGTATACTGAAAAGAAGGTGAAATAAAAGCTGCGTGAATTCGACTGATACAAACAATTTTCCAACTCCTCGTGGTTTAAGGATATCAGAAGCGCGATTACATGTAAATGCTTGAAGTGATATATCGAAAAGAAATTTCTTCGTGTTACAAAATTTTTTATAACAGACTTACTAGTTTCATCAACCGTTTACTTCTTGCCTCGCCTCCTCCCCCAACTATTTTAGGTAACGGATTCATTGACGGGGATGAGTTGGAGAACTTTCTCAGCCGACTTGTCGATTGTATTGTAACTGGCGAAGCGAAACAGGTAAGGTAAATAGAAAGAGAGATAGAACATGTCAGAGTGTAAGCGAGTAACTGAATGAATGAGCGTAATAGTTAACGTAGGAGTATGTGAGTAAATGAGTGAGCGAAATAAAAATACTTGTACCCCAAAATGAATCAATCACAGTGTGTAAAAATGCAGTTGTGAAAATGATCCACAGTTCAGCATGATGATTCAATTCTTCCATTCATGTTTTATTGATTATTTTCGGTAAATACAACGATGAGTGCCAAAGAATCGCTTGGCCATTTTCGACAGCATTTCTGACAGCACTGGCCAGTGAGGTGGCTTCATCTCTGACGGTTTTGCTAAATACGTCTCAACATTCCGCACATCTTTCCAACGAGTAGAAAACTGTTTTGTCTGTGCGCTGTACAAAGAAAGTTTGAGAAAGTTACCTGTCAGTTATCGTCCGGTGATCCTCACATAACTGTGCAAAGAGGCTATGCATCTCACTCCTGCTTTTGGCTACGCAACAGCTGAAGGGTGCTATGGAGGACGGTTATACCACGGATGTGGTCTTTGTTGATTTCAGCGAGGCCTTTGACAAGGTGCCTTACTACCGGCCACTGGAAAAAAATTTGAACATTTGGTCTCCAGGGATCGATAGTTGACTGGATTGTGGATTTCCTGAAGGGAAGAACTTTTTCTTGAGTGTTTCCTAGCCACAATCAGTGTGATATACTACTGCTAGAGAAGTGACGCAGGGCTCTGTTCGAGGTCTACTACTGCTCCTGGCTTACATCGACGACTTCCTTGCAATCTCTCAGTTACTCTACCTAGTATGCGCAGATGACCTAAAACGGCAGCGCGTCAGGAAATCGGATGTGGATGGGAATTTCTACAAAACGATTTGAGTGAACTAGCACAGTGGTCTGAAGTCTGGGCCCTACACATCAGCTTGTCTAATTGCGAGTATATTCACGTAGGGGGAATGGGAGCTGATGCCGTGTATCGCTTTGGGAAAGAACCACTCCTGAGAACATCAGATAAACGAAACCTTACGGTTAGGCTTTGATTGTCCCTCAGGACTCAGACTCACACGAATAATGCCTGTGCTTCTGCCAGAAGCATGCTTGGAGCCGTACACCGTTCCTTCGATCGGTCGAGTCAAGAGGCCTTCCATGTTCGAGACTTGAATACGGAGGTACCGCTACTTGTCTCAGCCTTATTGGAGGGATGACACTGGAAAAGGTGTAACGCTTTGCAATGCGGTTCATCAGTGGCTTACGTGGGACCATCTACGCGGATCCCCTGAGGTCTCTTTGGTTCTTTTCCTGAATACTATTGGCAAATTCATGGAGATCTAATCGGTTTGGGGAAGGTCCTCCGTGGTGACTTGGGGCCGGAATAGCAAAGGAAGTTTTTCCTTTGTATGAATGAATGGGCATGAGGCTATTCCCTTACGTTGTGGAAGCTTCAACAAACTGGTTTACCACTGACTTAGCATCCTTCGTGGAAGGAGAAAAATCTTTGAAACGCAGTATGAGTAACTGTGGTGAACAAAAAGGATGACGCTGGGTTCAGACGAAGTCTGGATGAACACTTAGAGACAACGTGGGAGGATGTTTCCTGAGTAAAAGCCCACAGAATCTACTTGGAAAGGCTTGCTTGGGGTGATCCCATCTGCCTTCTTACCATGAGATTTGTTAGAGACTGAAAATTTTTCCATTGATAAAACCCTACCCACATGATCGGATTCAAACCCGCACGTAGATATTATCACTCCACTCCAAGTTCTAACAACTAGCATATTCTAACAGCCAGGCTACAAGGAAAACGGTTTCAGGTCATAATAGACTAGATCAAGGCACTTCTTAAACCGCTAATGTCTATCTCAAGTGGATTATGGTGGACTTTTGTAAACAAATGGTGCTATCGGCACTTCTTTTTGGAACGAATGGAACCAACCCTAACATGTCGATAAACTCCCCCTATTGTTTATCCGTCCTTACACCCCCGCCCCTCCAGAAGATGTCACCCGTGGAAATAAAGCAACTGATACAAGAACTACTGGCCGTAATCGATACGAATCATGACAACAAGATTGACATTCGCGAAGTACGTTGTACAGTTTTGCCTAACGACAATCTTTTATCGCTAGTGCAAGATGAAGTGTTGGTATTATGTCACAGAATTTTATCGAACTACCGGGGAACATTTTTACAGACTGCACACAATATACTGCTTGCATTTGGTCAGACGTCCATATTTCGATCAGAAGAGGTTTTCATATAAAATCTCATTGAATCAAGGAGTTTGAAAAACTGGTTACACTTCGATAAATTGTTAAGAAATTCCGAGGAGATTCGCGACCGGTTTGTGACAACTCGGATCAGATATGGAGCAGTAGAATTCCTGCACACGATAATGCGAATGTGTATCAGTCAAAAAGTTCAATCAAAACATGTCAGTAAATGGTTTTACGCAACCGATATGGAGTGGATTTTCATCAGGTACCGGGGAATCCATAATAAAGTAAATTAAGGGTTAACGGGAAGCACGGAGAGATAGAAGTGGGAGCAAAATGAGACAATAAATACATTTAGGTCAATGACGAAGGTTAACAGGGTAATTTATGTTTAACTTGTCACGAACGACAACTGTGCGGACTAGTTAAGGGATTACACCATTTTTAATTGTCGGCACGTGTGGTTGAAGTATTCTGAATTTCGAGCAAATGGAAGAATAACAGACAATCTTAGAGAATATAGAGTTGGGACAGTCAGTTGTTGTTTGCTTGCGTCAAAATACTTTTTAATAACGAATTCAATGAAAGCATGGCTAGTACTACGAGAAAGTAATTTCAAAGACTTGTTCATAGGAACAAAATCTTTTTATTTTAAACCGGAAAAACCTACACTGGAACGATAAAGTCAGCGAGGGAGAACGCAAGAAGTTATTAGTTAAAGTACAAAATTACGGGGCATTTTAAATTTTCTTAGTTTGAACGATACGAAGAGGAAAACTTTCTGACTTTAGTGGACGTTGTTTCAGAATGACTAGTTCAATAAAAGCTGGGAGTTTAGGTAACTCCTAGGTTATAGACGACAAAAGGCTTGCGGAGATGTTGGTTATCAACCTATGAATACGGGTTGTTAACAAGGACAGTTTGTTAGCATGCGGTACATTGGAGATTGAAGGACATATCAACGTATTTCAGGACGTTGAGGAAAGAGAATTGAAAGTGGACCAGTAAAAAAGTTCATTCAGATTGTTTTGAAAAAAATTCTAACCTTCATTTCCGTTAAGGAGGCACACAAGTACAACATCATCGACATATTTGTGGTGAATGAGCTTAGATGAACCGGGAAGTATAGTAATATAGATGGAGAGAACAAATGAGGATGGAATGGCACCTTGTAGTCACCGGAGTTACCGTAGTGAGAAGACGTAAGCCTGTTACCAAAAGAAGTAAACTGATTGCGCTCAGGAAAAAGTAGCAACAAAGAGCGTTTAAAGCATAACAGTCAACCTCATAATCTTGCAGAAAAAGCAGGAGAGTACAATGATGAAGGGAATCAAATGCTTTCGCGTAATCAAGAAAAAGTGTTAATACCAGGGCCGAAAGCAGAAGCAGTAGGGTTAACGATGTGCCCAACGACATACGAAGTCGAATGAGAGGGTTTGTGTGCAAATTGTTTCGGGACCTTTGAGTTATCTTGGTGAACCATGTAGCAGAGGAGTAAATTTTCAAGTACTCTCAGTAAAGCAGACATTCAGGCTATTTGTTGGATCCTTACTTGGATATAGGTGCGATGCTTACAGATCTCCAGTACATTGGAAAAGAACGAGGATATAGGTAGCGAGATTCAAGCATTTCGTTCACTCTTATCAACAGCGAACGCAAAACAAGTCAGTATGTACCCACTGTACAGTGAAAGGGAGGTGGGGGGGGGGGGTAAATGCAACAGTAAAGTAGGCTCGCTCGAAAGTTCTTACAGTACGTACTTTGGGGAGAATGAGGTCTGTCATGTTAACGTCAAAATAAGCGAACGCTGAGTCTATCATTTTTGTACACAGAGTGCTGGTTGATGCATCATGATTAGAATCGCTTCGCTGAACGACAATAGTTTCGGTGTTGGATTGCGCAACTAGGCTTTGAAACACTGGGTCAGGTCAACTTTGTGACCTAATGCAATCAAGTGTCTCGCAATCGAAGAAGCTGGCTGTTTCACGTCATTGTGTATTGCCCCAGGGGGTTGCGTCCTCAAGTTGGACAGCCATCTGGGCATGTGTTCTGGCACTCGTTGAGTCCTGCCAATGTACATGTCACTGCAGCTGAAAGTGCACCGGTGGACAGTATGTGAGACATTGGGATCAGCAAGACTGTTTGAGTGATTTTGAAAACATAACCTTTTGGTCGTCTGCAGCAAACCCAATTGTGTCACTATGTATGTGTCTTAGAGCTGATTTCAGATTAAGATTCGTTTGGTTAAAGAAATGATCTTCTTTAAAAGGCAAAGTGATAAAACTTGCTTCTTCTCGAAGTTCATTGTTTTCTCACGTACCAGTCTCGGGTTCTGATGTTGTTTGATAAAGTTTTCCGGATAACCGTTGATCAGCAGCATTCTTCTTATAAACTCCTCTTCATTCTGTACCTGATCTTCTGTACAGATTTTCTAGGCTCTGTTGAATAGGGTTCTGACCAATCCGTGTTTGGAAGCCACCAGAGTGAAGCCACAGAATTGTAACTAACGTCCGCCCCACGTTGATTTTCGGTGGATTCTGTCCCGTAGAGTCCCGTCCCGACACCCGGTTGATAAAACATTTAGAAAAGGTAAACTGTTACCACAGTCTTCTTCGCGAGAAACAGTGAGGTTTAGATGAATAGAGTTAGGAATGTTAACAGAAGAGTCAAAAGGTTTTTCAGTCGTAAAAATTAAAATATCTTCCAGGCTTTTTCGGTAGAAGGGAAATTGGGAAATATTATCACAAAGCTGTTCATTGATCATCCCCAGAAATACGTATTCCAAGATTGGGCCAGTAGGGCTTCCCAAGGCCACACCATCAATTTGTTTGTAAGCTTTCCCTTCAAAATAAAAAGAATGAGGTGTTCGAGGTATTCGACAGGAACGGGTAAATGAAAGTTGTGCTAGGAAATAAAGTTACATAGATAATCCACTGTCTCACAAAGATATAGCTCTGCTGAAAGTCAAGCAGCATCGACGGAATACGTTTTATCAGAGTTCGCTGAAATATTATTTAGAGAATTTTGCAAGTTCAAATGAGTCTTTTAGACAAAATGGTGTTATATATTTCCGAACGGGGGTAGGAATCTCGACGAGCCACCGAGCAAGTTTGTGATAAGTCGGGTTTTGCGTGCGTAATATCGACCTCAAATAGACTCCGTGCTTGAGAACTGTGGGTGTTCCTCTCAAGTAGGACGCATGAGCTTCAATTGGTTCTAGCTTATTGTACGTATTTTCTGAAATGAAGCCGTTTAGGAGCAAAATATGAAGTTGTCTCGATATTTGTTTCTCCGTCAACATATTGTCCTCCGGACTGGTGTCCATTTTGAAACGTTTTCCATCAGAAAGTATCAGTTCCATCCTCGAAGTGTATTCTTTCTTTTTCATAATTACTATGTCTGATCCTTTGTCCGGTCGTAGAAACAATAAATCATTCATTGGTTCGAGTTGTTTAACTGCCAATCGATGTTCTTGTGAAGAACAACACCACTGATGTGTGGGAGCAAAGAGATACCGATCTGAGATATCGGCCAGCTTGGTCTTGAACCAGTCGGCTTAGTCAGATGAATTAGATAAACGGGGCCCGGTGTTTTAAAGATCTCCAGTAATCGGGAATCATCAAAAAAATCAATGCCACGATGCAATAGAATAGTCAAGCAGCATGTGAGTCCAAAACAGCAAGAGTTTAATACCACTGGAGTTATCTAGTCGGAACTAACAGGCTTGACTTGTTGCAGAATTCTATGGGCAGAGTCAAGTTGGGTTCACTGAAGCAGGGGGTGGGGAGAAGGAAATGACTATACGTTGAAGTTGATGATGAACAAGTGATTAGGATTTTTGACTTCTATCATCAGCTTGAACTTGACATAGCACAACTATTTCAAGGCTTTTCGTATCTCACGGCAGTTCTTGTAACCTGGCACTGTGTCTATGTACACATTATTTATGTCACACTTAACTTTCGAGGAATAGGGATGTTTTTTTACAAAACTTGGCCAAACAGATTTGCACGCATTTTCCCTTGCTCTACTGAGTCTTTTCAAGCTGGGAAAGGAGAGCCTACCAGGTAGATATGGCAACGCAAGTCATAGGACATGTTGGGATAGTCAGTCAAGTGTTCACAGGACTCAAGACGCAAGGTGTAAAAAAGCAGAAAAATCAGTGGAGCCAACGAAAATCGTTAGCGTATCAAGATTCTCAAGGGTACAAGTACATTTACGGACACTTAATATGGAGTGCAGGGAGTTGGTCGAGGATTTGTTTTACAATAAACCCTTGGATAAAAGTACACTACTAAATACTACTTACATCAAGAAAGTGAAATACCGTTATCAGAAGTTCTAATGGGAGCACGGCCATACACAGGGAAAATAACTGAGTCCAAAAAGGTATCCTAAGGTATTGGGAACGGCACAGGATTTAGAAAATCTAAGACGGCTAAAAAGGATAAGCAACGTCTATCGTAATCGCCTGATGCTATGCACAGAGACTGACCAGGACTTGAAGTGTGATAGTTGGAAATGCTATTGGTGATCTGTCTCATATCATCAGTGGGAGAATCAGAAGCAACATCTCTGTTGACGAGGACTACATGTGGCTTACCACGGAGAGCAATGAAATTGACTTCCATCATGTTGAACTGATGTGAGAGATGAAAAGTTGGGCACCACCTGTGACGGAAAAAGAGATTACTCCACTCCCATGGCTTCTTGGGTTGGCCAGCCAGCTGATCGCCCCTGAAGACGTCCCTATTATTATGGACGATATAATCATCAAATTTATTGTAGAAACAACTGTCCATAATTTCTTTGACTCGCATTTCAAAGTGACATTGGATACTTCATCAAGTTTCCCCAACAGATTGTGAATATCGACGGCATTTAAACTTTGGACACAGCTGGTTGTCTTAGAGAAGTTCCTTAACCAGCAAGTTGGTTTCCTGAGTGTATACAAACCCTCTGAAAAAGACCTTTTACACCATTTCTGGCTGCATTCGAAAATACCTGAAACTCTTTGCCAAGAGTGAGAACGCGTACAAGATTCGAAAAAGAGCCATAACTTTTGACCTTCAAAACTGGTCGGAAAGAGAAATCGAAGATCCTTGCTAAAACACAAACCCTGGTACACTAGTGATTATGAGTGCCGTTGGTATTCAAAGGCCATGCCACACCAGTGTGGAGGGAGGGAGTGTTCTGTTCTGTCCCAGTAGCTCTAGAAAGAAGGCAGCTCTGCTTTAGTACCACCCCAATTTATTGGTACAAAATGTATCGTTTATATTAGATATGTACTGATCATAACCAAAACCTCGCATAGAAGATTTCTGGTCTGTTGATGAACCTGAGGGATCCGTCTGGCTGATTTCCCTGGTTGGACCCGTACTGGTTGGTTGGGTTCTGATTTGTTCAGACAGATGTCAAACAGCTGATTGGTCCATTGATCGCTTGACTGGTCCCTTCTTGTCGGTGATTCTGGTCATCCGATCACATTCTGTCTGCATTACTGAACCGAGCCGTCTATTGGCAAACAGTTGGGCCCATTCCCTCACAGGGCTTTACTCTTGGATATATCACTGTAAAAAGGGTGTGTGGACTCTGAAAGGAATTTCCGGGAGAACTTTTCACATGCGGCCAGGAGTAGTTCGCACAACTTAGCAGATGATTAATTTAATGATATGAAAGGTATCCGACCAATAATCGACAGTCCTCGGCGAAGAATTCGAAATTGTTCTTCAGCATTCCAGCAAATGCGAGCAGTGGAGGAAGGCAGGAAAAGCACGCTGATAAACTAAAATGGTAACGTTACGCGTTTTAACGTTGAAATATCTAATCTTTTGTATTGGATAATACTAACTGCCAAGTTTCATTGCACTTATTGAAATGTGAGTTAATCACCCCAGATTTGCATTGACAATGCTTCCGATAAATTGAAACGAGCTATTGTGAAGTGAAACATTTGCCCCTTTCGTGTGTGCCTGTACTGACACATTCGTGTGATTGGCCATGGCTATGATGAGCTCAGTCTGATTGTCGCCCATCTCTATGCAGAATAAAGTTATGCATATGAGCGTATCACGTGATCCGATCTCGGCAATAGTTCGTCACTTGTTCCGACAATTCAAAGTAATGGATCCCCTTGATGCAGTTTACGGGAACAGGAAGAATACATACCGCGAGAAGCAAGCATCTCGTTTACTCTTGTTTACTGCATAGGAAGAACTTTTCAATTTATATATCATACAGCGAGAAAAATACTACAATGCAATGGGCTGGACTGAAAAAACAATTACAGTCGAGAAGACGCAAGTTTTTTTGTTTTACCTTTCAAAGCTGACCAATTATTAAATGAAATAAATTGTAATCTTCAGTGAGCCATAAGGCACTCATGCACTAGGCAGTGTTTTCATCTGTTATGGACAATCAAAACTTCAAGCTACACAAAATCACTCGGACAGATCTTTTTGATCATGTTGTCCCACACAATGTCTACCGGTTTGCTTGCAGCTGCTATGACGTATACATTGGGGGAACAAATCGTTGCTTGACTCAACGGGTGTCGGAGCACGTAACCGAATGGTTGTGAAAATCAATGAAGCAACTTAATGCGGCCGTAGAGAATGACATCAAATCTTCGAATTCTTCAACTGCGAAACACATAAATGCATCAGGTTGCAAAGTTATTCTGATCCACTCCCTCAGAGTCATATTGCACAAGCCCTTGTATTAGTTATCTCGCTGTATGGTAAATAAACCGAAGTGTTTTACGTAGAAAGGTAGATAAGGGTAAACGAAAGGCTTGCATCTGGCGACTTATGTCTTCTTTCTGTTCTCATGAGAGTGTTATTTGAGTTTGAGCTACTACAAAGACAATCAGAGTAGATATTCTCCATCACCTTGCCCAAGTGTACCGCGGAAACGTTATCTATCACCAAGATCACTCCAGTTCACTGGCATCCAAAAAGAACAGTGAAAAGCCTTCTACTGTGTACGTTGAGTGATGTCCGTACCAGTCTGTCTATCTACAACTCTTTACGGTGCGCAGAACAACAGTTTGACTACCTACTTACTCATAATCTTTTATCGGAACTGATCAGTATAATTTTAAGTTCTTATGCTGTCTCATCCCACTCTAGCCTGGCTCATCGCAGCCCTGGCGTGTAGTGTACTTTTCTTTACCCCAAACTTCAGTATATGATATAAATCACAATAAAGGACGAATCACTCAAACAAGATTAGTACATTTTGTTGCGCATTTTGTCCAGTGGTTTATAACCGCGTAAGTTCATCAACATACTGTTCACTTGGGACGAATGACATCCAGCTCCGAGTCTCGCATTATTATTCAGTAACGCACTACATCCGATGCATCGCTTTACCTTCGTTTCAGTAAACTTTCAACTACAAGTGTTCGCGCGTCATTGCGTATTCTCTCTCTTTTGGCCGTACCGTGATAACTCAGTTAGCAGAGCATCTGCCCGGTATGCGAAGAGTCGCCGGTTCGATTTCGGCTGGCGGTTTTGGGCTCTTGAGTGTGAAAAAACAAGTGGCCTTACCTCTGTATAAGGCTCAAGCTTCTCGTGCCTATAAAACATTCTACGTACACACGGGAAACTTAATATTTTTAAAACTGTGTAGTATTCTTGTTTGTGTATCGGATACCGTTCAGTTTTGATTAAACGAGCATCCCTCAGGTTCATTCTGAATGTTCAGTACGTGCAGTAACCAAAGGCCTATGGAATTATTACTTTTAAACAACAGTAGTTAACGGCCATTTTTCATGAATTACTTAAAAGCTTCGTATGTGTACTTGACCCGCTATTGCCTAGTGGTTCTTAGCAGCCATGCAACCGTGGTCACTACATTCTACATTCAATCAAGAAATAGAACAGTTCGACTATCTGACTGATCCATTATGGAGAAATTCAAAAGTCTTCATGATGCATGCCTGAAATTTGAGGGATATCTGAAATCACGGATACTTTTACAAAAGACCATCGGTGATACGTGTACATCTTTTCCACTTCAGATGGCTCAACTATTGCCCACGGACGAGAAATTTATTGTCCTATTCCAGCGTGAAACTAAATTGCGCTCCAGCGTGGAATTCATGCAAGTCAGTTGCTTTAAGCCTCATGTTTAAAGCTTTCACTGTGTGCGGTGTGCTTTCACATATATTCACCACCGGCAGATTGGGGGATCTTTTTTCATACATGTGTTCAAAACTTTCCATCAAGATTACCGTCAGAAACGTTTCTAAATAAAACTTGATAAATGAATTTAACAAGGCTATTTTTGGCGGTTTCATTTCATCATTGTGTATACCACCGGCCAGAAGCTTTTTCTGGTCATCTTCACGTCACCGTGGGGCAGTGTGATACGGGAACTCGAAAGCGAGAAGGTCAATGGATATTTTTAGGAAATCTTACCCCTTTCGTTCTGCTGATCATCAGCTTTTGATGAAGCACAAAGTGCTTTACACTGCTTCTAAACACAAGCCTTCTTGTGTTTTTGCAATCATACAGTGGTGGTTGCGTGGATTAGGGTGTTTGCCTGTTACCTCGGTATTCAGAATTTACAATCGCGCCACCACCGGACACTTTGATGGTAGAGAGTGATCCATTTTCATCTGGCTCTTTATCATACTAGGCCATTTGAGAATTCATACAGTTCTCCGCCACTTCGTGTCTCAGGCTGGGGTTATCTCTAGTGACACCGTGGACCGTTGAGGCCATGGGGTAAATCCCTTTCTACTTCACTCGTTCGCAAGCAAAGAATAACAAACGAGATGACCCAAAAAAGGCACGTTCATTAATTGATCATTTTGCTTAAGCTGTGAGATACTGTTGTCAGTAGAGTTGGAACTAAAAATGGTATATCAGAGATTTTAAAAGTGGACCTTAATAATGCTGCATTTTGTTAGAAATTTATTGTACTCTGCTCGTGATTATCGAAGAATAAACTAATACTCACCGGTTCATCAGCTGCTGGGCGCTGAGTCTTGACGTTTATGTCGCCAAAATTTCGTAATCAGCCGAGGTGACGTCATCCAGTCCGGTAAATGTCGGTCTCTGTACACGTCTCCGTTTATAGAAAGCTTGGCCCCAGATATGAATTCGCTTTCTAAGATAATCAAATGCCATGGTTACAAATTTTAGAAACTTGAATTCTTGACCATTCGCTTCAATTTCTAAATTTAAAAAAAATGATCTGTTCAAAGATATGTCCTCGCTTCCGTTTTCGTAGTTCACTTCTTCGAATCTTCAGTAATCGAGTTCCACAGATTTTTGTATCGTGAAGAATTAGGGTTATTGCCTATGAATTAGTGTATTTCGATTTCATTGAATTTGCTTCCATTTTTTAATTAGTTCGATTAGTTGCTCTTGTCGTCCAACTCAAGGTGTCCTAGGTTTCCCAGATATCGTCTTTGTTCAATCCCGAAAGGGAATAACACTTAGATTGGACCAAGTAATTCTCGAAATTCCTTTCAACAAAATAGACAAAAATCGTTCGTTTGTCCCAAAAAATACTAGTTACGAACAAAAAAGGAGAACAAACTCACGTGTGATCACATATGGAACACATTTTCTCTCATGACGTTATGTATGAAGGGCCCAGAAGTACTTTACTTTCCAAAAGGTAGATACAGTAGTTTCTGCTGATCAGCAGAATCAATTATACATTGTTGTGATATTTCGATCACCATGACAACCAATTTCATGGAAATGATAAAAGCCCTCCACTACGTGCTCCTGAAGCCAAGTAGACCAGGTAGCAAATTCACAGTGCGTTCACCTCCGTTAACAAAGGAAACTCCCCCATATATATATATATATATATATATATATATATATATATATATACTCACATTAATTAGCGTGTAAACGGATGGAGAAAATTTGGCCGGAAGCACACGATCGGTTTTGCGGCTATTGCCGTTCACCAGGCATGCGTACTCGGTACTCCGCTGCCCACTTATCTTCAAACTAGTATACTCCGTCATCACATCGCCACTCGGATCCAAGCTGAAGCCTCTGCAGTATGAAGGAATACTCTTGAATGAAGAACCTAGGTCTCAGATAATCCAACTAATAACGAGGCTGTACGCGAAAGTGTTCATACTAGTAGTAAGTAGTATGTAGATGGGTGGACACGAATAACACGAATAAATAACAAACCACAGTTGTGTTTCATTGGTCGAATGCTCAATGAAGAGTATCCATTCATATTGCTCAAGCTTCAACTTAGATCCCTATACATGTACATACACGCAATTTGATTTCTTGGGCCATGAAGTCTTTAAAGCTCATCGGCAACAGGCGCACAACTTAGCACGTTCTGGTAGTCTATTAGAGAATGAAATCAAGTTTTAACTACCCGCTTATACATAAATTTGTGGGACTTTTGGAATCACCCGAGCTGAAGCTATGGCCCTCTGTGTCTCCAGCCAAATCCCTATGAACGCATACTCTCTCTCTCTCTCTCTCTCTCTCTCTCTCTCTCTCTCTCTCTCACACACACACACACACACTCTGCTGCATCGCGCCCCGCCAACCATCTCCCTTCCGCCCATCCATCCCATCTGTGCAGTGAAATTTCAGGTCACACTGAAAAAGTAGTCCCATACGGCAGGCTATCATTCCATTCTGACCAGGGTTCTCACTGAGTGTGTACATTTAAAGCAGCCCACTTGGCTCCTTAAACTTATTCACTTCCAAATATCGACTAGGCATAATCACACCAATTAGACGATCAATGAAAACTGAGTACATTCAGAGAACGAACATTAAACGTGGTCTTTGGAAAATAACTAGAGACAGTCATTCAAAAATGTTTGTAGCCATTAGGATCAACGTGATTTACCGTCTGACGCTTCTTCTTTGCCTTTGCACCTGTTTCTACCTTCTCTGATTCCTCGGTGTAGGTTTGGCGACAATTTGACAAGGATCACAGCGGATACATCGAAGCGGACGAATTAAAGGTGAACCAGGTTTTGTCTGCCCTTTTTGTTACCACACAACAACCGCCAGTGATTCCTTAGGGACACTCACAATAACTCGAACATTTTTAAGCATACGGGTCTTGTTGAAATTCCCCAGACTTCAGGGTTTTTTCTGGAATAATCGATCTCGAAAATACAAGGTTGGACCGTCGCAAAATTCCGCAAGTTGCTGGGGAAACCTATGACAACTTCTTCCTTAGACACAAGAAATAAACTCCTAATCTTATTCAAATCATGACTTTTAGCAGGAAATTGTAAAACTGTAACCACGGGGTTTTCCGGTGGTTTTGGCACTTTGACATTTTATAACCGTTAGATAGATTTGTCATCGTCTAGAAGATATACGGCCTCGTGTGCCACTTGACCTGTTGCATCATTCTACAACAGAACAGTCTTCCGCGAGTAACTTATGGTTTGACAAAACATGGAACCTTTGTCATGTAGACGTGGCAAACTCTAAGTTGTTCTGGACATTTTCCGTAGCGCCTTATCAGCAGGATTGATCGTGGATTCTGCAGCCTAAGTCAGTTAGCGTGGTAAGTCACGAGACCTGAATTTTACTGGAATAAGTTGCTTCGGAAATTACGTGATACGAGGAACGTGATTATAATCGCCCTTATTCTCACCAAGGTTCTTTCAAATCTCATCGATAGAGAAAACGATTCACAATGCTATTCGGATACGATCGTAGTTGAAAAGTTCAGCCAGTCTAGCTGTTCGTATATTACTGGCTTTTGATCAGATGAAGACTAAATCAAATAACATTTTACATCTTCAGTTGCGTAGGAACAGGAGAATTTTGTAATCAACCTTCTCCCAGATGACATAGTTAATGATCTCTGGCTGTTAGTTGTCCTTGGGCCGTCAAAGTCACTATACAAGTCGGATATGTTCGTTTTTTGTACACTTCTCTTGTTACGACACCTTTATTGCATGAATAATGACAAAAATACATACTGTCATTTGTAAGAATAATAGGGAATAATTTCACTACGGGAAAAGGTTTTCGATGGGTTTACACAATGTCAGTTCTCTCCTCTTTGTCAAAGCTGTGGAACTTTCCGGTTTCCATTAAATATTTCTTCAGCTTATCGAAAACAGTGGATACTTAACGGACTGCGCTCACACGACCTTGAAATCCAGGTCACACATTCGAAATAAACCAAAGGTTTTTCTCTAGTGAGGCTACAGTTCATCTTGAGTACTGAGTTGAACTGTTAGACGACATGGTGTTCTCTGTACGCATTTTACTCCTTTTCCGTTCTTTCTGTTAAGCAGAGTCATGGAAAACCGCTCAGAAAAAAAAGGAACCTTTCTAGAAGGACCAGCATTTATTTCTCAGTGATGAAAACCATCCATAGTAAATGTTTTCTCCGGGGCTTCACGATATGTCATATTTAAACCTTTTTGGATTTATGAACTTCAGGCCGTTTTATCATGGTGAAGAAGGTTACACAATTTTCATCGTCAGAAGATCACAATGGAACTAAGGTGACTGATTTCAAGTTCAGCACAGGATTTTTACCCCAGCCTTGTGTTCTAAAGCAGTACGAAAATTTCAGGAAGAGGGGATTAATTACGAGGACAAGGTTTGTCCGACGAATTTCGACAACACCTGCAAATAATTCTCCTGACATCACGGTGCCTTTACTTAAGTCACGGCATCATTTTGACCGGGACTTAGTTACTGTAGTACATCCGTTCCCGATTTTTCTGTGTATGCCACTGAAGGCAGTCCGTCACGAATGACGTCTTTGGATGAACCGTTTACTAGCCAGTAGGATATCAAACTGCGTTATCGTCACCATAAGTTCGAGCGTGCGAGGTACAATCGAGTTGGCTAAAACAAAACATTGCCAAAAGACAAGACTAGCGAACCCATTTTAATACTTCAGTGTCACGCCCGCCTTCCAACGAGATGGACTCTCACTCAACGTACAGATATTGACTCCCGATGGTCAGTTACCTGCAGCTATTACTCTTGTCCTTCCGCTCGCTATCTATCTATCTATCTATCTATCTATCTATCTATCTATCTATCTATCTATCTATCTATCTATCTATCTATCTATCTATCTATCTATCTATCTATCTATCTATCTATCTATCTATCTATCTATCTATCTATCTATCTATCTATCTATCTATCTATCTATCTATCTATCTATCTATCTATCTATCTATCTATCTATCTATCTATCTATCTATCTATCTATCTATCTATCTATCTATCTATCTATCTATCTATCTATCTATCTATCTATCTATCTATCTATCTATCTATCTATCTATCTATCTATCTATCTATCTATCTATCTATCTATCTATCTATCTATCTATCTATCTATCTATCTATCTATCTATCTATCTATCTATCTATCTATCTATCTATCTATCTATCTATCTATCTATCTATCTATCTATCTATCTATCTATCTATCTATCTATCTATCTATCTATCTATCTATCTATCTATCTATCTATCTATCTATCTATCTATCTATCTATCTATCTATCTATCTATCTATCTATCTATCTATCTATCTATCTATCTATCTATCTATCTATCTATCTATCTATCTATCTATCTATCTATCTATCTATCTATCTATCTATCTATCTATCTATCTATCTATCTATCTATCTATCTATCTATCTATCTATCTATCTATCTATCTATCTATCTATCTATCTATCTATCTATCTATCTATCTATCTATCTATCTATCTATCTATCTATCTATCTATCTATCTATCTATCTATCTATCTATCTATCTATCTATCTATCTATCTATCTATCTATCTATCTATCTATCTATCTATCTATCTATCTATCTATCTATCTATCTATCTATCTATCTATCTATCTATCTATCTATCTATCTATCTATCTATCTATCTATCTATCTATCTATCTATCTATCTCGTTATTCCCCTACCTACTGAATAATAATCTGGTCACTTTAGGCGATGTGTTCTTTTCGCACGTTATCTTCGTAAAAGGTTCGCAGGAGTACGCGAAAACTGGCAATCTATTCAGACTGATCTTCTTTCTGGTTTTGTGTGATCCGTTCTCAGTCGAATAACTCTTCCACCTTGATTAATCCGATGTCATTATCTGGTTTCGATTGCGTATCTTGCTTGACGACGTATTTTATTCATATTGTTTAATCACGTGTCCGCTTCTTCGTAGATTCGGTCACATTTTCCCCCTAACGTCAATTGGCCTATTGCAATATGATGAAGCGATCCAGCTGTTAAAAATCGTTTACCCCGGCCTCGATTTGAACTCATCATGGTTGCTGGCCACAATTTAGTTTTGCTTGTGCTGTGACAAATTATCAACTATTCATTGCGGAAGAGCTTCGGACATTTCGCAGATGAATCACACAATAAAGCTCGTTCACCGATCCAGTCAGAAATTTAAAACTATACCAATCGATCAATCAATCAATCAATCTATACGTCAATCTTTATCAAATCCTCCAAACGTGATGGTTACCGCAACTGTTCAAATCAAACGTAAATGTTCTCAAAAGAGTATAATCTTTCTTGGAATATCTATAGAATCCATACCTTGCTCACTTTTGTATTCCTTGCACACCATTCAAAGTATCTCACTTTTTATGTACCCATTCACCCTCTTGACTCTTCAGAAGTAATTAATAAACCCATAGTCTGTGCTTGTCATCTCGCACGGAAATGCAGTAAGAGCGATAAGAGGTCGATTTTTTCATCACGTAGACTGCGCGGGAAGCAATGCATTTTTCGAAAAAATGAAAATACTCTTTACATTTGAATAAATTCTTCCACTGTTCAGGATTTTCTCACACTACTAATGAAAAGCAGTGCGAATTCCGAGGTTAATTACGAGGAGAAATTGATCGAATACACGGATTCCATCGTAAGTTCATCATATTGCATACCCATCTTTCTTTTGGTTTACTCTGCTAATAGTTGACCACATTTATTTGCCTCTATTGATATAGTTATTCCATTGTTTGTCGGATTGGAGTACCTCATGTTCGAACCTAGAAGTTAAAACATCAAAAGGGGCCGTTCGTCTCGGTGAAATATCTTGCTGTCATTTCGCTTTCAATAATGAAAAAATTGGAAAAAAAACCGTTGCTCTTTCTATTGCACTACTGGTGCCATTCGGGAGATTCCGTCATACTCCGATTGGCCCCAGGACGTGGAGTGATTGTTGGGCCCTGCGGACCGTTCACCTAACATTGGGCACACATACACACACACACGCACACGCACATGACCACGTACACTCTCTTGTATCCTCGTTTCGATTGATCACATGATTGCTGATCATAGAGTCTAATCCAGCCTGTCTTGTGACTGAAGAATTTTGTGCATCCGGCCCACTCTTTGTGCCGTTATAATAAACATTCATCAAGTGATCCCTACGTTTCGAAATGGCTTTGGAAGCAAAACCCCGTCAGACGTATGCACCAAAATTGCTCGAATTCTGACTGATAGGTGCAAAGATCTAAGTAAAATCCGGAGATGCTATTTCGCAATAACTCCGCACTCATCGACGATACATTCGTCTATATATGCATGAATTAGCACGAGATAACTTTAATAGACGACGAACTGCCTAACCACAATGCTGAACGGTTGTACCGGGACGATCTCATTACCCATTTCCGGATACTTCGGGTTGGTTAGGTTCCGTTCTGACCGATTAACACGAGACTACGGCTCACGACACCGCGTACAGGAGAATTCAGATCGTCACATATTCCTTACAGATAGCTGGTGGTACTCAATCACTTCGAACCAAAATAGAGCACGGATGACGCAGTCACGAGGACCTAGAAGTGTGCGGGTGTATGGGTGTGAAATAGTGGCACCAATGGCGACTGAGTTTTATTGATTATCATCTACATACGATAGGAATGCATATTTTCGGAACAAAATACAGGGTATTTACAGTATCGTATATATATATGTAACTGTATTAGCCAGAGGATGAAGTTACCGAAAACGAGCTTGTTCGCTATCGTGCCTTTTTCTATAATGCAATGGGATTATTCAGTGAGATTATCATCTACTCGGACCTAGGAGGAACTAACCGGGCCCCCACCACCTCCGGTCTGTTTGGTGGTAGACAGCAGTCCGCTGTCGTCCGGTTAGTTAGCATTCCTGATCTATGAAGACCATATCTGGGTCTCCATTGTAACCTCACGTTTACGTTTGACAGTTCACGAGACTATCTGGGATGCCCTTTTCACATCACTCACTTTTGAGCACAGAATTAAAGTCGCTTCCCAATATACCCAGAACTCTCATTAACCGAACGGGTGGAGCACCTTTTGTCACTTCTTATTTGCTGGTGTCTGTAGACCTGACAGGATGATTCGGTGAACAAAAAACACCAAATCCGGCTTGCTTCCAATTTTACTGTCGTTTTTTGATTCTCTGACCTCAGTTACTCAGAAATAATAACTTACAAATATTCTAATTTATACCGGAGAGCGGTGAGTGTTATGTCCAGAAACCACTAGACAGAAAGAAATTACGTTTGCACGGCAGAACACGCATTCCGGATCAGCCGTCAGCAAGCCCATGCGTAAGCATTTGTCGATCGGACGAAAGCTTTCAGTCAATATTAGTCATCCACGGAACTAGTTGCGAACGTTCAGTAGAGCAGGCCAAATCAGAGCGTGATACAGACAGGCATCGCTCTCTCGCTAGCGCAAGGTGAACGAAATAGGAATAAATCACGGACGAAATCCGATGATACATGGCAACACATCAGCAACTCATCCTCATCGTCACCTGTGATTGTATTTCTCGTAGGATGATCGGTAACGCGCAGTTCAGACTGAATTTCTAAAACACATCGTTCTGGTCCGATATCTGATCTGGGACGCTAGTAACGATTCCAGAATTGGTCATTGCCCAAGGAAAACAAATGCTGCACCGTGTTTGTTCTTTTCAGTCATCCACTCAGAAGCAATCAGAGAGCCGTACACAATTCTTGTTTGATTGTTTTACTTGAATGATGGAAAAAAGTAGACAAAATGTCAAAATCATGCAGAATTTCTCTTTTTTCTATGATGACCAATCAGTCTGATGAAGGGCACTCAGTGATTCAATCCTCCTGCACTTCAGTTGTACCCTATGCTATTTGATCCGTGAATTCTTTGCCCACACATTCTTGACACGGATGAGTACTTTTTGAAAGCCGTCTTACAAACGTGCTATTCACATACGTCGGAACTATAACACCTGGAAGGTTAGACCGAAGTTGTACAATAAACAGATTTTCCCGTACACTAGTATTTTGTTAGTACAGTAAAAAATACTTGTCAAGTGGGCTCCTATTGTTTTCCCGATGGTATCCTACCCAAACTGGCCGAAGTACACCTAGGTGAAAAACGTGATCTGACCCTCGGTAGATTTTTTCGGCCAAGTTCACCCCCTTCTTCATATCGATCGATTTGCTCTCTGTCTGTCTCGTGGAGATGAAAATTTAAGTCAAACCAAAGCTTGCCTCCGAGTAAGCAGTATGGAATACCGAACTAGATCCAATCTGGGTTAGAGTACACATGGATGCTTTTGAAAAAGAGAGGAAAATAAAAGGGGGCATCACGATAGCACTGAACTGCCCCTCTTCTGTCACCGGGATGGGGAAAATCTTTTATAAGTCACAACTAAAAGATAACCCCAGATAGCTTCGGTCCACTGGGCAAGCCTGCAGTTAAAATTCTCCCATAGAAAAGCATGCACTAGTTCCCCCGGTAATCATGCTACTTTCTAAAACCAACTTATTGATCCTTCTGATAATTATTTGAATGAATAAATCTCGGTCACACCCACCACCCCTTCCGGGAGTTTATTGCCTGCGTTTATTCCAGCAATCGACTATTTCCGAAAAATTTTCAGCTATAATACACAAAAGTCAAGAGTGTTTAACCGATATCTCCGGAAAAGCCGAAAATCTACGGTAAACGGTTTTCATTGTAATCATGCATATATATATATATATATATATATATATATATATATATATATATATATATATATGAAATAAATACTGAAGGTCGTCGATCAATCATTAGTCCCCATAGAAATTTGATATGACCTCTGCTTCAGTGAAACAGTGTTTCACAAATAAATGATTACGAAACACAGTTAGATAGCTGGTAAAATTGTACACTGACAATAACACCGTTTCGTGTCTTTCATCAGAAGCTAAGAATGAAATGTTCTATTTCTTTACACGAAAAACGGTTTGTATGCGCTCTATTCTCTCGTTCAAAGTTTTCGGACTTGACCGGTTGTGTTAGCGTGATCTGAGTCATCGACACCTCGGACATGGGGCTCTCGAACGCCGCCTTTCCCGGCCAAATTGATAGTAACCAGAAAATGGAATTCGTTACCAAGCCCGACCTTTCTGGAATATTCTGTGGTTCGCCATTCCAAGTTTTATGGTGAAAATCGTTAATTCTTCTTGTTGTCAAGGTAGACCATTGAGACTATAGGTTGCGCCCGTACCACGGCGTAGATTCAACACCATGGATTTCGAAAGAATTGCGGCTGAATCGTCAAACCGAAGGTCAGTGGTATTACGTCATCAAAACGAACCCTCCCGTGTGCTCCATCCAGGTTAGGTTCGACGCTAAGGCGTATTACTATCGCGTTTATTGGTAGGAGATACCAGTTACTCACTATGTGATGTCGAGACACATGAATGGTGTGCAGCTCCGTTTCATAATCTGACCTAATTTCTCTTGAACGGTAAGCAGTTGATTTCAGAGGTACATTGGTTGAAAAAAACCGCAGATACCCTTTTTCACAGCCAGCAGACTGAAATGGACACTCCTGTTTTCAAATTTGAAGTGATTTATTTAAGCACGATCCGATTACTCAAAGATGACTTTGGCCGTCCAGTTAGTAGTTACTCGTGTCTATCATAATGCTTGTTGTTTTGTGTGCCTCTCCCGCTAATTGACTTCAAGCCGTCTGTGCCGACAAATGAAATGATCGATTTGTCAAAATCCGGTACCAAAACCAGCTCCAACGAATCAGATTTTGCCACCCTTTTCACTTGTTCCGTCTCTACTTGGCTGCCTTGCCTGGCCAGGCCTAACCTGGTCCGGTCTGTTCCGTTTCGTCTGTTCAACGTACGTGGCAATGAAAAACTGGTGTTCTCATACGCGGTTTAACTAAACTGAGTCTGACCGTAATCTGGATGCAACATAGGCATTTATGCACGTTTGACAAACTGGTCCAATGTGGTCTGAAGTAAATTGCTACGGTTTAACGGAAACCGTTGAAAAAATAAATTTCACCCAGCTTTTCCTATTGGGTAGTTGAACTCAGTCATCGTGATAATCCGCTGCAGATTTCTGAAGGTTACTCTCTTCTGTTATCACATTTTATACCCAACCGATCGAATAATTCTCTCTCTCTCGTTGTCTTTTCTGTTGAAATATTCAAACGCTCTAGTGATTCAAACAGATCATATAAATTTAGCAGATGAGAGAACTTTAGAGGCTCCTACTTTGTATGCTTGCGCAGAGCATTATAACGATATTCAGTCGCGTAATCAGCTACGTGGCTACCATGGTGAAGTGCCACGCTCCGGATAATTTGGCTCCACAACAAACAACCACTGAACCGATAACAAAAATGTAATTTCATACTCGTGCGATGTTATCACGTGACTGTATCGGTATTTGGTTTTGATGTTCTGCAAATTACTCTGCTCGTTCTCCTCCCGTCCTCCCCTCCCCCCCCCGCCCCCTTAAACCCCTTCTCCCGTCTACGACGTCCGGTCAAAAACTGGGACTTTGACCGCTAGTTGAATCTGTTCGATCACAACCGTGATGGGAAATTGCAACTGAGTGAAATGTCGCGGTGAGTTGATTCAACCTCCCCCCGCCTCCAGCCCTCGATCTCACTAGACCACCACTCGGGAGAGGCACGGGTTGTAATCAGAATCACACTGGTTCATTGAATCATTATAATAATAACCTAAGATAAAATTGGGCAAAGGGGTACTTTTTGATGATCGCGTTTTGCCTTAGTTGCTTTTTTGCACGAGCTCTTCTATTGTCTCAGAATTGTGATGTCCCGATCAGGTGACTTAGATGGAGGAACGATAAATGGAAAATCTGAGTTTCGAGATATCTTTCGAATCTTTCCTTGTACATAATAATAATGATACTAATAATAAATCTCAAATATCACCGTCTTTAGCATCACTTTCGTGATACAAATCATGATAATATTCATTGTCATTGTAGTACAATATGCTTGGCAGTAAATATACGAGAAACTTCCGGATTTTATTCAGCAATCTCAGATCTCAGCTTTGCTTTAGTAGCCTGCAGATTTTCTCGAATTTAAAGACGAGACGACTAATTAAGTATACAGCGAATGGTCGGCTTGCATTTCTCACATTAAAAAGCCCAAGGGGGTGAGCAGGACTCGAACCAGTGACACTCCGCCTGTCATGAGTACGTACTATCGGCTGAGCTATTACAGTGTGATCAGCCGGATGTGGATAACACGAGTGAATATTCAATGATACGCGAACAACTATTCCAATGAAATGCAGCAACTGTCCCGGTTTTGATGATTCGGCTAGCCTCATTGACCACTTCCCAATGGGGCGAACAGCACCCTCCTGAATACCATCCAAAGACACTGAAATATATTGACAGAATTTAATGCTCGAAGCTCACATTGACGCCGATTCGCCTATCGCGTGCAGCTTTGAACTCCTCGGTGCCAAAATTGGAAGCATATTTATCCTGGCTCCTTATGCCAATAACTACAGATTTTCCTGTCCTTTAGTAGTCTCTGATGATCGTTTGGCAGTCACTTTCCGAAACACCCAATACCGAATATGCTCAGATCACCTGTGAATTATCACCCCCATTTACGGGATTTGGTTTCCTTGTTGGGAGCCACTTGAACGGCTGAGCTTTTCATGCACATCTGATCACAATCACTTTTTAAGTTACCATCTGAATGACCGCTTCATCATCCACAGAATTCCCGGTGGAAGAAATTGAGATAATCGGTTTGTGCGAACAGGTGAATACAGATTCGCATCGTAAGTGGAAAATAATTAGGGATCAACACCGCGGCAGTGTTGTTCAATGTGCAAGGAAAAGTGAAGATCTAAAACATCCATGTTGCTATCTTGGAATCCACTTTAAATCTTACAGAGCCATCGCCGAAAGAAACATCGAATCCAGCGGCAAAAAGAGACACAAAAAAGTAAATTCTCCGAGAAATTCGTAAGGGAACTGTGCTCATAGATAGATGAGAATCTTACAACCACTTTGAATGGGATAAAGAAGAAGATGGGACTGATACACCCGAACCTATCGATCAGTTTATCTTCTATCGACCGTCTTCTCGAAGTTTGTGTTTACATCACAAAGAAACTAGGTATTCATCCAATGGGGTGAAATACGAGTGATGTCAGAGAAAGACGAACTCAATTCACGGTGCGAATACGGGAGCATGTTAGCTTCGTCTCACGTTTTTACATAGGTGAGATCAGTTACAAGATATGGTGCTCGCGAGCATGAAGGTGCTAACCTCAATGTTTTGCTTGCTGTTCTGCGACGGGTATTTTATTATAAATACCACTCCAGAAAGGAAGTCGACATTTTCATCAGCTTTCTGGAAAGGTAGTCCTCGAAAGTATCAACTGAACAACCAAATACTAACACTGCATTTCTGTTTGTCGGTGCTACAGTTGACCGACGAGCGGATGAAGTGCCGCTGATAACCGGACATGCTGTCCGGTATCTCCCTCCTTATAGTCCATTCTTTAATCCGATCGAGGAGGTATTCATCGTGTTCAAAGGAGCTGTCATATCGCTTCTACATGAGAACGGAGCCATAGTTCGCAGCGATCCGGAAGATCAGATCATCAAAGAACAGTTTGGGGGTGTTCTTGCAGTTATGCAGGCAAGTAATGAATCGGATTTTGCCTGTGTTCAAGTGCTACCTTTGAAAGACATAATTTCACACTCGTAAAGTTAATCTCGCTTGTAAACTTGATCGTCTTCGATACGTTGACATTAGTACTGGGTAACTTGAAGATTTTCCTTTGCTTTAACTGCATGCCAAAGTTGGTAACCCACACAAGGCTACCAAGTCCCGTAACTGGGAACGACAGCACACACGTGATTTGATCCTATTCGGTATTGGTGTGTCGGAGAGATTCGGTTACTGTACCCTAGGCTGTGGTCGCCAAGTAACAGATAGTGAAAACTAAACGATTACCTGAGGCTACCAAACGGCCGGAAAACCTGTAGGTTCAGTGAGTTACATGATTATTTGCTAGTGAAAGGAATGTAACTAAATTAACGTCTAGAAACTTAAACGACCAGTTTTATTGATTTGTTGAATTTAATTTTTATTTTGAGTTTTTCTTTTTTGTAATTTAATAAACTCTAGATAGAAAACAAGCAGATACAATGTCCGTTTGTAACCTCACCCGTATTGTGGGTCGCAAAAGTGTTGGTGCAAAAATTACTCATTTCAACGGAATTCGAACAGACTGAAATTGTTTTCTGCACACAACAAACAGTTCGAGTTATGATTCGTCGTGCACTTTCAACCCTCATCTCCCCATTGAAAATCATGGAAGCATTGTACAGCGGTTTTTATCTTTGTTAGGATTTATCAGCAGTGCGCATCCCCCGTGGGAACCCGGTGATACTGCGACAGGAATCATATTCTGCAAATTTAACCCCCGGCTATTCATTTGCACATGGCATCCAAGGTCTGCAGGTTGTTTATAATGGAAAACCTCCGTTGTACATTTGCCCCTTCATTATAGGAATCCATCGATGTGTGGGTTACGGTTTGCTAAGGAACACAACCAGTGACGATAATGCATTACATCTCTTATTGTATATTCTCAACTAACCGTTCAAAGTCAGTCGGGCTGACCCAGGGGTTATTTGTTTCGCTCAAAAAATTTTCCTTCTCTGATTCGCGATCTGGTATTCATAGATTCAATTCCACGTTGGAGGTGGATTACTGAATGGGTCAAAGTAACTTAAGAGGGGGGGGGGAGGTGTGTGGAGAAAACTTCGAGCTGACTCAAAAGTTCATGATATCAATGTTCCGTTTGACAAGTTTTAGAGAGACAGCAAATTCTAGTGTAAACATTTCTGCCATGACGGACGATCAAAACAGAAGGAATCATCCGAAACGAGACAACAACTACAGAGTTTGCAGAAAAAGCAAAACTACAAAGTACAAATGGCAGTCAGGTATTCAAAGAATCTGGCGTCAGATCCGAACTGGAACCTTGAGGAACCGTTTAAAAAACTCGTGTGAAAAAATCCAGGCAAAGCCAGCTTTAAGAACACTGTCGGTCGAGGATGAAATCTATAGTGATCACCAGTGAAACACAAATCACAGACAAACTCGTCATCATCGTCATCATCGGAATCATTATTGTCCACATCCGAATCACAGTTATCGTCAAAATTATCATCATCATTCGAATCATTAGAAGAATCACAGTCATCAACATAATAGAAAAAGGGAAGCCACTGAAACAATCTCGTCGTCTTCTACAGCTGGTTAATTATATTTTATGGTAATTTTTTTATACCTGGAGTGTTCTTTATCATTGTTTTCATTATCCTCATGATATTTGTTCCTGGGTCAAATACGCCCCTTCTGAATTCTTGGTCTGCGTGCATTATTTTAGCCAGCTCTGGATGATCATCATCAACCGTGAGAGATTTACTATCCAAATGAAATAAGCTTCCTTGTTTTGAAACATTTTTGGACCCCTTTTTCACAGGCGGCGATTTATGAATTTACTGATCCTATTTGGCATTTTTTGATGAAAACCTTCTTTTGGTACGTAAAATTTCTGAGATGTTGCCTGAACTATTTTTCGAATTTGAAATTTCCTCTCTAACGAATACGGTGGGAATGCACAGCAGAATAAAACCAAATTTCGGCAAATCTCACCAGCAATATCATCCATTTTTCCACTGCGTGCCACAGATCTCGGGAGTAATGAGGTGACAAGTAGAGGCCGCTGATTCTTAAACTTCACGGCAAATGATTGCCATTGTCAAGTCCGCAGTCAGTTCCTGAACGAAACCAGGACGGGCTAAGGCACACTAAGTTGTATCACCTTTGATTTTGCTGTTGATGTTGTTATATTCTTTCCCGCTCTTGATGCTCTGATCGTAACACCTTTTTGGGGATTTTCTATCCCTCCTAGTTTATTCACACCGTACACGTTCTAGAAGTAACCCAGTTTAGACAGGCTATCATTCAGACCCGAGCTAAGTGAAATAACTCCCCAATATACCCCGATTATCGCACTCGCAATGACACGCCGTGATATGTGTGGATGTTCGTCTTTCCATCAGTAGTATATTTTTGCATACGTATGGATATATAAATACCTAAGGCAATTTCGCGAAAAGCATTTACTCCGACACACTTTTACTTGACGTGTACTTGCTTATCTTTCTGGATGACCAATTGGCTCAAAATTAGAAATTCTCAAATCTCAGCGCTGGCTTTTTTAAACTTCGTTCCTCGCTTGATGATGAAAAAGTTCTTCCTTTTGTCCATCTCCTCTTTGTGACTCCCAAATGAATAATGACACGTTTATAATAATAATAATAATAATAAGGCACTACTTTGCCCCACAAATAAAGCTACAATGAGACTCCCGAAAAAATTTCGTTCCAAAATTACTGTTTCTTGCAAACGCTGAACTCGATAAGCTATCTCATCCCGATTATCTTCTATAGCTGAGTAAATCTTTCTCCCCAGGAGTGACCTGAGTTTGTAGTTAAGTAGCCCTATTTGCTTACTGTACTTCTCATTTATTTGAGCAAAACAAAAGGAACAATTTATGAGCACAAAGGAAACTAGCCATCTTGTCTGTATGTCGGTAGTCGGCTGGTTAAGCACAACTGACAGGAATATTTCTAGCCCATTTACAAACCATTTTGGAAACATAACTTCAATCTGACTGATTCGTCATTATAGATCCAATTATTCAGTTGAATAATCAGTCAGTCAGTCAATCAGTTGACCTTGTGATTGAGAGAGCACACTCAACATCTGACCAGTATCAGTCCCGCTCAGGTAAGCAATAAACACATAATGTTCATTCAAAACCAATGCGGATGACGTAACGGTCACGTGCGTGACACAGTCATCACTTATTTCTCGCAATAGTTCGAGGCCCAGCGGGGACTCAAGGAATAAACCATGTAGCTGATGATGCCTAACAAACCAGGTGAAGTGGCTCTAAACCAGTGTTCGTAGCATGTTCATCGGTGAGTTGAGAGTTGATATCTCGCGCGATGGAACTTCTGGAATTATCCTTCCATCTTGACCTAAAAATGTGCAGTCTCTTTTCCCTGATTTGCTCAACCAGACCTAACAGCACAGACTATCCTGTATGACGCCTCATGTATGAATCTTATTCCTTAATTGAACGATTGTAACAAAATGAAATTATATTCAGTTGTCTGACTATCCTACTGACCCACGCTTGAAAACTGTTTCTTATGTGCACGACTGCAGTATTACATATTCAAAGACCAAAATATGCTCAAACGAGTGTCTAGACAAGACTATTCATTTAAAAAAATCTTCTATCAGCTCCGAACGTTTGCGCCCGATTCCCATCAATTTTTTCTTAGATCAACCCTTCCGCAACAGTCCTATTAATCTTCCTCTCTAGGATTTTTTCCACTGAACTGAAATTTTTCCGGGCCTAACCACTGGACGTATCAGGCTGATGTGTCATCACGCTGTCACGCCCATAGACTGCTCTCTACTTTGAGATTATTACTTATCAGTTATGTTTTATCAAAGATATTTACAAATAAGAGAGCTGAAATGTGATTTCATTGTCAAGTTACCAGGAAAGGAAGTGAAATCCAAAGAAAATAGAGCAGAGATGCTAGGCACAGATTAATTATGCGCACCATTGCAATTTTATTATTGGTGGACCGCCTTCCGGCTCTGTACCACGCCTAATCTCGACTGAATTCTTCGCTCAACATCCAAGAGTTGTATTTGCCGATTTCTCACGCATCCATTCTACCGCTAACCACGTGCATTCAACGAAACATTCATCTGTTCATGCGTTCACTCAAGCACATTCTCTTTTGGGTTATATCCAAGAACATCCGCGATTCTGAGTACCCCGTACTAAATCCTCTTACGCGACTTTTGTGTTTCGCTTGAAGTTCCGATTCTCCCTTATTCTAATATGATCCAGCTTTGTATTAGAGACCCTTTATTATTTATCTATTTTCGATGAAGATGTTTCACCGTGGAATTATAACAAGTAAAATATTTCTTAAATTCCTTGATTTACTGTGCGACAAGGCTGAATATTTCTGGAAGGGGTCCCGGCCAGTGAAAGGTTGTTCACTGGGGAAGTGACCGGCGGTGGCTAGAATCGAACCCGGAATGAAATTGTTCAAAGTCCACGACAATAACTGTTCGACCGCCGCCGGTACGTGTTTGATGGTGGTCAGTCGATTTTTAGGTGGCCGCGGGTGGTCTTTCTCAAAACTGGTTTACATTCGATGCACCAGGAACTTTAAGGCTCAGGTTCGATTCCCGTCACGGCCGGTCACTTCCGCATTTGTAAGCCTTTTATTAGCCACTGCCCCTTACTGAGTAATGAATAAAGATAATAAAATAATGTTTATTATGCATTCGCATTCTACTCAAGCTTTCTGTATCGTTCATCTGATAGCGCAGACTGTGCTTCATCTAACCTGTTCATTATGTGCACTGGCTAACTTTAGCCAACCGGCTGTTCGACAAAGTTGAGGGAATTCAACAAAAATTTCCAGCTGTTAGCTCATGCACTGAAGCTAAATCTTCCGTGCCACTAAGCAACAGCTGGCAAATTATCACATTCCTCATCTCAACATTCAGTTGTGTAAATAAGCGTTCAGACAAGGCTGGCTGTCAAGTAGCTTTTGATATTTGACTATTTCAAAATCTGTTTTCATTTTTTACCCTTTGGTGCACCAGACAACGGTTGCAGCACAAACATACACAAGCTTGCTAAGATCTATTTGCAAACCTCAATTTGCCGTGTTATCTCACATTCTGATAGAAAGCATCCATTGACTGGTAGCGTTTTCTGATTCAATGTCTTTCGTGTCCTCCTGCTACCACAGTACTTCCTCTGATTCCTCGACTTTTTGGTACCAAGTACAAAAAAGACTATTGTTTTGCACATTTCTCAAATCCCAAAAAGGTCATTCATCAGAATAGCACTCATCAAGGCAAAATCACCCCAATTTCTGGCCCCTGTTATGAATAACGAATATTAGTTGAGTTTTTATTCTCCTTATTTACTGTATGACAATGTGAAATGGTTCAGAAAGGGGGCTGCTTTCAATAAAAAGCCGCCAAATGTGAGAAATGATTAACAGTAGCAGGAATCAAATATGGAACGTATCGGCCAGCATTCCAACCCCGGTCAGGTAATTTCTTTCATTACCGTCACATGTAATCAGTAGGCAAACTGACTATTCACAAATCCAAAAGACGTTCATTCTGATGAAATGAAAAAGCAAATTTTCTTGCTTTCTCTTTTTCCTAAAATAAATCCGGCTACCTGTCATCAAATCCTTAGCAGAAATCTGAAATGCCCAACCCCTTTTTCATGCAACTCCTCTTTCTACATACCACCTTTTTCAACGTGCTTCTAATATCTTCGCATTCATTATTATAGGTAATATTCACCTAGCACTTCTTTAATCACATACACAAATATCACGGTCCGAAGATCATTCTCCAGTCGTACCAGCATACACTATTTTCATTACAAATAATCTTTCCTTTCCATCTGTTTCCTGTGGCATCTTCTCCCGGTTTCTCGATTTCATTCCAAGTCCCTCTCATTACCAAGGTTCGTGATCCGTACTACTGTTGTAATTAGTGTCCCGTATTGTTTAGTCAAAGCATCTTAAGAACAATTAAATCAGTAATCATGAGGCCTACTACTCATATTTGGAACCCACGTCTCTCTTACATTACTACTGATATAGATTTTTTCCGCTGTCCTAATGGTGGTCTACTGTTCTACCAGTTCACGCCTAACCTTCAGCACATTCAACCTCGTGTGTCTGAGCATGTCCTAGACCTTTGATTGGGCCTTACCCGATTTAGGTTCAGAATAGATTAGAATAAAAACTCTCCTTGAACTTCCAGCCTCGGTGCTTGTCAAGGAGCACATTCCGAAGTGTCCTGTTTTGGGTATTTAGCTTGGTGTCAACTTTTCTCTCACATCACGGAATGATGTCCACTCCAGTGTCATGAACTCTATTCAGTTGGTTACAAATGACTCTGCTAGCTAGTCGTTTACTTCATATTCGTCTTATACCTCACCCACTATAGTATCACATTATGCAATATACTTCTCGGATACCTCGTAACCCATCACCGTTAATGTATACAGAGCAAACGGACGAGTTATTTCCGAGAGAATAGAAAGAAGCCAAAAGTCGAGAGATGCACGCGTTTCCTTTACTCTTGCCTATCGAGTACGTAAAACATGTCAGTTTATGCACGAAAAATCGGAAAAAATACTACGGTGGAAATTGGCTGAATTAAGTGCTCTTATTGCTATTCTCAGTCCGGCTGGGATTCTCCTATACCTGCCTCCAGTAAGTGTGCCTCCGGCCAACCGCCGACAGTGTCCTTCTCCTCTGTCATTTTCTTATTACATGTGTTTACATGACTCTATAGGAAGGGGATCTACCCGATAGCCTGAAGGTTCACAGCACCATCAATGCTAACGAGCAACCGTGATCCTAAGAGCTGGAGAGATGATGAATCACACCAGGTTCAAGTAAGACAAGTGTCGTAACCAACCACGTGACTGTGGATTAATGTCTACCACCAAAGTGACAGGCAACGATGATAATTCATTAGGCAGCTTGACCACCACGAGTCAACAGATTCTATTCTACCGAATTAATTACCCTCAAGTCCATCCTCCGCACAATATTCTTTGTTCCTCAGGTCCTCGTCAAAAGGGCAGATCCATTCTTACCAGATATTCTAACTCTGATTGTCATTATTTCCCGAAAAGGTGAAAATTTTGAATTACTGCACGAACTTCTGCTCTTTCATCTTTTTTTCAAATTTTCCGCAGTTTATCTGTAGAATCTAAAGTCTATTTTTTGTCAAGATTCAAAATATTTCTTCCGTAGAGTATCTTCACTGAAAGAAAAAAATATGGCTTGCAATGCATATTTTTCATTTCATTGTTCTATGCACAATTGATCGTTCATAGACTTCCAAAGTCTTCTTCACAAGGTTCAAATCGTTTGGATCATATTGCTTGATCTATGTGTACAAGCATCTTAAATATGTTCGCCCGGTTCATGTGTCCATTTTCGGATTGTAAAATCACTCATCACGCATTATCAAGGACCAACTCATCATAGATATAGGAGGGGAGGGGCATCCTAGTTAGGAGTTGTCTTGGCCAAATGTTCACCGAGTCCCCTTACGGATTGAAACAGCGGATGACGGATTTCGAGTTCGACACTGACTCACTTGTCTCTCTGAAAGGTTTACCTCACGTCGACAGTATGACGATACGATACTCAGCGAAATATCTTAACCTCCCCCCCCCCTCACCCCTATTCCTCGAAATACTGAGTACTCTATTTTCCAGAATGAACTTGACTGGGTTCTGACTTGCCAACTGTCATTTCGTTTCCCCTTGCGTGCAGTCTTTTGCCCGTGGAAGAAAACTTTCTGTGCCGCCCCATTTTTCGACGCGCCGGAAAGATAACCGCGGCAGATGTTCATCGGGTATTTGCTCTTTATGATACAGTAAGTTTGGGAAATCTGGCTGAGCAGCTTCGTGATCGATTATTATTCTCTTGAACTCGAGATATCGTTAGTCACAATTTGCAGATCATTCGATTCTCGATTAAGTCAACGTCACACCATTAGCCGGACTGCCTATTGGTGCGAAAACTTTTTCTCATATATTTTAATGATAAGTTCATATACCAACACGCACACAACAGTGCAACTATGCACACACACACACACACATTATATATATATATATATGCAGTGTTACTCTTAGTAACGAGCGATTTAATTCCCTAACCTGAACGATTTATAATCCTAGCGGGAAGGGATTATGCACTGGGCTTTCGTGCGAACTGAAAACATCCTGACAGCGAGATATAAAGCGTGTCACGATATAAGTCATTTGCCAATGGACTTCCCCCTTCATTCTACTCAGTAGCTTTTGGCTTAGTATAGAGTGAAATACTGATGCCAACGCAATGTGTTGTTCGACGTTTTAAGCAGGTACTTGACAGGTGATAATTACTGATAACTATTCGAACTCTTCTGCTGCACCACGTAACACAGTTGGTTATTGCTAATATCAGCCAGCTTGTACGGTTGGTCGCGGTCACATGGGCCACTATTAAATGTGATCATCTGTTGACAGATAGTTAAGTAGTTACATGGGTTATTGTGCAATCAACTCTGTACTATCAAACTGACCATACAGTTCACAGTCATTGACTTAACCGTTGTAGGTCCGACTCACCCCTATCAACTTATTTTGCAATAAGAAACGAATGTCGACTGTGGACGTACACGCACACACTCACACACTAGTGGGTTCGAATCCTACCGCATCAATTTGTTTTAATTACCAAAGTTTGTGAAAGTCAAATTTGTTTAGTAGTTGATCCAAGTATTGATTGAAGTACCGTCACGTCGGGAAAATATTTTTCGCGTACCGCAATTTCGATCTATTGAACTTTTTGTCCTCTTTGGTACACGTAGATTTGGTGCCTCTTATATATGGACATGGTAGAGTGCGTCATACACGATGAGCGGGTAAAATAGAAGAAAATCACTGATTGGGAAAAGTCCTTTCCTAACTCTTGCTGGTCACAAATCTGAAGATTACTTTGGGAAAAACAAAGCAGGCGAGTGAACAGTCATTCACAATGATTTCCAATATTATTCTCGCAAATTGTACAGAATACACTGGTGTACTAAGTTGTCTTTGGACTGAGTGCAGAGTCACTTTTACGGTGGTACGGATGAGGGACTGGTGGGGCTCTTTAGTTAATGTGTGGTTATTTTTGTTGTAAGGGCTTATTTTTGATTTTGCAACTTTAGTATTCGGCCAAAGCAACTGGCATGCTGGAGCTAGTCGTTTTCGTGTGCACAAATCAGGAACTGGAAGAGGAATATCGATCGCCTCAGTCGTGACCTGAGTCCGAAGTCGGACCACTCTCAATCTGTTTGAGAAGTGTGGGGGGGGGGCATAACCCTAATTACCACCCTGAATGAGTCATATGGGTTGATCTTTTGAACCCTGAAGCAAGGTGACTCACGATAAAACTGGCTATTGTACCCATATTCCCGCTTCGGGTCAAACATTCCTATGCTGCAAGACTAACCCCTAACAGAGAGATGTACTCGCGCACGTGAGCGAATAGAAGATAGTCGTGGATGCGGTCGCCTAAGACCGTTTGCCGTTTAGTTGACTACGAATTTCTGCTACGTGAGGGGACCCACCTCAGATTCTTGCAGTTGGAAATATTCAGTTCACAGTTGCTCTCAGTGAGTAGCTTGAACAGAACAAGAAGCTGGAGAGTGGAAAATTGTTTACATTGAACCTGATACACGTTTCTGTAATTCATATGGATGAGTTGGAATATTTTAGCTATTGGCCGGCGTTACAAATTGAAGGTGTGTGTGTGTGTGTGTGTGTGTGTGTGTGTGTGTGTGGAGGTTTTCATATGGAGGAAAGGTTGTCATTGGGTGGGCTTTGTGGGAGGTTGAAACTCCCACTGTCATTAGGGTTAATCGAGGGTGCTTTTTCGGAGATCGCCGAAGGATCCGTATGTTTCGGTCTTGGTCATGGCGGCTGGGAAGTCTTCTCTGGTCGCTTTTGGCCACGTACAGGGCTTAGGAGGTGAATGACGATCGTCCATGCCGTGGCCAGTGCCAGAGATCGAATTGAATGTGATCGATTAGGTGGAACTTAGAATATTATTTCGAATGCTTTTCCTGGGTCGATCATATGACGAAGATCCACAAAAAGACCTTGAATCGAGCTGGCAATCAAACGGGTCTTTCCTTGACTCGGTCATCGCGTATGGCTTTCCCTGATGCGATGAGACAATTGCTTAGCCGTGCGACCTATGTCAGGTGCGCCACAATGACATCTTATTAGGTAAATTATCACGGAGGAGGTCATCTCAGGCAGATTGTCTTTTATTTGGGTGCTAATCTTCCAAGATGTGGAGAGTATACATTTCAGTCTTGCTGCTGGGATCTTTAAGTTTTCAACTGCCCTGGGAATTTTTGTCAACCTTTCTGCTTGAGCAGCCTGCTGGAACGAGACTTTCAGGAAACTTTCCTTCTTTGGTGAGCAGGGAGACCGCTCCACGGGGCAACTTCAGCTCTATGTTATTTTGGATAAACTTTTAGGCGTAGCCACTCTCTCGTAAAACTTGATGAACAAAATTGAGTTCATTTTGCAAGCCACTTGTGAGCAAATATTCCGGGCCCTGAATGCCAAACACGGAACCAAATTTTGCTTATGAGATAATGGTACTAAACTGTGAAAATTCGTGTATTGACCGTTCCATGTCTTTTTCCTGCAAACCAGCCATTGGATTGATCCTGTTCGAGGCTAGCTCTCAGTAAGTCCAGGAAAGCCTATTTGTTCTCGGTTTCCAATCACTTCTTGAAGGCTAACGAGTGATGGTCTTTATTAAATTATTCTATGACGCTGGATACGTTACAATCTTGGTTCAATAAATAAAATGTCATCAGTCTACTTGCTGTAATGGGTACAAGATTCTATGCTTTGCTTCGGATTCCCCTTTTTCTAGTTTAGTCATGAGAACTTTCGCTATCGTCGAACCCAAACGGATACCGTCTCCTTGTCGGTAGAAAGACTCGGTAAATAGGAACTGAACGCTAGACATGCAGAGTAGCAATAGATCCTTAAGATTTTGTGTCGGAATCCTTATTTGTATGTCGGACGTATCCCCGTAAGAACTTCACGGTATCCAAAAGAGAGGACCTTTATGAACAGTAGTGCAACATCTAGCGAGTGCATACTCTTCTTTGGATGGTGTGTGCTGGGAATGAATTTGGAACTGTCTCGCAAGCTGTACTTATTCCGTCCAGTGACTAACACATTCAGCTGTCGTCACCCGCATGAACTGTAGCTCCGTGTATAGAATTGCTTGAAAACAACAGCTCGCTTTCCAGCGTCTTGTTTTTAATTCTTAGTAATATTGTGAATCTCACAGCACACGTACCCCTTTTGAATGAACACAATAATTAGTTCCATCCTGTGTCACCTGATAACCGGTGATCAGCGGCCGAATCGGAAACGAGTTGAACGTACATCAGCACACACACACACACACACACACACACACACACACACACACACACACTTAACGGCGGACCCGATCTCAATGCCCTTTCGTTCTCCGGAGTTGTCGTTCTCTGTAGGAACACGGGATCATTTAGACTGTAACAATAGAAAGGGAGAAAAGCCGATGTGAACAGCCGTGGTGCGGGCTGTCCAGAATGTGACTGGCTAAAACCATAGTAATATAAATGTGAATTTTGCGAACCTTTGCACAAACAGCAAAATCCTCAAAAGTTTTTGCATCGCCGAATTCATCAATTTGAACTGCTTAATCTCTCATACAACAAGATTCATGCCTAAAGACCTCAAATAATGATGATGCTCGATTTGGAGTGGAAAATGAGTAACTACTTCCAAGAAGACCGAAAACTTTATGTAACTGGTTATTCCGTTTTTTGTTTAGTTACTTAATTAGCTGGTTCGTGCCTTAGATATAGCATTTATGTAGTTAATCATTTCGATAGACTATTTCAAGGTGAACTAATTATTTTTATGAATTCGAACAATAACGACTTCGTCCTTAATTTTTACATACTACGACTGTGCAAAGACCGCTTTGGTTTTTATTACCCGCTCATACGTTAGCGGTCATCAGCAAATAATCAGGCTGCTCATTGCTCAATTATTCGGCCACAATTTCAGAAAACATCGAGTCACTTCTCACATAGTTTGTGGACGAAGCAATCCTACTGGGTTGATTTCTGGCTTTAGATAGTGTAGACTATGTCCTGGCAATAAGAAATCGATCAAGACGACGAGTTACACACGTCTAACCAGGAGATTTGCAATGCTCGAGGTATCAGCTTTCAGTTTCAGCTGTCTCAGCCAGTAACCTTGCACTTTTATGCTCTGGTTCCAGGTTGCTACCTTGCAGCATCTTCGACTAAAAGGCAAAAAGCGTAGATGCATACATTAAAAAAGATCCGGAAAATAAGAGCAATAAGCAAAAATCACGAAGACAAAGATAGTGTTCGAAAGCAACTACGCCACTGGCCTCGACACCCAACCACATTACTTAATGTTTCCAACCGTTTGGTAGGTGGGTCGAGTGGACCCAAACCCGCAAGTCCAACACGCCCTACGTGGCCAAGTCCACTGGTCTGGAGTTTTATATCTTTTGAACAAAGCCCATTTTGGTGCACTGAATGAGCTGCTAGATATAGTACCCTTATATTGTATTCTATCCTGTCTCATACACAGAGTTAAAGGTAGAATCCATTTTCGTGCCTAATGCTCTAACAAATGCGGACTGCACTTATTCAATCTCTCAGATTATTCTAAGGGGATCCAACGGAGCAAACAAAGCGCTCTTATTCCAAAACTTAATCAGTTAATTTAAGTATAGTTGAGTTCGCTTTATGGTGGCTGAAAACACCTTTCTGGTCTATCGGTGGTTAGCAACCGCGGAGCGAAAAGGATGTCTGACTGACCATTACCTTCACTACAATTCCGACGGTACGTGAACACTTCGTTACCTACATTCAGTTGTGCTCGTAAGGCAAGGTTTACGGAGTGCCACAACTGGCATGGGTAAATGAGGAGAAAAGATGAAATGTTTGATGTTGATTAGGACGTTTTGGGATATTTTTCAATAGATAATTCTGTAATTATTGATCATTGATTCACTGAGAACTTCGACTGTCAATCGGTTTCACGTAATTAGTCTTTCCAGTGCGCAATAGCAGATGATATAAGAAAGTAATGCGATGATGGATTGTGGATTTCAGCACGAAACATTAGTACTTTCTATTTTTTCTGTATACATTCATTCGTCAGGACAAAAGTGGAACAATTGAAGACGAAGAGCTTTCCGGCTTCCTAAAGGATTTGTTGGAATTGGTGTATGAGGTAAGTGGGTGCATACCTGCGCATGCGTGTGTACATGCGTGTATTTTTCTGAGCACTTACGTGAATGTAACCATTTGGTAGCCCACCCGTTCCCTCTCCAACGTTTGTATCTAACATTCTTTTGGTATGACCGTAGCTGTTGACTGTCAGATGAGTTCGATTTCTCTCACCCCACCCCCAAAACATTAAGATGGAGAAGTGGCTACTGCGGTTTCTTAAAAGCAGCCAAAAGAAGATACAAACAAAAGCAGACAGTTCAACAGTGATATTTTATCTTTATGGAATGAGATTTAAAAAAAGAAATGAAATCCTCAAATCCACAATAACAGGTTGGCTGACGAGCAAAAACCTCGAAAATCCATTTACTGTCTTGACAACACCATTTAAACAGTGCTTGTTCAGCAGAGGAAAACGGAGACCCATAAAACAATCCATTTTGAATGATGCGCTCACATAATGGCGAATCATCGGCATATTTCTTCGTGAGAGATGGTCGGAAAGCAAATAGAGTGACGCCACACAAATGAAGTCGTCGTACAGACGTTAGAGATTCGCTTGCTTAGTCAGTTTTCCCATTCTCATGAGCTAAGCCACCCGTTTCATTCAAGCCTTTTTTGCTTGGAGTTCATTTTTTGTCATAATTTTTCTAATAGAGTTCACCCGGAGAAATGACATCCGTCACGACTGTCCAAAATTATCGTCTGCTTCTAAATGAATGCTTAGAATTGTTCTCATACATGGTTCTATCCTCGTGAGACTAAACTTCACCAACACTTTATGCTTTTGATTGATGACCTAAGTCAATTGCAGCGTTTTCTCAATGATGGGCATAACTGTTTGTGTGTTTTGCACACTGAGAGTCAGAAATGTTGCTGCAACAGCGAGTTTCACGTGCACCAAAACTCACTGCAACGTGAGAATCGTTGGCCAAAGTAGATAAGCCTCGTTAGATTTTCGACTATATGTTTATCCACACGGTTGGGTAGCGGAAAATCAATTTTCGTTTGACTTTGATCGAGCCGAGTCCCATGTGATGCTGAGGCGAAGCGGTTTTCTACTAGGCGTCAACAGCACGCTGTTGCAATTGGGTCGGTTTTTGAAGGGAAAAAAACCACCCAAAAACTTGGCTTCTGCAGACCAGCGACGCTCGAAGACCACTGACTGTTTTATTCAGAAATAATCAGATCTGCAACAGGACAGGATTCTGTTGTAGAACATACGTCGTAAACTGTACAGTAGCAAGCTAACTTAAAACTTTGAAATGGGGGAGTGATCGATGGACCGAAATTCTCCATTACCACCGGGGTTCGAGATAAGATCCCCATCACCACAAACTCAAGTCATGCTGTATTGGTAGATAGTGACTCATTGTAGCTCAGCTTGTTCCCACACTTGACTGGGGGATTTATGTGATTCTCTTTTCTTATCCTCGGGGCCTGGGTTACCGGTTGCACATTGAAGTATAGTAGAACTTTGAGGTCATGGGAAAATCCCTTCTGTGTTGCACTTATGCGAAAGCATGAGTTATTGAAAAAGCTACTGATATTTTTTTCAACTAGACATTAGTTTAGTCCAGAAACGAGAAAGATACTCGCCCAATGGAAACTGTTGTTTTCCTGCCGTTTGAGTGGCACAATGTCGTAAGCTCACATTACACTAAATGTATGCAGATTGACTTGTTTTGACAAAAATGAAAATGTCCCGGTAGGGAAAATTACGTAACTCCAAGGCTACTGAGCTCACTTTAGCATCAAATTCACTCCAACAATTTGGTTCCCTTAAAAAGTTGACTATGATGTAATTATCGTCTGACTGTTTCGGTACCCAAAGCAAACGAAACCTACTGGATATGCAAAAAATATTTATACACAGATAGGTTTCGGTTCCATCGTTTAGATTCATCATCCGTTGTAATTCGTTCAATGTTCTAGTTTGAGCCAATAAAGTCGCTAAACCGATCAATATAAATACGGAACGTTAACAAAACATTTCTCACTGAAATGGCCTTTGTGTTGCCGTATAATAAGTTCGTTCGAGAAGCAAAAAGTACGTTACTTTCGTAGTCATGATACGACTTCGTACAGAGGTTAGTACTATCCATCCGTTTACACGAGAAATTGAATTAAACCCAGATACTGTTACGTGTAGCCATTGCAAATCTCAGAATACCACTCGGGTATCCTAAGGATGACGAAGGTAATTGACTCCGTTGCACTTCAGCCCATACACATATGCATTTCTTAAGCCTTGAAACCAGACGTAAGAATCCAGTTGTTGTCACTTGTCGCAGTTATAATTTGACCAACTTTGAAATACGCACACTTTGTCTTTCATTTGGTAAACTCATTTTTTTGATGATTAGAATCAAACTATATATTCGATTCTCCCATATGATTTTGCACGTGTAAATTCCGTAGACTGAGAATTTGAATCAATGGAGACCAGTTAAAAAAACATTTGGTTTTAAGGTTTTCTTGAGGGAAAGGATTCGGCAGGCACCTAATAGGAGACTTTAGTTGTGTTTGCTTGGTTCATTTATCGTTCAGTGGCAACCTAGCCGCTGTGCTCTTAAGATGCATGTAATCATTCGTCCTACCTGTCTGTAAATATCAACAACAGTAAATTTAGAGCAACTGAACGTCACAACTGGATTCTGAATCAAACCAACGTACGTAACTGTGAGTCTCACAAGTTAGGCGTTGCTCTCAGTGGCTCATTTTACTCCAGTATCACGTGACCTTGTGACTGACTTTGAACAGTTGGGAGGTTCGTGGGCCATGGTGATGTTCTACGCAAACTGCCTATTACTGACCGAAACGTCATGCTGAGCGACCCGTAGCTTTGAGTAGCACACATCGGCTACTGACTTAGAATGTTGACAAATCGAGACTCTGACGGTATTCGAAATCTATCATGACAAATATCTTCTCTACACGGTTTCAAGAAGAAACGTCTGGCAGTGAAAACTACCAGTGCCATTGTTCAGCCTGGCTATCACGGAAAAAGAATGAAAAATGTTGAAAGGATTTTCGTGGATGAACACTTGGTGGGAAACACAAAAGCCTGCGAAATTTTTGGTACCAATTTGGACGAATTGCCCTGGCTGATGAGTGAAAAATACGAGTGGAGTATCCGATCACGGAACAGTGCAGCTTTCAGCATGCAAAAAAAAACACTGAATCTAGGATTGCCTCGCATTGCCATATGTAGTTTGGTCAATTTTATTAGGGGACATTCTTGATGATGATGCTGAAAATATTGTCAACCTGGTAATAGACTCCAACAAGTGACAACTCTGCACAAGTCATTTGAGATCATTGGCGTGGTTACCACGCTCACAACTTCGGTATATCGCTTACTGCGGACCTCATCCGCCTACCAAAGTGACCCCCCCCCACACACACATGTGCACATAGCCCAATCACAAATGTTGTCCCGTGACTGCGCACATACGCATCCACCGATTTAGTAGTTCGATGGTGTCCACATGACCACGCCTTCCCGTAGCATCATCCGATCACGTGCTCAGACACGTGTGTTCTGTTGCATCAGATACAGGTAAATAGGGCTGCAGGGATATTAACTACCATAGTCAGTGGAATGGAATATAAAAGCGTGTCCAAGTCCGTTAGTGGTACAGTGTAACAAATATCCCCGTTAGCCTTATATTTACATACGATAATAATTTTGGTAACAATATTTTACTTACGTTATTGAGACGAATGCATAGAAGTTGATCTTTGTGCGTGTATCTGGTAATTGATGTTCGATTTCAATGATGGAAGGATGCCATAGCAACTAGTGGCAATCTCAAATAAACATCTGATAGTCAGCCTCCAGACAGTCTGGTGGTAAGATACGCGTAACTCACCATCATTCACCTCCGGTTTGAGACTCAGTCGAGGCTCGGTGGATATGCCCAACTGATCAGTCCCAACTTTCCTGACATTTGTACAGTGCTTCAAAGGTTCACAACGGTGGGCTGAGAGTTGATACCACGTAATAGATCATTTCATAGATTAGGTAAGTTTCCTAATGCTTAAAATGACAACAATTCTGGACTGGAAATAAAACCGGGTAGAAATTTTCACGTGGACTTGATACAGACGGTAGTGCAGAGATCGTAACTAGGTGCTACGAGAACATTAGTTCCCATGGAAAGCCGTTTGATCACCGTCGTTCAAAGCCTTTCAGAGGAGGGTGAAAACCTACCCATTCAGCTTCAGGATTTTGGTTATCATCTGTAGTGTTTACATTGAACTAGGACAATATTGCATACATTTTAAGATATTATAAATTCCATTTCATCGTTCTGCGAGATAACGTTTAACTCCGAGGAAAAATAACGTTATCTACCATAATTTAACTCAAATACAACACAGAAACGCCTGTAATCTGTCAAAAACGTTTCGCTCACATGAGATATCAATGTGGATCATCTTTAAGTAGATAAGTGAGTAGTATATTCCGCGGATTGATCAGTCTGATCAAGATTTCGTATCAGAAATCTCCCACCGTCTATCAAAGCTACAGAACTACTAACACACAAGTTCGTTGTGTATTTCTGGTAATCACTTCCCTAACTGATATGAAACAGTCTCTCCGCTATTTCAGTAAAAGAAGTATTAAAAACTCACCTGCAGAAAAATTCTAACGAGGCGTCGTTTTGCAAATGTTGTCACTAGTGTGACAACACAAAACTGTCCAATAACTTTTTGCCCCATACGTGTCGCCCTCATCACCCAAGGGAAATTTTTCCGCCTAGCTCATACGTTATTTGGTGCACAGCTTCAACTGTGATAGTCGGGTGGTTGATATGTTTCCCCTGCAATGGAAGTTGCTCTCCAACGAAAAAATTCCAATGATTGAGCTCAATGACACAATTTAGGAGCCGAGGAAATATTAGTATTTCCGGTGCTCCGGTATAGTGCCCCAAGTTGCCCGGAACATTTTACTATCTGGTGATTGGAATAATCTGCTGCCGTATGTTTGGAGAGTGGAGCTGGGGGGGTGTCTTGAAAAGATAACAAAACGGTTACGTGTACGTGGGACGAGGAGAAGGAGCAAGAGCTGAACCATCTGGTCAGAGCCAGTAAATAAGTAATCTTGTCCGACACAGTTCACGGTATTAGCCAAAGGTAAAAAAGGAACCGATCGTTGTCTAAACTATCACAAATGGCAATCTGATCAACATTATATTGTGCGGGGTAATTTATTCTCCTCTGTCCCTCTCTCCCGTGAGTGAGCGTGCTGTTTGGATCTAGGACTTGTGTGCGTGTGTGTGTGTGTGTGTGTGTGTGTGTGTGTGTGTGTGTGTGTCTAAAAAACATGTCCAGATAAATGCCTCCAAATGTCCGGGGTATCCTCATGGTTGAGGAGCCTTTGGCTGTCCCAGTAGCACTACTTACTACCCGTAAAATGTTAGACGGTGGAGGTGGTGGTGATGGGGGAATCACGGACGACGAGATCCCGAAATCGGCCGTGTACGTATATCCACATAAGTTGATAAATTAGTTGGTAGACAGAGGCTGGTGCACGGACCACTAATCACCTGTGACTTCCGTTTTGAAGGAGCCCGTGAAAATTCACATTGTAAATCAACACAGTGCACATTTTTTTCTTGAAAATCAGATGTGTTCTGTAGACTCCTCTTTGGGACATTTTCTATTATAGGCAATTTGTTTCGTGGAACCGAACTAAATGTAAATAGTGGTCAATCCGGCAGGCTTTGTCCCACCTTTGTTTTGTGTTGGAAAACCATCATCCTCACCGGTTACTACCAGTTGATGTTGTTCACAACAGGAAGATTGTGTATCGCATGGAAAAGTTACCAGGATCATCGAAGGGGACACTTTGGAGGAGGGTTAATGAGCAACAATGCACTTCTTCAGTGGTTACGATTTTTGCTTTTGGGTAGATGACAACACGTGCAAATTGCATCACCTGGTTATTGTGTATTTTCCTGAAGTAGGGCAGTAATTTTCTTGCTTCAAACTGCAAAGGTCTAGTAGTGTTGTTTATGAATCTTTTTCATCTTTAAAGATATTGCCGATTAAGTACATGATACAATAGACAAGCATGTTTTCGAAGTTTCAAAAGTAGCGAACTATACCTCGCATTATGAGTGTTAGAATTAAAGTGACGAGGGAAAAGGACATATCATAACGGCGACAGTCAAATATTCGTATCCATAATGATATGACTTTGTCGGTGTTGTGAGAGCCAAAAACGTTTTCATGGTTGTCTTGTCGATAGCTTGTGCACGGTGATCACAATACGATGGCTTTATGACCAGTCGTTTTCAAGCACTAGAAATTACCTCATTCGACTACTGACTGCACAATTTTGTTTTATACTCCCGCTTTTTCGATTTCTTTCCAATCAAAACAGGACTTTGGTGAAGAAGATTTGGAATACACAAAGATGCATATCCTACAAAACTGGGACTTAAATCGTGACGGCAAAGTGAATTTGGAAGAGATGAAAATGCTTCTGATGGCCTACAGTGCACGTGAGTTCGGATTGTCCAATGGCAAATGATTGGGGCTCAACCGCGTTGGGGCTCATGAGTTGGACGCAGAAACAACACAACAAGCACGCATCTGAAGCGGGCTTTTCACATGTGAATAGAAAAAACCCCAGTCCATCACAACAACTCGATCAACCAGTGCTTGTACATAGATGAACAGGCTCAGCCGAGTTTCATTCGCGACTTTTCCTCTTTTTTCTCTCTCTCTCTCTCTCTCTCTCTCTCTCTCTCTTTCTCTCACTCACTCACTCACTCACTCACTCACTCACTCACTCACACACACAAACTCCGGTTTTCCGATGTGTTCTGATTTCATATGTCATCTGAAAAGACTGCTGAAGCATGAGACTCCCAAGTCGAATGAAATACGTGTGACAAAACATGGGAATGTCTAGGCAATGAAAAAAGTCGTAGATTTATCGTTCTTGAGAAGAATCGGGCGATCGGATCTGATTTTCTCGTCTCACTTGGATGAAGAAGCGCAGAATTTAAATGCACTCCTGTTCATGTTGCCACAGTCGTCTTCTATTTCAGTTTAATGCTAAAGTCTGCTTGACACAATGCCAGTCTGACATTAGACATAGTTTGGTGGACAAACGGTGAAAGGATTTCGTCGTGTTACTTGTTTCTAAGTGGGCTTTATCAGTAATTCATAACAGAAAAGCTTTTCAAAGAAAACATGTCAAGAGTACGGCCATGCAATAAAATACGCACCAACAATAGGGATTGCTATGTCATTCTTCTGCATGAGTGACTTGAAGGGAGTTCAGTCTCAGTAACCAAAAGAGCTCACCGTAATACCAAGGAGGAGTGGGAAGCAAAACTTAGGACTTAGGGATAAAGATGCAATTGTTGGTATACTATTGTTGCTATCAATTACGTTGTTGCTAGGTATGTTCAATTAGAGTGAACCAGAGCAGGTCGCAATAAATTTGAATTATGAAAATGGTTTGTGGCTGCCCACCAGCTCTAATGAGAAGTCTCTTCTGACGTCCAACTATCTAGGCTTATTAGTGCGAAACTGATCTTTTAGATAAGATATGAAGTGATCACAATCCAAACCCTATGTGAAATCCTATTGGTTCATTGATATTTCAAACGACCCATCTGGCTGTTTGGCCTGGCTGCACTCTGCTTGGTTGAATCGGCTGTGGCCGGCTCAGGCAAATGTTAGCCACTAATTGGTCCACTGATCCGCTTGGCTGACTCCACTCGTGTCGGCTGTTCGGATCAGCCGATCACGTGTTCTCTACTTTCCTGCCTCCGACCTTGACCTTGATTCTGGCAGGGCAACGGAGAGCAGTCAGCCACGGAATCAGGCCATCTGTTTTAATGTATCCTCACCGAAGCCTACTCTAAGCAGTGCCAAGATAGCTGTAAGCCATTTTAGGGGCTTTAGTTCACAGTCAGAGCGTCCAACCCAGTGGATATCTGTAAGAGTCCTTCATGGCGAACACTATCAATAAAGATGAATACAGCGATGGAAAACAGACGATTTCGGGAAACGAGAAGAGCTGAAAATGATAAGAATGAGATAAAATTATTTCATTAAATATTCATTGTCATGCAGTGAAAAGACTTGATGCGAAGAAATTTATTTTCGAAACCACGCTTCAGGAATTTATTTGTAAATATTGGTTGCTGAGCATATAAATACACTGATTGCTTTGCTGCTTCTAAACTATGAAATCACGAGCTGTCCATGAACATGGCCGTATGAATGAGAGCAACATGAGTGCTTGCCTGCGTGCGATTAGAGCCTGAGGCGTGTATAGAGTGCTGATGATCCTCAGGTCGGTCTCGTCAACCAGCCGAGAGCCACAGACTGAAGAAGATGTGATGACTAAGTCCGAAGCATCCCACGATAGAAAAAAGGACCCAGATAACAAGTGGGTGAACTTTAGCACGATATCTGGCAGTCAGTGAGATGAACCAAATCGAGAGCTGTAGTGTAAACCATCGATTACGACAATCGGGTTGACATTCAAAAAAAATGGTGAGCTTATAAGATCAAACTGAATGATCACAGACTCAAGGTTAGACATAGAATCTTGATCTTGGTGCACAACAGGCGTATGAACTAATTACTTAAACAATTGCACATGCCTTACCAATTTTAGTTATCAATCTGAGCAAGTTTGTCTCACCTATTTCGCCTTTTCATCAGCGTGTGAGTAGAGGGATCTGTGTTCTGGAAACCGTCAAGGATTGCTAGCGGTAACGTACTGACGACTTTTCTTGCTGCTTCAGTTGGTCGCGCAGACCTCGAAAAGAAGCCGATGATGGAAAAAGTCGCCTTTACTTTATGCCATGGTGCATTGTATTCCTCTTTTTCTTGTGATACGAGATGGGCATACTTTCCGGTTTAAAGAGGATCCGACACTTCGACTAAAGATGATTCCCGCCCCAAAAGGTAACTTGAACTAGATGATAAATTGTAATGTGGTAAGTGACGTTTTGGGCTGTGGAGCGAGGAACCATGTCATCTATAGGAATTCGTACTCAACACTATTCAAACATATCCGTTGGGAAGGGAAAGGCGTGTGGCCAATAGGTTACCCAAGAAAGTTCATTGGTGGCGAAGAGAATCGAATCCAGGACTACTCAGTGTTCACTGTTCGACCGTTCCCGTAACTATACGTCAAACAATGAAAGGCTTTCTGTAGCATTTAGTAACAAATCATTTCTTACCATATCAAAAGTTTGTCAAATCATTTCCGGTTAGTATACAGAACGATTCAGAACGATCTTTTTTCGTACAACTGAGGTTCATCAATTCAGCAATCGCCCGTGTTCTCGTTGTTTTTTTAATTAATTTATGTGGCAAATAGTCCAGCCCCAGGGTATGACTGTGTGTTGTAAGCCATCAAACTGGTGCAGAAATGAAGGGTAGAGACAGTCCCCGAAGCATCACCAGGATAGCAACAATAAAGAAATGAACAGAGAAAGCAAGGGGAAAAGTTCACCAACTTGATCGAATCTGCAGTTATATATATAGACACCATCTTAGGGAACATCATTTGTTGTGACATGTGGAAAGTCATAAAATACCTACATGGCAGTAGCTCAAAAAACTAAAAAAGACAACGTTGATGTCGTGAAACCCAGCTCTGATTTCATCTCCGAATCTCAGTGTACTGCCATGTCAATCTTCAACAACACATCTCAGCCATCAGTTATCGAACCCTCTGTGGTCTTCCGACACCTGTGCAAAGTGGAGCTAAAAAAAACTCCTGGTCCAGGTGAGCTATCACCTGTTGTACTCAATGAGTATGCTAATGACTTTTGGGTTCCATTAGCCAGTATTTTCAATAATTGTCTAGCAAGCAAAAAACTTCCCGACACTTCGAGACTGGCCAAGATAACGCCTATACTCAAGAAAGAACCGGATAGGTACAGCTAAACTGTTACCATGGAGTAGTTTTGGGGTTTGCTGAAGAAGAAAAACCAAGTCTTTGCACCCCGCACTTGACACTGTAGCCTACGTAGCCCATTCAGTAGCTTCGGCTTTAGGCCGAAAATGCATGACTGCCAGAAAGGTATTGTTAGATCACAAAAGCGCATCTGGTCACCTTGATCGATCAGTATTGCTCAGTATGCAATCAGTAGTGTTGACTCGAGCGTCTGCAAGCTGGTTTCAGACTACTTCACTGATCGAAGACACTTCAATTGTGTCAGCGGCCGAAAGTCCCCTTCTCTTCCTGCTGATTCTGGGGTATTACAAGGCGAAAATTTCCCCCTTTTTTCTTCTCTTTTTACGTAAACAACCCTCCCCCTCACTGTTGACATTCATTGGCTACGAATACGCCGATGACGTAGTATTGGGATGTAACTTACCAACACCCGAAGGAAATTCACAAATTCAGATCCAACTGGACGAAGTTGTTAACTGATCCTCATCCAGCTCCCTTGTACGGAATATTTATAAATTCTAGGATGTATTATTTTCCTCAATTTCCGATGAACCACACAGAGCTCTCACTGACAGGTTACACTCCTGTCTGCAAATAATGAATCTACAACAATATCAAGAAAGCCAAAATATCCTAGTGTTTCGCTATCCCATAATCTTTCGTGGTTCACTCATGTTCAACAGAATTTTTCTAAAGTTAGGAAGTTGTCATTTTTCTCTTCCCGTGTAAGTTTAACTTAAGCCCCAGGTGAGGTTAGTTTTAAATTCGTGGCTGTAAGCCTTCTTTTACACGGGTTGTACTGCTTCCCAGTTATTTTCCCTTGCTTCTTGAAGAAAGATTTTAATTTGATGACAAGATCCATAAAAACATCTCTAAAAGTAGCGGCATATCCAGAGATACTCTTGCTGATACTGTCACTGGTAAAAAACTGTATTGCTTGTGGCCAGTTTAACTCAAAAATTCTTTCAGGTAGACATTATCCTCTCCACCACTAATTTTCAAAAGCAATGTCTAAGTCATGTACGCGCTCAAAGTTCAATTTTCTACTTCCTCGCACTTATTGTCTTTCTGTTTTACCATTGTGTCCGCCTACTTGATAATCTACTGAAAGTCGCCACGGACCAACGGAACTGTTTTATTCGATGGAAAATACCATAATCCATACGTATTTTCGGAATCCGCATTTTATATCCACAGATTTGGTGTGAATCTAGCCAGTCGGGAGCATAAATCTGTTACTGACCTGACTTGATCACATTGTCAAACTGGCTACTATGACTTTAACCAGTAGGCGAATTCGCGCCGAAGAACTAAAATTGTACAAGGTGGAGTGTGAGAGTGGCGTTGTACCTTCGCCGTCTCGTTCGGGATATTTTCCAACACTGGTTGACCGGTTGGGAAAGAGGAGTCTTGTGGGATTAATGTGGTTGATGGTAAGAGGCTATCAGAGAAAGGTCACCGATAATTTGAATGAGCAAACCACAGAAGACAATGGCTCACAGAAGTAACAAAATACAAATTATGACGTTGTGCAATGGGTCTTCATTGAAATCGTAATGACGAATTCATTCTTTGAGCCTAGAGCCTAAGTACCACCATTTTATTAAGTAGACATTAGTGTAAGTTCGGCCTCAAAATACATAGTTATGGTCGGTACTGAATGTTTCAAGTTTCGAGATGGCTACTAGCTTTGAAAGACCTTCGAAAAGCTCCAAATGACAGTGCGCCTCACACACCAACTGCTGAGGAAGTTCTAATCACTGCTTCTCGTGGCAGAGGTATCCCCACCAAAGTGAGAGGACGAAAACGAATGGGTGGAGCTCTCCACCGGGTGGGCTGATTGATAGTCAGTTTAAGGAAGGTGGCTAAATCCTAATTCCAAGTCAACCATGGGTGACGTATGAGGAGTACAACACTACTCATAGTGTAACAAGAACGACAACGCACGGCAGGATACTTGTATTCCCACGGTCACACAAGTCAAGTCATGGAACACATACAGTCAATTATATAGGCCTTTTTCCAGACTGCGCAGCACCAAGATTGCTATTGCCGCTGCTTGAGCGATTCGGTTGCGTTCTGTCCAGTTGCCTGTGGCCGATGGCTTGCTTCTCTTGACCGTCATTTCCCTTCGGTTGGTCCGACTGTCTCAGTTGACGGCTCAATCGGCAGCCCTTCACTTGAGCTATCTTTCTGGTTGCCGGAGATCCCGCTGCTTCCTCTCTGGTCGTCGGTATGCCTCCTTTTGCCTGCTTCGGGACGCCTGCGACATATTCGCCACCTGTTCTTTTGTCTGTGGCCCTCGTTTGGTTCGTTCGTTCGCCTTGATGTTTACGCCGTTCCCTCGCCCCAGCATTCCCTGTTACACTCGCCCTTCCTTTAAAACATTCGGTCCGGACGTACCAGGGTGCCAAGTCGCATCCGTTAACCCATTTGCCTTGTGGTCCTTGATCGATTTTGAAACTGGAATTCTTCCTCTCCAATACGGTGTAGGGTCCACTCCATCGTTTGTGGAACTTGCTAGCTCCCGGACCGGCCACTGCGGGTCTGTTACGATTCCTTACTTTTACCAGCTGTCCGGAGATGAACGGATCCCATTTCTGTGTTTGGTTCCGTCTATCGTATCTTGCCTTGTTACGACTCTGAGCAATTCTTGTCTGTTGTACGGCCACTTTCTCTAGATGCCTCCGCTCGCGGGTTGTCAGAGGTTTATCATTCTTCATGTTGAGCCACACATCCAGTCGCGTTCTAGGTTCCTGCCCAAAAACCAGTTCAAACGGTGTCGTCCCCGTTGTTGAATGGTTCGTTGCGCGGTAACTGAGTAATATCTCCGACAGTCCTTCTTGCCAATCACTTCCATGGTTATTTAGCCACTCCTCCAGCGTTCTGTTGAATCTTTCCGTCATTCCGTTTGCCTGGGGGTGGTAAGGCGACGTTCGTATTCGCCGGATCCTCCATTGTTCCAACATGTCTCGAAATTTCTTTGATTCGAAGCAGGGACCCTGGTCAGTGATGACCGTTTCTGGTACACCAAATCGCGCCACCACATTATCGACAAACACTCGAGAGACCGTATCGCCTGTTTGATCCGGTATCGGGATTGCTTCCACCCAGCGAGACACGTGGTCAACCATTGTCATGATGTACCGGTTTCCAGTGACACTCACATGTAAAGGACCAAAAATGTCCAAACCCCAGCTTTGAAAGACTCGTTGTGCTTCTATGGGCTGCATTGGCGGTGTAGCTGTTGCGTGCTCCCGGTTCCGTTGACAATCAGGGCAAGTTCGTATGTAGTCGTCAACGTCGTGCCGCATCGTGGGCCAGAAGACTCTGCGCCGCAACAATTCGAAGACTCGTTGTTGTCCTATGTGAGCACTGTCGTGCGCTAGCTGTATTGCCTCCTCACGTACGGCCTCGGGAACAAAAGGCAGTCGTCTGGGTCGCAGACCCTGTCGCACATCAACGCCAACGAACAGCTTGCCATCTTCCGCATGCAATCGCTCCCAAATTTTCAGTAGGTCGCGCAGTGCAGGTGAGCTCCCTTCTGGTCTTGTTTTGGCTTGAAGATGTGAACAAACCGTCCGCACCAGACTGTCATTTCTTTGGTGGCTGAAAACACCCTCATTTGACATTAGCCGATTCACTGGGATCGCCTCCGCCGGCAGTTGGTCGTCTGGGATCGGGCGGGATAATGCGTCAGGTATTTCGTTTTCTCGTCCGTTAACATGCTCGATTGTAAAGGTGAATTCCTGCAGGCGGTATGCCCACCGCGCCAACCTCCCTCTTGGATCTCTTGTTGTCATCAACCACGTCAATGGCTTGTGATCTGTTTTGATACAGAAGTTCGTAGCAATCAGATATGTTCTCCACTTTTCCAGTGCCCACACGATTGCTAAGCATTCCCTTTCCGTGGTGGAGTATTTCCTCTCGGCACTTGTGAGTAGTCGGCTGGCGTACTCGATCACTCCAGACGGTTGTGACAATACTGCGCCAATTCCGACGTCACTGGCATCCACAGCTACGGTGAATTTCTCATGCGGCTTTGGTATTGTCAAACAGTTTCGAGGGTTTGTTGCACTTTCCTTGAGTTTCCTGAACGCCACCTCCGTATCTGACGTCCACTCGAATTTCTTATCCTTCCTCAGTAGTTGAAACAAGACACCAGCTTTCTGGGCAAAATTTGGCACAAACTTGGAGTCATAGCCGACCAAGCCAAGGAAGGATCTCAGTTGGCGCTTTGATTTTGGCGAGGGGAAGCCTCTAATTGTCTCCGCTTTCTCGGGTAGGGGTTGCAGTTTTCCTCCTCCAACAATATGTCCCAAACAAACGATTTTGTCACGCGCTATCTGGCACTTCTTTGCACTCAACTTCAAGCCCGCCGATTTGATTCTCTCTAGGACTGCGCTTAATCTGGACACATGCCCGTCAATTGTCCTTGAAAATACCACAATATCATCCCCATACACCACAACACCATCCAGGTTCTCCAGTACCTGGAGCAGCAAACGCCTGAAAGTAGCCGGTGCGTTACACAACCCAAAAGGCATCCGCAGGAACTCATACTGCTTCCCGTTGACACAGAACGCTGTTTTCTCTCTGTCGCTCACGAGCACCGGCAGCTGCCAATAGCCCGACCTCAAGTCGATTAACGACAGCACCATCGCGTCATGAAGCTGCTCAAATATCTCCTCGGTTAGTGGCATTGGGAACGCATCCTTGATTGTGACGCGGTTGAGTTCCCGGAAGTCAACGCAAAATCTATACGTCCCATCCGATTTCCGCGTTAACAACACTGGTGAGGAATACGGGCTAGTGCTTTCCTGAATTATTCCCTTCGACAGCATGTCACGAACCTGCTTCTCAACTTCCGGTACGACTTTCCGCGGCAGCCTCCGATACACTGGTTTGCACACCGCACCCGGCACCAAATTGATCCTGTGTTCTTGCCAATCGCAAAAGCCGTACTCATCATCTGGTGTCGAAAACAACTCCGCATACCTCTCGAGACACTGTCTGACACACGGGACTGATCAACCTGGAACCGAGGAAGTTTTTACGATACCAACGCGGTTCAGCCGGCCCCAACGGGATTGCAGCTCGACATCCTTCTCCCCAACCCGCATTCGATGAGCTTCGAAATCAATTTTTGCTCCTACGCGTTCCAACAGATCAACCCCTACGATTGTCTCGGCGACCCCTTCAACCAGTAACATCTCATGCGTCACACGAACGTCGCCGATCTGAACCATTAGCTGCTGCTTTCCCGCTACTCTCAGAGCCTCTCCTCCGACTGCACGCACTCGTATTTCGCATGGCCTCACTACGATTCCCTCAACGCGAGGTGTCACAGATACCCCAGCCCCCGTATCTACGACTGCCATTTTACGTTCGCCCCCAATTCTGATCTCAACCATAGGCACCCCCCTCGACTTGAATTTGGATAAAGAAAGGCAAGACGAGACGCGTTTTTCTGGACAAAATCGGGCGAAATGTCCTACCTTGCCACATGCAAAACACCTCCTTCGTGTTCCATGCGTCATTGCGTCATTATTGCGTTGTGTTTGTCGATTGAGTTCCAGTTTTAATTGTGCGATTTCCTGGCTCATCTTCTGCAACGTGGACTCCAAATCCGATTGCTCTAATCGGGAAACTGTCACTTCTTCTTGGGCTGCACGAACAATCATAAACATGCGTTCTGTATCATTCACGCCGCACGCAATCGCCATTCTCAACCTGCCTTGGACATCTGGGGCCATGCTTTGAACGAAACGATCACGAACAAGGCGTGCCCTAGTTACGCCACTTGCCCCGGGCAGCCCGATCGATAGTTGGCGCAACAGGTACTGATAGTGAACGACTGGGTCTTGGGTGCTGTCATAACGGGCCGTATTGAATCGGTCCATTGCTTTCTGCCGATCACCTTCCTGTGTGAACTCCTTCACCAGCCCCGCACGGACCTCCCGATAAGTGGGGCTTGTTTTTCCCCCCATCTTCAGATCATACACCGCCTTGGCACGCCCAGTCAGCAGTGCCCCAAGCGCCGCCAACAAAGGTGTGTCTCCTTTTACTCCGTTGCATACCGCTATCCTTTCAAAATCCGTGATCCATTCCTCCACATCCCCATCCGCGAACGCAACAGGCCAGGGAAACTTCATCACGTGAGCTTGGTCACGACACCAATGTAACAAGAACGACAACGCACGGCAGGATACTTGTATTCCCACGGTCACACAAGTCAAGTCATGGAACACATACAGTCAATTATATAGGCCTTTTTCCAGACTGCGCAGCACCAAGATTGCTATTGCCGCTGCTTGAGCGATTCGGTTGCGTTCTGTCCAGTTGCCTGTGGCCGATGGCTTGCTTCTCTTGACCGTCATTTCCCTTCGGTTGGTCCGACTGTCTCAGTTGACGGCTCAATCGGCAGCCCTTCACTTGAGCTATCTTGCTGGTTGCCGGAGATCCCGCTGCTTCCTCTCTGGTCGTCGGTATGCCTCCTTTTGCCTGCTTCGGGACGCCTGCGACATATTCGCCACCTGTTCTTTTGTCTGTGGCCCTCGTTTGGTTCGTTCGTTCGCCTTGATGTTTACGCCGTTCCCTCGCCCCAGCATTCCCTGTTACAATAGGCATCTGTGTTGGAAGGGTATATTGGGTGCCCAGGATGTATAGCCTCATCCGAAGGGCGTATGAACTGAGGAATCACTCACTGGCTCTCAGTGGACTACAGACACCACTCTTCGTCCCGCTGACTTGCAGGGTTAGCTATAGATAAAGGCCCCCGTTGTGGATCCCTGAGAAAATCACCTGCTTCGGCCTAGACAACGTGGAAGTGTTGCGCCCGAGAACAGATCATGGAGTCGGGCTCCTTTCATCCTTCCACTTCGATTGTACCATATTTTGTTTTTCCCCTAGCCTGAAATCAGGCGGATGTGAAAATATATAATAACAGTCTCTCGCGGTTAGGTCTTTTGTCAGAACGATAACTGCTCCACACTCAAGTGGTATACTGCCTAAAGCTGTCGGGCTTATCCCTGCCAACCTGAATGAGGTAAAAGTTGCGAGCTAATTGAGTGTTTACAAACTTCATCCCCCAGCTACATAATCTGCGATGTGATTGGTAGCCGTGTTTCTCAGAACCTCGTGCTGTTTTCTGACTACACAGTTGTCTACCAATGGCTACAATGTACCTTAGAAACACGTGTGCACTTCGGCGGTCTTATTTCTTAGATAACTAACAACTAGCGGACTCATGATTAGCTTCCATTACTCATTGTCGCTGCACTCACAGAAGGCAGTAATGATGCACGGTTTTATCGAGATGTGAACACGATGTGCTACTTTCGTAGCATAACAATGGTTAACCAAGTTGCTGAGAAAAGCTGTCGGAACTAATTTCCCTCGGTTTATCAATGGACATAGCTATCTTGTTTGAGGGAAAGAAACACATATGGATGCAGTTCATGAAGTTCGAATGTTTTCAACAAATGTCCCAGTATCCACTAATCATGCATATAACTACGGTTAAGTGCATAACCAGTGAATACACAGTTCATATGTAAACTACGAATGGATGAAAACTTTGTATATTCATTGTACAGGAACTAATAGAGTCGATTACTTCTGTATAAAAGTAACTGTACATATTTTGCATTGCGCCCCGAATGACAGTTTCTTGTTTTCTATTACAGAAAGTATTATATAACAGGTCCAATCAAAAGTTGGACGGTGGTTCACAAAAATTTCCGATAAATAGTTCATTATAATTTTGACAAAATAGGTAGGATAAATTTACGCTACAAAATGGAAAATTTTGTTTTACTGAGCCCCCTCATGGGCAGGCGGCACAGTGCTGATTTTCTTTGTTCTCCGTTGGTAGGTGGCTGTACTGGAAGCCAAATTTGATGCTTCACTTGAAGGTGCAGAGGAGGCTCAGTTTTTACCGTTCATTTTTACTTATGTTTATTTGAAATTATCTTAAGCTGCTCATAAATGTTTTGCACCATTTGTAGGAAAAGTCACGTTATCCGTTAAGATTTATTGGAATAAAAACTCAGTGGTTTTGTGATCAGGTTCTGTGTGAAACGAAAATGCAACTGAATACTAATCGTTAATTAACGTTAGCCACTGATGTTCATAGTCCCGGAACAGGTATACGCGCATTGTCGTGCCCATTTCGATCCATTCGGAGAAGTCCTGGAGGTGGAAGAGAGCACTCAGTACAGGAAAGTGCACCATTTGTGAGCGGGCCTACTCGTGGGAGCAACAACGTTCGTATCTGAAATGACAGTACATGGGTATTCCAAGGAAAGTCAAATTTTGCATAGTACCCACTTCAACTTATTGGCTAATAGATACGGTTTTCTCAGGTGCTACTTTTGCTGAAGGATCACCCTAAGCAACGCAGTTACTAAGACAACGCAGGTCTCTACGAATCTACTTAACAGGGATGTATCAGCTGCTTGTACGTCAATACAGTTGGCCACCTGTCCGTTACACTTATGCTCCGTACTAAGCGAATACGAAAACTAGTATGGTATTCCCCGAGACTTTTGAGAAAGAAAAGGCTACTGGGTGTGAAAACGGTTAGTGTGTATTTGCCGGAGCATTCGATGGGGTGTGCAAGGGCATTGATCAGATGGAGTAATTTGGAGGTTGTTGGCAGCCGTATTGGTAGTCGAATGGTGTAAGTGTAGGATCCTGTTGATGCACTTACTGAACCCTTGTGCTCATGGAGTTCTCAGTGTTTTTGTATTTTGCAGATCGAACACGGGCAACCTCCAAGGAAGGCACTGATTCTTTCATACTACAATGGAAACCGTGCTTGACAGTCAGCCTTCAGTTAAACAAGAATGAGTTGACCAAATGAATGCGGACGAATCTGGCTACAGAACAACCATGAACAACGGTAGGCATATTTCAACAATCACTGGTAGTCGATGATATTCTCTGTCCTTCACGAATCTTCTGATGTTGTTTCCTCCATCTCAAGATTATCTTAAGAAGTAGTGTCTAGCATCCAAAGACACAAAGCATCTGTTTAACGAACCGCTTTGAACTCGCTGTATTTAACACATTTTGTGGGGTGCTGCTGTTTTCCATACATTCCTTTCGATCGGAAAATTTCTCATTTCTTTCACAACAGAACAGAATCGATTTTTTTCAAAAACCTGCACACGAAGATCTTACGTTGCCCAACGTATTCCTGATTGCTACTCTCCAACCTCGCTAAATTTAGTATCACAGACCCCGTGACCACAGAAAGCAACAAAACAACGAACATAATCGGGATTGAGACTGTGAAGCATCAGGAATTTGTACAAGGAATCAATGATTTTTTCACCGTAAATTTAAATATTGCTAAAAATTACGAATGTATCCTAGCACCACTGATGAACTAGTGGTTTAATTACAAGGGTTTTATAACAGTGAAATACGCTACGAAACGAGTCATTACGTTCGATATCCTGTCTAAAAATTTTGCTCAAATTTTTCACTTACTAGGCTGTGTCCAGCCTGACCTCAATGGAGCTCGCGTAGTACGGCCCAACATTTCTGATGACTCTGTCTAAGGCTTGCCCACAGTGTCCCGATTCCCACCCAGCTGGAAATATGTAGGGTGAGCCGCTTGGGAAGGAGATCTTCCAGAACCGATATCAAGTTTTCAGTTAGCTTTTGGTAGTCTTTGCGAGTCCGCCACGACTGCAATTACCGATTTTTCTGGTTTCAGGAAGAGGTTCATATTCAGGAGCTAAGACAATCAACTTCATGACCAAAAGGTAAGCCGCTCCGTCACGGAATGCCTACCTAGTCAGATTGATGCTGATCAGCGGTCTTCTCTGGGTTACTGACAGGGATTATCTGCGCCCTAAGCAATCGACTGGTTGTTCCGAGTTTACTTGTTTAAATTCACCTGATTCCGACAGACCTCCATTCAACCCTATTCCTTTCTTCTGGTTCTATGCGTCTGGTGTACCTTGATTCGTTTTCTCTGGTCTTTAATTAGCCTTATATTCGACTCTCTGCCAGTTATTTTGGACCAAAAATACTTCATAGCTCAGCAAGGCTTCTCGCCTTCTTATTTTAATCGTAGTGCAAGCTATTGGAATCATCAGGAAGCCTTAGTAAAGCTGAAATTGGTCCGATAAACCGCGGAAATCGAAATTGAACTATAAGGTATGTATATTATGTTTCACCAAGTCTGAATGGGTACGAAGATACAAGGGAATTTTCCAATATCTACAAATTCCAAGCTTCTCGTGCCTATAATAAATTTAAGAGTAAGTCAATGCAAGTGGGACTACGCAACCTGATATTTCGATAGCTGACGTCATAGGGGTATCATTCATGGGCACCTACTTACTTCATACCTCACACTCCATTGAACCAATTCTAGGTGAAATGAGGGCCGTGGCCGAAACTTTTTTGCCCTACTCTAGACACGACTTGGCACGACTTTTCCTGTACACTTTGAGGGACTACTGAAAAGGACACAAAGTTTTACCCCATTTCAGCTTATGATAATTCAGTCTGCTTTAACCGAATAGTGTAAAGAAGAACTAAAACACTTCTTACAGTTGTAAACACTTTCTGATGAATATATATATATATATATATATATATATATATATATATATATATATATATATATATATATATATATATATACACCTCACTAAAGTCAAGTATGAGGCCATCCCAGCAACAACCAATACAAAAAGAGAGGAAGAGTTGAACACTATAAAACAGACAGTTAACGGAACGAAAACACTAGATGTGATTTCTGTTTGTTTTTCACCGCAAGCTTTTAGAAGCTTTGTTATTTTTTGTCCCCTGAAACCTCTAACCACCGTCAGCCCTCGTGCTTTGGGATCCAACCAGGGAGGCGGTAAGCATCAACCGAAGCCAGTGCTAATACCTGCTTTTTATACCTCTACTCCAAGTCACAACCTGACCGCCGCTTCTCTTCTGCCAGCTTTACCAGGCCCGCTTGAACAAAGTATGGAGGGATAGACAACGGACAGACATTAGGAAAACATAATGATCCATCGGAGGCGGTATAGAGCGATCATTTTGTTAAGAGGGCGACTGATCGTGCCCAACAGGACGGCGTGCCTCATCGTTGCGTACTCGATGTTCCCACTAGATGCGAACCATACTTCGGAGACTTCGGTTGACAAGCAATAAAGGCACCGAGCGTCCTAAACGTAAAGTGGCCGGGTTTCACTACAGTAGAGTGAAGCTCTGTTGACTGCGACTAAATACACTGGTCTCTTCTGAAAGAGCTGGATGCCAAGCGACACCACATGCCGCAGGTTTGTAAAAGCTGCTCTTAGTTTCTATATTCGTGAGTCGATCTCCTCCCCAACACCACCTTCAGCTGTTATCAAGCTCTCAAGGTACTTAAGGTTGTCAACCAACTCAAAATGATCATCAAAATGGTGAGTGCAGGTGAAGGCTGTTGTCAATCTTGCAAAGTACTTTGCAACTGGAAGGCGCAAAGTGCATACCATATCTGGATGCCTCAATCGCCAAGCGATTCAGAGCGAGTTCAGCTGCCTATGCAGTATCTTTCAGCAAGGCGGTATCATTGGCGCATTCCAAGTCAAAATCTCCGTTCTCCGAGAGAAATTTAACTCCGCCTATTGGAAGACCAGGTAAGACATTCTGTAGACCATCCTCTATGGAAAAGTTAAAGAGAAATGGGGCTACCGACTAACCCTGTGGTACTTTACTGGGTACGAAAAAGGGGGTAAAAGATGGCCGTAGGCTCTAACCTGACCTATATGACGATACAACTCTTTGAAGATTGATACATACTTCTCGGGTACTGTATTTTTTGACAAACATCTCCATAGTGCAGTCCTATCGACAAGGTCAAAAGTCGTGCGAATGCCCTGGAACCCGATGATCGTTGGTCTTTGAAAAATGTGATGGTGCTCTAACTGCTGTCGGAGGGTGAAGATTCGATTGCTACATTGACGACCGGTACGAAACCCGGCCTGCCCCTCGACAGTCTGCTTTTCACGAGTTTGATACAACCTGCGAAGTATGACAGACGTAAGTAGCTTCGATGCTAGTGGGATGAGGCTTACACCCTTATTGTTAGCGTGGGGAAAATGATCGATATCTCCTCCCCCCTCCACAAGGAGGGAACCTGCTAGGAATTCCAACTTTTGAGAGTAAAGCGTGAAGTCTTCTATCAAGCTGCAGCCCACTATCTTTAAAAGGGGCTAAAAGATTGCCGTCAAAGTCTGGAGCTTTGTTACATTCCAAGGCTTGGATTTCCCTGCAGATCTCTTCCTTTGTAGTGAATCTGTCAAAGTGGACCACTAGACGCCGGAAAGACCACTATCCGAAGTCATATAGTCCCCAGAAAGGCGTAAGCGAAGCCTCAAGAAAGGATTAAATGTGTCAGCCAGTGAAACGATGAAAATGGAGCCTTGAATGCAAACTTCTTGAATACCATACACATCTTTTGCAAGAGACTCCGGCTTACAAGCTAAACCCGCCTGTTGTTCTATGCGCATCAGGGTTATCACACTGAAAGTGGCAAGCTTGAATTGGCATCGCGGACGAGGCAAGGAATCAGCCGGAGGTAGTCGGTTTGGTGAGACTCGGAAGCTATTCGAGAAAGTACGACAGACAACATAGCCCGGATTTCCACCAGTGGCGATAGCAGGAGCGGCTAACTGAGGATCCCGCAGGGTCTGATAAGAGAAGAGTGTGACGACGGAAAGTGGAGATCGGGAGGTAAGTCTGGGCTTGATGTGTGAGAGAGTACTGACGTGCACGCGGAAAAAGACTACCAATCATAGTATGAGTAGTATCTTCCACGGATTTTGCGTTTTGAGCTGTTGTACAAATCGGTCTCTCAGTCCAGATTAGGCCTTTTTATTCGAGAATACACCTCTAGGCTTCGCTTCACCAAGCCCGTCCCGCAAGGTAGCAGTGTCGGTCCAGATGACCCAGTGGTTAGAAGAATGGTTCATTCACCTGTTCTAGAAACTTCTGAGAGCCAGTGACTGATTGCTCAGTTCATACGCCCTTCGGATGAGGCTATACATCCTGGGTACCCAATATACCCTTCCAACACAGATACCTATGAGTAGTGTTGTGCTTCTCATACGCCACCCATGGTTGATTTGGAATTAGGATTTAGCCACCTTCCTTAAATTGACTATCAATCAGCCCAACCGGTGGAGAGCTCCACCCATTCGTTTTCGTCCTCTCACTTTGGTGGGGATACCTCTGCCACGAGAAGCAGTGATTAGAACTTCCTCAGCAGTTGGTGTGTGAGGCGCACTGTCATTTGGAGCATTTCGAGACACCCACCCGGACCTAATGATGCACTCAGAAGCAAAACTTTAATAACCGCTTGGTTGAATTATTTTTAACCAGTGTGATTGACGTTCGTTGGCTTACGTGATAAACAATAACAGACCCTTTGTGTTCTGTGAAATAGTGAGTACATAGTGGTACGGAATTTATGCTGTTTCCTAGGTATTATCTTTGTTTATGTTATGAAAGAACCCAAGGTCTCAAATATAGGTGACTATGTAGGAGTTTGTTCAGAGACTCTTTTGGGAATGATGAGCCACATTTAATGGGATGCAAGATGTACCGATTGTTCAGCTCTCTGAAAGCTTCCCAATGATGGCGATAGAGAAACCACGAATGAAATAAAAAGACAGAATACATTGGCCAGTTTCGAAGTTGTATCTTTGGTCCCTATGGATTGTTGAGGAATGAGGGGCCTGGCTAGCTAAAGATCAGAGTCAACGAATCAAGGTACATTAAACGTATAGAACCAGAAGTAATAAATGGCGGCGGACCAAAGCTGGTCGGCATCAGGTGAAATTAAACAAGTAAACTTGAAACAGCCAATCGAATGTTTAAAGCGGAGCTAACCTGAATTACTAACCTAGAGACGATCGCTGATCAACATGAGACTGGACAGCTACATGTATATTAAGGCGTGACTGATGAGTCACCTGTATATCCTGTAGGCATCTCGAGATGAAGCCACTCACCCCCTGGTTGTATAGTTGGTTGTCTTTTTACGTGAATGTAAGTCCATGGCTGGAACTGGACGTGATGTGCCTGAATCAGCATACTTATAACTATCATCCTGTCTATCGTGTTTATATGTAGTGATATTTTACACACTTTGAGAACTTTATATTATGCTATGTCAATCCGTTTACTAAATTAGTGTTCTGGTTCCGTAGTGATCTCTGCGGTAAAATACTTCTTAAATTTATACAATATCACATTTGGTGCCACCTAAGGAAGTTCCATCATGAAACCACTGGCCTTTAGAGTTTCTCTGTCTAACAGAAGATGGATTTAGAGAAAATGGCTTTCTTCCTAAACTTCTTCGGTATGGATTCGTATGCCTTGCCCGATTCTTGGATGAATTTCTTCCACGAAAAACTTAAGGCACTTCTATCGCATCAGTTCAAACCCAATAATTTCACTGCAGCAGAACGTGTCACATTCAGTTCACTCTTCTGGGGAGAAGACCAGTCCGTTTATGCTTTCAGTCAGGGATTGCAAGTACAAGCTTCGAGGTTTTATCACTGCGGGCAGCCAAATGATCAGCTCCCCAACTGTCTCTACTTTGTCTGGATGAATTTTCCAAACCCGCTGCAGAGGTTTCTGATTCACAGAAATCAAACAAACATAAAAAGTATTTTTTCAAAATATCAAGAGATTAGGTGCATCTGCTAACGATCCATTTTTTAACTTCCAACGGATACAATAAGCCTTCTGAGAAATATGAGGCAACCTTTTTCTGATATGTTGCAACTGTTTGATAATGTGTCCTGTAGTACACGTAGTAAAGAGATTCTGTGTTCTCGGCCTTTGAGCTTGAGGTTCCTTTATTTGCGAGTCACCAAATTACAGGACGACATTCCTGTACAGCCAAGCACCAACTGAAAAGCTATTGCCAAGAAACGTATCAGCTGTAAATCTGCCCAGAGTCAAACTACTGATGTTCGATGGACGTCCTCATCAACACTGTAAATTCGTAAGACAGAATGAAAACTTTGTCGAATGTAAGGTTTCGAACCCCGGATAAAATTCCTGCACCTCATGCACTGCTGCCGCGGACGTACCTAAGGAACAATAAAGAGAGGTGATATGTGAGAACACGAAATAGACTACGGTGGAGTGCGAAATATACAAACGGCCCTTTTCCGATAACCGTTCAGAGTGGCACTTGAACTGATCGAATGAGTACATCATCAGGCCACGAGCTCCAAAGGTCGTTAGTTGATCCAGTGATAAAAATGCAAAAACCACAACTTTGCCCCTCAAACCATCCGAACCACTCGAAGTGGCCACCGATGGCTTCTAATAAAAGGTTCATTGAATCCAGTTAGCGCTATCGGGAATGGCTACTTTTTCTTCATATTCGTTCTTTGCTTAAGTGCTTCATTTGTGCCAATTCTACGAACTGTTTAGACATTTTGATTCTGGTTCGTTCGTTATTATTGGCTCCGTTTTATTCTCCCAGTTAGCCTGGAAACTAGCGCGGCCAAATACGATTTGTGAATTTTTGATTTATTATTGCTCATTGTTTAGATACTTCATCCGTTACCGTACCAATGTTCCTTTCCCCGTGAACTTGACTCTGTTTAATTCCGTTATCTCCGAGTTCGGAGGTCCTAAAACCCAACCTAACGTGAGCATAAAGGCAATTCTGTCAGGCTACGGTATTTGGCTACCTACAACCTCAGTTTAAGTCGCTATTGTCTCGGCCAATCATAAAAGGCTTGGAAATTACCTACTGAAAAGTTGGAATATTTTTCGGAGTTGGAACTTGTTGTTGTGTTGTGCAGGAATCGAGCTAAAACGGATAACACCTACGTGCTCTGTTCATCTGACATTGCTTGGACTGATATTGAACCTTTTCTTCTTTCTCCTACGTTTTGCTCGTCGATCTTTGTGAATCCCCTTCTCTTTGATCATGTCGCACCTGGTGGAGGGTTTAACGAAAGAAGCTGCTGAAGCTTCATTTGAGTATGGCGCAGCCATGACTCCTCCTCCAGGCAAGTCTTCACACAATGTTCCATTTAGTTCCATGAGGTATGAAAACGCTATCAGTGTATCAAAGCTCCATTTAGAAAGCACACAAATGGAACTTGAGACCACTGAAACTATGATCAGAGCTGTAAAGGCTAAACTTCGTTCAGCCGACGAGGTATGTGGCAGTAAAACTGAAGAAGTGAAGGAGTTCGGAGGCCGGATAGAATTAGATAGTAACGTAAGTACGTCATCGTCGGTTTCTAACGGTAGTATTCAGCCATTTTATGTGGATTATCAAAATAGAGCTAAAGTGAAGAAAATAGAAGACACTTGAAATCTTGGTATCGTTGTTTAGATTGTAGTTACCGAAATGCAAACTTCCGTTCCTCGATGGTTCGTCACAGAATTTTGTGGCTTTCTTTGGATGGTTTGAAGAACAGGCCGAAAGAGTTTTCCAGGGCAATGAAGAGTGTGTTACCTTTTTCACGACTGCCAAGGTAAGGCCAGGTAAGTCATTTGTGGCTGGTTATTGTATCCCTCTCACGAAGGCTGTCAGCAAGCAAGAGTAATAGTAAAAGAGTTTGGATGAAGACAACACATTGCAAGATTTTTGTTGGATGAAATTACTGAACCAGAGTCGATTTCTGCTGAACTAAAGGTTTTATCGGCCTATGCTAATCGGATAACCAGTTGTACCGTTGCTTTTGAGCAAAAAGTATACTTGGGAAATCTTAATTCGGTCCACACGGTCCACGGTTCATGACGCATTCGGGTTAAGGGAGCCGATCAATTTTATTAGACCGATAATGAACCCGAGTTTGGAAATTTATGCCACTTTGTAAGTGTAAAGGTATGCTCGCTACAAAACCGAAACTTCCACTTACTCCGTGAACGAAGGGATATATTAGATGCTTACAAGAAGCACGACCCGAATCACAGAACATTGGCGTAATCCATCAGTGATACCAGTTGAAGGTCTTGGAGCGACAGAGATAGTTCAGATTACTTCAAAGAGCTTCAGGTATTGCTATCCAAAGACCGCTAGGAGTTGGTGTCTCAATTAAAGGCTTACCTATGTTCAACACACCGTTCTGATAGATGTTGGGTGGGTGAATCGTGTGAATAAAAATGCTGTAACCGTCGGCAGCATCCTTTGCTGCACGAGACGAATAAGGTTCCCGTTCTTAGTTCATCTAGCCTACTATTTCCGGATGATCACTGAGTTTGTTTTCGAATTGTGCCAACCATTTTTCAGGAGTCTTACGAATCCCTGTGCATTAGCGCACTTCTTGACACCGAGGCTGATACCTGTTTTATCCGTCACAACTTAGCCGGAAGATTAGGTTTATTAAATGAATACTCCTACTTGTAATATCATTCAGTGCTGCTCGAAAGTATTTTTAACTTAAATTCTGCGGATTCTAAGGGAGTAACCCGTGTAGTGTTTTTATACTGTCCCGTCTGTACCTGAAGTACAAGCAAGTGTGCCTATTGGGAAAACCATGTCCGAGTGAGATGGTTTGAAGGGGATAGAATTCGCAACTAATTCAGACTCAGTATTCGGAGTGTTAATTGGTCGAAATGTGGCTTCGGCTCACCGGGTTTTAGAACAGCTAAGAGGTTCTAAAGGAGACCCTTATGCTGACCACATTCCGTCAGGTCAGGTCATATTAGGTCCTTTGGATAATAGTTGATCATGTAAATTTAGAACATATGCCCCGCATAATTTGCAGGTGGTCGAAAATAACCTTCGGAAGTATTATGACAGAAATTTTCATGAAGGTGATCCTTTAGGAAACTCTCTGTCCATGGAGGACGAAAGAGCCATCAAAAATTCGTCACGGCTTGAGAAAGGAAATCTAAGTAATGTTTTGCGCAATCGATCGATCGTCTTCCATCGCTTGAGGTTGTTGGGAAGTAGGTTTCTCAGGGATCCAGAACTTAAAGCTAAGTATACATCTGTAATGGGGCACTACTTTGAACTGGGATATGCGGTGCTAGAGCCAGAGGAGCCCACGGCAAGTAGGCCTACTAAGTGGTATTTGCCACACCGCGAGGTGTTAAATCTCAAAAACTCGAAAAGTCCCGAGTGGTCTTTGACTGTGCTGCAGTATTTCAAGGGGAATCACTAAATCAGTACTTATTGCATTACCCTAATTTAGTTCCTAATTTAGTAGGTGTACTATTGCGGCTTCGTCAGAAGCCCGTGGCTACGTGCGCGGACACTGGAGATATTTTCATACAAGTGAAAGTGCCCGGAGAAGACCAAGATACCCCTCGGCTTCTCTGATGGCCCGAAGATGGTACTGCTAAGTTGAAGGAACTTGAAATGTCGGCACCTCCCTTTGAAGCTGTTTCGTCAACATTCTGTGCGTGTATTGCTCTGAATTAAGCGGCTACTTTATTTGGGTATCAGTTCTCGTTGATTGCATCACAGATGGCTTTAAAAGATTTTCATATTGACGATTCTTTAACTTTCGTTATGAATGTCGCTGTAGGTATTGCGTCTTCTATTAAATCTTGGTGGATTTAGGTTAGCCAAGTGGCTGAATAGAAAGCGAGAGAAACTGAACACCTTTCCGAATGATGAAAGTAACATTGTCATAAAAACCACTGATGCAGATAGGTTGCCAACCGTGAGAACGTTTGGTTTGGTTTGGTACTAAGATCTAAACTCCTTTGAATACCATGTTCACATCGAGGACCAGCCGACAACAAGAACACTGCTGGTGGCCAACTGGACGCAATACATGACCCCATAGGTGGAGCTGGTCAGATTACTCTACCCATAAGGCAATTGTTTCAGGATTTGTGAGGGAAGGTTTGGCTGGGAGGAGCCACTTGGTGCGCACGCTGAAGTAAAGCGGAAAGAAATGTGGGTGGCTGTTCAACAGGCCAAACTGGTAAGAGTGTCATGGTGCTATACCCAGTCTCGTATTGCTGGGAAGTACGTAAGTGGAACATCGTCGATATTGAGCGTATAGAACGGAATATAGCAGCTTGATTTGAAGCAACTGCTTTTATTCGCTGAGAATCTCATTTTTCCATTGGCCACACTAAGACAGTAAAGACTGTGCATCGGTCAAGATGTTATTAAGAGCGGTTAGAAGAGGGTTTCGTTCGAATTCGCAAATTATCTTCGTGTCATTAGCGAATAAGGAAATGATGACATGGTTAAAGCCATTGCAGATGTCATTTATATAAATTAAGAGGAGCAGTAGTCTTAGAACACCTGCTGAGAAAACTCCACTGTTCACCGGGTGGAGATCTTATATTTGGCCATTGATGCAAGTAACTTTTGACGATTTTGTAGGTAAGATTGATGACCAATGGAGAAAACAGATTCGTATTTTAACTCTGCTATATAGTTACCCCTGTCTTTTTGCATAATTATATATATATATATATATATATATATATATATATATATATATATATACAGTAAAGAAGTCGTGTCATAGTGTTGCTTTTCGTGGAATTCATACGATGCTCAGCGCCTATCTCTATGCAGCTGGGGGGTAGTCATGTACGGTCCCCCCTTAAATGTTGTCATTTTGCCGTTATGGATGCATACCTTGGGAAATCGCTTTAACGGAATGTTGTTTTCGCGTAGAAAATGAGAATGGTAGGTATAATGTTACTCGCATTTTTGTTTGAGTCAGGCCCAGAGCAATATATAAGTAACTGTGATCAAGGTTACAGCCATTCTTCGGAGTTCACCGTTACGCTTATTAAAACAAAGTGGAAGAATTGCTTGAGGCGTAAGAAAGCCCTCGGTGCGAAGAAATGTCTCATTCACGGAGAAGCCACATGGTGGGATCACCGGCATTCGTGTCCCGAATTACAGTCAATGGGCATGCTAAGACAAACCGAATGTTGTCAGGCGTTTCTTTATTCTTGCTGCATAATAGATACCGTTTCTTCTGATATTCAATCTGTTTAATTAGCTCCAAGAAAATTGGGGTCAGAAGCAGAATTGTGGTCTATGGATTTTTTAAGCGGGGATCTACCCACTACCAGGACGTCAAACTCAATCATCCATACAGGTTAGTATATTTGTGAAGTGCTTCATTTTTTTAATCCAGTCGAGTGATAAATCTCGGAAGAACCGCGTGTTCCGACATCAGCGCAGGTGCTCTTTTACAGTCCTTGTTCGATGCTCTTATAACCTCCGTGCTGACTCCGAGGCACCCTCGCGACTTTCTGCACGCGTTGAATCACTACTTACCAGTTATTCCACGTGACTCCACGACAATGTCATATATAACTATTGTGTGGGCTGATGCTACTGTCGGACAGCTTGTACACTCATATTGGCTTCTGAGATGGTTTAGTTCGGTGCAAGCGTGCCATGGCTAGAGTCCCAGACTCCTTTGATTTTTAGCCCAGAGTCAACGGTTTAAGGTTAGGTAGGGCTTCCAAACTCCAGTAATGGTCAATTTTTGCACTGGTAGTTCGACCAGCCTGCCTGCCCATCATTATCATCGGAATGTATTGTGTTCAACAAAACAGTCTTCAGTCGATGTATATTTACAATGAAAGGTGAATGAATTATTGGATATCCTTCACAATAGCATGCAATGTGTTATTTCTACCTTGATGTATCAAATGACGGCTCTTATACGTGGCACAACTTCAACGGCTTATGTTCGCCAAGTGAAAAGTCATGCAGGGTACTTCGGCTGTGATAAATGCCTCCTAACTAATGACTCTAGGTACTGGTCCTTTCATGGTGAGGAGGACTACCCCAACACTTGCTGTATCATTTCCCACGTCTTATGCATAGAAAATATAGTGGTCTTGCAATACCTGTAGAATATGGTGGTTTTGTACTAACCAGGTCTCCAAGATTGTAACTATTTCACGATTGCATGAATTGGCTCTAGTGATCAGTTCCACCGAATTGTTTCTAATGCTGCAAGCATTAGTATATAACCACCGGGGCACTTTCAGTCGAGACTGCCTTATTCTTCTTTCGTGTGTGTGTGTGTGTGTGTGTGTGTCTCGCCTCGGGCAGAGTACCCCGTGTTGTTGCTACGTTATCTACTTCTAATCCACTCGAAGTCGTGGTGTGCTGGTTCGCCTGTGTGACCGTTTGATCAACCAGTTCAATATCTCCTGTACTCTTCATAGGGCTGTTACAGTACCATTATCCCCTTGTGTTTCTGCCCGAAAGAGCTCATGGGAAGTAGTGTAGGAATAATTTCGTCCTCCAGTACATAGGTCTCGCACTGGAAGTTGTTATTCTGAATATGTGTAACGCGTAGTCGAAAGAATGGATCCCAGATCAAAATAAGACTGATTCGACATTACATGGAACTAGATTAGTAAAGCATAAACGTAAAAACACATTCAAACCTGAATAATACGGTAGAAACGATTACCGAACAATAACTAGAGCTGAACAATGTTCAAAACCACCCAAGCAACACAAATCACAACTAAGTTGGGCGCTTCCCAGGGGAACATCGGGGTAGCACACCGAAGCAGTAAATTTCATAAAACGTTATATAAATTGTTAGTAAACCTGATAAACACTGTGTAGTCATAACATCCGTGAAAATTTCGGAGACCAAGTTATAAGTAAGTAGGCCCACTTGTTTTAATCATTTTCCTCGTAACCAGGCGATGCCTTGTGGTTTGACTTTCATAGCTGTGGTAGACGGTTGTGTTTTGTTGAAGAACGTACTTCAGTAATAAATATCTTTCTCATTGTACGTACACGTAGCACGAAAGTAGCGCATTATCCACCCTTATGTATCTTCACATGATATCTAAACAGCTTACGTGTAATACAGAAACTATTTCCATTACAATGGAACTGCTTTACAGCACACCTTTTCATAGACAATTATATTAAACATTTTGATCGTCTTAATTATTACTGAGTGGTAAATTTGCTTCCACCATTGTTTCAGCGACGTATCCCTGTGCATTGTTTACAGTCGTCTCACTACGATGTACATCGTACTGCCCAAAGAGATTAAGTGCATAGTTATCGGGAGCGGCTGAAGTCGGTGAATTCTGTTCGATGCCCCGGTTGTGAGAAGACCACTTTATGGTAGTACTGACTGTCGAGCCATTCAGTAATAAGGCAGAATATGTGGGCATCGTAAAGCATACTACGTCGCGTTATAACTTCATGTTTAGCTCGTACATTTTTAAAATTTAGTTCCTCATTAGAATTGGTAGAACAATCACCTCAGGCAGAAGTTGGAGAAGTTCACGTTGATGTGACTCCAGTTGCTACGAAATCCGTGGCTATCTTAAAGCCAGCTTAGTTTTTTTCTGTCTAATATAACATCGCGTATAAGCAACAGAAAACATGCATCTGGGAAGGAACGTATTCGTCCACACCAACATGGTTTCAAAGCTGGAGTCATTGTCAGAAGTGTCTATCTCTTCTAATTTGAGTTTTAAGCAAAGAAATGACGTTTTTCGGTTCTGTGTTGATTCTTGCTTGGCGTTCCCCATGACCCAAGAACCGTCGCTCACATACCACGGTCGTGCAAGAAGGTACAGCTGGATGATGGTGTGTACATACACGTAGGACTAACAGATGGTTTGGGTCCACGTTTCTGCGGAATGGCCTGTTTTCCAGAGAGCGTAAAGTTGCAACTGGAAGTCGACGGACTGTCACTGTATAGACCATCCAGTGCACAATTGTGGCTTATCCTGACACGAATAACCGCCCGGTGTACCAGACGGTAATAACAGTCGGCTTTTACGGTGGTGAGAAAAAACCACAATCCTTGGATAACTACCTGTGAGATAGGGTAATGGGACTGAAAGAAATCATTCAAGAAGGCCCTACACAAAACGTCAACTGTCTTCTGTTATCTGCGATACACCAGCCAGAGCCATTGTTCGTCAAATAAACAGCCTCTCTGGTTTCTATGGCTGTGATAAATGCGTTCAACGTGGAATGAATGTGGAAGGAAAAAGGACGTTCCCTATTATTGAAGCCAGTGCAAGAACAGATGAGCTATTTCGTGCCGGCAAGTATCGTCGTCCTAGCAGTGGTGTTAGTCCCTCTCTCTCCTCACCTATTGATACGATTCAAGCTTTCCCTCTGGACTGTACGCATTTAGTTTGCCTTGGAGAAACGGAAAGGCCACCCAATGCCTCACTTAAAGGTGGCCGTTCTAGTTACCCTCTCAGGGCTGCGGCAGCGGAGGAACTTGGTGGAAAGGTTTTGCAGACACACTGCAACATTTTGTGCGAGTTCCAGCGTTTGTGCTGTTATACAGGTGATCTGCAATGCGGGAAGGCAACGGAATTTCGCCAGTTCCTACTGTACTTTGGTCCAGTCTGCTTAGTTGTTGTGTTATTCTTTAAACTGTATACTTGTTTCTTACCTTTATTTACATCTGTGTATATATTATTGCAGCCCATTCTTCACCACGAATAGTTCGATTTCGCACATCAGCTGCTGCATGTATTCGTCCAACAAATTTCGGGTTTCTGTAGTCCTGAGGAAATGGTGTACAATTTTCACTGGCTAACTCATTTGGCCGATGATGTCGTAAGACGCGAGACTTTGAACAGCTTCCTTAGTTTTCCTTATGGATCCCGTTTGGGTAAACTGAAGTCTTTAATTCAAGGACCCTCAGGACCAGCGGAACAGCGGTACAGAAGCTTACACGAAATTAGTGCCGCCTGTTCAATAGTTGAAACAGAGCACATTGTGGACGACACCTAGGTGCGAATTTCGCGTTTACGCAAAGCGCCATCCTCCTTTGTTGTAAACGAGTTTTCAAACGTGCAGCCTGATAATATCATTTTGATAAACATCTTTCCAGTGACTATCGCAAATATTTTAAACGATGAAGTTGATTTTACGCCTTCCAACTTCAAAGGAGACTTTTTCACGCATGGTTTCGTCTCGTTTGTACAGCTTTTGATGAACGGCCTTCAGTCGAGCATCTCAACAGCACCTACGCACACCATCACACGTAAACGTTTGCTTCTTGTTAGACAGCAAAATGCAATTATCACCATTTTGCATATCTTTTTGGGGAAGTTTTATTGTCACATCTGTTTCTTACCCGTTGCTGTACGACAAATAAATGTCACAAGGTTATGGTGACTCTGTGTAGTGCTTCCAGTATGATACATTTCGGTTACATCTTTTTGTTTGCACGCAATATATATATATATATATATATATATATATATATATATATATATATATAATTACCGTTTAACACGGTGTATGCGTCATTAGTCGTTAACATCCGCGCGCACTTTCTTTCAGTGCTTTATCCATGTATAATACTTCCCCCTTAAAGAATCATTTATTTTAGATGTACTCCGTGGTAATATCTATTGGCGAAAACTCGTACGCCGTAGTTCACAGTAAATGGGTTGTTGGAAGAAAATGCTTTCCTTGGCCACGGACCAAGGGTCATGGATTTTATGGCCAACTGCTCCTGTCATATGAATCTCTTACGGATATAGAACAAGCATATGAATTTGTGGGAATGTATCATGCAGATAAATGATCTGATCTGTCGCATTTGCCAGACAATTATGGTGACGCTTTTGTTTTCGAAAACAGATTGCTGCAAGAGTAATCCACGTGGAGCACAGACGACACTGCTGCACAGACTTTGTTTGGTCTTCGGTATTTAGTAAGCGAAAGTTAGCAAATTCATTCAGCTACTACTACTTGTAAGAGAACCGACGCACTCCACGTCGGATGACAACTTGGAAGAACCAGCGAACGCAATGGCAACAAGTGTGCCACAATAGGCATTTGAAATACCGCCCTCTCCACCCCCAGTGTTGTAGAGAGCGATGGACGTTCCAAGGTAAGCATACCATCCCATTACGGAAAATGCGATGTATTTAGTACGTCAAACGTGGCCCATCCTCACGTCAGTGTCAACTGATCACCAAAAAAACCACTGGGTAGTGACCACAGTCCTGTGAAGGAATACGTCACCAAGTGATAATATTTAAATATACCATTTAAAAAGTAAAGTCTCGACCTAATATTGCTAATGTCTTTACTTCGAAGTTCATAAACGCCTATCTGGATTCGATTAGGAAACAAATTCAGTCAGTCATCGGCGAGTGTGCCGCTTGCATTTCTATTTCATGCAACTGCGGTTAGTTCACAAGAATAAGGAGTATGTTTGACTGAAATGGAGCTTGCTTTGGAGTGACTCAGCATTGCATTGGGAGCACCCGTGCATCACTCGTTCCAGCCAAGCCGAGATGGTAGACGATCTCATCAATTTGAACACAACCCTGCTATCGTCGTAAGATTGTAGGAGTATGGTAAGATTTCATATTTGAATAAATAATGTTCAGGTTGCAACGCTCAAACACTGAGCTTGCACAGATTTGTCTGAGACTGTGCGAAGAAAGCAGAACGCAAGCATGGGCGAGAAGGTAGCAGATGTGGTCTCTGGCTGGAAAACCTACAACGAAAAGCAGTTTAGGATCCTAAATTGATCTCGGCAGTTAGGGGTAAGTCCATCAACTTCATTTTTTATGCGAACTTCAGAGATCATTTACAGCACGGACAGGTTTGCGGAAGAACAAATGTCTCACAAAGGCAGACATATTAAGCTTTGGTTTATCAACTCCCAGGATCGGGGAGAATAAGCAAGAATACCTTGGTGAGTAATTTCTTCATCTACTGCCATATTATTGTGCCATTTTTATTTTGCTTTTTCTACTAACACCGCATCCGGTGACAGTTTTCAAACATACATGATATCATAACTTTTCAAATTCGTATGTCAGCTTTCGGTGACCTTCCCCATTGTAATAACATTTACATTATCACCCATTGGTAAAATTCCATATCATGTTCTGCGTCCAAATTAAATGTTTATGTCATACCTTTCATTCGACACGGCATCATTGCTTTTCATTATTAAAAAGGGAAGATTTTCGAATATCACCGTGTTTCCTTTACCATGAAGTTCACTAACAACTAAGATTTTTTCTTTTACAGATCCTAAGAATAAGTTGAGAATATTCGTTCAATATCCCATGGAAGCACAGATCGACTGGACCAGGGTGATCACGTGTTTTGTACCGTGTGTTCTTAGGGATTTGGTGCCCTGGGAAGCTTCGAATTTCCAGTATTACTACTGAGAGCAGTGGCAGCAGCTAAATTTCAACCTTCTCTGAATTCTCGTGAGGAAAACTGCGTGGCCTTGTCCGATTGAGAAAGCGGTGAACAACAACAGAATTTGCAAGCTAAACATTCAAAGGTGTAATTTGAACCACAGAGTTATGGGATAAAGCTGCTTACACGAATCGAGTGAACTGGAAGTAGTATTTAAGCCGACATGAACTCGTTCATCGTGAATAATAGGACCATGTTGGTCAATTTAGTAGCGCCTTGCATAGAAAACCCGAGTGGAATGGCAGCTTATGTAGTATCTGATCAGTGGTATGTCATCTGTGAGCACAGTGTTTACCGCTCCTCTGTTGGCCGTTTAACCTCGTATATTCACTTTGGTCTTCCGAATGCGAAAGATTGCAATGAATCCAGTTCGGTTGGAATGACCAATAACGGTTATTGGGTTGCGGCTGTTCTGAGTTCCGCTCCTTAGCAGCAACATAAATGAGAAGAAAAATTATCAAACGAATGGCGAAGAAGTACATACAACATCTCTGTTTCTTAAAATGCAGTCATTTTGTTTGTTTAAATTCTGGTCATTGTGTTTACAAATATTGGTAACTTGGTGGTAAGGTTCGGAAGGATGAGGAATATTTAAAGAGTAGAATAAGCAGTAAACCAAACTTTGAGTTCGCCAGAGGTCATCGCCAGATACGACCGTCACTGCGGTCAGAGCTCAAATCAAAGGGATGCCAAAACACATGGACAAAAGATAAACAAGTGTTCAGATGTAGTGGTTGATGTGTGCTGTATTTGTTCGAGGATCAATAAAATAAATAGCATAGTCTCAGTAATGCGAGTATGAGATAGTGCGTGCGGAGGATTTCCACAAATATACTTTATAGGGCCGACCCCAACAATTCCAAACCATATCCCAGTTGATTGTGTTTCCGGTCTGCTGCTTGGGAGCCAGCCGAATAAAAATATGGCTCCCATATTTTCATGTGACAAAATTCTTCTACAAGAATCCCCTTCTCACCCAAATTTCTGATTTTCTTTTATCCGGCCTTAAGTAGCAATGTCAAGATCTTCCCAGGCAGCACAAGGGGACACTCGACCGTCACCTGAGTGTCCCCTAGGGGACGGTCGCAGGAAAGCAGTGCAATGCCCCCCGAAACAACTTAAAACTATGTAAAAACCGGAGAATCCCTCACAAATGCAAAAGATTTCGAACGAGAGTCTCTGTTAAGCCACATTTCCGAATATTTAGTAGCTTGGTCCCCATTGGATTCAGATACAGAAATCTCTAGAATCGTGAATGCATGAGAATTCTGAACCTAATATTATATGTTAAAAAACTGTAATGAGAAAAAATTTTGGCATTTACTGTCCATTTCATAGCGTATTATAAATTTAGATGTCCTGTTTGTTTTAATGCATTCCCATCATGGCGGCCAATTTTTGGCGGTGGCTGTTCTTTGTCGCCTCTGAGACTTCACTGCTAGACATTGCGCTGTGTGTGGTCGGTTTCTAACTTTCTTCAGACGGTAAATCCCATTTATTTTTACTTGTCTCTTCGTCCTTAGATGAAAAAGATACACCAAAAACTGCGTGGCTGTTCCAGAACTTCAATATGGAGGCGCAAGAATCTGATCTCAGTTCGCAGGGTTGTTGGGGGCGATTTCAACTCGTCCCTCATATGCGATGATGGTGTAAAAAGTTAGCCGATATGAAGTTCGTTACAAATTAGCAGGCATATGTTCCGTTTCAACGAACAACGAGTCCGATGATTTAATTGATGACATTGACAGTCCTGAAGAATGAAGGCCTCATCGGCAGCAGTTAAGGAGCACCAAGTCACAGCTGCTACGACCTATACCGCTGTTAGGTAATGCACACTGGATTTCTAAATGTGGGTAGTTGTGAGAACACGATGAGGGATAACACGTACATACCAGAGGATTGGGAGTCAAATTTTTTGGCTGCGACTACCTCCACGAAAGGTAAGCTTTATGGTGATCAGCAGTGTGTGCAACAGAATCATTATTTATAGATGGAGAAGTGAAATTTACAACACCGGCCAAAATGATAACTGCCCTCACAGAAGGTAACTGAATTAATAAACCTAATTTTTCCAGCTATTCCTTCGGCCAAGGATGTTGTGAGGCAGGCTGCTATACAAATGAAATCATCAATGGCCGGCTTGCGGATTTTATTACGAGCTCTGAGACAGTTGAAGCTCGACTTGCCATTGGATCCGAGGTCGTTGTTGGGGACGCCTAGGAGAATCCAAAAGAAAAATGTTGGCGACGGCAGATACGTACATTTTGGGCTAAGTGAAATCTTGCAACGAGCCCTTGAGTGTAGACCTCTCACACCCGGCAGCTGCGTTTATATCCAGTTGCACATTGATGGTATGAGCTTGTTTCGTGGCTCATCGCACCAGTTGTGGCCTATATTGTGTCGCCTCTTGGATCCTACGTCGCGAGTTTTTATCGTTGGTCTACATTGTGGAATGTCCAAACCTACCGAAGTGCATCGATATTTGGAAGACTTGATACGGGAATTGGCGTCATTATTATCCGATGGCATCATTATTCGTGGAAGTGGTGTTCATTGCAGAATTGTATTGCGGAGTGTTGTGGCAGATAACCCAGCCAAGGCAATGCTTAAGCAGGTTAAGCATCATTCTGGGTTATACAGCTGCCACAGATGTACACAACGCGGCTATTGCGTCCATCGCCGTCTCATTTTTCCTTCAACCACGGGAAGATTACGCAATGACATTGACTTTCGAAATCGTCGCCAACGTAGTCATCATACTGGAAGTTCCCCGTTCGAAGTACTAACGGTGAATATGATAGACCTGTTTCCAAACGACTACACTTTCTCCGGGCCCGTAAGACGTAGGGGTCTGAATGGTCAATTGATGGACATTGGTTCAACAATTTACAGCAATGAAACTTCAAATAACTGTGCACTGATCAACCACAGACCGGCCGTCATCCAAAGAGTGGAAGGCGCGCTATTGCATGCTCATCTATTTGAACACTGTGACGAATTCTTCGACTACCCAATTCCCTCTGGACATTTGGGCATCTTCCTTTGTCACAGTTTGTCCGAGAGCATGGTCTGCTACGGCCTAAGTGAGGTCATGTGCAAAGGTTTACTGCTACGTTACGGTGAAAAGTGGGTGTTTTATCCCATATTGTACACACGGGCGAATTATTGGTAATTCTATGAAGGTATTCTGTATATATTCCATTTCAGATGTTTGTCGTTGTGGAGTTCTTAGTTGATAACTTCGTTGCTATTGTTGATGAAAAGTGGATGATTGGCCACAGAAACGTTAGGTGGCCTCGTTGCCCTACCCCCAGAATCCAGAAGCTCGTTCGTAAGGGCCAGCCACCACCACTTATCACTTCTGTTTACGATGTCAAGGTGCATAAAATGTTCGGTAAGTTCCTGATCAGTGTTTGTAAATTGTAGATGCATTCGACTATGCTGTGCGTTGTCAAAGACTTCTCGAAGAATTGTCGGAACTACCATCTTCCAACGCTACAGCGGCGATGGATTTCTGTGCTAAAAGGAAAAGGTATGCGAACTTACGTTGACAGAATACCTTTTTCAGAGACCACCAAGTTAGTTTACCACATGTAGTGCCCCTAAGAAACCCTGTTTCTCTGTGATGGCCGTGCCACTGCTCCGGCGCTGAAATCCAAAAGACGAAAGGAATATTTTCACAAAGCCCGGGATAACTCTAAATTGAGGTGCGTTTCTGTTTTGATAAAGAAAGAAACTAAACGCGCCGACTTGCTATATGTCAGTCAACTCCTTCGTAGTCACTGCAGTAACCGACTTTGCAAGGTATTTGGCTGCTCCAGTTCAGTTCATTTCATTTCAGTTTGCACTGGACATGTAATGGCCACGGCCCATCAAGCGTCTAGAACTCTTTCGACGGTGTGCACTCAAGTTACTCACTCACCGCTGCACAGTGTATTTCGTCAAGTCCTCGCTAAAAATGAAAGAGAAATGGAAAACCTCATCGCGCACCAACTGCGCGAGACATTATGCATCGTGAGCGTTCATCGAGACTATGAAATATACGAAAACTTCAATTACAACACATTTTAATTGGGGCAAACAGTGCTACACGTCATCTACCTAGTAAACGTACTCAACACTCACTCCAAGGAAGTATCTCGTACCACTTACGATCCAGAGCACTTTTAAATGAGTGGGCGGTCTGAAGATCTATCATTCCACCAGGTGAACTGCTCCAACTATTCACTACTCTGTTGCTGAAGAATTGCCACCTAGTCATCCACCTGGCTCGAACTTTCGTCAGCTGCTTTTTGTGTCCCCTCGTTCTGGAGTCTAAAGCCACCTGGAATAGATTATCCGGTCTAAAGCCAGAAAAGCCCTTCTTTAAGTTGAACGTTTCTATAAGATCCCTTCTGTGTCTCCTTCTTTCCAACGGCGAAAGGTTCAGACCACAGAATATCTGCTCGTACGCCTCACTCCACTACACTTCAACCATTCGCGTGGCGAGACGTTGAGCTTTCTCTCTCTAGGCCGGCGGCGTCTATTTTATAGAAGGGTGCCCAAGCCTGCACTCCACCTTCTAGTTGAGGTCGTGCTATATCCATGTAAGTAAGCACAAATATTTCAGGCTGCCGACAAGACAATGCTGATCGCTGTCTAAAGAGCCCAGTACAAGCCTTTTGCGCAGCAGCGTTGCACCACTTAAAGTCATTGCTCATGATGACCACGAGGTCTTTAATTCTGCCGACTGCTTCTGTGGTGAACAACCCTTGGTCATGAGCGACAGTTAGGCTTTCTGTTGACCTCGACAACAAATAGCTTTTTTCGGCATTCAGGGGTAAGTCCCATTTGTATGCCTATTGGAGGAAAGTACCTATATCCCTGCCTGAGTCCACCTACCCCAGGTCCAGCAATCCCCACATCATCCGCAGAAATAAAACTAGGCGATTGAAGGTCGGATGCCAGGTCGTTAATAAACAACCAGAATAGCACCGGGCCCAGAACAGATCCTTGAGGTACACCACTGGTGACATTCAACAAACTAGAACATATTTCCCCTACTTTGACGTAAAACGTCCTATGGGATAGAAAGTGCGCCAGCCACCTATATACTGGTCCACTTATACCAAACGTCTCCACCCTGCATAGAAAAAGACAATGATTACCGGAGTCGAAAGCCCTCCTAAAATCGAGGTAGCATACCTCAACTTGCTTACCTTCATCCATGCGTCCAATTGCTTCGTCTAGGAATCACTGTGTGGAAAGAAAACGAAACAAGTGAAATTCGCCCCGGGTATTGACAGTTTCAACGGTGCATTCATCCACCCATCAAATGACTCTCCGGTTGCATTCATTCCAGGAGATGGTGCGCACATATTCCGCCAGTTTCTTCACAGTGCTTCGTACACGTTTTATTGTTTCATCGGAATATTAAAGACACATTTTGAGCTCTGCCACAAGTGGTTACCTCAGACTGTTCCTTCCGCAATGCTTGTGAGCATTGTGTGACCCGTGGCAATGGAGACCGAAACCATACAACCCCGGATGTATCTTTTGTTACGCCTACCACTAATTGGCGACCAACTGTGGAACTACTAGTGTCCATCCGAAAGACGCAAAGCAGCCCGTTCAAGGACTGCTTCGAACCTTACTTGAGGTGCAATTTCTTGTGGCCGGTTTGAGATCGCCTCATTGAACATTGTAGATATTCAATGAGTTACCTTGTTTCTATCTCTGTTGCATCTTATTTCTGTGCACCAGCGCTTTTTTTTTTACCGTACTTCCTTTTTGTCGCGTATCTCTATCTACCCGCCACTGCTTCATAGCGAGGACGAAGGTGATTCTGATGTCATATCCAGATTCCATCTGTCACGGCTATTTCAAACAGAGTTGTTCCTGTGTGCGTACCAATCACACCTTCGGCCCAACTGATTTTTCAGGGACACAGGGTTTTGACGTACACTGGAGCTCCTACATGAAACCCGGCTAGTGGCACTGGACGGTTTTTCAATTTTTCTTTGGGGAGTAATGGGCTGCGGATTGTTCTCAGTTTGCAGCCCATGAACATTCCCGCGGGTGACAATTCATTAGGCGAGGCACTGTTGGGTGTTGTTAGGTAGATGAACAAAAACAGCTCTATAGTCTCCCCAGTAGGTCCCTCTCTTCTGAGCTTGAGTAATGCTCCCCTGAAGGTCTGTAAAGAGCTTGACCTGGCCGTTTGACTTAAAGTGACATGGGTCCGATAATACGCGCTCATTTGTGTTTCGTTGGCAGTAATCTCGGAAGTCAGCTGACCTGAATTATAATTCGTTATCGGACACTATCTGGTCCGGTAGTCCATGCCGGGCTAAAGTGCTCCGGGGGCCAAAAGTGTGCTTTAGGATGTTGGAAGGTTTATGGATACCCCTTGGGGCAGTTTCGACGAAGCAAGCAAGACAGTGAGATACGTGTTTTCAGCAGGTCCTGCAAGGTCGGTATGTAAAGTGGACCAAGGATGTTCGGGGAAGGGCCATGGGACTGGAGTCTGGCGAGGCGGCCGCTTTGCCTCTTGTTGAAACCGCGAATGTAGTTGTGCATTGGTCGCACGCAAGATTTGCGGACTCAATTCCCGTCCAGTGAATGGAGACACAGAACGATAGCAGTTGATGGGTTTTTGTAACTATATTGGTTGCCCTGTATAAATTACAGGAGAAGGGAGGCTGAACGAGCTAATGATCAGAGCTAATGAGCTGGAGCGCGCCTTGCCTTTTGTTACGTAGCGTGACGAAGGTTTCAAAGAGCTAGTCCTTTTCGGTACCAGGTGGACTTAAACAACTCAGGTTTCAAGCAACCAGTCGATTGAAGGAACTGATGCTAGACCGAATTCCTGACCTATTGAAAAGCCTGGTCAACATTTGCTAAACCAGTTGCGTACCTCAATGGATGACTGGTGAGGATCACATAAATGTCCTAAAGGGTTTCTAAGATAAGCTGATGTGTCCGACCAAAGGAGATTATAATACCGCACCGGTTAAATCGGGTCTGGATGAGTGAAAGTACTTTGAAGTACTTTTCTCCCAACCAAAAGTCACTTTATGTGACTGATAAGAAAGATTCGGAAAGGAAGATTGCCTATAGCTAGAGGAGGGCTTGACACCGGAGTTGGCCGCTTTTGGGGAGCGGTTGTCAATCCCAAGTAAATCTAAGTGAAAACACCTAGTCGTAAACAAGGAGCGCCTAAGCTCTAAGCTCGCAATTGCATTTTAATGAGTTTGGCGTCTGCCAAGCCGCTACAGTGCCACGGCCAGGCCAGTAAGTGTAGCTTTGTGCGATGGCCACCATGCATGTGATTTCCGGACGTCCCGTATCGAGTTATTGTAGAATGGTACATCGAAATGACCTTGATTTGACGATCCTGCCGCACAACATGAGGCAGGTTCCCACAAATGACAACGAGTCACAATGGGGGCAGAAACGTGGGAGCTTTTCAGTAAACGCCCTTGTTTGGCCACGATGAGTGGACAAAAATTACCATTCGCACAGGATAGAGTCATGTTTAGTGACCCAGCGAACATTTTTTGTTGTTACTGGGATTGCACGCCATGTCTTACTGGCGCTGAAGCAATGGACACCTCTTCATCGTCAGTTGGTTGCCATTCAGTAGGCTGAGGCAATGCATCGGCCTGGAGAATTTGGTCGCATTGAGGTAGCATGTTTCAAAGTTGTACCGGAGTAATATTGCGGCCCAAAGTTGCTGAGGACTGGCAGAGCATACTGAGATCCCTTTTTTCGAGCCCGAGATGGACAACAGTGGCTTACGGTTAGTAACCAGAGCAAAGTGTTGACCGTGAAGGAAATTCTGAAACTTCTTTACTGGAAGCTCGAGAGCCAGTGCCTCTTTTTCAATTCGTTAGGATGCCAGCCTTCGTCGTAGAAAACAAATCCAGGGTAGTCAAAGGAATCCGGAAAGAATTGGCATTTTTCGCCTTAGGCATAAGCCAAATTTGTGAATTCTTCGTAAGACATCAGAAAGGGGTAAGTTGAGTTCCTCCGGAGACTTGGCGGTTTCGATCACGTTGTTGAGGTGAGCATCTGTACCGGGCTGTCCAGCTATCATGGTGCTCATCACCCACTGAATCACTGTCGGAGCTTCTCAAAAGCCAGGGTTAATCTCTAAAACGGTTTAAAGTCTTGGTGAGTACTGATAGTGGGGAGTGGTCGTGATCCGAGGGCAACCTCTATCTTCAGGTATTTTTCGGCCAGACAGAGCTTTGCAAAACAGGTGCCCCGTTTGAAATCTTGAAGGTATCCTCCGGAACAGGCATTGGATGACAGTTAGGCTTAAGAGCCGCCTTCATCCCAGTCAAAAAATCGCAGACATATTGACTGAAACGTTTGGTTTTCTTACAATCACAGTTTGAGCTGCGCGTTCAGAAAATGTGACTGGCCTCATGATCCCGGGGTCTTCAAGAAGCTTCACCCCTTTATCATCCAGGGGTAAAGCTGCTATCGGGCAGGTTTATAGGTGGCAAAATTGGTCGATTGTTCTTTCCCAATTATAATTTTACCTGAGGTTTGATGCATTGTCCCAGGTCGTTCGAGGAACCGTGACAAACTGTTCCATTATTGCAGCGGAAGAAGGGGGGTTGTGGGCATTGCATGAATTTGACCAAAGAAACCGTTTATTGGCATATTAGGGGGATCAAACTCGTCCAGTCAATTTGTTCCCGATGAGATGATGTCGAATTCAGTAATAAAGCACGTCTCGGTGATGGTTTCGTCTCAGAAGGCTATGTTGTACTGTAACTCAGCTACTAGGTGCACAGAACGGCCGCGTGCATTGGTGGCTTTCATTAAGAATAGTTGCGTAATCTGGCGGCCTCTGGTGGCACAAGTTTCTTCAGAAATGACTGTCTTGTTATACGTTGTCCAGCTGAAAACTATAAGACTTCCTCCTTTTCGCCATCTGGAGCTGTGAAGCTATGACTAGTTCATACGAACGAGTTGACGGTGGATAGCTCTTATGATCTGGTTGGGATGAATATCTACTTCCCTTGAGGTTCATTTCGCTGACAGAAGCCGAAATGATGTCGTTTGGTGGAATCGTTGGGCTGGGAGGATCAGAATTTAATACGGTGGCAGGCGCTGCAACCCTTGCACGGAAAAGATGGCCTAGCGGGGTCGATATTCGAAAGCACGAACCTATGGAGGAAGCTTAGTGATAGCCACCTTCTGAACCCCATGAGTTGATCGATGTGACTGTTGAGTCATTTCTGCGTCATGGTTCAACCTCACCGGCCGTCCGCCTTAGTCCGCTCGATATTCAAGAGGATATCCGGCTGCTGATCATTCTGGTATAAAAGTCGTATTAGTTTCTCGAAAAGTCGAATTTTTACTGGTACGTTACAATTATTGCACGCCCCTAGATAAACTAAGTAACAGTTTTGGCGGTTTAAATTTCTAACTATCACATACCTTTACCAGCTAACCTTTTACGTTTCCAGCAATCGCACCTCCGTTTTTCAACTTGGGGAATATTTCGCCATACTCGTGGGTTTTTCACCAGCCAGAGCTGTTATGCCTTAAATAAAGCAGATTGAAACTTGTGAATGGGACGTTCGTTTGACTTAAAGTTCTTTTAGTCATTTGATGAAGTTTGTTAGATGCAACTACATAAGGTTAACACGGTATAGTGGAATTGTGATCTAGGTGGTTCAGCATGGGGACAATCTAGAAACCTCAATCTAATAGGCTTCACCATCTTATTTAAACAGGGCCGGAAAAAGGTATCGAAGCCCGAATTTCTGTGAGATCTGGAGGCTTGGTTTTCATTGTGCATCTCAGCCTGAATATGTGAATCTATCGAAGCAGACCATGGAGTAAGTGCCGGAGCAGTTATGTGGAGCCGACAATGCGGGCCAGCTAAGTTATCTTAAAGCACTCCGCACTGCCCTGAGAAAATTCTTCCGATTGTGAGTTGGCCGAATGTCAGCTCCACAGATGGTTTCGCTCACACCTAACGGTTCCTTAAGAAAAAATTGCACAAGAAAATATATCTTGAGGGGATTTCCCAAGGAGACAGCCTGCTTCATCACTGGTTTTCGTTGCTACCATCAGGTTTTGCGATCTCAGCGCAGACTTGCGTTCAGTGCGCCTCTGTACTTCCTTCCAACCGGGATTGACTGGCTTGTCCTCCACGCATTGCGGTCTGCTTTCAAGCCGACACCCAAAGAAAAATATTACGTACAAATATTTGACAGTTCTACAGGAATCAAGAGACCCCAGGTCCTAAGTGCTTTACCGCTTCATTTCACAACGCAGGCACCATTTGAAAGTATTTAGCCATTTCGCTGATCGTTACGTCACGGAAAATGTGACCAAATTTTCAACATAAATGTTCACCCAAAGTTACCCTTTCAAGTGATTACGGATACTTTTTACTGATTGCACTTGCAACGCTGATGTTCATAGTCTCTTTTTGTCGTAATGGCATCCTCCGAAACATGCCTGATCCGTTTCCCCCTCACAGGGCACAACAATTTTGCGGACTAGAAACAGAATTTAGCCATGATTAGAATTGTGTTCTTCCGTAACAATCGTAAAATCATCGTGTATTTGTATCTTTAATCAAAACTTAACGTAGTCAAGAACAGTTCATTGTAACTCGGTTTTACTAAGTACCCTCGTGTAGTACTGTTTTATGTGGCTGGCGGAGCTTAAACACAGAGAACCACTGAACTCATTTTTTGACTCCTCTCTCAACTTTCTCCAGTTAGGACACTTACCACTCGGTCTTCGTTACTGTGAAGTCTGGAGTTCCTTATAACATCGTTATGCATCCAAGTCGCGTATTACTGTTTATTTTCGGCTTCAAAACATTCCACGTATCTTCTACGGGATAGCACAAGAGAATGCAGACTTGTCCAAAGCCACTCATCACAAGGAAAAATCTGTCTTACGAAAAAAGATTCCAATTTCAAGTGGTAAGTAGTGTTATCGCTCATGATTGAAACTCCACTCGTTTCTCTCAGTTGATCCAAGATACTGCATGGCAATAGCCTGCACTTTTTGACCATATGACACCCACGTTTACCAGCTATATCCACAATACCATGTTCACTGACAGCATCAATGATGCGTAATTTCATTCCACGTGAACGTGCTACCCCCTTAACGGCATATTCGCCCCAGTACTACCTACCGGGTTTCTCCGAAAAAAAGATCTTCGATTCGTCAATCGAGACCAGAAAAAAGTTTGACCTCGAGATTTGGCATTTTTCTATGCACTACTGCCGCTTCTTTTTTCTATACCAGCATTGGTACCATCAGTTACCGGATGCACTGATTTACTGGCTATCAGCTTCCCATTCGGGTATCGACTGATGGTAGAAACACCGGCCGATTCTTCACATATAGTTTTACGGAATCCCGTTTAGCTTTTGAATGACTCTCGGGGACCAGATGACCCGTTTGGTTCAGAAGAGGAAGTACCTAATACATGAGCGTACTACGGAAGCAAAATCAAACAAAGCACGTTTATATACCTCAAATGTGAATGGTCCGGCAACAGTAACCTGCAGCAGACCAGGGAAGGTGTTGACAAGACGAGTTCAACAAGGAAAGCGGACGCGCACAGAGTTACGGAGCAGGTCGCAATAATGACGGGCTTGCGAGAAGAGGTACCAATGAAACGAGCCAATCAGAGACCAGTGATGGATTGAGTTCCCGTGTCAAAGTAGTAAGTGATGGAGTAACGGAACTCTGTTACAGTGAGGGAGCAGCTACCCTAAGGGAGACTGGCAGGCGGCAGACCTTTGCGAACTCAAGAAAAAGGGAGGAAAAAGGGAAGGTGTCCGGGGCAAAGTGACCACCGCATGCCCAAATCCTGTTGGCCTGACAGGGGAAAGGACGGGAATTCAGACAAACCAGCGCACTGTGGGCAGAGACAGAAGTGTCTCTGATGAATGTTCGGGTGGTATAAGCGTTTCAACAGGTGGGAGTTTTCGGTGCGCGCAGTATTGGAGGGGTCTGACCAACTGTCGTGAAATAACAGGCCAGAAAAGGAGGAAATCCGAAGCTGGTTGGTAGGTATCGACATGATAAGAGGGAGAAAGAGAGGGATTACAGAAAAAACAGTAGTAACGAAAGAGGCAGGGCGTGAAAAGGACAAATATTCACAAGTTGTCCTCCCACAGCAAGAGTTTATGTACATCTTCGAGTAGGACCGACGTTTGTGACTGCTCCAATGAATCGAACCTCTAGAATATCGAAAAAACGGATCGCATATATCCAAGTTCCTATTTCACCCAGGGTGATCGCTGCATCTCCATATGCCCCCAAGCAGTAAGCTCAGCCGTAGTGCACTAGGGGTATGTGGGTCTGAAAATAGATGCACAGACCAGCGCCATTGGTCACAGCACCAGGTCAGTCACATTAGAAGACAAGGCTCGGAAACCAACGAGCTTTTATTGGCACAAGGCAACACAGCGATCGATACAGATCGAAATCGGAATTGACGTATTTTGGGGGCGTCCTTAGGGGCTTGTATACACTTTCAGGGTCGGGATCAAGGTCACTGTTCGGGAAGAGAGGAAGGCGAGGTGCTGTCGCACTGGATGGCTTCATCTCATGGTTTACAATGGCACCTGGAAAGTAAAGGAAAGGAGACGGGATCATGAACGGCCAGAAATGCGTTGCACTGCTCGCTCCCACTTCGGGCTAACCTTGAGCCACATCGTTAGAAACTCTTAGCAGCCCTACCTGCACCAAGCTTGTAGCTCGTTGAGCTGGGCGCGAGCTGGAAAATATTACAAGAAATGGGCACCTCTTCCTTTCCCGATGCGTCATATCAGCCTGTTCCTTAGCCTATTTGCCGACTACCAATCCTTTCGATCGAGACCGCTAATTTTCCACTGAAAAAGGCTTATTTTGCGAAAATCAGATAGTTTACTATAAAAATGATAAACCGAAAACATGTGAAACAAAACATGCCGTTTTAGGTAGGTATATTTTAATGAGTACAGCGGTAATTTTATTATTACCTTTTTTTAAAATTTCATCAGCTACTGTGCTATCTTTGAGGGAACATGTCACAAGTCATTTTAGCTCAGCTTTAGCCCAGCTTTTGCCCAACACATCTGGGTAAAGTGCTGACTGGGCCACCCAAAAATCTCGTCTACTTCAAATTTTGGGAGCATTCCGCTTCTCCTCTTATTTTATCGGAATCAGCTGATTGTTCATAGATCTTACCCAAGATTTAGCCCTTTTATATTTGGCTCCACGACATCTAGCAATGTTGTGGTGGTCTACACGCCTCTTATATGCATAACCAACACGCCTACGTATTTCGGGTATATATCGGGTTTACAAGTCTCGCTTTTTCAAATTCACGGCTTTATATTCCAGGCAAAGTAAAGTGAACAAAAGACTTTATTTCCAAATATTTACCCACATTACCATTTGGAAGAAGTTTGCCAATTAAACACATTCTACGCTGCTACCACGCTTTCCGGATGGGCCGCCGTTTGGGATAGTGCCATCAGACATGGACTACCAGGGTGGCAAAAAACGAGCTCGGACCTGATTTCAAATGATTATATCTGCCAGAGTGTCGACTTTACAGGTGGGTTGCATTTCTGTGACCTTTGATAATCGGCAGTTAGGCTAAGTACCCGTAACCTCCATAGCAAACATTTATTGTACAAGAAGCCACAGGATACGCACCCGACTACGTTCGTCAGACTTCATTTCATGTATCAATTTGAATCGATCAGAGGGTGCAGCGGTTGCGAAGCCAGTAGCTGAGGCCTTTGCGGGTGTTGATAACACAAAATTGAGAGAAACTCGCTCGTAATTCTTGCGCCTGCGAATTTACACATTCTAACATCCGAAGAGTCGCCCAGCCACCACGATAGCCTATCATTTTTAAGGCCCGATATTTTTATCACCACATGCCAAAGGTAAAGGCGGATTGTCGTTCGGATATGCTTGCTCCTTTGCAACCGCACTGCGGCCCTCGTTTCCGACTGTTATCTTGGAGTCAGTCTGTGACCGCGGTATGATTTTACCCGCTTTTTTTACTTCGCCTACTTGGAAAGCTTGAAGCCGAATGGGAGGCTTACCTCCATCTACTGGCCTTGTTGGTGATCGCTCCTCGATCACCTGGTTCGGTCACACGATAGTAACTGAGCCTTTTAGCTTTGGTCACGACAAGGTCGAGTCCACATGCGTAATTGTAGAAGCACATTGTGGTGCAAACAGCAGACGACCAGAAGACGGCGTGGCCACATACGCGAGGTGTGCGAGAGTGATTATTGCTCCGGTCTCTAGACCAGTCAAGAGGAAACCTCAAACGACCAATTAAGTTGCAATTCAGAATGACCCTGACCTAATTCCGAATAATTTTGATCTAATCCAGAATAATTTTCACCTAATTCCGAGACAATGGGGAAAATGATGTACAGCAGCGGCTCGGGCTTTGGAGAGCAACAGCCTGCTTTTTCAATGTTTTTACCTCCACCCGGCCACCTCTCACTGCCACTCTGTGTCCCACCTTGGTTGCACTGGAGGAAAGTGCATACAGGCTTTTATACTGTTTAGTTAAGCTCCGAACTTCCGTTTGTTTGCTCCTCCCCCAAGTTAACTAGCCCACTTAACCAGTCTAACCCCTGTTTTCGGGACTAGCCGTTTATTGTTTCATACCATCAAACCTTGTTTCTGCGTAGTTATCGTGGTAACATCCTCCCTGGGTGCAGCCCTGGTGACGTGAAGTCCAGCGCATCATGTAAGCTTGCTGTGGAAGGCAGCTGCCCTTGCTTGTGACCGCACTTTCTAAGGTGCCCATTTGCAACGTGAATCTAATATTTCCAGCGTCCCAGGGCAATAGCAGAATGTTTAAAACGTGGGGAGGTCCCGCGAGGCTCCTAAACCTCGCCGGCGTTTTCTGCTTTGAATATGGATTTGAGTGCTCGCCGGCGGTTTGGTGTCCACTTCCTTGAGTGAAATTTACCCCTTTTCAGAGTCGTCTTCAGCTCAGCCATCTGCTGCATAACCGTCTGTGCGTCTTCAAGGGTCAAGGGAAGTCATTGATTTAGACCTTTTTGATCAATTTGGCCCGCACAGCTGGGTAAGCCGAAGGCCCTTGCTGTCTGATTACTTCTTTCGGGGCAAGGTTTCGCCAAGAACAGTGAGGGTAACGCAGCCTAACTTTATTCTTCGGGCTGCTGGTTAGCTTCCCTATTCGGCTCGGGGCGATACGAGGTGGTAGATCACGAAAAAAGTGTCTGCAGCCACATTGGCTGATCCGGATGTGATGGATGTCAGTGGGAGGTTTTTATGCGGAATCCGGCTGCCCAACTCCTCGGGGAGAATGACGATCCGGAGCATTGCAAAATGCATAGGGTAATGGCTTTCGGTTTGAGAAAATGATGAATTTCCTTTCTTCCAAGGCGTGGCAAAAGTGATGGATGGAGGCTTAGGCAGCAGGCCGTTCACGACCAAACTATTTTTATTGAGATTCTGTGGAGGATAGTCAACCTGAATGAAAGGCAAGCGGCTCCCAAACACCATCCACGGTTTGCTCAAGGTAGCAGCTAGTAGCACATGGGTAGCATCGAGGTTGATGCTAACGGGAGCATTGGGATCCAGATTGCGAAGAGCAGCGGACGCCAAAGTCTGCTTGGGCCGATAACAAGCCTCCCCCGCTTCTTCGGACCAGGTAGGAGTCCGTAGTTTGCTCTGCGGAAGGTCGATGAGTGGCTGCATCAGCATGGTGCACTGCGGAACGAACCGGCGATAATATTTGACAGGTATGTTAAAACTTTTGAGTTGTTTGAAGAACATCGGCAACGTCGTTAACCTTGGCCTTAGCCTGACATATACCTTTGGCTCCGTGATGTGACTGAGGAAGAACAGTTACTGCCCCGTTAACCGGGTCTGAGCAAGGTTATTGATGATGTCATGCTCCATCAGAAGATGGAAGAGCCGACGAAGATGAAGCTGATATTGGCAACACCAGGACTAGCCACAAGGATGTCATCGGCGTAAGTGTGAAGGAAAGGTAGCACTGGTATAACACAGTCAACAAAAAGCCGGAACTTTTGGGATGCCCCGTGAGAGCCAAATTGCGTGCGAGGAAACTCGAAGAGGCCAAACGGAGTGGTCACAGCAGTTTTTGGAATACCCTCTTCACTGACCGGAATAGGATAGTAGGCTCGAACTAGTTCGGTTTTGCTGAAGACTTTGTATCCATATTGAGCAGCGGTGATATCATGAATTTAAAGGGCAGGACAACGATCCGGTTTTGTAGCCTGGCTGGTGCGATGATGGCCACCACAAGGACGCCAGCGGTCTGAAGTTTTCTTCAGCACCGCATGCAGTGCAGACGCCCACGGGCTGTTAGAGGGGCGGATGATTCCAAGATCCATCAAGCGTTGGAATTCACGGGAAGCAATGGTGAAGTCGCCTGAGGCCTGAGGGTGAAGGCGGGTAAAACGGGAGATTCAGAGGTACTGATGTGATGTACTACCTCAGGGTGCTCCGCGGGTAATTTCTTTGCGGGGTCAGTGGGAGATGAGAATTCAGTCGAGATTTTGGTGGAGGTGTCATTTGCTTCAGGAACTACGGCCGGCCGAACAACTTTACCGAGGCACACAGGCCCGACAACAGCACGAATAATCACAGGATCGGGTAACTTACTAGAACTCGGATGTAACGAAAGGTAAAAATAACACAAAAATCCAGCACAGAAAGGGGTGGGACACATCTGCAATGACAATAGTCCTCTGAAAAAGGCGATGCGAGCCAAGATTCAATTCGAGAAGCTTAGTACCAAAAGCAAACCTACGAGGCCCGTTGGCAGCTTCAGGCTCTTAGATGTAACGTTGCTGACACTGACAGGGGTCATTGGAATGACATCGATCTGTGCACCATTGCCAGTCAAAAACTGACGCTGTGAGGAGTGGTCTTTTACGGAAAGAAGACAGAAGGGCGGCGGGAGGCCTACGAGCGCTGTTGTACACGCCCGTCAGCCGTAAATTTCCCCCGATATAGTGGGACTTTCTCGAGGGTGTGCACTTCCGGTTGCCAGCTCGATGCCGGCGTTAAGGCAACCTCCAAGCCCCAGTTTGAGCACTGGAAGACGCTGAGCCGGGAGGACTACTAGCGGCAATGGGACGGCGGGAGTGGGTCCGGAAGCTGTTACGACTTGTCAACAGTGACGGCTGAATAGCTTTCACGCCCGCAAGAAGGATGTCCAGTTGTACAGCTATGTCTGCCAAAATTGAGTCCGTGATGGCTGTGGACGGAGGAACCCACTGACCAATTTGACGGAGGCGGTTTCCATAAAACTGTTTGCTGCAGAAGCCAGCTTGTTTAATGACGCTTCTCCCACCAAAATCGCCAGAGGACACTGCTCTTGTTCGGGTAGCTGTTATATCCACTGTTGTCGCAATATCAGATCGCCAAGTTGACTACCCTTATACCTTTGCTGCACGCGACGCAGAAGTTGTGAAAGCCTCTGGTCACCGACAAGAACGCCCTAAGAAGCCTATGGGGTTGGTTTGCGTCGGAAACGCTAGTGCTTCTTAGGAAGGTCCGGAGACAAATATCATAGGGCTGTTCTGCTGGCCTATTGGAGGCGACGTTTCCGATAATTTTCAGAATTTTCAAGGGGGATTCAGCAGCTAGGTCTGCGCAATTCTGCTGTTGGGAGGTGACTCGGGATGCAGCTAAACGTGCCCCCGGGTGGGTAGGCCGGAGGGATGAGTTCCCGGGAGTAAACCGCAATGCCTTCATTGGACTAGCGATAGAAGGCTCTTCAGGCACCACAGGCTTGGACAAAATAAAATCAAATTCGTTCATAATAAAAAACAATAAAATAAGTATATTGACGAACTGAACTCATCACCGCCAAGATCTCAGTATGCATATGCACAACGAAAACAAAAGAAGCCCTGCAGCCAGGAGAGAAAAATAATTCGGAACGGGCTAGCAGGTTTAAAAGCATGAACAATGTGTGTGGATACCACTTCCTTCCTAAGAACGGAATGAACAAAGGGATAAGGATTGATGGGCTTGTTTAGCTATATTTGTTGTCCTGTAGGTCTGACAAGAGACGCGAGGTTAACCGAGCCAATGACCGGAGCTGACGAGCCAAAGTTATCCTTGCTTTCAGAGCCCAGTGGGTTCAGATGTTCGATCACCATCCGTAGAACGGAGCCAGGTGGACTTAAACTCAGGCAGATCTAAACTTCTGATCTTCGAAAGAGAACAGTCAGCACTTGCTCGGCCAGTTACATACCTCTATGGATGAATGATGAAATCACGCAAACGTCCTACGGAATCTTTCAAATAGGCTTGTGTGTCCGGGATGTGGAAGAGTGTACTGAAGCAGGACTGCATCTAAACGTAAGGCACCTTATGTGACTAAGATCAATGCTTCGATGGGATGGATAGTCTGCAGCCAGTTGAAGGCCTGGTACTCGAATTGGATGCTATCGAGAAGCGGCGTTTACTTCTGTATTAGACCGCAATGCAGATACCTAATAACAAGCGGGGCGCAGCTAAACTCTAAGTTGGCAGCTGCTTTTCAATGAGTTTGGTGTCTACTAAGATCCTCGATTATATCATTTGTTCCCGTGACGACGACCACGCCGTGGTTCTCCGGTTCTCTGACCTTCCATTTCCTAGCCCACAAAAAGAGGGACCCCCGGATTGAGTAAAACTAACCTCAGAACCCACCGAACAGTGAGGCCTGGCGGCACAATTCGCAGCCTGCGACAGAGGAGTGGAAATTGCGTCGACAAAGTTTACTACTTTATTGCATCAAAACAACTTTCTAGCCAGGCGTTCCGTTGGTCGTCAGTGCCATACATGGGAACCTCCGATAACTGATGGGTGTGAGGCAACCGGTCAAAGGCTTTGATATTTCCCCGGAAAAACCGAGGTCCCTGCTTTATCATTGCCGGCAGTTACATCATAATAATGTTTAAATGTCTGTCAGGCAAGCCGCAAACGGATTATTTTCGTTACTGTTTTACTTGCTCGGTTACTGGGGAGCTGGTCAGGTAAGTTAACTGTTATTCGCCCTTCATTAGTTCTCCGTACATCTGGGGTGTGGTTCACAGGTTGATGTTTGGTCGTTTCTTGCCGCGCCCCCTTCTTGCAAGTTGGAATAATAACTGAGCTTGCTCTGTGGATAGGTTTTCAGCTGAAGCTCTTGGACATGGTGTTTAGGTGGTAAAAGATTTGGAATATCTGGTCCTCTTAGTTTAAAGATGACGACGTGAAGAGTCTGATCCGGGGCTGTAAAGCCGTTTTGATATTCGACATCAATAGATCGACTTTGGTGAAAAAGAATATTACAAAATACAGTGGCTCAAATGGGGATGATTGCAGATTGAAGAGAGGTTGCTGAAGAAGCAAAAAAAGCGTTGAGAGCTGCAGCTATTTCTAGGGTTTTCTGGGGCAGTCCATCGATCAGTGTGGTGCATGTTTACCATCGGTCTAGATACCCTAATAACTTTCTAAACCAGCCTTCCAGGTATGCGATTTTCGACTGGCAGTCGATACTTTCATTCAGACATTCCAAGATGCACACACTTTGGTTACTGTTTACTCTCTCCGCTTCCTCGGGGCAACTGCTCCGCAGTCCAGCTGATGGGCAACGAACAGTGGATTCTGATGTGCTGTCCAATTAAATGGAAACAACAACCCAAGTGTTTGAAAGCAATGGCTTAATTTCACATTATTGTCTCTAGATAAGCTAACGAACTCATATCATCCTTGAGGCGTCTGGCCCCTAAATATTCTACTTCAGCCAGTTTACGTCTTAATCTGGACGGATTTCCGGAGGGCTTCTCTAAAATACGGCTAGCTCTTTCGTAGCCCATTTTGCTTTCCAACGTTGCGCACTCGTATACTGCTTCTCGGGTTTGTCCACGGCATGGAATAGGGCAGCTTTTGTCCCGGGCACTAAAAAATACCCTTGATGGAGCCCCAGACCGCCTAGGAATTAGCGGTGTTGAACTGGAAGCCCATTAAGTGACATCCTCTCGAACCTGGACGCATCTGCGACCGCTGACTTTCTCGTTGATGGTTCCTCAGCCACTCCCGGGCCCTTAACTTTGAAAATTATATACTGGTTTGCGTTTATTCCTTTGGGGTGTTAGCAGTACTGTAGGCCACTAGGGTTTGTACGGACCTTATTCATTTGCTTACTAACTAATCTCAATTTATCCTGCAGTCCAAGTAATAATAATAATAATGGTATATTTCTCGACCACGGTCGAGACGCACGCACAAGCGCATGATCAAGTAGCTATCATCCACGCACATCAGTCACGTTGCATTCTAAATTATCCATCAAAGCACATAAAACGGTAATGAGAAGACTAGCAGGTTAAGCAATACCTAGAGAATAAAAGAAGGACGATTCGGCGCGAAGGCTCGTCAGTTACGTACTGTTCAGATTCCGTGTGGTTTGCTCCTACCCTTGGTCTATTTCGTTGTTTTCGTGTCCACAGAGTTCTACCAAGTATTGAAATGCCGAGTAAAATGAAGTCCAGCCAAAGAGGCCGACCCCAAAAACGCAAGATCGATTCGGACCTTTTATGGCACCCGGCTAGAATAGTGTATTATAAGAGCGCACAACTCTCAGAAACGTGGCGTAACGATTACCAAGAGAGAACCCAAGTACAACAGGGTTCAAGGCCACAGGCGATTAGTTCAAACGATGCAAGTAAAACACTTCACTATGCGCAGAGCATTTATCTTCACGTGACATGACCCCACTTATTACGAAATTCGGACCTTAGCCACATAATCCTGCTTGTTTGTGTGACAGAACTCCGCAATTTTGAACTCGGTTTTCTTAGACTTGATGCCGCCGGCATATGCTGACGCATTGGACTCTGGCTCTCGGTAGGAGTCTTTTGGAACCAGGTTAGAGGTTTGCACGCGGAGCTTTTGCTGCTTTTATAACTCAATAAGGTGTAATTTGCAGATTATTCCTGCTTTCCAATTTGGGTACTCTTTATCAGGCCAAGCTTTGCTTGATTTGCAAATTAGTGTATTTCGGTACGCAAATTTTCAACTTTGGAACCAGAGAAGCCTCAAATTTTCAAGAAAATTGATCATGAACGCTTGGTGAAAATCAAGAAATAGAGTTATGGTGATATTTAATTCCATTTGTTTGTTTAACCATTTGTTTAGTTCAATTGTTGCCGCCAAGCTCAATGGCCACTTGTCCCTTGTTAATGCACGCCACATGCACGTATTTCCAATATAGACTAACGACTCTTTCCCCTCAGTAATGTTTCTTCTCTCATGGGTGGTACGTGGTGCTGCCCTGATTATCGTGGTAGTGTACTGCGGAGTACCGCTGTAACTAGAGGGTGGTCCACGCGTACTAGTACAAAGACCGACTGAGGATCGGGCTTGGGAACTCCACTTATGGTTGATCCTCCAAGAGTGGAATTGCTGACCTTCACTAGCCATCGGGATCAGCGTCGAAGAGTCCCTAAGCAGCACAAGAAATTCGTCCTAAGCAATATATCATACCGAGAACAAAAGCTGTCATGCCAAATATGCTATTGTCTCGGACGTGTCATGGAGTCGATAGAAAGATGGGGTACGCTGGACCCACAGTTGGGTTGTGCCAGAGCCCCAGATGTGCTTGGGAGTCTTTCTGAATAAACCTTCACAGATTCACAGAACCTGATTGAAGGTGGACAGATAAAACCAAAGCGCAATAGGAGTGGCATTTGCTCCTTATCTAGGGCCCTCTTGAAGTTCTGGAGGTTCTATCATTCCACCGAGCAAGCTTCCCCAACTTTTCAATAATGTGTATCTAATTGAGCCCGACCTGACTACGATGCCAGTAATATACTTTTTACTGTGCACCGGCTTAATCAGTTGCCCGCATTTCGTTTGCATTATCTAACTTTTTACTTGTCTTGCTTTATCTCCAAAGCCTTGATTTTTGGATAATTGAAGCCCATCAATCAGGCATTTTCTTTTGAACTCTCATTTTAGTAATCGATAGTACTTTGCGCATACCTTGAACTTTTGTCAGCTTCTTCCCTTGTCCCCATGTTTGGAAATCTGCGGTTCATTGGTGCAGTTTATCCAGCCCGACACCAGAAAATTTTTATTGACTAAAAAGTGTCTATGAGATAACCCCGGAGCCCCCGCCTTCCCAACAGGTGTATTTTGAGGTCACAGATAATCTTCGTTGAATTTTCTTGTGGTTGCTGGTTGGATGATCAACGAATGAAGTGCCACAAGACTGGTTTTGTCACTTTTAGACAGAATCCTGCCGCTCATCTCACCATATTTTACAGCGTCACTATTTTTCGTTGTCTGACTTTTGCCGACAAAGCTTTATCTTTGCTTATCAAAACAACCTGATTTCCCGCCGGTTCTTGGATTGTTTGACTAAAGGAATTACTACTGAGGCCGGTCCTCACATATGTGTAAACTGTTAGTTGCGTGGTACCACGCCATATACTATTTGGTTATTCACTACCCTACTACAGTCCTTGGGCATTTAGCCTAATGCCCGGGTCGGACAAATCCCTGACTAAGATTGTTGTATTGTCGTGATAGCCAGCTCAATCGATTAAACCAAAGCGACCTGGCAAATGGGCCACGAGCAACTCGAAACGGGTTTCGCAACCTGAACTCGACTTTTCTCAATAGCCCTTATTTGCCACTATTTCGGGAGTGAGTCCAATAAAGTCACGCAGAGCTTAAAGATGGGTGATAAGATCACAGTCTGCCTCCGAAGAAGAACCTCCATGTTTACCTTCTGACAAAGAAGCAATGACTCCACGTACAGATGAACGGCTAACAGCCACGGTAACAGAAGAACGTCTGTCTTCTCCCACCCCTGTTTCTTACTTTCGAGGTTCTCCTAATATTAGGCGGCTACGTTCTGCGGTTTCATGGTTTCCTGACAGTTTGTGTGCTTTAATGAAGAGAGGTCCCTTGACCGGTTTTGCCTATTCTCATGCGAGTAAGCCAAATAACTTGAATGTTTACGACCAGCCAACTACCAAGTTTGAAGTAGGTGGGACCGAAGAGAAGACCGACTGGTGCAAGCAAGAACTGCTTCTGAAAGAGGAAGCGTTCTGTTTGCGCAGGTGGTGGTTAGATTTGAGAAAGGCCCGGCCCTTGCTCTAATATTTTGAGTGTAACAACTAAGTGACTCAATAAGCTAGCTATCCGTTGGCAGAATCAAGCCTTGGAATAGTCTTCATTGGGGTCTCAGACCATGGGAGTGGCCCTACCAAATGTGGAAGTTGACTATCTTGGTGGCTCCTTTCATAAGTGTGTGCTGAGTTTTGGGGGAAATATGGCTGACAATCTCCCGGAAGTAGGCAAAGGTAGTGTACTGTATTACAGTAAGGGAGATGCTAAAAAAGGAATCGAGCATTGATTTCTGCTGCCCGGGGAAGAGGGATTTAAAGAGGCGATAAATATCCGCGAAGAGAAGCTTGGCCGACCTTGTGACATCGTCCGAGTTGTAAGCAGGGACCTGTGCCACGGGTAGGAACCTGGTCCCGGGGACTTTGAGGGTCTTAGCGGCGTAGGTAGGAAAATGAAATCATGCTCATCCACCGTTACACTGTTGAGTGAGGCAACTGAGCCAAGTTTTACAAGCTACCCCGTAGTGATGGCTGAAAGACTGCCTAAAAGTCTGCAGCAGAAATGAGCGAAAACTGCAGTCAACTTTACTGAAGCCAGAAATAGATCCTCGTTCAAGAATTTGCCTTCGTTTGTGGAAGGAGCAGTCCAATTTGCCAGCAACATATGTGGTTAGCTTGTCCACAAAAGCGGTCAGACAAACGGAGAACTTCTAGAAGGGGGCAGCATTTATAATTATAATAGGGCCCACCCAAAGAAGACGACAGTTGATCAACACGGTGGTAACCAGCGGTGTCCGAATTGACCCAGCGGCAAGGTTCGGCTAGCTGCTGTGGTTTTTCTAGCGGGGGAACCATTGAACATCAGTTTCTTGTAAAACCCCACAGACGGTGCATTCTCTGCTTGAAAGCCAAACATTTGGCTGTTTCCTTTCAGTCTGATGACTTCTGCGAGAAACCTAGATGTTGAGGCCGCCACGACGGCATATTACGCAGAGACACGGTCCCTGTAGAGTACATCTTAAAAATACTTCCATCTGTTCTACGTACCTCATGAATGCTACTTTATTTGATATTAATTTGATGATCTCGTTTGTGTGAGGCATTTGAATTTGGCCTTAAACTCTTTGGGACTATCTTACCTGAACCACGAGACGTTAAGCCTTTGGGCTCAGTGTTACGTCTATCCGGCTGTATACTTGAGGTTTGTATGTATTTTTACCTTTTGTGGTCCTCATTTTAGCACCGTAGAAACTACGGCTCAGCCTTTCTCTGGTTTTGGGATTCGTGTGAGCTGGCTAAGAGTTGCTCGATGTACAATTATTTTGAATTATAGTTCCACCTAAGGCCGCAAATACAAAGGGTGTCCGCCTCGGGTGGGCCCCTCTGACCTTATACGGTCGGCGGGGCACTGTAAGTTTGGCCTCTTTCGATAACCAGTTAGACCCAGTCGTCAACAACCAAGAAAGTAAAACTGACGCTTGTACCCTGCGTGGCTTGAAGACGACTTCGTGTAAGGCGGTCTGTCTGTCAGTAGAGTGGCTGAAGGAGACTTTACTGGGGAAATTGATAGGGCTCACACAATAAGCGACTTTTCAGTGGCATGCATGGAGGTTTTGATGTGAATGCCCCTACCCGCTAACCACACTTTGAGGTTAGAACTTTGAAACTGGGCCAAAACAAACGAGTCAGGGTTACAGTCGTGTGCGGTGCACCTGAAATTTACTGGATCACTGAGCAGGGAAACGACTCGAGAGAAAATCTAACAATATTGAAATCATCCTTTGATGGGTAATAAGAGGACTTTCATCAAAATCAGCTCCCGCTAAGGCAAAAAGCAACTGTTTGATATCAGCTGACTTTGTCCATCAGGTCCAAAATCCGTTTGAATTTGAGTGCGCGAAAGAAGATCTAGTCGGAAAAAGAGCGGATTTCTTCGAGGGTATGCTAGCTGGCTATATTTGGGAGAATAGTACATTGGTAACTGATAGAAACTACGAAGTGGGTTAACTGTGGAGGAAACCCGACACCAGCCTGCACAGTAACAGCATTTTAGTTTAAAATCACGGAGTCTGTTAATAAGTCTTACCCCTTTGTCCCTCAGCCGTTCGTGTAGTGAGGTGTTGAACGTTTTCCAAGCCTTCGGCATCCTTTTTGCAAAAAAGGGACCAAGTCTGAGCGCTATGTTGCACTATGGCTAATTAAAAGAGTATGAGTGTTTCGGGCTCCCGACGAGGCACTTTTGATCTCAGTCTAAAGAGCTCACAACTGGCCCCTTGTGCAGCGGAGATGCACCAGTATGACCACCTAAAACCACAATCCACGTTGACCTCGCGGACTGTGACCTTATTAACTGAGTTTATCGTATAGTGAACAGCCTCTTTGCGTGAGAGACAGTTAAGCTTTCTTTTGCTCTTGCTAACAAAAGGCTTTTACCATTTTCTGTTGGTAGTTCCCACTTGGATGCCCAGTCCAGAATGGTTTCTATATCTCTGCCGAGGTCTCCTTGCCCTCAGGTTTTACATTTTTCACGCCATCCGCGAAAATGAAACTATGTAGTTGCAGGGCGGATGCCAGGTCTTTATTAAACATCGAGAACAGTATCGGGCGCGCGAGGGATTCTTGAGGTAAGTCACCTGTGGCGTTCACCAAACCAGAGCACCTGTCCTTTACTTTGACCTAAGGCTTCCAGTACGTAGGAGAGAATCTGCCAGCCACCGCCTATATCGAACGTCCCCATCTTTCATAGCAACAAAAGACGATCACCCGGGCCAGAAGCCTTGCTAATGTCGATGTACCTTCATCCAGTCGTCACTCTACTTTGTCCAGGAAGCACAAAAGAATAGTCATAGAAGAGTTCACAATAATAATGATCACAATAATGGTTTATTTCGGATAGCCCCGAGGCATTCTGCAGAACGAGACCAAACGGTACAATTGGAAGCGGAATCCAAATTCGATATAGTATAGGAGAAAGTATTTAAGCTACTCTTTATGTTGGCGCCCGGCCAATTCGAACTCAAGGTCAGATGGAGAAGCCGGCCGAGTCCAGGTAGAGCCGGTTGGAAGTAGTTGACTTTTATTCACATACTACAAAAAGGGAAATTGAGCAACGAGAGAATCAAATAGAGTTGATGGGAATTTTGTTTGCTTTAAGGAAAAAGAAGGTCCCAATCGACACGCAAACGAGCAATCCTTAGCCATACGGCTAAGGATTGGAAATTAGACGATGAGAATGAGTGAAATTGCGAATACAGAACAAGAAAAATCCCTTGAGTCGGCTAAACACCCAGTGAAGGACTCATCTGTAGAGAGAGAAAGTCGAAACGGTGGTGCAAGAAGTGGCAGGAGGAAAACAGGTAATATTTGAGAAGATTTTGTACGTTCAGAAAAAAGGTACATGACGCACCATCATGGAACTGGGAAGTGGGTGACAGACGAATACGTGATGCGTAGCCACGAAGAAAGCTGAGACACGGTTTGCAAGGGAGATGAGTATTTAAATAATAATAATACTAGTCTATTTCGGAGGTGCCCGAAGCATGCCTTAAGCATGATCAAAATTTTACACGCGACAAAACTGACGGACAAAATTCATGAAAAATTTAGAAATGCGCTACACAAAGGGGGGTGGGAAGAAACAGAGGGTACATGACAGGGAGATAAAAGTATGCACACTATGGAGTAATGTGTGGAGTTTAAGTGAACGCGGAGATGGATTCAAATACAAGCCTGGTGAATTTGAAGGTCAAAGTCAGATGGAGCAACTGACTGCGCCGAGTGAGAAAAAAGGAACTTGTGAGTTCTACATGAAGAGGACTGAAAATCAGCATGAGAAACTATCGCTACGAGAAACGATGAAGAAAAAAGGAAAAAGAAGAGAAGAAAGAAAAAAACATAAGTTGAGTTGTACGGCTGGGGACTAGGTAGCAATGAACTATGTGTCATTGCAATAAGCGGACGGTGTCAATTTGAAAACAGTAGGCTGGAAATACAAGACGTAAAGAGTGAGTCAGGTCGCATCAGTGCCGCGGAAGGAACGATATACGGTAAGTGTGAGGCACAATTATAGGCAAAATGGGCGCATATCATGAAGGGCGGTGGCATGATGGCAAAAGAACTGCCCGGCGAAGAACTGAAGGAGGCAGAAAAAATATGTGGGTACAAAAATATATATGTATATGTCATAACAGGAGCAAGTGGCAGTGAAGGGACGGGACGCGGAAGTAGCAGTGCTTGGACGAGACAGGCAGGGCTGGGTCAAATGGTGCGGAATTGACTTGGACAAACCCTGATGAATTTGTTTAAGACAGGTGAACATGGAGGATCAACAGCAAAAGAAAGCCAACTTTTTGAAGCACAGAAGTGATGGCTGTGGGCAGAAGTTGATAAACGAGGGAATAAGAAGGAAAGGATAGACGAACACAGGTAGGAGTGGATCTAACGGTGTGGTTATTGCATGTGTAGCATGTGGTGACGGTGAAGCATGGTTGAGGCGTTCCTAAATGGAAGTACATTGGGCAGCAAGAAGATAGCCGTGAGAGTGGCTGGAGAGCGCAGAGCGAATGGGAGTACCGGGTGGTTGGAGAGTAGTAAAAGATCACTGGGGAAGGGTAACTTAGAGGTTGGAAGAACTGTTGTGCGACGATGCATCAGTTGTAACAGCGAATAATATGGAAGAGAAATAAGGAAGTGGAGGGCCAGAAGGATCAGGTAATGGTTTGAAAACGTAGACGAGAATGATAACGTTACGATGACGTTACACTGAGTGGAGTTGGAAAAAGCAGCACAGCCTGGAAGGCACAATGAAGATGTCTGCGGAGAGCAATGTACAAAGCAGACGAGAGTGTTGACCAAAGAAAACCAGGTGAGAGTTGAAGAATCAGATTGTTTCGCTGCAGACAACACAGGATACGTATGCCGGGAGGACATGAGTCTTTCCAAGATGAGGATATTGGAGTACTACGGCCGAATGTGGGCAAACAGTAATACTGATAGAGCGAGAGGACAAACCGTCTCAATATCGTCGACTGTTAGGGTGCTCTGGAGAAAACTATTCCTCAGTAAAATATACTGTTTGGAAATTGTGGAACGGAAGTTCGCGGCAAAAATAGATGCTCCCTTTTGTCGAATATATCTGTAAATTTGATAAAAAGGGCGAGTTTTGTCTTAGGGGTCGGTTTAGCTTGAGAATGAGACAGGTGAGTGGCTTGCCATGAAACTTCAGGAAAAGGATCGTGAAAGGTGAGACGAGTTTGGTAACGGTCTTTCAAATGTGCGATGACTATGCGCTAAGTGAAGTAAACTTTGCAGAGCGAAAGAAGCGGTAATTTGAGATGGTGAGTGTAACGGGTATTTTGACTGTGAGCAACGCGTAGTCAATTCAAAATGAATCCCAAAACCAGAACAAGACTGATTCGCAGTTTCTACGGTAATGGATTAACAAGTTATACGCATATAAATGTGTACAAACCCCAACTGTACGGCCACAACGTCTGACAACGAGGACCACATTTCAACAGATGCCAACATCAGGTACCACTATCACGGCCGTCCAAGTTTGAATCAGAATTATGCCCACTTCACGTAAGTAAAATATGAACAAATGGTAAAGTGTAGTGACTGATGCATGTTGTACTTGTTCGAGGGTCAATAAAATAACGAGCATAGTCTCAACAACATAAGTATATGACAACGGCTAGGGAAGATTTCCACGCATGTACGTTACAGCTAGGATGGAGGCGAGTATGATGGAAAATCGGTGATAACTGGAAGAGATGGCGAAATATTTGCAGCTTTTAGGTGTAAAAATAGTGTTTTTTGCAGCAACCGAAGCTGTTGAATGGGGTTGGCCGTGAGCTAGACACTCAATCTAAAAACCACTTTTGGCGACAAGAGGGAAGATCCGCCGTTTTAGCTGTGCATGCACGTTGTCGCAGACGTCCTGCAAGCCCGACGTGCTCCGGCCAAAGCCGTGGATCTGACCTCGCCCGGCACCGGCGGGATTCGCTCGAGTGGTATTGGCGTTTTCACATAGTTGCAAAGCTGGAACAGTCCAGAGGGTTGCGAGGGATCCTGGAAAGCAAAACCAATGGGATAGAGGCGGAATGACGGGCGAGTATCGAGTTTCTAGCCAGGAATGTGGGCCAGATACTTCGCCTGTATTGTCAGCGGACCCGTCCAAACCGTCAAGGGGAGGGTACGTGTCAGTGGTTGTCTGGAACAACAAAAATAGAAAACGCAGTCCGGGATCTCCCAGCTGGGGAGTAACGATCAGGGGTAACAAGAAACCTCTGGTATGTAGAAATTGAAATTACTTTTAAAGAATGCGGGCTACAAACGGATGAGAAACCGCAGGAATGCAAAATAAGGCGAAGACATTGAAGAAGGGTTATGATTACTGGTGATCGCCGAAATGGGATTCTGGGTTGAATTGCCAGGCCGGACTAATAGAAGGGGAAAAAGACCAGTTTGAACCCAGCAAAGTGAATTTGGTATGATGTAAAAAAGGGATAAGAATTGGTGCTGAGTTTCCTCCAACGGCGAACCTAGCACATGAGGCTGGAAAGAAGGGAGCTCTATGTCTAGGGGTACAGTGGCCATATTATGTGAATGTTATCTAGGCAGAAGAGTAGTACAGTAAATAATGAAATTAATGAACGTAAATGATAGTCAGTGAGTAAGACAATTAGGATTACGCTAAGGCTATGGCGTGTAAGACGGATAAGTTGAACGATGAAAGGGCGACGAGATTCAGATATGAGGTTGAGACTAGACTCGCACTAAACACTTTGCAGAAAAAAAGAAATTCTGCTTGAAGATGTGGATTCAAATCAGCTTGAGGATAGTATGTTGGTGGCAATTGACGTCGTAACTGGAGGTTGAAGTACCCTGATGAGCCACTTCAAGTATAAGAATGGTGACTTAGCTTCCCCCAATGGAGAACCTAGTAAATGGGATGGGCAAGAAAGAAGCTGTAGACCTATGGTTGTAGTTGCCATTTTAAGTGAATGTTACCTAAGTGGATTATTTGACTTTGCAAAACAGAACGTTATAAACGAATCATTATTAGGAGTTCGCTGATATACGGCAACGTGTGTGGTAAGTAGGTCTACTTGCCCCTGATTCAGACCCGCGTGTCAGTAACCCGAACCAACCTCGTGCACTCGCTCCTCCGAAGTGCACGGGCAATTGTTAGCTACGAGTGTCAGTACGTCAATCAATTTGTCTAATTCCTCTTTAAATCTCGGTTAGTGGCTTATTGCACGGACACGTGACCGAAGCTTATTCCACATTTGTGAATATTAGTTAACAAAGAAGTTGGACCGTAGACCGATTCTTGAGGACGGCACAGTGACAGAATGACTGCTGTGTCGTACCGAATACCTTAAGCCTAACGGGTTTCCCACCACAGCGGGGACTTTGCAGGTTCTGTGTTTATTGAGTGGGAAAATGGCAATTTGTTCATTATCCGTCGGAGCCAAAGAGGTTCGAGCTGTAGCAGGTCACAATGCTCTTTGTAGTTGAAACTAGACGAATGGACAAATTTCGTTTAGTAAAGGCGCGCTGAACATTTTCAACGGCAATCCTGTCGATCTGGCGCATGTTGGAGCCAACTACTGAACCACACGTTGGCAATTTTCTAACGTGTGCTGTTTAGACACTGGGTTTATTTTCGCGCAAAAGGATCGTTCTTGAACCAGTCCTCTCGACCTGCTGGAAATAACAATTTGAATGTCTTTTTGCTTCGAGAAGTTGGACAAACAAAGGTAGTATATGCCCAGGTCACGCACTGATGATTTGTTGGGGCTCAGGTGAACACCTCTGATAAACCTTTTGAGACGGACACTGCATTTTTATGCGAGAAAGCAGCTTTTGTCCGCCGGGAACTTCATTACTCAATTGGTACACCATGAATTGAGCATCGGTAAATCCTCCAGTATTTTCGCTGTAGTATTACCCAACGAATTATTGTTGAAGGTTTGCAACAACCTTACATTGTCAGCAAGCAAAAACGGATCCCCATGGCAAACCACGGTAAATATATCATATTTGCATACGAGGGACAACAACGGGCCCAGTACACTACCTTGGAACGCACCGCTGGTTACGGGGCCAAGTGTGGAGATCGTGCCATCAACGTTCACCCTTTGACCGCGCGAGGACAAGTGCGATTCTAGCCGGGCATATTGTGGGTCAACAATGCCATATGTATGGAGCTTTGATAACTAACGAATATGAGACATCCGGTTGAAGGCTTTAGACATGTCTGAAACGACTAAGATCACCGCCTTAACGTCATCGGCAGCTAACGTAATGAGTTTCAGAAATTCAGTCACTCAAACTGTGTAGGATCGATGTTTTAGGAAACCATGCTGACCTTCACTTATAAGGTGATTTTTGAGGAGGTGAACTGTTAGCTTGACTTTTATCATTCTTTCCATAATCCTCGATACTACTGGAGAACGATTCACAGGCCGGTAGACTGCCGCGTTTTCCCGTGTTCCCTTCTTATGAATTGGAATAATAACCGAAGATTTCCACTGTTTAGGGTACCAACAAAACCTCATAGACAAATTCACTAAGTTCGAAAAAACAGTTGGGTTATATGGACCTCCCAGCTTAAAGATGGCTGATGGTAACGAGTCCGATCCGGGGTGTAATGATATTTTGATATTTGAAGCCGAAGGTTCGATTTCAAAGGGTAGGAATGTTACAGAAGAAAGTGGCTCATTTGAGGGTACTGGTGGACTGTAGAAAAATGGTGCTGTATCACTGATTAAAGAAGAAGCAAGAAACGTGTTAAGCGCTTCTGCTATGTCCAGTGGTCTGTCGCGGCACGTGTTATTAAAAGGGAGAGAAGAGGTAGGTGAAGCTGACATGAGGTTTCTCGATTTTATCTGTTTTGCAAGAATCTCTACTTCCTTAGAATATCGTGAGACCCTGTGTTTCTTTTGTATCATTTCGCCCCCGCAGTAAAGTTTTTTTGTTTTAGATAAACATTCCAACCGTTTAAACTGTGACAAATCCCTTTTTTGGGATAAACGCTTTGGAGTCTACCTAACTTCGGGTTAGGACTAGAAGACTTATTGCCTTTAAGGCGGATTGAGGATCTTTGTGACGGGTTTATTAGATTGATGCACCGTTCAAAGGTAAAGTAAAGTTGGTGTGATACTAGCTGGGGATCTGCGCTCAGAAAGAAGGTGTCTCAATTTCGGCTGCGAGCCAGAGAAGTTAGTTTGTCCCAGTTAGCCTTATGATATGATTTATGCGAGGGTTTTAGCTGTTCATATTTTATTGGCACTGTGAAGCAGCAGTGGATATTTGCGTGGTCACTCCCTGGCAGGTTAATCTGTACTGTTGTTATAAGCTGCGTTAACCCTAGCGACAAGATTAAGCCAAGGGTTTGGTTGCGTCTGGTTGGGGACTTGACGTGCAGCTTCCATCCTCCAAGATGAATGGCATTCAATGATGTTAGTAAGTGGAGTGGTGCTTTTGAGCATTAAAGTAACCAGCTATCAATTTTGGGCCCATTGTGAAATCAATAACTAAGCTGAGTGCCTCGATAATTGGCCGGAAGCCGGAGGAATTAGATCTGGGCGGACCGTATACCCAACTTAGTAGCAGTTCTTGATGTTCGACCTAAACGTTCAACCATACAGAGTCGACAGTGCCCTCTAGGATGGGACGCTGAAAGCTCCTCAGTCTCTGCGAGTCTCCTTTACACACACTAGACAGCCTTCTCTTTGTTGACGTGTTCTGCCTTTACTGAAGGATTTCTAGCCGAGCACCTCATTGTCTTCCGCGAGATAGGAGTCTGTTATCCAATATTCCGTCACTAAAATAGTTATGATCGTTTGTTAATGCAGCTGGTCGTATGTATTGTATTTCGTTCCTAATAGAGCTTGGATTGACCAATGACAACATGAAAATTCGAATGCCCCAACCTCGTCATTGATAAATGTACTTGTAGTCCGTTGACCGCAGCACTTAACCTGAAAAGAACCGTCAGTGCGGGGGGCGGGCTTTCTTAGGTTATCATCCGCAAATTCTGCGGAAAGACTCGGGTTTGCAAGTGGAATAAGTAACAACAGGGTAATAGATACTTCACTCCTATACAGCTGATTAGAACGGTTCATTTGAGGCATATCTAGCCTGCGGGGCCATGTTGTGCCCATGGCACGCATGAGAAAAGTGAGCACTTTGGTTAGATATTGAGTACCCGCAGGTAGAAGGGGGGATATGCAGTGCGCTCGGATAGTTTAACGGAGGGGAGGTAAGACAGATGGAAATAATGGAAGATTAGGCTGATGGGAAGGTTCCATTAGTCGTAAGTTAGGTATGACCGCTGTTTGCCGGTCATACCACCTATTTTATCACAGGTAGGGTCACACTGTTGTTGCACCATCGTCTTGGAGGTTCTATTTTGGATCATATGCTGAACGATACGTGGAGATCCCCGATGGAGGAAGTCGATCGGTGAAGAATTCGGCCCAGAGGAGGAACTATCACTGCCATTGTTCGTGAATCCCCTATCGTTTGCCCGCACGAAAGCTTAGCCTTGGTAACTGGCTTCTCGTTGCCCCTCTCTTTTGGGCGGTCATTTATTACCTGCGACATACGTGGCATACAAGTAGCGCCCCTGGGTTTTTCATTAGGTTTAGAAGGAAGATCTACGAGGACAGATGTTAGTGCTGCAGGTTTTATTCCATTGAGAACTTGAAGCCCCGGGGAACGGTCGTCCGGAGCTGGAGGGACGATGTAATGTTCCTCCTGGGATGAGCCCGTAAGTGTTGTAGATATATGTTGTTGTTTTGGCGGGGGTAGAGATGAGGAGATGGGGAGTGATTCGTCTGGGTCTGCTAACCTTGTGGATCTTCTGGGAGTAGAAGCTTGAGGAGTTTTGTTGGTCCTTGGCAAAGAGCTTTCATAGCAACAGACGATGACTACCTGAGCCAAAAGCCTTGATAATGTTAGTGTTACGTACTACGACTCGCTAACCCTCATCCAGTTGTCGATTTACTTCGTCTAGGAAGCACATGTGAACGGTCATACAAGATCTATATTTTAGTAGTCCAAGCTGGGCTGGCCTTAACGTCGTGTACCCTAATAATTGCCGAGAGATGTGAGCTCGGAATCTTTTCTCCAGAACTCAGCAAAGGATGCTATTTGAGCTAGCCGGCCCGTGGTCATCCAAGGCCGACTCAGGTCTACTCTCGTGTAATACCAAGACCGTCGCTTTATTCCAGTCCCGACTCAGCCTACGCCGGCCCAACTTTGACTTGCAAGGCTTGCATGACGATGGAGCCATTTTATCCGCCAACGGCATGATGATAGCTGGATGGACGCCCTCCGGATCCGCTGACCTGTGGGCATTCGGTTCCTGCAGACGCTTACGCACAAGTCCTTCCGGAAGATTCAGCTCTTTTGACACCCGCCGAGGATGCTTCAGAGTCAAGTCGACTCGTACCCCCTATAAACCTTGTGTTTACTACCACACTATTCACCTAAGGAGTCTGCATTGCTAAGATAATAGGCGTCGATGCCGTGTTCCCTAAAGGATACTGGATCTATCTCATCCGTTGTTGAGTCATTTTGCTGTGCGTGGCTATAAAATTTCTTCTGCTGCCTTTCCGTGCATTTGGCCAATTTGAGCTCAGACTCTCGCTCGGAAGTTCGCAGAAGGGTCACGGTCTCGTTTCTGAAAATTGTATAACGGTCCAAGAAATGTGAATGCCAGAAGCTTGGTAAGGTTTCCGGATGCCTTTTCTACTTTTGATGGCCTTGGTTATCACAGCCCCCCACCACACGGGTTTGCCTTGCGAAAACTAATTCTGGAGGGCAACAGTGATTCCTTCAGGACCTGCCAGCGTTCCATAATTAGATGAGAGAGGGAAAGGGGGCTTGCTCTACAGTGGTCTTCTATTTTCCCTAGGTTGTGTTTGGTTTTTATGTTTACAAAGCTTATAACCGTCTTTGATTTAGCGGGAAAGGCTTAGGAAAAATACCCAAAATTTACTACGTAGCTTTACACTCTCAAAGAGTTCAACTTACCGACCCATAATCTGTCAGCCTTCTTCACATTATCCCCTGAACTACTTATGGAAGCTCCAGAGCTCCTCCGCAAACATGCCAAAGTCCCGGGTGCCAATCAGGCAATTTGTACTGTTAGGCTTAGAAAAACCAGGAACACTCAACCTCATTCTGCACCAAGGCCATGCTCAGTAGCTCTCGTTGATGTTTATGAAGTAGTTAACAAGAAGATTAACGAAGTGAATCAAAGAGTGGTGGACCTGCATAACCAGATCCAGTCCACCGATGGTATTCTGTTAAATATATCCCTTATTTCTAGAGTAATAAAACCCGCCCCTATAGCTAATCGCTAAAGCCTAGCCATGGCGGGACGTTTCTTGGACTCATTTGCTACCGAAATTCATAAGCATATAGACAACTCCAAAAACTCGATAGTCCTCGACATCCCTGACCGACTGCCCCTGCCGTCAACCAAACTCGCCATACTTAAAGCTTTCAACAATGGCACACCACAGGTGCTATTGCACTCGGCTGCGCGAAAAATCACAAAGCAAAGACTGTCCTTTGAAGTTCCAACTAGCTGGCAGAATAACAGCTAGGGAATTCATAACCAGTTGGCAAATCATTGCTGAGGCCAACCTATTCAAAGGAATCAGGTTATTACTGGATAAAACGCCCCTCCAAAGGAAGGTTGCTAGGTCACTAAAAAGTGCCTCAGCCTCACCAACGCAACTTGTGGATGGAATATCAGTCGCCGCGTCCTCTCGCCGCCTATGGAGCCACCCCGCAACACAAAACCCTCAGTTGCCTGCACTAAGCTAGTTCACTTAGACCTGACTACCACCCCATCTCCAGTACCTCCTTCTAGTAAATGGCCCTGCCTTCTATCATCAACCTATGCCCTCATGAATGGCAACGATATCCATGCCGAACCCACTATTGGCCCAGGGCCACCAAAGTCCCGTGCATTCAGGCCTGCTGCTTCTTTTCAACCTACTGCCCCCAGTCTCACCACCGAAAACGTCTCCGGGGAAGTCTGCTGCCAACAGTCCGTCCTGCCCTAACTCATGTCCCACCGTCTTGCGGACAGAATTCGCCCATAGAAGCCGTGATTTACTATATAGCCAATCGGCCCATCAACCGGCAGAATTCTGCGTCCCCCACACCCCCCCCCCCACTACTCCGGCTAATCCTGTAACCCCCCCATAATTCCCCTCAAAGCCCCACTTATAACATCCACCAAGCACTCCAACTATGCCCCAGATAATCCATGTTTGTTGGTAAGCAGGACACAACCCTGCATCACACTAAAGCAGCTATCCCCGCCTCGCTGTATTAGCTTGGTACTTCGACTAATCGACAAGGTCCTTCCAACTCCACTTTACAATACAGGCGAAAATGGCCACCAAGTGAAGCATCATCATGCATCGGGACCAAACGTACCATATTCTTCAAGTATGCCGAAAACGTTTCCCAATCATCTGGCTGAGAACCAGCACTTCCGGCCGAACCCCTGGAACCAATTTCCCTCTCCTACAATGATACAAATGAATAACCCCCAGTCGAATCATAATCAACGGCCTCGATTGTCAAGCTCCACGTTTTTTCCCGAACACAGGATGTGCCAGCCCAACCAACTACGGTTATTTCGTCGGTCCCGGTAGAGTGACAACTACCGGCTCCCTGCGTATCCCGTTGTAACAGCCGGTCGTGGGAAATCCCACTTTTTTTCCCTCGCGATTCAGTGTTTTTTCCCAACATCACTCATTGACCTGTCTTTACGAACTGGTTGTTTTTCTGGACCAATTGTTGTTTGTTCGCGCCCAGAGCGCTATTTTGGCACATCATTGTTCAGGACCTGCGTGACGCACGTGCTGTCTGCTCACACGCTGCTATTCGGTTTCTCGTTGTTGAGACTTTGTGATCGTATTATTGAGGTTTGTATATTGTTTATGTCATTGTTTATTTTAATAATCTAGTATCGTAGAATTATCACGGATAATCGCCTTCTGATTTCGGGATCCGTTGCGAATTTGGCTACGCATTGCTCAAACGTTCGTAACAATACTCAATAGATCTATTTGGAACGAGGAAAATTCACGCAAAATGCCAAGAAAAGGATCAAAAGCAGTCGAACCCGGACAGGAAGTAATGCGGCAAGTCTCTGGGGAGGTTTTGGGTACATATGATTCTTTAGTTAATGCTAGATCGCCTAGTCCTGTCAGTGCTAGCTCATGTGTTATTGAAAGCAATATTGATCGTAAGGATGTCGATTTATATAAGCTGAGAATACTAGAACTAGAGCAACAGTTACTTCCGGCAAGACTACAGGCGCATGAAGCAGAGAAGTGTACACAGAAACAGCGAGAGCATGAGACCAGTGACTTCGACACTTCCGATAGGTTAGAGTGCAATAAGGTAGGGAACCCCACGCCGGTCGCCGAATACAAACCACCATCGATCGATCTGCCTAGAGTGGAGTTAACGGTTTTCGACGGACGAGCTGAGCAATACTGCAAGTTTGTCAAACAGTTCGAGACGTTCGTTGAAAACAAGGTAACCGACCCTGGGCAAAGGCTTCTTTACCTTACTCACTACTGCCGAGGCCGAGCGCGAGAAGCTATCGACGGGTGCACCATGCTCGATCCAGAACAAGGCTACACAAGGGCAAGAAAGATTCTGAGGGACTCGTTTGGCCAACCTTTCAAAGTAGCCCGTAACCTAATAGAGGGCGTGATGGAGGAGGCAAAGAGAACCAAGGGCGACGTCTACACCATGGCCGACCTGGTGATCAAGATGCAGAACTGCTCAATAGCCCTCGACCATTTAGGTTACAGGGCTGACCTAGACGCCATGCACACTTTGGAAGGCATAGTCCGTCACCTCTCCCCCGAACTACAGGGTCGGTGGGCGGAAGAAACGGAACGGATAAGCCGAGGCGACAGAGAAGCCAACTTCGAAGACCTGACTGAATACTTAGACAGGCAGACGAAGATAGCTGACAGCAGATTCGGCCGACTCATCCGGGACAGCAACCGAGCAAACAAGCCCGGTACTAGCCAAGTCCAAACCCCTGTACGAGAATATCCAAAGTACCAGCCTTGGACCAACACCCACGTCATTTCACGAGATGCTACGGCGAAACCAAATTGCAGATCCTGTGGTACTAGCCATGGCCTACCAGAGTGCCCCAAGTTCGGCAACGCCACAATAGACGAACGGTGGGGAATGGCGAGGATGGCAGGAGCATGTTTCATCTGTCTCAACACCACGCACCGGGCAGCAGCCTGTAGAACAAGGAATCGATGTGGTCACGAGGGCTGCACGGGCAGACACCATCGGCTGCTGCATCAGGCGAGAGTAACCATATCCGAGGCGAGTGCCAAGCCCAGCGTGATTTGTTCAACTTCACAATCTGCCAGTAAACCGGTACGTTTAGGCGTAGTGGCCGTGGGAGTAGTGACTCCGACTGGGATAGTCAAGGCGTTGGCTTTCGTTGATAGTGGATCCGACACCACTTTAGTGAAAGAGCGGTTTGTCGACAAACACCAACTGGCTAAAGGTGCGACGTCGTTAGCAGTGAGCACGGTGGGCGGAACATAGGTAATGACTGCCGGTAGATTAAGGCTGCAACTCATCTCTCTAGACACTAACGAGGAAATTGAACCAACGGAGGCATTCACGTTAGCGGATCTCCCCATGCGAGCACCAAGGTCGGTGAACGCAATCTTGACTCGGTGGCCCCACCTGCAGGATATAACCGTTGTAGACTGGGAAGATGATGAGGTGGATCTCCTCATCGGATGCGACGTGCCAGAGGCGCATTGGGTGCTTGACCAAAGAGTGGGCGACCGCCAGGCACCTTATGCCGTACGCACGGCTCTGGGATGGATGTAATACGGTCCAGTAGGGGTGCGCGGTTCCGTGAATTACTTATCCGCCGAAACGGACCGCATAGAGTATCATCTGCAACGGCTGTATGAAAAGGAGTTTCTTGACATTGGAGACGAAAGACCGACGTTGTCTCAAGAGGATCACTTCGCCCTACAAACGGTGCGGCAAGGCACTAGAGGCCTCGAAAAACAGTTCGAGGTTCCCCTCCCATGGCGCACACCGGTCGACCCGTGGAATGACAACAGAAATTATGTTCTCCAACGATTACTACGACTAAAGAACGCTTCATTCGAGACCAGAATCTGTGGGAACGATACACGGATTTGATGAAGCGAAACGAGGCCCTCGGTTACGTTGAAAAAGTGCCTGCCAACACCGACAGCAAAAGGGGTATCTGGTATCTGCCTCACCATCCGGTTATCAACCCCAAGAAACCCAATAAACTGCGGGTGGTTTTCGACTGCGCGGCCAAGTTCCAGGGCAAGTCGTTAAACGATCGCCTACTACAGGGGCCTGACTGGACCACACCACTGATCGATGTTTTGTGCCGTTTCAGAGTGGGTAAAGTGGCTTTGTCTGCTGACATTAGGGAAATGTTCCATCAGGTGAAGATTCCGGTAGGAGAACGAGATGCTTTGCGTTTCCTGTGGTGGAAAGGGAGCGACCGGGACAACACAGTGGTGAATTATAGGATGACCGTCCACCCCTTCGGAGCCATATCGTCACCATTTTGTGCAAACTACGCCCTCCGAGAATCAGCGAACAAGCATGGCGATCTAGTACATCGGACGGTGGTAGAAAGCGTCAGCAGGAACTTCTACGTCGACGATTACCTTGGGTCATTCGATGATGTGGAATCAGCTCTAGAGCAGTTCAGGGGTCTGACGAGATTGCTGGAAGAGGGCGGCTTCCATCTAACTAAATGGATGTCGAACGCTTCAGAAGTGCTGTAGGTCATCCCGTATCACGAAAAGGCCGAAAGGGTAAGAGATTTGGACGGCTCTCCACTTCCTACCGAGCGCACTTTAGGGATACAATGGGACGCGGAAACGGACGATTTTGTTTTTGAACTGAACGTTCCCGAGCTGCCAATAACCCGTCGTGGCATACTATCTGCCGTCTCAAGTTTGTTCGACCCGCTCGGTTTCGTCTCACCATGGCTGCTACCCGGAAAGATCTTGCTGCAGCGGCTGTGCCGTAAGAAAGTTGATTGGGACCAGTCACTGGACCGAGGGGACCGGCTGGACTGGGAAGAATTTTTGAACACCTTGAAAAAATTAGGGGACATAAGAATCCCACGATGTTTGACTCCTGACCATACGACACGGACTGGAGAACTACATGCCTTTTCCGATGCATCCGAAGTCGGTTATGGAGCTGTGGTGTACGGACGATGGTGCGCAGGAGATGGACAATATACCACGAGGATCCTGTTCGCCAAAGCCCGCGTTGCCCCACTGAAGTCGGTCTCAATCCCACGCCTTGAACTCAGCGCAGCCGTGTTGGCAGTCAGGGTGGTGCAAGCTGTGAAGAGATGTTTCGATCTCTACATTTGGTCGGTGAGCTTCTGGACGGATTCAACGATAGTACTTTACTACATTAACATTGTTCGGAGCCGGTTTAGTACTTTCGTTGCTAACCGGCTCACGATTATCCACGATGAATCAGCGACGCACCAGTGGAGTCATGTCAGGTCTGGCGATAATCCGGCCGACCTGTGCTCCCGAGGTGCGAACAACTTCAGGCAACTGGACACGTGGACAAGAGGGCCAAACTTCCTGCAATTGCCCAAACAGGACTGGCCCGTGTTCGAATTAAAACCCCCTACGGAATTGGAACTGGAGATCAAAGGCGTAGTGATAGCAACCAACGTCGTCGAAGCGTCGTCCTTTCTATCGCGACTGGTCAGGTTTTCTCCCTGGATGAAGACGCTTCGTTCGCTAGTTTGGTTAACCAGGTTCAAGAGAAATTTACTAGTCATGAAAGGGCTACGCTCCCCAGGCCGGATACGGGTCGGTCCGATAGGTCCCGATGAGCTACAAGCGGCAGAGTACGATATTTTCAGAATGATACAACGCGAGGCTTTCGCCCAAGAACTCAAGAGGGCGGAAGAAGTGGGGCCGACCAATGAAGACATGCCATCTCCAAGAGGCGAGCTGAAGCGTTTAAACCCCAAACTCATCAACGGACTGCTGCGGGTGGATGGTAGGCTGACCAACGCCCACCTGAACTTCGACACAAAGTATCCTATACTGCTGCCTGCGAGACAACCTGTAGTAGAGCTAATGATTCAACACGTCCACGCCATGGAGGGACATGCCGGGGAAAGTCACGTGACGAGCGTCATCCGAAAGCGTCTTTGGTTGTTGCGAGGACGAGAGACTTTAAAACGCGTAATCCAACGGTGTGTGCAATGCAGGAGACGCAGTGCCACAGCAGGCAAACAACTCATGGCCCCACTACCAGAATGCAGGGTGACTACGGGCTGGTGGCCGTTCAGTGACACCGGGTTGGACTATTTCGGGCCCTTGTGGATCAAGTGCGGGAAAAGATTAGAAAAGCGATACGGATGTATCATGACGTGCATGAAATCACGTGCGGTACACCTAGAAGTCGCACATTCGATGACGACCGATTCGTTTCTACGGGCCTTGCAAAGATTTATCAACCGAAGAGGCGTACCGGCCGATATATACTCAGATAATGGATCGAACTTTGTGGGCGCTCAACGGGAATTGCAGCGTTGGCACAAGAACATAAACAGGGACGAACTGCAGAATCGAACTGTGGCCTACGGCATACGAAGGCATTTCAACCCCCCCACGGGCCAGCCACCGAGGCGGCGTATGGGAACGCATGATCCGGTCCGCCAGACGGATATTGCTGTCAATCATGGAGCAGCAGCCGCCCGACGACGAGACGCTGAACACCGTCATGACTGAGGTGGAGCGAATCCTGAACAACCGCCCCCTGGTTCCAGTATTGAACGGCGACCCCACCCACCTGGCGCTCACCCCGAACGACTTATTGACGTTAAGGTCGAACGAGGGTTTCCAAGGGCCGGTAAACCTTCGTGGGAGCTACCTCCACGGGTAGAAGCAAGCGAACTATCTGGCCAAGGTCTTCTGGAGGCGATGGCTACGGGAGTACCTACCGGCTTTGCAGACTCGACAGAAGTGGCTGGCCAAAGCAAGACCATTCAAAGTTTGGGGACGTGGTTATGATCGCCGACGAACGCGCACATTTCAGCGCTTGGTCTTTGGGAGTAGTTACGGAAACCATCAAAGGCACTGACGAAATGATAAGAACGGTGAAGGTGAAGACAGCTAACGGAGTGCTCATTCGTGACTTACGCAGTATTAACCTACTCGAGAGCGAAGACGGAGGAGCTGATAACCCTGTGGCCTAGTAAACCTTTTTCACACCAGTAATCGCGGTGGATAAAGAAACACCATATTTACCACACAATCTCCGTCAAACACGCATGCACGACGCCCTCTACATCCCATAAACCCATCATACATGTGACAGTGTTCTTTGTTTGCTTTTGTTGACGCTACCGAATGCCCCTTGCATATGTGGAAGTAGCGGAGCTCAGGTAACACATACATGCTACATTTACTCGTTTTCTTGCCACGCGGTCTTTTGTTGACATTGCAGAAAGTCCTCCTTTGATGTGTAGTCATACCTGTGATTTCTTGTAACCCCGGCACACACACACACACGCACACACACACACACACTCAAGCACGTACATCCAGGACCGGATGGCCCTTTACGAGGACAACGTCTATGTGACCTTTCACGCCCGCCATCGGTCATTTGGTCTCGTGGAAGATGTAGACTAGCCTCACTTCTATGTAGCCAATGGGTTAGGTGCGACCAGTAGTAGAACGTCGACGAAGAGCATTAGACGCGCGCACTGACAGCAAGGCCTAGGCAGGTAGGAAGAATCAGTACCTTTATACCGAACCTTTGACTCTGCTAAGGATCCAGGAGGATTTTGGTGGGCGGTGTAACAGCCGGTCGTGGAAAATCCCACTTTTTTTCCCTCGCGATTCAGTGTTTTTTCCCAACATCACTCATTTCCATACACTATTGACCTGTCTTTACGAACTGGTTGTTTTTCTGGACCAATTGTTGTTTGTTCGCGCCCAGAGCGCTATTTTGGCACATCATTGTTCAGGACCTGCGTGACGCACGTGCTGTCTGCTCACACGCTGCTATTCGGTTTCTCGTTGTTGAGACTTTGTGATCGTATTATTGAGGTTTGTATATTGTTTATGTCATTGTTTATTTTAATAATCTAGTATCGTAGAATTATCACGGATAATCGCCTTCTGATTTCGGGATCCGTTTGTAACACCCGTTGAACCCAGTCACCATTACTTTCTACCATCTCAGCTGACATTACCCATTACCTCAGCATCTAACCCCCACCTGGCTACTTAAACCACCCCTGAAATCCCACCTCCACAAACGACTATTTTTTTCTTGGCAGCACCCCCCAACCCAACCTCACCCGCTTACCAACAACCCTTTCTTCACTTTCCCGGCTCCCCACTTCTAACTCCTGTTTAGACTCAATCGCTTCTAAACATGACAATCCTGACTTTATGAGTCCACTTAATGATGTTCACCATCTTGGTAGTGTTGGCAACCACCACCCGCCGATGGCTGTTCCTAAGCCAAGCCATGACGATACAGCTGCACTTACCTTGCTCCTCATTAAAGCTCGCTCATCCCAGTGGAAAATTTCAACCATTATTTCTGTCCAAAAAACGTCCAGTGCATGATCCTTCAAATTGTCGTCCTATTAACCATACCCCTTTAGCTGCCAGAAAAATGGAGCTTTTGATTAAATAGTGGAATTCTGATTTCCTCCTTTCCCATAATCTCATTCACAGCTGTCAACATGTCTTCCTAAAGTCACTTTCTTGTACCAGATGCCAGTTTGGTTCCTTCAGCCTACTGACCACGGCAGCTGACGACGGCAAATCTATGATTATCATCTGTCTCAATATGACCGAGGTAATTGACCGAGTTTCTTACTCCCGGTTGTTAACAAAACTCCGGGCCTGCGGTATCCATGACCCGGTTTTATCATAGGTCACTTCCTATCTGTCTGACCGAACCCAGGTTTTATATGCTAATGGTCATCTATCGCAACCGATGCCTGTCACTAGTGGAGTTGTACAAGGAATTGTAATCGGTCCGCTATTTTTCTTACTCTATATTGACGACATGTTTTTCGGCTTTGCAGCATGGCACTCCCTTCCTCTCGGCCGACGACATCAAAATCGTTTGAGTCCCACCATCAAGATTTGAGCGCAGCGCTATCCGACATAGATAACAATCTTGAGAAACTTGATCAGTGCACTTCATGGCAGATGTGCTTCCCGGCATCTAAAAGCTTCTACACAATCTATATATTTCAAGTCCCTCCCGGAACCCTGTCACTGAACCAAGTTCCCATCGCTCCAAGCTCATCAGTGAGGGGTCTCGGGCTTCGATACACCAACAATCTAGGATTATCGGGCCATGTCTCATCCCAGACGGCCAGGGCCAGACATATAATAGGCCTAGTTCTCAGACCATTTAAAATGGAACATAGTATTCTCCTTACCTACCAATCCCATGCTAGACCCCACCTCGAATATTGTCCAATAATCTTCTCTGAAATGTCTAAATCGGATAGGATACGCCTTGAGAAAGTCCGGCTTACCTTCGCCAAGACACTGATAGGATACTCTTCTCCACTGAGATATAGAGAGCGATGCACTACTAAAACTTGACCCCGTATGGCTTAAACATGTTAGGATCAACTCACTTTTCTTGTATAGACTTATTTTTTGCTCTGCGTTAACTTCTACCAACACTTTACAGTCTTCGCTACACTCATCTTACCATCTGCGCCACAGAGACTTCAGTCTGACCATCCTACCATCGAGACTGGCAATAAGATCCAACTACCTTCTGATTAAATACTCAAAGCTTTGGAATAAGCTACCCCTGACTATTCGCAAATGTGCGTGAATAACCCAGTTTAGCCATGACCTAAAATCAAAAATTACCGTCAGCCATCTTTTGTATTTGACTAAAGCTAGCATATTTAGGGATCGAGCCTAAGAAGGAGGCATCGAACTTTACAATCCTAACTTCCGTCTCCCCTCCCGCTCTCTGCTATCCGTCGAGCTAGCCTTCGAAAACGGGTTCCACTACTAGGATCATAGAACCGCATCCCAAACCTACCATTTTCTGCCCAACGACAGACGCTAGACTTACTCTTTACTATAATTTTTTACGCATACCGCACACAACCCATACTGCAGGAGGACACAATATTTGCTGTTTACAAACCATAACAAGTTAGATGCCTGCCGGTTCTCGCTACTCACCCTTTTTCACCCACTATCACCTAACCACTATACAACCCTGCCTTATCTAATTCACTAGTCGGTCTTCAGAACTATGTCTAAACAGTTACTGCCTCCCTCACCATATGGTACTAGGGCAGCCATGTAAAACAACTTTCCTCCAGCTGGAGGTTTTTAGCCATTGATGTTTTTCCCTGGCATCAAGTGGTTCAGTGGTGCTGTATCCTAGGATATTAGGTTCCATCGCCCACTACATTACTTCTTCATTATTCAAACCTTCTCGTTTATTCTGGCTTCCGCTCCCCTCGGCTTTCTTGCCCGGCCGTAATTTGCTTTCCTGGGCCATCCCAGTCGACAGTCTTTTATCCCATACTTCGACATTTTAACACATACCTGTTGGCCTCAATTTTCTTTTATATTTCTCTACCTGAAAGCTGGTCCGTGTCGCCAAGATTTTTGAATCTATCACCCAACTTAGACCGCTATTCTCTCTCCACGTGTGCAAAAACATCTCCTACTGGAGCAGCCTAAATTAACCACACCAGAACGGCCTCTGGCAGTCTCAGACATGGTCTGGCGCTGTACGAGACTGAAACATATATGCAGGCAAGTGCATCGCAACGCTCGCTGCCCAGCTCCGTTTATTTGCCTAACCCCACTCTGTATTTTCTCCGCCCATGCAAGCAAAATTCTGATGTCAACAGCACCTTCACCATAGCTGCGTCCTGATGTGGGAAAAACAGGCCACCCCCAGCAGCTGCGAAAAAATGACGTATACGCGGAAAATTACGGTCTGGCGGAGGGGCCATGGAAAGTTCCTATGTGGGCTCAACCACCCCTCTGTTAGAAAAAGAAGCTCAAAAAGAAAAAGTGGAGAACAAAATAGACCTAGTGGGGTCGATTCGATCTATAAATACCACTAATATTGGGCTGTGAAGGAAATAGAAAACCTCCAAACATAGGTGTCTCCCATCACCTTGTAAGGTTGGTTAGACCATACTCCGCCGTTTCCTTGGTAAACGCGTGCCTCGGTCCGTTGTACTGCGGGGACTACTTGCACGTTACTCTAATGCTCGGCATTATACGAATATGTTAACCAGAACGGTATTCTCCACGACCCGTGAGAACGAGAAAGCGATTGGAAGAGACAGTGGTTGGCGTGTATTTTTAGGCGTGCGTGAGAGCAACGGTCAAATAGCCACCGCGCTTGGCAGTCAGCGTTCAGTCAAATAATGAGCGTGGCAGAAATATGGACAAAGATAGCCTCCACTACAGGGGCCCCCTCCTAGAAGTCCGACTGAGCTGAGCTTCAATTGTTGTCGTAGGCCGGAAGTATTGATTGTCTATGAACTCCTTGTAGCTTGCCCGTTGTACTGTTAGTGACGTCAAATGGCTGCTGATGAGTTTAACGGTGCCTGCACTGTCGAGGTCCGATGTGCGTCGGTCCAACCGTGTTTTGGCGCCCACGGGTCCCATACTCATGCGAGCCTGAAGATGCCGCTTCAGTTCCATCCGGAAGGGCGTCCAGTTGTCGTCTCCAGTACCACGCTGACCAATCGTCCCGTTGTCCAATGAGTGACTGGCTCCCTGAACTTGCACGAGAGTAAGCAAGGCTACGGATGAAGCCAATGAGACTGTGTGAATCCGTCCGAGAGAGGGCAAGGTGAACTGGAACAAAATAGAGCCTGAAGGCTCCGGCGGATTTTCGGTCGTAATAACAACACGCAAAAGACGTTCGCTGTTGTTGTAGTCGCTAAGAGACAAGAAGAAAATGAAATCATAACCAACGACTGTAATTTCTCGGGCTTGTTGTTGGTAAATCCATAATGAACTTCCCAACTTACTGCTAACAGTCGGTTGTAAAAATCTTCACGAAATCGGCGAAGCGGACGGTATTTCGTAGTTGGCGACCACGACGGCTACTTAGCCTTGCGGGTATGGTTGGAGAATCTGATGGACTAGCTGCCCTGTCCTCACTAGGCCTATTTGGGGATGTTTCGAGTAGTAACTCGCTCGATGCAGGTGACTGAGCGGCCTGAGTAGGTGTAAATTGGCCGAGCTGCTCACACTTCATGACGGCAGTCTTGAGGCAGTCGATACGCACGGTGTGGTGTCGTCCGCTGGTGTCTATGACAAATATTTTTGCCCTACTTTTTATCACCCGAAAAGGCCAGTGTATGGCGCTTGTAGTGGTGATCGAAAGCCACCGACGCGAAGGAACACATGAGTAGCGGTTTCTGACGCAGTTGGGACATAGCTTGCAGGCTGCTGTTTACGCGGCGGACTGGCCTTGAGCACCCTCATGTGCTGCTTAGGGCGCTGAGCATAGTCACCGTAGTCAAAAGTCACGGTTGGTGAGAAGGCTACCAACTCCCAAGGCAGACGAAATGTACGGCCATATACTAGCACGGCCGGTATTGTGTGTAATTCCTCCTTAATGGTACTGCTCAGGCTTAGGAGTGCCAATGGTATTGTTTCACCCCAAAGGGGTTACCGTTTGCTCGAAGGGCGGCTTTTAATTGTCAGTGGAAATGCTCAACCTTACCACTGGCCTGAGGGTGGTAACGTGTTGGCAACCGAGCCTAGCGGGTAGGCTGCCAAAAGCGCTGTCAAAATATGGGCCACGATTAGTGGTCACTATTGCTAGGCGACCAAAATGATTAACCCAACTGGTCAGAAAGCCTTTTGCGGCCTCTTCCGACGTGGGGCAAGGTATAGGAATGGCCTTCGGCTAGCGAGTAAAACGATCCACTCCTGTGAGTATGAAAATGTACCCAAGCGAAAGTGAAAGTGGTCCTACGAGGTCTACGCGCGCATGATGAAAACGTGTTTCAGGTTCTGGGAACCTGGCTAACGCCGCTCTAGTGTGCCTATTGGTCTTAACAGGTTGACACTGCAGGAAGGCACTAGCCCATTGGCGGACATCTCGTTTGACGTTGTGCCGAACAAAACAGTCGGTTATCAGTTTCACCGAGGCAGTCACACCCAGATGAGCCAGGTTATGGAGTGTCAAGAAAGCAGGATAACGGTGGGCAGCAGGGACCACCGGCCTAGGGCTTCCATGCGACACATCGCGCACGATGGTATTCTGGGAAGTTGGAATAGGTACTGTGCTTAAGCTCAAAGAACCATTTAATCGAAGTTGTTCGATGTCGGGGTCCATAATTTGGGCCTGTGCCATTGCATCCAAGCTGATGTTAGGCGTCGGTGACGGACTCAGATGATGTACGCTTGATAGGGCATCGGCGACGGGATTAAGTACTCCAGAGACGTGTCGTATGTCCACAGTAGACTGTGGGACAAAGTCTAAGCGGCGAATCTCGCGTGGTGAGTACCGATCCGTAGCTGACTTTGGTGCGTAAACCAAAGGCTTGCGGCCTGTAAACGTCGAGACCGAACAACCTTCTATTGCATGTCGAAAAGACGAGTTTCCAAGTAGATGACTAACAACCCCCCATCAAATGTGCTCTACCTGGATTCGGCTGGTTGTAGACGCTTGGGGAAGAATGCTAAAGGTTGCGAAGAATCTTCCACGAACTGTTGCAGCACTGCTCCAACCGCTGTGTCCGAGGCATCCGTCACTGCCGAAATAGGAGCCAAAGAGTCGGGGTGAGTAAGGAGTGCCGTGCTCGCGACAGCATCTTTGACCAAGGCAAATGCGGCTTGTGCCGTGTCGGGAAACACGAACTTCCGCCTACCTCCGCGCAACAGGTCGGTGAGGGTTTGCATCATTTCCGCACAGTGCGGAATAAATCGGCGGTAGAAATTCACCAGGCCGGCAAACTGACGCAACTGGCGAAAAGATTGGGGTTCAGGGTAGTCGCGAATAGCGGAAACTTTATCTGGCAGAGGGCGGATACCCGAGGATGAAATAGAATGTCCTATGGAGGTGATGTCAGACCGGCCTAGTTCGTATTTCGCGACATCGATCTTAACGCCAAGCTGAATAAGACGTTCGAAAATTGCTCGCAGGTGTACGGCGTGCTGTCGCTCTTAAGAACTAGCCACCAAAATATCATCCAGGTATGGGTAGACATTTTCCAAGCCACGAGTTGCCTCGTGCATGAACTGTTGAGAGGTCTGGGCTGCATTGCTGAGTCAAACGGCATTCTCAGAAACTCGAACAGCCCGAAAGGCGTAGTGACGGCAGCTTTAGGAGTATCGGCCTCTGCCGCCGGGATCTGGTTGTACGCACGAACTAAATCGATACAGCTGAAGAAGAAGCAACCTGATATAGACGAAGTAATGTCCTCTATATGGGGAATCGGGCATCAGCCAGGGACGGTGACCTTGTTAAATGCTCTATAATCACCGCATGGTCACCAGTTGCCGCTAGACCATATGGATGGAGGAAGCCCAAGGCTTCTAGAAGGGCGTATTATACCCAGTTCTTGAACGCGTTCGAGTTCGACCTGTGCAAAACGAATCTTGTCTGGTACTCACCGACGCGGCCTACTGAACACGGGGTGTCCCTTAGTACCGATGTAATGAGTGACGTTGGTGCTCACTGCTCGGAAAGGCCCGGCCTGCAGAAACATGACCGGGTAGGCGGCGATGAGTTTGCCATAAGGTTGGTGTGCCGGTGGTTGGACGCAAAAAGGCGTGACGTGATTCACTCGCGAATTATAACCCGCAACAGCGAGGGTTCTCTGACGATCCACCACTCTGCGGCGCCGTGCATCAACTAACAAGTCAAAGTGTTGCAGGAAGTCAATGCCTAGAACTGGGCACGGGACGTCGGCAACGGTGAATACCCAACCAAAATTACGCTTTAAACCTAAGTTTAAGGCTAGCGACTGCTGGCCAAAAGTTGGGATGGCCGTGCCATTGGCCGCATGTGGTGTTTGGACCTGCGGTGTGCTATTGTCATTTTTCGGTCGGTGGAGGACGCTCACTTCGGCGTCGGTATCTAAAAGGAAAAGGTTATTTGAAATGATGTCCCTTATGTTCAAAAGGCTACTGTTGGTCTGATGCCCGGCTTCGTGGTTCGCCAGCACGAGCCGAGGGTTCAGTTTCCCTGATGAGCACTGGGGAACGTACACCCTGGTTTGCATCGTTTGACTGCCCTCGCCGAAGTGACTGTGGTATTTACTATACTCTTCGTCTGGAGAGCCCAAACGTCGTCGCAATGACGGACTATAGAGCCTGGGTGAGCGTGCGCGGTGCGCACCTGTTACCCGCTTCTTCTTAATGCTAGGCGTTGCAGTCCAGTCACCTCAATTCTAGGCAAAACTGACGCGAGGTCGTCAGATGTTGGCAAGGCAGGCGTCGTCGTGACAGAGGACTTGATTACTCCAGCTACAGAGAGGTTGTATCGTGACATAATGTCATCAGCTATCGCGGCGGTTTCCTCCAGCGAGCATTTGCGCGTGGCACTTAGTAAAACTGGAATGTTATGCGGCAAACGCTGCAGCCAAAGTTCCCTTAAGAGAGAGTCCTCGCCTATTGTCGGTCCTCTCAAGCGCTGCATCTCACGCGGCAGTTCGGAGGGCTTCCTACTTCCAAGCTCAACGTTTTGAAGTTGTTGCATACGTTGGTCTTGCGTTGGGGTCGTGCGGGCAATGACAGCCTCCTTCAAAGCCTCATAGCTTCGGGAAGAGATTATTACGTCCCTTACTTGCATTGTGAACTCCGGCTAGAGGCGGCTTGCCACCCACCTGAAATGGCTGGGGTCACTGGTTATACGGCAGTTGTCAAATTCAAATTCGACCAGCGTAAACCGGAATTCTGGATCAGCAGGCGTGAATGCCGGTATGTGCAGCATGATAGCCCCAACGGTGGGGTTCTGAGCAGCGTTTCCGCTCAGCAGACACAGCGATTACTTTATCGAGTACAGACGGAAAAAGAAATCAACAACCAATATGGCAATATAACCTTCGGAAGAAAAAAATTCACGACGAACTTGACACCCAAAACACGTGTAGACAAAAAAATTACCTGGTAAACCGACCAAAAATGTCAACATACAGGGAAATAATAAAACACACAGAAACGTACGCAGACGGGACCTTGAACGGTAGAAAGCGAGGAAGCTCACGTGACCTGGGGATCACGTCGGGCTCACCAATAGTAAGGTTGGTTAGACCATACTCCGCCGTTTCCTTGGTAAACGCGTGCCTCGGTCCGTTGTACTGCGGGGACTACGTGCACGTTACTCTAATGCTCGGCACTATACGAATATGTTAACCAGAACGGTATTCTCCACGACCCGTGATAACGAGAAGGCGATTGGAAGAGACAGTGGTTGGCGTGTATTTTTAGGCGTGCGTGAGAGCAACGGTCAAATGGCCACCGCGCTTGGCAGTCAGCGTTCAGTCAAATAATGAGCGTGGCAGAAGTATGGACAAAGATGGCCGCCGCAACAGGCTCAGACCTGACCCTGCGAAGGGGGAAACCCCACACCGCCCTTGTCCGCCTGACATGCTTTTGGTTCCTATGCACGTGACTGAATAGGATGTTAGCGAACCGGTCTCTCCACATATGCTTATCCCTCCCGCTCAAATTTCGGCCACCTCGTACCCTCCCATGCAAGCCTGGCATGTTTTTTGACGTCAGCTGCAAAACCACCGTGGCTGTGGACAACAAGTCGACAGATCAGACGACAGGCACGCCTCATCAAAACGCTAATTATATACATGTAGATATTTATGACTTTGCAAACATACATGTTGAAAAGTAGATGAAGGCTCTCGTATTTTTCACCCACTTATCTATTTTTCCTTCCTCTGTTGAGAAGGCTGCATTCCTATTGTTCTAGAATCCGGCCCACTCTCGGGTTTACAGCCTAACCTGGCAGCAACCTGCAGCATTAGACCTGTATATACCCCACGATAGGATCTAGCATACATCCTTTGGATCTATTATATCAAATAATGATCCATACTCTTCTGGGGAGCGATCGTACGAGGTTGGTTTGGGTTACTGACACGCGAGTCTGAGTCAGGGGCCACGAAACCTGCGTATCACACTAGTCACCGCATAAATCACTTAAGTTTTATTAATCTTTCGTGCACAACCTTGTGTTTTGCAAAGTCGAACCACTCACCAAGTAGTTCCAATTTCTGGAGACAAGAGGTTTCTCTTTACCACTGACCGTTGATCCCCAGCTGGGAGCATCCCAGACTGCTTTTATTTATTTTTACCTTCTTAGACAACCGCTGATGTGTGCCTTTCCTTCGATGGCTCTGCGAAATACCTGGCCCACATTTCCCGCCGAAAATTCGTTACCTGCCCGTCATTTAGTCACCGCCACATTGGCCCTACTCTCTAGGACCCTTCGCAACCAGGTCGCAAGCTTCTGGACTATTCGATCTCTATTTGACACCTGCTGTCACCAAAAATGGTTTTCAGGCAGGGTGTTCCGCTCACGGTCAGCCTCACCTACCAGCACCAGTTGCGGCAAAACAAAGAAACATCTATACACCCGAAATGCTGCAAATAAGAAACTATCCCCCCATTTAGCGCCTATTTTTCATAGTACTTTTCTCATCGTCGTCATCTTAACTTACCGCTTCTTACGCCCAGAAAAATCTACTTTACCTAGCACATAATTAACGCGGGGTTAAAAGACCGTTTCCATAATCGGCTTACCGTTCATGATCCTTTTTCCCGAGGATTCGTGCCAAACCACCCGCTTGTCCCATTCGCAAACGTTACCAATCCCCAAGATAAAACTGGCCCCTTTTTATCACAGTTGCCGATATATTTGGAAAAGGTCACATTCAATGTTGCCATACACTTCCGTCCCACAATGTCTAAGCAGTATATTTCACTGAGGAATATTTGTCTCCGGAGCATCCCAACAGCCGACGATATTGAGACTGTTTGCTCTCTCTATCAGTCCTTCTGTTTGCCCGCAAGGCTGAAGCATTGCAATGTCCTCACCTTGCAAAGATTCATGCCCTCTCCATATATTCACATCTGAGAGACATCTGTATCGTAGCGTTTTGATCTTTTGCCATCACATGATCCACCTTTTACAAACAATACCAACAGATAGTATTCTACCTGACAACTACTTCACCGCACAACTTTGCAAACGTATTTATCGGTTGTTTGATGCTTTTCCATATCCGGTAGTCTATCTTGGTAAATCCTCTCAGACAATTTTGATTCTCTTATCTCTGGTCATCATGTTCAGCCCTTAGATAACGATAATCATACGTTGATACCTATTTGTCGTTTAAATACTCATCTTTGCAAACCGTGTATCTGCGACTATCATGGCTACTCATCAAAAACTGATTTGTCGCCCAGTCCCCATTTCCATTTTTGTGCATAACATTCCACCCTTCCGAAAGTAAACAATGTGCCCAACGATTACATGTTTATGTCCGGCCACTTCCTTCACCATCGCCTAGGCAATCTCTCTACGAATGAGTCCTTTACTGGGTATTTAACTGACTCAGCCGATCTTTGGTCGCTGAACGTTACAAGAATAATCTTCGAAAGATTTTGCTTGATCTTTGTCCTGAAATTCATTTTTTCACCATCTGATTTCCAACCCGAAGCCGTGCTATACTCCGCGGAGCGCTATAGCTGGTTCATGTCTCAAATAGAAACTTCTTTTTCCTCAAGATGAACAAAACTTTCGTCATTTCCGTTTGATTCCCTCGTTGCACAGTCCCTCTTTTTGTAATATTTGAGTAAGAGCCTACTACCTCCGACCAACTGCAACCTGACTTGGCCGGGTTGGGCACCCGACCTTGAGCTCAAACTTGCCGGGCGCCACCTTGAAGAGTAATTTAAATACCTTCTCCTGTACAACATCGAGTACACATACCTTGATCACCCTACTGGAAGTCGAACTTTAAGTCCAACTGCACCGTTTGGTCTTGCTTTACGGCGTGCCTCCGGGTTACCCGAAATAAACCATTTTCATTATCATTATCATTATATAAACTTGCAACTTGGTTTCTTGGTGTGTCCCATCTGCCTCCTTATGACTTTTAAAACACCACTGTTGGATTCGTCATACAGCCCCCAGAGCCATTATACAAACTTGCCATTCACATTCTTTGTGTTGCTGAGGTGCTTCCTCACGTAACCCTCAGACCCTATAGTCCAAATGCACCTACACGGCTTTATTAACCCTGAAAGATGAGACTTCCCGGTGAAAGGCCGAATCGGAAATCAATAACTTTGCCTAGTAGTGCAGGCGCAGTTGGCCCTCACGAACACCGAATTGCAATACCAACGACTCCTCATTTCAATAAGACCATTGTGCCTCATTACCAACCTCTGTACCCTTATCTGTTATTTTGCTCACCCCAACCCTCTGCTGGAACATCTCCCAGACTGCAATCTCCCCTCTTTCAATGTTAGAACCACCCGGTCATCACTTTCCCTGGCTGTAATATATCGCGCAGACAGCTTATCTCTTTCGCGGCCCGCCTACAACCGCACCAAAGGCCGGCTACCGCGAATACGATCTAGCCACCAGGTTTCACCCAAAAGAAGTCCTGGTATTGCTGCATATGCCCCTCTGAGGCTTACTGGGGAATTCTCACTACGAGACCCTCCCGATGTCAAAGCCACCGTGCTAGGACTCCTAATTAAATTATGATTGGTCCAGATTCGGCGATAGCCTCCTCCTTCCCATAATGAAACAGCGAACACAAATCAAGGCCAACCTCCGCCCAAAAAGCCCAACACGGACACAGAAAAGCCACAGGAAACTCAACAGAATAATGTATTCGCCAACTGACCAGAATAACCTAGCCTTCTGCAAAGGTTTTCATCCCCGCTTTGCTTTATTCTGTCCCTCGTGGACACGGCTTTCTGATTGCTGATTATTTCTTCCTGTAACTTCATCCATCTCCCACCGGCTGCGAACTGCCGACACAAGATGACACACTACTTCTCATAGAAATAGTTTCACCTTTTCAGGGGAACTATTCTTTTTCATATCCAAAAATCTATGAAAATTAGTTTTCCTCTGCGAACTTTCATGAAATTATTCCCTACCTCCTTTGTCTCAACGCCAATTACCTTCTTACTTGAGCGTGAGTATGTATTATCGACCATTTTCTTGCATCATTCTTATGAATATCGCATTTCCAGCTTCCTTAGCCAATGTCCGTCTGAACATTCCTACGTCTGGCGATTCAACACTACTGCTGTAGTTGACTCGAAATTTATTCGTCCTAGCCGTGTATTCTCTTGTTGCTTTGCCTTATTTAAACTCTCTCCAGTCTTAGTCCACTGCCTCCGTGATGTGCGAATCCCTCTTTGAAATTCGTGAACTATCCGTCTCCTTCAGTAATATTTCAAAACTCTGATCATGCCTACTCGCGTGCCTCTCGACCACGGTCCAGAAATATACCATTATTATTATAACAGTAGCCTCCTCTACCGTGTCCAATGCCAACCTCATCGCCCTGGAGCGAAGCTTGTCCATGTCCACACTACCGACATAGCTAACCAGTCTTGAGGCTGCTCTGGGTCACTGCGTGTACAGGGCAATTTTATCACTCTCGTGACTGTTTTCTCCCCAAAGACTTGCAGCACTGCAGTTCAGATACGTCTTTGGGGAAGATTTTATTGCCAGATCAAGCAAGGACGACACAGGTCCCGACCTATATCCAGTGATTTTTTTCGTTCGCACCCCTCCACCCTCAAACCTCACTACCTCTTCCACCTCCACTAGCCCACTACCGTTCTACCAGTACCATCTCACATCTTTCACCACTTTTAACTTTTCACCTTCATAGATCCTGCTTCATAGTAGACGGGGTGCTTTCTGCAACTCACTAATGGGCAGCTATCTTCTGAGGCTTCTCAGGGTATGACGCAGAGGTGGAAGGTCCCCTCTTACGTTTGTCCTCACCAAATCACAAGGGGCGATTCAGTTTCTTCCATTTGGAGCTGCACTGAATGATCCAAGGGGCTCACGGTGCAAAAACCTGGACAAACTTGGCTCTCCACTGTCTACTTCCTGTGACCCGATTTGATTTGATTTGATTTGAACTTCTACAAACTTTTTGGTGCAACTCATTTGCATGCAGCCATGCTGAATAGCTCACCTCTTACTATCCCGTTGTGCAGACTTCAGTCGTCAAGTTAGCGTGCAAAAGATTGAGGTTACCCATTATGAGGTTATATGGTGCTTCCTCAACTCGTTTGTTTACTGCCCGCAGCAAGCAAACATCCTCGTTGCGGCTTACGCTCGTAGACCCGGAGACAAGGTTGGTCCTAACTCTTCCGCCTGGAAGAGTGATCGTAACTTCTAGCAGCTGGACAGTGCTAGTGCACATCCTGGTCAGAAAGGCAAGGTGGCTTATACCTAGCCTAATGAAGATGGCCTCCTCTCCGCCAGGCCATTCTGGTCCTTTATCTTGCCCGAGGATAGTAAAACTTTCGCCTGATAATCCTGGTCCATGGTCTTCTCTGAAAAGCCGTTTCCGTAACGGTAGTAACTGGTGCTTTGTGCTGCAGAGAGGCTTTGAGGAAATTCATTCAATTTTTTCGAATGCTACATGCCTCGGTGCGTAACACCACCACATTCACGCCGCCGCCTAAGTGTATGATGTTTTTCAGTCATACGCCGTTCTCGGACATAAATCTCGAGAAGATAGCAAGTTTTTATATCATCAGCCTCACTAGTGCGTACGAATACCGCAGGTGATCCGGGACTTCCGGTGGCTCCAAATCGATAACTATGTGAGTTAACCTCAAACCCAAAACGGCAAGGGTCTTGTTTTCCTCCGACTTTGGACAACACTGCCAGCTTTCATCTTCTGACACCCCCTCAATTACAGCCATCCCCTACCATGTACGCGGCTTCTAAACTTGTATGGGCAAGGCGACCCGGGAGTGGAGTAAGGTACACTTCTGTCCTTGAGGACTTCTCACCCGAGCCCTAGCTTTTTTTCAGGGCTGTATCTGGTACTGGATCTCCCGAACCTTGTGCTCCTCTGGTAAAACTCGATATACGCGGCCGATGGTGTGGGCCACCACCGATGCTCCTGCTAGCACTTTTTCTCCGATGAACTCATCGGTGAGCTCGGCTGGTTCTGGTCCCACATTACGTACCCCTTTATTTGCTAGTAACAACTTCCATGTCCCCGCTCTGTGCATTTTTCTTATGGCAAAAGGGTGAGGAAGAGCTGCGATTCGTTGCATGCTATGGACTATTCTTCTGTCTGTGTCCTGCCCAAACTTTGATTCGGTTACGCAGGTTTCCTGCTGATCAAGGATCAGGAGCCTGCAACTCAAGAACCTTCCCATCAATAAAGTTAGCATTTGTGGATCCTTTGTTTTATCCTCTAACACGGAAAGCTCAAGATCGTCTACCCCAGATTACCCGTCCTTCGCCATCTTACGCTAGTTCCTTTTGCTGTGCTGCCTTGCGTTTCTGGGCTTCTGCTCAGCTAAGGGCCCCACTCTGTCTGCTTTAAGGGGGTTGAGGCAAAGATCGCGGGGAACACTCTTGGAATTCGTTTGTTGTCCCATCAGTTGTGCTTTCAATCGTACCTACCACATCTGTAAAGGCTTCCTATTACCAGCCCGAGGTGTTCTGGGGCTCACTTTAGTGGTATTATGTCTCGCTCAAGACGCACCCTACCCTCTTCGTAGCCGAAATTATACTACTAAATTTCCGTGCTCCAGGATAAAACTGAGAGAAAGTTTTTTCATCTCCTTCTATTCGCGCATTTTGAACAGACTGCCTTAAGACATTCTGGCCCGCCAGACACTGGACCGATTCGAAATTGTCCTTACAAAACATTTAGATGTCAAAAAGGACTACTTTTACACCCATAAGCGCACCAAGTTGGAACAAGCTTACGAGAGTAACGTAGATTTTTGAATAGATAGAGAAAGCATGACCCGGGTAGCATCCTCTGCAACGCCGACATCACCTAACATATATGCCCTCTCCATTGCCAGCACATTAGTATTCCTTAGAATTGCCCTCTCGTTAGATTCTTCCCAATCCCCTCACTCTAACTTCTCTTACCTACCTCCACCATACCTTATTTGTTTTACTTGATCCGAACTGACTTCATTCCCCTTCTTTATTTTGCTCTAGAGTTCCAATATCAAATCCAGTTCCGGCGACCACCATTCACCTCCAAATCATCAATCTTGCCCCTAGCTTTTGTCGTTATTTTTGTATTCTCACTCACTCCCAATGGCTTATAGCCCTCATTCTTCCCAATGTAGTCTGTGTCTAAATTACTAAGTTTCTCTTTTCAAGACTGAAAGTTGATACTCAGCTGGAAGCATCCCACACTGGGTCTATTCTTATGTTTTCAGGCACCAACTGGCACCTGTCTCCCTTTTGAGACCTTGGAATTATCTGGAGATAATAACGGCTGATTATCTGGCCCTCACTTCCGGCTGAAAATCTGATACCCGACCACCATTCTATCGCTCACTCATTGACCCTGTTCTCCAGGACCCCTAGCATTCTCCCAGACTATTCTATCTCTATGGCTATATGATCTCGACCAATGTCACCTGTTTAAATCACGCCGATTCGGAGCGTGGTCAGATCCACCGCTTTGGCCGGTGCACATCGGGTGTGCAGGAGGTCTGCAATGATGTGCGGATGCAACTACGTCGGTACATCAAACCTCCTTCCTCCAGAAGTGGTTTTCGTATTGGGTTCTAGAGCACGGTCAGCCGCACCCACTAGCACCGGTTGGCTCGTCGTTCCCGGCCCACTTGCCCGCGGTTTCATGCTAAACCATTCACCAGTCTCGTTCATAAACATAACCGTTTCCCAAGATAAAACTCACCCTTTTTTGCTACCTTTACTGATATACTCAAAAACTTACGTATTCATTGTTGCCATTTACTTCCGTACCACTATCTTCAATCGGTATATGACACTGCGAAATATATCTCTAGAGATTCCTAATGATGGATGATCCTGTGATTGTTCGCTTTCTCTGTCAGTTCCGTTATCCGCCCATTTAGGGCTGCCGCATAGCAATATCGTCATCTTGCAACGCATCATATCCCACTTATGCACATCTGATAAGCTCTTGTACCGCGTGGTTCTGTTTTTTCGCCATCAAATGGTTCACTTACCGTAGCGAACATAAATTGTTAGTCCCATGCCCGTCACCTCATCATTTTTGCCAACGGTGTCTTTCCTACTGTCGAAGTCAAGCACCACACATTAATTTTTCGCCACTTCTAAGTTTCTTGTTGATGCATTATATTCCCTTCTTCTGAAAGCAAACAATCCGCTCAAAGTCTGCATGTTTCTGTACAGCCACTTCTTTCGCAGTCACTTTGGCAACCACCGTCCAGTACCCTATCCGTTTGTTGTATTACTGGCCTAACCGATATATGGTCACCGAACTTCACAAATATTATCCTCGACCGATTTTTCTTGTTCTTCATGCGTAACACAACCTTCTTTCATCGTCTAAGTTTACGTCGTGACCATCCTCACACATCTCAAAGCGCTATTGCTTGATTACTTCACTTTCGGGAATGTTCCTCTTTCACGGTAACCAGGTATCCGTCAATCCAGAGTGGTTCTCCTACTGACAGTTTTACTTCCGTAGGATTTGTTTGAATCTTTACCTTTCCAGTCCACTTTACACTTTGGCAGAACAAGTACACCCTACCTTCGGCCGGCTAGACCACCTGACCTTAAGTTTAAATTTGCCGAACGGTACTGCAACAACGGATTAGAATGCTTTTCCTTACATTCAATCGCGTGCACATATTTGTACAATCCTCTCGAAACGCTGATTCAGCTTTAAACGGTTCTGTTTTATCTTGCATTGCAGCATGCTTCGGAGTTATCTGGAATAAACTAATATTATTGCTACCTAGCTTACACTCATCATTCTGTTTGGCCTGCAGTTTGAAGGCCAGGTTGGCCGCCTCCTCGCAAGGAGTACAAGCTCACTCACCCCATCCTTCCTGCTCATGAAGAGGATAAGAGTCCCTTGCTATTCCCGCACACCTTGGGTGAATCTGTCTCTTGCACACTTCGCACACTATACCTTTCACTACAAGCTTTCCATGCGTGGGTGTAAGATACGGGCCAGAAAAACGTGCAGCACTAGAGAAAACACAAAAAGCAGTAAAAATAGCTCAATCCCTGCATAACTGAAAGTGAAAACTTTGACGTTCGCGAGCACAGCCGGTTACTACATGTGCACAAAAACCCCTCAGTGGAGTGGCGTGTAGTTACTCAGCGAATGTGGTTCAAAGTGCCACGGTTTCTAATATGGTTTCTAGGTTCTGCCCTCCTCAGGCTTTCAAACTGGTTGAACTGGTCCGCTTTCGTTCAACTAATCTGTCCGCAATAAATTTTCGGGTAAAGTAGGTGAACAGCTGTCGATAATGGAAGGATTTTTTAGTTGCACACGAACAAATAAGTGGTATTTTTCATGCATCTTTGTACTTTTGAAGTGTGAAGTGCATGTCTAAATTAATTGATTCTGACATTTTCTTATATCCACGAAAGAACGTTATACGTTTTCAAAGCGTAGTGATTTCGCGATATTATCTAGGATCCAAGGTGATACTTATTGGGGGCTGTTATCATATTATCTTGGAAACATTATCAAATTTTTTCACCCTAAAGGAGGTTTTGTGCGGGAGGATATTCTGCCTACATATGGTCGGCAAAGACTTTCTATCTTTCTAAGATATATGGAAATAGGTAGGCGGAATCCATCGAAGCATGTGCAGCGAACCCCAGGTTACCATGTGGAAGGAAATTGTTCAGCTTCCGGGAGTAGCTCCAGTGTCCCGTTCCAAAGTTGCGCGTAAGAATAAAGATCCATAAGCCAGCTGTTCCCCTCAGTAATTAAAAAGGGCAAAACAGTATGTAATCCTCCGGACAGTGTGACCATGAGGGGGGCCTTGGGGTCCTTCAAGTATTCCAGCTCTAGTGCTGAGGGATCATGCAATCCACAGTACGACAATCCTCCTCGTTATGAAATACTGCGCCTCAGAAAGACTTTATCTTCCGCAGATCCCGCATCTTCAGGCGAGTCCACTGTGACGAAAGCGTCATAGTCTAGATCGGGATGTCAAGAGGCAGCAAACTATTATTCGAGATATTACTTACCCCTACTGCTTTCACATTTTATTCTTTGCTGCCCGTGGAGCTATTGCACGCTCGTATAGGGTAAACCGTCAGGAAAAACAAGGCCTTGATTGGTTACCATTTGTGAGGTGAGAAAATTATATGCAAAGAAAGACGAACCACTTCCACTTTTAAGCCGTCAGAGGTTAGCTTAGAGCTTTCTAAAATCCACACGGATCCTTGGCACCAAACGCGGGAACAAGGAAAAATCGCCAAGAGGCTCGTGTTCCACTTGGATGAACAAACAGTGCCTGAGTCAGCAGCGAATCGACGAACTATCTTTGCGTTCTTGCCGACATGTGGTCAGTCCACCAAAATTAACGTATGTTTATTTAACCAATCACAACGAAGTAACTAGTGGCAACTCCGGGGCCAAATATATCATCGTGAAACCAAGTACTAACTTCACATGCTTCCTCGTGCAAGGACCAAGCTGGCTCAAACGAGAGGCAAATGAATTCACTGTAATTTGTGGCATCAACATTTTTGCTCTATCAACAGCCATCTGCAGCACGCTAGCAGCATCGGCTTACTTACAGTGTTCCTCTGTGTTAAAAAAGGCGCTTCGCAAATCACCGACAGCTACTCCGCAATACCACAAGGCGAATAAAAACAAGCTCCAAAGTAAAAGCACCCGAAGTAAGGTGTTGATAAGCTCAGCACTGTGAAACAACCTGTGGTAATTTGGAAGGCTTTGCGGGAAATCGAATTAAATCCCTAACAGCCAGGGATGATCCAACTTTGGTACAGGTAACGAATAAAATTCACTCAGCCCACCACAAAAGTTTACGCAGCCTGTAATGAGAGTATGGGAAAACAGGGGGCATATTGTGCGCAGTAGTGTACGGAAATGTGGGAGAAGTAGGTCAGGCCGTGATAGTTGAATACGGTCAAGTGTTTCGTGAGGAAAAGCTTTTGAATGAAAAGTGTTTCTGGCCTTGGCTCGTTCAGCCTTCCTACGCCTCATCACGCCCTTCAGGCTCTGCTTGTACCATTAAATTTGAGATCATTTAGACCCAGTGTACTGGGTCAGGAACGGCTTGCGAATTCCTTATCGCTAATGCTTTTATCGTTAGATTTGGTGGCATGAACTCCAGGCTGAAAAATGTCACCAGCGGAGTACAATGGGGGTCAATTTTAGGTTCATTACAGCTCAGTTAATTAATAAAAGACCTAGTCTTGGGCCTTTTCGTCTGTATCCTATTCTGCAGATGACGTGAAATTGGTGACGGCCGAAGGGCTAGAGGATCTAAGCGGATACAAAGCAGCCAATCTAAGTTGGACACGCAAATGAGGTATACCGATGAAAGATGGAATGGGCCATTCGTGGTTACGGACAGGGATATGCCTGATGGTCACGCAAGACCAAGGCCTGCTTACCATAGGTGAAGTAAACAGGGTTGAAGAACTTGGGATCTTATTGAACTCTGATCTTGGCCGTTGGATCAGTGTGCGTTAGCTGCATTAAAGGCAGGCGGCGGGCCCTTCAGATTGAGACGGTCTTTGTTCTGCCGACAGCCAGAATTTGTCCTGCCCATGCACACGTTCATAGTTTGACCCCTTACGATGTACTGTGCACACATGGTTACTGTTCTTCGAAAAGGAAGCCACCTTTTGGGAAAAGGTAAAAGTAATCGCAAAGTGCAATTTTGGGAATCACTGTCGCGAGATCTACGAGCAAGCAAAACAAGGCCTCGGACTGTCCTCTGTGGAGGGCAGGAGACTGTGAAATGCTCTAATAAACGCCTTTAGGGTTTTAGTACTCCGGATACCATGCACTACCTAGGCCCCTTGATAAGCCTAAAGATGAGACAACAGAGTGAAAGTTTCGATGGACGCCAAAGAGGGTAAAAGTCAGTGGAATAATTGGAGAAGGGTTTATATTGAACGATCTCAATCACATTTACGTCGCGAAACACACCGTAAAAGATTCTAAGTGAAGGAATTAAAGGTTCGACTGTCAGCAAGCAGATCCATCAAAAGTTTGTTCCCCTTGGCGAAAACAAATCATTCTTAAGGCAGGTGGACAGACAATGGACAGACCCTTGAAATCAAACAACACAAAAAACGCCTAGAGCCTAGCCCCCTTGGTTATGTTTGTCTGCGAGATATTTTGGTCTCGAATTCTCACTTTCAAACTCGGTCACCTCCAGATCGCCATAAGGTAAAAATGTCTTTTCTGGGTTTGGGCAAGGAAGTGCATCCCACACGGCATCAGACCACCAAACAACCATTCGCGGTCTAAAATTCAACCTGGGTTAACAGCTAGATCTTATTTAATCAGTGGTGAGATCGCATTCAACCCGGGTGGTTTGCGAGATACGATGGAACTATAGAAGAAATTCAAGGGCGGCTAGTGAACGAGTCTCCCATTCGGCCTGGCAGCGAAATACCAGCGATGTCCCCTCTATCAGACGAATGGAGAAGACGCAAATCCGTTTACAGATGCAAGGTGTATCATATATTTATATCGTGGCACCGAAACAGTACCGATACCAAGGATACACCGAACGGAAAACGAACGCAACGGCTGTGCAGAAAGCAAACCGCGAGCGCATACATTCGGCGAACGACCGAAAGTGAAAGTGATTCAAAAAGCAGTCGACGGAAACATCTGAAAGGTCAGTCCAGTAAAAATTAGAGGAAATAGGTCCAAATCAATGTCCAGAAAACGGTCATTTTCTCAGAATGATTGAGGTTACTACAGCGGCCCCCCGCTAGAAAGCGCGGAAAGCCTTCTAAAAACGTCAAGGAGGTGAAGGCATCCAAAAGATATTTTTGAGCGCGAATGCGTGCAAAATACGTAAACGTAGTTGTGCCATAGGATGCTGACGGGCGGAATCCGTGGCATGCGGGAACCGTAGGATGCTGGTCTAGCGTAAACCAGATTCGTTGCTAATGACATCGGCTGCGTGAATCGTCTTCTAGGTATGCCACACCAATAACGTCTAGCCTCGGGTAACAGTTAACCAATATGATATCCCGGAGCCAAATAGGTAGGCTCGTCAATGGCAAGGAAAGACAGCGGTAAAGCCGCTCCAGGATGCAAACCTTGGTGCTAAAATTCTCCAGATTTCACGGGACCAGCAAAGTTTACCGTACGGCGAGTTTTCGTGAAACGAAAAGAAACTGAATACTGGTGTAGCATCCGCAATGGACTTGACTAGAATATAGTAATAACTAATGAAGTATGGTGAATCGTGTCGAAACGATAAACACAAAAGTTATTACCGCGAAGTGCAGCGATTAAGATCGTGTTTGACCTAGTCGCGAAAACGTGCTGGGCAAACGATCTTCGGACCAGAACGCGAGACGGGAGCCTCATTCACGGTGGGGTGCTTAGGCATGCTCTGCTGACTTGAACGTGAGACAGTATTTTCATTCGAGGAAGTGGCTGGGCTAGTGAACTGAACGTGAGATGATAGCCCCATTCAAAGTCGTAGCAGGCAACGCTAACTGCATACCCTGACGTGACACGGAAGTGTAGTCAACAGGTAGTGCAAGGTTAACACCGAACCTCGTCAGCGGGCAACACGCTATCATCAACGTACGCGGCTTTGAGACGATCGATGCTAACGGTGTCGACGCGACCGTGTCGATCAACCTCAGAGGTCTTATAGTGACGAGAAATCACGCGAAATGGACTTTCGTAAGGCCGATGTAATGGTCTCCGTACCGAATCAACGCGAAACAAGACATGTCAACAAGTTTCTAGTTCGGTCGGAACGAAAACCTGTCGTCGCTGCTTACGAGCCTGTGCCAGAGCGAGATTTTGCATGTACGTAGACAAACGATGAACGCAGGTCTGTATGGCAAGTGAATCTGTACTCCGTGGCGCAAAGAATTTCCCAGGTAGTTGTAATGTCGTGCCGTAGACAAGTTCTGAGGCGGAACATCGGATATCTGCCTTTATGCAAGTCCTGATACCAAGCAGAGCTAGCGGTAACGTTTCGTACCAGTCGGGGCTCTCTTGTGCTTTAAGAGCGCTTTGAGTTGGCGATCAAAACGTTTGACTAAATCCTCCGATGAAGGATGGTACGCGGTCGTGCGAATGCATTCCGCACCCAGCATGTGAGTTAATGAACAGAATAGTTCGGACTCTAACTGTTGCCTTCGATCGATAGTGATTGTTGAAGGACAACCATATAAAGCTGTCCATCCTTCTACCAGATTTCGGGCCACTGATTAGACCGTGACGACGGAGATGAGAATAGCCTCGGACCACCTCGTAAATCTATCGATGCACGTTAGTTAATAGGTATACCCGTGTGATGGGGTCAATGGACCCACAATGTCTACGTGGATATGATCGAAGCGAGCATCAGGCGTAGCAGAAGTACAGATGGGCGAAGCTACTTGTCTGTGCACTTCAGGTCGTTTACACTGTAGACACCGTTTCGTCTACATATGAACATCTTTATTCATGGACGGCCAGACGTATCGTGCAGCTACCAATAGCAGACTGGCTGCGATGCCTGGATGTGAGAGTCCATGTAGGGTATCGAACACGAGACGTCGATATGTAGAGGGTACAACTGGTCGAGGTAGGCCAGTAGACATGTCGCAGAGTATAGTCCCAGCACTGATGGTCAGAGGTATGGACTGTCACCAGCGACCATGACTGAGCGGCTTCCATACATGGGGAATCCTGTGCCTGTGCTGCAACCGTGGCAGGGATGACTAAAGCCGAAGATTTATTAGCACCAAGTGGAATACGCGACCACGCACCTGGGACGCAGTTCGACTCACCTTTAACGTGTCGTAGGTCGGTTGTGAGCTGAGAAATATAGTGTAAATGTCTGACTTCTCGTGGGGAGTAACGGTCGGACTAAGTATGTAATGCATACTTCAAAGGCCTGTAGTCGGTATAGGGGATGAAATATCTACCCTCGACTGCATGGCGGAATTGTTTGACGGCGTTATATGCAGCCAGCAGTTCGCGACCAAAAGCACTATATTTTGTTTCCGTAGGATTGAGGCGTCGGGAGAAGAGCACTAACGGCTGCCATATCCCGGAAACAGACTGTTGCAGGACGCCTCCGATGGGAAAGTCGGACGCATACACCGCTATTCTAAGAATGGCGGATGGAACTGGGTGCATGAGGAGCGTGGTCTGAGCTAATGTCGCTTTAATCTCCGAAAATGCTACTCGTGCGGCATCCGTAAGCGACAACTTACGTGGTTTTCCATGAAGTAGGTCAGTTAACTGAAGCAAGCTTTCAGCAGCATGGGGTATAAAACGGCTTTAAAAGTAAACTAAGCCCAAAAATGCCTTGAGCTCCTTGATTGAGGACGGTACGGCGTAATCTAGAATAGCGCGCACTTTATCCTCGCAAGGCTTGTTACCCTCTCAAGTGATCTTTTGGCCGAAGAACACAAGTTCCGGCTTGCCAAGTTCACATTTATCAGGATTGACTACTGTACGATGATCCGGCAACTGTTGAAATAGTAGAGTCGAATGTTGGAAGTGTTCATCTACGCTCGACGATGCCATTAGCAAGTCATCGATATAGACGTGAACAAATTCCAAGTCTCGTTTAATGCTATCGATAGACCTCTGGAATGTCTGAGCAGCATTTTGCAAACCAAAAAGCATGCGTGGGAACTCAAACAAACCAAAAGGAGTCGAGACGGCGGTTTTCTCGACATCTTCAGCGGCCACTGGGATCTAGTGATAGGCTCGTACCAAATCGATCTTAGAAAATAAAGTCGTGCCTTGAAGTGATGCCATGACTTCGTGTGTGTTGGGTATCGGATGGTTATCGTAAGGGGTAACCGGCTTTAGTGCGCGATCGCTGCCACACGGTCACCAGCCAATGTCACCTCTCTAAAGAACCATGTGCAGAGGAGAGGCCCATGGACCGTGAGAAGGACGAACAATACCTTTTAAAAGGAGGGCATCGAACTCACTTTTGGCGAAAGCCATTTCGTCCGGTGTCAATTGGCGAGGCCTTGCGGTAAATGATGGCCCGTTAGTGACAATGTGGTGTGCCACACGATCCGTCACTGTATCTATCTCCTCAAATGGCTTAGTCAAAATGGAGAATTTATAAATGAAGACTGATATTTGTGACGAACGTTAGAAAACAATCCTACGATTCGGTGTGCATCTGTTCGAGCTGCAAGACCCGTAAACTTAGTGTCCGACGGAGGACCAAAAAGCTGCAGCCTACGTGAATCAATAAGCAGTTCATGGTGATGCAGAAAATCGATTACCAGTATGCCTGTGAAAACGTCCGCAAAAGTGAAGGACTACAGATGCCGTCGTCGTGGTTTTGGGTTGACAGCAAGCTGTCTCGTAGGTAGGAATAGAAGGACCATTCGCCGCTGACAGCCGGAGCAATGAAACTAAAGGCAGAAACATGGGCCCCAGTATCAACTAGGAACCTAGCGGTAGCGCACGAACAGTGCACGTGAAACGAACGGCCAACCTGGAAATGATTGCCGGAGAGTACTTCTGCTTCTACTTGCCGGCAGGGGCGTTTCCCGCCGCGTATGAACACGGCTGTCTGCACCTACGGGATGCCGGTCCAAAACGCAATGGAACCATTAAAAACCGCTGGTAGGAAGGTCTGGTTGGAAGAGGCAGGTGAAGCGGACTCACTGCGGAAGTGGACAGTGGAGGGCATCCATCTGTGCCGTTGCTTACGTGGGCTACTGCGGGAGGTCGGTGGTTTATCTCTGTCCCTCTGGTACAGTCGGCGCTGGACGGATCGAGAGCGCCGAGGCCTCTCCGGCGATTCATCCAGATCAAAGCCCTCAGGATTGCGCATTGTCGTGGCGATGAGGAGATCAGCCCCTCTGCCGACACGTGCGACAATTTTGTCAGCCACGGCGGCTGCTCATCCAAGTACGGGTCCTCGAGGAGAGCAGCTGCAGTGGTCCGAACATGAAAGGGTAATGAGTCCAACCACATTTCCTTAACTATCTCCGAATCCTTATCGGCGGGCCCTGCCAGGGACTGGAGGTGAGCTCGGTGGCGGGTGGGTTTTGTATCCCCCATGAAGTGCCGGGCAAGTAGCCGAAGTAAGCGTTTCCGCCTAGAAGGAAGGAAAGCTGCAGTATGGCCTCCTTAGGCCAATCGTACCGCTGCTCTTGAGGATGTTTTAATACCAAATCCCTCGCTGAGGCGATAACATCGCCCGGGATTGCCTCTAAGGCATAGGAAAATCGTTGGCATTGGCCGATAATCCCACGTGCCTCGAACTGCAGCTCTAAGTCTGCAAACCAAACCTCAGGATCACGTGGGATGAGTGCTACAGGCTTGAAAGCAACCGCAGATAACGTGAGGTCGGTGTCAAGCTGCATCTTATCCTCTGACATGGTGAAGTTGCGATAATATATCGTAAAAAACATATATCATGCAACAAAAGGAGGCGTGAAGCGGCAAAATATCAAAGACTCGCCGTGCGGGCGAATAATCCAGGAAGGTTCTGGACGTTTCGGGCTCATCGATATAGTAGACTTTCAAGGGCGGCTAGTGAACGAGTCTCCCATTCGGCCTGGCAGCGAAATACCAGCGATGTCCCCTCCATCGGACGAATGGAGAAGACGCAAATCCGTTTACAGATGCAAGGTGTATCATATATTTATATCGTGGCACCAAAACAGTACCGATACTAAGGATACACCGAACGGAAAACGAACGCAACGGCTGTGCAGAAAGCAAACCGCGAGCGCATACATTCGGCGAACGACCGAAAGTGAAAGTGATTCAAAAAGCAGTCGACGGAAACATCTGAAAGGTCAGTCCAGTGAAAATTAGAGGAAATAGGTCCAAATCGATGTCCAGAAAACGGTCATTTTCTCAGAATGATCGAGGTCACTACAGAGCTGAGAGCTGCCCGGGTATCCAAGGGTACCCTCTACCGTGACACAAAAGAGACATTCTCTGAGTGTCACTAAATGGGTAGATGCGAACACGAATTCGTCTGATGTGTTTTATCAGCGGAAGCTTTCGTTTGTTGCATAATGGCACAGTGGAAGCCCATGAAGTTTCAGTCAATCGATTTTAACCTTCAAAATTAGGGTTAGTAGAGCGGTCTCCCCTACGAGTTTCGTCACCTAATCGCTGGGGCATGAACGTAGACGTACTTGTCATGCCATCACCTCTTCAGAAATACTTGCAGACATCGCTTGAATGAGTGGTTGTTTTCCTCTTCCAGTACTTCTGCTGGCAATGCATCCCATAGACACTTCACCCTCGTTGGGAGGCGGTATACCAGCTGCGGATCCACTAACTGCTGTTTCATAGGCTTCCGCGAATGAACACGGGTACGGTGGTGCTCCCGCAAGGGGAATTATTTTTCATATCTAACCCTTAAATTTCGACGGAGAATACGTCGGCAGTAAATGAGATCACCGCGAATTCTACGACACTCCCGTAAGACTAGACTTATGACTGGGAGATAACCTTCACAGCTGATCCCAAGTAATTCGAGGACGAGGCGAAAGGCAGTCCGCTGTACTGGCTCGGGCTTCGCAACTTCCTTGGTCATGAAGGTATATGGTAGATTCACCACGTTCAATTCGCGGGCTTACACGGCAAACATACGGCACTTTCGAGGTTGGCGTAGGCATTTGAACGAAGGTCCGAATTATGGCCAATACATATGCCAGCCTGGAGCACATGCCTCGTACTTGTTGACTCTGATCTTCAGATTTGATGCGGCCCATACCCCGAGCTCTGTCTCACAATCCGATGTGCGAAGCGGCTTTCCATGTGGGTTTCGTGAACTGTCTCTCTCCACCATTCCTACACTCATTGTTACGACGGGTCGTGGAAATCCCCAAAAACCACTGCAGTTTCATGTTTCCTTAACGCCACTCACTTATTTACACTATTGAGTTGTTTTGTGCACTGTTTAGTTTTACGGACCAACGCTTGTTTGTTCGCGCCCAGCGCGCTGCTCTGTCATATCCTTGTTCTGGACCTGCGTGACGCACGTGCTCCTTTCTCGCACGCCGCAATTTGCTTCTCGTTTTTTGAGTCCTCGTGGTTGCATCATTGGGGTTTGTATCTGTTTCGTGTCGTTGCTCACTTGATAATATAGTATTGTATAATTTCACGGATAATCGCCTTCTGAGTTTGGGATCCGTTGCAAATTCGGCTACGTATTGATCAAAGGTGTTTTACAATTTTTGATTGATAAACACGGAACGAGAAAATACGCAACACGCCAAGAAAATATCGAAACTATCGAAATCCGGACAGAAAGTAATGCGGCAGATCACTGAAAGGTTTTGGGTACTTTTGGTCCTTTATTTAATGCTAGGTCACCCGGTCCAGTCAGTGCCAACTCATGTATCAGTAATGATAGTGTGGATAGTAAGAACCTTGATCTATTTAAGTTAAGGATATTAAACCTAGAACAACAACTGTTATCGGCTAAGCAACGGGCCCAAAAAGCAGGACAGAAGTGTAGACAGAATGAATGTGGGCAACAGGCCAACGAAAATGACCTATTTGACAGACGAGGACAAACCAAAATAGAAAACTCTGGGCCGGTAGTCAAATATAAAACATCGACGCCAACAAAGACCGATCTACCAAGAGTAGAACTGACAGTTTTCGACGGACGATCTGAACACCAATGCAAATTCATCAGGTGGTTCGAATCTTTCGTCGAAAATAAGATAATCGGCCCTGGGCAGAGCTTCTCCACCTGGCTAGTTACTGTCGAGGCCGAGCAAACCAGGCCATCGATGGGTGTACCATGCTCGGTCCAGAACAAGGCTTCACACGGGCAAGAAAGTTCTTGAAGGACCTGTTCGGCCAGCTGTTCAAGGTATCCCGTAACCTGATGGGGGGAGTGATGTTAGAGGCAAAGAAAACCAAGGGTGGCTTCTATGCAACGGCTGACCTAGTGATAAAAATGCATAACTGTTCAATAGCCCGGACCATTTAGGTTACAGGGCTGACCTCGATGCGATGCACACCTTGATGGGCTTAGTCCGTCACCTCTCTCCCGAACTACACTGTCAGTGGATGGAAGAGGCGGAACGTATAAGCCGAGGCTGCCCTAAGGCTAACTTCAAAGACTTGACCGAATACCTGGACAGGCAAACCAAGATATCCGACAGTAGATTTGGCCCACTCATCCGGGACAGTAACCAAGTAAAGAAATCTATGACTAGGCAGGCTCAGACCATTGTACAGCATCCAAGATACCAGCCTTGGAATAAAGCACACGCCATTTCACACGAGACTGTAGCGCGTCCAAGTTGCAGGTCCTGTGACGCTAGCTATAGGCTGCTGGAATGCCCCAAGTTCATCAGTGCCACGATAGAGGAACGCCGAGGAATGGCGAGGTTGACAGGAGCGTGCTTTATGTGCCTCAACACCAAGCGGAGGCAGCTTGCCGAACAAAAACCAAATGTGGTCACGAGTGTTGCTCGGGCGGACAACATCGATTGTTACACCAGGCGAGAGAAGCTACGCCAGGGTCGAACCTTAAGCCCAGAGTAATTTGTGCAACGTCGCGGTCTACCAGTAAACCAGTACGTTTAAAAGTAGTCGCCGTGGGAGCGATGACCTCAACTGGGCGTTGGCTTTTGTCGACAGTGGATCGGACACTACCCTAGTGAAGGATCGGTTTGCCGACAAACACCGGCTCGCTAAAAGTACGACGTCGTTAGCAGTGAGCACGATGGGCGAAACACAAGCAACGACTGCCAGCCGGCTTAGGTTACAGCTCATCTCCTTAGACACCAACAAGCAAATCGAATCAACGGAAGAGTTTACATCAGCGGATCTCCCCATGCGAGCACCACGGTCGGTGAACGCAATCTTGACTGGGTGGCCCCATCTGCAGGACTTAACCGTTGTAGACAGAGAAGACGACGAATTGGACCTCCTCATTGGCTGTGACGTACCGGAGACACATTTGGTACTTGACCAGAAAGTGGGCAACCGCCAGGCACCTTATGCCGTACACACAGCTCTGATATGGATGTTTTATGGTCCATTGGGGGACGCGGTTCCTTGAATTACGTAACAGCGGAAATGGATGTCGCAGAGTGTCGATTGCAGCGGCTGCATGAAAAGAAGTTTCACGACATCGGAGATGAGAGACTATCATTGTCTCGAGAGGACCATTTAGCTTTACAAACGGTGCGGCAAGGCACCGGGGGTCTTAAAAAACAGTTCGAGATTCCCCTCCATGGCGCACACTAGGTGACCCTTGGGTTGATAACAGAAACTACTCTCTGCAAAGGCTACTTCGGCTGAAAGAAATCTTCGTTTGAGACCAGGATCCGCTGGAACGATGTGCAGAATTATTGAAGCCAAAGGAAGCTCTCGACTACGTTGGAAGGGTGCCTGATGCCACCGACTACCAGAAGGGCATCTAATATCTGCCCCACCACCTCGTTATCAGCCCCAAGAGACCCGAAAAAGTAGCGAGTGGTGCTTGAATGCGCAGCCAAGTTTCAGGGCAAGTCGTTAAAAGATCGCCTACTAAAAGGGCCTGACTGGATCACTCCTTTGATCGAAGTTTTTTTCCTTTTCGGAGCGGGTAGCGTGGTCTTGTTTGCCGACATCCGGGAAAGGTTTCACCAGGTGAAAATTCCGGCAGAAGAACTAGATGATTTGCATTTCCTGCGGTGGGAAGAGAACAACCGGGACAAAGCAGTGATTATAGGATGAGTGCCCCCTCCCTCTTCGGAGCCGTATCTTCATCATTTTGTGTGAACTATGCCCTTCGAGAATCAGACAACAAACACGGAGATTTGGTCCGCCGGTTGGTGGTAGATATCCCCAGCGTAAACTTCTACGTGGACGACCAACTAGGGTCAATCGATGATGCAGACTCGGCCCTAGCGCAGTTCAGGGGCCTAGAACGTTTGCTAGCAGAGGGCGGCTTCCATCTAACGAAAAGGATGTCGAAGGCTTTGGAAGTGCTCGAAGTCATCCCGTACCACCAGAGGGCCGAAAGGGTTAGAGATTTGGATGGGTCTCTAGTCCCTACGGAAGGCACTTTAGGAATACAATGGAACGCGGAAACGAAAGACTTAGTTTTCGAGCTAGACGTTCCCGAGCTGCCAGTAACCCGTCGTGGCATACTTTGTGCCGTCTCTAGCTTGGTCGGTCAGCTCGGTTTCGTCTCTCCTTGGCTGTTACCCAGAAAAATTCTGCTGCAGCGGCTGTGCCGTAAGAAAGTTGATTGGGACAGGCCACTGGACCGAGAAGACCGGCTGGACTAGGAAGAATTTCTGAGTACCTTAAGGAAACTAGGGTACATAGGGGTTCCACGATAACTGCGCCTTGGTCATGCGACATGGACAGGAGAACTGCAGGCCCTTTCTAACGCACCCGAGGTCGGTTACGGGGCCGTGGTATGCGGACGATGGTGTACGGGGATGGCCAGCATGCTACAAGGATCCTGTTCGCCAAAGCCCGCGTTGCCCTACTGGAGAAGGTTTCGATTCCGCTCCTTGAACTCAGCACAGCGGGGTTAGCGGTCAGGGAGGTACAGGCGGTAAAGAGATGCTTTGACTTGTACATTTGGTCGGCTAGTTTCTGGACGGACTCGACGATAGTACTGTACTACAATAACGATGTCAGGAGCCGTTTTAGTACTTTCGTAGCTAGGCGGCTCACCATCATCCACGACAAATCTTCCACGAACCAGTGGAAGCACGTCAGATCTGGCGATAACCCAGTAGATCTGTGCTCCCGGGGTGCGACTGACTTCCGGCCACTCGACACGTGGACGGGAGGGCCGGAGTTCCTGCAAATGCCTAAACAGGACTGGCCCGTGCATGAACTAAAACTCCCTCCGAAATTGGAGTTGGAGATCAGAGGTGTGGTGGTGACGGCCACAGTCGTCGAAGCGTCACTCATTTTGTCACCACTGGTCAGGTTTTCTTCCTGGATGAAGAGGCTTCGTTCATTAGTTTGGTTGGCCAGGTTGAAGAGACATTTGCTAGTCACGAAAGGGATCCGACCCCCCGGCCGGGTACGAGTGGGTCCGACTAGTGTCGACGAACTACGAGCCGCAGAACATGACATATTCAAGATGGTAAAACGGGAGGCTTCCAAACGAGAACTCGAGAGGGCCTAAGAAGCGGGATCAATCGACAAAAGAATACCATCTCCGAAAGGCAACTTGAAGCATTTAAACCCCAAACTCAACAATGGACTACTACGAGTAGATGGTAGGCTGACCAACTCCCACCTGAGTTTTGACGCGAAATACCCCATACTGCTGCCGGCTCGGCAACCTGTGATAGAGTTAATGATCCAACACGTCCACGGCGTAGGGGAATATGCCGTGGAAAGTCACGCAACGAGAGTCATCCGAGAGCTCCTTTGGTTGCTGGGAGAAAGGGCGACTGTAAAACGCATAATCCGACGTTGCGTTCATTGTAGAAGACGCTATGCCGCAGCAGGAAAACAACACATGGCTCCGCTGCTGGAATTCAGAGTGACTCCAGGCTGGTGGCCGTTCTGCGACACCGGGTTGGACTATTTCGTGCCCTTGCGGATCAAGTGCAGGAAGAGGCTGGAAAAGCCATTCGGGTGTATCATGACTTGCATGAAGTCACGTGCGGTACGCTTAGAAGTTGCGCATTCAATGACAACTGACTCTTTCCTGCGGGCCTTGCAGAGCTTCGTCAACCGAAGGGGAGTACCGGAAGATATATACTCAGATAATGGGTCGAGCTTAGTGGGCGCTCACCGGGAACCGCAGAGCTGGCGCAAAAACATGAACAGGGACGAAGTGCAAAATCGGACCGTGGTGGTGTACGGTGCCACTTCAATCCCCCGCAGGTCAGTCATCGCCGTGGCGTATGGGAACTCCTGGTCCGGTCCGCCAGGAGAATATTGCTGTTGATCACTGAGCGGCAGCCTCCCGATGACGAGACGCTGAACACCGTCATGACCGAGACAGAGAGAATTCTGAACAACCGCCCACCGGTTTGAGTAACCAACGGCAACCCCACTCGTCTGGTGCTTACCCGGTACAACTTATTGATGTTAAGATCGAACGACGGTTTCCAAGGACCGATAAAACTTCGTGGGAGCTACCTCCACGGATGGAAGCAGGTCAACTATCTTGCCAAGGCTCTTTGGAGGCGATGGTCTCGGGAGTACATACCGGCTTTTGCAAGCTTGACAGAAGTGGCCGATCAAAACAAAACCGTTTAAGGTTGGGGATGTGGTGATGATCGCATACGAACACGCGAATTTCAGCACCTGGCCTTTGGGTGTGCTTATGGGGTCCACCGAAAGCTCCGACAGAAAGATAAGAACTGTGAAGGTGAAGACCGCCAACGGAACACTAATCCGCGAAGTACGCAGTATCAGTCTCCTTGGGAGAGAAGAGGGAGAAGCCGATAACAAGGAAACTCAGTTCACTATCCCTCATGCTTCTTCGAGGTGGTTAAGGAAACCACATGTGTGGGGGCACTTAAGACATGCTGATGTATGGAACCGTCATACACCCCGACTCAAGCACACTTACATGATACGTGTTTTATACTTCATGACCTTTGTCAAACACGTTGCATTTCTCACCGTTTTTCGTTGACGTTACAGAAGGCTTTTCCCACATGCCGTAGCAGTTGGGATTCTATCATATACCCAGAAGTTCACCAATCACATTTACATAATACACGTTTATACTTCATGACCTCCATCAAAACACGCCGCAGGGCTGATTGTTCCTCGTTTGTCACTGATGTTATGAAAGATATCTCCGGTGAGTAAGAGTAGCTACTATTTGCCCACGCACCGCAGTGCGACCTCAACCATGACACCCACACCCACACAAACACACACAAAAAACACAGAAGCACAAGCGGCCGAGGGGCATCGGCTCACCCGAGGGCAGCACCTATGTTTCGCCTACACGCCCGCCGTCGATCAGCCGCTTTCATGGACGACGTAGAGTAACCTCGCGTCGGTGTGGCCACCGGATCGAGTAGGATCGTGAGTAGAACGTTGACGACAAGGTATTAGGCACACGCACTGAGAGAAGGGCCTAAGTAGGCAGGAGGAATTAGTGCACTTATTCCAAACCTATGAGTCTGCTAAGATTTCGGAGGATTTCGGTGGGTGGTGTAATGACCGGTGGTGGAAAATCCCTCAAAACCACTGCAGTTTCATGTTTCCTTAACGCCACTCACTTATTTACACTATTGAGTTGTTTTGTGCACTGTTTAGTTTTACGGACCAACGCTTGTTTGTTCGCGCCCAGCGCGCTGCTCTGTCATATCCTTGTTCTGGACCTGCGTGACGCACGTGCTCCTTTCTCGCACGCCGCAATTTGCTTCTCGTTTTTTGAGTCCTCGTGGTTGCATCATTGGGGTTTGTATCTGTTTCGTGTCGTTGCTCACTTGATAATATAGTATTGTATAATTTCACGGATAATCGCCTTCTGAGTTCGGGATCCGTTGTGAATTTGGCTACGCATTGCTCAAACTTATCTTACTCCCGTCTTATACACTTTCCTCTGAAGTCCCAGTCGCAACTCAGTATTTCTCCCACCATTTTACCCGTTTCCAGCACCTCCAGATTGCTTTCCATCCCTATATTTTACCAGTCTCGCCCCCGTTAGTTTCTGAACCCAAAGCTTCTTCAGTCTCTCATGAAAGACCGTTAAGCCGTCTCTCCACCAATTGTCTCTTCGTTCAAAACAAGATTTCGGAACTGAGGCAGCTGATGGCCGATGAGCAACTTCACACTCTTCCCGCCACGGAGACACGGCTCACATCGGACGAGCATGACCGCAAAATGTCTGCCCGTAGTTGCACACTAGTCTGTAAGGACTCAATGAGAGCGCAAGCAGGCAAAGTGGTACTTTCTCTTGACTCCCTGTTGCCCCCAGCTTTGGTCGCATATCCGGATCCCATTCCTTTCATAGACTTTTAGCGGGTCAGAATAACCTTATATTCTAGCCGAGTCCCTTTCATAGGATTCATCTACAGGTCTTTGGCTTCAAATTTCGAATCCAACCCTGACCTTGCATAGCAGTCCAAACCCGAGGAGACAACATCCTTGATCCGTTGTTCGTTATTGGTTTATCCGATGTTTCAGACAGTAAGCTCGACCTCTTCCCAGGAATTGACCACAGAATGAAGTCTCGCGCCCTCATGGTTTCGCAGGGTTTTGATGAGTCCCACCCGCCCGATCACCTCTACCCTACTGTCATCTGGGACAATCTTATCTGCAAGCTTCGATTGTGGGACTAGGACGGCTCCTTCCCGCGAAGCAGCCTTCAGCTGGCTACTGATTCACCACATTCAAACTTATCCAACTTGCCGCTCGCAATCAACGCAACTCGTATCATATCAGACCGAGTCCGCAGTTCGGTTCTGAGCCGTATGCGGAACAAATATCTAAAGCACCAGAAGGTATATCAAACCAGTAGTAGCCTATCGCCATTCTTGCAGCTCCAAAGTCTCTCGGTAGTAGTCAGAATCAAGACTGACGATATGCTCAAAAAACACGTATCTGCCATGCAGTGCCATGATGCTTCCTCTAATTTGGCTTGCTCACTGAAAAACGATAAACAGCCCAAGCCCGCTAGTATCCCCTCCATAATCTTGGCAAACAACGATCATACTACCCCACTTTTAGCGATAGCCGAGGCGCTTAATTCCTACTTTACTGCATCCATGATTACGGATCCCCCCACTTTACCCCCAAGCATAGACCCTGTCACCGAGCAGATGATATCTGACCCAGAACTTACTCTCAGTGAGGTGACCAATCAACTCACCCTTGTCCGGAAGTCCTCATATCGTGGCCATGATGGTGTTCCACCAACAATTCTACTTCTTGAGGGAAATGATATCGCAGCCCTACTACTGAAGGTCTACAATCTATCCATCATGTTTGGTATATTTCCCTCACAGTGAAAGACTGCGATCATCATCCCAATTCATAAGAGACCAATATGTGACCCCACAAACTACCGCCCCATCAATCACACTCCTGTTACATCTAGGTTGATGGAACGCCCCATCAAACAGCGGAAGTCTGATATTGTCTCATAACCTCGTGCACAGCGGGCAGCACGGATTCTTAAGGTAACTTTCATGCACCACTTGCCAGTGCGAATTTTTAAACCTCATAACAGCGGCCGCCGACAACATGAAAATCTACCTCCATCATGTACCTTGATGTGACAAAGGAGTTTGACCGCGTCCCTCGCTGTTTATTGCTAACCAAACTCAAAGCCCATGGCTTTTCCGGTCCCCTTTTGCCATGACAAACGTCACATCTGTCGAACCTCTCGCAAGTGGTTTCCATTGATGGGAGTTTCTCACAAACTGCTGCAGTCACCAGCGGGGTTATACAAGATAGCGTACTCGGTCCTTTGCTTTTTCTCATTTACTTAGATGATATATTTCACACTCTGCACCATGGTACCCTGTAATAATCAAACACTGAAAATATTTCCGAATGTTCTACGGGCTTTGTGAATTGGACTTTATTTAGCATTACTTTCAAAATCTCGTCCATAAACCACACTTCTTACATTTGTTTATCCATGTGAGACATTTGAATTTGGCCACGAAACGTCTCTGACTGTCGTGCTGGAGCCATGGGGCTTTGAACCTTTGGGATTTACTGTGAAATCTATTTGGCCGCATACTTGAGGTTTGTGTATATTTTTACTCTTTCTGGATTTCAGTTTAGTACCGTAGAAACTACGAATCAATCTAGTTCTGGTTTTGGGATTCGTTTGAATTGGCTACGCGTTGCTCGATTTGCGGGAGTTGACCTACATACCTCATTCCTTTTCGCAGATGACATTAAGATTGTCTATAAGTTTCCTCGTCAGAACCCGAACACTATGCTGGATGAAATTTCTAGCGACCCAAAGCGACTTGGGGACCGATGCATTTCATGGAGTATGAAATTTTCAACCTTCAAAAGCTGTTACACAGCCCTCAGATGCCAAGCGGCCACCTGAACCTTGTTTGTTCACAACATGCCCATGTCTACAGCCCTTTAGTTCGAGACCTTGGTCTTCAATGTTCTTGTAGCCTAAGGTTTTCTGGATATGTTCCAATCCAGACTGCAAGACGAGAAGAACCATTGATCTCATCTCCAGAATTTTTCAGTTAAATAGTTGTAAACTGCTCACTTACAAATCTCACGCCAGGCCCCTCCTTCAATGCTGTCCGATTATCTTCACCATGATGAGGAAAACTGATCGCATTTCTCTGAAGTCCGCACAGAACCAATTCACCAAACTGTTAGTGGGATTTTCCTCCAGTCTGTGGTAAAAGAATCGATGCATCCTGCTCAGCCTTGACCGTCTATAGCTGACTAGCATGAAGCTAAATCTATGGTTTTTGTTTGGGCTGTGCCATCGTATGGCCTTTCAAAGCACTGAACCCATTCGTCTTACTCCCTCTACGAAATGTGCTCTACGCCACTGGCCTCTTCAGCTCTCTATTCCCTGAGTCAAAATTAGTGCTAAGATCAGTTTTTTCAAAGTTATGGAATAAACTCCAAAAAACATTAGCAAGAGTCTCTGTTTCTCAGTTCAGAGACTCGCTAGATCACTTACTGACCGTTCTTCGATGTGATACTTCTTACCGGCTGGAGCGTGATCGAAGAGCAGGCCTACAAAAACGGGTTAGGTTACTAGGATTATGGTACTATAACTTTCATTCCTCGCCCAATGGCAATTGCCATGGCGACTATTTTCTTTTGCGCTATACTGCACGTAATCTATATTACGGTAGTTACAGTTTGTTGACTCCTGTAACTATATCCTTGAGGTGCCCGCTGGTTCTCCTAATTCGAGACAATATTCATATTCTACTGCCAACCAGTCTCAGGTTCTTAGCCTTGGAAGTCTTTCCATTAAGTAAATACGTGACTTTGGACCCTAGGACATAGAGTCCCGCCGTCCACAACCTTACTTGACCTTTTCAATCCTTGCCCGTGTAAGACACGTTTGAGCAAAACGTAGCCAAATTCAAAACGGATCCCGAACTCAGAAGGCGATTATCCGTGAAATTATACAATACTATATTATCAAGTGAGCAACGACACGAAACAGATACAAACCCCAATGATGCAACCACGAGGACTCAAAAAACGAGAAGCAAATTGCGGCGTGCGAGAAAGGAGCACGTGCGTCACGCAGGTCCAGAACAAGGATATGACAGAGCAGCGCGCTGGGCGCGAACAAACAAGCGTTGGTCCGTAAAACTAAACAGTGCACAAAACAACTCAATAGTGTAAATAAGTGAGTGGCGTTAAGGAAACATGAAACTGCAGTGGTTTTGAGGGATTTTCCACCACCGGTCATTACACCTCCTTCTTTTTTGCTACTACCACACGCCAGGATTTCATGTCCGGCCTCATTTCGCTTTCCTCAACTATCTCATTCCAGAATATGTTATCCCAAATGCCCGCCTAATACCCGCAGATTAGCCTGTTCTCTGGTCTCATTTTCGTATCTACAATCCACAAACTCCCATCGCCTTCCTTCTTATACACCATACTATTTCCCACCAGCAAAGCTAAACTCGTTCACACCAGCTAGCCCGGAATGGACTCTTATTGTTTTGGGCGTGGTTTGGCTTTGTATGAGACTGATACACGTATACTGTCCTGTGCTTCACAACGTCCGTTGTCCTTCTCCGTGTGTTTGCTTAGTCCAGCTCTGCGTCCTTCCAGCCCATGCCGGCAAAACCACTGATGTCAACGGCACCCATACCGTTGCGTCATCCGAACGTGGGGAAAACAGACCAACCCCAGCAGTTGCGAATGAAAGACAAACAAGCATAAAGCTAAGATCGGGTGGAGGTTCTATGGAAACTTCCGATATGGGTTCAACCAGCCCTCTCTTAGCAAACGAGACGAACTAAAAAAAGAGAAGCAGAAAACAAGAAAGACCTGGTGGGATCGACTCGATTTCCAGATACCACTGATGTCGGGCTGTGGAGGGAATGGGCAACCTTCGTTTATGGATGTCTCCCATCTGCTCAGACCTCATCCTGCAAAACGGGAAACCCCACATCGCCCCTGTTTGCTGGACAAGCTTTCGGATTATGCGCACGAGACTGAATGGGGTGATAGCAAACCGGTCTCTTCATGTACGCTAATCCGCCTCCCGCTCTAAGTTTCAACCATCCCATACCTTCCCTGAGCGCACCTAACATGCTTGTCCACGTCAAATACGCTCGCCATCATAGCCTTGACTTTCAACCCATTGATCCGAACAGCATGTCGGCAAACCTAACGAACAACACCAACCCCAGTGAAGCCCGGAAAAGGAAGAAAGAGAAAAGAACGTAGTGAAAACCGGTCAACCTTTCCATTCATACCACTCGATCTCCAGTCACCTTTCCTAAAGAGCGGCCTTTTCGGTGTCCTAGCATCCAAGCCATTCTTAGGCTTGCAACCTCACCTAACAGCGACCACACCTGACACCAGCCAGCAGTATCAGACCTGTAAATACACGACGGCCGCACGTGTCAGATATTCCTGAGACCAATTACGCAAGCTGCTATCTGTGTTCTTGGTACTTCTTGTTGCCTCCTGGCGACTACACTCACTGCGGTTGCCTAGACTTTAGGCCCTCTGACATGGATGGAGTATGGAGGCCACAGATGACCAGCATCTGCCTCATTTAATTTCACAAAAATGAACACAAAGGAACGCTCATATTTCCCAATGTCAACTTACTATCTTTCCTCACTTTTGAAATAAAAAAAGGTATTGATGCAATCGACACTTCATGGGACTTTCTTGCTCACATTCGAGTTTAACCTCAGTAAGCTAGCACCATCGAGTAGGAGCACGGACGAAAATACTTCTACGTTTCCCTGCACTGTACCAGTGTTCTTCAATGCAAAGCGTTCTGCTTAAGCAAGCGGCATTAGGGGTCAATATTCTTAGTTGCGTGCAAGCCATTTATCCCTTGAAAGGCAGAAGCAGTAGCCCACCTGGTGTGCGCTACCTTGCTAGCCTGTAGCACCACAGATCAACCTTTTGCAAGCCTACAATACTTAAACTCTTGAATTAAAACCCAGATCAGACTATGGAATGTGCCACTGACGGTTCACATAAACCCAACCGGTTCACTATTAGCCGTCGTCATCTATTATCTTAACCCGCAGCTGGAACCCCGTCCAGAATGCAAATCCTATTCACTTCGTGACTTTCGTCGACCATTCTCTCGGGCTCCACATTCGACGACCAAGGTTCACACTTTGGCCCGTACCGACGGAGACCTAAATGGACCCTTTCATATCAACCGGGACTACAATCGATTCACACGAACCAAAACGCCCCCAAAGGCCTACTGGTAGATTGACTGGTGTCTTCTAAAGCAACTCTTCTCCTGCTGATATCACTGTTGGAGCCTACACAAATAACAGTTCACGGGCAACCTGCTACCGATTGATTGACAAGTCCTTTACACCGCCAGGTGAGCCATACCCACGGGGTATGCACACCACCTTGGTCGTATGTGGAATAAACCTATATCACGGCGAGACTAGGCAACACAGGGATTTGCCACTCATTAAACTTCGGTACGCCATCCGAGCGTGAGACCACTTATCCCCCTCATCCGTGGTTCCCGATAATGGAGCTGAATAACACCGAGTCTCAATAAGCCAATATATTTTCGTCAGAGGAACAGGTAAATAAGGCCCCAGTCTATACTGAGGTTTTCAACTCTGGAATCTGTTGTGGAATTTCATTATTCTTTCAAACGGCATCCGGCTTGAAATTGGTTCCTTGATAATCTAGGACCCCCAGGTTGCCTTTCTTTTTTTCTGAATGATACAGGCTATTGATCCTGAAGCCAAGCTCACTTTTTTATGGATCACTGTTTCCTCCACCTTCACCAACTTTTCCAAGCGCACTTTATTACTGTTTGTTCGATGTCTCGCTGTTTCATGGTTCAATCCTTTTAGTGAACCGGGAAAAACCCGCCATTCCGGGCTCACACCATCTTCACGGAGAGCTGTTCTTTTATTATTCATCAAAGTTCCCGGGCGTACTTCCAAACATTCTTCCTCATTTCTGCCTTTTCGGAACTTGTTCCGTTTATGGAACCCCAATAAGCTTCTGTTATCCATGACTTGCATCATTTTGGTTTGTAATGCTGAAGTCCATGCGAAGATTTTCCCACTTTATTATCCGTTACCACAGGTTATCCTTCCTCCGAACCGTAGCCGGCTGGAAATTGACTCTCCACTTCTCGAGAACCTTCCAGTTGCGCCTTCTTATTTCTGAATAGTACATGTTATTGGCCATGAATCTAAACTTACCTTTTTATGGACTGCTGTTTCTCCCACATCCACCAGTTCACTTTCACGAAATTGGCCTCATGTCCCTTTGATTCAAAGCTCAATCCGTTTCTCAAACTCCGGTAAATCCGTCATTCAGGGTCTGCATTGTCTTCATGGATCGCTATCCTCTTCGCATGCGTCGATTTTTCCCCCCTCCTCTTCTTGTTAAAAATTTACTCCATCTGCAGAACCTTAGTTGGCCTCCGGTTTCCTTGGCTTGCATCATTCTTGTTCATAATGCCTCCTTAGCACTGCGTTAACGATTTCTCCGACATCTCCACCGCGCACCACTGCCTAGCCTGGATTCGAAACTGGTTCAAAACTGCCGCGCAAACCATTATCAGAATGATCCATTCAAACTGTTGCTGTCTATGTTTTTCCATTTCTGATACTCTCAAATTTCATACTTAGAATTTTGTGAATATTTCACCATATTGAGTAACATGTTACACTATGATCATGCGTTAGCGCGTGCCTCTCGACCATGGCCGAGAAATATACCAATATTATTATTATTATTATTATCTTTAGCAATATGTATTTACGGTATTTTCTATATCCCCACGGGCCACCATTGCCAAACTCGGTTTCGAAACCAACTCCTATTTGCCGTGCAAACCGTTATCATCTTGATTCATTCCAACCATTTCTAGTTATTTTTTCGTTTCTGATATTTTTGACTCCTATTCTTGTAATTCGTGTACATTTCATCGTTTTGGGCAACGTTGTGCTACATGATCATGCGGTTGCGCGTGCGTCTCCACCACTGTCGAGAAATATACCATCATCACAACAGGTTGGTGAACTTAGGGCCCAACACTCGTTTAAGCTTCTTTTATTACTAGGTGATTTTAATGCACCTAAGGTGAACGGGATTGGACTTCACTCTTTAAACAGCTACTTCGAGGAATGTCTTGTTAGACAGCAGACAGTAACTGGACCCGGCGCGTTCCGTTTAACACCGAAGACAGATTGGGACAAGACTCATCTCCTGTAGCTCTCATCACCACCAACGGGAGCCAAATAGTACGGAAATTCCACTCCGCAACCAGATGGCCCAAGTGCGATTTATCGAATCTGAGCGTTAGATACTTTGAATGGACTGATTTTCAACAGATCAGGAATTACCTACAGCTACGGTACAGCCCAGCTTCTTTTGCCTTCCGCGAACCCAGCCTTGATATTCTGGGTCCAGTTTTGCAGTCTGTAAGTCCGAGGATTTGTTTTCAGGAAGTAGCTGCCGGGCAATGTTTGTTTACATCCCGCTTATGAAGGCTTCCGGTCCGATTAGTATCGGTCCGGTACTGCTTGGCTGCCGGAGTCCGTAAATTACAATTGTCGTTTGCGGATTTCAGCTTTTAGAAGGACTGACTGAAGTGCTGCCCTGCTTCTAGCTTGTGCTTTACGAGTAGGTGACGCGAGAATACTTGATTGAGCGGCTTGATGAATAGTTTCCCCCGGGTTAGAATAACATCATCGTAAACTGTGAAGAGGACATCCAACGTCTCCACGTACGTACCGATCTAGTTAAGGGCGCTACCAAGACCCTCACTGGGGGACTTCAGCCCACCACACGCAGACTACGTAGTTGAGGCATATACCCCGGGGAACCCAAAGGGGAGGAACATCTACAGTGGCTGAATTTGAATGCCCTGTCCAAAAACAAGAGGGAAGATACCAGATATAGAACTGGCCGCACTCCCTTCCCGTTGAATCTGGTGATAACGAATCATGGGAACGATGTGGCGGACCTCCAGTTTCACTCTGCATTGGGTCAGAGCGACCATGTGAGTTTCAAGATTATCTTTTGGGTGCGTCCACCAAAAGCAAATCCGAGGTTGATCTAGAGCTTCGCGAGCATGGAAATTCCCAGGATTCGCAATAGAGCGATCAGCCTTATATGAGACATAGCGGACGAAGCTAGCTTGGAAGAAAGCAGTCAGGTGAATAAAAGGCCTCTTCTCACCCTTCAAAATTAGCCTTCCTCCTTGAAGCGCAGAAGGAGTAAAAGCCAGCTGGTGTGAGGGAGGGCTGCAATTGGCAAGCCAGCCAATCATAGAAACGGTAGTTGGGCTCCATTCAGGGCTTCCGGGAGTCGCGAGACTCGGATTCACTATATAAAGCATAGAGATGTGATGGTGGACCTCGTGTGATCCGCTAGGCGCATATCTGAAATGAAGCTGTCCCAGTGTGACAAAAACCAGCCAAAGAAGCGCCACAGCTACGTGAAGTTTGACGGTTCTTCGAGAGATTCAGTAGGGCCACTGACGACATGCGATCTTGGAGTGGCAGCAGACAACCAAAACAGAGCTGGTGCTCTGTGTGGGGATTTCACTGTGCGAACAAAATAGATGACGAGATGCAGATAAGCTCTGGGGGAAGACTCCTCCAACGGGTACAAAGGTTTAAATCCTTCAGAGGAAATCGTACGCAAGCATCCAGGGGGCAAGACATCCATAAGTCTGCCGGGCCAGATGATGTCCACCGGGCTATCACTGAGCCGCCAGAAGATATCCGTTCCAGTATACAAGTTATATAAGGCAACCTTGGACCATGGAAGGTTGCCACAGGACTGGAAAAACGCAGCGGTGGTAGATATAATTAAAGTGGAACCACACTCTGAAGTGGGAAACCACTGACCCATTATCCCAACCTACATTCTATTCGAAGGGTTAGACAGGATCATCCAGGCGCACGTCTGCAATTACCTACCGGAGAACTCTATGCTTTACCCAGCCCAGCAGGGATCTGTAAAAACAGGTAGAGCTCGGCCGATCCCTTAGGATTCCTACATGAAATCGCTTGGGGAGTTGATGAAGGTAAACAGGTAGAAGTATGTCACCATGACGTAAGCTAGGCATTTGACTCGGTAAGCCATCGGGTGCCACTAACCAAGTCGAGGTCATTTGGTATAGACGTTCAGATTCGGGAATGGTTGGGCGATTTCCTTACCGGTGGGGAGTTTTGCTTCGGGGTAGGTGACAAGGAATCTAAACTGCAGAAATTCATCAGCAGAGTATCGCGGGGCTCCTTACAAGGCTTACTGCAGTTTCTTCTTTTTATTGGTTATTTAGCCCCAGTCCTGCAGTCATTGAACTTCTTCTTTTCAGGTGATATGCAGTTAGCAGGAGCTCAGGGGAGAGAGGAGCTGAACGGAGACATAGTTACCTTGCTAAACTTGGCAAAGAAGTGGAACTTACCTCTCAATGCTCAGAAAATCTACTTGTTAACATGGACAGCGACAAGGCCGACGGTTGTACACGACCAAGGCCCATTTATTATTGAGGCAGTAAACGAGGTTGAGGGCCTCGCCGTTTTGGTGACTTCTGATCTTAAGTGGGCGGATCAACGTGCAACAGCTGCGTAAAAGGCACGTGGTGAGCCCTTCAGGTTGAAACCAGCGTTTTTGTGCAGACAACCAGAGGTTTCCATGCCAGTGTACATGCTTACAGTTGAACCCCCTCAAGAAAACTGTGTTTAGGCATGGTCAGCCCCCTACAAAATAAAAGCAACAAGTCTGGGGAAAGTACAACGTCCTGCAACGCGCTTGGTTGAGGGTTAGAAGGGCACGAAGTTTGAGCTTAGGTTCCAGAACCTTAAGCTTCTCTCTTTGGAAAGGAGGAAGTTATTTCATGGAGACATTTGAGGTAATAAAAAGCTTTTCTACGCTTAGACCGTGGGGCCCATTCCACATGGCGCCAGACTCCGGGTCAAGAGGTCACGGGAAGAAGCTGGTGAAGGTTCGATCTAAATTCATAGCCGGATCTCACACCTTTGGCAACAGGGTTTTAAACTACTCAATTAGACTGCCAGAAGGGTCAGTGGGACCGGCGACCTACCAGGCAATGAAATTTGCTCCAAATGGTAAGTGGAATAAGATCATTTCTGACGGTGAGTTTTGAGCATGCCACCAGGAGTGCGGACGTGGAGCGTTCAGTTATGGAACGTTTTCTCTTGCTACATGATGACTTAGTGAACGCCCACGACGAATATTGGCTCTTGCGTTGATGCGCAATGAGGTTTTACGTTTCCTTCCTATTTTTAGCTGGCAGTCAAAGAAATAGACTGCTCAGTGGTGGGTACCTACCCAGTGTGTGTACCGCAGAAGAAACTCTGGAAGCTCAATTGGACGTGGCCAATATCTGTCCTGTGCGAACTGAACGGGACGGAAGGTCATGTGAAAACACAGCGCGGTTTGAATTCATAGTGCTCTCGTCTTTGAATTGAGTTTTTGAATAGTTTTGTAAATTAACCTAGTTTAATTCACAATACTGAGCGTATCATAATTGCATTTAAGGTGCGCTTTATCCGGAGAATATTTTTATTCTCCTTGTAGTATTGCCGAGTAGTGTTCGGTGTTTTTTGAGGCGATCTTCCCTCGCTTCTAATCTTGCTTTTTGTTTTTGATTTTTGTGTTAGTGGGAGTTACCTGCTATTGTCAGAGTGCGTATTTTATGTTTGGGTAAAGAGCACTTGAGTTGTTTTCGACCTCGTTTTTGGGGTTTTTCGGAATGACACGCGTTTCCGACCCGTGTCTAGCACCTAAGTGCGGGAAACGTGTGGTAAATGGTATAGAGTGCGAGATATGCAAGATGTTCAGGGATAGCAAAGCACATCTATGTCCTTTATAAACAGAACTCATGGGCTAAATGGGCCTGTGCCCCCTGCAAGGAGGCGGCCAGGCTGGCCTTTAAACTGCAGGCCCAAGGGCAGGATCAACGTCCACCAAGTAGTACCTCGGTTGTAAGCCCCAAACCACCGCAAGCAGGTTGTAGTAAGTCGTTTGCGGAAGTAGCATCAACACCCGAGAGGACAATCATCCGAGCGAATGGACCAGCTCCGAGAGCTTGCCAGGCGGTCGTTGCCTCAACTCCTTTGAAGCAGACCGACGAGGGCCAATAGACGGAGCAGAAGCCGAGAAGGGCGAGGCAGGTCAACAAGAAGGGCGACCGTCATAGAGCGAAAGATGGGTTGGCTAGGGTGGATGACCCTGCTTTTCTGGTACTAGAAAACAAGGTGAAGGACCTGCAGAGGCAGATCTTGTCGATGGGCAGGGTCTCAAGCCACAGGCTTCTGATCCTAAACCAGGAAGAACCCTTTATAAGGGAATCGGAGGCCGGGAGAGACATTGACAGGAGGAGGGTCTGCGACATACTGCGAATCGCAGGTGTTCCGTACCCTCCTACTCTAAGAAGGGTGCACAGAGTGGGGACAAGGAAGTCACCACTAGGGAACAAAGGCGAACTTCGTGCGAGACCAATACTGGTGGAGTTTGCTGATGAGGCTACCCGGGGTAGACTACTGGCGAGGGCAGCGGTAGTGGCTCAGATTACCAAGGGCAGATACCACATTGTGCCGGACGAGCATAGGGTAAAGCCTGGTGGTCTAGCCCCGGGAGGAAACCTCGCTCGACCAGCCAGGGCGCTGGTGAGAAACCTAAAAGTTCAGCGAAATGCCATACTCGGCTCTCAGGCCCCGACCCCGACAATAGTAAAGAAGCCACGTGCGGGGTCGCTAATAGTTGTAATTGAAGATGCGCTTGAAGACGAGAATTGGCACTACTGTCCGAAGATAGATGACAGCGCGACCCCTGCCAGTCTGGATGCTGTGGCCACTCCTATAGAGATGGATTGGGAATCGTCGGAAATTCTGGACCATCAGCCGGCTTCATGCACCCCAGTGGGGTCATCCGAAGCAAAAAACGGGTCATCATCCCAGGCGTTGCGCCTGAGAAACAGTCAGGAATGAATAACAAAAGACACCTAGGCGACGGAGCAAACGCGGTGGTGTTATATACTAACGCGTGTATTATTAGAAACAAATGGGCGGAACCTGCCAAAACCGGTGACGAACCGAAAGCGTCAATAGTTGCCGTCACGGAAATGTGGCTTTCTGAAGAAGACCATGTGCCAGGCCTGATAAGTAACGGTTTTGCAGTCTACAGGCATGAACGTGGAACAAGATCGCCTTGGTGGTGGAGTAGCCATCCTCGTTAGGTCAGGTGCAAACCACCTTGAGTCCCAGACCAAGATGTGCACTCGCAATATCCAGCTATGCGCCGTTACGATCATCCTTCCAGGCAGAAGGGTTAACGTCGTCTGTGTCTACAGGGCACCAAGCACTAACCACGAAGAGGACGTTTGTTTGCTGCGGACTTTGACTGAACTAGTTAAGGACGCACAAAAGACTCTCATAGTGGGTGACTTCAATCTTCCGCACATCGACTGGGTGGCTGAGGTCTGCGTGCGGGATCGGAGGAGCAAACCTACTTAGAATGGCTGCATGATAATGCGTTGCATCAGCATATTAGGGGGAATACTAGATATAGGACTGGATGCGTTCCATCCTTGCTGGATCTAGCTATAACGAACTTCCACAACGATGTGGCTGGACTGCATTATTGTGCACTGCTGGGAAAGAGTGACCACATGTGTGCCAAAATAGTCCTATGCATGCGGCAACCGAAGGTACCCTCAAGGCTGATTAGGAATTTCGGTAGTATGGACATAGATAGGCTTCGTAATAGGGCGATGGGTTTGACCTGGGACGCGCCAGAGGAGGCTACTGTGGAGAAACGCTGGCAGACCATAAAGGGATCCCTGACTGCCCTACAGGAAGAGTTCGCACCCTTAAAATGGAGGAGTGGGGAGGGCAAACCCATGTGGTGGAAGGCTGCAATAGCCAAGGCCATCAGACGTAGAAACCGCTCTTGGAACCAGTACAAAGCTTCCGGCAGTCAGATAGCCTGGAACCGCTATACGAAGCTGAGAAACGAGACTGTAAGCCTTTTGAGAACTTCTAAGAGGGAATTTGAGCCCAAATTGGCCCAGTCTGTAAGACAACAGCCGAAGAAGTTCTACAGCTATGTACAGTCTAAAGGCTCAACAAGAAATGCCGTAGGTCCGCTATCCACTAGAGACTATGGCATTGTCACTGATGACCAGGGAAAAGCAGACGCCCTCGGGGGAATACTTTGGTAGTGTACATAGGATAGATAGTGGGGTACGAGTAGATCTGGCCCTGGTGCATCCTCCTCAGCTAAACGAGCTAGATCTCTCAGAGGAGTGCGTGTGTAGGTACCTACAGGAGTTAAACAGCCATAAGTCAGCGGGCCCAGATGGCATTCATCCAGCTATCATCAAGCCGTTGGCGGATATCATAGCTCCATCGGTATGCAGACTGTACGGATCCACGTTGGACCAGGGTAAGCTGCCTCAGGACTGGAAAGTCGCGGCAGTCGTGGTAATACATAAGAGTGGGCCTAAGTCGGATGTGCAGAACTACAGGCCGGTAAGCCTAACTAGCGTTTTCTGTAAAGTCCTCGAGAAGATCATCCGTGCCCATATCTGCCAGCACTTACTGCAGCACTCCATGCTAAACCCGGCGCAGCATGGATTCCTGAAAAATAGATCTTGCCTCACCAATCTCCTGTGCTTCTTAGATGAAGTAACTCGACAACTGGACGAAGGTAAGCAAGTTGAGGTATGCTACATCGACTTTGGCAAGGCGTTCGACTCCGTTAATCATCGTCTTTTCCTACGCAAGATGGAGACTTTCGGTATAGATGGGCCAGTATATAGGTGGCTGGAGGACTTCCTCTCCCACAGGACGCTTTACGTCAAAGTGGGGGACAGGTGCTCCAGTTTGGTGAACGTCGCCAGTGGTGTACCTCAGGGATCTGTCCTAGGCTCGGTCCTATTCTTGTTATTTATTAATGACCTAGCATCCACTCTTCAATCGCCCAGCTTTATTTTTGCCGATGATGTGAAGATTGTTGAATCTAAGGGTAGGGCGGACTTGGGCAGGGAAATAGGTACCGTTCTGAACTGGGCATACAAATGGGACTTACCTCTAAACGCTTAAAAAAGCCATTTGTTGTCAAGGGCAACAGAGAGCCTAACTGTCGCTCATGATCAAGGTCTGTTCACCGTAGAGGCATCCAGTAGGGTTAAAGACTTGTGGATCATCATGAAAAGTGACTTCAAATGGTCGGAGCAGTGCAACGCTGCTGCGCATAAGGCTCGTGGAGAGCTCTTTAGACTGGGATCAGCTTTGTCTTGCCAGAAGCCGGAGGTATTCGTACCTATTTGCATGGCTATAGTACGACCTCGCTTAGAAGGTAGCGTGCAGGCTTGGTCACCCTTCTACAAAAAGGACGCCGCCTGACTCGAGAAAATCCAACGTCTCGCCACGCGAATGGTTGAAGGGCAGAGGGGTAAGACTTACGAGCAGAGACTCTGTGACCTGAATCTTTTCTCGTTGGAAAGGAGGAGACGTCGAGGGGATCTCATAGAAACGTTCAAGGTAATGAAGGGCTTTTCTGGCCTTAGACCAGATAGTCTATTCCAAGTGGCCGTAGACTCCAGAACAAGGGGACACGAAAAGAAGTTGATAAAAGCCCGATCTAGGTTGATGGCTAGATCGCACTTCTTCAGCAATAGGGTTGTGAACAGTTGGAACGGTCTGACTGGTGAAATGGTAGATCTGCAGACAGTCCAATCCTTCAAAGGTGCCCTAGATCGCAAGTGGTACGAGATCTTTCCTTGTAGTGAGCCTTGAGTATATCAACTAGATGGATGACGGGTAGCACTGTGGTCCTTCTGGTGTATGTTTTAGCAGACTTTTTCCCTCATTGCATATTGTCTCAGTGAACGCTCACGATGCATAATGTATCACGCAGTTGATGTGCGATGAGGTTGTCTTGAAGTCTTGAAGTACTACACGGGTTCGGGGCTTTGAGCCCAATTGACCCGGTTCTTTAGGAAATCTTTGATCTTCTGTCGGATTTACCGAGCTGAAACGAGAGTAAAATGAAGCGGGGGGGGCGGGGGTGGCAGCAAAAACAAGATACATATAACCTCATTCAGTGTCATACTGCGGACAGTGCTTTAAGCTGAGTGGGGGTGCGGCATTCATGAACATATATGCGATAAAAGACAACTATTTTGTTTGTTTGTTTTTTTGACGAAGGAAATTATTGGGAGAGACCCAGGTAGAGGTCTAGCTTTTTCTTGAAGATAGTTTTGTTCTGCGAGAGAACAATATCTTCTGGAAGTGCATTCCACATGGTAGTAACCCTATAGCTAAAAACGTTAATCCCTAGTGAAGTGCGTGGCCTCGGTTTGAAAACTTTTCTGCTGTGACCACGGAGAGAGGAGGCTGGACAGACGGAGAAGAAGCAATCGCTTTGGCCTGTTTCAAAAAGGTGGAACATCAAAACAGATCGCCTCTTACGCGTCTTACGTCAAGGGGATAGAGGTTGAGGAGTGAGAGGCGGACGGGATAAGGTAGATGGGATAGACCCCTTACTGCCTTGGTGGAGGCCCGCTAAACTCTTTCTAGGATCTCACGGTCTCGGACAAGACCAGAGTGCACTATCTGACTACCGTACTCCAGCAGAGGTCGGATATACGTGCCGAAAATTATGGGGAAATCATCCTTAAATATGCGCGGGAAGGACCTTCGAATCATGTTTAGGACTCGAAAGGCAGACTTGCTCGCAAGTTCGTGATGAAGCGAGAAGGATAAGTTACAATCTAACCAGAAACCGAGCACCTTGTGTCGGTCAACCCATGGCATTGTGGCTGCTCCATTAATGGAAAACGTGTGAGCAGTCTCTCTGCCGAAAGACATGCTCACGCATTTGTCATTATTAACTGGGAGGTTCCAATCCTCGGACCAGCGTTTTGTTTCATAAACTGCAATTTGCAGGTCTTCAACGCTTGAACTCCAGAGGGTTACATCATCTGCGTACATGGCAATGTTCGCAGGAAGGGCTGTCGGTAGATCGTTTATATAGATCAGGAAAAGAAAAGGACCTAAGACCGACCCTTGGGGGACCCCAGTTGTTACTGGGGAGGGTTGAGACAAAACATTCCCGACTTTAGCCACAAAGGTGGGGTGGGAAAGGAAGCTGCGTAGGATGGCCAACATGGAGCCTGTAATCCCGTACGCCTGCAGCTTAGAAAGAAGAGGGGCATGTGGGAACTTATCGAAGGCCTTAGCAAAATCGATGAATACAGCGTGTGAGAGCTGGCCATCATCGTAGGCTTTCGTTAGACTATCCATGACAGTAAGCATATTGGTGATGCATGACATGCCAGGAAGACACCCATGTTGGGACGGGGAGAGGATCTTATTTCTATGAAGATGGGAAAGAATCTCACTCTTAAGAATTCCCTCAAACATTTTGCTAGGGATGCTAGTGAGGATTATGGGTCTGTAACTAGAAGCAAGGTGTCTACTACCCTTCTTATAGATGGGTGCGATCACTGCTTTTTCCAGTTACGGGGTCAAACTCCATCGTCAACACATTGCTGAAAAAGCGAGACATAAGGAGCAGCTAATGTGTCCGCGGCTTCCTTGAGAATACGGGGGTGGATTAGGTCAGGACCCATAGAGCAATACTGGTTGAGCCGTCGGAAACCTTGAGCGACTGCACCAATGCGAATAGTTACGCGGTTAAGGGTAGTGGTCAGAGATAACGGGTGCATGGTAGGGTGGGATGATATGGGAATGGAGCTAAAAGTTGTACGGAAGTAGGAGCTGAATGCCTCGGCTACTTGGCTAGGGGAAGTGATTGGAGATCCGGCACTATCTTTGAGAGCTAATGGCGTCGGAGCTGTGCCCCTTAGACGGCGCATGTACTGAAAGAAAAATGCCTTATTGGTCCGTGCTCGATCAAGTACAGATCGCTGGACTGCATTCTGATAGGACCTAATCTTGTCTTTGCATATGTTCCTTATGATCCTGAAGTCTTCTGCATCACTGGCAAGGCCTGTGGCTTTATATCTAGCAAAGAGGCGTGCGCGTTCGTCTAGAATGCGCCTAATGGGGCGAGGGAGGGGTCGCTTAGCGGTCTGTGGGCGACGGATTCTGGGGACAAAATGCCTATCAGCTAAGGAGATTAACTCTCTGAGATTCTCTGCCATTTCATCGGCAGAGTTACCTGGGTTAGTTAAATTTAGCTGGGAGCGAAAAAATGCACAGACTTGGTCAAAGTTGGTCCTTTTGAAGGATCTCAAAATTTTAGTTTCTGACGGAAGAGGAGGCCATTTCACGATATAATCGAATCCAATGAGAATGTGATCACTTTTGCCGAGGGGCGGCAAGTAATGCACCACATCTATTAGGAACCGATCATTGGTGATGACCAGGTCTAGTAGGGACTGGGCGTGGCCTGTGCGATATCTAGTCGGATCTCTTACGTTCTGCACCCATGAGTTTTTCAGTACGAGATGAAGGAGGGGTTTACCGAAAGTGATATCCGGGGCATCAGCTCTTTGCCAGTTTGTACTGGGAGAGTTGAAGTAGCCAGTGACTAACAGATGGGTGAAGTCTGTATAGCCTTTCAGGGAGCCTAATAAGTCTATGAGACCTAGGCTGTCAGTTGAATTGCATGCGGGAGGACGGTAGACAACACCAAGCAATAGGGTATCTGTCCTAGAGAGGTTAGACACGGCCCACAAACAATCAATACATGAAAAGGTTGGGGTTGTCAGTAAGGTGGGAGGAGGGATCGAATTATTGTGGTATATGATGACCCCGCCGGCACGACCTCTACTGGAGTCCCGCCTTACTGTGAAGTATCCCGGAATGGATATTTCGGCATCAAGTATGTCAGGGGTGAGCCAGGTTTCTGTGAGGGCTATGATCTCAGGCTCCTTATCCACTGCAAGCTGCCGAAGCTCCGGGATCTTATTCAACACACTCAGGCAATTGCTGTAAAAACACTTGAGCACATGCTCAGGAGTTGTTGCAGAATCGCCAAAGGCAGCTGGTTTTGGGTTTGAGGAGGGGGAAAGAGAGGGATTTGAGAATGGAAAAGAGGTCCTGGGAGAGTCGGGGGCTCAAAATATTGGGGGGCTAGAGGATAAGCTGACTGCTGGGGGGACCGGTAGGTTTTGATGTCTAGTAACCTGGGGGGTATCAATCCAGGTGAACGGTCTACATCCTTCGGTCTCCGAAAAGGATAGGCTGCCTTTTGTGGTTTGCCCTTCTGCGCACTGCTTGATGCCCTATTCTGAGTTCTCTTGTTGGTGAGCTTATTTTTCATGACAGCACCAGATATATTATCTGGTGCTTTAACCTTCTCACTGCTTCTTTCAGTAGAAACAGGTTGCAGGTTCGTGTCTGGGCTCAAGGATGAGTGAGTCTCGTCCGTTGAAACAGTCTTTTTGGCTATGATGGGGCCTGGGAAGCTTTTCGTAGGCGATTGATGTTTAGTGGCACTGGGCCTACTACTGGGAGTAATTTCGGCGACGGGAAATGGTGTCAGTAGGGAAGCGAGGGATGGTGGGCATGCAGCTCGGTCCTCAAGGCGAGTTACCTGGACAACTGGCAGCACTCTGAGCTTAGGATCGGCTTTTTGTGGAAATTTTGACTTAGCCTTCTCACTGCGGAGCCTCAGATAAAGTGGCTTATCAATGGATATGCCCTTGAGCCCTTTAATTTCCTCCTTGAGCTTTGCGGCCAAGGAAACAGTTCGTTTGGCTGCATCTGTGGAACCCATTACAATGAGAATACCGTGAACCCGGTTGGTGCGTTTGGTTACCAACCAAGTGGACCGAACTTTAAGTGGGAAAGGAAGCTTAAGGCGGTTAAACACCTGGGCGTAGGTGTCATGAGGGTGATCTGAACTGAGGAAGCGGCCCCAAAGGATGACTCGCTTGGAGCAATTCCAGTTCAGTTCAGTCTGCACAGGACAGGTAATGGCCACGGCCAATCGAGCGACCAGAATTCCTTCGATGTTATGCACACCAGTTATGCACCAACCACTGCCGAGTGTATTTCGTCGAATCCCCGCTAAAAATGAGAGGGAAACGAAAAACCTCATCTTCTTTACTATTGTCGGGGTCGGGGCCTGAGAGCCGAGTATGGCATTTCGCTGAACTTTTAGGTTTCTCACCAGCGCCCTGGCTGGTCGAGCGAGGTTTCCTCCCGGGGCTAGACCACCAGGCTTTACCCTATGCTCGTCCGGCACAATGTGGTATCTGCCCTTGGTAATCTGAGCCACTACCGCTGCCCTCGCCAGTAGTCTACCCCGGGTAGCCTCATCAGCAAACTCCACCAGTATTGGTCTCGCACGAAGTTCGCCTTTGTTCCCTAGTGGTGACTTCCTTGTCCCCACTCTGTGCACCCTTCTTAGAGTAGGAGGGTACGGAACACCTGCGATTCGCAGTATGTCGCAGACCCTCCTCCTGTCAATGTCTCTCCCGGCCTCCGATTCCCTTATAAAGGGTTCTTCCTGGTTTAGGATCAGAAACCTGTGGCTTGAGACCCTGCCCATCGACAAGATCTGCCTCTGCAGGTCCTTCACCTTGTTTTCTAGTACCAGAAAAGCAGGGTCATCCACCCTAGCCAACCCATCTTTCGCTCTATGACGGTCGCCCTTCTTGTTGACCTGCCTCGCCCTTCTCGGCTTCTGCTCCGTCTATTGGCCCTCGTCGGTCTGCTTCAAAGGAGTTGAGGCAACGACCGCCTGGCAAGCTCTCGGAGCTGGTCCATTCGCTCGGATGATTGTCCTCTCGGGTGTTGATGCTACTTCCGCAAACGACTTACTACAACCTGCTTGCGGTGGTTTGGGGCTTACAACCGAGGTACTACTTGGTGGACGTTGATCCTGCCCTTGGGCCTGCAGTTTAAAGGCCAGCCTGGCCGCCTCCTTGCAGGGGGCACAGGCCCATTTAGCCCATGAGTTCTGTTTATAAAGGACATAGATGTGCTTTGCTATCCCTGAACATCTTGCATATCTCGCACTCTATACCATTTACCACACGTTTCCCGCACTTAGGTGCTAGACACGGGTCGGAAACGCGTGTCATTCCGAAAAACCCCAAAAACGAGGTCGAAAACAACTCAAGTGCTCTTTACCCAAACATAAAATACGCACTCTGACAATAGCAGGTAACTCCCACTAACACAAAAATCAAAAACAAAAAGCAAGATTAGAAGCGAGGGAAGATCGCCTCAAAAAACACCGAACACTACTCGGCAATACTACAAGGAGAATAAAAATATTCTCCGGATAAAGCGCACCTTAAATGCAATTATGATACGCTCAGTATTGTGAATTAAACTAGGTTAATTTACAAAACTATTCAAAATCTCAATTCAAAGACGAGAGCACTATGAATTAAGTTTTAGCTCGGATTCGATCAAATACACTCGGCAGTTGTGGGTGCATAACTGGTGTACATACCATCAAAGGAATTCTGGACTCTCGATTGGCGGTGGCCATTACCTGTCCTGTGCAGACTGAACTTGACTGAACTGAACCGACCTTGCAGGTGTGCCACAGTTACGCATTAGGTAGTTGCGCTACGCCGGCTGGTCTCGGTCGTGTAACGCGCTCAGACTGATCGTAACTCCTATCTTTATCGGTGTGAGTGTTGATGCTTGCTGATAAACATACTGAGCTCCGGATCACTGAGTTTTCTTTCTGTCCTTGCAGATCGTACACGCGCGACCCCCACGGGGTGTCAGTTTGGTTTTGTTCTTCGCACTGAAACCTGCGGGACCTTCCACCCATAAACTTAGTCATAAATCATTCGCTGGCCTCAACTCAAGACTGAATAGAGCGGCTCAAAGCCAGGGTTGAAAAGACTGTAAATCGCCCCCAAAAAGGGCTGCAAGCAAAGTCGTTTATTGCGAGAAGTAGTAGGTCATTCCTGAATATTCAAGAATACGAGAAGTAAAAAAGGGCGGGAAGAAGTGTAAGTTTTTAACCTGAAAACATTGACGTGCGAAATAGAAGCACCATAGACCCGATCGAACTGCGGTGAAGGGCAAATACACTGGAACGAGCATAACTACCTGAGGTAGGCGGACGGTGAGCTCAAGGCTTTTTGTGACTCTCAGGGATGAGCTGCACTACGTGAGTCGCTACCCTGTCCTACAAATGTGTAATCAAGCCTAGCAGAGCTTGTTCTTTATAAGATAGTTGTTCTTGCTTTTCATAAATTCATTCAATTGAGTTCATTTTGCACAGGACTTTGTGCGGCTGAAGCCAATCGTGTGTCCGTGTATGCAACTGTCTACAGATAGTTGTGTTGTCGGCGCGTTTTCGTAGCTCTCAACACCGTGTTCCAGACGGCAGCGGGTGCCTACCTGTCCAAATATAGACACAGGTAAGGTTTTCGAGCGCCTGTCACGTCAGGGTTTCGTTTAGCATTTCTAGCCCAGAACGATTTTGTATTGGAAATCTCGCTTAAGCAGTGCACGTGGTCCAAAGAACACGCTCGCTGCCACGGCGCAAGAGGGGTTTGGAATGGTTTCCTACCTAAGCACAAATAAATGGCACCATTCACCCTTGATCAGGAGCTACACCGGCGTCCACGTTTACGGTATGTAGAATCGGTAGATGCGGGTATCATGTGCGATGTCTGTTGTAAATTTGGCCCCCAGAATGTAGTAACCTATCAGATAAGTCCTTCAGTATGTATAGTAAACATGTCTGTCTCAAATGGGCATGTGCCAACTGTGTGAGGGTGAGGAAAAAATTATCCAAAAGACCTCGGGACACAACCAAACGACGAATGCCTCGATAAGTGGGATCTTATCCGATAACGTACAATCATAGAAAGAAAACCAAGCGCTCCGAAGTTGCAGAAGATCCAGAGCGGTCCCTTATTGACACCAAACAGAAAACCATTGGGAAAAGTTTTCTTGTGGTTGAATTGGCAAGAAAGGGAACTAGACAGTATGAGGACCAAATTAGATGCCCTTACCGGGTCTCGAGCCAAGCTCACTGCTGCTCCGGATACCGCCCTAGGGCGACATCGAAGTGTAGCGATCAAGGGTATTCCTAAGTCTGTATATAGGATAGCCAGAGCTCGCCATACGGAAGTAACGAGAATAATTTGTAACCTGCTGAGGATAGCTGGATCACCGGGGACAGTGGGACTCAAAAGAGTTTTAAGGCCGGGTAAATGAAGGGAGCCAGTTACTGGGCTAGGAAATCCAAGGCGAGTCCTGGTAGACTTCACAAATCCACGACTCTGAGGTACATTCCTGGCGGCATCTGGAGAAGTAAGTCTTGGGGCTGGGGATGCGGCGGTTAAACCTGACATCACGTGCGGAGCCAAGGTCGGGGTTTGTGACACCACAACCGAAGGTGCCCATATAATTCAGAGGGAATTGCAGATCAAGCTACCCAAACGCCTGGCGGCGGAAACCTTGTTAGGCGCCTTGGATCCGTTACCTCCTGTCTCGCCCGAGTGCACCATGCGAAAGCCAGGGAAGCCAGACTAGATAGTAGTAGTAGGAACCAACGCTTTCAGCATTGGGAAAAAATGGAAGGAGCTTGCATCTGAGGCGGACAACATCGGTTGCGTAGATGTAACGGAAATCTGGCTAGAGCGTCTGGATAAACTAGCCCTGGTGGCACCTCGGGGCTTCTGTGTTCACTAGGTGAACAGACCAGATGGGCCAGAGGGGCGAAAAGTAATGCTCCTCGTTGTACAGAAGCATGAACAGCTAGCGGGTGGGACTCTCTTAACAGGAGATGCCAGAAGAGTTTCGTGTAGAATTATTCTAGGTGTTGGTTTTTTGAGGTTTATGTGCATTTACAGAATTTTATCAGCGGAAAGCTATAAGGACACCATGCGCGTAGAATATTTGCACGAACAAACTTCCGGGGCTAAAAAGATAGTGAAAACTGGGGGGTTTAAACTATCCCAAAATAGACTGGGAAAAACCCGTGGGCACATGGAGATAAATTTCCAGCCCAGCTGTTGAGTTTCATCCTCCCCTTCCTGATCATTGTAAAGCGTTAAACAGTAGGGCAAGCCCCATTAACCACTGCCTTTCTCACCGTGGTACACGTGGAAATGGAAAGAATGTATATGCAACATGGACAGGGAGTGAACCTACAGGGGTAGGGAAGTCAAAGAGTGCCCAAGTTGCCAGCACACGTAATACACAGTCTAACTGTACGAACGCACATTGATCAATCACTCATCCTTGACCGAGCCCTGATGCTGCATGTACACTAGCCAACTGGATGGAGACTGGGGCAAAATCCTAGCTTACCCGACATTGTCGTGACCAAATTCCCAAATGATAGATAATTTGAGTGACTTCTCCCTTAGGTAAGAGCGACCATGGCACCCTTAGGTTCACAATGGGGACCAAATCAACTACTGTTCTCAAAAAGAGAAGGCGAAACTCCAACGAAATTGAACTCTAAGCCTTTGTCAATGCGACCTTGGGATTGGGGTGGGAACGCGAGTTCGATACAGTGAAAGAAGGATGGACGTTTTGTTAGGGACCGTGTTGCAGATCTAACTGAGGTCTTTGCTCCTTTGCGCACTGTTAGACTACAATGTAAGCCATCATGGTGGAAGCGCCAGGCAGAGCGAGCACAAAAACCAAAAGAAAAGGCGTTTTGTTTAAGCAAACTGGTGGCCATCAAAAACTGCTGCAGTTTAAGAAGACCTGCACCATGACCTTAAAAAAGCAGACGTTGTCAGTCAAGGTATGAATTGACACTAGTGACAGGCCAATTCCTGCCCAACCCAAGTTGGCCTTGAGAGTGGCTGTAGGGTGCGTAGCTGGAGTTAACGGGCAGCACTTCACAACAAGTGGTTGCAGGGCGGAAGTACTGAAATGTCACTTCGAGCGAGTGCATACAGTGGACTCCGGATATTACATAAATCGCAAATCAGATCAGGCGGCAACACGAATGGATGACTTTTTGATATATCCAGAACAAGTTGCGAAGGCCATCAGAATGTTGAGCGCTAGTGAGGCAGCGGGATAAGATGGCCTGCATCCTGTCATCACCAAACCACCGAAAGCAATTGTGGCAAAACCCCTAACTGGGTTGTTCAACATGATCTTGGAAACAGCCTCACTTCCCTTGGATTGGAAGATTGTCAAGGTTGTTCTCACTCATAAGGGTTGGTCGAAGGAAGATGCGGGAAATCACGGACCAGTAAGTCTCTTACCGGTTATACTTAAGTTCTTCAAAAAGATTCCAAGGAACAAGACTATGGCTCATCTCGCGCAAGCTGGTCTGTTGTCGAACAGACAACATGGCTTCATGAAGAACCGACTTGACCCAGGAAATTACGAGCCCCAGATTTCTGTTCACTGATGACTTGAAACTTGTGAGAAATCTTTTGGACTCGAACATATAGGGGGATCTATTACGCATTAATGAGTGGGCGAACGAGTGACATATACCTCTAAGTGCAAGAAAGTGCAAACAACTGTTGCCAGTGGCCACACGAGGAGGGGCGACAGATGTAGCGATGTTTGGCCACAAAATCCAGAGGGTGGGGCAAATAGGGGTGTGACGAACGGTTACAAATAAACACGCACAGATGAGATAAACGAAAAATTCGGAATAGCCGTTTATAGGCTTCAATCAGTTTGGAATCAGATCATACAGCGGAAGTGGTATCAGAGAACTATTAGCAGAAATATGAATGAAACAGAATGAAACGAAAGTATCTAGTTCACCACAAGGGGACCTGAGAGTAAACTTACACGAATCCTTTAACCCCAGCCCACAATGTATTTCTGCCGCAGCAACAGCGTCTTGTGCTCTGTACCAACTAGCTAAGACCGTTGACTCCAGGGAACCTGTGGTACTGTTGACTATCTATAGGGCATAGTTCGACCACATTTGGAAAATCGTGTCCAGACTTGGTCGCCGTCACTCATGTGTGACAAGCAAGTACTAGAAAAAGTACACCAGCGTTTCACAAGGTTCATTAAGGGGCTTAAGGAGCTGTCGCATCCAGCCAAACTGAAATGGATACGCTAAAGAGGAGACCTCATCGAGACATTTAAACAGGCAGAGACCATCGCAACCAAGCTCCCCTCTTCCTACGCTTAGCCAAAACGCTGTTCTCAAGGGGCGTGAGCTGAAGCTGGCCAACTTACGAGCATATCGTAGTTTCATGGCACAGTCTTTTGCATGCCGTGTGTTGAACCCCTGAAGCCAGCTCCCAGGGGATGTGGTGGCCGTCCAAACTATAGCAGTGTTCAAGGCTCACCTAGACTGTTGTTAGTCACATCTTTCCTAACTGATTCTTACATCATCTTCAATAGAAAATTCCCTTCAGTTAACTTGTAACCGTCTCTAACTGCTTATTGTCGACCGGGTGTTGAACCCTAGTTACAAGTTTCTGTTGTTCTCCTTGTTTTTCTTACGCTAATTCTTTTTACCACTGCCACAATACCTGTCCCTTCAGCTATCTGACGTTAGGAAAGTCATCTGCCGGGAGAGACACATGGGAATACGGCCACGTAAGCAAGTCATGAGGTTGTTACTTCTGCCGACGGCAAGGACGATTTTGTTGCTCTGTTGCTACAGGTAAATCAATTACTAAATCCCATGATCATTACCGGAGTATTCACTGTCGCAGCACAGTGAGGTGCATCTGAAGCTCGTTAATGCAAGAGCCTGGACTTATCAGTTAGGCCAAAGCCGCAAGTCCTGTGACCTGACCCGACCTGGCCTGATTAGTCGAGTTATCTTGAATTTTCTATCGTTCACCTCTTCCAATAAATCCGCACGCAAAGAATTCCAAATGTTTATAGCCCCCCGAAACAAGCACTAGACTAACGAGAAGCCATTAAAAAGGATCTTCAATGCCATTGAATGCTCGCGCACACGACATAGCCCACGAAGCGGAAAGGTTTCAGATCATCCCGAATGATTCGACGGATGTAAATGAGATCACCGCACATCCTCCGGTAGGCGTCTGAAAGCACACTAATTGCTTCAAAACGTCCTTCGTAGTTGACCCCTCGTAGTCCGTTTTCCGTAGCGCGGGCCGTTGTGCAGCGCTAAAGATCATTGTGATTTTAAGTGGACATTGTTAGGAATGTAAGGGGAGAATGGAGCGTACAGATTACTCAGTTAATTAATTGCTGGGTTGCGTGAACGTGGGTTCAGAATACAGTAGCAGCCAATTTGGAAATTGTGTTGGGAATGTGAGGGAAAACGGGGTCGTTCATATAAATTTATCAGTGGATTGATTATTTACAAATTTGCGTGGACCTTGGACTAGCCAGAATTATCTGCTCATTTGAGATTCGTGGGCGACCTCGTAGTTTTGGTTAAAAACTGAAAATAGCACAAAAGCGTACATCGATTTTGGGTTGGTCCCTATGTGCCCCTCCGGTGCCGGCACCCCACTTGTATCGTTTCCGGCAAATTTCCGGCAACCTACCGGCTATTTTCCATAAAGCGCTACCGCCAGACTATTGGCACCGGGCCGGATACGATCCGGATCCAATTTTCTACTAGGGCGGAGAGCAAACCAGTGGCAGATCTCGAGGTCTGCATTTTCTCCAACTTGGCCGACCTATCCGTAGATTTACGACTGTGAATTAGGCTGAATAACTCTTACAACCACGAAAGTATAATTTGCAGGGTATATTTAATCTTCGTGGTGTAAAATTGCAGTTTTTTACTACATGTGTAACGTTGGTTAAACTTTATTACGCTGTTTGCTTGTCACACTTGTTCGTTAATCCTTCCCACTGTGTAGACCACCTGTTCGTCACTGTGACGCTCCGCACTACGCCATCACGATCACCAAATCAGTGTCTCTCACGGCCCATGAGAAGGAGAACACTATCGATGGTAAAGAGTGAAGAGCGTGTAATGCGACTGCTTGCATGTAGCATGCATGTGCAGTGGTCAGATGGCCACCGCGCTTGACAGCAAGTGTTCAGTTAAAGCAATAATGTGATAAACAAAAAGAAAGAAGTTGATTGCCGCTACGCACGCTTGTACATGAATGCTGTGAAAGGGCCACATACCCTATAGCCGCAAAGACCCACTGTACTGTTAGCGATAACCGGCATCTAAACCCTAAGACTTAAAATGGATAATCACAGGGTCCTAATATTTCAGGTATGGTAACGAGCCGAATGACAGATTGCTGTTTATCACCAAGGTAATCGGTGATTCGAGCCTTCGACCTCCGAGGTGGTAATCAGACTCTCTAAACCACTCGACCGTGCATTTTACCATACTCCGATGTTTCGCCACCGCGTTTCAGTGGCAGAGGGAGCAACCTGTCAGACTTCTGTGCTGGTGACCCCGACGGTCGCGGATATTGGAAAATGCCAAGTCTGGAGTTGGTGGCTTACTTTCGTTTGCTCGCGCACACCCAGGTTCTAGGTCATTCGTTGACGCTTGCGAGACTCCAGTCAGTGGGTTTACCTATCTCTCGAGAAGAGAAACAAGTTTAAGGAGTGCTTTGCCAGCAGAAGTAGAAAAGAACCCAAGCAGCACTCCCAACGTTTTCCAAATTGCGATAGGATTGGCTCGTCCTATCGGTACATTCCACTGAAGTGCATTGGATGCACTACTGACCCACAGTTGGGACAGAGTTGGGGACGCCCAGCACATTGAGAAAACGCACAGAATTGGTTCATTCTTTTTGCTATTTACTCGTAGTTCATTTTATTATTTGCTCAACCCTCACCATGGTATCCATATTGGTCAGTTACTGATAGTTTTAGTGCATAGGAAGTTTCGCGGCGGACTGTTTCGTTTTTCCTGAAAGATATTTTTACAGTACGCCACCCCAGCGTTCAGTAGGACAGTATCCCAAGTGGCTTTCCTCTGATTTGCAAGATTGAAGGTTGATGCGCTTCAGGTTACACGCAGACGTTGCATAATTCAGCGGTGTTTCCCATCAAAAGTGACAAGAAAACTACGCCGAAAGAGGCTATTGTATCTGACACTTCTGCGGAAATGAAGAGCACAAAAAGCTCACCTTACCCAGACACCAAAGTTACCGGCTGCGTCATTTAAGGGGGGCAGCGCGTAAATTACCGTCCTGGGCCCTCAGCTCCATGGACAAGGGTGACGCCACAACGGGTATAGCCCCATTGTCAAGCAAACTATGAACGGCGGCCAGCGAGAGACTCTAGAAAGTGTCCAGTGGGTGCTACAACTACGTGTAGTCAAATTGCGCAATGAAAGTGTCAGTTGCATACGTAACAGGTGAGCGAGGGAAGCCCTTGCTGAAGTAAATAGGTTTTTTTTACCTGGGCGGTTACCTTTTACCAGGTCTTCTTTTAGAGTGCAATGACATCATCTCGTGTGAGCCTCATTACGTCAAACTCCTTTGATCTGGGTAGTAGTTGGTGGTTTGTCAACGTTCCTTCAGGAATATGTCCTGTTCCAGCTTGAAGTTATGGTCCTCGACCTCCTCCAAGGAGAGCGTCCCAGAGGTTGGTCACTTTTCTGGATACACAATGTACCAACGGCAGGCGTGAGCACATGTCCTTAGGTGCGGCGGTTATTCCGGAGCTGGTGTTCCAACTGCAGGTCAGCACTTATATCACCTCGGATAATGCGTTTTGCATAGATTAGGTCACTGCGAATGCAACCCAGTGGTCTCATATTCTCCCATGGTTGATCCCGCGTAGTCCTGCTATGTGACGTGTGGTAGCCCTTTGAACTCTCTCTAGTTCATCTACTTCAGCAAACGTACATGGATAGACAACGGAGCCACCGTATTCCAGTCGAGGACATACGTGAGAAGCGTATGGCGTTCTGAAGGCGTTCATAGGAAGGCGTCCAAATAAACGGCGAATGGCGTCGAATATTTGCCATGCGGAAGCACAGGCTCTGCCGGTGTGGACACCCGTGGACCCAAGCTTACTGCAGGCCTGAATTTTGACAAGCTGCTCATGGGATGTCTTATCGAAAGCCTTACTGGAGTTCAGAAAGACGATGTCCGTGTCATGTTCTTCGGTCTTGGTAGCGGACTAACGTACACAAGCGATTAGTAAGTTAGTCAGGCACGAAAAGTTCCTTCGAAAACCGTGTTGTTATGTGCACATAAGCTGATGTTGTTCAAAGTTTCCACTGAGATGAGATCACAAGTCTCTCCATTACCCTTCCAGCAACAGATGTGAGGTTGACAGGCCGGTAGTTGGCGGCCGCAATTTCGTTCTGTTCTTGTACAACGATGGGACCACCGCGATTTTCTAGTCGTTAAGCAAGCTGCCAGCTGCCACGGACAAGTTAAATAACCTGGTCAGCAGTGGAGCGAGCTGTTCAACCAATACCTTCAACAATAATGGTTAAATTCTGTCCGGCCCTGGAGACTTGCGAGTTTTTATGATTCGAAGAGCCGTTCCCACCCTGACTTTAAAAACTCCTCGAAGACGATTGACGGAGCATTTACCACACTCGGTATACAGAATTTTCGTCCCACAATTAAGTGACTTGCAAATAAACAAACCTCAAGTTCCAAGGCAAAGAACGCAGGCTCGCTTCACTGTGTATACTATAGGACAGACGATCAAGCACTATCAGTAACACCTCAAATTGTGGGCAAGTCGACCACAGAATCAATACAGTCAAAATGGCTCCAAGATGCCCAGGCTACAATGGACAGGAAACGCTAGAGACGGCACTGCAGGAGCTAATCTAAGGGTTTACAAAGAAGGTCCTTATTTATGGGGAGAATTTTGACCAGTCAACGGTCAGAAGAAAACAAGCGCTGGAGAGGGACAAATGGAATAACATGGTTATAAGCAAGTACAAGATCATAGAGACATGACCAAGTTTAGTCGTTAACATAGATAAGGCAGATGGAGGGAGGAAGATAATGACGTCGAGACGTTTGGGCCTCGTTACGTAACTCAGGGAAATTATGACGTAATGACAGAACCGATTATGGATACCAGTGGGTCATTCTAACCGAGAAGAGAGGTAACGTAAGCGATGAGATCGAACGGATAAGATCAACCATTGGACTCGTGATAACTGAGGCCAGCCGACTCCTGTCTTAGAAACAAGGCCAAAAATTGCGTGACGCAATAGGACTGAACAAACAACTTATCACGCAGGTGAGGAAGTGAAGAGATGGTGGTCGGTGTGGAGTTTAGTGGTGAAAGTGCACGGAAAGTAAATAAATTGTTTGGTGAATGCAAGATAAATTATGATAGAAAGCATGGGATCTGGACTAAACCAGTTTAATGGAGTTTCTCAATATAGCGAGCTGAATTTCCCTGTCCAATTTCCGTAAATCTTTACACTGATTGATATTGCCTGGCCAGCGTTTCAGCATCTCTTTCATAAGTTGCCATCAGTTCATCTCCGTCTAACAACACTGGTATACCGACTTTTGTTCTTGTACACCGAATAAGATATGTAAATAGGTGCTTGGATGCTCGCGCTGTATCGACCGCAAGAGCATCCTTGAGCGCCATCCGTTTTGTCTGTTTCAGTTCCATGCACTGGTTACGAATCCTGCGATATAATGAATCACTCTCACGTGTGGATCAGATCAGCATCCACGCCGGATTTCGTCGTTTAATTAGACGCATGGGCTTCAAGCCAAACTAGAGCGGACCCTTCACAGAAGGTCGTTGTCTACTGGGTGGAGATTAGGTGTTCATAAGCTGTAAGACCACGACGAATACCTCCCCCTCCCGTTGTCGTCGTCTAGTTAATGGGAAGCCTTACGTCCAATGTATGGTCCAGGGGCTGGACAAGGACCACTACGCCATTAAACTTCTAGCACCATGTGATCGCTGCTTCCAAGGAGAGAGAGGTGTTCGACCCTATCAACATCAAAGCTCCTAGGTGTAATGACCCACGAGTTCTTTTCTGCGTGTGCGTGTGACGCGTTTTAAGTAGTTTCAAGAGAGTAAAAATTTGGTCGATGCATCCTCGACCCGGGCGGCATCCGGCCTGTTGTTCGCGGGCGTTCCTTTCGCGAGCCGGTTTCAGACGACACATCAAAATCAAGGCTAGTACCTTAGTGACTTTCGGAATTAAGCTAATCCCACGATGGTTACTACAGCCATTGAGTATTCCTTTCTTGAAGATGGATACAATCCATGACTCGCCCCATAATAACGGAATATGCTCCTCTTTTCAAACGTCACGGGGCAAGGTTGTAAGTGATTTTATCAACGCACCACCACCCATTTTAAAAAGAACTGGAAGGAGTTCGTCAGGACCGGCTACTTCCCCTCGCTTAGTGACCGAATGCATGATTCCACTTCCACTTCGGATGGGGGCTCAAGTGATACCATCCAAGGAATCTCAGTTGTTGACATCGGAGTAACTACATTAGCGCGCGGTCAGCTGAACTGTAATGTGTACTGCGCCAGCTATTGAGACACAAACTGAGTTGTGAGTAGAAAGTAAACCTCTAATCTTATGTGGTATACTTTCTTCCGAAATAGTACCTCTCATTGCATTCCAATCACCGTTGTTAACGATACCAAACAGGGTGGACGAGAATCCAGTTAGCTCAGAAACAGAGGTGCTAAATCTTGTTAGATTTCTGTTAAGAACCCAGGAATTTGGTCGCCGAAATGAATGTTACAAAAGACTTCTGATCGGACGGTTCGTCAATAGTGATTGAGTGCCATAGGTCATTGGTCATCTATTATTATGTCCGACTAACGAAGCCCGTCTCTCCTCTCCAAGTCACGGTCATGATCGCCGATTATTCTCAGTGCAATGGGCATTTGAGGCCACTATACTCGTGCGCAAGTATGTACTGTAAAAAACTGTTTTCTCGAAATGACTGCTAAAGAATTTCGAAAAACCCAACAAGGTATTGTTTTAAATCAAAACACACGTTGTAGGTAAACCTTTGTTTTCGGTTCATTCATCCTGAAGTCATTGCAGGAAAATTCAACAAAAATAAAGCTGATTATAATGGTTTAAGAGTAAAATCACCGAAAGCATCCTAGCCCGCACCTCGTGTTCTGATCGAAAAAGTGGTTTTACTTTATGATCTGAATGCATTTGTAAAAGAGTTACCAAATCGAACATTCAATTGTTTGGGGTTTTATTCTGTTTGGAAAACTATTAACCTTGCACCAAATGAAGCTAATTTGATTTATGTGTGAGTGTTCCAAAACGGAACACTATTTCTTTACTGTCTTCCTTCAGGAGATCGTATTTGTTATCAGACTCCCGTTGCACTTGTTTGTAGTATACTTATTGTACGGCGGATCCGTAATGATATGTGAAGAAGTTTTCATGTAAGTCAGCCCGTTCTTCTCAACTTCTGTCATTTAGGTCGACTGTTCTTGATGTTCCGATCAAAGGGGATCATATTCACATGGTTAATAAGCCAGCAGTGGAACACAGCTGTGACTTGTACAGAAAAAAGTGGTTAAGAATCGTAAACCTTGAATTGTGTGATCGTGCTGATCTGTCTTCATTGATGGCAAATATTAATTTTCTGCAAAAGCTAGCTTCAGTTCGATTAAATTATGGTGAAATAGACTCAGATCCCAAGGAGCTGGACGATTGTCTCTGCTTACCTTCCGGAATAGAACTAGTTGACACGCAAGTCACATTCTCCTATCCTTTATCGCCGTTTGGTTCAGTGCATGATTACCTACATCACTACAGCAGGCCGTTGGACGAGGCATCAATATCGGTCCTGTTCAGTCGAGCTGTACACAGTCTGGCTCAGTTACATTCCAGAGGCGTTTTGCATCGCAACTTAAGCACAAAGCATTTACTATTAACTGAAAAAAGAAATCCATCCAACGCGGACGAGCTAAAAATGCAGTTATGCGGACTCGGCAGTTTGACTCAATTTCCGTTGCGCTGTAACATCCTGCGCAACGACCTACCGCCTATACATGTATCATGGCGTGGATGGAGACTGGCCGACAATGAGTCCGTTGTCAAATCTGCTCATCCGATGGCTTGGTACAGCCCGGAGCTGGTCGGCCAGGATTTCGTGGGTTATTCATGGCCTTCGGATATCTACAGTCTGGGATGGATCTTATTCGAACTGTGTACAAAGCGGGAACCATATGCCGGCCTAACTCCCATTCAAATCGTTTTGCAAAAACTGCTTAGTCCCAGGACACTGAAAATCGAGGTGAGTAACCACTTTATCTGCGAAGTATGGTCTCTTGCAATACGCAGTTTGTGCGCAACCGCACGAGCTACAGAGTCGATTAAAAATCTTGGAAAAAGCTCCAGTTGCTGTTAGACTTATTTCAGAAGTCACAGCTCCGCGGCTGTCCAACTCGTTAGGAGAATACCATAGAAAACTGAAAATGTCTGTGTTTTATGCATCTGCTCCCTTTACTGCCGACTGAATAATGCTACTTAATTTAATGCGGCTGCTCTTCCGAACGGCGGGGTTGAACTCCTCCCAAGGAATAGAGTTTTGGACTTAGAGTATGCTGATGATGTCGCTCTTATGAACGACAGAGCACAGACAATACAATACGCTTTGGGCCGCTTGGCTATTGAGGTGTCCAGGTACGGTGTGCTTTGTACCTTCAAAATGCAAGGTGCTTATTCAAGACTGGCGGGAGCCTGTGCCCGCATTCACTCTTTGTGGTGATTAGTTAATGATAGTCATCAACTTAACGTACTTCAGGAGCTTGGTCACAGCTGGTGGTGGTGTATAGGAGATCACATCACGAAATGCGAAAGCTAGAGCGGCTTTCGCGAACCTGCACCACCTGTGGCGTCACCATAACATCCGGCCTTCCTTCAAGGGAAGTATGTACAATGCCACAATTCGTAGTGTTTTTCTTTACGGTTGAAAGACCTGGTCCATCTGCGTTGAGGATGCCCGGCGACTTTCGACCACCGATATCTGTGAGGCATAGCTCGTTTCTGGTGAGAACGTCGGGTGAGCAGTGATGAGATACATCATCGTATATTCCATGCTGATAGTCGCCCCCTGACCGAGATAATTGCTGTACACTTCGATGGCTCGGGCATGTTTTGCGTATGCCTGCCCATCTTTTGCTTCTTCGTGCTGGGCAAGGCTAGAATAAGCGGAGCGGCGTTCAGGCCATGACTTGACACAGGAGCGTGAAAAATTAAGCTTCGGCTTTGACTTTGGTTGGTGTTTCCCGTTTTCCTGGTTGTTGCTCAAGAGATGAGGACTGCCGTTGGTTAGAGACGCTGAGAGGTATGGTTCAGAACCGAATCCAGTGGCGCGAAAGGCTTATGACCTGTCTGTTAACTTCCCGTTTTCCATAAACACAGACCACAACGAAATTTGGAAACGTGTACGATAAAAATGTCCACAAAAAATTGTTTTGATCTTGATGTTGACCCATAGTTCCCCCTCCCCCATATTTTTAATCCTTTTCTGTTGTTGTTGCGTTGGCACTATGCTTGTTCTCGAACCAGTGATATATATATATATATATATATGCATGCTGCGGCTGGCTCCTTGGATGGAATAAGCCGGCTTCATGAATGTTTCTGATCGCGACTGCCCGATCTGGACGAATGACGCCGTAGCATGGATATCAGAGCGTATAAATGACATGATCACTAAGTTCCATAGAGGTTCGGTCCAAGAGACGTCCCCGGCGTCACTGAGTCTTTTGAGGGTGCATCCCTAGCCTTTGCTCGACCAGGTGCGGGCTGCGAGGTAGCAGCGTGTTAATGCATAGTTGCCGGTGGCTCCCCAGGAACTCGGTCGCCATTCGACTGAATTGAATCCAACCCGGGGTTTTACACAACCTTCTTATTTTGACAGATTTTCTTCACAGCCGTTGAATTATTCAGTAAACCTCGTCCTCTTATTCAGAGGTAACTGTCTTCGCATCTCAGTACCATTTTACCGAGGTTTTTGGACCTTGGTTACTCTCAACCTGGTTTAGCGCGCCTTTTGAGCGGTTTGCTGGGGTGCCACCGCTGATGCATGCGTCACCTTAGTAAAGCCACATGAAAGCTGCATATCTGATGGAGACCGGAGATGAAAGATACTCCAAGGGCACGACAGTCTGCCAGCTCAGAGGTATTACTTCTATCAGAAACCCCCTGATGACGATGCCAAGTAGGAACCAAAACGCAGAAGTGCGAGGCTAATAGTTCAACGAACTGGACTACATTCTTGTTTGTTAAAATGTTGTTCGATAGTTATTGGGCTCGCAAGTTGATTTCTCGCTTCACCGGCCTCGATTCGGAGCCATGACTTCCGTGTTTCTGACAACCTGTTAAGACCTAATGCGGTTCCCCGCTCCAAGTATCAAAATCATTATTGCGTATTTAATCTTTTAGTTGTGGTATGCTTATTCTGAGCTCGGTTTTTTAAATAGTGAATTATGGTGACAAGTTAGCCGGCTGATCTCGTAACGTACGGCAAAACGAATTTCAGGGAGCGATCATTAGAATCAATCTGCTGGTCCTGGTTTCGAAGAAACGAAGATTAATTATGGATGGCAAACATTATGGCTGCCTCAAGAGAGAACAGTTTCCGGGTGGAGGTCCGAAATCTAAAAGCAGATCTATAAAATAGATGATTTCCTGCTTAGTGATAAAACCACAGGAAGAGAGTATGAATAGATGCGATCAATCATTATATATTGCATTTTAAATAAAGAGTCTTGCGAGGACTGTCAACCATCTCGTTAGAAGGCTCGTCTATTGTAACCAGTTCCCAAATATCCTCTAGTTCTCGGTTGCGTCGATCAGATTTCCATTCTACGTGAAGCGCGTAAACTACGTCACAAGTGTCGTCATCTTTCTCGGCCTCCAGGACGCGTTCGACGATCAACGCTGCCCGGTTTTTTCATCTCAGATGAATCTGAGAGACACATGAAGCTACCGTACTCAATATACTCGCATATTACTGGCTGAGCAAGGTTGGTCTGTACAATTCTTTCGAATCCACTGGTGGTATTTGTCAGTGATGTCCTATCTAGCGATTCCTTTTCAACTGTCACTGACAGAGTTGTGAACAGTGCTGTCGAAGAACTTCAAGACGTCAATATAAAATGAACAAACGATTGAAAAACCGTTATTTAATTTCCTCGATATTATTTATCTGTTCGACCCTAAATCAACTCACACGCGCATTTGGCAGGCTCACAAATGCAACAACAGAGTGATGTACATAGCGTTTGTTTACCATTCAGATAGTCTTTATTCCGTCCAAATGGACTGAGTAGACCTTGCTGAGACCGTGAAGGTATGACCTGACACCGTTCGATAGATAGCCTAGTTTCACCGGCAGACAGTGCACCAGCACCTGCCCCGTACTGAGTCTACGAAATCACAAGCGACAGAATAGCCAATCCATGCAGTGAGGGAGAAATCATGTCAGCGGTGTTGAAACCTCAATGCCTGGTCACCCACACCAGCCGGATCAATACGCTGTGTGCGACGACTGAGTACACGGACCAACAGCCTTGTGTTTCACACTGATAAAACGAGATGATTCGCAGACAGGAAATACCTCTCACTAGAGTAAGTAGAACAGCACGGAACCGGACAAGTTGTGTATGGCGAAGAACCGTCTGCCGCGTTGTCTAGTGTGCTCAAAAGTGCCGGGATCACATTTTTATGGTCGAAATTCGCAACTGACCACTTACACTAACAATAATCTTCTCACCAGAGCTTGTGGGCGGCTACAGAAAAATTAGCACTGAAGATGAAGCGAAAGGCAATTCAGTTGACACTCTTAGTGGCAACTCATTCGGACCACTGGCTGTATCACATTCATCGTGATTAGTTCCCCATAGATTTCCACGGAATAAACTAACTATGGGTGTGTGGTTATGCAGTCAGTGTTTAACGTCAGTGCGAAGCGTGGAACCTTTAATCTAGGTGACGTATCGATTGCGTCTGCCAAATCGTTTCACTAGTTTCACACCTTCAATTCTGTTGGCGAGTAGCGTGTGCTACGTCCGACGCTTCCAGTTTTTTTACCTTATTTTATCTACTGACAACCATCCAAGTAGCAAGTTCCAAATTTCGACCACGTGATCCCGGCGTTTTTAGCGCACTGTACTGCTTTCGCAATCGCTGCTTCGGAGGTCATCAGATGACGTGCAACAGGTTTTCTGGTTGGAGTACAAAAATATCTTACCACTGATTGAAGGCACTGAAAGACAACATGATTGCTCACAGAATCAGACTGTATCCCACATCACATTTTATTCCCACTCACACTTATGGATCCACCCCTCCTCACCAATTTTCATACAACTAATGAGCAACGCAGTATTTCACGAGGCGCACATCATTGCCCTTCGCTCTAGGACGGTAATCACATTCGAATAAGACCGTTCACTGAGCAATTGAGTCTGACTTTGGTTTACGTGATCAACTTCCATGAAGATTTAGTGCCTTGCAGGTTGTACTTCGCTGCGGGAAGTTTGATGGCACATTTCTGAATGAAAAAACCCAGCATTTCTCCTTGATCTGAGTAAGCAGTTACGATGAATACCATGAACCCCGTGTTTGACTCTACGCGAATCATGAGTTTCCCTCATGCGGTGTAACGCATTCTCCTGTCACAATTCAGTGAAAGTCCTAAACACAAACAAGTTCTAATGCTTCTTGAAGAAATTTTGATCGGATTTCCGCCTGCTCTAGCACGACTAATCTTCTATGTTCTCTATCCTTTGTAGATGGACTGGAGCTCAAAATACAGTGGTGAACTTATCCAAGTGTTCAAAGCTTGTACCTGTCGGAATCCCGAAAAGCGACCAACAGCAAATCAGCTGTTGGAGATGCCATGGGTACAAAAGGGACTGACCACAAAGCTGAAGCGATCATTACTCATGTAGAAGACACAACGAAATCGGCGATTAATCTCTTATGTCAGAAATGGTCATGTACAAAGATCGTGTAGAAATTCGAACAACTGTCGGCACACAGATCACTTGGAACGCATATCCAATCCGTTGGGGTAGTGCCTTTTGAATCTTTCCACTACGGCTGGATCCACCAGATACGTCCCGTCGAGCTGATTGCCGAGTGTGATCCTGTGCCGAAGAATTTTAAAATTTGCAACGGCATTAGTAATTGTACATATGCGCGTATACTATCTTGGGCAGTTCATTATTTGACATTCATTTCAAATACAACTGTTTTCAATAAATTTTCGTGTCACTAGTGGTACTTTTGCTTAGTGAACTAGCCTCATCTATTTTGCTTTTCACTGTGCATAAGACAGTAGGCTGTGAGAGTTTGAATCAAAATTCAGAATGTCAGTAAACAATTCGGCTCGTGAATGATACCACACAATCGACAGCTTCCTGCAGAATACGCTGTTCGACTCACCAGTTTGGTTGTAAATTATGCGGTCGACCGAACAACTCTAATTTTCTTGTCCCCGGTGAAAGTCGTTCAATTAGTCCGTAAATCTCATCCGGCTTGTGACTGGTCTCGCGTACCTCCGAGACAATGACATCACAATCCAGTCCACGATTCACACTCTGACATTTGGGAAAAATCACCAAAAGGCTTCAGTTAATTCCTTATTGAAATATTCTATTCATTCACTGTTTGCAATTCATTTTATGCGTTTATTATTTTGTTTATTTCCAAATCATTAGTTAACCCTTCGCATCGAGCTAGCTACATAGATAAAGTCCGTTGGTTACACGCGGCAGGAAATTGACTGTATCACGATTCGCAGTGGTATGGGATTCGGTAACATTTTATCAAATAGTGCATGATGTCATATGAAACTGAAGTTTAAAGGGTCATACAACGACCGACGCTGGTCAAACGGTCATCGCCGTGGGATTCGGACCGTGACATGCGAAATTTGATTCATGCCACCGCCAGTCACTTCCCCATTCAGCAGCCCCTAATAGGCCGCTTCCTCCTTCTGGAAATATTGTGCACTGTTTTATAATAAAACTCAAATAGTGTTTATAAAATCAGTTTTCTTTGCTCCCATTAACGGTAAACATTTGATGTCCTTAGCAGTTCAACAACCGGTCAGCTCGCGACTAACGAAAAATGATAACAGAGTGGCGAATTTCTCAAACTTATCCATGATCGGCATATGGACAAATCTTGCCCAATTTGTCAAGAAAACAAGGTCTGTTTTAGATGGACTCATCACTTCACGTGTGGTTGACGTATCAACCGTCGTGACAAATCAAGAGTTGAAAAATCATTCACCGGGTGTAAAATGCTCACGTCCACAATTAGCTGTAGGAGTATGAATAAGCTTTTAGTTTTGACACTGGTCTCGGGTAGCGATTCCTGGTTGAGGATCTTAGAACAAGACTGCCATTCCTTGCGGACACTACGACATGTAGTTCGGAGTATGAAGTGCCACTGTCGGTCTTGTCAATGACTGCATCAGAATGCCATTTACACAGGTCGTCTGATAACGTGACTCTCGACCCGATGGGAAATGAAAAAAACGAGGCACAAAGAGCGATTTCGTCGGACAAGGTCATAGATTGAAACTGAATGAAGAAATTGCCGTGATGGTCGTCTTTTTCCACCCGATATTCTAAATCAACCTGTCGGTTGGTTCAGAGACTAAGGCTAGAGATCAAAATTTCCATGCCTTCGAGTGACTAAAAACGATGGGGTATATATAGTGTTTCCACTGGACAAAGGTACATGTGCTCTACGGGTCTTGACAGTTTTTATCCAAAACTCAGGCATCTGGAGATTCCTACAAGATTATGTCTGTTCTATTGAGCTCGGAAAGAACGTCTATGGTTCAGGACCATCTTGATTTGCAGATGAAATTCGCAGGCGGCGAATTGAGCATCGAGTAGATTCGTTCCATTTCATGATTGTACTTGCGATCGGTCTAGTTTGTCTCCGTAGCGAATCACTACTACTGGTCCAGTAAACTTTAACTCTGACGGGTTTGTTCGAGTGCACTTTTGACTTTGATCGACTGGATTTCCTATCGTGTCTGGCCGTACTGACCATTGATCCAGTGAGGCGGTTATAGTTTTTCAGTTGTCAGTCTCACCGACGAGCTGTCGACTGACCAGTAACTTACGATGAAGATTATACAGTTTGACCCGATTTCGGAACGGACGACAACCTAGGGTCGCTTAACCCACAGGTTTAAGTTCCAGTTTGTCCAATAAGTGATGGTCCATATGGGTCGAATTCCAGTTTTTACTAAAATTGTCAGTAGTCACAAATCAGGTAACCACCACGGATTAGGGGGAGATCAAATGGAGTGTACCCGCGATCGGATGATCAATGGTACCATTATGTACTTCTTTTTGCTGTCACGAACGTTTTCCAAATAGATAAAAAGCGTGCTGAGACGCCCGTACCATCGTGGTGTCTATGGTTTTTAAGCGTTTCTTCACTACTTCAATTCAACTGGTTGCAAAGTGCATTGAACGCGGGAGCCAACTGACGCGTCAAATGGCAACTTAATACCTCATCCACAATTAAATGAGTACCACTTTCGCTGAGCCAAATACTGCAATCGTCATCCGTGTCTTCTAATCTCTAATTCCATGGTAACTCCTCTTCGGTTCTATGACTCTATTCTACGAAACGTGACTCTCCAACCATTTAGATAACATTGTGAAAACAAATGATATGGAACAAGGGTAATAAAATACATCATTTCAGTTCTCACTGCGCCAAAATAGTTAGCCAGGGTTGTGGCATTTTACTGGAAATCTTTTTCCATTCTATGTGAAGCCATTTTCCAACCGACCTGACTATTCGCAGATTTCACCGCTAAACTAATTCTCTCGGGGTATCCCTCACAGCAGCCGTATTCGACCGATATTGACTGTCGTCAGATTTATTGGACAGACTGTGCATGCTTACGCATGGGAAGGGCATACCTCATGGGATCAGAGGCACACTATCGAGGAGAGTCGACCCCAAAAGGACTCCAGTGGACAGTTACATGAAGTCTTAGCAAATCAGGCGATTTGGCCGGGTGGTCGCGGGGTTCAGACACGTATTTTCGTGGTATTAAAGACGTAAACCACCTGACTATCACCGGTGCCGATTTGTTATCTGAAACACTATGCATGTGCACGTTGTTGAAACTCGTACGATATCTTTGTATTTAAATGTGATGAAATTACCTGGAGTTCTGAGTCCAGTCAATTTTTGTCTGACCTCCCCCTCATCTCCTTATTTGTCATTAGAAAAAATTTGCTAGGACCCACGGATGGACATTGTCTCATATCACACTTACCTGCGGTTTTCCCTTCACTCCGACCAAACAGTGTTCTTTTCCGTGATTAAGCCAGTGTCCGGTCCTCCCGGTACGAATGAGGCGTTGAAGTTGATTGGTTTTCACCCAGATAATTTCATCCACACGCTGATAACCCCATAGCCGAAGGCATTCGCGGCCAAGTTCCATGGCTCTGATGTGATTCAACACAGAGGTGAAGCAACAAGCAGATAGAGAAAATTCTGTCAATCCGTGTGGTGGAAGCTAGACACAAACGAGCAAACAAATGTGACCATGCACGTTAGTTACAGTTTTTTTTTATATTCACCAATTTCACCCTTCATTCAAAAGCGATTCCCAATTCGTTTGTTTGGTTTTATCCATACCTGTGCACAAGTGGTATAGTTGAAGAGGATTTGTCACAATATGAGGGAGAACTCGCACGCTTACATTAGACTAGGAGGGGGTTGAGCCGTATACGACTCCAGGAAGTCGGATATGCTCGCGATGAACTGCGTGTTAGTCGAGTTGCACATCCATCACAAGTGGAGACAGCGGCCAACTATCTGCTTTCGTCATCGATGAAAACGAGGAGCGCTTCGCACACAAGAGATGATGGTCTGACAGCGCTGAACGGCAGCGGGTGTTCATGGTGGTGCATCGGTGATGAAACTAACAGAAGTGACTACGTTAGTGGAATGACGACCTCTAAATACCGTTCAGAGCTGTGTATGGAATCTCAACAGCATCAACAAATTTACTTACCTCCCAGTCACCCAAAGGAAAATGTATCCATCGTCCTGGAGACAGGGTATGTCCAAACGTCGCATTTCATCGTCAGACATAGTCCCATAAGGAAGTTCCATATGAATATCCCATGGTGGATCGGCCATTATCACAGCGAACTTACCGAGAATGGACATATTGAGCAAACGAATATCACAGTTGATCCACTGGAAGGAAACAGAAAGTAATAAGAGCAATGTGTGAGACTGGACAGCCGTAGTTCATCCGCCAAAACTGTTCAGTCTAGTTGAGAGTGGTGTTAGCACCTTCAAATGGGGGATAATAACCACTATTTTTGAGGTTTCTTCAGACCGCTAATACTTTGTGTACAGCTCTTTATATACGTTAACTAGCTCTTCGGTTGGATGTCCTACATTATAAAACTCGTCCGGTAGCAATGGTGCTACAAAACGGATATCGTCGGATTCTAAAGTGGAATAGGTGATGTGTTACGACTGTCCCTCGTAACATCCAGGTCGAGTAGCTTCAGTGCCGCGTAGGATATATGCAAGCTACCAATGAGATGAGCGGCATGCCCACCATCCATATAAGTTAGCCGAATATTAGCCTGAAATAATACTGATATACAATTGTGAAATTCATTTGCCAGTGGCCCATGTCCTAATTGGATATTGTGGAGAAAATCAATGAGAAATTTGGAAAAAACTGGACCTGTTGTAAACCCGTCGTTGTGTCGTATGAGGTAGCCGATAGGTCAGGTTCTAAGGCGCGTGAACGAGTCTTAACGGGCTAGTTCAATGACTTCGAACGTCCGTTCATCAGTGGCAACACAGCCTACGACACGTGCTCCTGGAGTATTTTTCGCGACGCACTATCCCATCGCATATTCTTAGCACATGTTTCGTCATTGTCTTATCATTCACAAGGACGCAACTTAGATACTGTTTTCAACAAGGGGAATATGGAACAGTCGGAACGACTGAATTAACTGAGCCCAGGTGAATCGATGATAGCATACCGAATGCTAGATCGCTGAATGAGATTAGTGAAGCGGGGATACCATGTGGAATTATACTGAATGAAGTCATCTTGGTTAACATAACCATTCTCCACGCAAACTAGGATTTGAGAAGAATTAGAGCATCATTAGGAATATGTTGGTACACTTAAGTTTTTCGCTCGGGAGTTAAAAAAAACCACAGACGATAAAAGCATGTATCGTTTGTCATCCGTCCATCATTTAGGTCGAATAATTGACTACTTAGGACCAATTCAGTGGGTAAGAGTGATATTTTTTGTTAGGAAATAATTCACATTTGCCTTACAAACGGAGAGGGTAGTCAGAATATGTTCTCGCTCACTCTAAAACATACGCCTTTAGAACAAACAAGGACTAGCAAAATTTTCTTCCCGTCGACAGGCGATATATTTCACCTACCTGGGGTGGATAAAGTGCAGCCGGTGCCTCAGTTTCGTTTTGGGTGTTTTCCGTCGCTTGTATCTGACCGGTTGTATGCTGCTGTGTTGATGCAGGATGTGTCATTTGCATCGTTCTGCCAGTCTCTTCATCCGCGTAGTCGATTGTATAGTGTACATACTTTGTGAGTAAGCCGGAGTGATAAAATTTTAGAAGAGCACAAATCTCAGTGACAATATCGAAAAAAACAATCACACAAAGAAGGAAAATCCGAGCAGTAAGTAAATTATGAACACCAAACAGAGTGATACGACACGCCTAGAGAGAACACGAAAAAGAATAATGTGAACTAGGAAGTGACTGGACCTATTTGCACGTTTGAAACGGGGGTGAAAACGTAGGACCCCCGATTTCCGATTTCTGGTGTCTTTTTCACTTCATATTGATCCTACATGCGCCGGTTTCAGTGTCATCTTTAACCGCAGATGAGTGAAACAGGCGATCATCTGCCAGACAGTATTGACGAGAGCGTTTCTAACATGCATGAGTTTGGGAACAGACAACATAAATTCGAAATACGAAACCTACTACTCGGATAATGTCTAGTAGGCATATTATTGTTATCAAATGCGGATCAGTGAACGCATGATATGCGCTGATCCATTCGGCCGCTGTTCAGACGGCTCTGAGCCAGTCAGCTGCTTCACAGAAATACAATAGTTATGGAAATATTAAAAAAATTAAATGCTCTAAGTATCAGGGATAAGTAGGACACGTGAAAACAAACTCACTTTACAGGTATCCACGTGAAAACACGTGTTTAAGAAGGAACAGTCACCAAGTGATTCTAGAAGAGAAAACAATATTAATGTTCCACCGATTGGCTGAATTATGTACACTGACGCGTCTTAATGATTTTGAAAAATTGGTGTTGTTCATAGCTCAGGTTGAGGATTTTTATGAGCTGATCGTGTTGAGCATGGCGTTTCGGGTCGCAACGCGCTTCATCTCAAGTTGTGACATTATCTCCTTGACTGGCGATGAAGCGCTTGTGACCTGAACGTCAAGCTCAGAGTGACTATGAGCTAATGAATAAGAAATAGTACTATTCTGAACAAGCATGACTCTCCGCCCATACATGCTCCATACAATTTAAAGGAGATTACAGCTGTAAAACGACTTTGGAGTGCTGAAGTACAGGGAAAGTACCGGGTACGCATACCTGATGAGCAACAACAACCGCAAAACCGGTCGTGTGCTTCTGCGGAAATTTTGTCCTGTCATTCAGATACAGTGCCATACTACTTATACTGAAAACTCCTACTTGGGACCATGCGTCCTCGTTCTGGAGGTTAACCATATTCACCGACGAATTTACCTTCGAAGAATCATCGTGGGATTCTAAAACTGGACTCACAGTCCACGCACGTTCCGTACAATTCAAATGAAATTACAACTGCAAAACAAGAGAACCCTCGAGACTACACAGGAAATCAATCCAGTGTTCCGTTTTTTTGTGGCTCGTTACCGTTACCCCAATGAGTATTCTGACTCCTACGCAGATGCTGAAAAAAGACTAGTAAAAAATAACGTGTATTGGATGCGACTTGACAGTGAATCCACGAAGCTTATGAACTAATAGTTGCAACAATCTTTGAATAGATGAAAAAAATCATCTGACGAATAAGACAATGAGCTCTTAAGTGATGACCCGAGTTACCTCTAAGATCTGAATGACAGCTCAAAGATGTTCTAAATGTTTCGCGAAATCCGGAAAAAAGTTTGGATTGGTCCAATGCTAGACACTGATCCTCAAGTGAAATCTAGCCTTCTAGTCTGGTGGTCAGATATTGGGTGAAGTGTCATTGTGTAGACAACGCATTCTGATACTGGAGTTGACAAACTCCTCGGTTTAAAATGATAAACGGAACAAGTCCCAAAGAGTTGGTATAGATCGGCAATCGTATCGACTTAAAAGAAAAGCGACAGGTCCTCCTGTGAAAACCAGAGAGAAATAAGTCTGGCTAGCATCGCATCTAAACTTCACGTTGATATTGTTCTCCACCGGTTTTCAAACGCTCGCGAACAGTGCTCGTGGGAGAATCAAGCTGGGTTTAGGGCCGATCAAGGTTGTATCGATTACATCTTCACTCTTCTACAAATTCTAGAACATAGGTACACCTTCTTCTTTAATCTTAAAGCGGCCTTCCACTCAGTCGACTCCATAATTCCCTGGCGCTGTCTGTTGTTAACGGGTGTGCCACAGGAATTCATTTCCACCATAAAGTGGCTTTACGTGAATAGCCGAAGCCGAGTTCGAGCTCAAGGTGATCTTTCTTCTGAGTTCAACACAAGAAGTGCCGTACGTCGGAGTTGCCCATTTCTCCTCTTCTGTTTAATTTCATGACTGATATGGTCTTAGAGAACGCACTATTATCAAGTGAGGACAGAGGTACTGAACTTAATCCGGGTGCGAAAGTGTCAGACCTTGAATATGCGAACGACACAGTTCTTCTAAGTGAAAGCTATTCTGGACAGCTTGAACAACCGCGTAGCAATGTTCAGTGAACATTTAACACCTTCAAAGTGCAAGATTCTATTCCAGGAATGGGTTGGTCCAACACCAAAACTTTCAGTGTACGGGGAGTCTATGGACCAAGCAGAGAACTTGTTACCTGGGCAGCTGCATTTCACCCGGAGGTCGGATATCGGATTAAGTGTTTTTGCGCATACAGAAAGCTCGTTTGGCTTTTGCCTACCTCAGTCATCTGCGGCGTCCACGGAGCATCCGTTTATCTTTCAAGGGACGAGGGTATCATGCAGCAGTCAGGCCAGTGCTTCCGTGTGGTTCAGAAATAAGGCACTGCGGATGGAGGATATACGAAGATAGTCGATAAATAAAGAACAATATCTTCGCAGCATTGCTCGAATATGCTGCGAACACATAAGCAATGCCGAGATTCGGTGGACAGTCTTAGGATCACGAACCAAACCATTAGATGAAACACTTGGGCTCATCAATCTAAGATGGTTGGGACATGTGTTACGCATTTATCTTGACAGGAATCCTCGGCGCGCAACGGTAGGAAGATGAGTACGGGTGGCCAGACCATGACACAGGAAAGGTATAAAAAAAACCTAACCAGTGGAACTGGCCATGTAGGGCGTGTTCGACTTCATAGGTGCGATCCAGGAGAGCCTCCCGCTCTACGGTTAGTTACAATGAAGTAAATTGCTAGATGTTTCGATCAGTGCCGCTCCTGTACCCACAAACTTTCTTTATTGAGAACACGTTTTCAGAGACAAACAATTGTTTTTCAATGATTCATTCTCAAGTCTTTACAAATCATATAGGAGATGGTTGTGCTGAAATGGTCAAGGGTCATTCGGATTGGACGTAGTTTGTGGGGGAGACGGGTTGGGTTTAGATCGACGTGTCGATCTGCACGACTTGGAAATGAATATTTATAGTTCACATATTACCCTTGCAACATTTTTGTTCTTTTTCGTTATTTTTGACTAAGGTTGCTGCTAGGAGATAGGATCAAGTGTACCCTGCAGCAGTATGGTCTCCGGTGCGTAACAGATCTTAAAAGAGACCACTAATACACGCAGGACCCCCAACGCATGCAACAATTCGAAGGCGTTGGGCCCCGAAGTAGGAAGCCCTTTGAACTGCTACGCGGGAGGAGGACCAAAATTGATAGAGACCCATTCCTAAAGGAGCTTTGGCTGTAGCGTTTATCCCACAATCTACCTACCTTATTGAGTGCCACACGTAGATGCTCGCGGGAAGAAACTGCAGCGATAGCTGATGACATCATGGCACGTTACAACCGCGCTACACCTGGCGTAAACAGGTCTTCAATCACCGTGGCGCCTGCTTTGCCAACATTTAACGATTTTACTTCAATTTTGTCTAGAAACGACTCAAGCCTGAAACGCCTAACAGTGAGTAGATGCAGGTCACAGGAGCGGTATCAACCACGCTCAACTAGGCGCTATAGTTGTTCACTTCGACGGTGTATCCGCCCTTCAAAAGGAGGGCATTGTAAATCCCATGATCGCTTCGGCGAGGGAGCTAAACGATGCGAGCCACGGTGTAATTTTCCCGGTGCGCATCAGAGAAACTAATCCCCCGGCCCGTGGTAGCGACCGACGAAGCTGGGTACTAGGTCAACAGTTGCTTTTTGAACCTGAGGGATATCATTACAACTACTCTATTCCTTGTAGACACCGGTTCCGAAATGGGTGTTGTCCCCCGACCGAAAGGCGTCAACAGCTCATCACAGGCCCAAATATCACGCGTTGCCAATGACACGACCATCCTAAAGTTTGGCTAGCAGTCAATTACCTTGAACGTAACTTTCGTTGGGTATTCATCATCGCCAACGTTCTGTATTTCATTCCAGACATTGACTTTCTCCATTACTGACTTCTTGGTTAATGCAAAGTGCCGTAGAGTGGTGGTCGTCAGATGTCTCTCGCGGTTACTGGTTCTAATTCTCGGGTGAATCATACCACACCAGTGTACATTCAACCACAGGCCCAGCAAACCTAGGCAGAACTCGCTTCCCCCTACCCGGCCAAGTTTTGACAGTCCGGACACCTCCCAGTAGTGACCACCAATGTCACTCACCATATTGACACGAAGGGAATCCCAATGTTTAACAAGCCACGTCGGTTAGCACTAGAGAAGCTCCGCGTTCCACAGGCCGAATTCGAACACATGCTAGAGCCGGGTATAATACGCCCTTGGACCTCCCCTCTTTCCATGCTTCTTAAATCTAACAGCGACTGGAGACTCCGTGGTGATTGAAGAGCACTTACTAAGGTGACCATCCCGGACGGGCACCCGATTCCCCACAGACAGGTTACTCCGTGTTTAGCCGTATCGAATCAGTTCGTGCGTATAGCCAGGTCAATATTTCTAATGCAGCCGTCAATACGGCTTTTGGGCTATTCGAGTTTCTACGCATGCCGTTTGGACTGAGCAATTTAGCCCAGACCGTGGTTTATAAAATGCCTACGTATATCTAGATGATATTTTGGTGGCCAGTTCTTCAGAGCACGATCACGCTGCACTTGTACGGGTACTCCTTAAACACCTTAGCCAGTATGCTTAACGACCAATATCGCTAAACGCGAATTAGGCAGGTGTGATATCACTTTCATAGAACATTTTACTTCATCCTCCGCCATTCATCCGCCCTGTGCCAGATAAAGTTTCCGCTATTCGCGACTATCCTGAACCCCAGTCTTTCCGCCGGTAGCGTCAACTTACCGACCGAGTGAACCTCTACCGCCGGTTCATTTCCCACTGTGCGGAAATGATGCAACCTCTTATCGACTTGTTGGGCGGAAGCAAGCGGAAGTTTGTTTTCGATACGGTACAAGACGCATTTGCCTAGATCAAGGAAGCCATCGCTAACATAGCACTCCTTACGCACCCAGACCATTTGGCTCCCGTTACGGTAGTGACTGATGCCTCGGACACACTGGTTGAGGCAGTGTAGCAACAGCTCGTAGACGACTCTTGGCAGTCTCCAGCATTCTCCACTAAGCTCCTACAACCCAACGAATCTAGGCAGAACACGCCTGGTTGGGAGTTCCTAGCCATCTACTTGGGCATCCGTCATTTTCGTCATCGATGATCATCACGCGAGAGTCGCCACTTAGACTCTGTCACACAGTTTACTGTGGAAACATGATACTCCTATGGGGTACTTAATTACGTCACCGACATCGTATCACGCGTACGCGAAATAAGTGCCATTAACGCAATGGCTCACATCCAAACCGCGGACACTGATATCGAACAACTTCGGCAAAATGGTTCGTTGGACTTAACGACGGTACCTATCCCAACTTCCAGAATATCATATTCTGCGATGTCACAAAGTCACCTTGAGCTGGTGATTCCGACTGCCCACCTCTATCCTACGTTCCTGACCCCTCATAATCCGGCTCACCTCGGTGTGACTATCTCAGTTAAAGTGATACTCGAGCGTTTTGTTTGGCATAATGTCAAACGAGATGTCCATCAAAGGGCTAGTGCTTGTCTGCAGTGTCAACATGTTAAGAACCAAGACACACTAGGATGGTGTTCGCTGGGTTTCCGGAACCAGAAACACGTTTTCATCGAGTGCACGTCGACCTGGCAGGACCACTGCCACCTTTACTTGGGTACGTCTACATTTTCACGTGTGGACCGTTTCACTCGCTGGCCACAGGCCACTCTCATTCCTCGTCCCACGCCAGAAACCGCGAAAGCTTTTCTCACCGGATGGGTTAGTCAATTCGGTTGCCAACACATTAAGACGATAGCCTACCACCCTCAGGCCAATGATATGACTGAGCGTTTTCACCGGCAGTTAGAGACCACCTTCGCGCAAATGGTATTCCACACTACTATTAGCACTTTTAACTATGCTTAGTACGGATAAGGAAGAAATGCACATAACATAGGTCGTGCTATACAGCAGTACACATCGTCTGTCTGGAAAGTTGGTAGCCCCGTGGCTACACCCAACGCCTTGCGCAGCATACGAGAGTACCCAATGCCAGCCCACCACGCGTACAACTGCCTACAAGCTACTTTCCAGCTGCACTAGAAACCGGTACCCACGTATTCCTCCACGCTGATTGTGTTCGATCACCGCTACAACCGCCATACACTGATCCGTTCCGTATGATAAAACGTAGGACGAAAACGTTTGTCACAGATATCATCGAGCGACACGACACCGTATACACTGACCGCCTCAAACCTGCCGTCGTAGAATACGAGCTGCCCGGCCAACTTACGCATGCTCAAGTCGTTTAGCCACCTGCACCGAGTGATCTACCACCCAGAGCACTCACAATTGCATACAGCCCAAACCCGTAAATTGGTCCACCAAGATCTCTAACCGTAAACGCAACGCGAAGTAGCCACCGTAGTTGCTAAATACGGAATCCCGCCAGTTTCGCTGACTTCGGAACAATTTTTATAACCGATTGCTGGAACTAAGCCGTGAAATTTACCATAGATCTACCAATCAACAGGCCAGAGAAACTACAATCAGCGGTTATAATTCTATTTCCTCCGGCGCCCTCAAGAGCTGTTTGCTTCCAGTTCGCCTTATCCTCTGTCAGACGGATTCACATCCGCTTCCTCGCTGACACCAGCGTACGTTCAGGGAGATAACCACTCACTGGATAACGGGACGAGTGGTCAGCGTAGGGCTGAAGACGACAAATGGACGCCTTTTTGGATGGACCTGACACGACATTTTTCTGGCTCTTGAGGGTACGAGACCCGAGGGTGTTGAAACGATGTTGATCCACCGCTGGACCGACACACATCGGAGCTTCAGAGTGCATACGTCATCAAGCTCTCCCCAGCAGTTATTCGGCGTCACTAACAATACAAGGTGTTCCTGGGCTATCAATGCATCCGGCCTATGGCCACGATCAAACCCCAACTCTGCTAGACTTCTAGGAGAAGGCCCACATACCAATTTTCATCTTCATTCATTCGTTTAACACATCACTATATATGTGGTTTCCGTTTGACCGCTGTTCTTGTGCGCTCCTCATGCACACTCTCGAATACACACTAACTACTCTCTCCAGATTGCCCTCTCGTTCTCATGGGTCGTGGGGAATACTGTTCTGACTAACGTGTTCGTACAGCACCCAGCATTAGAGTAGCGAGCAGGTGGTCTACACATCGTACGAAGGAGCGAAGAACGCGTTTACCAAGGAAACTATGAGGTAAAGTATCACGAACCTACATATTCACATTAGTCTCCTGAATGTGAGAGACTTCAATGAATCGGATTCAGTTGGAACAAAAATTAAGGGTTCACTGATTGCGCCGGTTCTCACTGCTATTTCTCAGCAGCAAACTAACTCGGAAACCGGCATAATCACCAGTATGAAAAAGAAGAAGCAGAACTACGAATAACGGGTGTGAATAAAAGAACGTCACTTTTCACATCTCTCTGTCTATGATTGTACGGATCTCTTGGACCCCACCGGGACAGCCCTGAATGCACAACTGCACTGGTCTGGCTTTTAAACAATTCATTCAATGCTATGAACTGGCTACTCAATAGCGCCATCAGTGTTTGACGAGTGGTACATTATAAATAAGGCGAGTCGACGTCGTCAATCCGAGTATAGGTTAAACCTGCATGTCGTAGTATCGTTTGCCAGACGGTATACTGCAACTGATTGTTCCAGACAAGCCAGGTGAAACAGTGCTGTATACTTTATGGATTCATAATGGTGTGTATGTAGCTTCCACACTACATAATGAATCACTTCATAAAAAAGACAATCCAAAATCTACTAATCAAAGTGATATCATGCTAGTAACGGGAATCAGAAAAGCAATCATACTCTTCACCGGCTTACCGTCTGTGTGTGGATGGATGATTTTTCGGAAGTGGAGTTTGGTACAACGCTCCTGGTTGCCCGTGCGTGCCTTGTATTTGGCGCATTCAATTCGCGTACCTTGGGCACAAAATTGTTGTACTTGGCTTCCTACAGCCAAAAGACCACGCGATGTTGCAAAGAGAGAACAGAGATGAAATTAAACCGCATCAGAATATCAACACATGAAATAAATGAACCTCGATACACACACACACACACGCACGCACGCACGAACACACACACATATATATATATATATATATATATATATATATATATACACATATACATATACATACATACATACATACACAGCTCTCTATCATAATCAATATGCTTGACGTGGAGGACGAAAAAGACAAACTCATTCAAACTTCAGACGCTGATAGTCATTTCGAGTGTCCAGGACAACGGAATACGCCCTACAGCGAAATATACACGAATGTTCAGAGGGAAAAGTGAACAAACCAAGTTGTACCAGAGAAATAAAACGAGACCATTATGAGAATAGAACAAACTCACCTCCTTGGGATCGGAATTTCTCGCTCAGAAATCGTTCCTTGAATGTGAAGCAAAACAATCAAAGAATTAGCAAAAAAACATCGGTGAATGAGAAAGAGCACTTTCTGTGCAGACTTTAATGATTAGTTTAGTCATATCGCATGTGTCCTGTCGTCACCCGACTCGCTAACACCGTACATACCTAAACTACTGGGAACCATATGTGGTTCGTCAATGGGATGCACGATAAAACTGTCCGACATGCTAACCTACCCCTTCGATTTTCACCATGTTGGCACTTATACTTGCTTCAAGAACACCATCTTTTACCAAGTATTGAAGAGTCCCATTCGAAACTAGGATACTGAACTTCACGTGGCCTAGTCGAGTTTTCACAAAGTTGCGTGCAACGGTCAGTATCTTCGAGGACCTCGACACTGTCTTAGTATGCCTTTCACGAGAGGGTACTTATATCTTCGGTAGAAACGACTGCGAGTTCGAAATAAGGCCATGTTTATAAATTTCGCAGCCCCCGATCCACAAACCTGAGGGAGGTATGGTGCTGAAGGCGGCACTGATTTTAACGAACAAGAAAACCACATAACGGATACCGCCGCTCCCAACGAACTCGAGGGGTTACCATATCCTTTTGGCAAACGCTAACTGATTTCAGGGAAGCGAGAACACCAGGATTTCATCAAGAAAAATGCAGTTTAAATGCAACTGATAGGAAGTGAAACAGAGCAATGGATACAGTTCGACGATAATTGAAAGGAAATCACGAAAAACACCAATAAAACGTACGGGATGCCCTAAACACTGCTCACACCAAGGCAAACGCACAACAACTCCTCTAGTCTGAAACACGGAAAGATGAGCGATGTTTTAGTCAGCAAATCAAATGCAGAATCTCAACACTGATTGAGAGTGCATTTTATGTCCATCGTCTGAGTGCACTCCCAATATCATACAGTGTACGAAACTCTGATCCAAAAGTCCATAAACTGGGACATTTACCATTCACATGTAACCAAAAGTTGGCTCCGTGGGATTAAGACCATGGAATAGCCTACGTGCAGTCCCGATCTCAACCCAACGGGGAACCTCTGGGGAGGTCTAGCTCGCCGAAAATATAAATTGTAATCGCCAGGTTGTAAGCCGCCATATTGTTGTTCGCGTAATGTAAGTGTTGGTGCTGTTGATACACTTACTGAGCTTCGGCTCATGGAGTTTTCTTTCCTTGTGCTTTGCAGATCGAACACGCTCAACCCCCGGCGGAAGATCACTGCTATTTGCGTGTTACAAAATATCTCAAGGTGTGGACAACTGAACTGGCGTTCGCATTGAAAAGCGAATTAAATAATGTAGATCATCCAGTCTCGTGTAATGTATGATAAGGTGTGTCGAAGTCCCCAAACGAAATTGCCGTGGCGCGCGAACTCAAGAAGACTAGACTGGACCATATGTATGGGAGTCAGATACAAACGTCGCTGTTAAAATTGATTTCTCGACGAAACTGATGATTCTAGTTTATTATCTGATAAGAGGTGGAATTCTTGAAGCGGATATAAGTGCCTAATGAGGAAAATCAAGGGGTTCGGAAACTTTCGTCTCCAGGTATATTAGATCTTGCGATCACAGTTCAACCCGGCTAGTGTGCTGTAACTTTGTGACTGAGACATGCATCCCCCACTTCACTCCAGTGTAAGAAATTTTGAGATTTCCAGCTGTAGTTATACCGTGACAATTTCTGCGGTGCTTGATCAAGTCTGAATCCCACTACAATAGGTAGGAAAACAAGCGAAAATCGTGTGCAGCAGTAAATTAATTCGTGTATGTTGGTCGAGCAAAATCTACACAACTACGCTCATTCACTTACTGCTCAGTTAGTGGTATCCTCCAAGGAGTATAAGTTAACCACAGCGCAAATATGAGTTGCACAAAGCTAGATTTCAAAAAGATACGATATTTTTCCTGTACACCCGAGCATAAATGCAGTGAAAGGGGCACAAACCATAACCACATGTGCTTATCGCACTACAAATGAAAAACGACGTTACTTACTCCGCAACTTGGAGTGGCGGGGAGCCACGTGAGGCCGAAAGAGTTCAGGCGTGGTAACGAAACGGACAACAACGGTGTACTCACTACTACCAAAGTTAAGTGACCGCGGTTGGGTTCGAACCCTGCACTTTGGAATTAATGATTAGAAACGTATAATAGTTTATCGCCGGAAAGACAACGTGAGCAAATGTTTGTGTGTTTCAACCACGCTCAAATTCCGTTGGAATTCGATAAGAGTCAAGCAAAACCACTGCGTATTATGTGTACATTATATGAAGTCAAGCGCGTCGCCAGCCCTAAACCACTAACCAGAAAGACGGAATAAAATAATTCAACGAGTAAATCCATGAATCAGACACGAGTTTTCTCTTTCATCTATGCTTTCTAGAAGATGGTTGAGGGTCCGCGAGATTTCTCCAAGTATATCCGTCATGCTTGCTACTTTGAGGACGACGAATTCTGTCAAACAGTGAAAGGACTGAAATGCTTTCTTTATACAAGACGCCCGGCTTCTTCACTTTTCAGATGCGATTGCTATTAAGAAACCGAAATCTAACTTGTGCCAGCATTCTAAGCTGTTTCACTAAGGCGAGGCAGAATGACTCTTTGCTCGCGAACAATCTCGTCTTATCACTGTAGAACAAGATATAGGACGCTAATTCTTGCACCCAGCCATCGCAAAAAATGCATCGGCTCAACTGGTCCAGGCGAAAAATCCTTCTGCAGTCGAGGCTAAAGACTACGGGAAAGGATTCATCTCTCAAGCCGTCGATCCACGCTATCGATCGGCTTTCCAGTTGCTTTTGATTCCGTTGTCTCGAGCCTTGGGCTCGGAACTTGACAGGTGCTGACGTGCTGACTGTTAACTGTCTACCAAACATGAGTCAGCCCATAACCTCAGCCAGCAAGAGTTATCTGTCTCCCTGGATTATTCCGATCACTTTTAGCAGCCATGAAAATAACGACAACAACTGTGTTTTGCATATGTCCGTACCCTTAGTATGAGCCACGTGAAGTAACATGAAATCGTTTCATGTACGACTTATGCAACAGCACGCTGTTGTCCTCCGTTCGTATCGGTAAAGTATTATTTTAAACAAAGGTGAGTGGGTGGAACAACTTTTTTTGTTCTTGGCAAGCAGAGAACCGGTGAAGTAGGTGAGTAAGGGTTAAAAAGCTAAACAACCTGGTTAAACAGACAATTTTGTACCAGACCCGGATGGATTTGAGAAGGCCCATGTGAGATGGGTGTTGATGATACTAATTTTGTTGAGGATGATGATGTGCCCACGGCGTAGGCCTCATTTGATATCAGTTACTGAATGAAAAACTCCGAACCACCGCAACAAAATAACCACACAACCGAGTCAGTACACACAGGCGTGGGATATTTACTTTCTTAAGAAAAAAGCCACCGAAGCTAAGCGTAGTTTGCATCTGACGATGGCGTACTCACTTTTGAAGAAGGTGTATTAAGTAGAGCCAGTATTTCTTCTTGTACCCGTTTGCTCTCCTTCTCCCGAGAAGACTGAGCGCCCAGAAGATCTGCTAACTCGGTTTGTAAGGAGGTCGTATCGGACTGGGATTGAGCACCAGGGAAAGTAATCTTTGCTTTTGTATCGGAAATCTGCTCAGCCCGTTCGGGGATTTTAAACTCGCAGATAGAGTGGGGTGCACTATCGGAATCAGTGTCGAGCCGATTACTGGTTACATTGGATGGTGAGGACCTGGCGAGATCGCTCGGTGATTCACGACTTGCTGTTACAAGCTTGACATTATTCACGGCGGCAGTATCATCGGAAGCTTGACTGGTTCTGGGAGGAATTACAGAAGACGCACGAGGATTCAATGCCCGTGGTGTGAAATATTACAAAGACCTCTGTTCGTTGGGTGAAATCAAACATACTTTTGTGAAACTGAATACTGTAACAAAAACTCGCGCACTGTTGCCAAAATTAAGATATGTGACTGAAAAGTTGGGTGCATAAAAGTACGGTTCTAAATGGACCGTCAGTAGTCAGACGGTCATCAGAGCGGACTGATGATGACCCTGGGGTTTCGGATTCGACCGAGAAGATTGGCTGTATAATTGTCTAAATTCATCAGGTATGTGGGTCTTGTGAACGTCAAACTGGAAGACTAGCGTGAAGGACGTTGTCTACCGTTTTTACGTTGGTTTTGTTTTCCCCCTTGTGCAGCTCTCATGTTTGCACTGCACGATGAATAAAACCCAAGTTACGGATCTCAATCCTGTCATTCTAATTCTTTTAAAACCTTTCTGTTTCTCTTGTCTATCACAGTGACAAAATCCAATGGTCAAGGTTTTCACACCATTTCTTTAGTAGCCTGTCATTGGCTATCCAACTCGACCTAGAGCTGGATCACTACTCGCCTTGGCGGACACCATACATCAATTTACCTTAAATAACAGATACAACAAAGTAGGCCGTTTTCTCTAATAAGCATGCGGCAGTGGTCGATTGGTTTAGAGCATTTGCTTACCGCCTCGAAGGTCAGAGGTTCGAACCTCATCATCCTCGGTTACTTTAGTGGTAGACAGCGATCTCCACTGTCGTCCGGCTTGTTAACACGTCTGATCTATTGGGACCTTATGTGGTTCTCCAATCTAAGTCTCGTGGTCCGGTTTCCGGCTATCCCTAGTAGTGCAGTGGGCCTTTGCGGCTATGGGGTATACCTCTTCCGTTGCACTCAAGCGCAAGTACGCAATAAAAAAATATAATACACACGCACGCTGAATGAGCAGGTGAAGATAGTTCGTGTGTGGGCTTGCAGACTAAATCAATAGACTTTCACCAAGATAGCTCATCGACCATACAGGACTGCGCGGAAAAAGAGGACAAAAGTTTACTTACTGAAGAAGAATCGTGGGATGGGGGACCGGATCACCTGTGGGAAGTTAAAACAAACACAAATTCAATACTGAGTGGAAAACTTTGTTTGCATTCAAAAAGAAGAAAACTGAACTGAGCTGCGGGGACAAATGGCAAAATGACCAGTGCTAGAAACTTCCATGGCTGAACTATTCCATATGACAACGACGACGACATCACCCATGTTGGGCGATAAGTCTCAGACCATACAATACGTTTTCTACCGTTGAGCAATTGAGGTAGAGATTATTCTAAACACAATCCCCCATCTAAGTTCAATACATCGACAGAACTTACAGAAACCTGAACCTGTAATCACCCTTGTGGTGGTCAGTTGGGAATAATGGTTAGCCATAATTACCTCGGGATCTGCATTATAGCTGGTAGTGTTCGGAGATTATATCACGAATAACTAGATTCCGACGAACTTTCGATAACCTATGACACTTTTGACATCATCAAGATATCCGACTCCCTTTGAGGAAAGGAGCGTAGCCATGGTGCTTGGTTCCTTTCTCTTCGGTTGCAAGACCTGGTCGTTTTGGGCTGAGGACGCTTGATGGTTGCCTCTATCTGGTAACTGATGTCTTTGAAGCATCGCTTGCGCTTGATAAAAACACTGCGTAAGTACCAATGAGGTCCATCATCTTGTATTGGGTGCTTCACATCCGGTAGCTGGGATGTTTCCAGTATGCCTGCCCTTCATCTTCCCTACCATGCACCATTAGTGCGCTCTGGGTTAGACTGAAAGAAACCAATTGGTGAAAATTCTATGATCCGAAGTAAAAGTACGAAGGATTTAGTGTCGGTGCTGACCCCAGCCGATACATCCCGAATTTCTAACTGAGAACTAAAGGGACGAGAATTGCTGTCACTTCGAGCCAACAGATTATACAGATGCGAATTGAGATCAGTGCCGCGAATTAGGAATGGCAAATTCAGCAAAGTCCCGCGACTCGTTCTCCATTTTTAAAAACATTAAAACCCTTAAAAAACTATAAAAAGTAGGTGATGAAGGTCGAAAGGGAACAACTTTTCAGTGTTTTATGTACATCCGCATTAGGCCATATTTTGCTCTTTTTTTCTTGTCGCCAATGGTTAGGCCACCATCTATGAGCATAAACTCGGACGCGATTTCACTGAACAAAGTTGCAATCTCAACGAAGATCCTCCTCTGTATGAACTAAAGGCACCATTATTATTGTTATAGTATTAAAGTGACTTGAGCATGGTCGAAAAATAAAATGAAGAAAATTTCCACACACCAAAATGGGAAAGTAGTTCAGACAAAGCAACATCCATGTGTGTTAAAACAAGAACGAAAAACGGAACTACAGAATTTCTGTACACCGATAACCTTGACCATAAAGCGGATCAACAGGTGAGATCGGCTAAGAAAAAGGTCGCAACGCAAAGGGTCTGAACAATCAACGATGATCTTTTATGCACATACAACGGATGATGTTATATACTTATCACATAAATTTGATATAAGGTCTTTCGGGGTATACGAGAAATACGACTAATGATGTACAAACCTCTTCAGAGAGTAATGTAGTCCTGAACGGACGGTCAACTGACACTATGCACACACTTGCGTGCGCACACATGACAGTGTTCGCACAATCCGGTTATTCACCAAGTTGTAATCGAAAGTGCTCTTGGTTATGCAGACGCAGGGACCTGCAGAACACAATCAGTATTGCAACAGCATTCTGCTGCATCATCCTCGAGATTTTCCAGGAAACAGCGTCCAAGTTGAGCTCAATCTGCGGCGAACAATCGTCACTGTCCACCATATTGTAACAAAGAAAGGAGGGGTGATGCACGCCTTTACTTGACCAGCGAGACAAATCAAGTCTGTAAAACATGTACAGCCGTTTACACAGTTCCTTTTCCAAACGGCGTTGTGGTAACATCGATCCTCCGGCTGCCTGAGTACTTAGGCTCCGTTCTGACCAGGCGCCTGCCGCCAACAGGTTGACTCTTTTGCCCGCCATCACCGTTCGGTTGGTAGGACTGATCCGGTTGATGGCCTAATCGGCAGCCCCTCACGTTGGCTACCTCGTTGGTTGCCTGAAATTCCTCTGTGTTCTATCTACAAGTCCGGATGCCTCTTTTTGTTTGTTGCAGAATGCTTTCGATATCTTCAGTCTTCTTTGGGCTGTGGCTTTCAATTGGTTGGCTCAATCAATTTGACACTAGCCTAGTTCTGTTGCCACGGCATTCCCCACTGTAATAGGACACAACTGTCTCAAAAAAGGAAGAAGCCCAGCCGAAGAAATAGTCCCTCACATTGGTCGAGTTAACAAAGAATGCGAATGCTTTAAACTTAACGAATTCCCAGACGATCAATTCAAATCACTGATTTTTGTTCTTGACTTGACGTGTCCGGATGATGCATGACGCTGCTGGCAAAGCTGGAATTTTCGGAGAAACAGTCCACGCAAGACCTAAATGCTGATTATATCAGACCCACGAATTCAGAACGGGTTTCCACAATGGTCCAGCATACAGCACCTTCTTCTGATAATGCTACTGTACAGAAAATAACTCGAAACACAATCTCACAACGACATTATTCCAACGCAAGCCTTCTGCTTGTTGGAACTAGAAGGGAATGGTACTTTGCGGTTTTGTCGTTATAGAACACACTTATGTCAGGAATGTGGACGTATGAAACACAGAGAAGGATTTTGTGGGCGCTCACAAAACAGAAGACTTGTGAAAAACCCCAGTGTACTTCGTTCCACCAAACACCAGTTGAATGTCACATTCACAGCCATGAGGCCCTTCAATCAGCCAAATGCGGGAATATGTAACACTAGCTGTGAGTGGTCATTCAATAACCCATTAACTAGACACGGCATCAGATATAACAATCATTTTAACGCTCAACTTAGATTGCCCTAGGCGAGTATCGTGTTGGTTGAAATGCCATACAATATACGTGTAAGACAGTAGTTTGAAATCATGCTTACTGGCCTAATGTTGACAAGCAGATTAAAGTGTACGTTGAACGTTGCGAAAAATGTTGTATTGCAGCTGGGGCACCAATCAGGGTTCCACTACACTCTCCGTCATTACCTTCAGGCTCATAGAAACAGGTTCAATTCGACTTTGTGGGTCCAGTGAATCAGCAGTATCTCATTGTAGTAGTTGGTGCCTACTCAAAGTGGCCTGAAAAATGTCCTACAAAAGCTCTCTCTTATTCAAGCACCATTGTCATCTTTGGACGACTTTCGCTTAATATAGGATCCTCGAAACCCTAGTTACGGATGACGGGACCCAATTCTTCTCCAGTGAGTTTACTATCTTCAGCCAATCTATGGTCATTGAGCATGCACGTAGTCCCGTTTACCTCCCTCAATCAAACGGTTAAGCGGACCGTTTTGTAGACACACTGAAACGGAATTTCAAAAACTTGCATTGTGGAAGAAGCATACTAAAAATATATGACGAATTTCCGATGATATATGGCTCAACTCCTAATACATCAGTCCCAAACAATGTCCCACCAGCAAAAGCCCTCCTAGAAGACCCACGCGAATAAATTTAGATGCCATGCATCCCACAGTCATACCAACTTATCTTACTGCGGCTGGCTGCTTGCAGAGGATAATACAGCTTCATGATCACGAAGTTTCATGGGTGTTTGGTACAATGGAGGTCCCCAGTGTCACTCGGTTTTTTTCGAGGGCGTATGTCTATCCTTTGCACAGCCAAGTGCGGGCCGCAAGGCAGCAACTAACCCCTTTGAAACGATCAAATTGAAATGCACTTCAACAGATATCACGGTGAAAGATCACAGTTTCAGCGAAAAGAATCGCGCTTATTCTCTCGATTTCCGTCACTCTCAGCGCAACTGATGTCAGTAGTAATTGTGAGCCGACTGGGGAATGTGATAAATGGTGTTCGGCTAGACAGTGTTATAGCCAAACGGCATGCCGACCACATCAGGAAAGGTTACAACACAGCAGCGGTAGATGAGAAGAACGAGGTAGAACTTCTACTACATGCCATATTGGATACCTCTACTTTGACAGTGGCAGAAAAAGAAGCAGCATCACCGGAGCCACCAAGTTCTAACATTTTTGACGAGCGGAGACACTCAGTGCGCATTCGTACTCCCATTTAAAGACTTCCCATCAATCCCGACAAGAAGTCGAACGAGCCAAGTTTCATTCGCGGGGGAGGGTCCCTACAGTATTTCTGAACGCTCTGTACTGTCCGGTTATCATTCATTTTTGTACGAATTCTTTTTTATCAATCTCTTCTGTTAGATGTGCCCGTAGATCGCTCTCGTGTTCACTCACAAAACGACCCACTCAGTTGTTCTGTCTCCTAAGAGTACAGAATCATAGAAAATATACACAGATGTACGAACAGACTGTGGAGCACTAAACTGTCATAGCTTAACAATTTAAATTTACTGAAGATAGGAGCAACCACGCAGTGTTTTGTCATTTAAGTCAGTCTCTTTATTTGATCACTCACGGTCTGGATAGATTATCAGATTTGATAGGGTAAGTTCAAGCTGGCCGATCGCATTCACTTCTTTAACCCCGTGCCTATACGGAATGAGATCGCGTGCAAATACAGTTTTGGTGGTTTGATAACCTAGTTCGGTGCTTTGTCTCAACCATGAAGTAGCTGGAGAAATCGAATATCTATCATCGATAGGCTACAAAGGAAAATAACCACACAATAAATTTCTTGGAGCCGTAGCAAGCCGACCCGGTGTACTGTGATAGCCCGCATTCAAGAGAGTATACTCGTCTTGGCCGCGAACAGCGTTCGAGGTTGTCCGGCTTTTATCCCAGTTATTTTGGTTACAAGTCACATCCTGAGGAGGAACGGAGAAGTGCGGTCTGTAAATACATATGTAAACCATCAGAGGTAGGTAGATTCCATCCTATTTTACGATGCATTTTTATGTAATGAGTCGAAAAAGAGTATATCAAACAATACTGATAATTATTACCCTGGTTGGAATCTTTAAGTGGAAGTTGAGCAGTTTCCTTTGCTCGATTTGTGTCCACAGTGGCCGTGGACACCGTGCAGCCTGGTAATGTTGACAAAATTGGGGATGGCTTAGTAACCTTTTTTAAGGGAATATTTGGCCACAGTTTCAAAGTGCCCGTCATGGTCATGCCGGCGAGAAGATTTTGACGTTGTTTGCGCTTCGCGGCCAGACGTTCGAGCATTGAATCTTGCTTGGCCTTTGCTTCTTTCAGCTCATCCAGAGGAGAGTGTTTCATTGTGAACAAATTTCAATATTTTGAGATGGTGCCTTTATAAAGCGAATATGTGAAACAAGATTGTTATAACAATTTACAGTAACAACGTTCTGAGGGGAACAACAATGATTTTCAGTTGGACCTGATGCCTGGTACATGGTGGCATGATAAGTGATAAGCATGTGATAGCGACGTCAGAAAACGGTATACGACAGTAGAGCTAAAAAAAGATCTCATTGGTATTGAACGGGGAAAATCGCTTTGCTATCATTTTCTGTTGAACCAGCAAGATTTTCGCCGCAACTAATTTCAACGAGCTTACAGGGCTATTCATAAAACTGAAAATTATGAAATTTCGAAGTCTGACCTCGACGATCGTGCATCAACGAAAGCACAACTGTCCATTGAATTCGCATTATTATTCTGCACGGGGCCCGGATTTCAGACAGGGTACCAACACCATAAATACACCACGAAGTCACATAAAGGGGAACGCGAACAACGTCCGCGAAATAATTGGAATAATTTGATGCCCCAGTTCAAAGTAGGAGGATGATTGACGGAACCACAGCACGTTTTGGGACGCTTGGTAAATGAGGTGTGCAGATAATTTATGCACTTTGAGCCTTCCAAATGTAAAGTGCGCTTACGACAGTGGTAGGAGCCTGAGTCTGCATTCACCCCTTGTGGTGATGAGCTGGTTATTTGACAACTTTACCTTGGGAACTTTATCCCGGCTGGAAGTGGTGTTGGGGAAGAGATCATATAGCGAATACTGAGAGCCAGAGCGACACCTGTGGCGCGGCCGTGACATTCGGTTCTCCCTTAAGGAGCCGATGTACACCGCTGCGGTTGGCAGTGTCTTATTCTACGGTTGTGAGACCTGATGACTTCATGTTGAGGATACTCGGAAACTTTGTGTTCGACAACCGATATCTCTGGAGAATTGCTCGCGTCCGGTGGGAACCTCGACTGAGCAATCACCAAGTTCGTCATCATGTGTTAGATACTTATAATCGTTCTCTGACCAAGATAATCTTTCTACACCCTCTCCAATGGCTCGAGCATGTTTTGTGTATGCTCGCCCATCGTCTAACTTCCCCCAATCTATTCGTACGTGTTACACAAGACTGGAGGAAATGATGAGACAGTCACGTAGTAACTTGGCTTGGAATTATGAAAAAGCTAGCATCTTCATTGGCTTCGGTTGGTGCTTCCCGCGTTCCTGAGTAGGGCCCAAAAGATGAGAATTGGTGATGGTTAGATAAGCTGACGATCATGGCTCAGAGTAGAAGTTAGGGACCCGAAGAATGCATGACATGCATGTTGGATTTCCGTTCCACACAAGCATAAAAAACATCAAAGAGTTTGAGGTGAAGAAATGTATTCATTCTCTTTACTAAACGCCTTCATCCAATTCGATGCACTGTATCCCCTCCGTTACTGTTGTTGTGTGACCGTTAATGTTGTCGAGTTGGTATCAAGCTTGATACGTATATATGAACATATAATCTTTGTGGACTTTGGAACAGTCGTTGACAAAGAACCGCAGGACCGTCTACTAAAGAAACTCAAGGTCCCCAGTATTTTGAGCCCGTTGATTCACCGGGTCGAGGATTCACTTAAAGGCAGGATCTTCGAAATACGAATTGCACGATCAATGGTTACCAATGGTGTGACGCAATGGTCATTTATAAGCACACTACTTTTCTTTGCTCACATAAATGATCTAGCGGCAATCTAACAACCACCGTGTCTCATTTATGCGGTCGGACTTAAGATCTGGCGTGTAATCATATCAAATTCAGATGAACTTGCTCTTCAGAAGGACGCCAAGGCCCTTGAACGGTATCCTGATCTATAGTTTCTAGCAATAACAAACGAAAATTGTGCGCTCATGCGTGTGGAGAAACCATCGAGTAATGTGAAACGTTCTGTGGGTAAAATATTCTATTCACCAATCTATTTGTGAAAACGACTTAACTATTATTATGGCTTCTTCGCCGAAAACCAGAACTGACGTAAACAAACTCTGTCCACCCGCTTGGCCGGCCAGTTGGTCAACTCCAACTCGATGATTTTAAAGTGTTGTACGCCTCCCACGAATGATCTCGACTGAAATATGGCGGATGGTGGGTGTGGAAGTGGCAAGACTTGAAAAATAGAGGCGGGGTGCAACAAGTCTTGTTGGTGGATTACGTGGCATCATTTACGAAGGCCATTTTCAGGTTACCGGGTTATTTCCGGTGGCATACCGGAAATTCCGAATTGATCTACCCTTCAACAGACGTACCAACTGCGACGAATTTGGGCCGGAATCACTTACAGAACTCTCTTTTCGTGAGCACGACCGCACACAGGATCATCCACTTACAGAAAAGTATTAGCCAGTAGGCCAACGTTTCGTTTGCCGCTATATTGAAGAGTGGCTAATCTGTAGAACGCGCTGCCTACCGAAGTGGTGGACGAGCCTAACGATCAAGTGATCAAGCGATTAACTGACGTTCTTCTGAAGAGGTGGTGGCTGCTGAATCGCGCTTGCGTCCATGTCGCTGAACTGTGGTGACGAGGATTATAGGGGAAAAATTCCCTGTCTCTATAAGAAAGAACGGTGGATTGTCGCACTGAATCTAACTTCCAACATTGAATCACCAACAACCCCCGCAAAAACTTGCATTTAACTACAGAATTCGGATCACCTAAACTCTCCTAAAATGTAACAAACTAGAGGAGTCGTTCTAGACCGTTGTCGACTGTCCGAGGGAAGCAAGACGTTATACACAGTTCCCACATTATGCGATTTCCTTATTCGATCGAAGTTAGGTCAGGTTACAGGATTTGTGGATTTGGCCCCTTTGGAAAGTTCAGGTTCTCGCATAAACAAACTTCAGATGAACCCCGCTGCGCTGCAACAATGAGTACTTAGGTCAGGTCAGGTCACAGCACCTGCGGTTTTAGCCTGGGAGTTGTCTTCTTTCTTAATCTAGTGGGCTTTGTGGTGAATCTCTTCGAGTTTCGAAATTTTGTAATCCGATTTTGTGCTACGTCGGTACTGCAAACACCTGTGGAGGATCAGGGGTGTCGACCAGGTTCGCTATAGGGAGAAGTGGCAGTCCCATGGGTCCCTGAGTCCACTATCCCCTCACCGCTCACTCTCACTCTCGCTCAAGCTCATCCGGAAAAAGTAACCAGGTAGGAGCGAAAACCTGTGTGCAAAGTATGGTAATAATAACGAGGGGAAAAAGAGTGACACGAGATGAATGAAAGTGAGGATCAGCTGAAACGGTATTATAGTGGAATAGCTTAGTATACATTTTTGGCTGCATTGTAGAGGAGACAAGAATATACAAGTGGAAGGGAAGATAAATATGCGAACGTAGCTTGTTTGAACTAAGATCATTCGGGAAATGGGGAAGCCAAATTTTCGTCTTATCGAAACTTGAACTGCACCACGGTGGTTGCCTCTACCTCGATCTCTGGTAGATGATTCCAATCGTTCACAACCCTAAAATCAAGTGAGTTCACTTTCACTTTTCGGTAAACACGTGGCTTCAAGAGTTTATACATGTACCCTCGGAGTACATTTTGGTTAAGGTGTGGTATTGGCTGACTCGGTACTGACAAGCCCTTCCGTTTCCTGAGAGCTTCGAGTAGGCCTTCTTTCTTCCGTCTACCTAACGCGAAGAGACTCAGATGGTTTAATCTTTTATAGAGCACAGGCTTGACACCGATTATGAGTCTGGTGAACCTTCGTTACTTTTTTTTCAGGGCGGTCTTATCACGAACGTGCGTCGATACCCAGATCTGGACGCAGTGTTCCACGTGGGGCTTCGCGACAGATTTGCATAGTGGCACCGATACCTCCCACATCCCTGGATCTGATCGTGCGTGTGAGTTGATACAACGTTCGGGGTGCTTCAGCTGAAGCAAACGAAGCACTGATCAGAGGGTTTTGCAGTCTCTAATGTATACCCCGAGGTGGTTCGTCACCTGACCCACGGTTTCTACTGAGTCAGGATCCGCGAGCTTAGCTGTCGATGGGTGATCCTGATTCGGGCCAATTACTAGTTTTTTGCGGTTTCCCTCCCGTTCCTTCTGGCCGTCCATTGCGGGATGGGAAGCAGATCTCCATTTATATCCACGTCAGAGGGATTTCCTACCAGTTGGACGATGCCGGAAGGTAGCAACCGAACCCAGAGCACAGAAGTGTAAGGTTAATGGTTGAATAAACTGTAGCTTAAACTAGTTTTGAGTAATCGGCACAGTGGTGAAATTGAAACTGCTTTGTACATATGTTCTTGACCGTTGCTGATTCTCGTACACACCGATGGTTAGTAATTCCGAATGCCTCAGTATGGTCGAGGGTGGGTGTTTCAGGCTACGAGATGGCTACTAGCCATCCGGGCCGCGTCAGTGCGCCGTTCCACATCATCTGCGGCTCGTCCGTTTGATAGGATAGTGAAGCCAACACACTTAAGATCTGAGACAATTCCTGTTGATTAGCCATTCGGTTGTATGGCTTGGTTTGCATGGCTAATGGGTATTACGAACCAACTGGTTTTTCTGGTATTGATCTTAAGACTAATCTCAGAAGTATATTTAACAACCCACTGAAGTGCCAGTTGCACGGTCGTTAGGTCCTCTCCGAGGACCACTACGTCGTCTGCAAACTCAAGGTCCGTGATACTGCAGTATGTGGAACTTTGGACGCCCTGACAAACGTCGATTGCGCGTAGCACTACCCATCCAAAGCAAAGTTGAACAGCAATGGAGATAACCGGCACCCTTGTCATACTCCTGACTTCAGTTTGGAAGGACAAGACTCTTCGCCGTAAACTCGAACACGTGATTTTCTTCCGGCATAATATGATTTTATCAGGTTGACCAGCTTGGATGGGACGATGTCTGCAAACATTAACTTCTACAATGACTCACGATTTCTTGAGTAACAGGTAGCGCCAAAGTCTACGAAGCATGCAGCAGTAGGGCGTTGAAATTTGTAACGGTGTTCCAGAATCGTCCGGAGGATGAATATTTTGTCGATGCATCCAATGTCTGGACGGAAACCTTCCTGATTGGGCCGATTACGCGCATGTCTTGATTCACCGAGGCGATTCGGCATGAGATGGGCGAACGCTTTCGCAACCGAGTCTAGCAGACTGATACCACGGTAGTTTTCATATACAGTTGTCACCTTTTCGGGAAATGGGAGCCGGACCGAAGTGTTCAAATCAGGTGGGCCTTTTCCAGCTTCCCAAATCAAGCAGAATAAGATACGAAGTGGATCGGTGACCACTGGAAGGCACGTCTTGTAGATTTCCGCCGAGATTGCATCTTCATCGGGAGAGCTACCAGATTTTAAACGAATTGTCGCATTTGCTGTCCTCTGATGACAGAGGATTGCACTTGATGCTTTATGGGGGAGCTGAAGTTGAATCGATATCTATTGGTTTATCTAATGGGCGATTGAGGAGCTGGCTGAAATGTTCTGCTCATCTACTTATCTTACCATCCATTTCAAGGATGGGTACACCAGCGGAATCGTGCAAGACAGGTTAGATCTACTGTCTTTTACCCGACACCGATCCTGAGGCGAAGGAGGTTTGCCGAGTGACAAACACTGGCTGCAGTCCTCACCTCATTTGCAATTTTGTACCACTAACTGCGTCGATATTTTTTTGTGGAGCGGGTTGCCTCGAGTCTGAGGGGTTGGTATTCAGGACGGCCAGATGAACGAGCATCTTTAGCCCAGATGAAGAGATGGACAGCATCCTCAGATATTCGGTCTTTGTGGCAGTACTTGGTGAATCCTGATTAGCCTATTGTGCCTTGATGTACTACGACTTTCAGTTTAGCCCACAGCAAGTCCACCGAGTCCGTCATGTGGTGTGAGGTGGATGCATCGGTTGACAACCGCAGTTCAATCTCTTCTGTTAGGACTTCCGTTTTCTCCCGGGACTTTAGCAGTTCCAAGTTGAGACGCTTCGGGGGAGTTGTCTTCATTCGGGTCGTTAGGCGAAGGCAAAGCTTCGCTCGTACTAGCACTAAGGTACGATCTGCAGTCTTTTACTGACGAAATCCATCGCGACGAGGGCTACCACGTAGTCAATTTGGTGAGCTATTCTATCATCATTGGAATATTGTGATAAGATGCCTACGAGAGTGCCGGAATCGTGTGTTGGTTATGCATAACCGGTTAAAATGGGAGAAATTGATTAGCCTATCACCGCTTCACAGTGCTGGCCCAGGCCGAACTTCCAGAGGATGTGGTGTATCAAGACATCTCGCGCACCTGTCCGGACACTCTAATCACCCACTACGATAAGTAAATCCCTTTTGAGAATGCGATTCACCACTGTTTGAAGACTGCCATAGGATTTGTCCTTCGCACTAGTACCGGATTATAGGGTTGGTGTGTAGATTGTAACCACAGTAATGTTGACTAGTTGGATTACGAAACGAGCACCTGCGATTCTTATTAATATCGGTTTCCAAGAAAGCATAGTGGAATTGGCGCAATGACTTAGGCCTACCGCTGCTCCTTAAAGGTCCGGCATTTCTGAGCCACTGTGATTAAGCCAATAATGGCCATCTGCTCCGGGAACCCTGATGTTACGAGAGCCGGTACCGCCTAATCCGACTTCGATTAAACAGGTAATATCCACGTGATAGTCGTGTAGTGTGTACATAGTAATTGTCTGTCTTCCAATGTCCGTTAGTTCCCACGTCTGTCGGGGGTGAAGGGGTCCAGTTTGCATCCAGGACACCCCAGCCACTGGAGGAGCAAAGGCCTGTCGCCTCCTGGGAACGCATGGAAAATAAAGCGTGTAGGAGATATAACCATGCAGTTACGTAGGTGTCTGGCACAAAGAATGTCTCTAGTGTCACCCGGCTACTTTTTCGAGGGCTCACCTCTAGCCATCAGGACGAGACTGCGCCTTGATGTGGTGTGATGGTTTGCGTCCCTCTGTGACCCAAAGAGCTACACAGGATGATTTCTTTAAGCCGGAGATGCAATCGAGCCCGGAAGGTCAATGGGTAGAGGCCAGACAAAGTTCAGTCTCCTGGTCCTCCAGGTTGGGGGTCGATTTGAGCTGGCAACTCGGTCGGTAAAATCACTGTAAGAATAATTGATCCAAGTAAATGGGCTTCCACTAAGCCATCCCGCTGCCATGCGGATAGATTCTTGTTAGAACTAAAGGCTTTGGATGAGGACCCTAATCGCTCTCCTGCTTTGTGGCTGGATACCCTAGCAGTACCCGTTCAACATCTCCCATGAACTGCACGAATACAAAGAATTCCATACTGTATCGGTCGTCGCGCAGGTTAATCAGTAACGCGCTGCCCACTGCATCGAACAGGGTGGGTAGCGATAAGTGAGCTACTGCTCAGAGTTCCCTCTCTTTTACTCAACCTTTGTCTTCTGTCCCCAACGACTTTACTTTGCCCCTTCTATGCATCCATAATGCTCCCACTGACAACACGGCCGATACTCCCAGCGGTTCATTGTCATATATTGTCGTAGGTAATCTACAATCGCATAACTCACATTTTCTCAAGCCTCGTCGGCCTCTGAATCTCGACTCCTTTACCGTGCGTGCTCTCATGAAGGCCGATCATCAGGCGTGCTTAGCCCCCACAATAGATTCCCTAAAGATTGATGTCTGCTGCTTAAGTGAAACGCGTATCCAGGATTCGAACAGTGTAATTCAACAAACTGCTCCTGGTATCTTATCGAGTTATTTTCTGCACAATTCAGGAGACGATGTAGCTCGAGCTGTGGGTTAATGTGGTGTAAGAATAGTCTTGAGTGACGAAGCCGAAGCTGCTCTTTTAGATTAGATCCCGAATAATAGTCGTTTATGTGCTGTGAGACTCCAGGAGTCAGTTGGCGTTCGAAAGGACAGTTGTGTTAAACGCGATTTATTTGTGATCTCGGCATATGCCCCAACGGACTGCAGCTCAGACGCGCAGGAAGATGAATTCTACGATAAACTCGCCACTCTCGTTCGCAGGAGCAAAGGTTTCTACATTGAAGTGCTAGCTGGTGACTTCAATGCACAAGTCGGAAAACTGAGTGCATCAGAAACATGTTTAGGTGGGTATTGTGCTTTACCCACTGAGCGTACAGAAAACGGGGATAGGCTTCTCCAGTTTTGTGCAGACAGTCGGTTATACAAGTCTAGCACCGATTTCCGACACAGCTCGCGTCGCACGGCAACACAGTGCTCTAACTCTACAGGCACTTTGAGTCAGATTGAGCACTTCGCAGTAGGCTACCGGCGATGCAGTTCTGCTCAGAACTGTGGATCTTACTGGTTCACGTACATACGTTCGGATCATGTATTAGTTTTATTGCGAGCATCTCTTCAGCTCCAAGGTCATCATCGCAAACCGCAAACCCGGGTAGCCGTGCAACGTGTGTGATCCAGAAGTACGCACTCGTTATGAGCAGAGGTTAGCACATGAGCTAGGATCTACAACGAACAGTAATGTGGATGAGCATTTGGCCCATATCAAACAGGCGATGCATGTGGCAGCAGATTTTGCTTGTGATCACGGACCCGATATCCATCAAAGACATTGGGTTTCTCAAGAATCGATGAGTCTAGAGAAACAAGACCGTCAGCTCTCGAACTGGAGAAAGATGAATAAGATACGAAAACATCTACAAAGGCAAGCCACAAAAACCTCACAAGGGATCGCGAAAATGGATGGGTCAAGCAACCGAAAAAATGAAAATAGCAGCTGCTTCAGGTAACAGTCAAAGACTGTTCAAACTTATTCGCAACACCGGTGGACGGCGAACCCCTGTCAGTGAAACGATATCCGATAGAAACGAAGAGTCTTCATAGCAAACAGCAAAGGTTTGACCGTTGGGTCGAATACTTCAAGGAGCAGTTGAACTGACCATGCGCTAACGTAGTTACTCCGACGTCAACAACTGTGATTACTTGCGGAGTATTACTTGAGCCCCCATCGGAAGTGGAAGTGGAGTCGATCACCCGATTCCTAAGACGTGGAAGAGCGGCCAGTCCCGACGAACTTCCCCCAGTTCTTCTCAAAATGGGTGGAGTTGTCTTGATAAAATGACTAAACACTTTGCTTTGTGACATTTGGAACGAGGAGCGTATTCCGTTGATAAAAGGCGAGTCATTGGTTACATCCATCTTCAACGAGGACATACGAAATGACTAGTAATCATCGTGGGATCCGTTTAATTTCGATAGTCACCAAGGTACTAACATCGATTCTGCTGCGCCGTCCTAATAAGGTTTGATATTCCTAAGGCAGCCTGGCTAATCTTCAGCTGATGCGATGTGATTGCTGACCAACCACAAACCTAATTTCTGATGTTGATCTACCCTCTGGGTTTGTAGTGTTCCGTTAGTTGGAAAGGGTTGATTCGTAGAGCCACCGAAGGACATACTGACACATTTATCATCATTCATCGGTATGACCCAGTCCACCGACCAACGCTTGATTGCATCCACCGCGGATTACAGTTTTGTACTTGAAGAGTCCTAGATGGTCACATCGTCCGCATATATGATGATCTTGAACTTCACAGTTTCTTGGAGATCGTTGATGTGGATCAGGAGCAGTAACGGACCCACCAGGGAGCCCTGAGGATCTCCTATAGTGACTGGGGTTAGGAGGAATACGATGCGCTTGCATGTACAGTGAAAGTGCGCTCAAACAGAAAGCCTTTAAGCATGCAAAACAGATTACTAATAATACCATGCACTTCCAGCTTGTGAAGCATAGGAGTTTGTAGCATTGTCAAAGGATTTCGCATAATCTGTGTAAATGGCGTGGGCGGTTTTACCCTGGTCATAGGCCTGCGTCAAGCTATCCACAACAGTTAGCGTGTTGGTGATACATGATCTGTCCGGCAGAAATCCGTGTCAGAAGGGGGAAATCAAGTTATTCGTGTACAAGTGGCGTAACAGCGCCTTCGATAGTGCGCCTAAAGTTGTTGCTAGGGATACTAGTTAAACTTATCGGCCTGTAGCTAAATCGGAAGTGTCGATCGCCCTTTTTGAAGATAGACATGATTGTGGCTTCCTTCCGTGAGCTCGAGAGAGTATCGCAGTCTAGGCAACGTTGGAATAGTATGAAGTATGGAGGAGCTAGAATACCCGCGCATTCTTTTAGTATTCTTGGGTGTATATCTTTCATTGACCTACGGATTGACATGTTTGAGCTGTAGTTCAAAGTCCTGGGCCGGAAAAATAGATGCTGTTCAGGTTTCGTTCTACGATTGCTGGAGGAACAGTAGGATGGATTAACGTTGACGTATGGTCGAAAATAGAGCGAAAGCGCTTCGCGAGCTTCTCGGTCACACGCGCAGAAGATTTGGTATTCCGTACTTGACGAATACGCCTAAAAAAGGATGGGTTTGTGGGAGCGGGGTTGTGCGAGGAGACCCGCTTGCACTTCTTTGAAGTGTTCTCCGGTTTTTTGACTTACATTCGTTTCAAATCCGTTTGAATTTGTCCGCATCTGTTGTCAATTGAGTACACTTCAATATGGCGAACAGACGTAAGATGGGACGTGGTACTTTGCACTTAGTTTTGTTTCTTTTCTATACCATCGGCACCAAGCAAGTATCTACGTTGGAGGGGCTTTGTTCGGCTAGTTGGTTGAGTGAGTTTGCGCTGGTTCCTATGAAACGGGTTCTAGGTGAGGTGTAAGATATTCCCTAAGCTGTCAGAAATTGGTCTTCTAGAGGATGTCACTGTCCTGAGTGACAAATTATGCTATGACCTCGGCAGCAGCGTGATGACGGATGGGAGCAAGGCAGTAGAGGTGAACACGCGCATATCCAAGGCTCGAGTGGCGTACGCTGCACTGAAGCACTTATGGCGTCGACCTGATATTTCACTGAAGTTGAGACGTCGTGTGTACTGTGTGGTGGTGCGTTCAGTTTTGTTGTATGGTTGCGAGACTTGGGGTCTGCGTGTGGAAGATATTCGTCGTCTTGAGGTTTTTGACCACCGATGTTTACGTAGTATCGCTAAGATTGGGTGGAACAGCCGAGCGAGCAATGATGAGGTCAGAAAGCGAGTATTTGGTACTAATTCAAAGAACTTCTTGTCACAGCGTATACAGCTTAGTAGACTTTGTTGGTTGGTGCACGTGTTACGTATGGCAAATACAGGTCTACCATACCGTGTCCTATTCTCCGTTCCCTTGAGGGAGTAGAAGAAACCACGTGCAGGTCAACAGATGATGTGCCAACGAGGAATGAGAAAATGTACAGCAGACTTAGGAAAAGTAGGTGCTTCACGTCTTCGTGGTTGGGGTCCAGAAGATCCGTCAACCAGTTTGCTGGAGACACTGAAGGATATGGCAACGAACCGTGAACAGTGGCGATCGTGTTGTAAATTTCTATTGAATCAGAATGACTGGTCGATGTGCGTCTGTACAGTTAGACTGTGTATTCCGCATGTTGGCTACTAGGGCATTCTTTTCTTTTCCCATCCGTGTAGGTCCACTCCCTATCCATCTTGTATATTCACACCTTCTAATTGTACATGCAACATGGTGAGAAAGGCAGTGGTCAGTGGGGCTTGCCCTACTGTTTACGCTGTACGATGATGATGATGATGCACCTATTGCCTTCGCACAACCAAATGCGGACTGCAAGGCAGAAGCGTGTTGACGCATGGTTGTCGGTGGCTCTCTAGGAGCTCGTTCGCCATTCGACTGAACTGAATCCAACCCAGAGGTTCATTCAACCCTGTTAATGAGACGGATCTCCTCCGTCACCGCTCCACTATACGGTAAATCCCACCGATCCGTTCAGGGATAACTGTCTGAGCATGCCGACCATCATCTCATCGCGGTTTTCGGGCCCCCGTTACTCCACTCTGTTCGTCCCAGAGGTCCCAAATCCCGCTAAAAGTTCCTGGATAGTCTCCAAAACCAAACAAAGGTTGTCGGACCTTTTGCTAAAGTTTATCACAGGAGACCCGGTCAGAAACGTCCTAGCCCAAAAAATGAGAACCAGAAATCAGTCAAGGGTGTCTCCAAAGACAACTCTCTCTACGTGGGACAGAATCTCAAAGTCCGCAAAGTAAGTCTTGAGAAATCAACTAAGAAAATAAACCGAAAGCTCTCAAAAATGTCTGCGGTTTACCTGACTAATCTAAAAGCAGCAAGGGCACAGTCCACAGTCAATCCTCAGCGAGCCTCATGCTTCGTGGTCCTGAATCACCTGAAGTTACCGACAATGCAGATGTAGTTCTCAGCAGCTCTGAAATGAACAGAGAAAGCGTGCAGACCTCGACGAGGGAAAGCCATATCCCTTTGCAATAGTAAAAAGTCGGGTCCAAAACTGCGTCCTAAGATGTACTAAGTAGGCTTACTGAACACTACTCTGTCCAGACCACACCGTCTGTTACCACCTTCATTTTCGGTCATCACCGTTCCATCAGTAACAACCAGTCCGATAGTTCCGTTATCATTTGAGAAATATCCTGCACGTTTTCAGAATGTGGGGAATATTAACCGTCCTCCAGAGACACAAATCAAGAGAAACTAAACGAGGCAGCCGGCTCATGGACCGGAATTGGTACTCGAAATATCTCACACTCTAGTACGATCACAGTAGATTCCCATCGAACAGTCCCTTCTTTCTCCACTAAAATTTCTCATGAGTGTACTTTAAGATCTTTGGTTACCAACAGCAAGATGCTACAGCCAATATATACGGGTGTATGGGATGTATGATAGAAGTAGCACCTCTAAGTTGGCTGACTATCGTATCCCTTGGGGCATCCTCCATCTCCTTAGTCTCCATCATTCACCCAGCTCTCACCTGTGGCTCCACGAAGTTGAAGCATGCGTCAGGGGCCACACCCCGGCAAACCGCTCGACAGGCGGGCTAAACCAGGTTGAGGGTTACCGAGCTCTAAGAAACTTAGGCGAGACGATGTTCGATATGTGAAGACAGGTTCACCTGAATGGGCGGACGAGATCTACTGATGTAACGGCTACAAAGGAGAACTGTTCAACTACCTGACCCGGCATTCCAGAAGAGACGAACGAACGGTACAGCAGGTCACTGGCTCCTTTGGGAACACCCTGCCGCCTTGCAGTCTGTACTTGGGTGTGCAATGGCTAGCGGTACAACCTCGAACAAAAAGTCCGAACGGTGCTGGGGACACCGCTTCTTACCCTACTCCCGCGACTATCTATGATTATTCACGGAACCTCAGGCGCTCATCGTGCTACAGTGTCCCCGGTAAGCGACGCGCCTCGTATCGCAGCGGTTGAGGTGAAAAGACAGCAAGCTGGGATTATTCGCTGCAGGAAAGGAACACACATAGCCTGTTGGAATGTAAGGACATTTCTAGACGTCGACAGTCAGTGCATCACAATGCGGATTCTACAAGACTATGACGTAGATATTGCTTGCCTCTCGAAAGACCGCCTACCCAACTCAGGTAGCCGACAAATAAAGGCCCCGGGAGTGGATCATCATATTGACTCTATTACAGTGGCCTGAAAGAAAACTCCGGTCTCTACGGTACCACATTTGCTCTGAACAAAACAGCTAGTGATGCAATAATCTCTTGGGAGCCAGTCTCATCCAGACTAGCCTCGGCAGGCTTTAAAGACTCCCAGAAAGACTGGATGGTAATTGCGATCTATGCTTCAGCCAATTCGGCTGATAACGAAACCCAAGACGAATTATACGATAACTTGCAGGAGGTAATCAACCGGATTTAAAGGCACGACGTACTTTTCACGGCAAGAGATTGAAACGCTCGCACAGGTACGGCCGACGAATCCACTAGCCATATCCTCGGGAATTTCGGTCTCGGTCAGCACTACGAGAACGATGGCCGACTGATTGGTTAAGCTGACGTCAACAGAATGGTTGTCTGAAGCACTAAATTTCAACACCCCTAGAAGCACCTACTCACATGATACTTCAATGACGGTCACACTGCACACCAACTCGAAAACATCCTGGTGGAATCCCGTCTGCGGAGGATTGCCACGTGCACCGAGGTGCATAAAACGGGCAATCAAAGAGCACCAACCATGTCATAGACAAACATGGCGTCCTCCTTCGTCTTCACAAAGTTGGACTCAGATTGACCATATTGGGATTGGTCACCGCTGGCGTGGATCAATTGAAGATTGTTATTCATTTTGGTCTATGCCTGTGGACTCAGATCACACCCTGGTACGTGCTCGCTTCCGTTTACGTCTCGTCCGTGGTCGCACCAAAGTAAATGCCACGCATCCCTCGCAGTTGCTTTTAGACGATAACCGGCGACACAGTTTCCAGATGGAGCTGTCTACACAGTTACCCATGCAGTCGGATGTGAACGACTCAGATGAACACTGGAAACAGATCAAGGAATCTTTATATGCCTCTTCAAATGCCACACGGGACTCTGGTTCAAATGCGCCTCACAAACGATGAATATCTTTGACATCAGTTTCTCTGTTGGATGCTCACAGATCCGTCCCTTCGGATGCCGCATTTATTGAAGTGCGTAAATCCCTGAGTCACCAACTGACTATGGGCCTGAGAAAATACCGCGAGTAGTGATAGAACGTGAAATGTAGAGAAATGGAAAGGGCTGCATCTAGTGGTAATACTCTCGACCTTTACCGTTTGATTAGATGTACTGGTCCACAGAAGCCCGGTGTGAGTGAGCAAATCAAGGAATCCGACGGTTCACTGATTCCCTCACAGGGACGTCGTCTGGATCGTTGAGCGGGGTACTTTAAGGAATAACTCAGTTGGCTCACTTCAACAGTTGACCCTCGGAATATACCTTCCAGAGAAACGATGCAGGCATATATCACTCCTCCATCAGAAATGGAGGTTTTCCGGGAGACAAGTTACTTGAAAAAGTACAAAGCCGCTGGATCTGATAGGTTGTCTCCATTTTTTTTTAAATGAGGGCAAAACTTCGGTTTCGGAGTTAACGAAACTCTAAGTGATTTGTGGTAGTGAGCGGATTCCCAGGGAATGGTGTAGATCGGTGGTTGTGCCGAGTCACAAGAAAGGTGTCAGATTCTCGTGGAAACCACGGAGTAAGTAGTTTGGTAAGTATCTCATTCAAACTGCTCACCGGTCTTATTCTCTACCGATTGTCGAGCGTCTGCGAAATGTGTACGCGTGAGAATCAAGCCGGTTTCAGACCCCATCAGGGTTGTATCGACCACATCTTCCCTCTCTGGCAAACCTTAGAGCATAGACACATCCTCCGTGGGCTCACAATCTGTGTCATTCTTGATATGAAAGCGGTGTTTAATTCAGTCGACCGGACAGTTCTCTGACAACGCCTCTCACAGAAGCGGGTACCACAGAAATTTTTTTCTCTTTTGCAATGCTTGCACACAAACGGCCGAAGCCGAGTTCGTGCTTACGGCGATCTTTCACCCGAGTTCAGCAAAGAAAGTGGCATTCGTCAGGATTGCCCTCTTTCACCCTTCCTCTTCAATTAGTTGATTGAATTGTTTCTCGAAATATACCTATTTTTATGAGAAAATAGTGGCACCAATCTTCGTTCAGACAATAAACTGTCTGACTTCGAAAACGTGGACGATATTGTTCTTCTGAGTGAACATCCGGATAAGTTCCAATCTCTTTTAGACAGTCTTAATAAAAGTGTAGCAATATTGGGGATGCGGTTTGCACTTTTAAATTGTGAAATACTGCTGCAGGACTGGGTTGGCTTTTCAGCAAACGTGGTAATGCCAGGACAAGCTGTAGTTCAAGTGGATAAATTTTGTTACCTAGGCCGTTACATTTCACCAGGTGAACAGATATGGGATGAAGTGTCACAGCGTATACAGCAGGCGCACTTGGCTTTTGACAACCTCCGTCATCTGTGGCGCTGGCTTGACACCCGATTATCTGTTTAGGGTCGGGCGTACATTGCGGTGGTTAGGTCCGTTCTTATACGGCTCAGGAATACGGCCATTAGGAGTAGAAAATAGGTGAAGACTGTCAGTGTTTCAACACCGATGTCTCGGTAGCATTGCCCGAGTATGGTGGGAACACCGTATCAGCAATGCTGAGGTTAGGCATAAGGTGTTGGGAACCAGAGGTCAGTCTCTGGATCAAGTGTTGAATCCAGACAGGTTAAGGTGGTTGGGACATGTATTACGCATGCCCGCGGATAGAATTCCCCAGCGTACACTGTCCTTTGAGGCAGGTGGTGATTGGAAGGTAGGTCGAGGTGGTCAGTCCATGACATGGCAAAAAGGTATGAAACCAGTGGACTTGGTCACGTGGGACATGTTAGACTTCCAGGCTGGGGCCCATGTGATCCGCCTACTAAATAGTTGGAGACATTGAGTGATATGGTTAGGTGTCGCGGTTAGTGGCGTAGTTGCATTCGGACTCTTTCCTTGTCGTCTTGATTTCCCCTTGGTACTTCGACTTTGAGAATGTTTATCACAATGCTTCTATTCTTTTTGCTCTTTACTGGACGATGTCGAAGGTAGCAACCGAAACCAGAGCACAGAAGTGCGAGGTTATTGGTTGAATAAACTGAAACTAAAGCTGAACGCACAAGAAAACGTAGTTTCCGTGGAAGCACAGTGGACTCAAATAAAGACGAAAATCAAGGAAACTACTTGGACAGTACTCGGGAAAACAAAAAGACGGACAAAAGATTGAATCTCCCAGAACACGCCGAAGCTGTCAACCAAAGCACATGAAACCCGATTAGCAGGTAGTGATGAACACCACAGACTGCAACGAGAGGCCACACGCTCCGCCAAGGCTGACTGCAAAAGATACTGGACAGAAATAGCCGAAAAAATGGAGACCGCGTCAGAAACAAGCGACTTTGGTTAACTTTCCCGCCGCGTTCATAACGCTTCGAATAGGTTCTACAAACAAGATTCCCTTCTTCGTGACGCGGCAGGAAACCTAATACCCGAACAGAGTAGGAAAATGAACCGATGGGTCGAACACTTTGGCCACCTGCTCAACTGGCCTAAAAAACAACCGGCGGACAAATCAATATTAATCCCTCCAGTCCAGTACGAAAGCAACTATGACCCACCAAGTACTGCGGAAATCACGGAAATAGTTAACAAACTGAAGGACAGAAAGGCTGCTGGGGAAGATGGCATCCCTGTAGAAGTGTACAGAGCATATTCATCGTCACTGATTGACAAGCCGTGTACACTTTTTGGTTCCATTCGGCGAGAGGAAGTATGTTCACCCGACTGAAGAATGTTTACTCTTCTGCCCATTTCGAAGAGAGGTGATAAGTCAGCATGTGAGAACTATCCATGGACTAGCTTGGTCGATGTGGCCACAAAGATCTTTGGTGCGTTGTTACTAACCCGTTTTTCCAAGGTAAAAGACCGGCGCACTCGCCCGAACGAAGGGGTTTTTTGCCGTGGCAGAGGCTGTGTGGATCAAATCTCCACACTGCCCCGAATACTGCAGCACTGCTTTAAGTTCCAGCAACTGACGGTAGCTTGTTTCATCGACTTCCGGGCAGCCTTTGACTTGATTAAACGTGAGTCTCTATGAACCGTAATCCAATCCGATGGGATACGGCGAAGAGTTTTGCGAGTTCGCATTCACTATCGGATTTAGACAAGGCTGTCCCTTCCCACCGGCGTTGTTCAACTACGCCACTGATTGGACAATGGGTCACGCATTACGCGACTACCCTGGCGTTCAGCTTAGCCAGGAAATATACATCTCGGATCTGGAGTTCGCGGATGATGCTGTTGTGCCAGGAGATTCTCCCGCTTAGCTACAACTAATCCCCGACCGAATCGATTCTTTCGTGAGGTCCATTGGACTTAAAGTAAATCCAACCAAAACAAAAGCTCTCGCAATCCATCTAGGCCCGACAATTCAACAACTGTCCATCAATGACCAACCAGTCGAATATGTCCCTTCATTCAAATACCTAGGCTCAACTCTGCTTCCGAACGGCCAGGCAAAAGATGAAGTGGTATTACGAATCGACAGCACCAGGAGAGCCTTTCTTCAGCTCAGACGAACACCGTGGACTCGCAGTGAAATCAACTTAGGCACCAAAGTTCGGGTTTACCGTACCGCCATCCGTCCCATACTCATCTATGGCTGCGAAAAATGGCCACTACGAGCTGAGGATACCAGAAGGTTGGAGGTTTTCGACCACTGGCGCATGCGGCAAATCCTCAAAGTCAAGTGGCGCGGCAGGGTGTCTAACGAAGAGGTACGGAGACGATGCTCTGATATTGATGCGCTCTCCGTCCTCCTCCAACGTCGACGACTGCAGTGGTTCGGCCGTACCTTTGGGCGACCTGAGTTAGGGATAACCAGACTAACACTCTGTCCCACTCCCTGCTCTGGTTGGCTTTCTCGCCTTGGTGGGCAGCTCGAAACGTGGACCAGCACAATAGAGAAAGATGCAGAGCTTCTTGGCCTTCGGTCGGTTTATGCAGCCCGGTGATAAAAAAATGACTGGATCAGGATCTGTACGGAGCTCGCCTCCGACCGCCGCGCGTGGTCAACAATGGTCCGTGATATCCATGGAGCCGACTTATCTTCTCGCAGGAGATATTCCCGTATAAGTAAAAGTAAGTAAGTAGAGCGTATATATATATATATATATATATATATATATATATATATATATATATATATATATATATATATATATATCAAGGGTCAACATATTTTCACCGTACACGTTTTGTGAATCTTTTTTGTCTGTTTTTCAACTGTTTACGCGAACGGGAAGCCAACAGACAGACCATACAGCATTTTCGCAACTGGAATCGATTCCGAGCCATATGTCTCAGCGTCTCTAACCAACGGCAATCCTCATCCCTTGGGACTCAACCAGGAAAGCTGGAAGCACTAACCGAAATCAAAGCCGATGCTAACTTCTTCATGCCCCCGCGCCAAGTCACAGCCCGACCGCTGCGCCACTTCTCCTGACCCTGCCCGGCACGTACAAAAAGGGTAAACGATGGACAGGCATATGCAAAACATGTTCGAGCCATAGAAAGCAGTGTACAGCGATTATCTCGGTCAGAGGACGACTATCAGCACCAAACATACAACGACGAACCTCTTCATTGCTCACTCGATGTTGCCACCAGACACGAGCAGTGCTTCGGAGACATCGGCGATCGAATACAGAGAGCCGCCGAGCAACCTCAACGCGGAGGGGTCAGGTCTCACAACCGTTAAGAAGAACACTACAAAGTGTGGAACTGTAAACACTTCCCTCGAGGAAAAGCCGGATGTCGTAGCGACACCACAGATGACGCAGGTTCGCGAGAGCTGTTCTGGCTCTCGCAATTCGTGATGTGGTCTCTCCAACGCCACCACTTAAAGCTATTGATTACCCATAAGTGTGAGTGCAGGCACAGGCTCCTGCCAGTCTTGAAGTACTTTGCACTTTGAAGGCGCAAAGCACTAACCATATCGGGACACCTCAATCGCTAAGCGATCCAATGCGTGTTGAATTGTCTGTGCACTGTTGCTCAGCAAGGATATATCATCGGTGTACTCTAAGTCAAAGACTCTGTTCCCTGGGAGGAGTTCAACCCCACCGTTTGGAAGACCAGACAAGGCGTTCTGCAGGACATCCTGTATAGAAAAGATGAAAAGAAACGGGGATATAGGGCAACCTTGTCGTACTCCACTGGAGACGGCAACGAGTGGCGAAAGCTGGCCATAAGCCATAACCCGACCTGAGGTATGATGACAACTCTTTGAGGACCGACACATACCTCTTATGTTTACCATTCCTCAACAAACAGTACCACAGTACAGACCATTGACAGAGTCGAAAGCCGCGCGAATGTCTAGAAACCCAACGACCGTTGGCCGCTGGAAGGCGTACCGTTGCTCTAACAATTGTCGAAGGGTGAAGATTTGATCAATACATCTACGACCGGCATGAAACCCAGCCTGTTCCTCGCGAGTTTGCATACCACGCGTGTTCTACAACCTGCCAAGAATGACAGACGCTAGCAGCTTAGACGCTATCGGGATTATCCTTATGCCCCTATGGTTGGCGCAGTCACTGCGCGAGCAGCGATGAATCCACAATCGAACGATTCTCGTCACAGAGAGAGGACTTTCTCGGAGTGCCAGACCTTAGAGAACAAAGCCTGAAGTTCTCCAACAAGCTGTTTCACCATCTTTAAATAGAGTTGGGGAAGAGCCAGCGGAGCCCGGTGCTTTAAGACATCCTAGAGCTTGATTTCCTTGCGGATCTCGGCCTCAGAAGGTGGGTCTGTCGAAACAGGCCATGGAACGTGTGCCGGAACAGCTATGGGGGAGGCTGACGCAAGAGGCCAGTTAAAATGTGCTTTAAAGTGCTCCGCCCAGCGTACAACAGGCCGCTGCGGACTGTGGATAGGCGGACCGTCAGCTACACAGATCGGTTCGCTCACGCCCAATGGTTTTCTACCGGTGACTCGGATGAGATGCAACAGCTTGCCGAAATTTCCCATAGTGGCAGCATGTTCCATCTCTGATGCTTTTTAGGACCACCAGATTTCGTGACCCCTACAAAGACTTGCTTTGGGTTGACGTCCCATCGTGAGCCATGCTGCATAATGCTCACTACCAGCGGGAATAGACTGGCGTGCATCAAAAGGGCATAGAGACTCGGCAGAAATCCACAGTGTAACGACGCGACGAGTCAGGCCACAACTCAATTTGCCAGCAGAATACAAAGCAGTCTTAATAAGCTACCGCTGCTGGTTGATGTTATCTGGTGGCGTTGATCTTAGCTTTTTAGATAGGACGTTTCGGAAAGTTGAGAGGCAAGACGGATCAGAGAGCATATCGCAGTCTGGCCGCTGCTGCATCGTACGTTTGACACGCCAACCGAAGCATATGGACGGCTTATTGCAGACCAACGCGTGGTCGGAGTCAAGGGGAGTGCTCCAGTACGACCGACAGTCTTGCATACAGCCCCACCATTTGTAGCTAGTTGCGACGCGGTCTACCTGGGTTCATTACTGACTCAAAGAGGGCGGACGCCACGTGCCACACCGGCGATAAGAACGTCTGAAGTTCGTCCTGGCAAGAAACAGACGATGATCTGAACACAGGGCCAAAAACCATTTCCCGTTTTCTGAACGACAGGAATCGAGGCCAAACGAGACTCCCAAATGCGCTCCGTTCGAAGACAGATGACCGACTCCAGCATTCATGTCTCCACCCAAAATCTCGATATCGCGTTGTTCTGCTTCACATTTTCGAGTGCTTCGGTTTATTTTCTTAGTTGATTTCTCAAGACTTACTTTGCGGACTTTGAGATTCTGTCCCACGTAGAGAGAGTTGTCTTTGGAGACACCCTTGACTGATTTCTGGTTCTCATTTTTTGGGCTAGGACGTTTCTGACCGGGTCTCCTGTGATAAACTTTAGCAAAAGGTCCGACAACCTTTGTTTGGTTTTGGAGACTATCCAGGAACTTTTAGCGGGATTTGGGACCTCTGGGACGAACAGAGTGGAGTAACGGGGGCCCGAAAACCGCGATGAGATGATGGTCGGCATGCTCAGACAGTTATCCCTGAACGGATCGGTGGGATTTACCGTATAGTGGAGCGGTGACGGAGGAGATCCGTCTCATTAACAGGGTTGAATGAACCTCTGGGTTGGATTCAGTTCAGTCGAATGGCGAACGAGCTCCTAGAGAGCCACCGACAACCATGCGTCAACACGCTTCTGCCTTGCAGTCCGCATTTGGTTGTGCGAAGGCAATAGGTGCATCATCATCATCATCGTACAGCGTAAACAGTAGGGCAAGCCCCACTGACCACTGCCTTTCTCACCATGTTGCATGTACAATTAGAAGGTGTGAATATACAAGATGGATAGGGAGTGGACCTACACGGATGGGAAAAGAAAAGAATGCCCTAGTAGCCAACATGCGGAATACACAGTCTAACTGTACAGACGCACATCGACCAGTCATTCTGATTCAATAGAAATTTACAACACGATCGCCACTGTTCACGGTTCGTTGCCATATCCTTCAGTGTCTCCAGCAAACTGGTTGACGGATCTTCTGGACCCCAACCACGAAGACGTGAAGCACCTACTTTTCCTAAGTCTGCTGTACATTTTCTCATTCCTCGTTGGCACATCATCTGTTGACCTGCACGTGGTTTCTTCTACTCCCTCAAGGGAACGGAGAATAGGACACGGTATGGTAGACCTGTATTTGCCATACGTAACACGTGCACCAACCAACAAAGTCTACTAAGCTGTATACGCTGTGACAAGAAGTTCTTTGAATTAGTACCAAATACTCGCTTTCTGACCTCATCATTGCTCGCTCGGCTGTTCCACCCAATCTTAGCGATACTACGTAAACATCGGTGGTCAAAAACCTCAAGACGACGAATATCTTCCACACGCAGACCCCAAGTCTCGCAACCATACAACAAAACTGAACGCACCACCACACAGTACACACGACGTCTCAACTTCAGTGAAATATCAGGTCGACGCCATAAGTGCTTCAGTGCAGCGTACGCCACTCGAGCCTTGGATATGCGCGTGTTCACCTCTACTGCCTTGCTCCCATCCGTCATCACGCTGCTGCCGAGGTCATAGCATAATTTGTCACTCAGGACAGTGACATCCTCTAGAAGACCAATTTCTGACAGCTTAGGGAATATCTTACACCTCACCTAGAACCCGTTTCATAGGAACCAGCGCAAACTCACTCAACCAACTAGCCGAACAAAGCCCCTCCAACGTAGATACTTGCTTGGTGCCGATGGTATAGAAAAGAAACAAAACTAAGTGCAAAGTACCACGTCCCATCTTACGTCTGTTCGCCATATTGAAGTGTACTCAATTGACAACAGATGCGGACAAATTCAAACGGATTTGAAACGAATGTAAGTCAAAAAACCGGAGAACACTTCAAAGAAGTGCAAGCGGGTCTCCTCGCACAACCCCGCTCCCACAAACCCATCCTTTTTTAGGCGTATTCGTCAAGTACGGAATACCAAATCTTCTGCGCGTGTGACCGAGAAGCTCGCGAAGCGCTTTCGCTCTATTTTCGACCATACGTCAACGTTAATCCATCCTACTGTTCCTCCAGCAATCGTAGAACGAAACCTGAACAGCATCTATTTTTCCGGCCCAGGACTTTGAACTACAGCTCAAACATGTCAATCCGTAGGTCAATGAAAGATATACACCCAAGAATACTAAAAGAATGCGCGGGTATTCTAGCTCCTCCATACTTCATACTATTCCAACGTTGCCTAGACTGCGATACTCTCTCGAGCTCACGGAAGGAAGCCACAATCATGTCTATCTTCAAAAAGGGCGATCGACACTTCCGATTTAGCTACAGGCCGATAAGTTTAACTAGTATCCCTAGCAACAACTTTAGGCGCACTATCGAAGGCGCTGTTACGCCACTTGTACACGAATAACTTGATTTCCCCCTTCTGACACGGATTTCTGCCGGACAGATCATGTATCACCAACACGCTAACTGTTGTGGATAGCTTGACGCAGGCCTATGACCAGGGTAAAACCGCCCACGCCATTTACACAGATTATGCGAAATCCTTTGACAATGCTACAAACTCCTATGCTTCACAAGCTGGAAGTGCATGGTATTATTAGTAATCTGTTTTGCATGCTTAAAGGCTTTCTGTTTGAGCGCACTTTCACTGTACATGCAAGCGCATCGTATTCCTCCTAACCCCAGTCACTATAGGAGATCCTCAGGGCTCCCTGGTGGGTCCGTTACTGCTCCTGATCCACATCAACGATCTCCAAGAAACTGTGAAGTTCAAGATCATCATATATGCGGACGATGTGACCATCTAGGACTCTTCAAGTACAAAACTGTAATCCGCGGTGGATGCAATCAAGCGTTGGTCGGTGGACTGGGTCATACCGATGAATGATGATAAATGTGTCAGTATGTCCTTCGGTGGCTCTACGAATCAACCCTTTCCAACTAACGGAACACTACAAACCCAGAGGGTAGATCAACATCAGAAAATAGGTTTGTGGTTGGTCAGCAATCACATCGCATCAGCTAAAGATTAGCCAGGCTGCCTTAGGAATATCAAACCTTATTAGGATATTCCTCCATACACCCAAGGAAGACTTTCGGATTACTTATGGCATCTACGTCCACCCCATCAGTAGCTAAACTGCACACCCGGGTCTCGTCCGAGACCGTAGCTACGTCGGACGGGTTTAGAGAGATGCCAGAATGGTTGATTAATCTTTGTTACCCTTCAAGAATGGTTGCACTCCACCTCCATCCCTTGGATGTGCGACGTAATGGGAGTATTTCTAAATTGGCCAGTTTTTCTCTTCTGGTCTAGCTGATCGCTCCTTAGAGTAGCCACACTTAGAAAGAACATACGAGGACATATAAAGCCCACCGTCACCATCGAACAGCGTAAAACAGCAGAGCAAGTCGAACTGACGGCTGCCTTTCTTACCATGTTGCACGTAGAAGTAGAAACAATAAATACACAAGGGTGGGGAACGGAAAGGACGCTAGTAGTCAACACACGGAATACACAGTCTAACTGTACAAACGAACACTGATCAATCATTCTGATTCGACAGAAAGTTGCAACACGATCGCCACTGTTCACGGTTCGCAGCCATATCCTTTCAGTGTCTTCAACCAACTGGCTGATGAATCATTTGGACGCCAACCACAGAAACAAAAGGCACCTAGTTTTCCCAAGTTCGCTGTACATTCTCTCCTTTCCCGTTGCTACATCATCTGTTGACTTTCATGTGACTTCCTCCACTCCCCAGGAGGGACGGAAAACAGGGTATGGTACGGTAGACGTGTTTGCCATACGTAACACGTGCACCAACCAACAAAGTCTACTACGCTAGATGCCCTGTGATAGAATATTTTCTGAACTGGTACCCAGTACTCGATTTGTGACCTCACCATTGCTCACTCGGTTATACCATTCAATCTTAGAGATATTAAGCAAACACCGATAGTCTAAAACCTCAAGACGACAAATATCTTCAGCACGCAGACCCCAAGTCTCGCAACCATACAACAAAACTGAACGCACCACCACACAGTACACACGACGTCTCAACTTCAGTGAAATATCAGGTCGATGCCATAAGTGCTTCAGTGCAGCGTACGCCACTCGAGCCTTGGATATGCGCGTGTTCACCTCTACTGCCTTGCTCCCATCCGTCGTCACGCTGCTGCCGAGGTAACTGAAGCGGTCGACAACTGCTAGCACCTCCCCATCAAATATCAAACTCCGAACCATGGACGTCCAGTCTTGTAACATCACTTCACACTTAGAAGGTGCAAAGTGCATTCCGAATGGAGCTACAGCCTTAACAAGTCTATCCAGTGCACGTTGAGCATGTTCCATTGATTCGAACGAGCAGACAATGTCGTCAGTGTAATCTAGGACGTATAGCTTTTCACTACTTCTTAGTTCGATGCCTACATCCTGAAGACTTTGCAACACACTCTCCATTATTTCGTCCATGACGAAGTTAAACAGGAATGGAGAAATGGGACACCCTTCTCAAAGAAGCTAGTCGTTCACTATAAACCCTTACGCGGCCAGAAGTATGTGAGTAAAATGACCTCAGACTCACGAACTTTCGTGGTATACCTTTTCGGTGAAGAGCAATGAACAGCGCTGTTCGACCAACTGAATCGAAGGCGCCTTTCTATTCGAGGAAAACGATCACTGTCGATCGACGGTGTGTGTATGTGTGTGTATGACGTGTTTCTAGTAAGAAGAAGAATAAAAACCTGGTCGATGCATCCTCGACCTGTTGTTCGCGGGTGTTCGTTCCGCGGGCAGGTGTAAGACGGCGCAGCAGAATCGATGTTAGTACCTTGGTGACTATCGAAATTAAACGGATCCCACGATGATTACTAGTCATTTCGTATGTCCTCGTTGAAGATGGATGTAACCAATGACTCGCCTTTTATCAACGGAATACGCTCCTCGTTCTAAATGTCACAAAGCAAAGTGTTAAGTCATTTTATCAAGACAACTCCACCCATTTTGAGAAGAACTGGGGGAAGTTCGTCGGGACTGGCCGCTCTTCCACGTCTTAGGAATCGGGTGATCGACTCCACTTCCACTTCCGATGGGGGCTCAAGTAATACTCCGCAAGTAATCACAGTTGTTGACGTCGGAGTAACTACGTTAGCGCATGGTCAGTTCAACTGCTCCTTGAAGTATTCGACCCAACGGTCAAACCTTTGCTGTTTGCTATGAAGACTCTTCGTTTCTATCGGATATCGTTTCACTGACAGGGGTTCGCCGTCCACCGGTGTTGCGAATAAGTTTGAACAGTCTTTGACTGTTACCTGAAGCAGCTGCTATTTTCATTTTTTCGGTTGCTTGACCCATCCATTTTCGCGATCCCTTGTGAGGTTTTTGTGGCTTGCCTTTGTAGATGTTTTCGTATCTTATTCATCTTTCTCCAGTTCGAGAGCTGACGGTCTTGTTTCACTAGACTCATCGATTCTTGAGAAATCCAATGTCTTTGATGGATATCGGATCTAGGACCGCAGGCAAAATCTGCTTTCAGCACATAAACAACTATTGACAGGGATCCAGTCAAAAAGGGCAGCCTCAGGCCTGTCAATCAAGACTATTCCTACGTCATGTTGACCCGCAGCTCTAGCTGCCATGTTTCCGGATGTGCGCAGGAAGTACCTTGTTAAGATTCCAGGAGCAGTTAGTTGAATCACACTGCTCGAATCCTGCATTTGCGTTTCACTTACACAGCAGATATCAATGTTTAAAGAGTCCACTGTGAGCGATAGGCAAGCCTACTGACAGCCGTGAGTGAGTGTACGCACGTCAAAGAAACCGAGGTTCAGAGGCTGACGAGGTTTGAGAAAATGTGAGTTCACGGCAGGTTTTGGACCGGTACTGCTTGACTGTCCAGCCGCAAGGCAATAGAACGATTAGGATTCTCAACCAAAGCCTTTAGTTTTAGCAAGAACCTATCCGCAAGACAGCGGGGTGGTTGAGCGGGATCCCATTTGCTTGGATCAATAACCCTTACACTGATTTTACCGACTGAACTGCCAGCTCAAAACGACCCCCAACCTGAAAGACTAGGACACTGCTTCGTCGGTCCTTTACACATTGAAATTCCAGGTATTATTGAATTATCGGCTTGAAAACAGCCAACCTTTACAGTTCGTTGGGTGGTTGGGGCGAGCAAGCCGTCACACCAGTTTAAGGTGCAGTCTCGTTTGCTGAGGAATTCAACTAAGTCAGGAGTGATTCCTGCCTGGAATAAACTTCCACAAGAGATAGTGGACGCTCCAACAAAGGAGGCTTTCAAGCAAAAGCTAGACATGCATATCGAGCTTTCTCTTACACCATCGCTAAAATCTCGGGCAGAATAGTATCATAAATGTTGCTGTCATCGTTTGTACTGTTATTATTGAAATCTGACTTTACACGTTCCGTCCCACCCAACACACCGCTTTGATAGCGAGGAGGGCATGCCCCGTGTTGTCCAGCAATTTCTTTTACAGAACAGAAGTAAACAGGATCCGGGAACCATTTGGCTTGAGCCTCGAGCCCGCGAACCAATCAAGGACTTTACAAGCAGCTTAGTTAGCGGCGCTGCCATGACATTAGTCAGTGATCTTAAGATGACAAGGTGAATGCCATCTGGTCCAGCAGCCTTGTGTACGTTTATCGCCCCCACGGCACTTGCAACCTTATCAATGTGGATTTCAGTGATCTGTATTGTGTTGTTAGCTAAGTTTCTGACTTCCCCTGGGGATTATATCAATCGTATCCTAAACCAGGCAACGACACAAACGGTTGACTTCTTGATATATCCAGAACAAGTTGCGGAGGCCATCAGAAAGTTGAGCGCTAGTAAGAAAGCAGAGTCAGATGGCCTGCACCCTGCCATTATTAAGCCACTGGAAGAAATTAAAGCTGAACCCCTGACCCGGTTATTCAACATGACCTTGGAAACAGCCATACTTCCTTTGGACTGGAAGATCGCTGAGGTTGTTCCCATTCATGAGGAAGGGGTCAAGAGAAGATGCCTTTAACCGTAAGTTTCCACTAGTTTTTAGTCCCTATCTGCCTCTTGCAGGGCGACAGCTGATCCCTAGCTACAGTTTTAAGTTGTTCTACTTTGTTTTCCTCTCCGATTTACTGCTTAAACCAAGCTTGTTCTTTTAACTATCTGACATTGGGAAAGCCACCTGCTGGGAGAAACACATGGGGGTTATGACCAAGAAAGCAAGTCGTGATACTGTCACTCTCAACGGCAAGCTTGATTTTTGCTTGATCGTTACATGCGAACAACTTACCAAACCACACAATCGCTATCAGAGTACGAAATGTTGCGGCGCAAATGGAATCATCTCACGCTCGTTGATATAAGGACCTGCAGTTATCGAATAAACGAACGCACCAAGTCCAGTGACCTGACCTGATCTGAAATCTCCGGAGAGTACTCAAGAAACACGTTTCGTGCGATCAGATATGTACACACGAGAAACACAATTACTCGTAAAATGGGGATTTCGATGAACCGGTATAGGAGGAATTTGTTCCTAAAATGTCTCTCTTGGTCATATTAATGATCCTAAATCTAACACAATTAATTTGTTGCATACAAATAACTGAAATTTTCATCCAGTACCACACCGAAACCTGAAATTCCCATAAGTGAAATTACCGACTTCAAAAGAACCCGAGTGAAATAAAATTCATGAGCCTGCAATTAGTATATAAGCATACAAGAGAGAATACAAGACAATAAGTAAAAACTCACGGCGAACCGGCCTACTGTACAATGAACACAGGAGTCCGTCTTGGAAAGGCAACCTATAATACGTGGCACGTGATATAATGAACAGTTAAAACGAAAAAAGAGACATTACTCGTTACAGGTTCAATGACGGTTCGCGACGTTCGTCCACAAGGGAGGATGACAATTCTGTAATAGAACGGAAGAAACCGATAGTCAGCGCACACACATGTAGGTGTCTTGACAGAATCAATCACCCAAACTACTCCGCTACTAAACAGGGGCAACGCTCGACAGGATGACTAGACCACAAATGAGAATTTAACCTGACGAAATTGAGTATATTCACTCTCCGGTAATAACACTGTCTACAGTCACCGCCGGAGTCCTCCAGGTCCATCCGTTCCGCTGGAACAGAGAAAGGGACACGAGTCGGTACACTCAGTTCTACGTTATGCGATCGTCTTTAAATTTCGTAACGCCATACTCTCCTTCAATTGGCTTCGTCTCCGGAGCCGGAGCCCCCGCCCCTGGAGGCACTTCTAATTCTGATTTTATTGGCGGTACTATACCACTCTCCGGATAAATTACACTTTCATTAGGTTTTGGTTCATTGAAGTGGACCACAAACGATGGATGACCAGAGTGAGACGCATTGTGAATTACGCAGGTGCAGTGTGGTAATATCCTTCTGTTGTGTCGCATAGGATTATTCCTTTGCTCATGGAATTTGATTCTGCATCATCCATCACTATTATCCCTCATGCTTTCTACACGAAACACTTCAAACACTTACCACTTCAACAATCATGATACAGATTTGGCAGTTATTCTAATAATCCCGATCCTATCCTAGGATTCGTTTTCCTTCGTCTGTTTTTAAAAGACACTACAAAGGGATGTTGCGGTATACGTTTCTGCTACCGATAACAAACTCCTTTTTGGTAGAAACGCTATGGTAGACCTGAAAGTATCTAAGTGAATAGATAGAATGAGCATTTCTGCCATACGAACCGACGACTTGCGGTCTTTATTTCCGAAACTATTCCAAGAGAATATTGGCAGGATTCCTAAAATGAAACACCGCATTGTCTTGCAACACGGAGCTGTTCCTTTTGCTATTTCTCAACCACGACCAGTTCCCCTTGACAAACGGGAAGCCGTTTCCAAGGCTCTTCTTAATATGGTGCATGATGGTTTGATTGAACCCTGTGGATGTTCTGAATGGGTGCATCCTCTTGTTGCTGTATTGAAGAAGGATGGTAACATCAGAATATGCACTAATCTTAGGATGCTGAACAAGCAGATCGTTATTGAAAAGTTTCCTCTTCCCAATGCTGAAGAATTACTAGTTAAACTTTCTGGCGCTAAAGTGTTCTCGAAGCTGGATTTGCGTAGTGCATATTTCCACATGGCCCTCACCGAGGATTCCAAGCCACTGACAGCTTTTCTAACACAGGACGGCCTGTACTAATACAGAGTACTTCCAATGGGTCTAAGCAGCGTCCCTGCTGCCTGGCAAAAGTTTATCACATTGGCTTTATCAGGCTTGCGGAGATGCATTGCCTACATGAATGACATTTGCGTTTTTGGCTCCTCATCCGAGGATCACCACGACAATTTGTCTGCTCTACTTAAGCGGCTGAATGATTTAGATTTACGTTTGAATACGGCAAAGTGTTTACTTGCGGTACCTGAAATCGAGTTCCTGAGTTACGTAATATTAGTCAATGGGGTCCGCTCGAAAGCTGACAACGTTCAAGCGATATTAAACTGTCCAATACCACAAACTCCTGATCAAGTAAAACATTTTATGGGTCTATGTTCATACTATCTTCGTCATCTTAAGAATTTCTCAACCGTTTCGGAACCCCTCAGGAGGCTTACGAAATTAAATGAAGAGTTTTCATGGGGTCCGGAGCAACAAGATGCCTTCATTTCGATTCATTCCATGATATCTACTGCACCAACGATGGCGATCTTCGACGAGCACCTGGAAACCGTTGTATCAACTGACGCTTCAGACGTCGGCCTGGGGGCCGTATTATCCTGCCCGCGACGCCAACTGCTGTGTCCAAAATTCAGTAAACAGAACGGATGTACATATGCACTGCACAACTTGTATTCAGGCTCAACATTCTGCAAGCGCAAACGTAAGCATGTCAATCGGACAAAAACAACTAATCGATATAAGTCACACATGGAACAAGCTGCGTGTGATTGGTAGAGGAGAGCGAAGCAGAGCGTAATGCAGACAGACATCGCATGTGCGAGTGCAAGGAGAATGTGTTTGGAATGAATCACGAACGAAAGTCAATGCCACATGGATTAGCATCACAACACCTTCCAACTACAAAAGGCTCTTTCCAATGTCTCCATCATCATCATCATCGTACAGCGTTAAACAGTAGGGCAAGCCCCACTGACCACTGCCTTTCTCACCATGTTGCACGTTGAATTAAAAAGTATGAATATACAAGATGGACAGGGAGTGGACCTACACGGGTGGGAAAAGAAAAGAATGCCCTAGTAGCCAACACACGGAATACACAGTCTAACTGTACAAACGTACACCGATCAAACATTCTGATTCGATAGAAAGTGACAACACGATCTCCACTGTTCACGGTTCGTTGCCATATCCTTCAGTGTCTCCAGCAAACTGGTTGACGGATCTTTTGGACCCCAACCACGAAGACGTGAAGCACCTACTTTCCCTAAGTCTGCTGTACATTTTCTCATTCCTCGCTGCCACGTCATCTGTTGACCTCCACGTGGTCTCTTCCACTCCCGGGGAGGGGCGGAGAATAGGACACGGTACGGTAGACGTGTGTTTGCCATACGTAACACGTGTCCCAACCAACGAAGTCTACTAAGTTGGATACGCTGTGACAGAACGTTCTCTGAATTAGTACCCAATACTCGCTTTCTTACCTCATCGTTGCTTACTCGGCTATTCCACCCAATCCTAGCGATACTACGTAAACATCGATGGTCGAAAACCTCAAGACGACGAATATCTTCAGCACGCAGACTCCAAGTTTCGCAACCATACAACAAAACTGAACGCACAGTGGCACAGTATACACGACCTTTCAACTTCAGTGAAATATCGGATCGGCGCCACAAGTGCTTCAGTCCAGCGTACGCCGCTCGAGCTTTGGATATCCGCGTACTCACCTCTACTACTGTGCTCCCATCCGTCGTCACACAGCTACCGAGGTAGGTGAAGTGATCGACAACTGCCAGCACCTCCCCATCGAGCATCAAGTTCGGAATCGTTGACGTCCAGTCTTGTAACATCACCTTGCACTTTGAATGTGCAAAACGCATGCCGAATGGAGCTACAGCTCTTGCGAGATTATCTAGTGCACGCTGAGCATGTTCCGTAGATTCGAACAAGCAGACAACGTCGTCTGCGTAATCTAGGTCACATAGCTTTTCACTATCTCCTAGTTCGACGCCTACATCCTGAAGATTTTGCAGCGCAATCTCCATTATTTCGTCCATGACGAAGTTAAAAAGGAATGGAGACAAAGGGCATCCCTGCCGAACACCACCGGTCGTTTCGAACCGACCGGATAGTTCACCGTAAACCCTTACGCGGCCAGAAGTATGAGAATACAATGATCTCATTAGGTTCACGAACTTCTGGGGCATACCTTTTCGATGAAGAGTACTGAAAAGCGATGTTCGATCAACTGAATCGAAGGCGCCTTTCAAGTCTAAGAAAAGCATTATTGTTGGTCGGCGGTGCGTGTGACACGTTTAAAGTAGTCGGCGAAGAGTAAAAATCTGGTCGATGCATCCTCGACCTGGGCGGAATCCTGCCTGCTGTTCGCGGACATTCCTCTCGCGAGCCGGTGTAAGACGGTGCAGCAAAATCGAAGCTAATACTTTGGCGACTATCGGAATTAAGCTTATCCCACGATGATTACTGCAGTCATTGCGTATTCCCTTCTTGAAGATGGGAACAATCAATGACTCACTCCATATTAACGGAATACGCTCCTCATCCCAAATGTCACGGAGCAAGGCGGTTAGTGATTTTATCAATGCCTCACCACCCAGTTTGAAAAGAACTGGAGGAAGTTCGTCGGGACCTGCCGCTTTCCCCCGCCTTAGTAATCGAATGCATGACTCTACTTCTACTTCTGATGGGGGCTCAAGTGATACCACCCAAGAAGTCACAGTTGTCGACACGGGAGTAACTACACTAGCGTGCGGCCAGCTAAACTGTTCCTTTAAGTACTCGGCCCATCGGTCAAGCCTTTGCTGTTTGTTATGGATGGGTTCTCCATTCCTATTGCAAATCGTTTCACTGACCTGAGTTCGCCGTCCACCGGTGTCACGAATAAGTTTGAACAGTCTTTGACTGTTACCTGAAGCAGCTGCCACTTCCATTTCTTCGGCTACATTGACCCACCAATTTTCGCGATCCTTCCTAAGGCTTCGCGTAACTTGTCTTTGCAGCTTTTTCCGCATCTTATTCATCTCCTGATGACGTTTTTGCTCCATTATACTCAGCGACTCTTGCGAGATCCAGTGTCTCTGATGGACAACGGATCGAGGACCACAGGCAAAACCTGCTGCAAAGTGCATCGCTTGTTTGATATGAGCCCAATGCTCATCTACATTACTGTTCTCCGTGGATCCTAGCTCATGTGCTAACTTCTGCTCATAACGGGTGCAAACGTCTGGATCACACAAACGTTGCACGGCTAATCCGGTTTGCGGTTTGCGACGGTGGCCATGGAGCTGGAGAGATAATCGCATTAAAACCAAGGTATGGTCCGACTCTACGTACGTGGACCAGTAAGATCTACAGTTCTGAACAGAACTGCGCCATCGGTAGCTTACGGCGATATGGTCAATTTGACTCAAAGTACCTGTAGAGTTAGAGCGCCATGTCGCTGTGCGACGCGAGCTGTGTCGGAAATTTGTGCTAGACAAGAACAATCGATTGTCTGCACAAAATTGGAGAAGCCTATCCCCGTTATCTGTGCGCTCAGCGGGTAAAGCACAACGCCCACCTAAACAGGCTTCTGACACACTAAGTTTGCCAACTTGTGCATTGAAGTCACCAGCTAGCATTACAATGTCGGAACCTTTACTGCTGCGAACGAGAGTGGCGAGGGCATCATAGAACTCATCTATCTGCGCGTCTGAGCTGCAGTCCGTTGGGGCGTACGCCGAGATCACGAACAAATTGCGTTTAACACAACTGTCCTTTCGAACGCCGACTGACCCTTGGAGTCTCACAGCACATAAACGACTGTTAACAGGGATCCAGTCTAATAGGGCAGCCTCAGCCTTGTCAGTCAAGACAATTCCTACACCACGTTGACCCACAGCTCTAGCTGCTTCGTCTCCTGAGGTGCGCAGAATATACCTCGATGAGATACCAGGAGCAGTTAGTTGAATTACACTGCTCGAATCCTGGATACGCGTTTCGCTTAAGCAGCAAACATCAATCTTCAGAGAGTTCATTGTGAGGGCTAAGCACGCCTGCTGACCGGCCTGCATGAGTGTACGCACGTTGAAGGAGCCGAGATTCAGAGGCTGACGGGGCTTGAGAAAATGTGAGTTACCAGACAGAGGATTATTCCCGACACTGTTTGACAGTGAATCGTTGCGAGTATCGACCGTGTTATCAGTGGGAGCATTATGGGTGGATAGATGGGGCAAAGAGGGATGGTTAGGGACAGAAGACAAAGGTTGAATAACAGAGAGGGAACTCTGAGCAGTAGCACACTTATCACTACCCACCCCGCTCGATGCAATGGGCAGCGCGGTCCTGATTAGCCTGCGCGACGACCGATGCAGTATGGAATTCTTTGTATTCGTGCAGTTCATGGGAGATGTTGGACGGGTACTGCTAGGGTGTCCAGCCACAAAGCAGGAGAACGATTAGGGTCCTCATCCAAAGCCTTTAGTTCTGACAAGAACCTATCCGCAAGGCAGCGGGATGACTTAGTGGAAGCCCATTTGCTTGGATCAATTATTCTTCCACTGGTTTTTCCGACTGAGTTGCCAGCTCAAATCGACCCCCAACCTGGAGGACCAGGAGACTGGACTTTGTCTGACCTCTACCCATTGACCTGTCAGGTATGATTGCATCTCCGGCTTAAGGAAGCCATCCTGTATAGCTCTTTGGGTCAAAGAGGCGCGCAAGCCATCACACCACGTCAGGTGCAGTCTCGTCGGAACCTTTGCCCACTGTGTCTCTAAATGTATATGATTATGTCAGGGAGTGGGCAACAGAGACTGACACGAACCTAACATAAAGCTAAAAAAGGATTGTTGCTCATCATTTACTAGATATATATCGACTACAAGTAAAAATCTGGACCAAACCTTGCAAAATCTGAAGTCACTGGCTGAAGACTGCAACCTCAAACCGGCAACAGTAGAAAAAAATCAAGATGCCATCAGAGATGCCTTCGTCACTGGACTTCGGTCTCAGGTTGTATGACAGTGGCTCATTGAAAAACATTTCGCCCCATCTCCAAACGGCGTTCGAACAATCCCGACCTCTTAAGGTGGCTCAAAGTCAGTCACTATCGTACAAAGCAGATGCTTATTAGGCCTCCACAACTAATTTATCGGAGTCGGAACAAGCAGTCCACAAGTTAACTACTGCAACTGGAAATACTGCTTCTTTTGCCGTCATTAACATTGGCATTAGCAAACTTCTTCTTTGGACTCGGCAGACAACAAAGATCGCTGAGTCCTGCACACGAGGCAATTTGCAAGGGCTCCAATAAGAAGGATCATTGCCAGATGTTGTTCCCCTAAGAACAGTACGTCCTTGGCCAGCAACTGCCTGTCATCAGTAACTTTGACCACGGTACCCGACAATTTCATGTTGCAGGCGATATTCTCATCAACATCGTTTCACTGAAGGCTCTGTTCGATACAGGAAGCTCTGAAAGCTACATCGCTGCGTCTGTTGCCAAGCAATTTAAGTGGTAATTGATAACATTTCGCAACAAAGTTCCTATGGCGAGTACACATCTGACAGGATTTACTAATGCTCACTGTTTCGTCACACTACAATGTAAAATGTACCAGTACATAACCATAAGACTATTCTTACTAACAAATCTTTGTCCCAGTGTTTTCCCAGGACACGACTTTCTCAAAATGCATCGACGAAGTGCCAATCCACGGGAAGTCGGTAGAAGAGCATCTTACGAATTCGGAGTTGGTGTTAGAACGGATCAAGGAAGCAAGGTTAAAATTGAACCCATCCAAGTGTCGGTTTTTCCGGGAAGCCAATTTCTTGGGTCATGTAGTTTCTCGCTATGGAATAAAAACTGATCCTATTAAAATAGATTAAGCCCTGAATTGTCCAAGGCCGCTCTATTCCTGAATTACGGAGCTTCTTGGGTCTTGCCTCCTTCTATCGCCGATTTATTAGAGATTTAGCCGCGCATGCGTCACCGTTAAACGCTGTTCTGCAGAGAAATAGTAACTTCGCCTGGGATGACCAATACGATAAAATTTCCCAGTATTTATGTTCCGCGCTGTGTTCATCGCTGGTGCTAGTTTTGCAGATGTGTCCACGAACGCGGGCGAATTTATCCCAGATAATGATGCAAGTGACGGCGTTATCGGTGCAGTGTACTCTCAAGTGGACACTGATGTTCACGAACACAATACCACTTGGAGGTAAAGCGTTGTCAAATAGAGAGGACTGCTGCACTACTTGGAAGGAAATACTGGGTTTAGTGATTTTTGTTAAGAAATACTGAGACTACACAATCGGCCGCCCATTTCGGGTCCACACCGATCATCAATCGTTGTTGTGGCTACAGAATTTCAAGGACCCACAGGGAAGGGTTGCTTGGTGGCAGAAACAATTACAGGAGTTCGATTACGTTTCCAAACATCGGCCAGGTAAACCGCATGAGAACGCGGGTGCCATGTCTAGACGACCAGTGAGAGATCATGGCTATTGTTCGTCCTGCAACGTTGGCTGTGTGGCACAGATCAGTTTCTGTGAGGATACCAAAGGACAATGGATCGCGATGCAGCCGAATGATATGGACACTGCATCCGTTTATGAAAGAGTTAAAACTGGAGGTAAGAAGCCAACATGCCGAGAGATAGTAGGTTCCAGTCTGTGGACGAACCTCTATGGAGCCTCTGGGACTCCTTGAAGATGGCAGACGGCATATTGGTTTTCCAGTATGAACCAAATTATCCAGTGAAAATCATTGTTGCTCGGACAATGGTACGGGTAGTCTTGACAACGCTGCATGTAGAGTTAGGCCATGTGGGCGTCAACAAGTTGGAATATGCTGCTAGACTGCCATATCAACGAAGAGATATTCTCGACTTTTGCAGGACGTGTGAGGAATGCGGCAGTCTCAAAAAACCTTCAACCAAACATCGTACCCCTCTTCAGCCAGTGGTTATCGGTTTCCCAAATGAGATGGTAGGAATAGACATCATTGGACCGTTACGAATGACACGTGCGAGTAACAAATACATCTTAGTACTGGTTGACTACTTTATCAAGTGATGTGAGGCTGTTCCTCTTGGCACGATTGACGCGCACACGGTGGCTCACCCTATTCTTGATTGCTGGATTTATCGCTAGGATGCACCCTGCCAACTGCACTCCGACAAGGGGTCAAATTTTTAAAGCGCCCTTACTGCTGAACTATGCAGGTCACTTGGAATTGGCAAAACCCGCACTACATTGTATCATCCACAAGGCAACGGGCTGGCAGAACGTACTACTTGCACATTCATGACTTTATTGAAAACCTTCGTCGAAGGGAATGACGATTGGGACAAGAAGTTACCCAACTGCCCATTAGCCTACCGTAGTACGGCCCATTCGTCGACCACTCGGACTCCAAGTTTGCTATGGACCAGTCGAGAGATCCGGCTAACCACGGATGTTCGTCTACTCATCACCACCAACCTCCTCACCTCGGTAATTGACTGTGTGAGGGAACTGCGGGATTTTATCGAACGCGGAGAAGAGCTAGCTCGCACACACCTAAAATTGGCCCAGATGCGCCGGAAGGAGCATTTCGATAGGAGAGAATTTGTCGCCCGCTGTGACCAAATGATCTGGTGTGGCTCCATAACACCGTGCCCACGCGTGGCATGCCAGCAAACAATGGACCCGAAATGGGCGGCCGATTGTGTAGTCTCAGTATTTCTTAACAAAAATCACTAAACCCAGTATTTCCTTCCAAGTAGTGCAGCAGTCCTCTCTATTTGACAACGCTTTACCTCCAAGTGGTATTGTGTTCGTGAACATCAGTGTCCACTTGAGAGTACACTGCACCGATAACGCCGTCACTTGCATCATTATCTGGGATAAATTCGCCCGCGTTCGTGGACACATCTGCAAAACTAGCACCAGCGATGAACACAGCGCGGAACATAAATACTGGGAAATTTTATCGTATTGGTCATCCCAGGCGAAGTTACTATTTCTCTGCAGAACAGCGTTTAACGGTGACGCATGCGCGGCTAAATCTCTAATAAATCGGCGATAGAAGGAGGCAAGACCCAAGAAGCTCCGTAATTCAGGAATAGAGCGGCCTTGGACAATTCAGGGCTTAATCTATTTTAATAGGATCAGTTTTTATTCCATAGCGAGAAACTACATGACCCAAGAAATTGGCTTCCCGGAAAAACCGACACTTGGATGGGTTCAATTTTAACCTTGCTTCCTTGATCCGTTCTAACACCAACTCCGAATTCGTAAGATGCTCTTCTACCGACTTCCCGTGGATTGGCACTTCGTCGATGTAGACAGGACAACTGGATAGAATTAACCATTTTGGCACGTGATTCATTAACCTTTGGAACGTGGCGGGAGCATAAGTCAACTCAAAAGGCATGATCTGGAACCCGTACAAACCCGATAGGATAGTGAAAGCCGCCTTTTCTCTATTCGCGGGCTCAGTCTCTATTTGCCAATATCCCGATGCTAAATCAAGTGTGGTAAAATACCACGCATCTCCCAAGGCATCAAACAAATCTTCCATCACGGGGCAGCGAGAACGAGTCTTTCTTGGTGGCTGCGTCCAGCCGGTGGTAGTCTACGCACAGCCATCGTTCTTCTTCACCAATACTACCGGTGACGCCCATGCGGAGTGGGACGGTTGGATAATATTACTTTTCAATATGTCCTCCACCATTTCTTGTACTTCTGCTTGGTAGTGTACCGGCATTCTTCTAGGGGCCAACTTAATTGGTTCAGCATCCCCTGTATCGATATGATGCTTAATCACGTTGGTCCTTCCTAACTTCTCACCTTCACACATGAAAAAGTCGACGAATTTGAGAAAGATTTTATAAGGCATTTCATTGCTCTCCACAGATCCATCATTTCCCAGCAGTTCTTGGAACCGCCGCCTGTGATCTTTCTCAGAAACCCCAACAGAATATAAATCTAACTTTCTGCGACCGCACTCCCCACAATCCTTCGTTTAGTAACCAAAATATAGTCTTTTTCTCAGGATATCTATGATGCATTCAAAGCTCTGCAAGATGTCCTTTCCTACAATAGCGTCATAGGACATATCTCGGACAACGACGAACGAGTGCAATTCAATCAGCCCTTCAAATTCTACCGAGAACGATGCAACTCCCACAGTGTTTAATTTCCCCCGTTTACATCAGTCAGTGGAAATTGGCAAGGTTTCCGGTTCGCCGCACCCAGGTGGGGTATTGTAGCCACACTGATAAGACTGCGGGTCGCTCCGGTACCAACCAAAGCACGCAACTCGGTATCGTCAACTCGAACCATGGTTTAAAGTGTCAGAACAATTAGGGACCCAACTGGTTTACCGGACCCGCCTTGTTGTAACGGTGACTGACTCGAGCCCGGTGCTTGAACGTCTTCAACTACAGTTGCGTTGGGTAGTACATCCGGCTGGCCCATCGCCTCGCGACACTGACCCCATGTTCCAACTTCTCGATAATTGAAAGTGGACCATAAATTAGAGCGGCTGCTCCTCCAGCTTCTGTTGGGTTCCGCTCCCGAATACTACGATCCCCTTGAATCGTGGGCCCGATGCCACTAACCGGCGGAGCACTCCCGATCAGTGGTCGTCTTAGATAATGTTTCCTTCATCCTTTCTTCTTCTCTCGCTGCTGCCACGGCCTCAGACAATTACTTAAACTTTCCTCTCAAGAGAGTTCTTTTTACCGACTTATTGGTCACGCCTTCGACAAACCGATCCAAAACATGGTATTCTTGCTCAGCTTTATCTTTCTCAGGATATCCTTGCAGCGCTAACTGATTCAACTCGCGATAAAAAGGGCGAACATCTTCCCCGGGAAGCTGTCGCCTCCGATGCAGCTGGTCTTAGAACTCCACCGGGTGTCCCGCAGCGTCCAACAATTTCCGAATACGTTTGAAAATGATATCACAGTCACCATCTTTGAACACGTCTGATTCGTCAACTATATCATACGCTTCCCCAACTAAAAGACTCAATGAAATCCTCTTGTTGATTTTTGATGAACCACCTGATATACCGTCGCACCTGGCTTTCCCATCGATTATAATTACCACCAACGCTAAATTTCCCAGGGGTACTTGGGGTCGGTATCAGTTGCGTCTTTTGAATTCTGCATTCCGCCAGGTCTCGCATGAGTTCTTTCAAAGGCATATTCGACGATTTGCACTTCTGCGACGAAATCTCTTCTGTCTTTTCCAAACCAGAAGACTTCATCGGTTTGTTTGACATTGTCCGTCCCGGGTCGCGGCACCAGTTGTAACGCTCAACAAGAAGAAGACGATTTGATCACAATGAGAATTTATCCGGAAAAGTGGCACACTAAAAATGCAATTACAGTCAAGTACTAACATCGAGTTTATCTCAGATTTCAAGTTTTCGAAATTAGAGGCAGTGGGACACCTCCCGTATGAACCTCATCACCTCCCACTCTTGGCTGTGGCCTCACGATAGTGATTCACACCAGCGCTCCGTCAGATATGCGTCAAGTTTCCTTTTGGAAAGTTTGAAGTTTTCCTCTTCCAACACGTCAGCTGGCAGTGAGTTCCACACTTTAGTTGACCTCCTGAAAAGATGGTAGACCAATGGTAGCCCAGTCAACTGCAGCTTCATGGGCGTCATTGAGTGCCCCCTTGTGCGCGAGTGGCCACGCAGGGGAAATTCCGCAAGCAACTCGGGGCCCATTTCGCCCCGGAGTATTCGTCGGATGCGTATCAGGTCACCTCGCACTCTTCGATATGCTTCCAGAAATAGACCGGTCAACTCCAGCCGGCTGTCTTAACTGATCCCCCGTAGTCCAACATTGAGACGAGTGGCGGCTCGCTGCACCCGTTCCAGCTTCGCAAGTTCAGAAGCCGTGCAGAGAAATGTAGCTGCTTTGCCGTACTCCAGTCAAGGACGGACGTGTAAAGTATACAGGAATTTGTAAGCACCATAAGATAGCTTCCCAAACGTCCGACCGATGGCACTACAGATGATCCACGCCGAAGCGCACCCCTTGTCAGTGTGATTGCGGGTTTTCAGCGTAGATGACACTACCACTCCCAGGTCTTTTTCACCGATGGACACTCGAAGAGTAGCTCCTTGAAAAGAGTGGGTGTCATCAGCTCTCGGTCTCCCTAGCTGCAGCTGAGCACACTTTTGGACATTGATTGGAAGAGCCCGCACATTGGACCACTGCGTCAGAGCATCCAAATCCGCCTGTAGTGCCTCGTGATCCGCCGTAGTAGGATTGAGCGTACTAACTCATACCCCTTTTTCTGTTCCAGCGGAAGGCATCGACCTGGTGGACTCTGACGATAACTGAATAGTGTTATTACCGGGGACTGAATCGAATTGTACGTCTTCTCTTACTGTAATTGCATTTTTAGTGTGCCACTTTTCCGGATAAATGCTCATTGTGATCAAATCGTCTTCTTCTTGTTGAGCGTTACAACTGGTGCCGCGACCCGGGACGGACAATGTCAAACAAACCAATGAAGTCTTCTGGTTTGGAAAAGACAGAATAGAGTTCGTCGCAGAAGTGCAAATCGTCGAATATGCCTTTAAAAGAACTCATGCGAGACCTGGCGGAATGCAGAATTCAAAAGACGCAACTGATACCGACCCCAAGTACCCCTGGGAAATTTAGCGTTGGTGGTAATTATAATCGATGGGAAAGCCAGGTGCGACGGTATATCAGGTGGTTCATCAAAAATCAACAAGAGGATTTCATTGAGTCTTTTAGTTGGGGAAGCGTATGATATAGTTGACGAATCAGACGTGTTCAAAGATTATCCTCGGATGAGGAGCCAAAAACGCAAATGTCATTCATGTAGGCAATGCATCCCCGCAAGCCTGATAAAGCCAATGTGATAAACTTTTGCCAGGCAGCAGGGACGCTGCTTAGACCCATTGGAAGTACTCTGTATTAGTACAGGCCGTCCTGTGTTAGAAAAGCTGTCAGTGGCTTGGAATCCTCGGTGAGGGCCATGTGGAAATATGCACTACGCAAATCCAGCTTCGAGAACACTTTAGCGCCAGAAAGTTTAACTAGTAATTCTTCAGCATTGGGAAGAGGAAACTTTTCAATAACGATCTGCTTGTTCAGCATCCTAAGATTAGTGCATATTCTGATGTTACCATCCTTCTTCAATACAGCAACAAGAGGATGCACCCATTCAGAACATCCACAGGGTTCAATCAAACCATCATGCACCATATTAAGAAGAGCCTTGGAAACGGCTTCCCGTTTGTCAAGGGGAACTGGTCGTGGTTGAGAAATAGCAAAAGGAACAGCTCCGTGTTGCAAGACAATGCGGTGTTTCATTTTAGGAATCCTGCCAATATTCTCTTGGAATAGTTTCGGAAATAAAGACCGCAAGTCGTCGGTTCGTATGGCAGAAATGCTCATTCTATCTATTCACTTAGATACTTTCAGGTCTACCATAGCGTTTCTACCAAAAAGGAGTTTGTTATCGGTAGCAGAAACGTATACCGCAACATCCCTTTGTAGTGTCTTTTAAAAACAGACGAAGGAAAACGAATCCTAGGATAGGATCGGGATTATTAGAATAACTGCCAAATCTGTATCATGATTGTTGAAGTGGTAAGTGTTTGAAGTGTTTCGTGTAGAAAGCATGAGGGATAATAGTGATGGATGATGCAGAATCAAATTCCATGAGCAAAGGAATAATCCTATGCGACACAACAGAAGGATATTACCACACTGCACCTGCGTAATTCACAATGCGTCTCACTCTGGTCATCCATCGTTTGTGGTCCACTTCAATGAACCAAAACCTAATGAAAGTGTAATTTATCCGGAGAGTGGTATAGTACCGCCAATAAAATCAGAATTAGAAGTGCCTCCAGGGGCGGGGGCTCCGGCTCCGGAGACGAAGCCAATTGAAGGAGAGTATGGCGTTACGAAATTTAAAGACGATCGCATAACGTAGAACTGAGTGTACCGACTCGTGTCCCTTTCTCTGTTCCAGCGGAACGGATGGACCTGGAGGACTCCGGCGGTAACTGAAGGCAGTTTTTAGTACCAGAGACTGAACCATTATGTACATCTGTTTTTTCTTGCTGTAACTGCATTTCTGTCTGTTCTTTCTTCAGGATAAATCCGCACCGTGATTCAGTCGCCTTGCTGAGCATTTCACAGATACACCGCCCCGGGCGTCTTTCTACCCGCACACCAACCATCCAAGGTCAGTTCAGTTCAGTTCAGTCTTCAGTCTTCAGTCTTCAGGTAAAGGGCAGTGGGAAGTCATCCCGTATGAGCCCCATCACATCGTACTCTATTGACTCGGCTGGATGTCGGTGCTCCGCCAATAAACCTTCAGGGTGTGGTCCAATTTCCTCTTGAATAGTGTCTCGGTTTTCTCTTCCACCACTTCGGTCGGTAGAGCGTTCCAGAGATTGGTCACCCTCCTTGACAATCGATAGATGGCCGGTAAGCCGGTGGAATGCACCTTACGAAGCGTCAGGTTGTGTCCTCTGGTACGATTATTATTCCTGAGCGGGAATTCCGCCTGTAGTTCCCAGCCCAACTCACCGCGGATTATGCGCCTGGCATAGATGAGGTCGCCTCGAAGCCGCCGATAGGCAATGGGAAACAACTCGGTGACTTTTAGGCGTTCCTCATAGCTGAACCCACGCAGTCCGGCCACGAGGCGTGTGGCAGCACGTTGCACCCGTTCCAGCTTGGCTACTTCCGCCGCCGTGCACGGGTAGACAGCTGGACCGCCATATTCCAAACGAGGACGTACATGTGAGACATAAAGCAGTCGGAAAGTGTCCCGGGGTAGAGGCCCAAATGAACGGCGGATGGGACCAAGTATCTTCCACGCTGAGGCGCACGCTCTCTCAGTGTGTGCTCTTGTCTTCAGATTGCTGGTGACAACAACTCCAAGATCCTTTTCCTCCTGCGTGTGACGGAGTACGATACTCCCAAGGCAGTAGCCGGAATCATCGTTGGGGCCACCAATCCTCATGCTCGCGCACTTGTCCACGTTTATCGGTAGACCCCAGGTGGTCGACCAATTGACGAGGGCCTGCAGATCCTCCTGTAGTAACTCGCGATCCTCTGCCGATCGAATGGTGCGCCAGATCTTGAGATCATCGGCGTAGATAAGGCATTTGGACCGAATGGTCTGTGGTAGGTCGTTTACAAACACTAGAAACAACAGGGGTCCTAGCACGGAGCCTTGCGGCACGCCACTGCCAACTGGATACCACGCGGACTGGGACTGTGCAACTCTCACGGAAAAGGTTCTCCCGACCAAGAAATCCTCAATCCAGTGAAGCATGGGCCCTGAGATGCCCATGGCCCGGAGTTTCAGCAACAGCCCATTGTGAGGAACTTTGTCAAACGCCTTACTAAAGTCCACGAAGATGACGTCCGTGACATATCCCTCGGCCTTGGAGTTCGACCAACTTTCACGGGCGGTCAACAGGTTTGACAGACATGATCTGTTCCGCCGAAAACCGTGCTGCTCTGCGCATAGCAGTTGACAGCGCTCCAGATGTTCACGTATACGAACAGCCACCAGCCTTTCCATGACCTTCCCAACCACGGAAGTGAGGCTAACTGGGCGGTAGTTGGCCGAGGTGGATTTTGTCCCGCCCTTGTACAGCGGAACAACAACTGCTTTTTTCCACTCCTGAGGTAGACTTCCAGTGGCCAACGACAAATTGAACAACCGCGTTAGTGGTGTAGTTAGCTGGTCCGCCAACTCCTTCAACATCAGCGGATGCACGTCGTCCGGTCCCGGTGACTTATGGGTTTTGATGGACTTGAGCATCTTGTTCACTTCCGGCTCCCCAAAATCATACATAATGAACAGCGGCGAGCTATCCACCATCGGGATTGGCGCACCTTCCTCCACAGAATAAACTGACAGATAATGTTTGGCTAGTGTCTCAGCCTTTCCGTCATCTGTTGCAACCATTTCGTCGTTGTTCATCAGCGCGGGGATACCCACCTTCGCTCTGGTGCGGCGCTTTAAGTATGCAAACAGGCGCTTGGGTGCTCGCACCGCATCGACCGCAAGGGCCTCCTCGAATGCCATCCGCTTTATTCGTTTTTGTTCGGTACACTGGTTACGAATCCTGCGATAGAGATCATAACCCTCACCTGTGGATCGGAACCGCTGCCAGGCCCGATTTCGTCGTTTGAGCAGGCGTCTGAGCTCCAGATCAAACCACGGCGGTCCCTTAACCCGAGGTCTACGCCGGTTGAGGGGGCAGTAGGTATTCATAAGGTACAAGATACCGTCACGAATAAACGCCCAAGCTTCGTTCACATCGCGGTGGACATCTGAATCCGTGGGAAACCAGTTGACGTCTAACGCCGCTCTCCGGACATCTTCGAATGAAGTGCGCCAAACATTACGTCCCATGTGTGGTCTAGGGGATGGACAAGAACCAGTGCGCCAGTGAATTTCTAGCACCATATGGTCACTGCTTCCCAGTGGAGGGAGATGTTCAACCTTATCGACGTCCGAGCTCCTGGGAGAAATCACCAGATCCAGAATGGAACCGTGGCCGGATTGCCTCCGGGTTGATTCCTGAACATGTTGGTGTAGTGCCAGTTCTTGGACCGTTGTCAGTAATTTCCGAGAGAAAGGATCAGCCCCGGCCGCTGTCCTGCTTGACGTCCAATCAATGTGCGGAGCATTGAAGTCGCCCAGGACGAGGCAGTGGCCGTTGCCCGCCCATCTCCTCAATAAGTTTATCATATCTGGAGGAGTGACCGCAGGTGTCCGATAAATGACTCCAACTGTCCTAAAGCCCCCGACGGTTAGCTTGACGCGGCACCAGATGGCTTCACCGAATCCTTGCGGGTCTGCGAATGCCTCTAACTGCACGGTTGGGATGTCTGACCGTACGAACAATGCTACGCCTCCACCAGCTCTGATAGAGTTCCTATCGACTCGGAATAGGGTGTAGCCAGGGAGGGACACCTCAGAGTCTAGAACATTGTTACTCAGCCACGTCTCCGTCAATGCTATCATAGTAGGTGAGCTGGACTGCAGCAGGTGTTCCAGGTCATCCCTCTTGTTCAGCAGACCACGGACGTTAGACAACAGGATGACGACACTGTATCGGCCTGCTACCACATCCGTTTGTTCAGGGCGTCCTAGCTTGGGGGGGCTGACAGGGACACTAGCGTCAGCGGCCTCCACCGGAAGTGAGGGCGCCGTTTCTGCACCCGAAAATCCCGAATGATCAAGTCCGTTTCCCCTTGTTCCATTCGTTCACGTCGTTCAATCAAAGCATTTCTATACTTCTCACGATCCGCAGGGTCTAGATCTCGGTGCAGCCGCACTTGCTCGCCTTTTAGCCGGTGGGATCTTCCTAACACAGAAGTCGCGGATTCCTCAGAGTCCAGCACTACTTTCAGTGGACGGGGGCGTTCAGCGTCACTAGCTTTGCCAATTCGGAATGCTGATTTCACCCGCAACTTCTCCGCGGTCTCCTCCTCCCCGGGGACAAAGAGTTTTGTTAGTATACTCCGGAGACTCGCAATATCGTGGTCCAGACGTGCCTGTGCCGTGGTCTCCTTTGTCTCAGGCAAGTTCACTATTAGGAAACACTGTTTCCTCGACGGTGGCGCTCTTCGTGGACGATCCGCAGTTGTTATCCAGGCCGGTCTACTTTCATCCGCGGTGGTGCTCTGACGGCTGGGTTTTGTTCCTATAATATCGTCTAGTGCTTGCGTGGCCACATCAGTGCCAACTGGGTCCGCATTATGGCAGGCAGACTTGGGTAGCTTCTGGCGTTGGCGGCGCTTTGTTCCGATTGGCCCAGTGACCGATGTTGAAGCCACCTCTGCATACGTAGCACAGTCGGGAATAGATACCTCGGCGGAATTTTCCCCTTCTGACGGTGAGAGTGATGTTGGCGGAGAAAAAGACGCCGCTGATTTTGCTGCTATTGATGGCGATGAACTGATTGACGGTGCTAATGATGATGCCGACGACGAAGTTGATGACGCTGCTGTATCTGTGACAGGAAGAGCCATTTCCGCCGACTGCTTTGCGGGCCACACAGGTGTTGATAGCTCGGTGCATTTGATGCACAGCACCTTGAGCAACTTTGCACGGCATTTGTCCAGGGCTTCGTAAAGATCAATACTCATTTCAGAACACTCAAGATGGACCCACCCATCACAACCATCACACTGAAGAGATTTGTCGCGTGAGCGAACAACTTTCGAACAAACTAGGCACTTGGATGCAATATTTTTGACTCTTTTTGGAGGCATTGTGGGCAAATTATAGTCCACAGAATGACACAACCACAGAAAATATAATTCCACGTATCACGTCAGAAGACTGGCCGGTGTAGCGCAGTTCAGCTTCAATTCAGTTTCCACAGCACTTGTTGTGGCTAGAGCCAATCATGTGTCCAAATAGTTGAATAGTCGGTGCGTTTCCGCAGCTCCCAACAGTGCATGATTTTTTTTCTTTAGGCAGAAATTTTGTGCCGCATCAGCCCTAGCAGAGTAAGGTGGAAACAATAAGTAAATTTCGTCTGACCCGAAATGCTGCCTAAGATAACTCGGGGTTTTCTGCCACCCAACATAGGTCTACTGCTTTCTTAAAAGCCTTCACAGTTGTGGTATTTATGACCTCCTCCGGGAGCTTATTCCAATAGGGTACCACTCTATTTGAGAAGTACTTCGCCCTAATTTGGAACCTCCAGTGCTTCTTTTGTAATCTAGGGCTATGCCCCTTGTGCCTCTCTCGGGGATCAGGGAGAAAAGGTCTTTTGGTCTTATCCCTGACAGTCCCTTCACTACCTTGAAGGTTTCTGTCAAATTCCCGCGAATGCGCCGTCTTTCCACCGAGAACAGGTCTAGGGCATGGAGACGCTTTGTGTAGCTAAACCACCATTCTAGTGGCTAGCCCTTGCACTTTCTCCAGACGGTCTATATCTTCTTTGTAGCGCGGTGCCCAGGCCTGCAAGCAGTACTAAATATGCGGCCTAACTATGGCCTGATATATCGGAACGAAATTCTACGGATCTCTACACGACATAATGGATCTAACTCGAAAGAGTCCTCTCCTGGACATATTGGCTGCGGAGGTGCACTGCTTTGACTGCTTAAAGCTGTTGTCCATTACAACTCCTGAGTCTTAGACCTGCGAGACCACTTGCAACGAACCCACACCATTCTCCCTAGCCCCTGTATTTGTGGTCAAGCATTGACACTTGGTGAGGTTTAGTAGAAGATCCCATTTGCGTGCCCAGTTTTGTTCTGCTAATACGTAAGGTTCTATATCTACTCCAGCTATCTTGACGTCATCGGCAAACATAAAGACGGGGTTTTTAAGCCCACTTGCTAGATCGTTGATGAAGATGAGGAAGAGCAGACGGCCGAGCACCGAGCCCTGTGGCACCCCACTTGTTACACCTTCCAGTTTTGAGACATGACTCCCCACCTTAACACTAAAGGTTCGCCCTGCTAAAAAAAACTATTTATCCATTGTCTTGCCTTTCCAACAATTCCCATAGACTGCAGTTTGACGTCCATAAATCTGTGGTTCACAGAATCAAACGCCTTGCTGAAGTCCAGGTAACAGACCGCAATTGATTGCCCTTCGTCCAGACGCTTGGTTAACTCATCGAGGAACAGCAGGAGATTTGTCAGACAGGATCGTTCTGCCACGAACCCATGCTGAGCATTTGATATGAGGTTGCGTTGAACCAAATGCCTAGAGGTCTGTTTCCTGTCTATTCGCTCCAGGCACTTACACAGTACTGAAGTCAAGGTAACCGGCCGGTAACTTTTGGCCTTTTGCCGGGGTCCGCTCTTGTAAATTCCTACCACTGTTGCTCTCCTCCAATCTCCCGGCTCAGTTCCCTCTCTATGTGACCTTTCATACAGCTTCGTCACCGGAGTCTTCAGGACCTCGGCCAGAGGCTGAACGATTGCTGGATGAATCCCGTCTGGACCTGCTGCTTTATTTCTATTCAACGTTTGCAACTCCGCGTACACTTCTTCTCTTACAGTAAGTTCGGGTATTGGAGGCGCTTGTGGACCCTCAGCTCTTTCCTCCAAGCTATTTTCTGGTCGATATATACTCTCGATGAATGCTAAGAGCATGTCTGCCTTATCCTCATCGTTTGGAACCAGTCGTCCCTGTGCTCCTTCCAAAGTCGCTACACTCCCCCCTCATATGTTTGTGAGATTGCACGTACGCTAGAATCGCTTTTGGTTTGTGCTGACCGACGCAGCTAACCGACGCTCGAAGGCATATTTCTCCACTCTTTGGATCTCTTGAGCTCTGCTCCTAGCCATCTTATAGCTATTTCATGCCCCTTGAGTTTTGTACAGCTTGTACGCCGCCCATCGTTGCCTACGAATAACTATAGCCCTGCGGACTTTTGACTTCCATTCTGGGGGTAGATTTCTACTGCTAGCCACCCTCAGGGATGCAAGCTCCTCCGTAAGTTCGAGCAGCCCCATCTTGATGGCCTCCCAACGTTCTCCTACGGAGGCGTTTGAGTCTCGGTGTCCACTGAATTTCCTCTGCCGCCCTCTGCAGTTCACCTAAGTTGATTCTCCCATAGCGCCGAAGTAACACGATTCCCTTCGGCGCCTTTCTTAGTCTTAGTGTGACCCTTAGGACTACATGATCACTTTTTCCAAGTGGCTCTTTCCAATTAATTTCCTTAACGTGCTGATGGTGCCGCGTTATGATTAAGTCAAGGAGAGACGGGTGTTGTCCACCTCTGTGTCTAGTGGCCTGTGTCACATGCTGCGTAAGTGCATCTAACTGGACCCACTGCAGAAACTTGTCGCCCGTTGATCCCCTTGGTGCGATCCCGCTTTCCCAGTTAATTTCGGGTATATTGAGATCCCCTAATAAAATGAACTCCTTTGTCTGCGCCAGCACCGCATCCAGCATTTGCAAGAGGTCAACGTCTTCCTCATCTATCGCTAGCGGTGCCCTGTAGATACAGATAATGCATACTGTTCGCGCCTTGATCCTGATAATGCAGGATCTGGCCTGTACATCACCGGAGACCAAGTTGAACGGAGCCTCCCAATGGCGTATGTCGGTCCGTATTAGAAGTGCTACTCCGCCCTCTGCCTTCCATCTGTTCTATCCTTTCTGTAGGCAGCTAATCCCTGAAAGCGCATGTCAGTATCTGGCTTCATCCAAGTATCCGTCAATGCAACGACATCAGACTCAGCGATCCTAGTCGTCAACTCCCCCCTTTTTCCCGGGAGACTGTAGGTGTTGGCGTACCACATTGACAGTTCCCTGGTCCTCGCTACTGACTTCATTGATAATTTTACGGTTAGGGTATCCTCGGGCGCAACCTCCGAGGTGATGCTCCGTTTTTTCTTCAATGGGTGTCTGCTGTGCAGCATCTTGAAATCAGGTTACGCTCTGGGTTTCGTGGCTTTTTCTTTCCCATCCGTCGACCCGGTGTCGGGCTCAACGTGCACAACGGACTTTCCTCCCTTTTGAGTCACAATACCGATGGCCCGGGATGGTCTGGCGACCATCTCGGCCCAATTGGTTTCCTCGGCTTTTCCCTCTGACAATTCCATCTTCGCTGTTTGCGCCAGAGAGGACTTTTTGGGAGTCTCCTTTAAAACTGGGCTGGCTGGCTGCACGTTCTCAGCACCAACCGGACTGAATGCCCCGTAAGTCCCCTTCTTTTTGGTCTTTCGAACTTCCTGAAATTTGGCTTTTTTTTTACCGGCGCCTGAAGCCACTTTTGATACCTGAATTACTCCTCGGGCCTTATGTGTTGACTTCCCAAAAAGAGTCATCTCCAGCTTCGCTATATGTAGATTCGGCCTCTTAAGATCAGGTGTGCCCTTTCTCAGCGAGACTATGGCATTACCCAGTTTGACAAATGCTGGGCTGTCAGATGTGACCCTAACTATTCCCTGCTTGCTTCCCTCAACCGCTCTAGCCCTGGATAGCAGCATAACCCTCCAGTAGACACTGTGGAACACAACTACCAGGGGTCGTGGCGGCGCTGGTTGTGTTCCACGCCATTGTCCTATTCGATGGCACTTGACTACTGGTGTCGTAAGACGTGGGCCAGCCATCCTAAGAACCTCAGTCACATTCCGGCGGTTTTCCTCCTTCTTGATTCTACTGTCTTTTACGATGTTTTCCCTAAGGTTATGAAGTAGCAGTCTTCTACTCCTGTCTGCCATGACCTCAGTGTCATCCCTCATGCGTTGCACTTCAGCACCTAGGTGTCTGACCTGCTCCTTGAGGGATTCTACGTCTGTCAGCAGGTTGTTTTCCACATCGATGAACCCTGCTACCTCTTTGCTTCCTTTGCCCTTTGCCGTGGCACCCGGTTTTTCTTTCCCTCTAAGCTATGGATTGAACTCGCTCTCTCTAGTCATGGTTCCAGCTTCATGTTCTTGTCCCCTTTCTCACGTTTGCCTGGAGTTATGCGCGAGCACTCGCCTGAAAACGCGAAGCAGTGGGCGCATATCCACTTGAGCGATGCGTACTTGATGTGCAGCTCGAAGTTTTTCTCTCCCAGCTTGGAGCATTTTTGATAATACCAAATGCAACACTGGTCGGATTGAATTCCTTCATCTCGAACCAGGTCCGTGTATTCCTTGTCCCCACAGCTTATGCCTGACCAATGGGATCAACTTCTGTTCCATTCACTTTGGCAGTGATGGTCGAGTTTGTTTGAAAATACTGTCTCGAACACCAGTAGGATAATAACACAACCTTTTAAACAGATAAAAACGGTACACTAAGGCAAGCGCAGCAAACCCGCACCCTACAAAAGCTCCACAAAAAAGGTACACTCGAAAAAGTGCCACAAAAAGATGTTATCCGGTATCAGCTGCACTGACATCAACAAAAAACACCAAAAAGGACACCAAAAGTATATCCAGTTTTTTAAGAGAACAAACTCTTCTGAAGAGAGTGAACTCATGAAAAAGTACGCGTACCGAAATACTGATTACGATACGTCAGTTTGGGCGAAATAACGAGTGATATTCCACCAAACAATGCAAAAGTGCTTGTCGCTGAGATCAATTCGAAAATTCAAACCACGCGGCAACTCACCGTTCATTTTGCACAAGACTGGTAATGGCCACGGCCAACCGAGCGTCCAGAATTCCTTCGATAGTATGCACACCAGTTATGCACCCACCATTGCACAGTGTATTTCGTCGAATCCCCTCTAAAAATGACAGGAAAACGGAAAACATCATTGCACATCAACTGCGAGAGACAATATGCATCGTGAACGTTCACTGAGACTGTATGCAATGAGGGAAAACTTCTGTTTAAACGTACTCCAGAAGGACCACAGTGCTACCCGTCATCCATCTAGTTGCTATACTCAAGGCTAACTACGAGGAAATATCTCTTTCTACTTGCGATCTAGGGCACCTTTGAAGGGTTGGACGGTCTGCAGATCTGCCATTCCACCAGACGGACCACTCAAACTGTTCACAACCCTGTTGCTGAAGAAGTGCGATCTAGCCATCAACCTAGCTCGGGCTTTTATCAGCTTCTTTTCATGTCCCCTTGTTCTGGAATCTACGGCCACTTGAAATAGACTGTCTGGTCTAAGGCCAGAAAAGCCCTTCATTACCTTGAACTTTTCTATGAGATCCCCTCGAATTTTTCTCCTTTCCAACGGGAAAGATTCAGGTCACAGTGTCTCCGCTTGTAAGTCTTGCCCCTCTGCCCTTCAACCATTCGCGTGGTAAGACGTTCGACTTTCTCTAGGCAGGCGGCGTCCTTTTTGTAGAAGTGTGCCCTAGCTTGCACGCTACCTTCCAACTGAGGTCGTACTCTAGCCATGTAAAAAGGTACGAATACCTGCGGCGGCTGGCAAGACAAAGCTGATCGCAGCCTAAAGAGCTCACCACGAGCCTTATGCGCAGCAGAGTTGCACTGCTCCAACTATTTGAAGTCACTTTTCTAGATGATCCCCAGGTCTTTAACCCACTTACTGCCTCTGCGGTGAACAGCCCTTAATCATGAGCGACAGTTAGACTCCCTGTTGCCCCTGACAACAAATGGCTTTTTTCAGCGTTCAGAGGTAAGTCCCATTTGTATGCCCAGTACAGGACAGTACCTATATCCCTACCTAAGTCCACCCCACCCCCAGATCCAAAAGCCTTAACATCATCCGCAGAAATAAAGCCAGGCGGTTGAAGGGTGTATGCCAGGTCGCTAATGAACAACAAGAATAGGACCGGGCCTAGGACGGATCCCTGAGGTACACCACCGGCGACATTCACCAAACTACAGCACCTGTCCCCTACTTTGACGCAAAAAGTCCTGCGGGAGAGGAGGTTCCCCAGCCACTTTAATAATGGCCCACTTATGCCGAACGTCTCCATCTTGCATAGCAAAAGACGATGATTAACGGAGTCGAAAGCCTTGCTAAAGTCGAGGTAGCATACCTCAACTTGCTTACCTTCGTCCAGTCGTCGAGTTACTTCATCTAAGAAGCACAGGAGATTGGTGAGGCAAGATCTATTTTTCAGGAATCCATGCTGCGCCGGGCTTAGCATGGAGTGCTGCAGTAAGTGCTGGCAGATATGGGCACGGATGATCTTCTCGAGGACTTTACAGAGAATGCTAGTTAGGCTTACCGGCCTGTAGTTCTGCACATCCGACTTAGGCCCACTCTTATGTATTGCCACGACTGCCGCGACTTTCCAGGCCCGAGGCAGCTTACCCTGGTCCAAAGTGGATCTGTTCAGCCTGCATACCGATGGAGCTATGGTATCCGCCAACGGTAGTGTTGAAGTCTTGATGTAATACACTGGTTCGAGTCTTTGAGCCCAGCTGTCCCGGTTCTCGAGGAAACCTTTGATCTTTAGTGGGATTCGCCGAGCTGAAGCTAGAGTAAAAAAGCGGGCAGGGGGCGGGACGGGGTGGCAGCAAAAGCAATTCACATAGCATCATGTGGTGTCTCACAGTGGACGGTGCCTTTTGCGGAATGGAGATGCTACACACACGAACATTTATACAATAAAAGACATCTGTTTCGCCCCTATGACAAGGAATTATTGGGAGAGACCCAGGTGGCCGTCTAACTTTTTCTTGAAGATAGTTTTGTTCTGTGAGAGAACAATGTCATCCGGAAGTGCTTTCCACAGAGTAATGACCCTATAGCTAACAAATTTAACCCCCACTGAATTGCGTGGTCTCGGTTTGAAAGCCCTTCTGCTGTGACCAAGTAGAAAAGAGGCTGGACAGACGGAAAAGAAGCAATGACTTTGACGTGATTCGAAGAGGTGAAACATCAAAAACAGATCACCTCTTACGTGTCTTAATTCAAAGAGATAGAGATTGAGGAGTGGGAGGCAGATGGGATAAAGTAGGTGGGACATACCCCATACTGCTTTGGTGGGAGCCCTCTGAACCCTTTCTAAGATACCTCCGTCTCGTACAAGACCACAGTGTACCATCTGACTACCGTACTCCAGCGGAGGACGGATTTACGTGCAGAAAATTATGGGAAAATCATCCCTAGATATGCATGGGAAGTACCTTCGAATCATATTTAGGACTCGACTGACAGTCTTGCTAGCAAGTTGGTGATGATGGGAGAAAGACAAGTTACTATCTAACCAGAAACCGAGCAACTTGCGTCGGTCAACCCTAGGCAGTGGTTGTAACGAACGTTTGAGCAATGCGTACCCAAATACAGAACGGATCCCGAAATCAAATGCGATTATCCATGATATTCTACGATTCTAGATTATTGAATGAATAATGACACCAAAAGGATACAAACGTCAATAATGAGATTACAAGGACTCGAAAATGAGAAACCGAATAGCAGCGTGTGAGCAAACAGCACGTGTGTCACGCAGGTTGTTACGAACGTTTGAGCAATGCGTAGCCAGATTCGCAACGGATCCCGAAATCAAATGCGATTATCCATGATATTCTACGATACTAGATTATTACAATAAACAATGACATAAACAATATACAAACCTCAATAATACGATCACGAGGACTCAACAACGAGAAACCGAATAGCAGCGTGTGAGCAAACAGCACGTGCGTCACGCAGGTCCTGAACAAGGATGTGCCAAAGTAGCGCTCTGGGCGCGAACAAACAACAATTGGTCCAGAAAAACAACCAGTTCGTAAAGACAAGTCAATAGTGTATGGAAATGAGTGATGTTGGGAAAAACACTGAATCGAGAGGGAAAAAAGGGGGATTTTCCACGACCGGCTGTTACACCGCCCACCAAAATCCTCCTGGATCCTTAGCAGAGTCAAAGGTTCGGTATAAAGGTACTGATTCTTCCTACCTGTCTAGGCCCTGCTGTCAGTGCGCGCGCCTAATGCTCGTCGTCAACGTTCTACTACTGGTCGCCCCTAATCCATTGGATACATAGAAGTGAGGCTAGTCTACATCTTCCACAAGACCAAATGACCGATGGCGGGCGTGAATGGTCACATAGACGTTGTCCTCGTAAGGGGCCGTCCGATCCTGGATATACGTGCTTGAGTGTGTGTGTGTGTGCGTGTGTGTGTGTGTGTGCCGGGGTTACAATGAAATCACAGGTATGACTACACATCAAAGGAGGACTTTCTGCAATGTCAACAAAATACCGCGTGGCAAGAAAACGAGTAAATGTAGCATGTGTGTGTGACCTGAGCTCCGCTACTTCCACATATACAAGGGGCATTCGGTAGCGTCAACAAAAGCAAAACAACGAACACTGTCACATGTTTGATGGGTTTACGGGATGTAGAGTGCGTCGTGCATGCGTGTATGTATCGGGATGTACAATGGAATCGCATTCATCACCACATATCGGAAAGAACCTTCTGTAATGTCAACGAAAAGACCGCGAGCACCTTAACGTGTTTGACGGAGATTGTGTGGTATATATGGTGTTTCTTTATCCACCTCGAATACTGGTGTGAAAAAGGTTTACTAGGCCTCAGGGTTATCAGCTCCTCCGTCTTCGCTCTCGAGTAGGTTAATACTGCGTATGTCACGAATGAGCACTCCGTTAGCTGTCCTCACCTTCACCGTCCTTATCATTCCGTCAGTGCTTTTGATGGTTACCGTAACTACTCCCAAAGACCAAGCGCTGAAATGTGCGCGTTCGTCGGCGATCATAACCACGTCCCCAACTTTGAATGGTCTTGTTCTGGCCAGCCACTTCTGTCGAGTCTGCAAAGCCGGTAGGTGCTCCCGTAGCCATCGCCTCCAGAAGACCTTGGCCAGATAGTTCGCTTGCTTCCACCCGTGGAGGTAGCTCCCACGAAGGTTTACCGGCCCTTGGAAACCCTCGTTCGACCTTAGCGTCAATAAGTCGTTTGGGGTGAGCGCCAGGTGGGTGGGGTCTCCGTTCAATACTGGAACCAGGGGGCGGTTGTTCAGGATTCGCTCCACCTCAGTCATGACGGTGTTCAGCGTCTCGTCGTCGGGCGGCTGCTGCTCCATGATTGACAGCAATATCCGTCTGGCGGACCGGATCATGCGTTCCCATACGCCGCCTCGGTGGCTGGCCCGTGGGGGGGTTGAAATGCCTTCGTATGCCGTAGGCCACGGTTCGATCCTGCAGTTCGTCCCTGTTTATGTTCTTGTGCCAACGCTGCAATTCCCGGTGAGCGCCCACAAAGTTCGACCCATTATCTGAGTATATATCGGCCGGTACGCCTCTTCGGTTGATAAATCTTTGCAAGGCCCGTAGAAACGAATCGGTCGTCATCGAATGTGCGACTTCTAGGTCTACCGCACGTGACTTCATGCACGTCATGATACATCCGTATCGCTTTTCTAATCTTTTCCCGCACTTGATCCACAAGGGCCCGAAATAGTCCAACCCAGTGTCACTGAACGGCCATTAGTTCGTAGTCACCCTGCATTCTGGTAGCGGGGCCATGAGTTGTTTGCCTGCTGTGGCATTGCGTCTCCTGCATTGCACACACCGTCGGATTACGCGTTTTACAGTCTCTCGTCCTCGCGACAACCAAAGACGCTTTCGGATGACGCTCGTCACGTGACTTTCCCCGGCATGTCCCTCCACGGAGTGGACGTGTTGAATCATTAGCTCCACTACAGGTTGTCTCGCAGGCAGCAGTATAGGATACTTTGTGTCGAAGTTCAGGTGGGCGTTGGTCAGCCTACCATCCACCCGCAACAGTCCGTCGATGAATTTGGGGTTTGAACGCTTCAGCTCGCCTCTTGGAGACGGCATGTCTTTATTGGTCGGCCCCACTTCTTCCGCCCTCTTGAGTTCTCGGGCGAAAGCCTCGCGTTGTATCATTCTAAAAATATCGTACTCTGCCGCTTGTAGCTCATCGGGACCTATCGGGCCGACCCGTATCCGACCTGAGGGCCGTAGCCCTTTCATGACTAGTAAATTTCTCTTGAACCTGGTTAACCAAACTAGCGAACGAAGCGTCTTCATCCAGGAAGAAAACATGACCAGTCGCGATAGAATGGATGACGCTTCGACGACGTTGGTTGCTATCACTACGCCTTTGATCTCCAGTTCCACTTCCGTAGGGGGTTTTAATTCGAACACGGGCCAGTTCTGTTTAGGCAATTGCAGGAAGTTTGGCCCTCTCGTCCACGTGTCCAGTTGCCTGAAGTTGTTCGCACCTCGGGAGCACATGTCGGCCGGATTATCGCCAGACCTGACATGATTCCACTGGTGCGTGGCTGATTCATCGTGGATAATCGTGAGCCGGTTAGCAACGAAAGTACTAAACCAGCTCCGGACGCTGTTAATGTAGTAAAGTACTATCGTTGAATCCGTCCAGAAGCTCACCGACCAAATGTAGAGATCGAAACATCTCTTCACAGCTTGCACCACACTGACTGCCAACACGGCTGCGCTGAGTTCAAGGCGTGGGATTGAGACCGACTTCAGTGGAGCAACGCGGGCTTTGGCAAATGGGATCCTCGTGGTATATTGTCCATCTCCTGCGCACCATCGTCCGTACACCACAGCTCCATAACCGACTTCGGGTGCATCGGAAAAGGCATGTAGTTCTCCCATCCGCGTCCTATGGCCAGGAGTCAAACATCGTGGGATTCATATGTCCCCTAATTTCTTCAAGGTGTTCAAAAATTCTTCCCAGCCCAGCCGGTCCTCTCGGTCCAGTGACTGGTCCCAATCAACTTTCTTACGGCACAGCCGCTGCAGCAAGATCTTCCCGGGTAGCAGCCATGGTGAGACGAAACCGAGCGGGTCGAACAAACTTGAGACGGCAGATAGTATGCCACGACGGGTTATTGGAAGCTCGGGAACGTTTAGTTCGAAAACAAAATCGTCCGTTTCCGCGTCCCATTGTATCCCTAAGGTGCGCTCGATAGGAAGTGGAGAGTCGTCCAAATCTCTTACCCTTTCGGCCTTTTCGTGATGCGGGATGACCTTCAGCACTTTTGAAGCGTTCGACATCCATTTAGTTAGATGGAAGCCGCCCTCTTCCAGCAATCTCGTCAGACCCCTGAACTGCTCTAGAGCTGATTCCACATCATCGAATGACCCAAGTTAGTGGTCGACGTAGAAGTTCCTGCTGACGCTTTCTACCACCGGCCGCTGTACTAGATCGCCATGTTTGTTCGCTGATTTTCGGAGGGCGTAGTTCGCACAAAATGGTGACGATATGGCTCCGAAGGGGTGGACGGTCATCCTATAATTCACCACTGTGTTGTCCCGGTCGCTCCCTTCCCACCACAGGAAACGCAAAGCATCTCGTTCTCCTACCGGAATCTTCACCTGATGGAACATTTCCCTAATGTCGGCAGACAAAGCCACCTTACCCACTCTGAAACGGCACAAAACATCGATCAGTGGTGTGGTCCAGTCAGGCCCCTGTAGTAGGCGATCGTTTAACGACTTGTCCTGGAACTTGGCCGCACAGTCGAAAACCACGCGCAGTTTATTGGGTTTCTTGGGGTTGATAACCGGATGGTGAGGCAGATACCAGATACCCCTTTTGCTGTCGGTGTTGACAGGCACCTTTTCAACGTAACCGAGGGCCCCGTTTCGCTTCATCAAATCCGCGTATCGTTCCCACAGATTCTGGTCTCGGATGAAGCGTTCTTTTAGTCGTAGTAATCGTTGGAGAACATAATTTCTGTTGTCAGTCCACGGGTCGACCGGTTTGCGCCATGGGAGGGGAACCTCGAACTGTTTTTTGAGGCCTCTAGTGCCTTGTCGCACCGTTTGTAGAGCGAAGTGATCCTCTTGAGACAACGTCGGTCTTTCGTCTCCAATGTCATGAAACTCCTTTTCATACAGCCGTTGCAGATGATACTCTGTGCGGTCCGTTTCGGCGGATAAATAAATTCACGGAACCGCGTACCCCTACTGGACCGTATAACATCCATCCCAGAGCCGTGCGTACGGCATAAGGTGCCTGGCGGTCGCCCACTCTCTGGTCAAGCACCCAATGCGCCTCTGGCACGTCGCATCCGATGAGGAGATCCACTTCATCATCTTCCCAGTCTACAACGGTTATATCCTGCAGGTGGGGCCACCGAGTCAAGATTGCGTTCACCAACCTTGGTGCTCGCATGGGGAGATCCGCTAACGTGAAGGCCTCCGTTGGTTCAATTTCCTCGTTAGTGTCTAGAGAGATGAGTTGCAGCCTTTATCTACCGGCGGTCATAACCTGTGTTCCGCCCACCGTGCTCACTGCTAACGACGTCGCACCTTTAGCCAGTTGGTGATTGTCGGCAAACCGCTCTTTCACTAAAGTGGTGTCGGATCCACTATCAACGAAAGCCAACGCCTTGACTATCCCAGTCGGAGTCACTACTCCCACGGCCACTACGTCTAAACGTACCGGTTTACTGGCAGATCGTGACGTTGAATAAATAACGCTGGGTTTGATACTCGTCTCGGGTAAGGTCACTATCGCCTGGTGCAGCAATCGATGGTGTCTGCCCGTGCAGCCCTCGTAACCACATTGATTCCTTGTCCTACAAGCTGCCGCCCGGTGCGTGGTTTTGAGACAAACAAAACACGCTCCTGCCATCCTCGCCATTCCCCACCGTTCGTCTGTCGTGGCGTTGCCGAACTTGGGGCATTCTGGTAGGCCATGGCTAGTACCACAGGATCTGCAATTGGGTTATGCCGTAGCATCTCGTGAAATGACGTGTGTATTGGTCCAAGGCTGGTACTTTGTATGTTCCCGTACAGGGGTTTGGACTTGGCTAGTGATGGGCTTGTTTGCTCGGTTGCTGTCCCGGATGAGTCGGCCGAATCTGCTGTCAGCTATCTTCGTTTGCCTGTCCAAGTATTCGGTCAGGTCTTCGAAGTTGGCCTCCCGGTCGCTTCGGCTTATCCGTTCCGTTTCTTCCGCCCACCGACCCTGTAGTTCGGGAGAGAGGTGACGGACTATGCCTTCCAAAGTGTGCATGGCGTCTAGGTCAGCCCTGTAACCTAAATGGTCGAGGGCTATTGAGCAGTTCTGAATCTTGATCACCAGGTCAGTCCTTGTGTGGACGTCGCCCTCGGTTCTCTTTGCCTCTACCATCACGCCCTCTATTAGGTTACGGGCTACTTTGAAAGGTTGGCCAAACAAATCCCTTAGAACCTTCCTTGCCCTTGTGTAGCCTTGTTCTGGATCGAGCATGGTGCACCCGTCGATCGCTTCTCTTGCTCGGCCTCAGCAGTAGTGAGTAAGGTAAAGAAGCCTTTGCCCAGGGACGGTTACCTTATTTTCGGCGAACGTTTCGAACTGCTTGACAAACTTGCAGTATTGCTCAGCTCGCCCGTCGAAATTCGTTAGTTCCACTCTAGACAGATCGATCGATGGTGGTTTGTAGTCGGCGACCGGCATGGGGTTCCCTACCTTATTGCACCCTAATCTATCGAAAGTGTCGAAGTCGTTGGTCTCATGCTCTCTCTCTCTTTCTGTATACACTTCTTCTCTGCTTCCTGGGCCTGTAGTCTAGCTGATAGTAACTGTTGCTCTAGTTCTAGTATTCTCAGCTTATATAAATTGACATCCTTACGATCAATATTGTTCTCAATAACACATGAACTAGCACTGACAGGACTAGGCGATCTAGCATTAACTAAAGAATCATATGTACCCAAACCCTCCCCAGAGACTTGCCGTATTACTTCCTGTCCGGATTCGACTGCTTTTGATCCTTTTCTTGGCATTTTGCGTGATTTTTCCTCGTTCCAATTGAGCTATAAAGAGCGATGCACTCTATTAAAACTTGACCCCGTATGGCTTAGACATGTCAGGCCTAATTTGTGTTTTCTATATAGACTTATTCATCGCTCTGCGTTCACTTCTACCAACTCTGTACAATTTTCACTACCCTCATCTTATCCTCTGCGCCACAGAGACTTCAGTCTGACCATCCCACAGTCCAGGCTGGCAATAAGATCCAACTTCTTTCTCATTAAATATTCAAAGCTTTGGAATAAGCTACCCCTGACCATTCGCAAATGTACGTCAATAACCCAGTTTAGCCATGCCCTTAAATCACAACTTACCGTTAGTCATATGATATCTTTGACTAACGCCAGCATATCTGAGGATCGAGCCTATGAAGAAGGCATCGAACTTTAGAACCCTAGCTTCAGCCTCTCCTCCCGCTTTCTGCTATCCGTCGAGCTGGCCTTCAAAAACGGGTTCCACTACTAGGATCATGGCACCATACCTCAAGCCTACCATTTTCTGTCTAACGACAGACGCCAGACGTAACATTCATTATCATTTTTTACGTACAACCTACATTGCAGAAGGATACAGTTTTGTCGTTTACAACTATAGGTAGCTAGATGCCTGCCGGTTCTCGCTACTCACCTGACCCCTTTACAACCCTGCCTCATCTAATTCAGTAGCCGGTCTTCACAACTTTGTCTAAACGATTACTGCCTCTTTCGCTATATAGCACTAGGGCTGCCATGTAAAACAACTTTCCTCTAACCGAAGGTTTTTAGTCATTGATGTTTTCCCCTAGCACCAAATTGTTCAGTGGTGCTGGGTCCTAAGATATTAAGCCCCACCACCCAATACTTCGCTCCTTGATCCTTCGACTCTTCTCTTATTTATTGTGGCTTCCGCTCCTCTCAGCTTCCTTGCCTGGCCGTAATTCGCATGTAGATATTATTTTATATATAAACATATATGTAAGAACGTAGAGAAAAGCGCCCGTATTCTTCGCCCAAGTATGTTTTCCCCCCTTTTCGTAAGAAAGCGGCATTCCTCTTGTCCTAGAATCCGGCCTACTCTCCAGTTTACAGCCTTAACGAACAGCAACCTGCAGCATTAGACCTGTAGATACCCCACGATAGGATTTGTCATACATCTTCCGGATCTATCATATAAGCTAGCCATTCGGGTTCTGGTGTGTCCTAGCTGCTTCTTTGTGACCTGTAAAACACCACTGTGGGATTCGTCATATATCCCCTAGACCTACTATGCAAACTTGCCATTCGAGGTTCTTCGTGTTGCCCAGCAGCTTTCTCACGTAGCCCTCAGACCCTAGTCCAAATGCACTTCCACGACTTTATTAACTCATAAAGATAAGACTTCCCGGTGAACGGCCGATTCGGTAACCAATAACTTTGCCTAGTAGTATAATACCAGTTAGCCCTCACGAACACCGAACCACAATACCAACGACCCCACATTTAACTAAGACCATTGTGCCTCATTTCCAACATCCGTACTCTCGTTATTTTGCTCACGCTAACCCTCAGCTGGAACATCTCCCAGACTGCGATCCTCCCTTTTTCAATTTCAGAACCACCCGGCCATCACGTTGCCTGGCTGTAATATATCGTGAAGACAGCTTGTCTTTTTCTCTGCCCGTCTACAACCACACCAAAGGCTGGCTACCGCGGATACGATCTAGCAACGGAGTTCACCCAAAACAAGTCCTGGTATCACTGCATACGTTACTCTGAGGCTTACTGAAGAATTCTCACTACAAGGCCCTCCCGATGTCGAAGCTGCCGTGCGAGGATTTCTAATTATACTGTGATCGGTCCAGATTCGGCGATGCCCGCCTCTTTTCCATGAGAAAGCGAACAAAACCGCAGTCAACCCTTGCCCAAAAAGCCCAACATGGACACAGAAAACCCACAAGAAACTCAACAAAATGATGTATTTGCCAATTTACCAGCATAACCTGCCTATTGCAAAGGTCTTTACTCTTGTCTTGCCTTATTTTGTTCCGCATGGACACGACATTCCGATTGTTGCTTATTCCTTCCTGGAACTCCATCCATCCTCCACCAGCGGCGAACTGCTGACACCAGATGACACACATCACCTCTCACGAAAATTGTCTCACCTCTTCAAGGGGTACTATTCCTTTTCACGTCCGCAAGTCTATGAAAATTAGTATTCCTCTGCGAACCTTCGTGAAATTCTTCCCTGCCTCCTTTGTCTCAACGTCAATTACCTTTTTAAGTGAACATGAATATGCAGTGCCGACCTTTTCCTCGCATTATTCTTGTAAATATCGTATTTCCTGCGTCCTAAGCCAATGTCCGTCTGAACCTTCCTATATCCGGCTGATTCACTACTATTGCCGCCGTTGACTTGAAATCAATTAGTGTTCGCCGTGTGTTCTTTGCTCGTTTTGATTCATTAAAACTCTCGGCAGCCTTATTCCATTGTTACCGTGATTTGCTAATCCCTCCTTCAATTTTGTGAAATTTTCCATTTCATTCAGTGATATTGTAAACTCTGATCATGCTTACATGCGTGCTTCTTGACCACGGTCCAGAAATATACCATTATTATTATTATTATTATTATTATTATTATCTATTGAGTATTGTTACGAACGCTTGAGCAATGCGTAGCCAGATTCGCAACGGATCCCGAAATCAAAAGACGATTATCCATGATATTCTACGATACTAGATTATTACAATAAACAATGACATAAACAATATACAAACCTCAATAATACGATCACGAGGACTCAACAACGAGAAACCGAATAGCAGCGTGTGAGCAAACAGCACGTGCGTCACGCAGGTCCTGAACAAGGATGTGCCAAAGTAGCGCTCTGGGCGCGAACAAACAACAATTGGTCCAGAAAAACAACCAGTTCGTAAAGACAAGTCAATAGTGTATGGAAATGAGTGATGTTGGGAAAAACACTGAATCGCGAGGGAAATAGGGGTTTTTTCACGACCGGCTGTTACACAGGTCCTGAGCAAGGATGTGCCAAAGTAGCGCTCTGGGTGCGAAAAAACAACGATTGGTCCATAGAAACAACCAGTTCATAAAGACAAGTCAGTAGTGTGGGCGAATGTGTGATGTTAGGAAAAAACACTGAATCGAGAGGTTTAAAGGGGGATTTTCCACGACCGGCTGTTTCACCGCCCACCAAAATCCTCCTGGATTCTTAGCGGGATCAAAGGTTCGGTGTAAATGTACTGATTCTTTCTACCTACCTGGGCCCTGCGGTCAGTGCGCGCGCCTAATGCTCGTTGTCAAAGTTCTACTACTGGTTGCACCTAACCCATTGGCTACATAGACGTGAGGCTAGTCTACATCTTCCACAAGACCAAGTGACCGATGGCGGGCGTGAAGGGGCCACATAGATGCTGCCCTTGTAAAAGGCCGTCCTGTCCTGGATGTATGTGCTTGATTGAGTGTGTGTGTATATGTGTGTGCCGGGGTGTATAATGGAATAACAGGTAGGACTACACATCAAAGGAGGACTTTCTGCAATGTCAACAAATGGCTGTGTGGCAAAAACGAGTAAAATGTAGGCGTGTGCGTGACCTAAGCCCCGTTACTTCTACATGCAGTGTCGTGTCGTGTGGTGATCTAAGGTTTGGAAAATTAGATCCATACTACATCGTAAATGCTGTATGAAATTAAACACGAATATACTTCAAAGATGGTGTGGGGGGTTGGGTCCTACAGGTTTATACATGAGGGATAAATAAATGAATTCAGCTTCATCTGGTATCAGAAGACATGGGTATAGCTTGGTCCGTAGCGTTGGCCTCGCCGGCGTCGCTGTCACCTTCAAGTAGACATTTTTTACGTATATCTCGCAACACGTCTCCTTTGTTCGTCCTCACCACCACCGTGCGCACGAGCCAATCGATTTCCGTACGACAATCCTTGAACACTCCAACCGGCCAATCGTCTTTATGTAAGCGGCTCTCCACGAGGATGACCACATGGCCACGTCTGAACGACCTCTGTTTGGAGATCCACTTTTGACGAAGTTGCGGTGTCGGTAAGTACTCCCTCGTCCATCGTTTCCAGAAAGCCTGTGCTAGGTGGTTCACTTGTTTCCATCCAACAAAGTACGTTCCACGCAGGGTTTTCGGGGTGGTTACTCCTGCGTTCGACCGGAGTAATAATAGGTCGTTGGGGGTGAGTGCCGGTTCGCCTTCCGGGTCTGGAACGATCGGCACCAGGGGTCTGTTGTTCAATATGTGTTCTGCTTCCGTTAGTAAATTAGTCAGCGTCTCGTCATCGAGGGTTTGTTGTGAGGTCAGGGCCGTGAGTATTTTCCTAGTCGATCGTATCAGCCTTTCCCAAACGCCCCCACGATGACTGGCGTAAGGTGGATTGAAGTGCTATTCTATCCACTTTGCTACGGTCTGGTTTTGTATTTTGGCGGTGCCCAAGCGGCTCCACTATTTCTCTAACTCCTTATGAGCCTCAACGATGTTCGATCCATTGTCGGAGTATACATTCTTGGGGACTCCCGGCCTCGCGATGAACCTCTGAAGGACCATTAGGAATGAATCGGTTATCATGTTATGCACTATTTCGAGGTGGACTGCTCTGGATTGTAGGCATGTTATTAGGCAGCCATACCTCTTTCGGGTGCTTCTCTGATGTCGTACAAGTAACGGGCCAAAGCAGTCGACGCCAATTTCCACGGACGGGCACCATCCCGGTTGGACTCTTACGGTTGGAAGGGGGCCATCATTTGTTGGCCCGCTACCGCTCTCCGGCGACGACAAGTAATGCAGTTGCCTATGACTCGCTTGGCCGTCGCTGGTCCCTTTGTCACCCAAAACCGTCGGCATATATTGTTCAATAAGTAATTCAGGCCTGCGTGTCCCTCTTCCCGATGTACATGATCTATCAGGCATCTCGTTATGTAGTGGTCACCAGGGATTATTATGGGGTGTTTTGTTTCGTACTATAGATTTGAATTCATCAGCCGCCCTTCAACTATCAGTAGTCCGTTGGTTCGCATGGGGTTTGGTCTTCGGATACTGCTGTGCAACAGCCTGCTTCCTTTGGTGTTATCATCTGTCCTAGCTAGCTCGCGGGCCTCGGACGGGAAAGCTTCTAGTTGCAGTAGGCGTAGAACGTCGAGTTCGGCTTGATTCAGCTCGCCCGGTAGTATCGTCCCCACATTTAATATGTTTTGTGGACGTGCACCTTTCATAACCAATAAGAGTGCTTTGTACCGTGTCCACCAGACCGCGGCTGTTAACATTTTGTCCAGTTGGGGAACTGGCACAGTTTCTCTATCAGGCTTACGCTTCCCGTGAAGTTCATAGCCAGTATCAGTCTTTTAGTCTCGATATCACCATCATCAGCCTTGTGTATTAATAGCGTTGGCCACATCTCTTTAGTTGCCGTTAGGAAGCCCGGTCCCATTGCTCACATCCGTAACCTCTCTAGTGTTTTCAGGCCCCTTGAGCAGAAGTCGGCCGGGTTTCTGGTTGACTGTACATAGTGCCATTGATCGGTTTTAGTCGACTCGTGGATTATAGTGAGTCCGTTGGCCACGAAAGTGTTAAAACGAGTGTTAGTGTTGTTTATGTAATGAAGTACCGTGGCTGAGTCCGTCCAAAAGTTTGTTTCCCAGTCTATCCGGTTGAAGCACCTCATAATCAGCCCCGCGGCTTTCACGGCCAGTGCTGCTGCCGTCATTTCCAGCCTTGGAATGGACACCGTTTTCAGAGGAGCCACTCCCGCCTTTGCGAATAATATGTGACTGTGCCGCCCACAATTTGTGTCAACCCAGCAGCCGCAAGCAACTATCCAGTAGCCTATTTCTGATGCATCGGAGAATAGGTGGAGTTGGGCATCGTTTGTTCACTTGATACCTGTTGAGCGTCTTTGTATTTTTATCTCCCCAAGTTGCTCCAGGCTGTGCAGCCAGTCGCGCCATCGCTTATCGTCGTCATCCTGGAGAGGTTCGTCCCAACCCGTCCCTCTTTGGCACAGCGATTGCAGCAAGCACTTTTCCGGTAACAACCATGACTGGTCATCTGGGTAGGTCTAGAGTGAAAATGAATTCGTCTCCTCTGGGTTTACACTGAAGGTCAAGCGTGCGCTCCGTTTGTGAAGAGGATCCCAGAAGCTCTCTCTTACACTCATTTTTTCTCGGATTTTGGCATAACATTGAGCACCTCTTGGTTGTTTGAAGTCCACTTAGTGAGGTTGAATCCCCCGGCATTTAGAGTGGCGATCAGTCCGGCCATATAAAGAATAGCGGCACCTGGAACGTCAAAGGAGCACAGAAAATCGTCCACGTAGAAGTGGTCCATTGCTCTTCCCAACAAATTGCTGGTGCCATCGAAACACTTGAGTGTTTCCTGGAGGGCAAAATTAGCACAGAAGGGGGATGGAACCGTCCCAAAGGGATAAACGGTCAGCCTGTACTCGTCAGGTGCGCGATTTGTGTCGTTCTCAGGCCACCAGAGAAGGCGGAAGGCGTCCCTGTCTTCAACGGGCATCTTCACTTGTGGAAACGTTTCGCGTACGTCCGCAGAGACAGCCACTTTTCCTAGCCAAAAACGACATAAAACCCCGACTAGCGGTGCTGCCCAGTCTGGGCCCTGTAGTATATGGTCGTTCAGTGACACACCCTGACTCTTCGCGGCACAGTCGAAAACCACTCTGAACTTCCCCGGTTTCTTTGGATTCACGACCGGGTGATGGGGTAGGTACCACCTCAAATTCGCGGTGATAACCGCTGTATCTACTCTTTCCATATAAATCAAGTCGATGTTATGTCGCATGGCTTGCGTGTATTCTATCTTTAATTGCGGTTCACGGAGCAGCCTGATTTTGAGGAAGCCTAATCTTTTCAGAGCCATTTCTCGGCTGTTTGGCATGGGTTTCATGTTGAATCACCACAGGACTGGAACCTCGAAACGATCTATTACATACTTAGCGTTCCCGGCTGTCATTTTCAAAGCCGACCCTTCTTCTAGTGATGGGGCTTCTTTGACCATGGCCAGGTCGGCAAATTCGGTGTTATACAATTGTTGGAATGCCTGTTCAGTGTTTGTCGTTTCCACCGAAGTGCAGTTGATTTGGATTTGTTTGCCGATTCTGCAGTCTGTACTACCATATAAAGCCCAACCGATTATAGAGCTTACTGCATAGAATGCTTTGCGGCTTCCTATACTTTGATCCAGGAAACAAGGCGCTTCCGTTATATCAGAGCCGATCAACAGATCAATTTCGTTATTCTGCCACCCCCCGATCGGAAACACGTCGAGATGAGGCCACTGAGTCAGAATCCATTGCACTGACTGAGGTGCTCTCATCGGCAGGTTTTTTATAGTGAATGCTTCTAGGGTTTCTGCTCTATACTTGCCTAACAAGGAAGCAAGTTTTAGGTGCATTTTCGTCGACTGGATGACTTCGGTGCCACTCACAGCGCTTAATGTTATTGAGGATTGATTCCCTTTGTTCCCATATCTATATGCGAACTCCTGCCAAACTAGCGTGGTATCCGAGCCATTATCTATGGAGGCCGACGCTTTGACCATCCCAGTTGGGGTCACTACTCCCACGGCCACTACGTCTAAACGTACCGGTTTACTGGCAGATCGTGACGTTGAACAAATAACGCTGGGTTTGATACTCGCCTCGGGTAAGGTCACTATCGCCTGGTGCAGCAATCGATGGTGTCTGCCCGTGCAGCCCTCGTAACCACATTGATTCCTTGTCCTACAAGCTGCCGCCCGGTGCGTGGTTTTGAGACAAACAAAACACGCTCCTGCCATCCTCGCCATTCCCCACCGTTCGTCTATTGTGGCGTTGCCGAACTTGGGGCATTCTGGCAGTCCATGGCTAGCATCACAGGACCTGCAACTTGGTTGCGCTATGGCATCGCGTGAAATGGCGTGTGCATTGGTCTAAGGTTAATATTTTGGATGTTCCCGAGCAGTAGTTTGAGCCTGGCTAGTACTGGGCTCGTTTGCTCGGCTGCTGTCCCGGATGAGTTGGCCAAGTCTTCTGTCGGCCATCTTGGTTTGCCTGTCCAAGTATTCGGTCAAGTCTTCAAAGTTAGCCTCCCGGTCGCTTCGGCTTATCCGTTCCGTTTCTTCCGCCCATCGAAACTGTAGTTTGGGAGAGAGGTGACGGACTATGTTTTCCAAAGTGTGCATTGCATCTAGGTCAGCCCTGTAACCTAAATGGTCGAGGGCTATTGAGCAGTTCTGCATCTTGATCACCAGGTCAGTCAGTGTGTGGACGTCGCCCTTGGTTCTCTTTGCCTCTACCATCACGCCCTTTATTAGGTTACGGGCTACTTTGAACGGTTGGCCAAACAACTCCCTTAGAATCTCCCTTGCTCTTGTGTAGCCATGTTCCCGGTCGAGCATGGTACACCTGTCGATAGCTTCTCTTGCTCGGCCTCGACAGTAGTGAGTAAATTAGAGAAGTCTTTGCCCGGGATCGGTTACCTTATTTTCGGCGAACGTTTCGAACTGCTTGACAAACTTGCAGTAGTGTTCAGATCGCCCGTCGAAAACCGTTAGTTCCACTCCTGGCAAATCGATTGATGGTGTTTTATAGTCTACGACCGGCGTAAAGTTTCCTATTTTTTGTGCCCTGTTCTATCGAAAGTGTGGTACTCGTTGGTCTCTGGCTCTCGCTCTTTATGTCTGCACTTCTTTCCTGCTTCGTGGGCCTGTTGTCTGGCCTATAACAACTGTTGTTCTAGGTCTAGTATTCTCAGCCTATATAAATCAACATCCTCACAATCCATATTGCCATCAGTAACACATGAACTAGCACTGACAGGACTAGGCGATCTAACATTAGCTAAAGAGCCAAATGTACCAAAAACCTCCCCAGAGACTTGCCGTGTTACTTCCCGCCCGGCTTCCAATGTTTTCCATCCTTTTCTTGGCATTTTGCGTGTTTCTCCTAGCTCCAAATTGATCTATCGATTATTGTAACACACGTTTGAGCAATGTGTACCCAAATACAGAACGGATCCCGAAATCAAATGCGATTATCCATGATATTCTACGATTCTAGATTATAGAATGAATAATGACACCAAAAGGATACAAACGTCAATAATGAGATTACAAGGACTCAAAAATGAGAAACCGAATAGCAGCGTGTGAGCAAACAGCACGTGTGTCACGCAGGTCCTGAGCAAGGATGTGCCAAAGTAGCACTCTGGGCGCGAAAAAACAACAATTGGTCCATAGAAACAACCAGTTCGTAAAGACAACTCAGTAGTGTGGGCAAATGAGTGATGTTAGGAAAAAACACTGAATCGAGAGGGTTAAAGAGGGATTTTCCTCGCCCGGTTTTTACAGAGGTTGCTCCGTTACTGGAAAACGTGTGACCAGTCTTTCTGCCGTAGGACATGTTCGCGCATTTGTCATTATTATCTAGAGTTTCCCATCCTCTGAGCTGTGCCCCTAAACGGCTTATGTACAGAAAGAAAATACCTCGTTGGTCCGTGCTCGAGCAAGTGCAGATCGTTGGACTGCATCCTGATAGTACCTAATTCTGTCCTTGCATATGTTCCGTATAATACTGAAACCTTACGCATCAAGGGCAAGGCCAGTGGCATTATATCCAATAAATAGGCGTGCTCTTTCGACTAGAATGCTCCTAATGGGGCTAGGGAAGGGAGGGGCTGCTCGCCGGTCTGTGGAAGGCGAATTCTGGGGACAAATAGTCCATCAGCTGAGATCAACTCTCTGAGATTATCTGCCATTTCATCAGCAGAATCCCCTAGTTTAGTTGAATTTATGTGTGAGCGAATAAATGCACAAACCTGGCCAAAATTGATCCTTTCAAAGGATCTCAAAACTTCGATTTCTGGAAGAAGAGGAGGCCTTTTTGACAATATAATCGAACCCAATGAGAATGTGATCACTTTTGCCGAGAGGCTGCAAGTAGTGCGACACATCTATTTGGAACCACTCATTAGTGACTACCAGGTATAGCGGGACGGGGCGCTTCCTGTGCAATATTTTACTTTCTGCACCCGTGAGTTCTTGAGTACGAGATCTAGGAGGGTTTTACCAAAGGTGATATCGGGGGCATCAGCCCCTTGCCAGTCGATACTGAGTGGGTTGATGTCACCAGTGACTATCGGATGGGTTAAGTCTGTGTGGCTATTCAGGGGGACTAATAATTCCGTGAGACCTGGGATATCGGTTGAGTTGCATGCGGCAGGACGACAGACTACACCTTGCAGTGGGGTGTCTGTTCTAGAGAGGGTAAACACAACCCACAAACTATCAATATATGAAAAGGTAGGGGTTGTCTTTATGTTGGGAGGAGAGATAGAATTACCGTAGCATATGATAACCCCGCCGGCACGACCTCTGCTGGAGTCCTACCTTACTGTATCCCTGGATGGATATTTCGGCATCAAGTGTAACGGGGGTCGGCCAGGTTTCTGTGATGGCTATGATCTGAGGCCCCTTATCCACTGCAAGCTGCCGAAGTTCCGGGATCCTATTCTACACATTCAGAAAATTGCCGTAAAAACACTTGAGCGCATGCCCAGGAGTTGTTGCAGAATCGCCAGGGACAACTGATTTTGGGTTTGAGGAGTAGGAAAGAGGGGGATTTGGGGGTGGAAAGGAGGTCCTGGGGGAGTCGGTGGCTGGAGATATTGGAAGGCCAGAGAGTAAGTAGACTGTTGGGGGACCGGTAAGTTTTGACTTCTAGTAATCTGGGGGATATTATGCCAGGCGGACCGTCTACATCCTTCGGTCTCCGGGAAGGGCGGGCTGCTTTTTGTGGTTTAACTTTGTGGGTACTGCGTGATTCACAGCACTGAGTTTTCTTGGTGGTGATCCTGGTTTGCATGATCGCACCAGACATATTTTCTTTTGCGTTAACCTCCACACTGCAGCTTTCAGCAGAAATAGGTTGCGGGTTTGTGTCTTGGCTCAAGAATGGGCGAGTCTGGTCCATTGATACAGCCTTATTAGTTATGTTGGGGTCTGGGATAATTTCGTAGGCGCCAGATGTTTAATGGCACTAGGCCTACTACCGGGGGTACTTTCTGCGATTGTAGATCGAGTGAGTAAGGAGGCTACGAATGGTGGACATGGAGATCGATCCTCAAGGCGAGTTACCTGGACGACAGGCAGCACTCTGAGCTTGGGATCGGCTTTTTGTGGAATTGTTGGCTTAGCCTTCTCACTGCAGAGCCCTTGATGAAGTGGCTTGCGAATGGATACTCACTTGAGGCCCTCTTTTTCCTCCTGGAGCTTTGCAACAGAGGAAACTATTCGTTTGGCTACCTCTTTGGAGCCCGCTTCAATGAGAATGCCTTGCACCCGGTTGGTGCCTTGGGTTACCAACCAAGCGGACCGAAAATTAAGTGGGAAAGGGAGCTCAAGGCGGGTAAACACCTGGGCTAAGTTGTCGTAAGGGTGGTCCGAGTTGAGAAAGCGACCTCAGAGGATGACCCGTTTGGAGCATTTCTCGGTGTCTCGCGAAATCTTGGCGACATAAAGAAATTGGTGCTAAGATGATCCACAAACCTGATCGGCTGCCTGGGACACCGAGGGGGATTTGATAACCAAGCTCCTCACCCTTAAGGGAACGGAAAAGGAATTTAGCTGAACTGTCGCTGCAGCGTAACTTCGGACCAAACGGGACTGATAGTGCCCAAGGTCAACGGAGCGACCAGAATTCTTTCGGTGGTATGCACAGAGACCCGAAACAACTCCAACGAACTGCCGTAGAAAATCCCCTTAAACCTTTGCCATTAGGTGTTTTTCTCAACATCACACACTTGTTTACACTACTGAGTTGTCTTTACGAACTGGTTGTTTCTATGGACCAATTGTTGTTTTTTCGCGCCCAGAGTGCTACTTTGGCACATCCTTGCTCAGGACCTGCGTGACACACGTGCTGTTTGCTCACACGCTGCTATTCGGTTTCTCATTTTTGAGTCCTTGTAATCTCATTATTGACGTTTGTATCCTTTTGGTGTCATTATTCATTCTATAATCTAGAATCGTAGAATATCATGGATAATCGCATTTGATTTCGGGATCCGTTCTGTATTTGGGTACACATTGCTCAAACGTGTGTTACAATAATCGATAGATCAATTTGGAGCTAGGAGAAACACGCAAAATGCCAAGAAAAGGATGGAAAACATTGGAAGCCGGGCGGGAAGTAACACGGCAAGTCTCTGGGGAGGTTTTTGGTACATTTGGCTCTTTAGCTAATGTTAGATCGCCTAGTCCTGTCAGTGCTAGTTCATGTGTTACTGATGGCAATATGGATTGTGAGGATGTTGATTTATATAGGCTGAGAATACTAGACCTAGAACAACAGTTGTTATAGGCCAGACAACAGGCCCACGAAGCAGGAAAGAAGTGCAGACATAAAGAGCGAGAGCCAGAGACCAACGAGTACCACACTTTCGATAGAACAGGGCACAAAAAATAGGAAACTTTACGCCGGTCGTAGACTATAAAACACCATCAATCGATTTGCCAGGAGTGGAACTAACGGTTTTCGACGGGCGATCTGAACACTACTGCAAGTTTGTCAAGCAGTTCGAAACGTTCGCCGAAAATAAGGTAACCGATCCCGGGCAAAGACTTCTCTAATTTACTCACTACTGTCGAGGCCGAGCAAGAGAAGCTATCGACAGGTGTACCATGCTCGATCGGGAACATGGCTACACAAGAGCAAGGGAGATTCTAAGGGAGTTGTTTGGCCAACCGTTCAAAGTAGCCCGTAACCTAATAAAGGGCGTGATGGTAGAGGCAAAGAGAACCAAGGGCGACGTCCACACACTGACTGACCTGGTGATCAAGATGCAGAACTGCTCAATAGCCCTCGACCATTTAGGTTACAGGGCTGACCTAGATGCAATGCACACTTTGGAAAACATAGTCCGTCACCTCTCTCCCAAACTACAGTTTCGATGGGCGGAAGAAACGGAACGGATAAGCCGAAGCGACCGGGAGGCTAACTTTGAAGACTTGACCGAATACTTGGACAGGCAAACCAAGATGGCCGACAGAAGACTTGGCCAACTCATCCGGGACAGCAGCCGAGCAAACGAGCCCAGTACTAGCCAGGCTCAAACTACTGCTCGGGAACATCCAAAATATTAACCTTAGACCAATGCACACGCCATTTCACGCGATGCCATAGCGCAACCAAGTTGCAGGTCCTGTGATGCTAGCCATGGACTGCCAGAATGCCCCAAGTTCGGCAACGCCACAATAGACGAACGGTGGGGAATGGCGAGGATGGCAGGAGCGTGTTTTGTTTGTCTCAAAACCACGCACCGGGCGGCAGCTTGTAGGACAAGGAATCAATGTGGTTACGAGGGCTGCACGGGCAGACACCATCGATTGCTGCACCAGGCGATAGTGACCTTACCCGAGACGAGTATCAAACCCAGCGTTATTTGTTCAACGTCACGATCTGCCAGTAAACCGGTACGTTTAGACGTAGTTGCTGTGGGAGTAGTGACCCCAACTGGGATGGTCAAAGCGTCGGCTTTTGTCTATTTTGGATATGACACCTCTCTGGAGAATGAACGGTTTGCCGACAATCACCAACTCGCTAAATATTGGACGTCTTTGGCAGTGAGCACGGTAGGCGCAACACAGGTTATGACCGCCGGTAGATTAAGGCTGCAACTCATCTCTCTACACACTAACGAGGAAGTAAAACCAACGGAGGCCTTCACGTTAGCGGATCTTCCCCTGCGAGCACCAAGGTCGGTGAACGCAATCTTGACTCGGTGGCCCCATCTGCAGGATGTAACCGTTGTAGACTGGGAAGATGATGAAGTGGATCTCCTCATCGGATGCGACGTGCCAGAGGCGCATTGGGTGCTTGACCAGAGAGTGGGCGACCGCCAGGCACCTTTTGCCGTACGCACTGCTCTGGGATGCATGTGATGCGGTCTAGTAGGGGTACGCGGTTCCGTGAATTACGTATCGGCCAAAACGGACCGCATAGAGTATCATCTGCAACGGCTGTATGAAAAGGAGTTTCATGACATTGGAGACGAAAGACCGACGTTGTCTCAAGAGGATCACTTCGCTCTACAAACGGTGCGGCAAGGCACTAGAGGCCTTAAAAAACAGCTCGAAGTTCCTATCCCCTGGCGCAAATCTGCCGACCCGTGGGCTGACAACAGAAATCATGTTCTCCAGCGATTGCTACGACTAAAAGAACGCTTCATTCGAGACCAGAATCTGTGGGAACGATACGCGGAATTAATGAAGCGAAACGAAGCCCTCGGCTACGTTGAAATGGTGCCTTCCAACACCGACGGCAAAGGGGGTATCTGTTATCTGCCTCATTACCCGGTCATAAACCCCAAGAAACCCGAAAATCTGCGGGTAGTTTTGGACTGTGCAGCCAAGTTCCATGGCAAGTCGGTAAACGATCGCTCACTACAAGGGCCTGACTGGACCACACCACTTATCGAAGTTTCGGGCCATTTCGGGGTGGGTAAAGCGGCTTTGTCTGTCGACATTAGGAAAATGTTTCATCAGGTGAAAATACCGGTAGCAGAACGAGATGCGTTGCTTTTCCTGTGGTGGGAGGAGAGCGACCTGGACAACGCAGCGGTAAATTATAGGGAGACAATCTGCCCCTTCGGGGCCATACGTCACCATTTTGTGCAAACTACGCCTTCCGAGAATCAGCGAGAAGAACATGGCGGTCTAGTCCCTCGGACGGTGGTAGATGGCGTCGGCAGGAATTTCTACGTCGACGACTACCTTGGGTCATTCGATGACGTGGAATCAGCTCTAGAGCAGTTCAGAGGTCTGACGAGATTGCTGGAAGAGGGCGGCTTCCATCTAACTAAATGGATGTCGAACACTCCAGAAGTGCTAAAGGTCATTCCGTACCACGAAAAGGCCGAAAGGGTCAGAGATTTGGACGGTTCTCCAATTCCTATCGAACGCACATTAGGAGCACAATGGGACGCGGAAACGGACGACTTTGTTTTCGAGCTCAACGTTCCCGAGTTGTCTGTAACCCTTCGAGGCATACTATCCGCTGTCTCCAGTCTGTTCGACCCGCTCGGTTTCGTCTCTCCCTGGCTGCTACCCGTAAAGATCTTGCTGCAGCGGCTGTGCCGTAAGAAAGTTGATTGGGACCAGTCACTGGACCGAGAGGACCGGCTGGACTGGGAAGAATTTTAAAGCACCTTGAAGAAATTAGGGGACTTACGGATTCCACGATGTTTGACTCCTGGCCATAGGACGCGGATGGGAGAACTACATGCCTTTTCCGATGCACCCGAAGTCGGTTATGGAGCTGTGGTGTACAGACGATCGTGCACATGAGATGGACAATGTACTACGAGGATCCTGTTTGCTAAATTCCGCATTGCTCCACTGAAGTCGGTCTCGATCCCACGCCTTGAACTCAGTGCAGCCGTGTTAGCAGTCAGGGCGGTACAAGCGGTGAAGAGATGTTTCGGCCTCTACATTTAGTCGGTTAGCTTCTGGACGGATTCAACAATAGTTCTTTACTACATTAACAACGTCCGAAGCCGGTTTATTACTTTCGTTGCTAACCGACTCACGATTATTTACGATGAATCAGCCATGAACCAGTGGAAGCATCTCAGGTCTGGCGATAATCCGGCCGATCTGTGCTCCCGGGGTGCGACCAACTTCAGGCAACTAGACACGTGGACGAGAGGGCCAAACTTCCTGCAATTGCCTAAACAGGACTGGCCCGTATTCGAATTAAAAAACCCCACGGAAGTAGAACTGGAGATCAAAGACGTAGTGATAGCGGCCAACGTCGTCGAAGCACATCCATTCTATCGCGACTGGTCAGATTTTCTTCCTGGATGAAGACACTTCGTTCGCTAGTTTGGTTAACCGGGTTCAAGAGAAATTTACTAGTCATGGAAGGGCTGCGCCCCTCAAGCCGGATACGGGTCTGCCCGATAAGTCTCGATGAGCTATAAGCTGCAGAATACGATATTTTCAGAATGGTACAACGAGAGGCTTTCGCCCGAGAACTCGAGAGGGCGGAGGAATTGGGACCGACCAATAAAGACAACCATCTCCAAGAGGCTGACTGAAGCGTTTAAACCCCAAACTCATCGACGGACCGCTGGGGGTGGATGGTAGGCTGACCAACGCCCACCTGAACTTCGACACAAAGTATCCTATACTGCTGCCTGCGAGACAACCTGTAGTGGAGCTAATGATTCAACACGTCCACTCCGTGGAGGGACATGCCGAGGAAAGTCACATTGCGAGCGTCTTCCGAAGGCGTCTTTGGTTGCTGAGAGGAACAGCTACTGTAAAACGCGTAATCCGAGGTTGTGTTTAATGTAGGGGACGCAGTGCCACGGCGGGAAAACATTGCATGGCCCTGCTACCGGAATGCAAGGTGACTACGGGCTGCTGGCCGTTCAGCGACACCAGGTTTGACTATTTCGGGCCCTTGTGGATCAAGTGCGGGAAAAGATTAGAAAAGTGATATGGATGTATCATGACGTGCATAAAGTCACTCGCGGTACACCCAGAGGTTGCACATTTGATGACGACCGATTCTTTCCTACGGGCCTTGCAGAGATTTATCAACCGAAGAGGCGTACCGGCCGATATATATTCAGATGATGGGTTGAACTTTGTGGGGGCTCACCGGGAATTGCAGCGTTGGCACAAGAACATAAACAGGGACGAGCTGCAGGATCGAACCGTGGCCTACGTCATACGATGGCATTTTGACCCTCGCAGGCCAGCCACCGAGGCAGCTTATGGAAAAGCATGATCCGGTCCGCCAGGCGGATGCTACCTCCACGGATGGAAGCAAGCGAACTCTCTGGCCAAGGTTTTCTGGAGGCTTCGGACGCGGGAGTACCTACCGGCTCTGCAGACTCGACAGAAGTGGCTGGTGAAAACCAGACCATTCAAGGTTGAGGGTGTGGTGATGATCGCAGACGAACGCGCACATTTCAGCACTCGGTCCTTGGGAGTAGTTATAGAAACCATCGAAAGCACTGACGGAATGATAAGAACAGTGAAGTCGAAGACAGCTAACGGAGCGCTAATTCGTGACATAAGCAGTAATAGCCTACTCGAGAGTGAGGGCGGAGAAGCTGATAACGCTGAGGCCCAGCAGACTATTTCGCACTCGTCTTCAAGGTGGGTAAAAAAACCCCATATACGGAAGCAATCCCGGCACACTGACGTATCGAACCATCATACGTCCCGACGCACACTCACCTAAGTTGTACTCGTTATATCACATGGTCTCCGTCAAATGCTTTACAGTGCTCATAGTCTTTTGTTGACGTTGCAGAAAGTCTTTTTTTGATATGCAGTCGTACATGCGGCTCCATTAGACATCCAGACACATACGCACATACCCGATGCACGCTATGTCTCGCAACCCCTATCAAACATGTGACGGTGTTCGCAATTTGTTTGTTGACTTTACTGAAATGTCCTCTGCATATGTGGAGGTAGCGTCGACTATATCGTACACAAACACACTCACGCAAGCACATACAGCCAGGGCAGGGCGGTCCATCCAAGGAAAACATCTATGTTTCCCCTTCACACCCGCCATCGGTCAGTTGTTCTCGTGGAAGATATAGAATAGCCTCGCGTCTATGTGTAGTACGTTGACGACAAGCATTAGGCGCGCGCACTGACGGCAGGGCCTAGGTGGGTAGGAAAAATTAGTACCTTCATACCTAACCTTTGACTCTGCTAATGATTCGGGAATATTTCGGTGGGCTGTGTAACGACCGGCAGTGGAAAATCCCCTTAAACCTTTGCCATTAGGTGTTTTTCTCAACATCACACACTTGTTTACACTACTGAGTTGTCTTTACGAACTGGTTGTTTCTATGGACCAATTGTTGTTTTTTCGCGCCCAGAGTGCTACTTTGGCACATCCTTGCTCAGGACCTGCGTGACACACGTGCTGTTTGCTCACACGCTGCTATTCGGTTTCTCATTTTTGAGTCCTTGTAATCTCATTATTGACGTTTGTATCCTTTTGGTGTCATTATTCATTCTATAATCTAGAATCGTAGAATATCATGGATAATCGCATTTGATTTCGGGATCCGTTCTGTATTTGGGTACACATTGCTCAAACGTGTGTAACACGGGTGGCTTAGGACTACCTTGCTCTCCCGCTAGGATCTCCCATAACACTCCTCCCAGAATGTCTTTAGTTGCAACCGCTGTGTGACAGTAATTATTTGGCATGCCGTGCTGGATATACCGCCCGGTTTGTATAACTGAGCTTAATTCCCGCAGATCTTTGTATTGAGGCGATGGTTTTTCTTGCCTTTCCCCTAGATTGGCGTTTCCTCGTACCCCTATACCTATTTTTGAAGTATCAGGCACGATACCATGTCGTCCCATCGTTCGGTGATGAACCTCACCCGCTTTTGCTAGCAGCTGATCTCTGATGTTCAGGTTTACGGACCCAGCAAGAATTAGTGACGCCGGTCCTGCATGTTGTCCTGGTGGTGGTTTCTTCCATACGTCAACTCTATTAATTCTCCCTATTCCTACCATGTGACTTACACCTAGAGGCCTGAGCAGATCCCGCACCCTCCTGTTATCCAAATCCCCCTTCTTTTTGATTCCCCTATATTCGGTTCCTCATAGCTCACTGTGAGAAAGTTGCGGCATCTCATCGTGCTGGGTCCCCTCATTCCTTATTTTCAGTAGTTCTTTTCTTAACCTCCCTATCTGGAGCTCCAGGCCATTTAAAACTGGGCCTGCCGCGTCCTCAGAGGCATTTTCTACTTGGGGTTTAATTGTGGCCTTACTCGTCTCCGTTGCTGCCTTCGCTGTGCATGATCTCTGGCGTGTCTCTGTTTACTCTCGGCAACTATTCCCGATGATTCCTTCAGGATTTCAAAAGCCTGAGTAAGGTTACCAGGAAAACTATTCTGCTCGGCAACCTTGGGCTGCTTGGAGAATAGGGGAAAGGAAAAGCACACTGATTAGGGACAGAATTTGGGGTCGAACTAGCTAGAAGCAAGAAAAAGGAACAAGGAGTCACGAAAGATTGCGCCTGGCAACATTATCACAAAAATATGTGAACTTGATCGCTTTAAGGAACCTTCCCAATTGCTGGGTCAAACTTGAAACGACAGACATCGAGCCGATAAGTTTTCCATCCGTCTCCATCATTTGGCTCCAGGAAGAGGCCAACATCCACAGGCCAATCAAGCACGAGGATCCAAATGAGGTGGGGCATTGACGGCCAACCTCAAGAGTTGGCAAGTGGTCTGTGACACTAGAGGAAGTCGAGCCAAATTGCCAGTAGGCTTGCCCTATTTTGACTGTTGAGCCTGCAGTTGGAGGCTCTTGTTTGAATATAGTAGAATCCTTCCTTGTGCTCCCGCGTTGTCTGTAGTTCCCTGAACGAATAGCTCACCGGCCCTGCCACACCAGCTGCACCCGTCTGACGGCAATCCTGAAGGCATGAATACACACAGATCCAGCATCAAGAAGTCGCTGGTAGGGTCTCCAACAGGTGCGGAGCCTGCGGTCAAAGCGGAGTTTCCGTGCCGTCGGAGACGATTTTCCCCAGGTACGGGGCAGAGTATGTTGTGGCATATTTGCATTTTGGTTCCATTGAGAATGTAGCAAAATATAAAAGGAGGCCTCGGTGCTATAAAGGATGCATGGTGGTGTGACTTTGGTATGCTTGGGGTGTACAGCAAGGGCAGGATTAGGACACACTCTGAGGTGAGAGAAACATTGGCAGAAAAAGCGGGGAAAACTCCCCACGCGTAGGTTTGCACTAAGAAAGAACTACCTTGGCTTCTCAGAAGGGCACAACTAGGGCTTCAGTACTAATTCTGACAAGTAAGGCAACTGGCTTGCACTTCAGAAGGGGAGAAAAATCCACCAAAAAAGGAGTCATGGGAAGTATTTCAAGATCGCGTTGAACTAGAGGTGGAAGGCTTGTCTGATCCGATCCAAATTCATGCTACCCAAATGGAAAAGCTGCAAGGCCAGACAGAGTCTATGGCAGGTATAATAAGGAGGATACGGGAAAGCACTCAAATAGCACTGGGACGCAATAGAAATGCGGTTATAAAGGGTCTAAGCGGACCGTTTTTCAGGGCGAGGCTACAGAGGAACCAGTATCTGAGACAACGGGTCGCTGGCCCACTAAGACAAACTGGGGTACTATAGCATGCCCTTATTTAGAGGGTACTAGGTCTGGGAGAAAGAAAATAAATGGGGAGGGGAAATCACTAGGGCGGCCTACTCTGGTGGAGTTCGAGTACCCTAAAAATCGAGTTGCTTTCCCCGCCGTGGCGGACAGAATTAGTATAAATTCCAGAGGAGGTATTAAAATAGAACCGGATAACTCAACATCCTGGAAGGCCGTAACAGGCTCACGAGAATCGGAGTAGTCCTTGCCAACCCAACTAGTGCTGGAGACACGGCCGTCCTATTCGTCAGCACTTATAGTGAGCCTCACGCCGACGGTCGCATAAAGGGCTAAGACCCCAAGAATTGGTCAGGCACTGGAAAATGCCCCATGCGAAGAAGTGGTAGGTTTGACTATTGATGAGGTAAAAATCTGAAGCCCGAGTAAAGCAAAAACTGTAAGGGGTACTCGGGCGCGCAGTCTGATTGCAAAATAAATGCATCGGTGCCCAGGAACAACAGGGAAAGAGGATAAATAGTCGTGATGCAGTGTAACACTTGCAGTGTCGGCAATAAGTGGGGAGAACCCGCGGTCGAGTTGAAAGGAATGGGCTGCACAGCCTTCACCGAAATACGGCGGCAAGAGAACGGCATATTAAGCCCAGTTTATCTGCAGGGACTGATCGTGCACAGAGATGACCGTGGGGACGAACAGTGGGAGAGGCAGCATTGATGCCTATAGCCCAACACAATTCAAAAGGAGAGTATTAAGTACTATGCCTCCAGTATGGAGGCGGTTGCAGCACAAGTACATTTTCGTAGTAGGTGGGTCTGGCTTGTGTATACATGAGCCCATCTTCCGAAGCGGAGGAAGAAGCTGGTCTCCTAGAATTCTCAGCCCCGTCGTCCAGAAAAGGAGAGGAGTTTAATCGTGGGGATTTTAAGGCGCCGGAGATAGACAGGCAAGCGAATTGGGTGCCTGCGGGGTCTTTTTGCCAGAGGTAGCTTGACTACATTCAGGACAAGCAGCTAGTACAGCTCATTCACTAGAGCACTGGAGGGGAAGGGTCAGACTCCAGGGATATTGGATCTAGTTTTATCCAAATTCTGTGCAGAAGTAGGTGAAATCTGTATCGGTGCCCCCCTAGACAGAAGCGACCACGGAACCCTCAGGCTCAGATTCCTGGGTCAGAGAGGGACCCTACCAGATAAGCGGGCTAGGACCTTCGGAATGAAGGATGCTTGATAACGATAGCAAAGTCGCCCGTTTTGGATACAGAGGGAAACGTGGAAGGAATGTGGGGTACTATAAGAGGCGGATTACTATGTGCGACGGAAGGAGTAGCTCCGTTGATCAGGGTCCGGGGAAGAGGCCAACCACTGTGATGCAAAAGCGTTGCGACCCGGGTGTTGAAGCGCAAACAGCAGGCATGGCGGAGGTTTCAGGAAACTCATGGGCCTAGAAGCTCCAGTTCGTACAAGCTGATAAGCAAGCAGGTGGTGAACCAACGGAGATCCGAGAAACTAACATACAAATTAAGGATGGCCAGGTTAGAGAATAAACAACCAAAAACGTTCTTCAACTGCCTTCGGGCGAAGGCTGCCGTGAGGGTTGCAGAGAGAGATGTAAAGGTCATTCCGATCGGTAGTAACGCGTAGCCCAGTTGGCGAATCCTAAAGCCAGAACAAGAATGATTCGCTGGTTTGACGATGCTGAACTAACAAATTAAGCGCACATGAAGTTATGCACAAACTTCAGCTGTACAGCCAAGGAGTTTATTAACGGGGGCCAGAGTTCGGCAAAGGTCAGTGTCGGATACAACCTTTAGGGCAGTCCAAGTTCCAGTCAGAGGTTTGCGACGACATGAGCCAAATATTAAAAATGTTCTAGTATAGTAGATGGCGAATGCTGTACTTGTTCCAGGAGCAATAAAATAAATGTCACTGTCTCAACAATACAAATACGCGAGAACGACTGGGGAGGATTTCCACAAATGAAAGGTACACCGCCCACCAAATCCTCCCATGAAACGGCCAATATCCAGTGGGTAGATTTGGGTGTTGGCTCACCCCAGCCTACCTAGACCACATTTCAGTGAATATTTTGGTCGCCGTAGGCTTCATCTATTATCAGCCAATCACAGACAATCTTGTGGGTTTTCTAATGGAAGAGTCCCATACATTCGTGTCTTGAGGCTTCATCTGGAGATGATACTTCATCATCTATCTACGGAGGAACACGCTCCGATGTAACTGGGGTGCGTAGACAGTTTAGGGATTATAATGGACAAAAGGCTTCCCAAACAAGAGTAAAGCGAATGGCCAAGAAAGACTGAGTATTCTCGATGAAGAATCGGGATAGCCACGAGTTGCTCAAAAGATCAAAGATTTCAAGGCGTGATTTATTCACCGTGACAGTATGTTTGGCACAAAACCTATTTCCTTCTGAAAGCCGATTGGATAATAGTGCAGATTGGAAGTTCCTTAAACGGGGATGTTTCCGCAAACGGTCATCCAATGCCGGTTTGAAAGTTTCGGCAACTTTGCCAGCAACACCATGTCATACCCTAGTTAGGATTTTCGACAAACTAAATGCGTTGTAAACCTTGAACACCATATCAAATTAGATGCAAACTCACTTCAAAGACAGCATGTAGGGTTGGAACCTACAGAAGAATGCGTGAGAGATAGACAGGTGAATTCATCTTTAACTGCCACCAGTAGACCTGCTATGAGCTCGGTCGGGATCACCCTCACCACTATCACCTTCGAGCAAATACATTTTGCGTACATCTAGCGACACGCCTGCTTCTTTCGTTTTTACCACCACCTTGTCTATGTGACCATCAATTCCTGCACAATGGTCCTTGATCACTTCGGTAGGCCACTTGCCTTCAGGTAAGTGGCTTTCCACGAGGATGACGACATCGCCACGTCTAAAAGACCTTTCTTCGCAGATCAATTTTGCCGAAGCTGCAGGGTCTGCACGTAATCCCTCGTCCAACGTTCCCAGAAAGCCTGTGCCAGGTGGCTCACTTGTTGCCGTCCTATGATGTACGTTCCACCTAGGGTTTCGGCGTGGTTGCTCTTACGTTTGGCCGCAAAATAACAGTTCGTTAGGAGGGAGAGCCGGTTTGCCTTCCGCGCTTGGGATGATCGGAGCTTCAGGTCTATTATTCAATATGCTTTCTACTTCACTTGGTGAGGTTATCGATATCTCGCTATCGAGAGGTAGCTGTGCGATCAGGGCCGTGATTATTACCCTGGTCGACTGTATCAGCGTTTCCCAAAAGCCAGCGCGATGACTGGCATAGGGTGGGTTGAAGTGCCATTCTACCCCCTTCGCCACTGTTCTTTTTCTTATTTCAGTGCGGTCCACGATGTTCCACCATTTCTCTAACTCCTTAGGAGCTCCAACAGAATTCGGATCTTTGTCTGAGTTTAAGTTTTTGGGAAAGCTTCGCCTCGTGAAAACCCTTTGAAAGGCCGTTGATAAACAATCGGTGGTCATATTATGCACCACTTCCGGATGGATTGCTCCGGATGGTAACCGTGTTATCGGGCGGCCATACCTATTTCGTGTGCCCCTATACTTTCGTTTGATTTACGGATCCAAATAATGGGAGTCACTTGTCACGAATAGGTAAAATCCCGGTGTAACTCTTACATCTGGAAGGGGGACCATCATTTGTTGGCCCACCATCGCGATCCGGCGAAGACCAAAGGTGAAGTTGCCGGTGACTCGCTTGATGGTCGCTGGCTTCTTGGTTACCCGAAGCTTCCAAATTACATTATTCGGTAGGTGGTTCAAGGCTGCGCCTTCTCTTTTTCCATGTACATGGTCCATCAAGCATCTTGTGGTGTGGCTGTTACCGAGAATTGTTATGGGATGTTTTGTTCCACACTCTAGATTCGAATCTGCTGACCGCCCGTTGGCTGTCACAGGTTTCAATCTACGGACGCTCTGTATAAAAACCTGCCTTTCTTGGTTTTATATTCTATCTTAGACAGCTCGTGGGTCTTCAGCGCGAAAGTGTGTAGTCGTAACAGGGTTAAGACATCGATTTCGGTTTGGTTCAAGTCGTCTGTTAGTATCGTTCCCACTTTTAACATGTTCTACGGTCGTGTGCCTTTCAAAACCGGTAACAATGTTTTCTGACTCGTCCTCCAGAGCCGGGCTCATAACATTTTGTGCGGTCGGGGAAGTGGCACACTTTCTGTGTTGGGCTTATGCTTCTCATGGTGTTTGTAGCCAGCATTGGTCGTTTCATTTCAATATCTTCCCCTTGGGGCTTGGATGTTGTGAATGTTGGCCACATCTCTTTAAATGCAGCTGGAAGGTCCAGTCCAATTGTCCGCATCCGCAGCCTTTCTAGTATTCCTAGGCCCCGAGTGCAGAGGCTGGCCGGGTTACTGAGGAACTGAACATAGTGCCACTGATCGGTCTTAGTTAACTCATGAACAATAGTGAGTCTGTTGGCTACGAAGATGTTAAAACGACTGTTGGCTTTGTTTATGTAATGCAGTACTGTGGCTGAGTCCGTCCAAAAGTTTGAATCCCAGTTCTTCTGATGAAAGCAACCTCTAATCAACGTAGCTGATTTCACGGCCAGTACTGCTGCAGTTATTTCTAGCCTCGGGGTGGATGCAGTCTTTGGCGGAGTTACTCTTGCTACTGCGAATACTATCTGACTGTGCCACCTACCATTCTCGTCTACCCATCGGCCATAAGCCGCCACTCTTAGCCCACTCCTGATGTATCTTAAAACAAATGGGGCTGAGCATTGCTTGTAAACTTGATTCCTGTCAAGCATCTGGGAACCTTGATCTCACTAAGCTCATCTAGACTGTGTAACCCGTCACTTCATCGCTTTTAGTCGTCGTCCTGGAGAATTTCGCCCCAACCCATCCTTCTTTGGAACAGCGTGAACAGCAAACACTTACCCGGTAGCAGCCATAGAGACACGGAACTTAGGGGATCGTAGAGGCCTGAGACTGATGATAGGATTCCTCTCAACGTGGCAGGTCTTTTGGGTAGGTCCAGACAGAGTATGAATTCCTCCCCTTCGAGCTTCCATCGAACTCCAAGCGTGCGCTCTATTTCTAAAGAGAATCCCAAAAGATCTTTTTTTGATAATGATAATGGTATATTTCTCGGCCATGGTCGAGACGCACGCGCTAGCACATGATCATGGTGTGACACGTTACTCAATAAGGTGGAATATTCACAAATTCAAAGTATGAAAGTCGAGAGTATCAGCGATAGATAGACATAGCCAGCAACAGTTTGAGTGGATCACTTTACTAATGGTTTGCGCGGCAGTTTCAAACCGGTTTCAAATCCGGGCTGGGCGGTGGAGATATCAAAAAACCGTTGGCGCAGTGTCAAGGACGCATTATGAACGAGAATGATGCAAGCTGGGAAACGGAGGCCTGCTAAGGTTCTACAGATGGAGTAAATTTTGAACAAGAAGAAAAGGAAGAAACAAAAATTGTAAAGAAGTGCTCTCGGGAAAATCGGTGCATGCGGAGAGGATAGCGATCCATGAAGACGATGCAGACCCTGAATGTCGGATCTCTGGCGCGCCTTATTTTCTTAGACTTTGGAAAAGCAGTGAGAAACTGGGGGCTGTTTGAAGTCATTTTTGTGCTGCTGAACCTTCCTGCCTCCAGAATGGCGATCAGTTTGGTCACATATATAATAGCAGTACTTGGATCGTCAAAGGAACATGGAGAATCGTCCACTTAGAAGTGGTGCACTGCTGTTTTCAACAGATGCTGGTGCCGCCCAAAAGGTTAAAGTGTTCCCGAAAAGGCAAAGTTAGCTCAGGAGGCGGATGATGCCGTTCCAAAGAAATGAACCTTCGCCCCTCCGGTGTACAATCTACTCCACTTCAAGGCCACCGCAGAAGACTGAAGGTGCCCATATCTTTACCGGGAACGTCACTTGTAGAACTCCTGAAGTATGTCCACAGAGAGGTCCACTTTCCCTAGCCAAGAAAGACACAAAACTCGACTAGTAGTGTCGTCCAGTCTGGGCCCTGTAGTATATGGTCGTTGAGTGACGCACCTTGACACTTCGCGACGCAATCCAAGACCATATCGACCTTACCGGGTCTCTTTGGGTTCACGTCAGGGTGATCGGGTAGGTACCACCTCAAACGTGCGTTGATTATTTCAGTATCTGATCTTCTCATGTAACCCAATTCTACATCACGCTGCATGGCTTGCATATATTCTGCTCTCTATGCGGTTTTCGAATAAGCCCAATTTTTAGTAAGCATAATATTTTTAAGGCCGTTTCTCGGCTGCTGAGTGTAGGCTTCATGTTGGGTACCCATGGGACAGGAACTTCGGGACGATCTATTTCATACTTGACGTTCTCGGCTAACAATTTCAGAGCTGACCTATCTTCTCGCAATGAGGCATCTCACTGCCTTACTTACTGTCGGCTGCATGGGGACCTAAGGACACCCGACAGGTCGTTTACATATACCAGGAAAAGTGCTGGCCCCAGAAATGATCCTTGTGGTACCTCGCTAATTACCGTCATCGTTGCGGACCTAGTATCCACAACCCTGACGGAGAACCTACTATCGCGCAGGCAGGCCTTTAACCAGTCCATTATCCCTGCTGCCGCATTTGCCCCCCCCCGTTTCGTGCAGCAACGGTCCGTGTTTCACCCCAACAAAAGCTTCGCGCAAGCCAAGATAGCACACCTCAATGTTTTGCCCCGTCAAAGAAGCACATGAGGCTCTGCTGGGACAAAGTTGACTGGGAGTAGCCAGGTGACACATGCAATAGGCGTATATGGAACTTGGTGTTAGGATTATCTGGGACCTTATTCTGATAAAAATCAGGTTGTCCAGTTTATTTTTGGTTTTATTTTCATCACTTAGGCTCGGCTTTGTACCATCTCTAGCGGGAATTTTTATCCACACTGAAGCGTCGTATTTTCAGAGCTGTTAGCTGCGACACCCCACCGTGAATTCGTAATTGATTATCGTGAAATAATAGCATAAGCCTTTCCCAAGAAATTTCGGTTCAAACCTACCTAAAATCAACCTTAGCGGCCCTGTCTATAAAGCACACACTGATTCTTGGCTGGATCATATAATTTAGGCATCTACTCGTACCTCGCTGTGAGTTGTTACCTCTCCGGCCTTATAGAGTATTCAGTGCTTGGTTGGGCGTTTCTACGGTGAAGCTAAGTCTAGATACTCAGAAAAAATTCCATAGTTCTTTTTCTGACACCCGAAATCTAACGAAACTTCTGCTGAAGCTATCACTGATATTTCCGCCAACTTTGAAATCCGAGCCCCCCAGCCCTCAGTCACTCTCCTTACACACAGCTGCACATCAAGCTTGATTTATACGAGCAGCTATATTTATTGACGGAGTGACTTGGTGAACTGTCCTTATACTTTTCTTTCTGAAGTGTATACACTTCTGCTGCTATAGAAGCCCAGTAAAACGTACCCATACACGGGTTAGGTATAACCTTCAGGCCCTCTTCGACTACGGCTGTCCCTGTTTTAGACCCAAAAGAATGTCTAAGTCTGTATTCAAATGTCATTGTCTGCCTGGTCCAAAACGAACCATTCGGGCCTCCAGAGCGAGAAGAAACACAAACGCCGACATGACGGCAGCTGTCAATACATGTTCTGCATCACTGATCGATATATACAGAGGAGCCAAAAATAAAGTCAATGATATGGAACAGAAGATAAACGATTTGTATGATGAATGGCAATCGATTGAGTGTGTACTATCAAAGATTTCCCCACTGACAATCATTGCTGAACCTATAGATCAAGCTGACCCCAAAATCTTTTCCAAAGCCGGTCGTTATATAGATGCAATAGCCTCGGAAACTCACAGGAGGATAAAGAAGCTAACAATGCTATAGTGTTAAACGTCCCGGACAAACTGTCAACACAGTCTGTTAAAGCCACAATACTGAATGCATGCAACATGGCTCATCACATGTTCCATTGCACTAGGCTGCGGAAAAGGTCACCACGATACCCCTGCCCTTTGCTGTTTCAATCTTCTAACCAATTAACAGCCGCTGAGTTCATCAGCAACTGTCAAAGGATTGCCGCAGCTACGTCATTGAAAAACATCAAAATACACACCGATAAATCTCCTCTACAAAGAGAGATGTTCAGAATGCAGAGAGACAAACCAGCGCCTCTCACTGGCTCTGATCAAACGGGACCCGTAGATGCATCACCACATACTCCAATGAACAGGACTTCAGCTAGAACACCTACTACGTCTGTGGCCCCTTCGGCATCCGTGGAACTCCACCAGTCTTGTACCTAGGATCTCACGCAAGTTTCGTGCAATTCAACCCAGAGTGCGGCACAGTCTTCTTCCGACAAGCTGAAAAGGCCATCACAAAACGTTCATGTAAAGCTCATCAGGCAAAGGTTGAATGTGGCGAAAACCCAGGGTAGCAAATCTGCAGTGAGAAATGCATCGGCACTGCCATCGGTGTACACGACGCCAGCAGAGACCATAGACTTAGACATATCGCCGTATGTGTCACCGACCAAACCACCAGGAAAACGTCGGCACCTTGCCTCCCCACCTACCACGTCCGCTAGAATAAAAAGCAAAAATCGACCTCATCAAACCTATCATTCCACATTTTCAGGGTCTTCCACAAATCTACCCAGAAGTTCTCCATCCCAGTTTAGCCACAAGACAACTGATATACCAGTGACATCACCTCTACAGCCTAGTACGTCCACCTGGAGGCCTCATGATATGACTGCGACAATACTGCCGCCGCCGCCGCATATACCTAGAGCTATGATGACCAAGCCCGGTAAGCACTGCTCAACAGGCATGCAACCAACTAAACCCCCTAGCCACTATCAACAGCTGCAACCCCTCCCTCAAGTCAGCTACCAGGTCGTAACCCCACTTCACGATCCTCCCTATTCAGATGCCGGCTGTGGAGTTCAAACGGGCATCGGGCCCTACAGCCACAACACAGTCGCCTCGCCTCAGCTCCCTCTGACTAACAAACCTGTAACCCCTATGAGCCTACAAGCCCCGTTCACGTTGGAGGCCCTATCGAATCCACTAACGCCAAACCGTCCTCAGATAATGTATGGCATGCCCCCATCATTCCTTAGGCCCTCTCCAATGGACAAATCCTCTAAATCCCTATGATAATAGCGCGCCAAATAATGGCCATTGTTTCCTTAGGCACATTCCACCACCGTCTATGCCCTACCTTTGACAATGCCATGTGTCAAAGTTGCCGGCTGCCCATTCGTTAACCCTACCTTCGTGTGAAAATCTGTATTCCAAACCGGAGCTGTTAACGGACTACACTGGTATGCAGTCTCGTATCTTCAACCCTCCTCGGACAAATGGAAATGTCATTATATCAGACACTTCAGACATCCCGCACTTCTTAAGGGGTTTATCTACATCGGATCCTAGCACCGCCCGACACCATAGCGTCACCAGCCCTCCTTTTTCCAACATCGCGCCATACTACGCAACAGCTCATGGACCAAACCTCCCAATTCACGGCGCTGATTTGCCACCTGCATATGGACATGCTAGTCAGACCAAGAATCTAGATTGTTCCGCACCACACAATCTACTTGACCAACCGAATTCCACAAAACTAAATACCAATATCAGTATCTCTTTGGTTCTTTTTAATAGCCGATCCATCATAAACAAAATTCGGCACTTACGATATCTGGCCACTAGTTATAATTATAATATAATCTTGATCACTGAAACTTGGTTAACCAATTACGCTCCAACAGACCAGATCTCTCTTGTAGGTTACAATGTCTTCAGAGTAAATAGGGAAACTCGACGCGGTGGAGGTTGTTTGGCATTTGTCAAGCAGACTTCATCATCCTCTACTCGACTCTATTCCCGATTCACTTTGGTTAACTGTCCACATTCCTGGCTCTCAACTTCATGTTGGATGTGTTTACCGTCCACCAAGGGAAAATTTCTCCGGACTCTCATATTTAATTGATGCATTTGAATACCTATTCTTACTGCCCTCAAGTATAAAAGTTATTGCTGGTGACTTTAACCTGCCCAAGATAGCTTGGCCATCTTTATCTGCACCCGCCAACCTTTTACCATTTGTAAAAAGTATTACTGTAGGAGGGTGGGTACAGCATATCCGCTCTCCTACGAGAAAAAACAGCATTTTAGATCTCATTTTCACCCATGGGTCCCTCATATATTTGTCTCAATCTCCCGAAATTTGCCCGGTAGCGATCACAATCTGGTTAACTGCCGCATTTCCACTCACCCACAGCCTAACCTGAAATCACATTGCATCAAACCCTCTCCTCTCCCTGACTGGAAGGTTCTCCCTGCTACCATTAGACAATCTGATTGGAGTGAGTTTTTCTCTCTCGTGACCCACAAAACGCCACTGATATTTTCTATGCACAGTTCTTCAGATATCTCAATAGGATTACCTACCTCCCCCAGCAAAGGAATAATAGGAAATCCCATATCACTTCACTGCAAACAAAGTATGCCAAGCTCCAAATATTCATGAAACTACACACGACTTTGCAATTCTTGTTCAACTTTTTCGCCTCACTTCTACTATCCAAAAGCTTGAAGAAACTACACTACGTAACCAGGAAGTAAAAGTTCTGCGACACCAAAATAGATCTTTTTGACTGTCATTATTGTACAGGACCAGAACCTCCCGTAATCATGGAAAAATCCCGCAAACTGTTTCAATGGACAGTGTATCCGCCTCTACTCCCCTTTCTATTGTAGAGGCCTTCAACCCATTCTTCGCCTCAACTATGGCTCCTATTATTAATGTTGACCCTCCGCCTCTTCCCCTAGTAACCGCTTCAACTCTGTCCACAGTGGAATTTGACGCCTCAATTATCTCCCAATTAAAAACCACTTTTAAGCCATCATCTTACCCAGGACCTGACGGCTTACCGCCCACTGCAATAGTTAAATGCGGACCTGACTTACCTTACCTACTACTGAATATGTTTACCCTATCAATGAACTTCAGTTTGGTGCCCGCAAACTAAAAATGCTCAGTCATAATCCCGCATCACAAGAAAGGTCCACCGCATGAGGTAACAAACTACCGTCCCATCAACCATACACCTGTCCTCTCTCGGCTAACGGAAAAAATCGTAAAAGAACACATCGTCAAGCACCTCTTTCAATTGGACGTTAATAATCCTGAAAAACACGGCTTCCTTTGGTCAAGATCTTGCGCAACCTGCCAACTCGATTTCTTCAATCTCATAACTGAAATGGCAGACAATGGAATGGCCCTTATAGTACTTTACTTGGATATGTCAAAGGCATTTGACCGCGTGCCACACCCACATCTTCTGGCCAAAATCCGATCATTTGGCATTACTGACCCTTCACTATCTTGGATAAATTCTTACCTGTCTAATCGCTCTCAGGTTGTCTCGATAAACGGACACTGTTCCAAGCCTAAACCAGTTACAAGCGGTGTTATACAGGGTAGCGTCCTTGGCCCTCTGTTGTTCCTCACGTATATAAACGACATATTCCTCTCAGTAAGCCATGGCACCCCATTTCTTTTTGCTGATGACATTAAGATTGTTTACTCATTCAAGCCTGAATGCATCGCTTCGGCTATCTTAAACATTTCTAAAGACATATCCGCACTCCATAGACGGTGTTCAATTTGGCAGATGAATTTTTCCGCTGACAAATGTGAGGTTCTTACATATAAATGCAAGCTACCTCCAGGATCCTTAGCCGTTGGTGGTTCAACCATTGCTAACAAGCAAATAGTTCGGGACCTTGGCTTGAACTATTCCTGCACATTTAATTTCTCGGAATATTCGGCCCTCCAAGTAGCTAAGGCCAGAAAGTGTCCAGGGCTAATATTTCGCTCCTTCCAACTTCGAGACTGCATTCTTTTCCTTTATAAATCTCATGCCAGGCATTTATTAGAATACTGCCCACTGATCTTTTCTAGTATGCGGAAATCAGACAGAATTGGTATCGAGTCAGTTCAACGTAGTTTTACCAAGCGACTGATTGGATGGAGCTCAGCCCTCACTTATAAAGAACGCTGCTTATTTTTTAAACTAGACCCTTTATGGCTTTGCCGTTTGAAACTGAACCTTATCTTTTTGTATAACATCCTCCACAGTCGGACATATACTTCTAATCCACTGCACTTTGCGCCCGTTTCTAGCTATCCACTACGTTCTAGAATTCTTACCCTTTCAACCCCTATTACCAACACCAGCTTACGTTCACATTTCTTCATCACAGTGTACTTTAACATGGAATAAATTACCGTTAGAAATACGCAGTTCTACTTCCAGCCATCGGTTTAGAAGTGCGTTGGATAAATTCCTCACGGTTACCCAAACCCTACAGCTTCTAAATGTAGACATGCCCAATGACCAAGCCTATGAGAAAGGTCTAGACTTTTGAATCGTGCAAACACCAGCGGTCTATGACAGATGAAATTAAATAACCATTTTTAGTTTTTCCGCCTTCTGCAATCGAGAAACTAGTCTCAGAGAGTCACTGTCTATTATTGTTGCCTCTTTGTATCGATTCCCATTTATCCTCAGCTGGGAGCATCCCAGACTGTGCTCCTCTACTTTTTCTCTATTTCCAGACCTTCATTCGTGCGTACCTTTCTCTCGATGACTCTTAATACTCTGGAGACCACACCGGTCACTAACCTGGCCTACGCATCTACCTGACCGTTGGTTATTCATACGCTACCCGACCGATGCTCCCTTGGTTATTTTTCGGGATCCCCTGGTGCCTGGTTGCCTGATCGCGGACGTCCTGATACCTACGGCCGTTTGGCCCCACCAAGAAAACTAATGTCAATCCCAACGGTGCGAGGCGCGGTCAGATCCACCGCTTTGGCCGGGGCACATCGGGCGTGCAAGCCAACTGCAACGATACGCGGGCGCAACTAGGCTGGCGGATCGCACCTCCTGTCACCAGAGTTGGTTTTCAGGTTGGGTGTCCAGCGCACGGCCAGCCTCACCCACTAGCGCCAATTGCGGATTGGAAAACAACGTCCCCTGCATATTACTGCTGTCACCCATTGCCTCCTCCAACGTTCCTGATCAGGGTTTACCATACAACCGGTCAAGTTCCACATCAACATATGCACATATACTCACTCAACTCAGAAATGTACCCTACTATTTTCGACTACTGGCATTTATATCCATCGACTTATCTTTTATTTGTCTGAACTGATGCCATGTTTACCCTCATTCTATTATATCCAGTTACCGGATTCTGTACCCCAAAACATGAAACGGTTTCACTGTTCAGATCTTTATTATGAATATAACAATTCCTGGTATAATCTTGAAGAGACCATTCATCCAATTGGTAATTTGTATGCCATCACTACATTTATCTAAACAAAACCATCACTTAAAGATTCGTCTCTCACCTGCCAACAATTCCACACAAAACAAATGCTCCGCCTTTCAGCGCTTCATCGGCGTGACACCACCTCTATGTTCAGTGTATCTTCCGTTGCATCTTCTCTCATTCAGCCATTCGCATTTCATGACAGTTGCATTGGCAATGAAGTATTCACAATCCAGGACATAAATAGTTCGATTGCCTCCTTAGCTTTTCATGTCAGACTTCAGCATATTCAGCTTTGCAATCACATGCACTTCCTGAGAGCTGCTCATATGTACTACTCTTATACGACTGCATCTGCCCACCATATGTCCACCTACCGCATCCACTTTGTTACCAACTTTAGATGCTCTCATGCTACTCATCAACGAACCCGGACAAATCCAAAATTGTATTACTTTTCACTCATCTATGGACCACTGCCGCTGCTCCGGCAAGATTCATGGTCAGCCACCTGCACCACAATCCATAGTGCCCTCTCTGCGACTTTAGCTGAAAATCAACTACTGTAATTTAGGCTGCCGTAATTCCCCCCAAAGTCTCAGGTTGGACTATCCTCAACGTACCTAGTCACGCGATTATCTGCACTTTCTGAAGACTCCAGTGATGTACTACCCCCAGTTTATTCCGTCGGATATTAAACATATGAACCTTTATTATGCCCACTTCGTTGTACATTTGTATTCCTCATCCGTAAGTCTTGGAGTAACCCCCGATAAACCAATAATCCAGCACCGTTTCACCCACCTATTACCTATTGCCATTTTTTTCATCAGTCCTCCACGATTAGGCATCTACGCTGCGAAAGCGATTTCTTCAAACCTTTGCTGGCAACGAACCATAGGTATGCCAATTTATTAACCTTTCAGTTGTTTCCCAAATGCCCCATGTTAGACTCTCACCAGCGCATCCCGTTAAGCGATTCTTTACATGTTTTGACAGTATCATTCATGCACTACCCACACGACTTCATAAGATTATCGTATATCAACTCCTGTTGTCAAATTGTGTTCACCAATTAACCTGAAACGAACCCTTCATTCGAATCGTGTTTCACTCACCTGTCATCTTTCGTCACTCTGCCGCAGTGAAATCTCCAGGCTCGGGCATCTAAATCTACCTCTCTATGAGGGCGTCCTCCACAACCTCTTGATGAACAGTAAATACCAATTCCGTGGTTAAACGGACTGTTTCTTTTACGCACTCCCCCACCTCGAAAGACAACACAAATCCTTCGGTATTATATTTCTGCTATTTTCCGGGTAATCTGGACTACTGCTTCAAGTGCATGTCCCTCATCACCCAAAATTCTCCAATTTTTTGTTGGTGCTTTTTCGAAAGTTTTCTTTGTCAGTTTACTCACCCCTGCGACTTTACATCGACGCTATCCAAGATGCTGCGCGTTTGTACTTCATCACCGCTTTACTTCATCACGTATCTCGACGGCGGAGCCCATTTCACTCACTTCGCAAATGTAGAGAGTGGGATAAGTTCCGACCTGGCTTGATGTAATGCAGACGTAAAACAGCTGACGGAAAAGCTTCTGAATTAAAATGGAACAAAAATGTCTTGAAAGTGTGCGTAATGGGAGTGGCTTTTATAAACATATATTCTTTATTTCTGGCGCATCTTGTTTTTCTCAGTCAAATCTCGGTAATTAGCTCTCCAGTCATTGGCTTAGCCGTTGCTGAATGTTGATTGGGTAAGTGGTCATATATAACCTGTTGTACGAAGTTCAGTCCCCACTTGCCGTTCCCTGCGATGCAGTTGCCGGCTGTTCGGTGTGCGATGGGGGGTTCGGCCCAGTTCCCTAACTTGCTTTCGATTTTCGGAGATTCCAACCAGCCAGTTTTTGCGTATACGATTTGCGAGCAAGGGGAATGGCTTCACCGATTCGGGAGGAATGCGTACACTGTCTGGCTCGATGACGAACGTGGAGGACTACGTGACTGTTAACATGGTCCCTATGGGGCCACCACATTTTGATTACCGTGTTGCTTCTCTGAAGCCATTTTGTTGTTGCTTTTTCATTTCTCTTGCATGTGAGTCTCGTTTCACGTGCGCAAGTCTGGGAATACTAGCTTCGTATAGGGAGCGATCATTTGCGAGTTTGGGCGTGGTATATAGAAAACTCCGTGCTTTGTTAAACATTTCGTGTAGATCGACTGACGTTTAACAGCTTCAGAAGATGGAAAGGAATTAGCATTCGATTCAATCCGTTACCCATATCACGTAAGTTACAGTACTGAAAGCACTGGTAGCAGGAGCGCAGTCATCTACTATGTTTAGACAAGAGGATCAGCTAGTTAGTTGAGTGAAACTGCTGCTAGATACATGGGAGAGAGCTCGTTCAGTGGGACATACATATATATATATATACATATATATATATGAACAATAATATATATATATATATATATATATATATATATATACAGACGAAGGTAACAAATGTCGTGTTGAACTTATCTGTGGTCAGGTAAGTACCGTTTCGGAGTAAGTGGTATATATATATATGCAACCACGGTCATATATATACGTATGCGTATAATTATGCATATATATATATATATATATATATATATATATATATATATCCGGTTACGGTGGACGCAAAACACCCATCACATACGTAATTCATTACGCCAATGGTGTACACGCGGGTAGAAAAACACAGTTTAGGTATTCTGGCAGTTGTTCTTTTAGCCAAATTTCACTGGGTCAGATCACATCGTCCAGTGGTCCTTCGGAAAGCGCGCCCCCACTAGGGGCACGTTTTTCACACAAAATAAGGATTTTGGGACAATGATAAATGCGGACTACTTTTCCAAATAATAGTTAAGAAACAGTCCAGCGTTTTCAAAATATTTCACACATTTTCTGCCATTGCCAGATACGAATCGACACCCCAGTTCAATTTTAGAGTCCGCTATACAACAACAATGATGACCATTTCGTTGATCAGGATGTTTTTACCAAGGAAAAATCGCCCATTTTTTCTCTTTTTAAATATACCAGGTAAGTCACTTAAAACCCAGCAAGTAACTCGTATTTCAAAATAAGCTTGGCAGATCAGTTTCTTATGTTTCGAAATTGGCGCTCCAGAATTCCAGGATTACGCGCCAATTCAAAAATATCCAGATCGGAACTTACCCCACTACCCGCAAATGTACGTCCACCCTACCTTCAAACTCAAATTTGCCGGGCAATCGTTCGTGCGACCACTAAAACCTCTACACTTTTGGGCTGCATTTATCCAAATGAATATCCAAGGAACCTCTTTGTGACCTCACTTGTATCATATGATCATGCAATCAAGCATGCTCCGGGTGTCCCCGAAGTAATAATAATAATAATAATTAATAGCCCGGAACGGGGAAGAGTTTTTGTTTACTCTGACGATTTTAAGAGAGGTACTGATCCATAGGTGCTTAGCTTCTATTCATTCAAACCAGAGAAGATTTGCAAGCTTTTGCCGGTGCTTCCGATTTTGGGAACGGGGTTGTAGTGTATAGACCGTTATATGTGGGTGATGGGCGCTAAATTCTAATAACCCTGTTAACCAAAACTCTCGCGGCCCTTCCGAAGTCGGTCTCAGGCCTATGCCTCAAACCCGGCGCAACCAAGTTGGCTGCCAGGGCGGTAAAAGCAATGGGGAGAAGCTACAACTCCAATAATAGGTCAGCCAGGTTTTGGACGGACTCGACAAAGGTGCTATAAGTTCCAGCCAATGGAACATTTGAGTGAAGCCTGGCAACCGATTTGGACACAACCCAAAACGAATTCGATTTCAGATAGTTACTTTATCATACACAACTACTTAAGCAATTTTAAAACGACCTAGCCTCAGTAGTGTTCATCCTGAGTTCTTACGCTCCCAATTGAACAATAAATAAACAACTGCAGCGAAATTACAGCAAGGGGTCAGAAGCAGATGATATTACCCAATACATTCACAGCAAAGTTTCCTCCTGAGCGAATCACGCTCGAGGCAACGGTGTGGGTCCTATTTGTGGCAAAGATTTAGAGTAACACAACAAGCAATAGGAGTTCCGGCAAGGATAGTTAATATAGGTGAAATGTTGTTGTTTGTATCATAGATATTGATAAACGGAACAGGATTTCCGAACTCCGTTACCGGCGCTGCATTATATCAATAAAGTCTGGAGCCATTTTAGTACATTCATAGCTTACGCTTTCACACTGATCCATGACAAAAACACTGTAAATCAGGGCAGTATGTTAGGTAGTTTGAAAACCCAGCCGATTTGTGTTCCCGAGGCGCGATCAGTTTTCGGAAACTAGACACGTGGGCCGGAGGGCCGGAATTCCTGCACATGTCTGAGCAGGACTGGTCTGTTTGCAAACCAAAGCCACTTCTTGGATCAGAAATGGTGATAAAAGTCGCAGTGATGACTGTAGCGGCCGCCAAACCGAAATCTATCCCGCAACTGTTAGTGAGGTCCTCTTCTTGGATAACAAAAGCCTCGATCGCGGGTATGGTTGACTAGATTTAAGGGACATTTGTTGATCACGAAAGGGGTCCATCCGCTCATCCGCGTGTATGTGGGTTCAATGAATCCTGATAAAATAGCATTGGAAGAATATGAGCTTCTCAAGATGATGCAAATCGATACCTCCTCCAAGAGCTCGGGGGTCCCGGAGGGACGGCATCAAGTGACGAAAGGACATTTCCAAAGAACAACCTGAATCTTCTAAACGGAAACGTTGTCGATCGACTACTAATGGTGGGTAATTGGCTGACAAACACTCACCTGAGATTTGACTGGCTCGGCAACCCGTGATAAGCTTTCTGGTTCAGCGTATAAAACCCGTGGAAGGATAAGCCGGAGAATGCCAGGTGACGAGTGCCACTCGGAAGAGCTTTTGGATGCCGAGAGGAAGGGCGACTGTGAAGCGTAAACCGATTTTGTGCGAAATGTGGGAGACGCACTGCCGTCGCGGAAAACAATATATAGCTCCGCTGCCAGAGTGCAGAGTGACCCTGGGGTTTTGGCCGTTCATCGACACCGGACTTAACCACTTCGGGCCTTTGTGGGTCAGTGCGGAAAATGGTTGGAAAAGAGATACGGCTGCATCAAAAAGTGCATGAATTTTCGGGCAGTACACTTGGAAGTCGCTCTTCCTATGACCATTGACTCATTCGTCCGGGCCCTGCAAATCTTTATCAACAGAAGGGGCGTACCATCAGGTATATAGTCCGACAATGGGTCAAATTCTATGGGTGCTCAGCAAGAATGGCAGCGTTGGCACTAAAGCGTAGACCGAGACGAGCTGCGAGACAAACCTCGACTCATGGTATGCGAAGGCACCTCAATCCCGCGCAAACCAGTCACTGTGGTGGATCGCAGTTTTGCTTATGTCAGCTAGAATGATATTGCTGCGACTGGTTGAATAAAAACAGCGGGATGGTGAAACTCTAAGCACCGTGAAGACGGACTTTGAGAGAATATTAGCAGCCGTACTTTTCTTGACCGCAGCCGAGACGCACTCATGACAGCACGATAAACATGTACAGTATCACCCACTGAGATAAAAAACCACAAAATTTTAAATGGAGTTGTTAGCTTCGGCAAAAAAAGCGAATAAAACTTTGCGGAAATTAAAGCCATGAGTATCAGCAACGTTTTACGCGGTAAATACTGTTCGGCTTCGACTTCATCAGGAGCGATAGCAAGGAGCCTGCAGGATGTGGAATTGTTGGAACAAAAGTGATCTGAGGGAGCAGAAGATACAATACACACAGCAGGAATGCAGAATTGATGAACGACACTTTTCCGAGTTCAGCGAACGAAGTAAACTGAGGAAAACTACAAAACAGCGCTCAAGAAAAAATTTATTGGCATAAAATGAGCCAAAATACCTGTTACGAGGACTAATGAGTGTCATCTTGTGATATGAATCCGCAGCTGGCGGAAGAAGGCTAGAGTCCCAAGACATGAAGGTTAGATTGCTAAGCGGAAAAAATATTGAGACAGGGAATAAGTTACAGAAGTTTGCCTGGACCAGATCTATTAACTCCAAAATTTTTATATCACTGGAAATAAGAAAAGAGTTACCGTGGCGAATAGAAGAGAAAATGCCATAGAAATATATAAGGAATAGTAATGGGCCCAAGACTCTGCCTTGGAAGAAGCCGCTAGTAATGAGTTTGGCGGAAGATAATTGGCCGTCAATGAGCACAGCTTGTTATGTGTGAGGGAGGTAAGAGGATGGCCGGGGGAGGAGGTGGTCAGTAACACCAAGAGACCGGATTTTGGCTAACAGATGCATATGGGGAACACGGTCAAAAGCCTTAGACACGTCGGGGTACAGGACGACTACGGAGCTGCCGGCGTCAGCAGCAGACGATAGGACATTGAGCAAGTCTAGATGGCAGGAAGAGCAGGAATGAGAGTCCAAGAAACCATGCTGACCGGATTTAGCAGGTTGCTGGATAAGAGGTAATAAACAATGCATTTTGATGATTCTCTCCATGATTTTGCAGACTACTGGGATGTAGTTATTGGGCCGATAGTTATTCGGGTCGTGTAATACGCCCTTTTTGAAGCGCGGAACTATAACAGAGGATTTCCATTGAGGTGGGACGAAACTGTGAAGCATGGAGGTGGTATACATATTAAGTAACAATAAAGGGAGGTCAGGACCGCCGAAACGGAGGAGGGCCGGTGGGAGATCATCTGGTCCCGGTTTCGGGGAAGGTTTAATAGAAGAAACTGATTTTTCAATTTCTAGATGGGTGAAGGGAATCGATGAAAGAGAGGCAGAGGTGCAGGGGTGGATTGTAGGAGAGGGAATACCAGGACAGCTTATAAGGGAGGAAGAGAAATGCTCATTGAAGGCCTCAGAAATGGATGCTGGAGTATTAGCGGTAAATGAGCCGCAGATGAGGAACTTGGGCGAGGTATGATTGGAGTTATTGGACCTTTTACTAACCGGGATATAGTGTGGGGTGGGGGCTGGAAGGGAGCGGCGAAAACGGGAAGGTCTGGAGGCTAATGAGCGGCATGGGAGTTGGAGGGGTGGGGAGGTGGGGCGAGGAAGCGGGATCCAGATACCAACCTGGAATATCTGCCAGGGTAGGTAAGTAGTACTTGAGAGTTAGGTGAGGGTGGATGGAGGGAAGCAGAGAGGAGCAGCGGAGGAATGCCGAGGCTACAGTATGGCGGGTTGGTGTCTGGGGCCAGGAACGGTTATAGGGTATACCGGGGGTGGGGGATTGGCATGACCCATTCGATCAGAGAGAGGGAAAGACATATGAAGTGGGTGCGAGGCAATAAAAGGTTGAGTGGAACTGGCATGGCTCTGAAGGTTACTCCTACTTATAGGGGCGACGGCGTTAGAACATACTGGATGGCGGCCCAACTGGTCTCCACCTGGAGGGTCTGAGAGTAAGCTATAAGCAAATGCCGATTGACCGTGGGGCTAATGAGAGGAGTGATTAGTTGAACAAGTGCGGACCTGGCAGGAGTACCAGGTAGGCTAATAGAAGGACTGGAGGGGCACTTATGAGGATAACTACGAGATATCGAGACTGAGCTGGCAGCAGCGGCTGGCTGGGAGTTTCCTTGCGGAAAAAACTCGTCCCAACTTAATGATCAAAGAGTTCAGATGAGATTAATCTAGTTTGGTTGCTGAAGAGATATGACTGGTTGGGTGGAAATAAACGGAAGCTTGCGGAACTCCAAAGGCGCAGGGCACGATTTTGTGGTCACTTCCTGGGGGAGGTTGAACCTTTTGGCTTGAACTTCCGATGAAAGATTAGTGGATAATAAATCCAGTGCGTGGTTTCCTCTGGTTGGGCCAGTTACGTATTGGATCCAGAGCCCTACTCAAAAGCATGACATGAAGTCCAGTAAGTTGTCCGGTGCAGACAGAGCATTCTGACAAATGCTTGCGTCATTGAGTTCCCCAGCAATTAACCGAGAGAAACAGAGCGGCAATGAAATATAGATAAAGGGGTCTAGAGTCTTAGTACTATCCACATTGTTGGAATAAGGGGGCTGGGAATGCAACCAACATGAGTGTAGGAGTTAGGCGAGGGACTTTTTCACGACAGGGAACCCTGAATGACGTCCTTGGTGATGCTTGAGATCGGAAATGCAGGTAGGGTGACTTTGACACAGAGTAAACAAACTCCCCTACGGGGAGGTTTGTTCCTTCAGACCAGATGATAAACAAATAAAATGATTAGATCTGGCTGGAGGGAACCCGTAAGCCGACTTTCGGTTACGAGGATGATATCAAAGTCGGGGAGTCTGAGTAATGCTGAGGATGGTTTTAGTTTCGTTGGTTTTGAAAGCGCATTAGGGAATGGGATTGAAAGTGATGGTTATGGTATTGGTGGGGATGATAATGGTCTAGACAATAAGGGATTAGGCATTGATGACGAAGGTGGTAATTTCAGTGATAAGTATGGCTAGGATGGGAGAGGGACCCAAATTGTTCAGAATATATGATAAGATGAAGCCTGGAGAGGGGTAGTGTATGGGAGGAGGGACCGGAAGATATTGGTCTAAAGGGTAGTCAGAGTGTGGTAGATATTCTTGGACAGAGCCGGCAGGACAACCGCGAACACCGTTGGGTAATAACACGGGAACTAGAGACGTGGTTGAGGGTTTTGGGAAAAGGAAGTTATTTGGGGCATGGAGATACTTCCCAGGGAGTGACAGGGTAACGGTTGGAGTTTAGAGTTTGGTGTTGTGGATAGAAAAGTGATGAAGTGGTGAATGGAGTAGAATAGAGTGGATAAATGTGTGGTGAAAATAAAAAGGCTTTTAGCCGAGATCGGGGAGTGGGATTCAAAGCTACACTAGAAGCCGGTAAAATTTCGCCTGGTCGAACCACTTTTTCATTGTTTGTATGTGCACAACATCGGTAGGCCTTGTTTTCCGGGCGCCTAAGTCGTAATTTCTGAGGGCGAATCTGAAATGACGGGTTAATCAGCGGTGGTTGTCTGGGCAATATCCAGATACATTCCGAGGAAGAGTTGGAGAGTGCAGTGCTTGGGCTCGGAGGCTCTGTTGCGGTTCAAGAAGGCCTGGGTTATCAGGATTCTTTGTTGTAGACGGAGGCGGGGTGGTGAGGCAATGAGTTAGAGTTATGGCCGAATAAGCGGACACGCAGCCAGTAGAAGTAGCGGGATCATCAAGGCTTGGGTGGAACTTGCGCTCGCGAGTGAACTAGTCGGGGGGACGCTTGTCTGTTTCGCGGATGCTGGGGAGCTAGTTCTGGCCTATGTATTTGTTTGGGCTACCCTGAATGCTAGGGCGTTTTCTAGGTGGCCCACTTGTAAAGGAATCTTCCTTACTGTATAAATCCACCTCTACACTGGGATTTGTAATACGCGGCGACGTCGGGCAATAGCCAGTAACGGGTATATCAGCGTTTTGTTTTTATTTACACTAGAGCTGTTATTCTGAGCTTGGCTCTTGTAGACTTCTTGCAGTGGGATTTTTTCAGCAAATATCTTGGTCAATAAGGAGCTTGTTTTAGTTACGACTTAAGATTCCCGACCAATAAAGATCCTGTCCACAACTTCAGAACAGAATGAGAGAGGTAACGCCCTGAGACATTTTGCGGAGTCTAACTCAGTGGTAGAGTAGTGAGTCAAAGTTGCAAACACTTAAGGTCGTTTTCAGCCGTTGAAAGAAGTATTCGGTGTGAGATGGTAAGTGCTATTGCATTGTTTGCCTTTTTAAGTGTTTCAACATTACCGGGGCAGCTGTGTCCCTAAGCTTAGTAGCCAGTGTTAGGCAGGTTGGGGCACGTTTTGCGGCAGGATCAAGCGAGATAGCCAAAAGCATCATTTGACCGACGATCATATCGGTGAGTTCGACCAGAAAAGGACTTCTCAGGAAACTGCTTGCTTCCGTAGTTTTTCTGTTGATATCTCCAATTATATCTAACGGGGAATCTAAACAGTTGTCCGATGCTTTTTGGAGCTTAGTGGTCTTACGAAGGTGGTTGCTGATAGTAATTTTGGGCCGGATGTTAGAATGTGTAAGCTCACCTATGGTGGTAAAGGTATGGGTGGTCTATCCGACGGCTTGCGGCAACGTGCGAGGGTAGGAGAACGACGCAGAAATAGGCGGATAAGTGCAGAACTAGGCCGATATATGTAAGCCTTAGGGGAGAGTTCTCTTCGCGAGGAGGCCACCTTCTGCAGAACTAGTTGTGTTCCAGTTATTACGCTAAAAACTGCGTGCAGTTTCCATAGGTGGCTACGTTTGAGTGCTTCCGGATGTGGGAAGCAAATCAGCAAAAAGGCTAAATTGTCCGAAAGTTTCTTAGGGTTGACGGCTGTTTCGAAAGTACGTTAAGGAGGCAATTTAAAAAGCAGTATGTTGGGGTCTACTAAATTGCCTGATTGAGACTGGTGATCCCCCTTGCTCCTGCCCTGACAGCACTACACAGTTCACTTTTGCAAGTAACTTTTATCAACGGGGGCCTCAAAGTATAATGCTCAGAAGATATTGCGGTATTCTCCCAGGTTTCAAAAGCTCCCCTCGGAGCCCTGGTTTTCAGAATTATCCCAGGAAGGTTATTAAAATCTATACCAACAGCAGCGAGAACGCAATCACCCTGTAGTCCAGTAAATCCCAGCGACCACACCCATCTGGCGCTTTCTCCGAACAAACAGCTGATGCCCAACATCTGGTGCTGTTACCGGGTGGACACTACATGATTATTCCATCGTTCAGTGTTCTTTTGGCTCGGAAGGGCACGCATACGCCGCAGGTAACGGCACACTTTTCTCTGTTTATCACGCTGATAAGCTGCAAAGTATCAGAGTGACGGACAGGATGTGAGCGCATAGGGGGAGGGCGCAAAGAATGCGTTTAATAAATGAGCAAAATGGAAGGGATTCACCGACAATGTGAATTCCGTTTTTCTCGTGTAGCTTGGCGAGCTTGTGTAATGTAGTGCTGCCGGCGTGACAGACACTAATACACAATAAGGAACTTGTTTGTCCGAACGGTTGCCGAGTTCGGTGGGGTCAATGGCCCCGCAAGCGTACATCGTTTGCCCGCCCTTGGATTTCTCCAATACACATATTATCCCGCTCCAGCGCTCCAGTACATCGCATCTGTTTTCTGCCGCGTATATTCTCTGTCGTTTTACAAACCGAGGATCAGGAGATGTTGACCCTACAGGGAACAGGTCCTGGCCCGACTTGGTGGAATCCGGAATACTTCCACCGAGGAGGCACCTGAGCCCTCGAATCAAGTCTATTTGCTTAAACATACATATTTATCCGAGATGTGGATGTTAAAATAGCAAATTATTACACTATTTTCATTTTTCTTGTTGTTCCGTATATCATTATTAGAAGTGTCGTTTCAAGGTCATCCGATTCGCCTTTATGTACCCATCTATATTAGATATGCCAAGATACTAATAGTAATGATAATATTGTTAATAATAATTATCATTATGGTACACTTCTTGGCCATGATTAAGAAGCACGCGCGAGCGCATGATCACGGTGTACAGCATTACTCGGTGTGATGAAATATTCATACATTTTAGGTATAAAAGTAATACGGGTCAGAAATAGACAAACAGCCAGCGATGGCTTATATGTGTTATCCTAATAATGTTTTGCGCTGCAATTTTGAACCGGTTTCGATTTTGAGCTGGACGGTGGACCACCGTGGAGATACCAAAAATGTCGGTAGCACATGGTGCGAAATAAGCCGTATACACGACAATGATGCAAGCCGTGGAAAACGGAGGCTTACTGGGGTTCTGTGAATAGCGAAGTACTAAATAGGAGGCAAAAGAAGTTGTATGGAAGTACACTCTGGAAAATCGATGCATGCGAAGAGAATGACAATCCATGAAGATAATGCAGACCCTGAATGACGGATTTACCGCGGTCCAGTAAAAGAAATGAGTTATGACACAGGGAGGCATGAAACCAATTTTATGAATGTGCACTTGGGAACATTGGGGAGTGTGGAAGGAAAAGCAGCTCATGAAAAGGCGGTTTCACTTTTAGGATCAGTAACCTGTACCACTCAGAAATGAAAAAGCACAACTGGTGATTCCTGGAAATGTGGGGAGTCAACTTCCAGGCGACTGCAGTTCGAGGGAAAAATGAACTTTTACAACGGATACTAAAGTGGAAAATTCCGCATAGACTTGAGTGTTATTATGCTGTTTCACTGACAAATACATACGCATATATGTATTCATATATATATATACATGTATATATATATATATATATATATATATATATGCATTGACGCATTTGGTCTCGGCGTTACTCAGCGTCATTAGTGGTACTGTACAACATCCTATGGGTATGGTCCGTCTGGCGGGGTAATGGATATGTGTTGGTCAATCAACCGGGTGTGTTGCGAGATGTGATGAATTCAACTAACTACTGGTATATTGACATGTTGCGCGTGATATGTTATTTGTTTTGGCCGCAATAGTGATATCTGCAGGAGAGGCTTTGCGTTGGAATACGCTAAACGGTCTGATAAGCAGTTGGGGGTAGTTTCTGTCGGGTGATTTGATTGCCCTCCCAGGTTCTACGAAAGGTTCACCCTGGTTCCCTGTTGGTACGAGTCAAAGTAGCATTCTTGGTTCTCCAGTGGGGCGACTGAGATAGTGTGAGAAGACGAACCTGAAATATGTGTCTAGCAACTAACCTGTTCCTGGCCCGGAACCGTCGGGCCTGGCAGTATCCTTAGCCGTCCCCAGCTTTTCACTCATAAACCTCAACTCTAATTTCCCAGACCAGAAGCAAAAAGATGAAACGCATAGCCTCACAAGCCAGCGTACTCTTTGCATGTGGATTATGGATTCTCTTCTCAGGGCCGTTTCTGCTCAGGTATGCGACGTAGTACCTCAATAGCTCTCTTTACACAGCCGTGAAAGAAGCGGCAATCTATAGTCTTTTGCAGTCTGAACTGTCAATAATAAAGCGGCTCTTCCAGGGGACTAAGTTAAGCTGCAGAAGTCCTCTGAATTACTGAGAAAGGCGTCATAGATGACAGGGGGATTTTCAGGGGAAGCCCGCCAAAGAAATATTGGTACAGCGATTACCAAAGGGTAGTTAAGCATTACTGGGGTTTTTCAGTCAGCGGAACCTTACAGGAGCCGCGAAACCAGTGGACGGTATCATGAAACCGTATCATCCAAAAATTACTGAGTAGAAAACTCATTTGGCACCACAGATCACTTTTCAGCCGGAGGAACACACTCCGAGGACTTCCTGATAACTGCTTCTGAGCGAGCTTTCAGGCTTTGTTCCATTCCCAGCTATTCTTACCCCAGAGGCCAGAAATCTAACAGCAACTCTGAAAGATGAGAGCGCCTCAGGAGCCTTTCCTCCGATGGTTTCCCCTGCAGACTTCGGTCGGCGTACCGCAGATATCACAAGCGGTTTTTGGAGAATGCCTGGAGCCGTGAAGTCCGTTGCACCTTCTCGGATGAAAAACAGGGAAACTAAAGCCTTGAAGAGTTTTTATGACCAAAGCCGTAGGCAGCCGTAATAGCGGCCTTCAGCGCATGATCGAAATCTGGTTTCCAATAATCTGTTCCTTATTGACGCGAAGGCATAATTTAGTGCCATTCTAGCAAAAGGAGCTGACATAAGGGTTTCACCAAACCAACAGCCTGAAGCGGCTAAAGGCACTCCCATTGTCAATTACGGCCGTATGTCCGTTGTGCTCAAGTTAGGCTTACGAAACATCCCCCGTTGGGTGTTTACATTAGTAGATCAAACCTTTGAAACGGTAAGGCATGAAGAAACACGCGGTTTGCAGGATGTCTACTTGAACTTGAACGATATTTTGGCCTCAAGTTCTTCAGTGAAATACTACATGGCCCACCTTCATGCCCTTTCTAGCTCAATATCCAACAAGGTATAATCCCAACCCCCCACCCCCAAGTGCTACGTAATAGGTCCATGGTCACATGCCCAGGTCTCAATACAGCCTCAGGCAAACGACCTCCTCCAGACAAAGTGGGTGCTATTTGTATTTATCCTAAGCCTCACGCCAGCCGGCAGCTGGGCCTATCCTTCCGACTCGGTTAGCTTCCACCGTCACTCTATTCTACTTTTCACCGCAATACTGCTGCCCCTCACAGACCCTCTACTTTGAGGTAGGCAGACATTTGAGTTTCCCGATGAAGCACAAGCGACTTCTACTTCAGTCAGGGAAGATATCGCCAACACAGCACGCGAGGCACACCCGACACCTTCCGCTCCGGTGGCATCAGGGACGGAACTTCCAGACTGGGCCACTGAAGCAGTATTGCAAAAATTCGTCAATAACTCATGGCACACAACGGCATTTTTTTATAAATGTCTTCAGGCTGTAGAATCCCGATGTGGTACGCTCGGCAGGGAACTAATGGCAGTTTATTTGGATATCTGACCATTTCGGCACACACTTGAGAGCCAAAAGTTTAGAACGTTCACAAATAATAAACCACTGGTGTTGGCTGTCTAGTTAGCTTCTAAAAGCTATTTGCCGTCTAGGCTATTTCGCAATTCTTTACGGACGTTGGACACTTTAGTGGAGAACACAGTACCAAAACAGGTGCTCTCCTAAGAGTCCACAACATCGACGACCCACCGTCAAAATTCTTATCTCTAGAAGTATTGGCTGGTGCGCAAGTGAAAATCTCAGGATAAAGCAGCTCAGAAAAACACCTCCCTACGTCCGGTGACACTTACCCTTCTGACTTTGGGTGTAATCATTATTTTCAACGCCTCCCAATGTAGACCCCGACCAATATTTCCTGCCAATCTTCTCCGGCTATTTCCCTAAATTTCACAGCTTATCGCACACCTCTGTGTTTTTACCAAGGAGCGATTCGTTTGGCCTTACGTCAGAATCGAAACAAGTCATTTGGGCCCACCCTTGTCTTCAGTGCCAACTCGTTAAAAATACACCGAAGCACTAGATCTTCCTTGGGGACATTCTCTGGGTGGGACGCGATTTTTCGTCACATGCATGTGGATCTTGTGGGGCCTCTCCTGCTATCCGCGGTCTACCTCTTCCTTCTCAAGTGTGTAGAAAGTTTCCTCACTGGCTACAGACCGTACTTTCCCCTGTTTCACCCCACAGGAAGCTGGAAAAGCTCTTCTAAATGGTTGGGCAGATGATTACTATTGTCTCGCTGTGGTGTCCACGGGCCGCAGTCCTTATTTCGAAGGTGCCTTCCGCGGGCTGCTTAACGCATTTGGTTGCATTCACAACAAAAAGACCACCTATCATTCCCATGACGCTAACTTGGTGGAGCGATTCCATCGTCAAGTGAAAGCTGCCCTTCGTGCCCTCGACAACCCCTTTATGAAGCAAAGTATTACCGATGGTTCTTTTAGGACTGCGCAAAGAGTTAAGGTCGACATACTTGTTACTCCGGCTGAACTGATTTACGGCTGCACACCGCTACGTCCACCACCAACACCGGTGGCTTTTGCCGACGAGCATCACACAAAAAGCTCGTCACACCAAATGCAGATGTTACCACCCACTTGGCCACGAGGAGCAAGTCCTCCGTAGCTACACTCTCACCATTCTAGCGAACACCAGCCATGTGGTCATTCAAGTTTGTGCGATGCGATCTCCACTCCAACCGTAGTACTCCTGCTCGTTCCGCGTTGTCCAGCAAAAAGGAGAGATGTACTTGGTAGCCTCCAGAGACAGGGAAAAAGCCATCAATATAGAAAGCAACGAAACGGTCTCCCTGGAAAAAGGACCCAACCCGGAAAACCTACGCGATGCTAGCACCCGCTCACGACCATCATTTTCCGTCCTGAGCCGGCACCGGTCACTTTCACCAAAAACTCTGCCTCACCGACTAAAACGACAAACGCCTCGGGTGGTATAAATGCAACCATAACAGGCGAAACCACCTCCGCTGTTCGCTGCGATGGAAAACGCCTAACTACTGCCGAACTCAATGGTGCCACTTGCTCCGCGAGCGTACATCGTCTGCCAGCCCTTGGATTTCTCCAAAACACAGGTTATTCTGCTTCAGCGCTCCAGTTTATGGCATCTGTTTTCTGCCGAGTATAGTCGCTGTCGTTCTACGAACTGAGGACAAGGAGATATGGATTCCACGGGGAGCAGCTGCTGGCTTAATGAAGTCTTAATAAAAAAATGTCACCCGTTTTTCAGACACTCCTTCATCTTTGACCTTCATGCGATTTCGGAGGTGCCTTTATCTCAGAGTATTCTCGGTTGCTGCGATATCCAGGAGTATCAAAGCTGAAGGCAGGTTGTCATGTTTATTGCTCACAGATGGTCGATGGCGCAGGTAAACGGGCACCACCGACATATGACTACCAAAGGTATATTGTTTCCGGTCGGCTTTTGCTATCAAGCTTCATTGGGCAGGCCATAAGCAACTTCCTGATCAGCTATCGTTGCCGCACACACCCCTGATATGTGGAAGCCACGGGATATACTTGCTGATTGTCTACTGTGAGCTTTACAGTAGGAGAAATATGTTCCCCATTCGAAAAGATAAATATCCTTTCTGCGCATGGTCGTCTTTCAGAGTTTCGAAGCACATGTTAACCTGCTGTCATCATCTGAATGTAAATTTCATAATCTGTCAGTGAGGTTGCGCGTTTATCCAAAAAACTAATTTTCACTTTATTCTGTAAAGTAAGGTCAGGTTGCTTGAACTGAATCAAAATGTAATCCGTTACTTGCTGATAAATATCGCGATTGTTACATGTACCGTTCATTTAAACACGCCTATTATAACAAAATTTGAGGTTCATCAAGCAATGTGAGCCTTCAAACTGCGGAAGCTTCCTCTGCACACCCGTTCGTCTTCCCGGGTGGACAGTGAAACTGTCCGGGACCTGATTTTTCTCCAACTGCGCATCTCAGTTAGGGCCCCAATTAGTCAGGACCTGCTCCCCTGGGGAGTCAATATCTCCTGGTCCTCAGTTCGTAAAACGACAGCAAATATACTTGGCAGGAAACAGCTGCAAAGAATTGGAGCGCTGGAGCAGGGTAACCTGTGTATTGGAGAAATCCAGGGGGGGCAGACGATGTATGCTGGCGGAGCAGGAGGCTCCATCGAATTCGGTAATCGTTCGGACGAACAATGTTTTTGGTATGTATCAGTGTTTCTCACACCGTCAGCACTAAGTGAACCCTCCGGCAGTTGCGCGATGCATTTGGGCTCCTAAGGACGATAAGCTTGTCTACCTTGGTGGCAAGAACTGATTGTAATTCGCTCTTCTTAGTGTCATCCTGACGCAAAATCCTGTTGTAACAGTGTTTCACCTTTTCAGCTTCAAGACCATGAAACTAGTATTCATCCTTACTCCTTCCGATTGACGAATCTGATAGTGACGTAATCGGGGCCAATTAACCCGAAGGCGTCAATTGTTAATGCGAATAGTTACAATAGGTCATTTTAGAAACTCCTGAGCCCCGACGAACTTCATCCGACGTGTATAACCCTACATGCGTACTCCCGTTTCATCCAGTCATCTCAGCCATATTGGCCAACTTCTATCCACCACCTTTTGACACCATGCATTTTACCATATTCTGGGCATTTGCCCGTTATTTCTCATTTGTCACCTTCTTGGCACACCTTTACTTCCTGCCATACTGCCTCTGATCAACCACTAATCACCTTAGCAACTATGATACGCTTGCCACCCCTACCCGTTGGCACAACATCACTGCCTGCACCCACCGTCGAGAGACCCCTCGCCTCAGCAGCACGCCTAATACTCTTCCAGTATCCCTCTTGGATATATTTGGAAATGATATCAAAGCAACTGCCGAAATGAGCAAGGCCGGAAATAGGTTTTTCTCCCGTCTTGAAGCTTTTGATCGAATCATTGGTCAGTTAGGTGCACTAGCTCTCCTGCTCTCTTCACCTCTGCACCACACTCAGGTCATCTTAGTCGTGGACACGAAGTTTATCGACTATTTTTCCTCTGAAATCCTCAGAAGCAATAAAAAGCCAACAATGCAAAGTTATCTAAAGTTCCAGATAGTTTACTTCTTTCAACTACTGAGAATTTACTCTTATAGGCTTGCAACCTAGATTCTCGACGAAGCCAATGTGTCAGGATCGCAAAGTTTTTTCAGAAACGCATGTTCGATTCTGTTTCAGTTTAATGCCAAAGCCGCTGCCACAGAATTTGTCTGCTAGAAGTCTTTTGCCATTGCTCATACAGGATTCAAGAAGGCAAGGGTAATCCCCAGCACAGTCACATATCAATGAGATATCCACCAAAGCCATGCCAAAAACAATAACCCTGGTATACGTTTACCCAATGAACCCTCCCAAGTGGTTAATTTACCGAACTTTGGCCATCATGAGAAGACTTCCTGTGTGGTTGGTTGCAAAACGGCTGTTGATCCGGATAGTATCTCGGTTTCCATCCAATCTGATCCAAGCAGAAATCCCAGCACTCATAGAATAAGCAAGATGAAACAGTTCACAGCAATGCGTCTAATAAAATGATGAAAAACCCCATGACTGCCAAACTGGTAACAAATGGTTATACCAGAAGTTGATCGACATAGTTCTCTCTACTGGTCCACCGAATGCCTCCAAAAAATTACAAACAAAACCTGCAGCATATATTTGGACACAAAGGAAGCCGACTCCGGTAGGAGACCGAAACTGATCACCTGTTCGGAAATACAACCCAATGCTCAAAGTGGATTCAGAAAACCCTCCATTTTCGACGGGACAATCAGTCGTTCCATGAAAACACCGACCAGAGGCGGGTCTAGATCCATTTACTCCAGCGACTGTAACGAATTCAAAAATAAGTAGAATATCGCATATAGGCGACCCGGGTCTCTATGCCCAATCTAAATCAGCATTTTGCCTCCAAGTAGTGTGAAACAACAATACTTCTTCCGCTAACGAAAACGGAACTCTCGACGAAGCTATTTAAATTACCAAGCTAATGCCTTTCCTTGATGCAGTTCCATTCAGTTACCTACTGCCCGCCCGGGCACACCATACGTGCTGGAGTTTCCGTCCCGGGTTTTCCGCTTCTCTAAATTTCCCGCCTCCTCGAAAGCATACCTCGCTCCACACCGTCCTACACTCCACCAGTTTCTACTCAACCAAACTTGGCAGTCAACTCAAGCGTCTATACATTTTATATGTGCCATGGCCATCAAGATGACTGCTTTGAAATAGCAATTTGGATTGCTCACCCCTTGTGAGCAAACTCATTCCCATCCACTCCTCCGCACTGCAGTCTCGCCCAGATGTGACTCTCGTGGTTGAAATTTAGCTTACTGATAAGGCTTCCCCAACATATCATTATACGAGACCACATTATGTTCGCTACATATATATCCGAGAGACATGGTGGCTGATACCTTGATCATGGTAAGAATAGCCTTGAAACACACCTGATCAAACTTCCTACCTTTGGCAAGAGCAAAGACTATGCTGGGATCTCCATACCACTCCTCTAGGAACAGCTCGTCATTGGTTGCTCCTACTACCCCCCGAGCTTTAACACGGGTGACACAAATGCGGTCGCTGATGCATTCTGTCACAAAGTTGAATTCCCGCATGCTGCTAAAGTCGCAGCCGGGGACTTCAACCTTCCTAGCATGACTTGAATAACACCTACATCCTCCCGGGCATTATGTAACCTTATCTCAGGTACCTGCGAGTGTAAGTAGACAACGTATAACATAGCCCACCCGAGGGAGTAGTAGTCCTGACTTTGCCTTTGCTTCAGCCTTCCGGGATGTGGAGGTAAATATCATTTATGACTTTCTTGGCTGGCATCATCAGTTCATATTATATGAATTCTCCGCACAGCTGCATCACCTGGAAAGATTTCAAAATAGGCAAACTCTTCAAAACGTGGATGGGGACATTCTACCCACCGTCCTGCGTAGTCAAACCTGGTGACTTCTTTCTGTCGGCAACCAAGTATACCTACTACACTCTGATCCAGTGCCACCCAATTCCTCTGAACAATTGACTAATAATAACAATAATAAAAGTAATGGTATATTTCTTGATCGTGGTCAAGACGCATGCACAAGGCATGATCAGAGAACACAGCATTTCAGAGTAATGTAGGGTAATCACAATTTTGAAGTTCATGGTTTACACAGTTGCAGTAATAGAACGATCAGCTTGGACGGTGTTTAAGTGAACTAAGGAGGGGAGGGTTCGGCGCGGCTATTATGAATCGGTTTCGAATTCGGAATGGGGATGATGCGGTTAACGGGATGGACGTAGGAATGCAGATAAAGAGTTACTGAAGAAGGGTAGAAGTGCAATGTTTGCTAGAACTCATTAAGCAACTGGTGTCGGACATCACAACATGAACAAGGGAGCTGAGATAAGAATAATACTCGACTTGCCTCATGGATGCCGATAACTGTCTACGACGGATCCGGTAGTCCAGAATGGATCACGGCGATCTACGGAATTTGGTGTGCAGTCGATGAAGATAGAAAGAGAGCGGTTGAGTGAAGGAGATTCAAAGAAGAGTCGGTAAGTGTAGAAAGAGTCGCGGTGTGGCACTAACTGGATATCTGAGGAATCAGTATTAAGAAATTGGTTGAGAGTGTTACCAAAAGGAGATTAAAAATAGAGTTAACATGGTGTTATCAAAGAGCAGTCGGAGATGCTTGCAGGATATAGAGACGATTGACCCTCCATTGGATAACTCATTGTGGGGGGTGCCTGTGATACAAATGCAAGTGAGTCGAATGGGATACTCAGATTGGCCTTTCTGTATACGTAATTCCGATATTATATAGAAAATCACATGGAGGCAGATACCCTCACCAGGAATCGAAGTGTGCTTTTAAGGAGCGTGAATGGTGAATGGACAGAACTGTGGAAACACTGTTGGAGACAAACGCTGCTGATGCAACCAAGCAAATATGCACAGGTGGCGAAGAGGAAGGGAGACTGCGGTGACTGGGGGAGGCCAGACCCGAAGGAACAGAGGAAGTTGAGTGTAAAAGTGGGATTCCCTGCATACGTGATAAAAGAACGAACAACCAAGTGGTCGGTATTTTGTTTCATAAAGACATTGGTAGCTGATGATGGAAGGTAGTGCATGATGAGGGCAGCAGTCAGAGAGGGCTAGTCCGGCGAACTAGGGAGAGTAGGTATGGAGAGCAACGGCGAGGGCCAGGCTCCGGTCCTGCACGCAGAATGAATTGAACTGTTCGTGTGGAGTACGGGAAATGGATGCTGATGGGTGATGTCAGGAATCCGTCCAGCGGTCCGCTGAGACAATCATGAATGATTGTAATCCTGTTCATGGGATTGTGGTCACTGGCTAGCCAGGTAAGTTGCTCCATATAAAGCGTCATCGGGTGTGAATATAGGTTTAACCACGGTCAATCCAATCCAATAAATCGTTTGGTCCGTTAGGTAATCCAGGGTTAGCGTCGATTTGGTTGACGGGCTACCCAGGTAACCAGTGTGTTCTGGAATAGAGGAGAAATGCAGCAGTGTGGAGAATGCTCCACCTGGGGGTTATGATTACCGGCTTAACGAAAATTAGAGTGATAATGCTACTTAATGGCCAGTGGGCCGATCTACGAGGGAAAAAGGAGGACAGCACTCAGATTGTTGAGCCGGCTGTAGGTGAGGGCGGAGAAATAATAAAAAGAAAAGGAAACGCTCAGAGCTAAGGTGAGGCCTTTTTATGTGGACGTGAATGTGCGGGTTTTCCGTGGGGCCCAGCGTAATCAGATACATAAGTCTGCTAGGTGGAATGGGATGCTAACATACCGTAAGCAAATACGCCGATGGGTGAGCATTGGTCATTAAAGGATGGTAATCAGCATGGTTGGACTCGAGTAACGAAGGAGTGCAAGAAAAAGGACGATGTGACCAATGAGTTATTGCCTGGGACAAGAGAATTAAGTGAAGGTGAGCACTCATCATTAAAGGAATAACAGTTTACTAAGGGAATTAGTGTCAGTAAGAATTTGGTTTTGTAACTGAGTCTACATGGTAGCAGGCAAACCATCGCTGATTTTGGACAACACTATTAGTGCTTGGGCTCGAGGGGGATAGAAAAAGTAAACTTGAGGATAATAAATTATAAATGTGCAATGATAACGTCTCGACAACCAATACAGGCGAGGCTTTGTCCATAGCTGTTAGGCGTAGGCGTATCAACCCCAGGGCGTCGTCAGAGCAGAGGCAGCATGTTGTAACTATTCAGACCGTGTATCGACTACTGCATTAAACATCAGCAAGCTGGTCAAGGGTTTTGCAGGGAACCCGTGAGGGTTGAAGGTGAGTAAGGGGGGGGGGGCGGCGAGTATATGTGGAGAGCTAGAACGGCGTGCTTGCACCCCGCACTGGTCTAGACAAAAGGAATTGCAGGTTAAATCGAAAGCTTGGGGTTTCCCGTATGCAGGGTCGGGTCTAGGCTGCTATCATAAATCCACCTGTTATGAAGGGGGCAGAGAGCATTAGCCCAAGACCTTCCCAGCCTGATGTGAATTTTTTCGTCTTTTTTATTGAGGAGAGGGAGAGCGAATTTACGCCGTAGGGTAAACTTCCCTTTTCTCCTTGACCCGCCTTTCTTTACACGTGGCCCATTGGGTCCGAGACTGATAGGGATGGCTGTTTCCCTTTATTGTGAGTCCGCTACAGACCAGATGTCACAACCTTCAGGGGTGTTGCTGCCACAAGCACTGAAAGAAAAAAGATAGGATGGAACAATCACTCAGTTAATGGCAGCATTCCTGGGGCTATCACTTAACAGCTTGCTCTTGTCAATAACAGAGTCGGACGGGTTCCGGTACGTGTGCGAGCCATCTGATGTACGCACCGCCGATTTTGGTATGCAGGGCAACTTCACTAGCACGACGAAGTTGGTGAAAAGGTGTCACCACTGACTTTGCAGAGGTTGACCGCTAGCTAGCACAGTGGCAGTGGGTGATTAGGAAAGATAAGCCAACGATTTTCGGTCGAGAGGCGCAAGCTGAAGGTGGGAACTGGTGAACTGTAAAGATCATAAGATTCAGTATACCAAAAACTGGTAAACAAGGGAGAGGATGGTTTCGGTATAAAATTGGTTGTAGGTCCGTATTAAACAGCTTCTTCATGAGTTGTGGGTAAGTGTTGCTTAGAAAAATAAGGCATTGTATGAGGAGCAGATTGATGGTGGTGAGCTATCTCAAAACCCTGAGCCCCAGGCGTAATAGTGAGTCAAAGTCAGGTAACATCTAGTGGGTAAGTATTGTCTTGATGGAGCTATGAACTGGATTTATAATTGCGGGCTAGGTATCAGTATGCAAATTAAAGTGTAATATGGCAAGGTCTGATAAGAGGGAGAAAAAGAGTGAGTAGATGAATGTCAAGAAGCAGGTTATTAATAGACATACCGTGGCCATGGGAAAAAGGATGAGAGGATGGGAGGAACTGGAAAATTATATGATGCCATATATAGCAAAAAGATGAAGGTGGAGCAGAATTACCGAACTGAAGATAAAACCATTCTGTAGGAAATAGTACAGCAAAAGAAAGTGAAAGTTAGAGAATGGAGAGACAGGAGAAGAAAAAGAAAGAAAATGCGGCCATAACTGGGGCTTGAGTCCAGTCAGTGCGGCACTCCAGAGAAAGTTCAAAGACTGTGCATGTCGGACTTTGTCGAGGGAGAATTAAAAACGCAAATGGCAGGATCAGATGTGCAACAGAAGCAAAACGAATGGGTGAGTAACACGAGTGGAGGAATCAAGCGCGGCTATGGCACAAAAGACAACGGGGTCCACAAAAAAAGGAGTTCGAAAACTATTAGAAACCTAATCCAACTTCAAAAGCCTTTTCTTCACTTACGTACGGATCTATAAGTTGCATTACAGTTTGTACTGTGGGGTGTTTACTTATGTGGGCTTTAAATGCCTTAGAAGGCCTTATAGAACATATATCACGGGGTAATTTGTTCCATAAAGCTGCATACTTAACCAGGAAGGAGTTAGATCTAAGATCAGTTCTACCGATGAGAACAGTAACTGTGTTGTCTCCCAGTCTTAAAGGATACTGTGGGTCCGTTAGGTTTCTGAACTTCGGTGCTGATTCGATGATTCGCTTTACAACAACACCGTAGAAGAATACGAGGTTTAGCTTTATGCGCCTAAGCCATAGCGGATCTAGTTTCAAATGTTCACAGCGTTGGCTGTAATTGAGTTGAGTGGTAAGGCCACTTAATTCTTTTGTCACTAGCCGTTGAACCTTTTCAATAGCCACTCTGTCCCACTGGAGCATGTTAGAGTATATTGTGGAACAGTATTCCAGAAGGGGCCTAACGTGGGTCTTATATGTGCTGAATTTTCTTTCTGGGAGGCGGAATGTCCCATGAAGTAGGCCTATAAGTCTTCTAGCCTTAGCAATTTGAGTGGTAGTATGTTCACAGAAAGTGAAGGTGGCTGAATATTGCAAACCTAAATCTCGTACTAACGGGCTGATGGAAATCGGGTGACCGTCAATACTGAACACACCTGGGGGGACATTGCATTTGAACGTAGGAATGTTGCCTTTCTCCGCAGAAAATTTCATTAATGAAGTGGTGCACCAAGAACTAAGAGCTGTTAAATCTTGCCGTGTATCACTGATAACTGTGCTAAGTTGACTAGAATCAAAACTATACAAGATTTAAAGTCGTCCGCGAAAAGGTGTAGACTGCCATGGCTAACGACCCTGGAAACATCACTTATGTAAATGAGGAAGAGTAGTGGACTCAAAACGCTGCCTTGTATGACCACTAGTAACAGGTTTGGGTTTGGAGACGGAACCATTAAGCCGAACCAACTGATGACGGTCTGAGAAATAAGAATCCAACCAACCGAGTAACGGGTCCGTGAAGCAATAAGATTTGGCCTGTGATAGGAGCCGAGTGTGTGGGACTCGGTCGAAAGCCTTCTTCATATCAAGAACGACAATAATCATGGACATGCCTTTGTCAGCAGCCTCGGTGACTGAGTTCAGTTCAGTTCAGTTTGCACAGGACAGGTAATGGCCACGGCCAATCGAGCGTCCAGAATTCCTTCGATGGTATGCACACCAGTTATGCACCCACCCCTGCCGAGTGTATTTCGTCGAATCCCCGCTAAAAATGAGAGGGAAACGGAAAACCTCATCGCACATCAACTGCGTGAGACATTATGCCTCGTGAGCGTTCGCTGAGACAGTATGCAATGAGGGAAAAGGTCTGCTAAAACATACTCCAGAAGGACCACAGTGCTACCCGTCATCCATCTAGTTGATATACTCAAGGCTCACTACAAGGAAAGATCTCGTACCACTTGCGATCTATGGCACCTTTGAAGGATTGGACTATCTGCAGATCTACCATTTTACCAGGCAGACCGTTCCAACTGTTCACAACCCTATTGCTGAAGAAGTGCGATCTAGCCATCAACCTAGATCGGGCTTTTATCAACTTCTTTTCGTGTCCCCTTGTTCTGGAGTCTACGGCCACTTGGAATAGACTAGCTGGTCTAAGGCCAGAAAAGCCCTTCATTACCTTGAACGCTTCTATGAGATCCCCTCGACATCTCCTCCTTTCCAACGAGAAAAGATTCAGGTCACAGAGTCTCTGCTCGTAAGTCTTACCCCTCTGCCCTTCAACCATTTGCGTGGCGAGATGTTGGACTTTCTCGAGGCAGGCGGCGTCCTTTTTGTAGAAGGGTGACCAAGCCTGCACGCTAACTTCTAAGTAAGGTCGTACTATGGCCATGTAAATAGGTACGAATACCTCCGGCTTCCGGCAAGACAAAGCTGATCGCAGTCTAAAGAGATCCCCACGAGCCTTATGCGCAGCAGCGTTGCATTGCTCCGACCATTTGAAGTCACTGTTCATGATGACCCCCAGGTCTTTAACCCTACTGGCTGCCTCTACGGTGAACAGCCCTTGATCATGAGCGACAGTTAGGCTCTCTGTTGCCCTTGACAACGAATGGCTTTTTTGAGCGTTTAGAGGTAAGTCCCATTTGTATGCCCAGTTCAGGACGGTACATATTTCCCTGCCCAAGTCCGCCCTACCCTTAGATCCAACAATCTTCACATCATCCGCAAAAATAGAGCTGGGCGATTGAAGAGTGGATGCTAGGTCATTAATAAATAACAAGAATAGGACCGAGCCTAGGACGGATCCCTGAGGTACACCACTGGCGACGTTCACCAAACTGGAGCACCTGTCCCCCACTTTGACGTAAAGCGTCCTGTGGGAGAGGAAGTCCTCCAGCCACCTATATACTGGCCCACCTATACCGAAAGTCTCCATCTTGCGTAGGAAAAGACGATGATTAACGGAGTCGAACGCCTTGCCAAAGTCGATGTAGCATACCTCAACTTGCTTACCTTCGTCCAGTTGTCGAGTTACTTCATCTAAGAAGCACAGGAGATTGGTGAGGCAAGATCTATTTTTCAGGAATCCATGCTGCGCCGGGTTTAGCATGGAGTGCTGCAGTAAGTGCTGGCAGATATGGGCACGGATGATCTTCTCGAGGACTTTACAGAAAACGCTAGTTAAGCTTACCGGCCTGTAGTTCTGCACATCCGACTTAGGCCTACTCTTATGTATTACCACGACTGCCGCGACTTTCCAGTCCTGAGGCAGCTTACCCTGGTCTAACGTGGATCTGTACAGTCTGCATACCGATGGAGCTATGATATCCGCCAACGGCTTGATGGTAGCTGGATGAATGCCATCTGGGCCCGCTGACTTGTGGCTGTTTAGCTCCTGTAGGTACCTACGCACGCACTCCTTTGAGGGATCTAGCTCGTTTAGCTGAGAAGGATGCACCAGAGCCAGATCTACTCGTACCCCACTATCTAACCTATGTACACCACCAAAGTATTCCCCCAGGGCGTCTGCTTTGCCCTGGTCATCAGTGACAATGCCATAGTCTCTAGTGGATAGCGGACCTACGGCATTTCTTGTTGAGCCTTTAGACTGTACATAGCTGTAGAGCTTCTTCGGCTGTTGTCTTACAGACTGGGCCAATTTCAGCTCAAATTCCCTCTTAGAAGTTCTCAAAAGGCTTACAGTCTCGTTTCTCAGCTTCGTATAGCGGTTCCAGGCTAGCTGACTGCCGGAAGCTTTGTACTGGTTCCAAGAGCGGTTTCTACGTCTGATGGCCTTGGCTATTGCAGCCTTCCACCACATGGGTTTGCCCTCCCCACTCCTTCGTTTGAAGGGTGCAAACTCTTCCTGTAGGGTAGTCAGGGATCTCTTTATGGCCTGCCAGCGCTCCTCCACAGTAGCCTCCTCTGGCGCGTCCCAGGTCAAACCCATCGCCCTATTACGAAGCCTATCTATGTCCATACTACCGAAATTCCTAATCAGCCTTGAGGGTACCTTCGGTTGCCGCATGCATAGAAATATTTTGACACACACGTGGTCACTCTTTCCCAGCAGTGCACAATAATGCAGTCCAGCCACATCGTTGGGGAAGTTCGTTATAGCTAGATCCAGCAAGGATGGAACGCATCCAGTCCTATATCTGGTATTCTCCCTAATATGCTGATGCAACGCATTATCATGCAGCCATTCTAAGTAGGAATTCTTGTGTTACTGAATTGCGGTCACAGACAATGCGTTAAAATATATTATTCAGGAGTAATCTGAAATTATTAGAAGATAACAGAATGAAAGACGAGTCATAAGCATAATTGCAGCGCGGTAAGTCATCTTCGGCGGGCTGGTGGATAGTCCAAGGAGTTAACTTGACAAGTAGAGCACGAACGGTTTTTCAGAAAACCGTGTTGGCCTACATTGAACAAGTTATTTATTAAGAGGTGGGCCATTATCTTATTCCTAATGAGCTTCTCCATGATTCTGCAGATAATCGGTGTATGACTAATAGGACGATAATTCTCGAGAACATGAACAGAGCCTTTTCTGTCGAAAGGGATAATTGTAGAGGTTTTCCATTGATTAGGGAACGAGCTAAATTTCATAGACGGGTTAAATAAATTAGATAGAAGGATGGGAATATCTGGACCCCCCAGAGTAAAAGCAGCCAGAGGAATGCCGTCCGGATCTGGGTTGCAAAATGGTTTCATAGAGACTAGAAGTGGAGAAATATCGCTGGAGTGGAACGAAACTTTAGACAGAGTCTCACTGGGTGAACATTAAGAGTGTATTCCAGGAGTATGAACACTGGCCGTTACGGCTGAAGTGAAAAATGTGTTGAAAGCTTCAGCTATTTCCTCTGTTTTATCCAGATGGGAGTTGTCAACAGTGATGAGAGGTATAATCTTGCGGGGTTGATGGTTTATTGTTCTCATCAACCTACTCAAGATTTCCGTCTTCTTGGGGTGGCTCAAAGCTTTTGATGCTTGCTGAGTAAGCATGAGTTCAGCAGGTGATTTGATTTTCGCTGACAGTCGGTCCATTTGGATATATATCGATAGCTTCCTGGTTTTGAGTGCAAGTCGTTGGAGTTTGGAGAGCTTAGATTCCATCCACTAGTTTGTTTGTTCTAGAATTCTTCAGCGGTGGCATAGTTGAGGTGATGGTTTTTAAAGACTGATTGAGAATAGAATATAGCTGATCTGCGACCACCTGAGGATCGGGCGAAAGAAATGATGTCTTCCAATTTTGAGATCTGATTATGTTTGGAAGGCTGCTCCAGTGAGCTAAGTGATATGGTCTGCGGAGGGTATGGAAGAAATAACGATTTTTGGTACAGAGAACGCGCACGAGAAGGCCCTGTGGTCACACTTGGGGAAGCATTCTCCTACAAAGTTGGGTACCTTATTAGGCCCTTGAGAAAACAGAAGATCCAGAGTGTTGTTTCCCCTAGTAGGTGAGTGAATGTGTTGAGTCCAACCACCGAGATGTGTACAGGTAACGAAAACCTGATAACGTCGTGGGCCAGAGTGTGATGGCCAACACACTCCTGGAGCGTTGAAATCACCTGCGATCAACTTGTGATCCATGGGTTAAGCGGAGGCAAAGTGGAAGGCGTAGATAATGGGTACAATATTGTCCCCGGTTGATTCATGTGATCGAAAAATGCATCCAAGCAAGAGTTCTTGTGACATCACTTTAACTGTTACCCAGACAGAGTCGTCAACCACATCGAGGACTGGGTGTTGCATTAATGAAACAGGAGAAGATTCTCTGCAGTGTATTAGGCAACCCCCTCATCGACTATGTATTCTAGAGTTGCTGAAAGCCTTGTAACCAGATATTGTGAAGTCTGAGTTGGGAGTGTTTGCGTTAAGCCACGTTTCCGTCATGAGGATCAAATCCTAGTCAGACACAAGGATCAGGGCACGCAGAAGGTGAATTTTTGCTGGTAGTGAGCGAATATTGATGACAAAAAACAGAACAGAAGGAATACCGTTCATATACTCAAAATGTTGCTGACTCCTCCAGCTAACATTGACTCTCCATCGTGCTCGCTTCAAATTTGCCTTCATAACCTAACGCTTTTTTCGTCCGGCGAAAGTTTCTTTCTTTGGTGCACAATTATCGCACACTTAAAAACCCATCAACACTTCTGGCTTATTATTCCCGGTCCACTTCCCGCGGTTTCATGCCAAACTACTCACCAGTCTTATTAGCAAACTTAACCACTCCCTAAGATAAAGCCCATCCCTTTTTGCTACTTTTACCGATATACTCGAGAAATAACGCATTTATTGCTGTCACCAACTTCCGTACCACAATCTCCAGACAGTATGTGACACTGCAAAAATTATCTCTAGAGATTCCCAATAATGGACGACTCTGTGTTTGTTTGCTTTCTCTGCCAGCTCCGCTGTTTGCCCACTTAGGGCTGTTGCATTGCAATGTCCTCATCTTGCAAGGTATCGTGTCCCACATATGCATATCTGATAAGCTCTTGTGCCGCAGAATTCTGTTCTGTCGCTACAAAGTGGTCCACCTTTTGTATCAAACATAAACTGATAGTCTTCTGCCCATCACTTCATCGATTTGCCAGCTGTGTTCATCCTATTGTTGTAGTTGAGTACCACGCAACGATTTTTTCTATAATTCCTAGTTCATGCTGATGCATTACATTCCTTTGTTCTGGAAGCAAAACAACCCGCTCAAAGTCCATATGTTTTATCCGGTCACTTCTTTCACCATCACTTTGGCAACCACAGTCCAGATGTGTAGTCCATTTGGTTTATCACACACACTCCGCCCATATCCGGCTGCCGAACTTTGCAAACCTATTCATCGGTTGTTCTGTGTGTTTCCTTTCTCATGCTCCATTCCGATATATCGTCTCAGACACTTCCGATACTTGACACATTTTTTTTCACCACGTGAAGTCTTTGATGACAATTATCAGCATGTAAATACTTACCTGTCATTCAACCGGTCATATTTCTTGCAAGCCACGTTTCTGCCACTATTGTAGCTACGCACCACATGTCGATTTTCTTTGCCAGTTACCAGTTTCTTGCTGATGCATGACATCCCTTTTTTCTGAAAGCAAAACAATTCACTCAAAGTCCATATGCTCTATCCGGTCACTTATTTCACCATCAATTTGACACCCACAGTCCAGTGTGTTGTTCGTTTCGTTTTACAACTGGCTCAAGCGATATACGGTCATTGAACCCAAAAATTGCTATCCTCGACCGATTTTCTTGTTCTTTATGTGTTATACCACAATTTTTTATCGTCTAATTTTTCATCGCAACTCCTCTCATACATTGCTAGGCTCTATTGCTTGAAAACTTCTCCTTCAGGAATGTTTTTTCTTCACAATATCTACGTATCCATCAATTTAGTTTAGTTCTCTGACAGGACACTCTTATTTCTGTAGGATTTGTGTGATTTTGTACCATTCTCCACGGGTAAAGAAGTACGACCTAAGTGCAAGCTTAGGCAAAGGGACAGAAACCGAGAAGTCATCGTTACATAAGGAATAATTAGAACGGGTTCTCACCTGTGGTGCAGAACTACATGATCTGTTTCTGAGATATTGGTAGAAGATATCGGTCGATTGCCAAACGAACCAAGGCAAATCTGGGTCCACGGCAAGTGGGACCGAAAAAGGAAAAGGTCAACTTTGGACTTTTGGGAGCCGTAGAGTTCCGTAACCAGGTTGGGACTTGATCAAGGATAATGAATCAGTACATGAGAAAGAATAAATTTCGCTTGAGATTATGGGTGGAACTGAGCTGGGGGATAGGTTGGGGGCAGGGTCGGTGACGTCTTAACTAGATGTTGAGTTCAGTTAGTGAGACAAGACAAATGAGAGAAATGAGACTTGATTTTCCGGTTCAAAATGGCAGAGAAGGTGATGGAGGTATATTTGGTGGGACCTGATGTGGAAAAAGGCAACTTAGGCAAAAGGAAATCAAAAAGTTTGGGGCTAATGCCCATTTTGTTACGAATTGTGGTGATGCACAGATGGTTTGCGGTTTCAATGACTGAGTATCAAATGTTACTTAAGTCAATCATGGGGAAGGTTATGGTTATGTGATAGGGGGAGAAAATGAGCGATGAGTGTCTAACGATTCGACTTAGGGTGACCACTGGAAGGAGGTTTAGGAGTCTGACAGGCACTGCCTCTAGGGTCAGAGACCGAGGCGGAAACTAAATAAAAATTAGAGCTTGGAGTTTTAAAGACCATCTTTCATGCAGCAGGTGGTATTTCATATTTCCAAATACGATTTCAGAGGCATAGCCCTCGGTCATAAAAGTAACTAAGTTTAGGCACCGTGCCCTGGTAGGTTACGCCAAGGTGTTGGCAACGACGGCGATTGGTATGGCACATCCTTGAAATTATCGAGGGCTCCCGTTAGTATCAAACGCTTTCCTGGTAAGCTCTATCAATTTTCGTAAGTGAATTAGCAATGCGTAGCCAAAGTCGCAACGGATCCGAAAATCAAAAGACGATTATCCGCGATATTCCACGATACTAGATTAATAAATGAACAATGACGTAAAAAATATACAAACCTCAATAATACGATCACAAGGACTCAACAACGAGAAACCGAATAGCAGCGTGTGAACAAACAGCATGTGCGTCACGCAGGTCCTGAACAAGGATGTGCCAAAGTAGCGCTCTGGGCGCGAACAAACAACAATTGATCCATAGAAACAACCAGTTCGTAAAGACAAGTCAATAGTGTAGGCCAATGAATGATGTTAGGAAAAACACTGAATCGCGAGGGAAAAAGGGGGATTTTCCACGACCGGTTGTTACAGTCCATACGGGCCCATTATGGATCTTTTCATGCTGAACAAACCAAATCACTGATATAGAGCATAATTCCTGAGGCCCACGGGGTTCCCACAGTTAGTTTGTCCGCGAGCCACCGACCATCAGCGGCAACACAGCCAGAGGGACCAGTCACGACGGTCAGTGGAATCTACTCTGGCTAACCTGCTTATACACTAAACATTTGTGAAATAAAATAAATTCCGCAGCGAAAATGAGAACATCATTCTCATTTTCCTCATATAGAACTTCACCAAATTCAACCTTTTCTCCAGTTTGCTTGCTTAACGCCAGTATGACGATCAATTGGGTTGGACCACAAGACACTAACGGCGGCGGTGCACCGTGGGGTTACCGAGAAGTTCGTCAGTATATAGTGCTAAAGAGGCCCTATAAACGCGAATTATTCAGGCCATGGGGAAATGGAGGCTTACGGAAGTTTTGCGAACAAAGTAAGTTCTGAACAAGAAGGAAAGGGAAAAAGTGCATGGAAGTATACTAAAGAAGGTCGATGCATGCGAAGAGAATGACAATCCATGAAGATAGTGCAGACCCTGAATGGCGGATTTACCGCGGTCCAATAAAAGAAATGAGTTATGACACAGGGAGGCATGAAACCAATTTTATGAATGTGCACTTGGGAACATTGGGGAGTGTGGAAGGAAAAGCAGCTCATGAAAAGGCGGTTTCACTTTTGGGATCAGTAACCTGTACCACTCAGAAATGAAAAAGCACAACTGGTGAGTCCTGGAAATGTGGGGAGTCAACTTCCAGGCGACTGCAGTTCGAGGGAAAAATGAACTTTTGCAACGGATACTAAAGTGGAAAATTCCGCACAGACTTGAGTGTTATTATGCTGTTTCACTGACAAATACATACTCATATATGCATACATATATATATATATATATATATATATATATATGTATGCATATATGAGTATGTATTTGTCAGTGAAACAGCATAATAACACTCAAGTCTGTGCGGAATTTTCCACTTTAGTATCCGTTGCAAAAGTTCATTTTTCCCTCGAACTGCAGTCGCCTGGAAGTTGACTCCCCACATTTCCAGGACTCACCAGTTGTGCTTTTTCATTTCTGAGTGGTACAGGTTACTGATCCCAAAAGTGAAACCGCCTTTTCATGAGCTGCTTTTCCTTCCACACTCCCCAATGTTCCCAAGTGCACATTCATAAAATTGGTTTCATGCCTCCCTGTGTCATAACTCATTTCTTTTATTGGACCGCGGTAAATCCGCCATTCAGGGTCTGCACTATCTTCATGGATTGTCATTCTCTTCGCATGCATCGACCTTCTTTAGTATACTTCCATGCACTTTTTCCCTTTCCTTCTTGTTCAGAACTTACTTTGTTCGCAAAACTTCCGTAAGCCTCCATTTCCCCATGGCCTGAATAATTCGCGTTTATAGGGCCTCTTTAGCACTATATACTGACGAACTTCTCGGTAACCCCACGGTGCACCACCGCCGTTAGTGTCTTGTGGTCCAACCCAATTGATCGTCATACTGGCGTTAAGCAAGCAAACTGGAGAAAAGGTTGAATTTGGTGAAGTTCTATATGAGGAAAATGAGAATGATGTTCTCATTTTCGCTGCGGAATTTATTTTATTTCACAAATGTTTAGTGTATAAGCAGGTTAGCCAGAGTAGATTCCACTGACCGTCGTGACTGGTCCCTCTGGCTGTGTTGCCGCTGATGGTCGGTGGCTCGCGGACAAACTAACTGTGGGAACCCCGTGGGCCTCAGGAATTATGCTCTATATCAGTGATTTGGTTTGTTCAGCATGAAAAGATCCATAATGGGCCCGTATGGACTGTAACAACCGGTCGTGGAAAATCCCCCTTTTTCCCTCGCGATTCAGTGTTTTTCCTAACATCATTCATTGGCCTACACTATTGACTTGTCTTTACGAACTGGTTGTTTCTATGGATCAATTGTTGTTTGTTCGCGCCCAGAGCGCTACTTTGGCACATCCTTGTTCAGGACCTGCGTGACGCACATGCTGTTTGTTCACACGCTGCTATTCGGTTTCTCGTTGTTGAGTCCTTGTGATCGTATTATTGAGGTTTGTATATTTTTTACGTCATTGTTCATTTATTAATCTAGTATCGTGGAATATCGCGGATAATCGTCTTTTGATTTTCGGATCCGTTGCGACTTTGGCTACGCATTGCTAAAACGTTCGTTACATGGACCAAGGTAAGTGGTCAGGATGGCGCACTGACTTTGCTGTTGCTGAGCAGTAACTGGATAATGGAAGTCTTTGGCGTGACTTGTTGCGGGAGTACGCTCTCATACTTTTTAACCAGATTTCAGTGACTCAAGTGCAGGTTACGAAAAAAAGGTTCTACAGCAGATTCCGCCACCACCAGATTGCCGTAAGAGGAACTTTTTCCAGCCTTCAACGGGCATTTAAACCAAGGATAACAGCGACCGCTAGCTATTTGCGAGAAGGCTTAATTTGAACGTGATCACTGAGGCTCCTTAAATTAGGCTCTAGACAACGGATTTACGTAGTTTTAGTTTGTATGCTTTTAACTCACGAAAAAGCATCACGCAAATAGCCGTATTTGCTGTCCCGAATAGTTTGTGGAAATAGTTAAGTGGTTTTGGGAATGCTTCTATGCACGTATAAGAGATGATCAACGCATACGCGAAATGAAGTTTTGTTTAGGACTAATTCAGCATGAGTTATATCATTGCGAATTTAGCTGTACAATTCACCAACATGCATATCAGCTATCGCGCACCTTTTTAAACTGACCGTAAAACCTTCAATTGCGCGCTGTTGGACCGCAGAATGCCACCCACCACAGCCCAGCTTGAACTCGAAGCTGATAAACATTGCCGCGCAAACCATTGTTAGAGTGACCCATTCGAACTACTGCCAGCTGTGTTATTCTGTGTCTGACACTTTTGGCTTTTATGCTTGAGGTTTGCGAATATTTCATTCTACTGAATAACATGTGACACCGTGATAATGCGTTTCAGCGTGCTTCTCGACCATGGCCGAGAAATACACCACTATTATCTTATCCTCAGTTGGCGTTGGACGTGTTGTATCTAACCTGTTCCCCTCAATAAACTTCACTTCACCCGACATAGTCAAAGTCAGTATCAGAAAGGCCATTCGGCGAAATACTGCTGCGTAAATTTGAGAAGCTGCTGCATGCTCACGAGAGGCCGAAGACCCCTTTACCTTTCTCCGCCTCAGCCACCTCTCACGTCAGCTCCTATATGAAAATGAGAACGAGTTGAAAAAGCAATAAAAGCAAGCCCTTGACCAACCGAGAAAGATAGTCCATCTTTCCGTTTCAATAAAACTCGAAGCCTCCGCCTTAGAAAGAAGTATCATGTTTGCTTCTATTGGAGGACATTTACGTTATAATAATAATAATAATAATAATGGTTTATTTCGGAAGCGCCCGAAGCATGCCATGTGCATGATCATGTAGATACAGTTGATGGAATGGACAGATATAATTCATGGAAATATGGAGACTCTCATTAAAATATTGGGTAAAAAGGCTCAGAAGGGTGAATAAGGTAAGATGAAAATAGTATAAACGGATGCACACCATAGAGATTGTGTGGAGTTTAAATGAGCTCAAGAGCGGATTTGAATGGACGCCCGGTGAATTTGAAATTCAAGGTCAGGTGGACTGAATGGCTGGTCCCGGGCAATTACATATGGAGGCAGACTGGTAAACATGAGAAAGGCTGGAAATCGGTATAAAAAATTGCAGTAGCGAGGAACGATGGAGAAAAAGGTGAGGTGCATTGCAGTGGATTAGGTGACAATGAAGCATTGGTACTTTGCAGTCAATTGTCAACGGACAGGACACAAAACTCTCCGTAAAACAGGCAGCGAGCAATGCAAGACGTAGAGGGATGATCAGATGACAAAAACGATTTAGAAGAATTGGATACAGTAGATGTGAGGCACAGATGTAGAGTTGATGGATGCCCATGATGACGGTCGTTGGGATGATAGCAAGAGAAATGGCAGGTGAGGAACTGCAAGATGCAGAGCGTGTGCACATAGATATATATGCGTAAGTTTATATATATATATATGGATTGATTGTATATATATGTATAGGTGTAAGAGAAGCAGGAGCAATAACAATGGGGTCCTAGAAAAAAATTATCAGTCAATAAGAGGAGTAGGTAATGTTAGATCAATTGGTTGTAGGATTAACTTTGGAATTTCGTGGTGGATTAACTTCATGACAAGTGCACGTGGCAGCCCAACGGAGAGAAAAATAGAATGTGGAAGCACAGAAGTGATGAAGACTGTTAGGAGCAGTTCATGGAAGAGTGAAGATGAAAGACAGGATCAAGGAAAACAGGTAAGAATGGGTCTAATTATTTGATCAATGCAGGTGCGAGATGTAGTGACGGACCAGAGGAATCGGGTAGTGACAGGTCAAACAATTTGGAACTGTAAAAGAACGTCACGACGTAACGTTGTCATTACAATGGTGGAACATGGAAAAGCGGACCACACTGGAAGGTACAGAAAAATGCCTGTAGCGAGCAATAAACGGATCAAGGGATGAAAGCAATGACCGAGGAGACACAGGTAAGAAATCACCAATCAGATCATTTTACTGCAGATGAAACACGAAGGAGGTGGACAAGGAAGCGGGAAGCCCCGAGATAAGTGGACCAGTAATAGAGCAAAAAGGCCACACAAAAAACGAACGCGCAAAGGAATTGGGGCAATGGAGCTGGAGAGCTGTGTGCCGGCAGACAATTGAACATGTAAATACTAATCAGGACACTGGAAAGAACCGCAGAGGAATCGCGGGGCCAAGTGAGGAAGATATGGTGATGGTGATTAGATAATAAATACGACTGTAAAGGATGCGAAGTTTGGAGCGGCAATTTCTAATATGCGGATTGGGCATGGGTGCGGGTGCGGTTGGTGCATCCTGGCATGGGGCACGAGGAGGGATTACCAGGGCGACAGGTTTAAAGGAAGCTATCAATGGGCGTTCTGAGCAGAGGGTAACGCCAAGCGCATAGATGATAGAAGCCAGCAATGACGGCAGGTGGGAAAAGTTATTGGCGAGCGTCGACAGAGAAGAGTGGTTAAGACGATAATGACTCAATGCAGTGAAAGCTGATGTAGAGAGAGGCGATAGGAGGAAGGACAAAATGGGTAGGTGTGCAAACCGTGGTAGGGCGACAAGAATGGGAAGTGGGAACAGATGATAAGAGCTATAGGTGAGCAAGCTGCGGCGGAAAGTAGATGAGGAGCATGCAATTTTCAACCGACAGCACTGGATTCGGTAGTTCAAGAAAAGTTAGGGCGTGCCACCCGCAACCGGTGCTAGTGGGTGGGACTGGCCGTGCGCTGGGCACCCAACCTGAAAAACACTTCGTGAAGTGAACGCAGGAGGTGTGATCCACCAGTCTAGTTGCGCTCGCACATCGTTGCAGACGGCCTGCACGCCCGATGTGCGCCGGCCATAGCGGTGGATCTGACCGCGCCCCGCACTGTTGGGAGTGGCACGAGTGATCATGGATAATTGTACAGGGGACAAAACGACCGCGATGGGAGTGCGTGAACCAGGAACAATTGACCAAGCCGTGAGACCATGGACAGGAGAGCCAACGGAAACAGCAAGTGGTAGACGACCGTGTAGCAATATTATCCAGATGCACCTGCCAGGGAGATGGTAATTACGGTGCCCGAAGTGGTTGGCCGTCAGCGGGGATCACTGGAGAGGGAAAAGGGATAGAGAAGCGCAGTCTGGGTGTGCCCCAGCTGAGAATCAACGGATACTGAGGAGAAAAAAAAGTGAATATGATGGATAAGAGATGAACGTAGGTGAGCAATTAGGTTACCTTATGATGACAGGCGGTAGGATCGTTGTGGATCAGTGAAGGCAATGGCTTTAGTTCGCGGGGTGTACCTAGTGGCTTGTGACGCAGAGGTAGTAGAGTTACAGTGTGAGACCTCTTTCAAAGGCCAGGTCGGCGGAGACGAGCTCATTGGTGAGCAATATAGCATTGGGGACTGTTAAGTATGACAAAAGTGCGCGCCTAAAAGCGAACATTGAGGACGCACTGCGTAAGCTAAGGGGCAGCTTATTCCAGATTTTGGAATAGGCTGACAGAAAGAATCGGGACTTCAGACAGAGATTAGAATGAGGGACAGTGAGAGAGAAGGCACGGTGCCGGATGGGGTAGGAGCAGGGCGCAGCGAATGAGATGGGATAAGAGGTGTAGGCCAGGTTATGGATTAGCTTAAAGAGGAAAATCAGGTTGAGCCTCATGCGACGAATCCATAGAGGCTCAATTTGTAGGAGCTCACAGCGCTGGCGGTATGTTAGAGTTAGGGATACGCCCAACAGCCTTTTGGTGAAGGTACGCTGAACGTTCTCAAGAGATACAATGGAGGAACGTGGCCAGAGGCTGGAGGTAATGGGACAATATTCTAGGAGCGGTCTCACGTGTGAGAGATACATGGAGAGGCGACTGGCCGGAATAAGGAAACACCGATTGATCAGGCCTAGGGTTCTCTTAGCCTTAGCGATTTGGAATGATGCCTGTTCTGAGAAGTTAAAGGAACAAGAGTAGCGCACGCCAAGATCGGTAACCATGGGGTGTATGGGGATGGGCAGACCGTCCAGACAAATTTGGCCGGGTGGTACCGTGCACTTGTACGGTAGGAGGAAGCTTTTCTCCGCAGAGAATTTCATGAACCACGAGATGCACCAAGTTTGGAGAACGAGTAAGTCGTGCGATATGTTGCACAGAGTCACGGATAGGTCACTAGGGAGGAAAGAGTACACTATTTTTATATCGTCGGCAAAGAGGAAAGGAGTGCCGTGTCGAATAGAAGAGAAAATGTCATTGATATAAATAAGGAATAGTAATGGGCCTAGGACACTGCCTTGGATGACGCCGCTAGTAATTGGTTTGGCGGAAGATAGGTGGCCGTCGACGAGCACGGCTTGTGATCTGTTAGTGAGATAGGAGGATAGCCAGGAGAGGAGAGGGTCAGTAATACCGAGGGATCGGATTTTGGCCAACAGATGAATATGGGGAACACGGTCAAAAGCCTTAGACATGTCGAGGTACAGGACAATTACAGAATTGCCGGCGTCGGCAGCAGACGATAGGACATTGAGAAAGTCAAGCTGGCAGGAAGAGCAGGAACGGGAGTTCAAGAAACCATGCTGACCAGGGTTCAGCAGGTTGTTAGATAAGAGGTACTGGACAATGTGTCTTTTGATAATTCTCTCCATAATTTTGCAGACTACTGGGGTGTGATTGATGGGCCGATAGTTATCTGGGTCGTGTAATACGCCCTTTTTGAAGCGCGGAACTATAACAGAGAATTTCCATTGAGGGGGGACGAAACTGTGAATCATGAAGGTGGTATACATATTAAGTAACAATAAAGGGAGGTCAGGACCACCGAAACGGAGGAGGGCCGGTGGGAGATCATCTGGTCCCGGTTTCGAGGAGGGTTTAATAGACGAAACTGATTTTTCAATTTCTAGATGGGTGAAGGGAATCGATGAAAGAGAGGCAGGGGAGCAGGGCTGGATTGTAGGAGGGGTAATACCAGGACAGCTTATAAGGGAGGTAGAAAAATGCTCATTGAAGGCCTCAGAAATAGATGCAGGAGTATTAGCGGTAGATGAGCCGCAGATGAGGAACTTGGGCGAGATATGATTGGGTTGATTGGACCTTTTACTAAGCAGGTTGGACAGGTAGCCAGTTTTGTTTGGGTGTGCTAGGGCGATGGCCTCTTGCCTTCTCAGATGCGAATCGACCATGCGACGCAGCCTCAGTTGTAGCTGGTTTATGCGCAGGAGAATTGTAAAGTCGTGTGATCTAGCGAAGGTAAGTTGCAGCTTAGACAGCTTACGCTCTAAAAGTGACAGGCCTGAGGTGCTGGAATTGGGGCGTGGGTCGACACATGGGTTGGCGGTATTTAGGCAGTGTAGGAGGTTGGAGTAGAGAGAGTTCACGACAGTGAGGGGATCGGATGAAAGAAAAAATGTGTCCCAGTTAAGGGAGCGGATTATCATTGGCACTAGGGGCCAGTTACAGGAACGGTAGGAAGTCAGAACAGGGGGAGAGGATTGCATCGGATGAGAACAGCTGAACTTGCACCTGACAATACGGTGGTCACTACCCGGGAAGTGATCAGTAGTCTGGGTGATCATATCAGGAACATCAATGGAGAATACTAGGTCCAAGATGTTGTTCCCCCTAGTAGGGCAGGAGACATGTTGGGTCCATCCACCAAGACGGACACAAGAAAGGAAGGTGGAGAGGGCGGGAGGGCTAGTATGGGAGGACCAGCAAATTGAAGGAAAGTTAAAGTCACCCGCAATAATTTTTGCACTGGCAGGGTAGTCAAGCGCAGCATTGAAGACATCCACGGCAGAGTCAATTTTTGCAGGCTCCAGACCCGGGGGGACGTAGACGCAGCCAAGGAGGAGGTTCTGGCCGGAGGCGTGAATGGATAGCCATAACGAATCCTCAATAAGGAGAAGAGGGAGGTGGTCGATAACACTAGCGTGGATAGTGCATTTGACAAAGGCTAAACAGCCCCCTCCACGCCTGGACTGGCGGGTGTTCGAGAAGCATTGATACCCAGCTATGCGAACAAGGTCAAGCGAAGCATCATCTGACAGCCAGGATTCAGTTATTAGTATAATGTCAGCGTTTGACGTAAATGCCAAAGATCGCAGGTGCGATATTTTTCTAATTATTGAGCGAGCGTTAATAAGAACTAGTAGGAATGAGTTCAGTGTCGGTGTGCACAAAGCATGGATGCCAGGTGCAAGACTATTGGGATCGCTGTGGCGATAGGAGTTGGGTCTCAGTGAGGATAGAACGTCAGTAGAAGGGGGAGGGCAGGCAGTGTTGGGTGGGGGACGGAAAGTAGGAGAAGCGTTAGCATTAGGCGCAGCCGATCGCTGTGGGTGATCAATGCGGTGGGTGTGCAGCACACCGCTGATGTGGGCCGGAGGGGTGTCACACGGTGCAGAGGGAGGGGGCGCCATATGGTAAAGTGAGAGGTTTAGAATATCTGTCGAACCGTGGTGGACAGGGGGGAGTGCGTGGTGTAAGGTGCTGAGTGGCATGGCCTCGAGTGGGGAGCGAACAGTGATATGAGCCTGTGAAAGATTATGGATATGGTCCATCGGGCGACTAGCCATATGGCCACGGGTGCGGAGGGCACTGGTCAGGAAAAAAACGAGATCTTGGCTGCAGGTAACCTACCTGTTGGGCAGAGTCAGTATAAGGCCGGTAGGTCGGTATGGGGGTGAAGGCATGTGGGAGAGTAACTGGGACGTAGTGTGAGGTGGGGGGCGGGAAGGGAGTGGCGAAATTTGGAAAGGTTTGGAGGCTCATGAGGGGCAGGGGAGCCGGTAAGTGGGGGGGTGGGGCGAGGAGGCGGGATACAGGTACGAACCTAGAGTATCTGCTAGGGTATGTACGTGGTACTTCAGGGTTAGATGAGGGTTGGTGGAGGTGAGCAGGGGGGAACAGCGGAAGCATGCTGGGGCTATAGTATGGAGGGTTGGTGTCTGGGGCGCAGGGAGGGATATACGGTAGCAACGGAGATGGAGGGTTGGTGTAACCCATGCGATCAGAGAGGGGGAAAGACAGTGGAAGGGGGTGCGAGGCAGTGAAAGGGTGAGTGGCACTGGCAAGGCCCTGAAGGTCACTCCTACTCAAAGGGGCGATGGCGTTAGACGGATCCGGATGGTGGCCCAGTTGGTTATCACCTGGAGGATCCGAGAGTACGCTATAGGCAGAAGCCGATTGAGAGTGGGGGGTAATAGGTGAGGTGATTAGTTGGGCAAGTGCGGACCTGGTAGGAGTACCAGGTAGGCTTAGGGGGGGATTAGAGCGGCACTTATGAGGATAGAAACGAAGTGTCGTGGCTGAGCTAGCAGATGGTGGGTAGTTTGTAGAGTCGTTAGAGCGAGAGCGGCGGGTGACAACACTTGTCAACGGCTCGGAGGACGGATTGGAAGTAGTACGGCGGGGGCTGTTGGTTGAACCAGGGTTTTGTTTTGGCTCAGAGACTATGACGGGGGAGCGCGGCTTTAATACTGAGGTGGAGTGCCGCTTGGGGCCTGTGGTCGGGGGGCGAGAGCTACTGCTAGTAGAGGCTACTGGGGGAGATGGTAAAAAAGGGCGTTTGAGTGGAAGCGGAACCGGGGGTGGGGAGTTAGACATATCTAAGTCGACAGTATGCAGGCAGGCAGGGTGAGGCGCTGGGCTCGCCTTTGACTTCTTGACAGAGGGGCATTGGGTAACCATGTCGGTTACAGTGGGGTCAGTCTGCATGGGCAAGGCGGAGTTATTTCTCAACGAACGAAGTATTTCCCGTTGGAGGGGGGTTTTATCAGAGAATATTTTGATATCCTTATACGGCGAAAGGGCAGCAATCGTCGACTTGTTGCTAATGAACTCTGTAGCTGTTAGATCGTCCGTGAATTGGAATAGCAGGGGGCAACTATGTCGCTGGGACTTTTTACGTAGCCTCCTGCAATGGCATCTATAGTGAGCCATGTTGCACGAACTTAGTATATTGTGTTTCGCCAAGGAAAGTGGTAAGCGGTCTGGAACATTAAAAACCACTGCGTTCTTGGAGTTGGCAATGCGGTGGTATATTTCAGTAGACACGGAGTCGAGGAGGTGTCCCACCGAAACCAAGTTCTTGGGCGATGTAGCGGCTACAGGGTCAAGGAGAGTAGCCAGGGGTGAAACCTTTGAAAGGATTTCACCAATCAGCTCGACCTTTTTACTAAGTTCGACGAAACTCTGCTTTAGGCCATTAGGACTATAAGAAGCTTCACCATCGACGTTAACGAGGGTGACAGAGCACGGCCTGGTTTTTGGGAGGGGTTGGGTGCGTTTGGATTTGCCAGCTTTAGTGATACGGATTTTCCGAGTACTGGTTGGGGGCCGGGATAGCATGATAAGTAGAAATATATGGCGGAGGTAAAAAGGTAGCAGGAAGTCAGTCAACTAGACAGAGACAGGCCAAAGGTCTGAGCAGACCAGGAGTGTTCCTGGGTGCTATGTGTGCAAAGGTCTAGATGAGACCAATGTGGCAATGAGGTACGGGCAGTGAGCTATATGACCCGCTAAATATACTGTTAGGCCTAGGAGACTTGGGACGATGGGAAATAGTGAGATAGAAGAAATGTTGCTGTGTGGTGTGCACAGGTTGAACCCCACAGGATACGGTAGGTACTTAGCTGTAGCTTGGGTCACAACAGCAGGTTTTGTGGGAGAGTATATTGTAAATATGGGGTCAGTGGACCAGGTGGAACGAAAGTGCGCTCTTATGGCAAACAAAAAAAATGAATGGAGGCACAGTGGGACAGAAACTTCAAAAGGTGCACCGGAGGATGCATAGCGAAAATAAGGTAGGAGTTGGGTTATAGCGATGGGATGTAAAAACGCTAGATAGATCCTACTATGTCGAGAATCAGGGGAGATTTGCTAGATAAGCCATGTAGAATGTAGTTAAGTGGAGTTAGAGCAGTGCATAATCAATGTAGTCTATAACTCTAACTCGCGATAAGTACTAGCGTCTGCACGGTGGTGTGCCGCAATTGTTTACACAACTAGGTCACGGTTTCAGGTAATTAGGTGGTATATACTAGGGTGGACACAATTACAAGTCTAAACAGTGGTATATGCAAAAAAAGAAAACGAGACAACCTGGATTTCACGCGGGCTTGACCTTGACCTTATTGCAGATGTTCACCACCGAGGCTTCTAACAACTCCTTCTCCTCTACTTTTATTACGGAACACAAATATTCAACCTACGATCTCACCCCCCCCCCGGACCACCGAGGCCTGATCAGCTGTGACCGGTAAATACCCCACGGCAGGATTTGCTATGTATCCTCCAGAGACAATAAACAAGCCTGCCGTTTAGGTTCTAAGTGCCCCCCAGCTGCTTCTGGTCGAAGCTCGCAGACCCAACAGCCTCAATGCCTCTCCACTGCTTCATAAACCCAGAAAGATGCGATTTTTCGGCACACTGACAAAATGGTAATCAATAATTAGGCCTAATATTGCAAGCACAGTTGGTCCCTACGAGCACCGACCTACAAAACCTACGACTTTTCGTGTCACTTAGGTCATCGTGCCACATTTCCAACCTCCGTACCCCTATCTGATATTTTGCTCACGCTTACTCTCAGCTGGGACACCTTTCAGACTGCATCCCTCCATTTTACTTTTAGAACTACCCGGTCATCATGTTGCCAGGCTGTAATATATCGCGCAGACAGCCTGTCGTCTTCATGCCCGTGTAAGGCCCCGCCCATGGCCGGCTGTCGGGAATACGATCTGGTTACCGGGTTTCATCCAAAGGAAGTCCTGATAATGCTGCATGCACCCAGCTTGGGCTCATTAGAAATCTCTTATTACGAGACCCTCCTGATTTCAAAGCTATCTAAAACACCGAGCAGGGGTTCCTAATTAGGTAACAAATGGTCCAGATTCACTGGGGCCTTCCTCCTTCCCATGATAAAAAAGCAAACACAAACAGCAGCCAGCCCACGCTCAAAAAGCCCAAAATAGACAAAGAAAAGCCAGAGGAAGCTGAACAAAATAATATATCTTTCATTATTCCAGCCTAACATGACCTATTTCAAAGATTTCACTCTTCTTCCTTGCTTTATTTTGTCCCCTGTGGACACGGTATTCAGCTAGCTGACTATTTCTTCTTGGAACTCCATCCTTCTCACACCAGCTGTTTATTTCCGACACTAGATGGTACTGGCCACTTTTCATGTAAATTATCTCACCTTTTTAGGGGACACCATTACTTTCATATCAAAAATCTAAGAAAGTTAGTACTCATCCACGGAACTTCATGAAATTCTCAACAGTCTCTTTGCCTCATCAGCAGTACCTCTAAAGGTGAATTTGCGTACGCATCACTGGAAGCCTTCTTGCATTACCCTTGTGAATATTGTATTTGCCGGGTCCTAAGTCAACGTCCTTCTCAAAATTCTTACAACCGGCCGATCCTTTACTACTTCCCCCACCGAGTCGGAATTGAACCATGCTCGCCGTTTATTCCGTTGTCGTTTGTCGCAATTCGGGAGTCTGGAAAAGAATTAAAAGAAAGACGCATTTTGTGAATGTCCCAGCAGAGGATCGGCGATTTTCGAAATAAAAGTAATTTTCGGATGGATCCAGGGGAATATTGGGACAAATTAAAACACAAAATTGGCCTCGGTATACGGTATTGGAAAGTAAGTTCTTAAATGAACATATCAACACAGCGAAGGCACCTAGGCTGTGGTCGGTATATGACCGACAGGACCTAAGTTTTGCTTGGAGATAATGGCGACCAATGAAAGAAAGCCCTCAAGACTGGACAGTTATCCGCCATTGAAGAGAATCAGGTAAAGGTAGTGGCACAGAGGTGCACGCTTAATTGTAGCGAGGGTTTGAAGCCAAAGGAATAAGACCTAATACGGGAGGAAGGCTAAGTGAAAGGATAAAAAGAAAACGGCACAAGAACGGGTGAAGCTGTGGCAGCGGGGCAGAGAAGACGGTGAAAATTTGAAAGAGTCAACTATGCAAGGTTCGGTAATTGGCTGATTTGCTCAAAAAACCAGAATGTGAAAACAGCGTACTATAGAAAATGACTGAATAGATTAACCTCGATGATGAGCGATAACTGAACTACCGAGACAATGCTGAGAGCATAGTACGTAAGAAGAAAAAAGGAACCGCTGAAAGGTAACAGCTATGAGATTCGGCACCGAGGTTAAGACTGAACCTGCGGTAAACAATGTGGGGAGAAAGAGAAATTCAGTATGAAATTGTGAGGAAAATGGCTGGGGGATAAAGTGAGAGCAGAATAAGTAATATCATAACTGGATGTTGAGTACAGTTAGTGAACCACTTCAGGTGAGATAATTGAGTCTGAATTTTCCGGTCCAAAATGGCTGAGAAGGTGTTGAAAGCCCATGCGGTAAGACCGAATGTGGAACACATGCAAAGTGAGTCGAGGGATACGAGGAGGCGTTTGGTTGATAAACTAGCATTTGCTTTTAGTTAGAGGACAGTGTGGTAACTGATCCAATTTGTATAACTTCTTCAAAGTTGGTTTCAGGGCTTGGAAGTGACATAACCAGATGGCAGTGATAAGTCGAGCAACGGAAGTCTTGTTGACAGTGTGTGAGAAGTTCTACGGTGCCCCCCCCCCCCCCCCCCCCCGAAAATTCAAAAGCATCTCGAAGGAACTTATTCTAAGTTAAACTAATTTGCTGCCGAAAGTCGGTAAAAAATAAGCAATTGGTAGAAGGAGTCTGTTTTTAAATATTTCTATAGTGATCTCTCAAAAAACGACCGAAAACAGAATTTATGATTCTAAAACAGTCAGCGATGAAAAGGGAATGGTCAAATATTCCTGGACGGCTGGCTGGTTCAAGGAAGCAGAGCAATGACTCAGAAGTCATGGCTTTTTTCGTAAGCTTGGTTTTCGGTTGTGTTCAGTTCCGTTCAGTTTAGTTCAGCTTGCACTGGACAGGTATTGGCCACTGCCAATCCTGTGTCCAAAATTCTCTCGATGGTATGCCCACCAGTTATACACACACCACTGCACAGGATACTTCGTCGAATTCCTAAACAAAATGAGAGGGGAGTGCAAAACTTCATCGCTGGTCAACTGCGGGGGATATTATGCACCGTGAGCATTCACCGGGACATTATGCAATATACGAAAGCTTCAGATACAACGCACCTCAGCTGAACCACAGTGCTACCATTCATCCAAACTTAAGGCTGACTACAAGGAAATACCCTGTACCACTTACGATCCTGGGTACCCTTTAAGGACTGGACAGTCTACAAGCCTATCATTCCACCAGGGGGGACTCTTCCGACCTTTGGCTACGCTGATCCTAAAGAAATACGATCTGGTTATCGACCTAGCTGTAACCTTTTGTCTGATTCCTTCCATATCCTCTTATCCTGGAATATAAACCCGATTGGAATGAAATTTCCGGCAGAGGCCAGAAGAACCCTTCTCTACCTTCAACTTTCCAATGAGATCCCTCCGAAGTCTCCTCTTTCCCACAGGTAAAGATTCAGACCGTAGAGTCTCTGGGTACACTTCCTACTCCTCTGCCCTCCATCCATTTGCATCTCGAGAGGCTGAACTTCCTCTAAGCAGGCAGCATCGTTCCGGTGGAACGGTGCCCGAAAGCTGAACGAGCGCAGTATAGTTGGGAAAGAAAGGAATTTATCCGTAGCACCCGTAAACGCAAACTTCGATCGACAGGATCTAATGTGCAAAGAGAGTTTATTCCAAATCCTGAAGCATGTGAAGAGAAAAAACTGTTTATGTAAGAGTGAACCGTCCCTTCCGCATTGTCTGTATCACATCTGAAACCGTTCTTTTCAGGAAAGAAAGAAGACCTTGACCCACCCTAACAGTACCGTGAAAATGTCGACATTGTATAAGGCTTGGAATTCAAATGACAAGTCAGCCATTCAATACATGGTGTTAACTGATAAGATATCCATTATACCAATGTGGAAAAATATCTCAAGATTTCAAGTACCACTCTGCCTCTGGTGTCGCCCCATCTACTAACAATAACCCACTATTTATGCATTTCAGCAGAGGCGTCATTCCGTCTATTGTGATGTTTGAAATAAGGACAATCTAATGCTTTCTGCCCCAGTGCATAGCATTAAACCATCTCGAACCTGAAGGATTGCCCCAGCAGGTGTTGCTAACAGCGGCTCTGATTTACCAGTAGTATTGCTCATCCTCATCCCACCCTCCATCACTTCCTGCTTAGGCTCTCCCAGCTGAAAGCTGTCAGTTATCCTCCCGTGACTTGAAATTGAACGGTCTCATGGGTTGTCTAATCACCGTCCCATATATCATATCCAGTATCTCCAAAATCATGGATCGGTTGGACAAAGATTGCCTGGTCAACCATAACCTCGCCCTCACCCTACTTAATACTAGGCAATATGGACGGCAGAAATCCAGCTCTTGATTTTCACGTCGATCGAATCTCTCAAAGCTCCCCAACAAACTCTCAGACGGCGGCATGGATCATGTCCTGGTTGACCACTCATAGTGGAAAGACCCAAAGAAGGCTCTGAATAAAGAGACTATGGAAACGGTTGGCTGACGTCACGATTTCTATTGTCTTCATGTCATTTGACAGAGTTGGATGATGTGGTGCTATCGGTGCGACAGACACTGATACACACCAAAAAATTCGTCCGTCCGAACGATTATCGGATTCGATGGCGGCTCTTGCTCAGCAGGGTTTCGGTGTGTTCTTCGGGAATGCGTACAGCCTTAGAGCACCAAATTTCTAATATTACTACTGGAAACAGTGGCGACAGTTATATTTGGTCTTCTCTGAATTCTCTTAAGAAAAACTGCATGGCATTATCCGCTTGAGAAATAGATGAAACTCAGTGGAATTTGCCAATCGTGCGTTTTTGACCACAAAGTGGTCGGGTATAGCTCTGTACGCAAATCCAGTGGACCGTTAGTGCTGCCTAAATCAACGTGAAGTCATTCTTTGTAAATGAACGGGCCACATTGACCAGTTTAGTGTGGCCTTGCATAGAAAATTCAAGTCAAATAGCAACTTGTGTGGTACCTGATCAACGGTACATCCACCATTGGGACAGCGTTTATCGCCAACCCCTTCGTAGCTTAATCCCCCATACCCACTTTGGTCTCCTGCATGTGAAATACTTCAGTGAATAAAGGTGATTTTGGATAACCTTTGATGGGCATTGGATTGTGGCTGTTCTGTTTGCTACTTCTCAGCGGTACTAGAATTAAGGTTGAAGAGTTATCACTTATCATGATATTTGGCCGTATCTTCCTACCTGCCTTTGACTACTGTTTACTTGGATCTCGTGCAATGCAATACATAAAATGATTCTAACACTATGGTCTGTTTCTCAGTATCTTTCATCCATCATGTGACCTGCCTACATAACAGCGCTTACTATATCGAAGCCGACATAGCTTTTGCTACGTGGTGTATACTTATTTAGTAATGTCGAGCTCATCAGCTGGATTGCAGGTTGAACCTGGTTACTATTCGTCCGGTATTCGACATACTGTACTGAGATAAATATTTGCATAAAGCTAGGAATTATCAGCCTGGTGGCTTTATTTACTCAAGCCGTCATAAAGGTATAGTAACCACCCTGGATAGTTATGGTAAAATGCACCGTAACTACTGCTGTCATATTCAGGGTTGTCTGTGCTTTTCTCATACATGGACATAGTTCATGTTGCCCGGTCGTTGAGGGAATCCACTAGTTAAAATTATGTCTCGGTCAAAATAACTTGGAAGATTGTCGGAAGTGTTGGTAAATCCTACTTATCTTCGTCTTCCAGTACCAAAAAGAATTCAAATGATACAGAGGTAAAACCAAGCACTTTCATCGAATCCTGCAGTCGCCGAGGTTTCTGACTGAGGACATCAATTTGCATACTGCTATAGTAATAATTGATGCAGTTGTCGGACAAGCTGCGACCTACATACACTCACCCCCGAAATAAAATGGGGCTGATTAGTATCTTCAGCTATCCAGCGGACGGCAGCACAGCTCAATCAGTCAGAAGCAAAAATGCTTGAACAGCACGGGAAACACGACCAGTCGGTGAGCTCTTACAATCAAATGTACCGTCACTGTCAACGAAATAAATAGCTGGCTCATGGCATCCATTCATAGACTTGCAGTTGCATCTCAGTGATCAACACAAGCTCTCGTTTTCTGCTTATCACAGTTCATTCAGACACAATCACTGGTCCATCATCCTATAATCATAACCATCCTAACTCCTGGGGATGTTGAGGCTTACCGCCATCTTCAGCTAGATGCAAATGGGCTGGTTTCATATTTCTTCATACGTCGCAAAAAGGCTCAATCTCCTAAAGCATTTCTCCTATATTCTTCACGCACCGTTCAACTTTGGTGGTGCGGTCACTTCTGTCAGTGATAGTACAACGTGCAAGCAAGATGGGTGGATCAGGATGCATACGAATTGGACAGTGTCAGGAGGGGAACTGTGCGAATATGAGTGCGTGTGTGGTGACAACGAGTGTTGGACAAATCAACCAAGTGAGAGCGGCTTTCTGGGCCGGGGTGAAGGCAGCGAGTGGTTCGGCAATAGCGCGAGTGCCAACGGCATCGAAACCGACCAGTGAGGAACCAAACACGGACCAGTCGCAAGGTTCTGGTACTAATAAAGTAAGCAATAATGCAGGACTGAGGTACGGTCCTTAAAATGCTAAGTAAACATCAGACAGGAGGGTTGTTTATGCACCAGCACACGTGGTCCATGGGCACTGTTGACATGTAGCAAGTAGTCAGAGGCCATTCATGATCAATCCAAACAGATTTAACAGGGAGTATCCATCAAAATACCGAGGACATTATTGTCCGGACAATTCAAGGTCCCAGATTGCTGAAACGAAGGTGTTTCCAAAAACTGGAGCTACTGAGAGGCAAAAAATTGCAACTGTCACTAGAAACCTCGTGAGGATCGCTCCAGAACAGGAAGGTGAAAGAGAGCTGAACCCGGGAGCGACATCCGATTTGACAGAGAATGAGGAAAATTAGGTTACTGCGCTTTCCTGGGAAAGATTTGGCTCTAATAAAGTAAGTAACTTCGCCGAAGCGTAATAAAAAGATGGAGGAGGTTTAAGAATGAGTGCGGAGGAATGGAATACGAGAAAGGCCGAAGTGGTGGGGCAACCAATTTTTTGCCGGATAATTGGAAAAAGGCGTCTAGAGCTACAGGTGCGGGACTTCGAATAAATTGAGACAACACCCAGAATACTGATTGCGGTCGGAAATGCCTAGGGTGGTCCGCCCTGAGCAGTACTTTTCATTTGTCGGCGAAAAGGCTTTTTCACCGGGGTACCTTGGCGGCTTATGATGATTAACTGCACCATTGTTCACATTGACCAACTTGTTTTTGGAAGTATTCTGCGGAGACGATAGTGTGTTTTATTGAGGTTCTCCTGGTTGTTTGTGAAGAATCAACGGCAGTGGCAGAGAAGGCCGATAAACAGTTTAGTTGCCTGGTGGTTGGGCTCCGTAGGAAGTAATTTTTGAGAATATGGGATAGCTCAATGCTCTGACCCGTGCAGAAGGTGGTAGCAGTTTGATCTATTGGACATTGCTTACTAAGCGACAGTGCAAGTGATGACGATACACATTTATCTAAGTTCACCGACACCAGCTGAGAGTCACAAAGTGAATTTGGTGGGGCAGAAGACACTGCGCGGCACGATCGCAGTTCTGATAATAAGGTTTGGGGACCTGAGGCGTTAACGGATACTTGTCTATTATCTAACAATCCAGAAACCTCCTTACCAAAATGTTCAGTCGGAGGTTGTTCTAATTACCTTGGAAAGGGGACTACTAGCTACAACAGGCCGTTTACTGGCAAATTCTGCTGTCGCCTCTTCATCTGTGATCTCAAAATTTAGAGGGTGGTCGTTGCTTTGTGTCCGCCTAAGTAGCCTGAAGTAGTGACACGGGCAATGCTCTGTATTGCTAGCAACGATGACACCATTCTTCATTGCTGATGGGGGTAAACGGTAGGGGATATTAAAAGCAACCGCATTCCTGGAAATTGTATGCGTATGTGTATTTCCGCACCAAGCGTATCAATAAAGTTGCCAGATTCCGGGGGTCTGGATAGGCAGCCAGATCAGTAATATTCGCCAGGGGACCATCCTTGAAGGCACATCTTCAGCCGACGATATCTGTTCATCTCTTTCAGTTGGCTTCAGCTCCAATGTAATGGCCTTTTGTTAGCCTCTTCAAACAAGCCCACTAGAGATACCGAGCAAGGCTTTCCCTTGGGCTGTACGCAGGAAGATGCTTGTGTTTGCTCATGGTTCTTGTAAACAGCATACCGCGCACATAGTTTAGAACCCTTAATGGTCGGTTCTGGCATCATGCCCGTGGAAGGGGTTTTTGAGGGATAACAACGAAATAAGCGGCTGTGCAGCAGTCTCAGCAATCTTACGATTTAGGTTTCAAGTTACAAGCCAATTATCTAAAGGTAGTTTTCTCACAGAAGTATCCAGCTCCGTTCAGTTTGCACAGGACTTCTTGGGCCACAGCCAATCATGCGTTAGGATAATTGTGTTGTCGGAGGGTTTCGGTGGTCCCCAAAAACGGCGTGGTATGTTCTTAAGAATGTAAGACATTTGTGCAGTAACAGCTGCTACAGAGAAAAGAGAAAACAAGAAGCAAATTTCATCCGACCCGTATTTTTTGCTCACGTATCTGTTTTTCCTCCTATTCGTAAGAAAGCGGTGTTTCTCTTGTCCTATAATCCAGCCCACTCTCCAGTTCACGGCCTTACCTAGCAGCAACCAGCAGCATTAGACCTGTAGGTACTCCACGATAGGATTTGTCATACGTCCTCTGGATCTATCATATCAACTTGCCATTTGGATTCTTAGTGTGTCCCAGCTGCTTTCTTGTGACCTGTAAAACACCACTGTGGAATTTGTCATATATCCCCTAGACCTAGTATGCAAACTTGCCATTCAAGGTTCTTCTTGTTGCCCAGCTGCTTTCTCGCGTAGCCCTCAGACCCTAGTCCAAATGCACCTCCACGGCTTTATTAACCCCATAAGATAAGACGTCCCGGTGAACGGCCGAATCGGTAATCAATATCTTTGCCTAGTAGTGTAAACCCAGTTAGCCCTCACAAACACCGAATCACAATATCAACGACCTCTTATTTCACTTAGACCACTATGCCTCATTTCCAGCCTCCGTGCTCTTATCTGTTATTTTGCTCACGCTAACCCTCAGCTGGAACATCCCCCAGACTGCTTTCCCCTCTTTTTCAATTTCAGAACAACCCGGCCATCACTTTCCCTGGCTGTAATATATCGTGCAGACAGCTTATTTTTTCTCTGTCCATCTACAACCGCACCAAAGGCTGGCTACCGTGAATACGATCTAGCCACCGGGTTTCGCCCACAAGAAGTCCTGGTATTGCTTCATATGCCTTCTGAGGATTACTGAAGAATTTTCACTACAAGACCCTCCTGATGTCGAAGCCACCGTGCGAGGACTCCTAATCAAATGGTGATCGGTCCAGACTCGGCGATGCCCACCTTCTTCCCATGATGAAACAGCGAACAAAAACCGCAGCCAACCCTTGCCCAAAAAGCCCAACACGGACATAGAAAAGCCACAAGAAACTCAACAGAATGATGTATTTGCCTATTTACCAGCGTAACATGGTCTATTGCAAGGGTTTTCACCTTTGTCTTGTCTTATTTTGTTCCTCCGATTGCTGATTATTCCTTCCTGGAACTTCTTCCATCTTTCACCACGTGCAAACTGCCGACACCAGATGACACACACTACATCTCACGGAAATTGTCTCACCTTTTCGGGGGGGGGGGGTACTATTCCTTTTCATATCCGCAAATCCATGAAATTAGTATTCCTCTGCGAACCTTCATGAAATTCTTCCCTGCCTCCTTTGTCTCAAAGCCAACTACCTTTTTAAGTGAACATGAATGTGCATTACCGACCATTTTCTTGCATCATTCTTGTGAATATTGTATTTCCTGAGTCCTAAGACAACGTCCGTCTGAACATTCCTATATCCAGCGGATTCATTACTATTGCCGTAGCTGACTCGAAATCAATTCGTATTCACCGTGTATTCTTTGGTCATTTTGGTTCATTTAAACTCTCATCGTCCTTATTCCATTGTGGCTGTGATGTGCAAATCTGTCTTTGAAATTTGTGAATTTTCCATCTCATTCAGTAATATTGTAAACTGTGATTATGCTTACATGCGTGCCTCTCGACCACGGTCCAGAAATATACCATTATTATTAAAACTACCTAACCATCCAAGACCTACAGCCACCCAACACCGGTCCACGGCTTTCCTAAAAGCAATAGCTGTTACGCTATTTACGATCCCCTCTGAGAGCTTATTCCAAAGAGATATCCATGCTTTTCAACAGTAATCCGCCTTGGTTTGTGGCCTTGAGCACTTTTTGGCAGTCGAGGGCCATGCTTCCTTGTCCAGCTCTGCTTGGTCGGGCCAAATAGAACTCGACTGGTACTTGAGGGTCCCTCCATTACCTCAATGGTTCCTATCAAATCCCACGAATGTGCCACTTTTTCATTGAGAACAGATCCAGAGCACGGATAAGCTCTGTGTAACTACCCTCCCCCCATTTTCCCTGTCATCGGATAGTCTATATCCTTCCGGTAGTACGGCGCCTAGGCTTGCACGCAATGCTCTGAGTCCGGAAGAACCAAAGCATGGTGGACCTGAACAAAAACTACGGCCCTCTACTCGATAAGTGGATGCTATTCGAAGGGGTTCTCCCCTGACTATATTGGCCGCTGCTGTGTATTGCCTTGACGGCTTGAAACCACTGTCAAGTATATGGCCCAAGTCTTCGAGCTGAGGAGCTATTTGCAATGATGTGCACCGGAACTTGGGGTGGGCTAACGAGGGGTCCCGGTTGGCTAACCCGTTTTGTGTGGCTAGCGCATTAGGCACTCTATCTACCTCGGTTACCCTGGCGTCATCGGCGAACATAAAGGTGGGGTTGGTAATTTCACGTGCTAGATCGTTGATAAAGATGAGAAAGAGTTGATGGCCAAGCACCGAGCCCTATGGCACCGCACTAGTCACATCTTCCTACTTGGGGGCATTACAACCCACCTAAGTGCTTAATGGTCGCTTTGTTGGAAAGCTATTTGCCTATTGCCTTGTCTTTGACATCCAGGGACCCGTGGTTCACAGAATCAAAAGCCTTGCTAAAGCCCAAGTAGGAGGCATCAATCAGCTGTCTTTCGTCCAGGCACTCAGTCATCACATCAAGGAAAAGCAGGGGATTCGTTAAACAAGGTCATCTTACCAAAAATCCATGCTGCTTGCTTGATATGAGATCTTGTAGAACCAAATGTCTAGAGATCCCCTTCCTGATTATTCGCCCCAAACATTCGGGCTGTAATGAAGCTGGGCCAATCGGCCGGTAATTTTCAGCCTTTCACCGGGGTCCGGTCTTGTATATTCTTACCGAAGTTGCTTTCCTCCATTCTCCCGGCACATTTTCTTCTCTGAGTGATTTTGCAGGCAGCTGCTCCCGCCCCCCCCCCCCCCCCCGGAGCCCTCAAGACCTCGGCCAGATGCTGAATGATGGCTGAAAGTATCTCGTCTGGTCCTGCGGCTTTGTTCCTGTTCAAGAATCGCAGGTCCGCTTACATCTATTCTCCTTCTACGCTAGATTGGGGTACCGGAGGCGATTGTATTTACTCCACTCTTTTTACGGCGCTATTTGCCAGTCGATTTATGATCGTAAAGAAGGACAACAACATTTCGGCCTTTCTTCATCGCCTGGCGCTGGTCTTCCCTGTTCTCCTACCAAAGTTGCCAGATACTCTCTCATATGCTCTTCGGATTGGACTTAAGCATGTAACCGTTTTGGGTAAAAGTTTTAAGCGGATGAATGTAAGTCTAATTAAAAGTTAATGAAGTTTTCTTGAACGAAAAGCTCTAAACAAGAAGCAATACCTAAGTACGGGACTAATTCGAAAAATGCATGGTACAGTTGGGGGCTCGAAAAGATGGGTTGCAGTAAATCACCAAATGGATGCGATCGGGCTGAGAATCCCGTTAGGTTTTCCAGACACCCGCGCACCATGATTTTTAAAAGCTTTGGTTTCACACTTCCTGATAGCACTTATGTAACCATCTGATGAAAATAGATCACGGCTTCGCTGTGATGCAGCCCAATTAGTACCAAAGCTAAACCACTAATTCAAGAAATTTATCGGAAAAGCTAGGAATTTCCTCAAACCACGCCTAGGCAGCAATCTGAGCGAGGCTTGCGAGGTCAGGCACCTAATCTCCACTCGGACAGCTAATATTCCCTGTGAAGAGCCTACCGTGGTTTGATCTGGAGCTCGGAGGCTCAGTCAGGCTTCGAAGTAACACTTGTCAGTCGTTCTGGCCCACGTGTGACGGGTGTGATCCCTATCACATGATAGGCGGCCATTGCACGAAGCGAAAATAGGCAAAGCGGCTGGCACTCGGGGAATCGATTGGGGCTGGTGCGGTGCGAGCACCTGAGCTCCTGTTTACATACCTTGTGTGTCGCACCAGAGCAAAGGCTTGTATCGCCGATGAAAACCGGCGAACGGACTGCAGATAGCGGGAAGGCCGGAACACTAATCAATCATTACTTGTTCTGTGGAGGACAGTAGGTAATTCCTGATGGCGAATGGCCTACAGTCATCCATCCTGCACGATTATATGAAGTTTCTCCGCGAATGACTTACTCTTCTATTCTTTAGAGGGTGTCAAGCACCGCTGGAGTCATATTATTTGGCCTGTACCCCGTACGTTTCTGCATCTCCACCTTTATAAACGGATGTGACGATCGATACAAGATAGTCTTCAGGTAATACACCCTTGTCTAATGATGAGTTGAACAGCTCAGATATTGGCCCTGCCAAGAAGGATGCTATTGACTTTATTATTGTTGGGTGAACGCTATCCGGCTGCACCCTCTGGATACGTCACATGCTTCAGGCTACTGATTACTTCACTTGCTTTGACCTCTCTGTCATGCATTTGCGATACTTCAGTGCCCCAGTCACAAGTGGCCTTTGAGCGTCTTGGTCTTATCTATATACTTGCTGAAAGGATTCCGAAAAAGTTTGCTGCCCTTTTGTCTGCCTATTTCCTACACTTCCCGCAGTTCTCTGATACTTTTATAACTCTCCTCAGTGCCACCTTAGACTGGGCGTAGCTGTAGTGGGCTTTTGGATGGCTTGAGCACCCTGCGCAGCTAGTCCCTCGTAGTCATTCCTGCGCTCCCATGTACCGACATTGAATTGCGGCAGGGTCTGATGTCCGGTGGCGCTTCTGCACTTCTTGGTTAACCACTGTTTCCGTTTCGGGCCATGGAGGTGGCACACCTTCTTGCTTGACCCTTTTAAAGGTTGGAGCATCCTGTTGTAACGAACGTTTGAGCAATGCGTAGCCAAATTCGCAACGGATCCCGAAATCAAAAGATGATTATCCGTGATATTCTACGATACTAGATTATTACAATGAACAATGACATAAACAATATACAAACCTCAATAATACGATCACGAGGACTCAACAACGAGAAACCGAATAGCAGCGTGTGAACAAACAGCATGTGCGTCACGCAGGTCCTGAACAAGGATGTGCCAAAGTAGCGCTCTGGGCGCGAACAAACAACAATTGGTCCATAGAAACAACCAGTTCGTAAAGACAAGTCAATAGTGTAGGCCAATGAATGATGTTAGGAAAAACACTGAATCGCGAGGGAAAAAGGGGGATTTTCCACGACCGTCTGCTACACCTGTTGTTCCAACCAGTTTGCCCTTGATAAGGCTCCGGCGGTGTTCCACGTAGTGACTATTGCTAATTACCCCATAATCTAGCCAGAGGCCCAGTTCTGCCAAGTTATTCTCATTCCCCTTTGAAAAGTTTCTCATGCATTGCGTGGACCTTGTGGTTCGGTCTGGGTCATCCATCGCAAGATTTAACATCCAGTCTTCTGATGGGTGTGATCAGTTTCTCTGTCTGTATGATACGGGCCTCATTACTATTCGGTTCCGTCATTCTCCATATTGTGAGACGAAGTCGACGACGTGGTGATTCCACCAACTTTGCACCACTAAACGAATCACTGGAAACATTCCACTCAACAACAGCATAACTCATCTACCGTAGATGCTGTCAGTATCAACAGCCTCAAATTTGTCATTCTGTTCACTACCTTTTGCCTGGCAGACTCCGCTTGGATGGCGTCTTCTTTGTTCGTGGCTCCAAGATTGTGGGCTAAACTTACGTCACAATCATCTGTATTTTTTTCTCCCTCTCCCTTTCTTCTCACTTTCTAACGGTTGCACCATACTTGTTCTCCTCTTGGTCGGATTTTGCATCATCTTCGTCCACGTGATTAACCGTCTCTGGAATTCCGATTGTTGATACATAATCCGGAGTTGAATAAACATGTCATCCTTCCTTACAATCAAGGCTACTTGGCCAATCATATTCCACGTATTTCGTTATTGATCATGCATTGCCGTTTTACTAGCTCATCGGTTGTCGCCGCCAGCATCTTGCCGGGAACGGAAACCAAAGTCTTATCTGCCGTTTTTCATTTCCATTTCACACGTGAAATTTGTTTCCTATGTTTTTACTTGTCAGGTCATTTTGTCGCTATCATTGACTCAGTCTGCGTGAATCAACCGGGTTTCAAGAGATTCGGTTTGATGAATTGAAAAAATGAATAAATAAAAATTAACTAATCAGGAGTATCTAGTTTCTGGAGGTTTGGCCCAAAACGTACTTCGCCATGATCGCTTGTACCACAGGTGACCAACTTCCAGACTGTCCATGCCATCTGAGGCCGCTGTCATCACCAGATCAAGGATTGGCGGCAACTGACTAAACCCCCAGCCTGTCCCCTGAATTCCCCTTTGTGCAGGGGCTTTCCTGTGAACTAGGTGGATCGGCCTCTCTCCAAAGTTGCCTTCCTAAGTGGTTTTCGAGATCCATTCCACTTCGAAAGCATTAAAACCACTCACTAACTGCAATTTCCGTCCAGCGGTGGTAGCAGTAATCACGAGAGCAAGCAGATGACTGCCATTACTAGGTTCTGCTTCAGAGCTCTGACACACGCAAACAACTGGCGCTTTCGGTCCACCCGTAGCTGTCATAACCTCTGCCGATTGTATGTGTAGCATGACACATCGACCGCTCTCAAACCCGTCACACCGGTCCACTTTGAATACCATTATGCCTCCTCCGGCTTGATCGCCCTATCCATCCACCATAAAGACCGATGAAGAGTTCGAAATCAGTCCACTGTCACTTTCGCCCGGCCTTAGCCAAGTTTCGGTGGCTGCCACCACATCCACCCCATTGTCTTAGCCTTAAGCTTCGGCCATTGTTGGCCACACTTGCGGCACTGACGTAAGCCACGAGCACGACAACCCTTTCCTCTATTTTTCTGCTTTTGTTAGAGAAAGTTTGCAGGTGCTTATATCTCGAACCCGAGCACCCGCACCTTTGTTCAGGTGACGGTCGGATTTCTAGTCCGTCTGTCTATGATTATCTTTTATACTGCCCGGAGTGTTTTACGCATAAGAACCCACCCAACTATCCCCTCTCGGGGCCGCGATAGTTCGGTGCTTCAATAATGCGGCCGGGCAAAACCTTCTGTACCATGGTCGCCGGCTCTTTGGAGATCTGCCCTTCTGTTCTGCTTGTTACTATTCTGGGAGGCTTTAAGAGGGCAGCGGTGGGGCCCGGAGCTCCTGTTTTTCACCTTTACGGAATCGGCTAAAGTAGCTTTCTCATCAGGCCTAACATTCATTTCTCCTTTTGAAGCTTGTCTCATACCCCCGGCCGCGGTTAGTAAGGCGCCTCTTTGGAGAGGGTTGGTAAACTCAACAAGGATAGGTCTTGGTTCGCCAACTTTAGAATTAGCCCCCCCCCCCCCCCCCCCCGTTCAGCAGAGTAAGTCTTACAACTCTTTTGACGGCTACATTCACATGCGCCCCTATCACATTGAGTAAGTTAACCAAGCGGGATAGCACTGCCCTCTCCCTTTGCATCCCCCTTTCGGTAGATACCGGAACACCGTGAGTTGCAACATTCCGGTTTCCTCTCAGGGCGATATCACTGTTTTTCTGCAGCGCGGTGAGAATCTTGGTGGTATTAACCGTATTCCTTTCTAACTGACTTAGTTGGTGGTTCGGGACGCCTAGTAGCGCTACGGCGTCGTGAGTCAACTTCACAACAGCTACTGCAGTCCTGGTTTTGCCTCGTTGCCCTCCTGGCTACCACGCGGCGACTCTTATCCGCAGCTGCATTTGTTTTGCGCTAAAATTTCCTCTAGGAATTTACTCAGCTCTGCTTTTCTCGGCGATCTGTGCCTCGTCAATGGCTGTAACACCCATCTTAGTTAATGTTTTTGCATCGAGTCCATACCAAGTCGAGTTTTGTATTTTCGCAGTACACCTGACATACTTCTGGCTGAGTCCCACTCACTTGGTGTGACTACCACAATTGCTTCAGAAATATTACCCTCAGAGTACCAAAGCCTTCCACATAGTCCTTCCACCCCATCTTTTCGGCCAAGTCTTCCGCAGCTCACCAGATTTAGTCACCATTATAGCCATACTCAGGCTCCTCGAATTGAAAAATCGTTATGGTCGGGGCGGTATGAGTATTATGGAAGTGCTAAGGAGTATCTACCAAAACATATCTCGGACTGTGATAGACCAGTCAACTGAAATACTGATAATGAGGGGAATGACCGACCGGAATATGACAACAACCGCGCGCGGTCCGGAGATCTCGCTGGTTGATGTCTGACGGTGGAATCTTTCGTGCCTCTCAAGCTTAAAGGACTGCAGCAAAGCTGAAATTCCCCCACTGTCCAAAGGCCTGTCTTCCAGGTCCCCGGCAGTTCAAGACACAAGATGCAGTCAAGACTAATGTCCTGGACCCTTTCAAATTGACCAGTGGTCTATCTTCCAGTTCGCCGGCAATACCAGATGCAAGACACTGTCAAGATTTGTATTTTGAACCCTTTCTCTTTTTCCCGTTGCCCAATTCTCCAGTTCACTATCTTCCAACTCACTGTCGGCACCCAGATAACGAGATAATCACAAGATCTGGGAACATTCGGGCTTCAGCCTCGTGCCTGTGTATTATATCAAGACTTCAAGACTTTTCTTCTAGCCGTTTTCCAACCGGCGGAAAGTCACCGTGTGGCTCACGACGGGACCCGTGAAACTCTCAGCTCAGGAATCTGGAAGTGTATTAGCCCAAACCGCAACTCCTGTTGCCTGGCCTAACCTGGTCTGACCTACTACTTCAAGACTTCAACAACCTCGTGTGTAAGTGCCGCGCGGTTTGAATTCATAGTGCTCTCGTCTTTTAATTGAGTTTTGAATAGTTTTGTGAATTAAACCAGTTTAATTCACAATACTGAGCGTATCATAATTGCATTTAAGGTGGGCTTTATCCGGAGAATATTTTTATTCTTCTTGTAGTATTGCCGAGTAGTGTTCGGTGTTTTTTGAGGCGATCTTTCCTCGCTTCTAATCTTTCCTTTTGTTTTTGTTTTTTGTGTTAGCGGAATTTACCTGCTATTGTCAGAGTGCGTATTTTGTGTTTGGGTAAAGAGCACTTGAGTTGTATTCGCCCTCGGTTTTGGGGTTTTTCGGTATGACACGCGTTTCCGACCCGTGTCTAGCACCCAAGTGCGGAAAACGTGTGGTAAATGGTATAGAGTGCGAGATATGCAAGAGATGGGCTCACCCAAGGTGTTCAGGGATAGCAAAGGACATCTACGTCATTTATAAACAGAACCCATGGGCTGAATGGGTCTGTGCCCCCTGCAAGGAGGCGGCCAGTCTGGCCTTTAAACTGCAGGCCCAAGGGCAGGACCAACGTCCACCAAGTAGTACCTCGGTTGTAAGCCCCAAACCACCGCAAGCAGGTTGTAGTAAGTCGTTTGCGGAAGTAGTATCAACACCCGAGAGGACAATCATCCGAGCGAATGGACCAGCTCCGAGGGCTTGCCAGGCGGTCGTTGCCTCCACTCCTTTTAAGCAAACCGACGAGGGCCAGTGGACGGAGCAGAAGCCGAGAAGGGCGAGGCAGGTCAAAAAGAAGGGCAACTGTAATAGAGCGAAAGATGGGTTGGCTAGGGTGGATGACCCAGCTCTTCTGGTATTAGAAAACAAGGTGAAGGACCTGCAGAGGCAGATTTTGTCGATGGGCAGGGTCTCAAGCCACAGGCTTCTGATCCTAAACCAGGAAGAACCCTTTTTAAGGGAATCGAAGGCCAGGAGAGACATTGACAGGAGGAAGGTCTGCGACATACTGCGAATCGCAGGTGTTCCATACCCTCCTACTCTAAGAAGGGTGCACAGAGTGGGGACATGGAAATCACCACCGGGGAACAAAGGCGAACTTCATGCGAGACCAATCCTAGCGGAGTTCGCTGATGAAGCTACCCGGAATAGACTACTGGCGAGGGCAGCGATAGTGGCTCAGATTACCAAGGGCAGATACCAGATTGTGCCGGACGAGCATAGGGTAGGTCCTGGTGGTCTAGCTCCGGGAGGTATCCTTGCTCGACCATCCAGGGCGCTGGTGAGAAACCTAAAAGTTCAGCGGGATGCCGTGCTCGGCTCTCAGGCCCCGACCCCAACAACAGTAAAGAAGCCACGTGCGGGGTCACTAATAGTTGTAATTGAAGATGCGCTGGAAGACGAGAATTGGCAGTACTGTCCGAAGATAGATGACAGCGCGACCCCTGCCAGTCTGGATGTTGTGGTCACTCCTATAGAGATGGATTGGGAGTCATCGGAAATTCTGGACCATCAGCCGCCTTCATGCACCTCAGTGGGGATATCCGAAGCAGAAACGTGTCATCATCTCAGGCGTTGCGCCTGAGAAACAGTCAGGAATGAATAACAAAAGGCACCTAGGCGACGGAGCAAACGCGGTGGTGCTATATACTAACGCGTGTAGTATTAGAAACAAATGGGCGGAACTTGCCAAAACCGCTGACGAACAGAAAGCGTCAATAGTTGCCGTCACGGAAAAGTGGCTTTCTGAAGAAGACCATGTGCCAGGCCTAATAAGTACCGGGTTTGCAGTCTACAGGCATGATCGGGAACAAGATCGCCTTGGTGGTGGAGTAGCCATCCTCGCTAGGTCAGGCGCAAACCGCATTGAGTCCCAGACCAAGATGTGCACTCGCAATATCCAGCTATGCGCCGTTACGATCATCCTTCCAGGCAGAAGGGTGAACGTCGTCTGTGTCTACAGGGCACCAAGCACAAACCACGAAGAGGACGTTTGTTTGCTGCGGACTTTGACTGAACTAGTTAAGGACGCACAAAAGACCCTCATAGTGGGTGACTTCAATCTTCCGCACATCGACTGGGTGGCTGAGGTCTGCGTGCCGGGATCGGAGGAGCAAACCTACTTCGAATGCCTGCATGATAACGCGTTGCATCAGCATATTAGGGAGAATAACAGATATAGGACTGGATGCGTTCCATCCTTGCTGGATCTAGCTATAACGAACTTCCCCAACGATGTGGCTGGACTGCATTATTGTGCACTGCTGGGAAAGAGTGACCACGTGTGTGTCAAAATAGTTATATGCATGCGGCAACCGAAGGTACCCTCAAGGCTGATTAGGAATTTCGGTAGTATGGACATAGATAGGCTTCGTAATAGGGCGATGGGCCTGACCTGGGACACGACAGAGGAGGCCACTGTGGAGGAGCGCTGGCAGGCCATAAAAGGATCCCTGACTACCCTACAGGAAGAGTTCGCACCCTTAAAACGAAGGAGTGGGGAGGGCAAACCCATGTGGTGGAAGGCCGCAATAGCCGTAACGAACGTTTGAGTTATGCGTAGCCAAATTCGCAACGGATCCCGAAATCAATAGATGATTATCCGTGATATTCTACGATACTAGATTATTACAATGAACAATGACATAAACAATATACAAACCTCAATAATACGATCACAAGGACTCAACAACGAGAAACCGAATAGCAGCGTGTGAGCAGACAGCACGTGCGTCACGCAGGTCCTGAACAAGGATGTGCCAAAGTAGCGCTCTGAGCGAGAACAAACAACAATTGATCCATAGAAACAACCAGTTCGTAAAGACAAGTCAATAGTGTAGGCAAATGGATGATGTTGGGAAAAACACTGAATCGCGAGGGAAAAAGGGGGATTTTCCACGACCGTCTGCTACACCTGTTGTTCCAACCAGTTTGCCCTTGATAAGGCTCCGGCGGTGTTCCACGTAGTGACTATTGCTAATTACCCCATAATCTAGCCAGAGGCCCAGTTCTGCCAAGTTATTCTCATTCCCCTTTGAAAAGTTTCTCATGCATTGCGTGGACCTTGTGGTTCGGTCTGGGTCATCCATCGCAAGATTTAACATCCAGTCTTCTGATGGGTGTGATCAGTTTCTCTGTCTGTATGATACGGGCCTCATTACTATTCGGTTCCGTCATTCTCCATATTGTGAGACGAAGTCGACGACGTGGTGATTCCACCAACTTTGCACCACTAAACGAATCACTGGAAACATTCCACTCAACAACAGCATAACTCATCTACCGTAGATGCTGTCAGTATCAACAGCCTCAAATTTGTCATTTTGTTCACTACCTTTTGCCTGGCAGACTCCGCTTGGATGGCGTCTTCTTTGTTCGTGGCTCCAAGATTGTGGGCTAAACTTACGTCACAGTGGTCGTCGTAGAAGTTCCTGCTGTTGCTTTCTACTGCCGTCCGATGTACTAGATCGCCATGTTTGTTCGCTGATTCTCGGAGGGCGTAGTTCGCACAAAATGGTGACGATATGGCTCCAGAGGGGTGGACGGTCATCCTATAATTCACCACTGCGTTGTCCCGGTCGCTCCCTTCCCACCACAGGAAACGCAAAGCATCTCGTTCTCCTACCGGAATCTTCACCTGATGGAACATTTCCCTATTGTCGGCAAACAAAGCCACTTTACCCACTCTGAAACGGCACAAAACGTCGATCAGTGGTGTGGTCCAGTCAGGCCCCTGTAGTGGGCGATCGTTTAACGACTTGTCCTGGAACTTGGCCGCACAGTCGAAAACCACTCGCAGTTTATTGGGTTTCTTGGGGTTGATAACCGGATGGTGAGGCAGATACCAGATACCCCTTTTGCTGTCGGTGTTGACAGGCACCTTTTCAACGTAACCGAGGGCCTCGTTTCGCTTCATCAAATCCGCATATCGTTCTCACAGATTCTGGTCTCGAATGAAGCGTTCTTTTAGTCGTAGTAATCGTTGGAGAACATAATTTCTGTTGTCAGTCCACGGGTCGATCGATGTGCGCCGTGGGAGAGAAACTTCGAACTGTTTTTTGAGGCTTCTAGCGCCTTGCCGCACCGTTTGTAGAGCGAAGTGATCCTCTTGAGACAACGTCGGTCTTTCGTCTCCAATGTCATGAAACTCCTTTTCATACAGCCGTTGCAGATGATACTCTGTGCGGTCCGTTTCGGCGGATAAATAAATTCACGGAACCGCGTACCCCTACTGGACCGTAGAACATCCATCCCAGAGCCGTGCGTACGGCATAAGGTGCCTGGCGGTCGCCCACTCTCTGGTCAAGCACCCAATGCGCCTCTGGCACGTCGCAGCCGATGAGGAGATCCACTTCATCATCTTCCCAGTCTACAACGGTTACATCCTGCAGGTGGGGCCACCTTGTCAAGATTGAGTTCATCGACCTTGGTGCTCGCATGGGGAGATCCGCTAACGTGAATGCCTCCGTTGGTTCAATTTCCTCATTAGTGTCTAGAGAGATGAGTTGCAGCCTTAATCTACCGGCCGTCATTACCTGTGTTCCGCCCACCGTTCTCACTGTCAAAGACGTCGAACATTTAGCCAGTTGGTGTTTGTCGGCAAACCACTCTTTCACTAAAGTGGTGTCGGATCCACTATCAACGAAAGCCAACGCCTTGACTATCCCAGTCGGAGTCACTACTCCCACGGCCACTACGCCTAAACGTACCGGTTTACTGGCAGATTGTGAAGTTGAACAAATCACGCTGGGCTTGGTACTCACCTCGGATATGGTTACTTTCGCCTGATGCAGCAGCCGATGGTGTCTGCCCGTGCAGCCCTCGTAACCACATCGATTCCTTGTCCTACAGGCTGCTGCCCGGTGCGTGGTGTTGAGACAGATAAAACATGATCCTGCCATCCTCGCCATTCTCCACCGTTCGTCTATTGTGGCGTTGCCGAACTTGGGGCATTCTGGTAGGCCATGGCTAGCACCACAGGATCTGCAATTGGGTTGCGCCGTAGCGTCTCGTGAAATGACGTGTGTATTGGTCCAAGGCTGGTACTTTGGATGTTCCCGTACAGGGGTTTTGACTTGGCTAGTACTGGGCTTGTTTGCTCGGTTTCTGTTCCGGATGAGTCGGCCGAATCTGCTGTCAGCTATCTTCGTTTGCCTGTCCAAGTATTCGGTCAGGTCTTCGAAGTTGGCCTCCCGGTCGCTTCGGCTTATCCGTTCCGTTTCTTCCGCCCACCGACCCTGTAGTTCGGGAGAGAGGTGACGGACTATGCCTTCCAAAGTGTGCATGGCGTCTAGGTCAGCCCTGTAACCTAAATGGTCGAGGGCTATTGAGCAGTTCTGCATCTTAATCACCAGGTCGGCCGTGGTGTAGACGTCGCCCTTGGTTCTCTTTGCCTCTACCATCACGTCCTCTATTAGGTTACGGGCTACTTTGAAAGGTTGACCAAACAAGTTCCTTAGAATCTTCCTTGCCCTTGTGTAGCCTTGTTCTGGGTCGAGCATGGTGCACCCGTCGATCGCTTCTCTTGCTCGGCCTCGGCAGTAGTGAGTAAGGTAAAGAAGCCTTTTCCCAGGGTCGGTTACCTTATTTTCAACGAACGTCTCGAACTGCTTGACAAACTTGCAGTATTGCTCAGCTCGCCCGTCGAAAACCGTTAGCTCCACTCTAGGCAGATCGATCGATGGTGGTTTGTAGTCGGCGACCGGCGTGGGGTTCCCTACCTTATTGCACCCTAATCTATCGGAAGTGTCGAAGTCACTGGTCTCATGCTCTCGCTCTTTCTGTGTACACTTCTTCTCTGCTTCCTGCGCCTGTAGTCTAGCCGATGGTAACTGTTGCTCTAGGTCTAGTATTCTCAGCTTATATAAATCGACATCCTTACGATCAATATTGTTCTCATTACCACATGAACTAGCACTGACAGGACTAGGCGATCTAGCATTAACTAAAGAATCATATGTACCCAAAACCTCCCCAGAGAATTGCCGTATTACTTCCTGTCCGGATTCAACTGCTTTTGATCCTCTTCTTGGCATTTTGCGTGTTTTTCCTCGTTCGAAATTGATCTATTGAGTATTGTAACGAACGTTTGAGCTATGCGTAGCCAAATTCGCAACGGATCCCGAAATCAGAAGACGATTATCCGTGATATTCTACGATAATAGATTATTAAAATGAACAATGACATAAACAATACACAAACCTCAATAGTACGATCACAAGGACTCAACAACGAGAAACCGAATAGCAGCGTGAGCAGACAGCACGTGCGTCACGCAGGTCCTGAACAAGGATGTGTCAAAGTAGTGCTCTGGGCGCGAACAAACAACAGTTGGTCCATAGAAACAACCAGTTCGTAAAGACAAGTCAATAGTGTAGGCAAATGGATGATGTTGGGAAAAACACTGAATCGCGAGGGAGAAAGGGGGATTTTCCACGACCGGCTGTTACAGCTGGACTGCATTATTGTACACTGCTGGGAAAGAGTGACCACGTGTGTGTCAAAATAGTTATATGCATGCGGCAACCGAAGGTACCCTCAAGGCTGATTAGGAATTTCGGTAGTATGGACATAGATAGGCTTCGTAATAGGGCGATGGGCCTGACCTGGGACACGACAGAGGAGGCCACTGTGGAGGAGCGCTGGCAGGCCATAAAAGGATCCCTGACTACCCTACAGGAAGAGTTCGCACCCTTAAAACGAAGGAGTGGGGAGGGCAAACCCATGTGGTGGAATGCTGCAATAGCCAAAGCCATCAGACGTAGAAACCGCTCTTGGAACCAGTACAAAGCTTTCGGCAGTCAGCTAGCCTGGAACCGCTATACGAAGCTGAGAAACGAGATTGTAAGCCTTTTGAGAACTTCTAAGAGGTAATTTGAGCTGAAATTGGCCCAGTCTGTAAGACAACAGCCGAAGAAGTTCTACAGCTATGTACAGTCTAAAGGCTCAACAAGGAATGCCGTAGGTCCGCTATCCACTAGAGAATATGGTATTGTCACTGATGACCAGGGCAAAGCAGACGCCCTGGGGGACTACTTTGGTAGTGTACATAGGTTAGATAGTGAGGTACGAGTAGATCTGGCTCTGGTGCATCCTCCTCAGTAAAACGAGCTAGATCTCTCAGAGGAGTGCGTGCGTAAGTAACTACCGGTGTTAAACAGCCACAAGTCAGCGGGCCCAGATGGCATTCATCCAGCTACCATCAAGCCGTTGGCGGATATCATAGCTCCATCGGTATGCAGACTGTACAGATCCACGTTGGACCAGGGTAAGCTGCCTCAGGACTGGAAAGTCGCGGCAGTCGTGGCATAACATAAGAGTGGGCCTAAGTCGGATGTGCAGAACTACAGGCCGGTAAGCCTAACTAGCATTCTCTGTAAAGTCCTCGAGAAGATCATCCGTGCCCATGTCTGCCAGCACTTACTGCAGCACTCCAGGCTAAGCCCGGCGCAGCATGGATTCCTGAAAAATAGATCTTGCCTGACCAATCTCCTGTGCTTCTTAGATGAAGTAACTCGACGACTGGATGAAGGCAAGCAAGTTGAGGTATGCTACCTCGACTTTAGCAAGGCGTTCGACTCCGTTAATCATCGTCTTTTGCTATGCAAGATGGAGACTTTCGGTATAGGTGGGCCAGTATATAGGTGGCTGGAGGACTTCCTCTCCCACAGGACGCTTTACGTCAAAGTGGGGGACAGGTGCTCCGGTTTGGTGAACGTCACCAGTGGTGTACCTCAGGGATCCGTCCTAGGCCCGGTCCTATTCTTGTTATTTATTAACGACCTAGCACCCACTGTTCAATCGCCCAGCTTTATTTTTGCGGATGATGTGAAGATTGTTGGATCTAAGGGTAGGGCGGACTTGGGCAGGGAAATAGGTGCCGTCGTGGACTGGGCATACAAATGGGACTTACCTCTAAGCGCTCAAAAAAGCCATTTGTTGTCAAGGGCAACAGAGAGCCTAACTGTCGCTCATGATCAAGGGCTGTTCACCGTAGAGGCAGCCAGTAGGGTTAAAGACCTGGGGATCATCATGGACAGTGACTTCAAATGGTCGGAGCAGTGCAACGCTGCTGCGCATAAGGCTCGTGGGGATCTCTTTAGACTGCGATCAGCTTTGTCTTGCCGGAAGCCGGAGGTATTCGTACCTATTTACATGGCCATAGTACGACCTTACTTAGAAGGTAGCGTGCAGGCTTGGTCACCCTTCTACAAAAAGGACGCCGCCTGCCTCGAGAAAGTCCAACATCTCGCCACGCAAATGGTTGAAGGGCAGAGGGGTAAGACTTACGAGCAGAGACTCTGTGACCTGAATCTTTTCTCGTTGGAAAGGAGGAGATGTCGAGGGGATCTCATAGAAACGTTCAAGGTAATGAAGGGCTTTTCTGACCTTAGACCAGGTAGTCTATTCCAACTGGCCGTAGACTCCAGAACAAGGGGACACGAAAAGAAGTTGATAAAAGCCCGATCTAGGTTGATGGCTAGATCGCACTTCTTCAGCAATAGGGTTGTGAACAGTTGGAACGGTCTGCCTGGTGAAATGGTAGATCTGCAGACAGTCCAATCCTTCAAAGGTGCCCTAGATCGCAGGTGGTACGAGATTGTAAGCTTGATTAGACCTTACTTCGCGGTTTCCATAGTAAACGCGTGCTTCGGTCCTTTGTACTGCGTGGACCACCTGCACGTTACTCTAATGTGCGGCACTGTACAAATATGTTAACCAGAACAGTATTCTTCACGACCGGTGAGAACGAGAAGGCGATTGGGAGAGATAGTTGTTAGCGTGTATTTGGGAGCGTGCGTGAGAGCGTGCGCAAGAGAAACGGTCAAATGGCAACTGCGCTTGGCAGTCAGCGTTCAGTTAAACAATAAACGTGGTAAAAGTATGAACGAAGATGGCAACCGCTACAAGATCTTTCCTTGTAGTGATCCTTGAGTATATCAACTAGATGGATGACGGGTAGCACTGTGGTCCTTCTGGAGTATGTTTTAGAAGACTTTTTCCCTCATTGCATACTGTCTCAGTGAACGCTCACGATGCATAATGTCTCTCGCAGTTGATGTGCGATGAGGTTTTCCGTTTCCCTCTCATTTTTAGCGGGGATTCGACGAAATACACTCGGCAGTGGTGAGTGCATAACTGGTGTGCATACCATCGAAGGAATTCTGGACGCTCGATTGGCCGTGGCTATTACCTGTCCTGTGCAGACTGAACTGAACTGAACTGAACTATTTTGCTTAATCAGCCGTGGTATTTAAGTGGCGCGCTCGGGAGTGTGAGCCAATCAGGTCCCAGCAACGTTGTGCTTGTAAAGCCGCTGTTTGCTCAGAACTCATTTCTCCGATTTCATTGTTTCACCATTCTTGTTTCGTATTCAGATCAGTAGTACCAAAAGGTCTTTTAGTGCTGTTCTACTTTCGACAAAGTTTGGGTAATTTTTAGGGAGTTGTTTCTCTGGATTTGGTTGACGCAGTATTAACAATAACAGTATGTTTATATTGCGAATACATACAATAAATGGCATTAGATGTAATCCAAACTTAGTGTGATCGAGTCCAGATTTTTTCGAAAAGGGCTTTTACATAAGTAGGTGCTGTAATTGAGCGGTTTTCCCACGAAAGCGGCCACAATTCGTGCTGTGAATAGTATTTGCCTCTTAAAAACGTCGTTGACAAGACAGAATAATGCTAAAAAATCACCAAATAGGCGCATAAAAATGGTCGTGCTCGTCGAGCTCATAGTGTTAAAGCCCAGACAGATTTGGTGTGCCTGTAAACTGAACTGAGTTCCCAAGTAGCACTTTTCCCCAACCTTTGAGGCAAACCTGGGGCATGCCCCAAGTTTGCCCCATGGGGCACGCATGGGGCAAACTTGGGGTGTGCTACTTGGGTTGGCTTGGTCGTACCAGGCAAGCTCCCGCGGCATTTAGCCGTATCCTCCAGTGTAATGAACCGTAGGATGTGATAGTCTCTTGGACCCCACCCAGGAAGTTTAACGCGCCATATATGGTTGGGCTTTTCATACTTTTCTTGTGTCATGCACTGGCCGCCCACACTCACTTTAACCGTTACCCGCCTAAGCGAACATTACGCGCCGGGGAGTCCTGTTAGGAGACGTGCGCAACACGTCCCAACTGTCCTAACATGGTGACCCTGAGTGTTTCATCTAAGGATGTTGTTCGTGAACCCACGAATCCCCGCCGAACCTCAGCATTGCTGACACGATATTCCCACCGTGTTGGAGCAATGCTACGAAGACCTAGACGTTTGAATACTGACAGTTTTCAAATATCCTCCCCCCGCAGTGACCATGTTTCTGAACCATACAGAAACACTGGCCTGAATGCTGCAGCGCATACTCGACCCTTCAAAGATAAACATGTTATACCTATGCTGCCATAGACTGAGGTTGGCAAAAACCAAACAAGCTTTGTGTATGTGCAAAGACACTTCATCTGATATTCAACCTCTGGGTGAAATACAGCTGCCCAGATAACAGAACTTGTCTACTTAGCCTATAGTCTACCGAGACACTGAAAGCTTTAGTGTTGTACCAACCCAGTCCTGCAACAGTATCTTGCACTTTGAAGGTGCAAAATGCATATCGAACACTGCTACGCAGTTGTTCACGCTGTTCAGAAGAGCTTTCAACTTATCTGGATCTTCACTTAAAAGAACTTTGTCGTCCGCATATTCGAGGTCTGACACTTTTCCACCCGGGACATGTTCAGTGCCACTATACTCACCTGACGAATCACGGTCTCTAGAATCATACCAATTACAGAGTAAAAAAAGGCAAGAGAGGACAGCTCTGACGTACATCACTTCGTGATCAACTCGGATGATAGATCACCTTGAGCCTAAAGTCGGCCTCGGTTATTCGTGTACAGGGACTTCATGATGGAAATAAATTTCTCTGGTACACCCCTCAATGAGAAGCAGCGTGTTATGATCAACAACAAATCATCATCATCATCATCATCATCATCGTACAGCCTTAAACAGTAGGGCAAGCCCCACTGACCACTGCCTTTCTCACCATGTTGCACGTTGAATTAAAAAGTATGAATATACAAGATGGACAGGGACTGGACCTGTATGGGTGGGAAAAGAAAAGAATGCCCTAGTAGCCAACACACGGAATACACAGTCTAACTGTACAAACGTACACCGATCAAACATTCTGATTCGATAGAAAGTGACAACACGATCTCCACTGTTCGCGGTTCCCTGCCATATCCTTCAGTGTCTCCAGCCAACTGGTAGACGGATCTTTTGGACCCCAACCACGAAGACGTGAAGCACCTACTTTCCCTAAGTCTGCTGTATATTTTCTCATTCCTCGCTGCCAAGTCATCTGTTGACCTCCACGTGGTCTCTTCCACTCCCGGGGAGGGGCGGAGAATAGGACACGGTACGGTAGACGTGTGTTTGCCATACGTAACACGTGTCCCAACCAACGAAGTCTACTAAGTTGGATACGCTGTGACAAAACGTTCTCTGAATTAGTACCCAATACTCGCTTTCTTACCTCATCGTTGCTTACTCGGCTATTCCACCCAATCCTAGCGATACTACGTAAACATCGATGGTCGAAAACCTCAAGACGACGAATATCTTCAGCACGCAGACTCCAAGTTTCGCAACCATACAACAAAACTGAACGCACAGTGGCACAGTATACACGACCTTTCAACTTCAGTGAAATATCGGATCGGCGCCACAAGTGCTTCAGTCCAGCGTACGCTGCTCGAGCTTTGGACATCCGCGTACTCACCTCTATTACTGTGCTCCCATCCGTCGTCACGCAGCTACCGAGGTAGGTGAAGTGATCGACAACTGCCAGCACCACCCCATCGAGTATCAAGCTCGGAATCGTTGACGTCCAGTCTTGTAACATCACCTTGCACTTTGAAGGTGCAAAACGCATGCCGAATGGAGCTACAGCTCTTGCGAGATTATCTAGCGCACGCTGAGCATGTTCCGTGGATTCGAACAAGCAGACAACGTCGTCTGCGTAATCTAGGTCACATAGCTTTTCACTATCTCCTAGTTCGACGCCTACATCCTGAAGATTTTGCAGCGCAATCTCCATTATTTCGTCCATGACGAAGTTAAAAAGGAATGGAGACAAAGGGCATCCCTGCCGAACACCACTGGTCGTTTTGAACCGACCGGATAGTTCACCGTAAACCCTTACGCGGCCAGAAGTATGAGAATACAATGATCTCATTAGGTTCACGAACTTCTGGGGCATACCTTTTCGATGAAGAGTACTGAAAAGCGATGTTCGATCAACTGAATCGAAGGCGTCTTTCAGGTCTAAGAAAAGCATTATTGTTGGTCGGCGGTGCGTGTGACGCGTTTCAAGTAGTCGGCGAGGAGTAAAAATTTGGTCGATGCATCCTCGACCTGGGCGGAATCCTGCCTGCTGTTCGCGGACATTCCTCTCGCGAGCCGGTGTAAGACAGTGCAGCAAAATCGAAGCTAATACGTTGGCGACTATCGGAATTAAGCTTATCCCACGATAATTACTGCAGTCATTGCGTATTCCCTTCTTGAAGATGGGAACAATCAATGACTCGCTCCATATTAACGGAATACGCTCCTCCTTCCAAATGTCACGGAGTAAGGCGGTTAGTGATTTTATCAATGCCTCACCACCCAATTTGAAAAGAACTGGAGGAAGTTCGTCGGGACCTGCCGCTTTCCCCCGCCTTAGTAATCGAATACATGACTCTACTTCTACTTCTGATGGGGGCTCAAGTGATACCACCCAAGAAGTCACAGTTGTTGACACGGGAGTAACTACACTAGCGTGCGGCCAGCTAAACTGTTCCTTTAAGTACTCGGCCCATCGGTCAAGCCTTTGCTGTTTGTTATGGATGGGTTCTCCATTCCTATTGCAAATCGTTTCACTGACCTGAGTTCGCCGTCCACCGGTGTCACGAATAAGTTTGAACAGTCTTTGACTGTTACCTGAAGCAGCTGCCACTTCCATTTCTTCGGCTACATTGACCCACCAATTTTCGCGATCCTTCTTGAGGCTTCGCGTAACTTGTCTTTGCAGCTTTCTCCGCATCTTATTCATCTCCTTACGGTTCGAAAGCTGACGCTTTTGCTCCATTATACTCAGCGACTCTTGCGAGATCCAGTGTCTCTGATGGACAACGGATCTAGGACCACAGGCGAAACCTGCTGCAAAGTGCATCGCTTGTTTGATATGAGCCCAATGCTCATCTACATTACTGTTCTCCGTGGATCCTAGCTCATGTGCTAACTTCTGCTCATAACGGGTGCAAACGTCTGGATCACACAAACATTGCACGGCTAATCCGGTTTGCGGTTTGCGACGATGGCCATGGAGCTGGAGAGATAATCGCATTAAAACTAAGGTATGGTCCGACTCTACGTACGTGGACCAGTAAGATCTACAGTTCTGAACAGAACTGCGCCATCGGTAGCTTACGGCGATATGGTCAATTTGACTCAAAGTACCTGTAGAGTTAGAGCGCCATGTCGCTGTGCGACGCGAGCTGTGTCGGAAATTTGTGCTAGACAAGAACAATCGATTTTCTGCACAAAATTGGAGAAGCCTATCCCCGTTATCTGTACGCTCAGCGGGTAAAGCACAACGCCCACCTAAACAGGCTTCTGACGCACTAAGTTTGCCAACTTGTGCATTGAAGTCACCAGCTAGCACTACAATGTCGGAACCTTTACTGCTGCGAACGAGAGTGGCGAGGGCATCATAAAACTCATCTTTCTGCAAGTCTGAGCTGCAGTCCGTTGGGGCGTACGCCGAGATCACGAACAAATTGCGTTTAACACAACTGTCCTTTCGAACGCCGACTGACCCTTGGAGTCTCACAGCACATAAACGACTGTTAACAGGGATCCAGTCTAATAGGGCAGCCTCAGCCTTGTCAGTCAAGACAATTCCTACACCACGTTGACCCACAGCTCTAGCTGCTTCGTCTCCTGAGGTGCGCAGAATATACCTCGATGAGATACCAGGAGCAGTTAGTTGAATTACACTGCTCGAATCCTGGATACGCGTTTCGCTTAAGCAGCAAACATCAATCTTCAGAGAGTTCATTGTGAGGGCTAGGCACGCCTGCTGACCGGCCTGCATGAGTGTACGCACGTTGAAGGAGCCGAGATTCAGAGGCTGACGGGGCTTGAGAAAATGTGAGTTACCAGACAGAGGATTATTCCCGACACTGTTTGACAGTGAATCGTTGCGAGTATCGACCGTGTTATCAGTGGGAGCATTATGGGTGGATAGATGGGGCAAAGAGGGATGGTTAGGGACAGAAGACAAAGGTTGAATAACAGAGAGGGAACTCTGAGCAGTAGCACACTTATCACTACCCACCCCGCTCGATGCAATGGGCAGCGCGGTCCTGATTAGCCTGCGCGACGACCGATGCAGTATGGAATTCTTTGTATTCGTGCAGTTCATTGGAGATGTTGGACGGGTACTGCTAGGGTGTCCAGCCACAAAGCAGGAGAACGATTAGGGTCCTCATCCAAAGCCTTTAGTTCTGACAAGAACCTATCCGCAAGGCAGCGGGATGGCTTAGTGGAAGCCCATTTGCTTGGATCAATTATTCTTCCACTGGTTTTTCCGACTGAGTTGCCAGCTCAAATCGACCCCCAACCTGGAGGACCAGGAGACTGGACTTTGTCTGACCTCTACCCATTGACCTGTCAGGTATGATTGCATCTCCGGCTTAAGGAAGCCATCCTGTATAGCTCTTTGGGTCATAGAGGCGCGCAAGCCATCACACCACGTCAGGTGCAGTCTCGTAGTGATGGTGATAACAAGTCTCGAAACGGAACCCGATGTAAGGCTTTAATCAACTTGATATAAAGCCATAGCTAAAATATAAATAGACAAGAGTTATAAGGCATTAACATGGGAGAGTACAAGCAATGGCAAAATTATTTAGCTAAGGAAGATTCAGTTACCACATTTACCCCGCATAAAAAGATTTTCGATATGACAAAACTGACGTAAAGGTTCGTATTTGCGCAGACTTGGGGGATGATTGGTTGCGTGTATACGTGACGTGGCATTATGATGTATGGATCATACTTTTCTATTTCTCGGACAAAATGGGTGGACTCTTTGTTGGAGTCTATACATTTCTTCCACTGAGGGCTGTTGAATGATGTCTTCGTCCCTGCGGGTCACTTGCGAAATGAGGCCCGGATCTTCCTCTGATGTAGAGGAGGGAAGTTCGTTAGCGGGATTAAGTAGAATCTCATTTTCTTTGTCGTGGCTTGAACCTTCAGTGGATCGTTCAGCAGCTGGCGCAAGATTTCTGAGCGATATGCTGTCTACTCGGCCACCCGTAAAGCAGACGTAGTTAGGATCGCATTCTAGTAATTCAACTTCCACAACTAGCGGATCAAATTTGAATGATCGAGCGTTTTGACGAAGAAGTACCCTATCTGAATTCACCAACCAATTGGGCATTGATGTGCCCTCTGTGGTTTTACAATTATGGTGAAACATTCTCTTATGAGAAATACAGTTCGTAGCCGTGCAGAGTAGGGAGCGAAGTAAACAAAAGACGTCAGAAAGAACGACTTCCCACTGGTAAATCGCTAGATCACGAGGTCGTATAGCTAAGGTAACAGTCTTCCAAATGCTACCATTCGACTTGTCCGTTGCATTGGAGGTTATAAGGCGTGGTGCGACTAGTGACAATGCCTTTGCTGTGGGGAAAATGTTCCAACTTATCTCACATAAACGACGAATCGTGGTCAGAACGTATGTAAGAGGACACACCAAAGATAGAAAAAAAAATCAATTAGACACCTGATTACAGTAATATCAGATGTATCCGCACGGGCGTACGCGAATAAGAAAACTGGAAAAAATCGTAAGCAGAAATTCGGTTAGACGGAAAAGGTCCTCTGAAGTCCATACTCACATGCTCAGATGGGTGCGTAGCTTTGATTAAAGGAGTGTGCAGAGGATTATAATAACGTGCTTTAATTTCCGAACATAGATCACTGGGAGGTTACCTATTTTACTTCTGTTGTCGAGAATGGTAGGTTATTACTCTTGACGAAGTGTAGCGTTCTAGTTACCCTGGGATGGCACAGGGATTCATGGAGCTCTTTTAGATCGGGCCGAGAGACGGATCCACAAAGCCACGTGATAGAGTGTCAGCGATACAATTTTCGCATCCAGGGCGATACACAGTGTCGTAATGGAAGTTAGATAACTCAGTTACTTCGGTTTTTACTTTTACGCAACTATCTGCTACGGGAGGATAAGTCGGCTGCATGAATATCATGGACCATCGCTGACCACGCGCTGCGGTCGGAGACGAGCTCGGTACAGATCGTAATCCACTCCTTTTTCTATCGCCGGGCTCCACAGACCGGTCAAATACATAGAAGCTGTACGTCTTTGTAATGAGGTTCAGTACGATTGAACAGTTGCAACAGATAGGACAATACGAGAAATCGAATAAGAGTGATGCCGGGTGATTTGGGCTTTATTCATCTTAAAATCTCCCATACGCTAAAATGTAAAAGAAACGTACGTAAGAAAAATCATGAAACACAAAGTTAGAGAATACATAACATTCTCTCCGGCCAGGAAAATCCGAGTTGGTCAGTATCCAAAATCGAGTGGAAAGATGGATATTTGCGTGAGCTAAATTCCTCTACTGCGTAAACAAAGGGACGTGTACGCTGTTGTTTGGTAGCGATTTCCTCAACACTAGTTGTTGATTGTGAATGAAAGTTGTCAATACATTGACTGGTGTCTGCAGTTTCTGTAGCAGCTTCTGGCAGTTCATCAGTAGGTGAATCAGTGGTATCAATTTCGTTCTGTGGCAACGTAGTATTTGATGGCGTTAGATGTCGGAGGGAAACTGTATCCTCTCATCCGTCGCGATGACGAATATGTGCGTATTGAGGGTTACACTCAATGAGATCAACTTCCTCAACCGAAGGATCATACTTGGTTTATCGGCAGTTGTTGAGTAGTAACACTGGTCCAGGGGATGTGAGTGATTTAGGTAACGAGATTCCTGAAGACGACTTCCGACTGGACGTCAACATTCGTTCGTGTGGAGTAGTATTTGTAGCGTTACATAAGAGAGGTCTTACTGAGTGTAATGCCTCCGGAAGAAAGTATTCCCATTGTGTGACTTTTAAACTTTTGGACTGTAAGGCCAATGTGATAGCTTTCCATAGTACTCCGTTCACTCGTTCCACCTGACCATTACACTGCAGTTTGTACGCCGTAGTTCTGCTAGTCGCCACACCCTTTTCTTGGAGAAATTGTTTAAGTTTTTCGGACATAAATGCAGAACCACGATCTGAATGAATGTAAGAATGCATTCCAAGTATCGAAAACAAGTTGATCAGATAGGAAATGACTGTGAATGAGGGTACGCAAAAGGAAATCGGGAGTATTCATCGATAATAACGAGAAGGTATTTGTTGCGTGAGGATGAAGGTAAAGGACTTTTAAAATCAATATTGAGTCTCTCGAAGGGTTGTGTGGCTTTCACCAGTCTGTTTCCAACTGGTTTATAAAGATGGGGTTTGAATTTGGCATATACACGACACTGTTGTACTACAGTCTTTACTTGGTCAGCAGAAAACCGTAGATTCTTCGCACGAACAAAGTGATTCAAGCGTTCTACCCGAGAATGGCAGAAGATTTCATGGAGTATTTTTAAATCATCGGTGTTAAATACTGCTGAGCAATAGCTTCGAGAGAGTGTGTCCGCAGCTTTATTCTCTGAAACAGGTTGATATACGATGTCATAATAAAATGGAGACAACTCGACCCGCCAACGCTGTATTTCTTCATTCTTGATCTCTCTTCTCTCTTAAATCGAACATAAGTGCAACCGACCGTTGATCAGTGACAAGCTTGAAGTGATTGTCAAGAGAATAATGCTTCATTTTTCTGACGGCTTCTATCACGGCATATGCTTCTTTTTCGATTGAAGAATGGTGGCGTTCGCTTGGCGATAGAGTTCTAGAGAAAAATGTAATAGGTCGTCCGTGTTGATTGAGCGTTGCGGCGACAGCGACGTCAGAAGCGTCAGTCTCTAAAGTGAGTGGAAAGTATGGATCCACTGTGGCAGCAGTAGCCTGGACTAAATCCGACTTCAGTTTCCCGAATGCTTTGATTACAATCGACGGTAATGGCAATATTCGATTGACGACGACAGGATGAATTTTTTCGGAAAAGTGTGAAATCCAGTGAGAGTAGTAAGCGAGCATTCCAACTACTCGTTGTTGCTCTTTGAGATCGGTGGATAACGCCATTTCTATAGGGGGTCTGAAGCGATCTAGGTCGGGTTTGATTATTACCAGGGATACTTCATAACCGAGTAACTGCACTTTGTTTTTAGCAAGCACGCATTTGTTTTGGTTTAATGTTAGTCCGTATTTGTCTGCAACAGTGATAAATTGTTTTAAATTTATATCGTGCTTTTTGGTGTCTCTACCGCAAACCGTTATGGTATCTGCGTAAGCAAAAGTCCCCTCAAGGCCTTCATCCCGGATAATTGTATCAATGGTAGGCTGGAAACAGGCAACCCCGCCAAACGAAATGCGTCGGAATTGACACAAGTTATCACGTGCCTTAAAGGCACTATAGACTTTCTCATTTTCGCGAATTGGGAACTGATGGTACTTGCTCTCCAAGTCCAGCGTGCTGTATAATTTATACTTAGATCTTTTCTCTATCATATCGTCTATTCGAGGCATAGGGTGAGCGTCCAAACTGGTAAAGCGATTTATCGTCGGAACTGCACCTTGACGTGGTGCGATGGCTTGCGCGCCTCTATGACCCAAAGAGCTATACAGGATGGCTTCCTTAAGCCGGAGATGCAATCATACCTGATAGGTCAATGGGTAGAGGTCAGACAAAGTCCAGTCTCCTGGTCCTCCAGGTTGGGGGTCGATTTGAGCTGGCAACTCAGTCGGAAAAACCAGTGGAAGAATAATTGATCCAAGCAAATGGGCTTCCACTAAGCCATCCCGCTGCCTTGCGGATAGGTTCTTGTCAGAACTAAAGGCTTTGGATGAGGACCCTAATCGTTCTCCTGCTTTGTGGCTGGACACCCTAGCAGTACCCGTCCAACATCTCCAATGAACTGCACGAATACAAAGAATTCCATACTGCATCGGTCGTCGCGCAGGCTAATCAGGACCGCGCTGCCCATTGCATCGAGCGGGGTGGGTAGTGATAAGTGTGCTACTGCTCAGAGTTCCCTCTCTGTTATTCAACCTTTGTCTTCTGTCCCTAACCATCCCTCTTTGCCCCATCTATCCACCCATAATGCTCCCACTGATAACACGGTCGATACTCGCAACGATTCACTGTCAAACAGTGTCGGGAATAATCCTCTGTCTGGTAACTCACATTTTCTCAAGCCCCGTCAGCCTCTGAATCTCGGCTCCTTCAACGTGCGTACACTCATGCAGGCCGGTCAGCAGGCGTGCCTAGCCCTCACAATGAACTCTCTGAAGATTGATGTTTGCTGCTTAAGCGAAACGCGTATCCAGGATTCGAGCAGTGTAATTCAACTAACTGCTCCTGGTATCTCATCGAGGTATATTCTGCGCACCTCAGGAGACGAAGCAGCTAGAGCTGTGGGTCAACGTGGTGTAGGAATTGTCTTGACTGACAAGGCTGAGGCTGCCCTATTAGACTGGATCCCTGTTAACAGTCGTTTATGTGCTGTGAGACTCCAAGGGTCAGTCGGCGTTCGAAAGGACAGTTGTGTTAAACGCAATTTGTTCGTGATCTCGGCGTACGCCCCAACGGACTGCAGCTCAGACTTGCAGAAAGATGAGTTTTATGATGCCCTCGCCACTCTCGTTCGCAGCAGTAAAGGTTCCGACATTGTAGTGCTAGCTGGTGACTTCAATGCACAAGTTGGCAAACTTAGTGCGTCAGAAGCCTGTTTAGGTGGGCGTTGTGCTTTACCCGCTGAGCGTACAGATAACGGGGATAGGCTTCTCCAATTTTGTGCAGAAAATCGATTGTTCTTGTCTAGCACAAATTTCCGACACAGCTCGCGTCGCACAGCGACATGGCGCTCTAACTCTACAGGTACTTTGAGTCAAATTGACCATATCGCCGTAAGCTACCGATGGCGCAGTTCTGTTCAGAACTGTAGATCTTACTGGTCCACGTACGTAGAGTCGGACCATACCTTAGTTTTAATGCGATTATCTCTCCAGCTCCATGGCCATCGTCGCAAACCGCAAACCGGATTAGCCGTGCAATGTTTGTGTGATCCAGACGTTTGCACCCGTTATGAGCAGAAGTTAGCACATGAGCTAGGATCCACGGAGAACAGTAATGTAGATGAGCATTGGGCTCATATCAAACAAGCGATGCACTTTGCAGCAGGTTTTGCCTGTGGTCCTCGATCCGTTGTCCATCAGAGACACTGGATCTCGCAAGAGTCGCTGAGTATAATGGAGCAAAAGCGTCAGCTTTCGAACCGTAAGGAGATGAATAAGATGCGGAGAAAGCTGCAAAGACAAGTTACGCGAAGCCTCAAGAAGGATCGCGAAAATTGGTGGGTCAATGTAGCCGAAGAAATGGAAGTGGCAGCTGCTTCAGGTAACAGTCAAAGACTGTTCAAACTTATTCGTGACACCGGTGGACGGCGAACTCAGGTCAGTGAAACGATTTGCAATAGGAATGGAGAACCCATCCATAACAAACAGCAAAGGCTTGACCGATGGGCCGAGTACTTAAAGGAACAGTTTAGCTGGCCGCACGCTAGTGTAGTTACTCCCGTGTCAACAACTGTGACTTCTTGGGTGGTATCACTTGAGCCCCCATCAGAAGTAGAAGTAGAGTCATGTATTCGATTACTAAGGCGGGGGAAAGCGGCAGGTCCCGACGAACTTCCTCCAGTTCTTTTCAAATTGGGTGGTGAGGCATTGATAAAATCACTAACCGCCTTACTCCGTGACATTTGGGATGAGGAGCGTATTCCGTTAATATGGAGCGAGTCATTGATTGTTCCCATCTTCAAGAAGGGAATACGCAATGACTGCAGTAATTATCGTGGGATAAGCTTAATTCCGATAGTCGCCAACGTATTAGCTTCGATTTTGCTGCACTGTCTTACACCGGCTCGCGAGAGGAATGTCCGCGAACAGCAGGCAGGATTCCGCCCAGGTCGAGGATGCATCGACCAAATTTTTACTCCTCGCCGACTACTTGAAACGCGTCACACGCACCGCCGACCAACAATAATGCTTTTCTTAGACCTGAAAGGCGCCTTCGATTCAGTTGATCGAACATCGCTTTTCAGTACTCTTCATCGAAAAGGTATGCCCCAGAAGTTCGTGAACCTAATGAGATCATTGTATTCTCATACTTCTGGCCGCGTAAGGGTTTACGGTGAACTATCCGGTCGGTTCAAAACGACCAGTGGTGTTCGGCAGGGATGCCCTTTGTCTCCATTCCTTTTTAACTTCGTCATGGACGAAATAATGGAGATTGCGCTGCAAAATCTTCAGGATGTAGGCGTCGAACTAGGAGATAGTGAAAAGCTATGTGACCTAGATTACGCAGACGACGTTGTCTGCTTGTTCGAATCCACGGAACATGCTCAGCGTGCGCTAGATAATCTCGCAAGAGCTGTAGCTCCATTCGGCATGCGTTTTGCACCTTCAAAGTGCAAGGTGATGTTACAAGACTGGACGTCAACGATTCCGAGCTTGATACTCGATGGGGTGGTGCTGGCAGTTGTCGATCACTTCACCTACCTCGGTAGCTGCGTGACGACGGATGGGAGCACAGTAATAGAGGTGAGTACGCGGATATCCAAAGCTCGAGCAGCGTACGCTGGACTGAAGCACTTGTGGCGCCGATCCGATATTTCACTGAAGTTGAAAGGTCGTGTATACTGTGCCACTGTGCGTTCAGTTTTGTTGTATGGTTGCGAAACTTGGAGTCTGCGTGCTGAAGATATTCGTCGTCTTGAGGTTTTCGACCATCGATGTTTACGTAGTATCGCTAGGATTGGGTGGAATAGCCGAGTAAGCAACGATGAGGTAAGAAAGCGAGTATTGGGTACTAATTCAGAGAACGTTTTGTCACAGCGTATCCAACTTAGTAGACTTCGTTGGTTGGGACACGTGTTACGTATGGCAAACACACGTCTACCGTACCGTGTCCTATTCTCCGCCCCTCCCCGGGAGTGGAAGAGACCACGTGGAGGTCAACAGATGACTTGGCAGCGAGGAATGAGAAAATATACAGCAGACTTAGGGAAAGTAGGTGCTTCACGTCTTCGTGGTTGGGGTCCAAAAGATCCGTCTACCAGTTGGCTGGAGACACTGAAGGATATGGCAGGGAACCGCGAACAGTGGAGATCGTGTTGTCACTTTCTATCGAATCAGAATGTTTGATCGGTGTACGTTTGTACAGTTAGACTGTGTATTCCGTGTGTTGGCTACTAGGGCATTCTTTTCTTTTCCCACCCATACAGGTCCAGTCCCTGTCCATCTTGTATATTCATACTTTTTAATTCAACGTGCAACATGGTGAGAAAGGCAGTGGTCAGTGAGGCTTGCCCTACTGTTTAACGCTGTACGATGATGATGATGATGATGATGTCTTTCGTTGCTTTTAACTAATACTTGAGCTTGCCATGGGGATCGTGAAGGCTTAATTAAGTTCTCTTGTAGCAGCCGTTGAACTTCAGCTCGAATGAAATTTTCATCCTCTGCAGAATGTCTTATGGATTTGATAATGATTGATCTGATGCTGTCCGACAAGTGTTCAAAATGAGGAGATTGTATTGTAGAAGCTGTAAGGCTACATAAAGAGAATGCAAGTTTGTGCCCTTCGAACAGTATTTGGACACTTATGCAGTCTTTAAAAATCATGACCGAGTAGGACGTCGGCGCACTGATCGGGTAAGGCAGATAGACGTATTCGCGGACAAATTGTTTCGGTGCCTGAGAGGCCCGTAACAATGACCACGAGTGCTGCTTCTGACGCGAGTAGATGCCAGTACAACTTCACTAATAGAATTTTCAACCGACCATTTATTGCGATTGACAGTGGATTCTGAGACAGCTTTCAGAGCTCCCCGTGTCGATCGGAGCTTTTAGTGGCAATCCGTCGACAAAGACATCGGTGACTGCTTTTGACAGGCACTTCGGAGCGACAGCAGTCGGCAATGGATGAGAGCATAGATGTTATCATTGACACTAAGTAGTTTGACTTTCCGGTGGTTCGACAGACCCTTTGCTAATGCCCCGTCTTTCCACAAGATTTACAAGTGACGTCCCGTGCTGGACACGAGTACCTGGGGTGCTAATTTAAATCCCGAAAGAAGCATTCTCTTAGCTGAAGCCACATTAGTTTCCTCTTCTGGAGCGCCACAATCCTTACGGGATGACCCTGTAGTTGTGGAAGCACCGCATGGCTGTGGGGCAGTTGTTGAACGATAGGACTGGGCTTGCTTTTGGGCCAATTCTAAGGCCTTCGCTTGTTCATAGGTGTATTTGAGATCAAAAAATTTATGTTCCAGAGGACGCTGACGAATGGAGTTAGACTGCATTCCAGTAATGAATACACCCCGTACAGCGTTATCAAGGTATTGTTCTGCTGTCATCAATTTAAAGTTGCAATCCTTGACCAGAAGTCGAAGTCTTTGCAAAAACTGATCAAAACTTTCTCCAATTCCTTGTTTACAAGTAGCTAATAGATGAAGAGCAAAGACTTCGTTTTTAGGTTGAACGTACAAAGACTGGAGCGTTGCAATAGCTGAATAATAATAAGAACAATCCGAAGGGGATTTGCGCACTGACGGCGAGATGTAGCTGATTAACGTCTTGAGTTTATCTGGATTATGCACTTAAATTGAATCGATAAAATTGGTAACGTACAGATCCAGTGGGTCCATGCGTCTGCAGCATTCGATGAGTTCGGATCTTCGGGAAACCGATCGGGTCGAAGAAAACGGTCCATTAATTTTCAGATGAATGAATTGTAATGAGATTCAGTACGACTGGACAGTTGCAACAGATAGGACAATACGAGAAATCGAATAAGAGTGATGCCGAGTGATTTGGGCTTTATTCATCTAAAAATCTCTCATACGCTAAAATGTAAAAGAAATGTACGTAAGAAAAATCATCAAACACAAAGTTTATGATAGTAATACCCATCGAGTTAGAGCATACATAACAGTCTTTTTCTATTGTGCTGGCCCACGGTTACGAGCTGCCTACCAAGGCGAGAACGCCAACCAGGAAAATGAGTGGGGAAGAGCGTTTGTCTGGTTATCCCTGACTCGGGTCGTCGAAGGGTATGGTCGAACCACTGCAGTCGTCAACATTGGAGGGGGACGGCGAGAGCATCGACATTCGAGCATCGTCCTCTTACTTCTTCGTTGGACACCTTGTCGCGCTACTTGACTTTGAGGATTCGCCGCATGCACCAGTGGTCGAAAAACCCCAGCTTTCTGATATCCTCAGCTCGCAGTGGCCAGGTTTCACAGCCATAGATGAGTATGGGGCGGATGGCGGTACGGTAAACCCGAACTTTGGTGACTGAGCTGATTTCACTGCGAGTCCACAGTGTTCGTCTGAGCTGAAGGGAAGCTCTCCTTGTGCTGTCGATCCGTACTAGCACTTCGGATTTTGCCTGGCCGTTCGGAAGCGGAGTTGAGCCTAGGTATTTGAATGAAGGGACGTATTCAACTGGTTTGTCATTGCTGAACAGTTGCTGAATTGTCGAGTTTAGATGGGTTATGAAAGCTTTTGTTTTGGTTAAAGTTACTTCAAGTCCGATGGACCTCACGAAAGAATTGATTCGGTCGGGGATTAGTTGTAGCTAAGTGGGAGAATCTCCTAGCACAACAGTATCATCCGCGAACTCCAGATTCGAGATGTATATTTCCTGGCTAAGCTGAACGCCAGGGTAGTCGCGTAAGTGAGTGCAAACTCGCAGGACTGTTCGCCGTTTATACGAACCGTAGCACCGGTTGTCGAGTAGTACCCCTTCAACAGTCTTACAAGTTTATCGGGCATCCCGACGGATTGGATTATGATCCGAAGAGACTCGCGATTAACCGACTCAAAGGCTGCCCGGAAGTCGATGAAACAAGCTACCGTCGGTTGCTGGAACTTAAAGCAGTGCTGCAGTATTCGGGGCAGTGTGGAGATTTGATCCACACAGCCTCTGCCACGGCAAAAAACCCCTTCGTTCGGGCGAGTGCGCCGGTCTTTTACCTTGGAAAAACGGGTTAGTAACAACGCACCAAAGATCTTTGTGGCCACATCAACCAAGCTAATCCCTGGATAGTTCTCACATGCTGACTTATCACCTCTCTTCGAAATGGGCAGAAGAGTAAACATTCTTCAGTCGGGTGAACATACTTCCTCTCGCCGAATGGAACCAAAGAGTGTACACGGCTTGTCAATCAGTGACGATGAATATGGTCTATACACTTCTACAGGGATGCCATTTTTCCGTGATTTCCGCAGTACTTGGTGGGTCATAGTTACTTTCGTACTGGACTGGAGGGATTAATATTGGTTTGTCCGTCGGGTGGTTTTTAGGCCAGTTGAGCAGGTGGCCAAAGTGTTCGACCCATCGGTCCATTTTCCTACTCTGCCGCGTCACGAAGAAGGGAATCTTGTTTGTAGAACCTATTCGAAGCGTTGTGAATGCGGCGGGAAAGTCAACCAAAGTCGCTAGTTTCTGATGCGGTCTCCGTTTTTTCGGCTATTTCTGTCCAGTATCTTTTGCAGTCAGCCTTGGCGGAGCGTGTGGCCTCTCGTTGCAGTCTGTGGTGTTCATCACTACCTGCCAATCGAGCTTCATGTGTTTTGGTTGACAGCTTCGGCGTGTTCTGGGAGATCCAATCTTTTGTCCGTCTTTTTATTCTCCCGAGTACTGTCCAAGTAGCTTCCTTGATTTTCGTCTTTATTTAAGTCCACTGCCCTCCCACGGAAATTTTGATCTTCTTGTGCGTTGGTTGCGTTGGTAAGTCGAGTCGTGATTGCTCGTGGCAACGCTTCTCGTTCCTCTGGATTTCCTTGGGCAGCAACGTTTATCCGGGAGGGTGCAGACATTCTAGCACTTGTGGACAGATGAATTTTGAAACACGCGTGTAAGACGACATGGTCGGTGCCCTTTAATTGCCCGTTTTTGCACCTCGGTGCGCTCGGAAATCCTCCACAGACGAAGCCCGACCGTCACGACGAGACTGCACCTCGACGTGGTGTGATGGTTCGCGTACCCTTATGACCCAAAAGGCTATGCAGGACGGCTTCTCTAAGCCGGAGATGCAATCATGCCTGACAGGTCGATGGGTAGAGGCCAGGCAAAGTCCAGTCTCCCGGTCATCCAGGTTGGGGGTCGATTTGAGCTGGCAACTCAGTCGGAAAAACCAGTGGAAGAATAATTGATCCAAGCAAATGGGCTTCCACTAAGCCATCCCGCTGCCTTGGGGACGGGTTTTCGTTAGAACTAAAGGCTTTGGTTGAGAACCCTAATCGCTCTCCTGCTTTGTGGCTGGACACCCTAGTAGTACCGGCCCAACATCTCCAATGAACTGCACGAATACAAAGAATTCCATACTGTATCGGTCGTCGCGCAGGCTAATCAGGACCGCGCTGCCCATTGCATCGAACAGGGTGGGTAGTGAAAAGTGAGCTACTGCTCAGAGTTCCCTCTCTTTTATTCAACCTTTGTCTCCTGTCCCCAGCGACCTTACTTTGCCCCTTCTATGCACCCATAATGCTCCCACTGGCAGCACGGCCGATACTCTCAGTGGTTCATTGTCATATATTGTCGTAGGTAATCTACAATCGCATAACTCACATTTTCTCAAGCATCATCAGCCTCTGAATCTCGGCTTCTTTAACGTGCGTGCTCTCATGAAGGCCGATCATCAGGCGTGCTTAGCCCCCACAATAGATTCCCTAAAGATTGATGTCTGCTGCTTAAGTGAAACGCGTATCCAGGATTCGAACAGTGTAATTCAACAAACTGCTCCTGGTATCTTATCGAGTTATTTTCTGCACACTTCAGGGGACGATGTAGCTCGAGCTGTGGGTTAATGTGGTGTAAGAATAGTCTTGAGTGACGAAGCCGAAGCTGCTCTTTTAGACTAGATCCCGAATAATAGTCGTTTATGTGCTGTGAGACTCCAAGGGTCAGTCGGCGTTCGAAAGGACAGTTGTGTTAAACGCAATTTGTTCGTGATCTCGGCGTACGCCCCAACGGACTGCAGCTCAGACTTGCAGAAAGATGAGTTTTATGATGCCCTCGCCACTCTCGTTCGCAGCAGTAAAGGTTCCGACATTGTAGTGCTAGCTGGTGACTTCAATGCACAAGTTGGCAAACTTAGTGCATCAGAAGCTTGTTCAGGCAAGTGTTGTGCTTTACCCGCCGGGCGTACAGATAACGGGGAAAGGCTTCTCCCGTTTTTTTCGCAGACAGTCGGTTATTCCAATCTAGTACAAATTTCCGACACAGTTGGTGTCGCACAGCGACATGGCGCTCTAACTCCACAGGTACTGTGAGTCAGATTGATCAATTCGCAGTAAGCTACCAGTGGTGCAGTTCTGCTCAGAACTGTGGATCTTACTGGTCCACGTACGTAATAGACATCACGAGACCGTACCTTCGCATGGTGTGATGGCTTGCATGCCTCATGACCCAAAGAACTATACAGGACGGCTTCTCTTAGCCAGAGATGCAATCATGCCTGACAGGTCAATGGGTAGAGGCCAGCCGAAGTCCGATCTCAGAACCAGTTGGTGGGCAACATCTGGTTCTATTCACTGTGCCCCCTCCAGCTAATAAACAAGGAGAGAAACAGTTTACCGGTCAAAAAACCTCCACTAGATGGACGTAGGACTGGAGTACCTGGAGTTTCTCTCGACGGTGGGGGAGGTGATCGCACTTCATTAGGCAGCTATCGCCCACCTAATCTGGGAAATCCTCAACCCAAAGGATGCTGCGTCCACGTTCCACTTGTTCCATTAGGTGCATGGAGCTAAGGACTGAATCCGAAAAGCGGATCGATAACGAAGCGTTAGCGAAGACAAGACAAAACGCATGCAGTACTCAGGTTTCACGTGACAAACCAGATCAAATTTCTTCACGGGTTCTTCGGTCACGTTCCCGTGCTGGGTTAACGCCTCACTACCTTGTGGGTGAGACTTTTGAATCAAAGGCTCCGGTTTTTTTGTTTTAATTATATGCTTGCGCATGAGTGCAGTGGAAGAGTTATATACTCCATAGACACAAGGGCCCACTGCACTATTAGGGATAACCGGTAACCGAACCCTGAGACTTAGAGTGGTGGAGAACCACATAAGGTCCCACTAGGTCAGGTGTGGTAAAGATCCGGACGACTGGATTACTGTCCGAAAGAAAAACCCCTTCTGTGGTGTGGGCAGCCGCGTAGTATGATGTGCCCAGAAATCTCCAGTGGTCAATCAGGGAACACTCCTTATCTCTGCTATTCATCTTTTACTTTCCAATTCTAAATGCGTACGAGTAGCCGCAATGAACTGTGAACTTGTAGCTCTCGGAAGGGGTAGCAAATTAAAGACAGGGAAAGAAAGAGAATCCGTTCTCCGACCTAAGCATCCTCTTCACTTAGCCGCTTTCAACGTCCGCACACTTTGCCAAACAGGGCAACAGACTGCCCTAGTTAGGACTCTTGAAACCTTCAACATAGACGTGTGTTGTATCTCCGAAACACGCATGCAAGACCCAACTTCAGTGTTAATACTTCGCTCCCCTGATGCAAACTCGGCTTCTCGTTTCACCCTTCGCCTGTCTGGTGATTCGGTTTCTAGTGCTCGTGGTCAGGCTGGCGTTGGCATCGCGCTGAGCATGAAAGCTGAGCTTGCACTGCTCGACTGGATCCCAGTCAACAGCCGTCTGTGTGCAGTTCAGTTGAATGGTTCTGTGCATGTCAACAGCACTAGACTGAAGCGTCGATGCCAGTTTGTCGTTTCTGTATGCCCCAACTGACAGTAGCTCTCCTGAGGCCAGAGACGAATTCTACCAGGATTTGTCTCAGCTGCTCCGTAGCGTGCGCTCTACGGACATCATGGTTGTTGCTAATTCCAATGCTCAGGTCGGAAGCCTAGACGAGACGGAGAGGAACATGGGAGGCTGTTTTGGCGTTCCAGCCAATCGAACTGATAACGGTGATCGACTCATCCAACTATGTTCCGACCATGGACTATTCCTAGCAAGTAAAAATTTCTCGCACAAAAAGTGACACCGACTAACCTGGCGTCCTCCTGCGCCTTCACAGCGTTGGACCCAGATCGACCGTATTGCTATCGGTTACCACTGGCGCGGATCAATTCAAGGCTGTCGATCATTTTGGTCCACGTCTGTAGACACTGATCGCGCTCTTGTCCACGCGCGCTCCAGCTTTCACCGCGTTGGTGGCCGAAACAATGCCAGAGCGAACCGTCCTCCGCAGCTTCTACTGGACGATAACCAACGATCCGCTTTCCGAACAGAATTATCCACCAGGTTATCGATGCAGCCAAATGCCTAGGATCCAGAAGAGTGATGGACAGAGATCAAACAGGCTCTACGTGCGGCTGCTAATGCTACCCGAGGTCCATCAACCAGACACACACAGAAACAATGGATATCTGCATCCTCAGTTGCACTGTTAGATGTTCGCAGATGGATCCCTTCGGATTCCAGACACGATGAGGCACAGAGATGCCTTAAACGCCAACTGACCCGGAGTTTGAGAAATGGTCGTGAGCAGTGGTGGATTGCGAAGTGTAGAGAGATGGGAAGAGCTGCGGCGATTAGCATTAGCCGAAACCTTTTCCGTCTGATCAGACAAACCGGTCCACGTAAACCAGGCATTAGCGAATGAATCAAAGAAGCGAACGGCTCACTGATTCAAACTCAGGAGCGTCGTCCAATTCGGAGCATTTCGAGAAGCAGTTTAATTGGCCTTTATCCTCTTCAGATTTGATCACTAGCCCAATGGGTACAGCTATCGTTGTAGATACCAATTCTCCGTCAGAAACGGAGGTTCTTCGCGAGATAAGCTATCTTAAACGACATAAGGCTGCCGGACCGGATGGGTTGCCTCCGTCTGTTTTCAAAGATGGTGGCCCAGCACTTTTACTGGTGTTGGTAAAACTCCTCGGTTTGATATGGGAGAAGGAACAAGTTCGAAAGAGTTCGTGTGAATCGGTGATCGATTTATGAGACAGGCGACAGATCCTCTTGTGAAAAACACAAGGGAATAAGTCTGGTTGGCATCGTATCCAAACTGCTCGCTGGTATTATTCTCCACCACTTATCTAACGCCCACAAACGGTGCTCGCGCGAGAATCCAGCTGGGTTTAGACCTGGTCGAGGTTGTATTGATCACATCTTCACTCTTCGACAAATTTTAGAACAGAGGCACACCTGCCGTAGGCTCACTATCTCCGTTTTTCTCGATCTGGAAGCAGCCTTGGACTCAGTCGGTCGCACAGTTATCTGGCACTGCCTCTTGCTAAAGGGTGTGCCAGAGAAGTTTATTTCTCTTTTCCAATGCTTGTATGCGAACAGCCGAAGCCGAGTTCGTGCCTACGACGATCTTTCCTCCGAGTTCATCACGGAAAGTGGTGTTCGTCAGGGTTGCCCTCTTTCACCCTTCTATCTGACTTGGAATATGCGGACGATATTGTTCTTCTGAGTGAAGATCCAGGTAAGTTGCAAGTTCTCTTACATAGCCTAAAAAAGTGTAAGAATGTTTGGGGTGCGCTTTGCACCTTCAAAGTGTAAAATGCTGTTGCAGGACTGGGTTGGCTCAACACCAAAGCTTGTGTTGGCCGGGGAAGCTCTAGCTTAAGTGGATAAATTTTGTTATCTGGGAAGTTACATCTCACCAGGTGGACAGATAATGGATGAAGTGTCATCGCGTATAAAGAAGACGCATTTGGCATTTTCCAACCTGAGTCATCTATGTCGTCGGCGTGGCATCCGATTGTCTGTTAAGGGTCGAGTGTACACTGCGGTGGTTAGGTCCGTTCTTTTATGCGGTTCCGAAACATGGCCGTTGAGGGTAGGAGATAGGCGGAGACTGTCGGTGTTCGAGCACCGATGTCTCCGTAGCATTTGCCAGAGTATGGTTGTAACACCGTATCAGCAATGCTGAGGTTCGGCGTAAGGTGTTGGGAACCAGAGGTCGGTCTCTGGATCAAGTGCTGAATCCAAACAAGTTAAGATGGTTTGGACATGTATTACGCATGCCCACGGATAGAATTCCTTATCGTACGCTGTTCTCTGAGGCATGTGGTTATTGGAAAGTAGGTCGAGGTGGTCAGTCCATGACATGGCAAGAAGGTATGAAAACCTTGACCGGTGGACTTGGCCACGTAGGACTTGTTAGACTTCCAGGCTGGGGTTCACTTGATCTGCCTATTGAATGGTTGGAGACATTAAGTGACATAGCTAGGTGTCGCGGTTAGTGGCGTAGTTGCATTCGGACTCTTTTCTTGTCGTCTTGATTTCCCCTTGGTACTTCGGATTTTTGGATGTTTATTACAATGCTTCTATTCTTTTTGCCCTTTACTGGACGATGCCGGAAGGTAGCAACCGAAACCAGAGCACAGAAGTGCGAGGGTAATGGTTGAAGAAACTGAAACTGAAACTGTTGCGGGACTGGGTTGGTCCAACGCCGGACCTTTCAGTGTCTGGGGAAACTATAAACGTGGTAGACAAATTCTGTTATCTGAGGAGCTGCATCTCACCCGGGGGGTCGAATGTCGGGTGAAATTTCTCTGCGTATAGAGAAGGCTCGCTTGGCACTTGCCGACCTGAATCATTTGTTGTGTCGACATGACATCCGTTTACCTGTCAAGGTTCGAGTGTACGCTGCAGCAGTCAGGCCCGTGCTTCTGTATGGCTCGGAGACATGGCCACTGAGGGTAGAGGGCATACGAAGATTGTCGGTATTTGAACACCGATGTCTTCGTAGTATCGCTGGAATGTGGTGGGAGCACCGTTTGAGCAATGCTGAGGTTCGGCGAAAGGCCTGGGTTCAAGGATCAAATCATTATGTGGAACACTTAAGTTGACCAGGCTAAGATGGTTGGGACATGTGTTACGCATATCCCCTGCCAGGATCCCACGGCATGCTATTTTTGCTGAGGCGGGTACCGGTTGTAAGATGATTAAGGGTGGCCAGTCCATGACATGAAAGAAAGGTATGAAAAGCCTAACTAGTGGACTTGGCCATGTAGGGCGTGTTAAACTTCCTGGGTGGGGTCCAAGAGACCCACCCCCACTCAATGGTTGCATACGTTGGGAGATATGGCTAGATGCCGCAATCAGTGGCTCTCTTGCATTCACAAACTTTCTTCATTGACTTAACTCTAATAATGTAGTTATCCTCTTACTCCTTTCATACTCTTTTCTCCTTCATTGTTTCCTTTTGAGGTTGCCGCTAGGACATAGCAACCAAATCCACCACACCCAGTGCATGGTTAGTGGTTGTCTGAACTGAACTGACGTACGTAGAGTCGGACCATGCATTAGTTTTAATGCAATTATCTTTCCAGCTCCATGGTCATCGTTGCAAACCGCACACCCGGTTAGCCAGAAGTCCGCAAAAATTAGTGGGTCAAGGTAGCCAAAAGATGGAAATAGCAGCTGCTTCAGGTAACAGTCAAAGACTGTTCGGAGTTATTCGTGACACCGGTGGACGGCGAACCCAGGTCAGTGAAACGATGCGCTAAAGAAATGGAGAGCCCATTCATGGCAAAGAGCAAAGGCTTGACCGTTGGGTTGAATACTTCAAGGAGCAGTTCAGCTGACTGCGCGCTAATGTAGCTACTCCGACTTGAGCAACTGCGATTCCTTGGGTGGTATCACTTGAGCCCTCATCGACAGTGAAAATGGAGTGATGCATTCGATTACTAAAGCGTGGGAAAGCGGCCGGTTTCGATGGACTCCATTTAGTTATTTTCAAAATGGGCGGTGATGTGTTGATAAAATCACCACCTTGCTGTGTGACATTTGAAAAGAGGAGCGCACTCCGTTAATTGATTTTTCCCATTTCCAAGAAGGGAATACGCAATGACTGTAGTAATCACTGTGGGATTAGCTTGATTCCGGTTTTGCTGCACCGTCTTACACCCGCTCGCGAGAGAAACGCCCTTGAACAACAGGCCGGATTCCGTCCAGGTCAAGGATGCATCGACCAAATTTGTACTCTTCTTCAGTTATTTGAGACGCCCCACGCACACTGTCGATCAACAGTGATGGTTTTCCTCGACTTCAAAGGTGCCTTCGGGTCAGTTGATCGAACAGTGCCATTCAGTGCTGTTCATCGAAAAGGTATGCCCCAGAAGTTTGTGAATCTACTGAGATCATTGTAATCTCATACTTCTGGCCGCGAAAGGGTTTACAGTGAACCACTCAGTCCTTTCGAAACAACGAGCGGTGTTCGACGAGGAAGTCCCATGCCTCCATTCCTGTTCAACTTCGTCATCGACGAAATAATGGTGACTGCCTTGGGAAATCCTCAGGATGTAGGCATCGAGCTAGGAAATAATGGAAAGCTGTGTAACCTAGATTACGGAGACGACGTTGTCTGCTTGTTGGAATGTACGGAACATGCGCAACGTGCACTAGATAGACTTGCAAGAGCTGTAGCTCCATTCGGCATGCGCTTTGCACCTTCAAAGTGTAAAGTGATGTTACAAGACTGGACATCAACGATTCCAAGCTTGAGGGTGGATGGGGAGATGGTGGTAGTTGCCAACCGTTTCACTTACCTCGGCAGCAGCGTGACGACGGATGGGAGCACAGTAATAGAGGTGAGCACGCGGATATCCAAGGCTCGAGTGGCGTACACCGGACTGAAGCACTTGTGGTGTTGATCTCATATTTCACTGAAGTTGAAAGGTCGTGTATAATGTGCCGCAGTGCGTTCAATTTTGTTGTATGGTTGTGAGACTTGGAGTTTGCGTGCGGAAGACGTTCGTCTTCTAGAGGTTTTCGACCATCGGTGTTTGCGTAGTACCGCTAACATTGAGTGGAATAGCTGAGTGAGCAATGCCGATGTCGGAAAGCGAGTACTGAGTATTAATTCGTAGAACGTCCTGTCACAGCGCATATATATATATATATATATATATATATATATATATATATATATATATATATAAATTGATTGTGGGCGCGATACTGCTTCATAAGCCACCCGTGGTTGGTTTGGAATCAGGGTTTAGCCATCTCCCTTAGACTATCTGTTAGTCAGCCAACCCGGTGGAGAGCGCCGGGCAATTGCTTTCGTCCTCTCACTTTAGTGGGAACACCTCCGCCGCGAGAAGGCAGTGAGTGGGTCTTCCTCAGCAGAGGCTATGTTAGACGCACGGTCACTTGGGAGCATTTCAAGAGGCGTTCAGGACGAGTAGCCATCTCGAAGCCTGAGACACCCACCCCCGACCATACTGAGGCATTTGGAGACCACAGCGTATACGGCTTAGTAGACTTCGTTGGTTGGGGCACGTGTTGCGTATGACAAACACACGCCTACCGTACCGTGTCCTATTCTCCGTTCCTCATGGGGAGTGGAATAGGCCACGTGGAGATCAACAGATGACGTGGTATCGAGGAATGAGAAAATGTAGTCGCCTCAGGTCTTCGTGATTGGGGTCCAAAAGATCCCTCAACCAGTTGGCTGGAGATATTGAAGGATATGGCTGCGAATCGTGAACAGTGGCGATCCTGTTGTAACTTTCTGTCGAATCAGAATGATTGGTCAATGTTCGTTTGTACAGTTAGACTGTGTGTAAGCTACTAGGGCATTCTTTCCTTTTCCCGCTCGTGTGGGTCCACTCCCAGTCCATCTTGTATATTCATACTTTCTAATTCAGCTTGCAACATGGTGAGAAGGGCAGTGATCAGTGGGGCTTGCCCTACTGTTTAGCACTGTACGATAATGCTGATGATGGTCACTCGATCTTACCCAGTCCCAGTATGATGACGGTCAGTCGGGAACCGTGAAGACGATTTTAATACGTTTATAAACGGCAAAACGGCGGCGAAATATAACTACATCAGATTGTGGCAGTAGCGTTCAATAGACAGTTATATCAGTTGGAACTGGTAAATCAGTTGTGATAAAATATTCTTGTTCAGACACGGACAGCAAGAGCAGTCGTAAAGTGAACAAAGAGGGTGATAGACAGCATACGGTTTTGTGGTGTTTGAAATCTAGGCTGCGCGTCTGCGCTAATCCCAGATCTGGAAGATAGGTGCTTACAGACCAGTGGGGTGCGTGTGCGCAAGCGTGACAGTGCACGATTGGCCAATCAACCGGATTGGCAGAAAGGTAGGATGTTAGGCTAGAGAAAAAAGATTAGATGTTTGAACCCCAGGTAAGGCGACCACTTTTAACGAAAATCGTTTGATATACATGAACACATTTATTCAAGCAGTAGTTGGAAAGAAAAATACCATGCTAACGGCGACGGAAAAAGGGCGAAAATGTGGTCAGTACTATGCGGTGAGCAAAACAAATGTCAGTACACAAAAAGGGTTTGAGCTAAGAATAAGGTTATTTAATGACCAAGAAGAGCCCATATATATATATATATATATATATATATATATATATATATATATATATATATATATGCGATCGAGGGTCGAGTTTACACTACAGCAATTAGGGCGGTTCTTTTATCTGGCTCAAAAACATGGCCGGTAACGATAGGAGGAGGTCGAAGACTGTCCATGTTGGAGCATCGATGTCGCCCTTGTATTGTCCAAATATGGTGGGAACACAGTTTCAGCAATGTTGTTGTTAAGGGAATAGTGTTTGAAACCAGAGGTCAGTCTCTGGATTATGTACTGAACCTAAACAGGTTAAGGTGACTAGAACATGTGTTACGCGTATCCACCGATATACTTCCTCGGCGTACGCTGATTTTCGAGGCAGGTACTGGTTGGAAGGTAGGTCGAAGTGGTCAGCTCACAATATGGCAGAAAGGTTTAAAAGCCTTGGCCAAGTAGAGCGTGTCAGGCTTCTGGGTTGGAGTTCACGCTACCCGCCTTCCCGATGGTTGGCGACTTTAGGTGATATGACTAGGTGTTGCGGCCAGTGGCTTATTTGCATTCAACCTCCGTCTTTTTCCTCGTGATTTGCACTTCTTACATTGTTTTCAGCTCTTTTTCACGTCGTACCTCTATTCTCTGTCCTTGACTCAGCGATGCTAGAAGTAGCAACCGAAACCAGAGCACAGAAGTGCGGGGTTAGAGGTTGAATAAACTTAACTGAACTGCCGAGAAAAGTTAAATAAACGCATGTGGAGTATAGTTCGTTGCCGTACACAACCGCGAACAGATAGAATGCAGAATGCAAAACTGATAGACCTCTGGTTTTTAGCTCTAGAGAGGTAGTTTTCCAAAGCGTACCGTTCGGGCGTTCTACCTGTCCATTTCCTTGGGAATTGTATGCAGTGGTGTGAATGAGAGCTGCACTCTTATTTCCCAGGAACTCAAACAGCTCAGTCGACACGAAACTCGTCCCTCGATCAGAGTGTAGAGAGTAGAAGAATGCATATCCACACAGTCAAACTCGAAAGGAAAAGACGAGTATTTGTCAACGATAGTCAGGATATATCGATTATGAGTTTTAGACGGCATAGGGCCTTTGATGTCAGTGCCCAGTCTTTCGAATATTTGCATTGCTTTGGCAAAATGACCAACGGGGTTATAGAGTCGCGGCTTTATTTCCACACAAACGTTGCACCGGAAAATCATGTGTTCAATATCTTCAATTGAACAGGACCGTCTCTTAGATCGCTCAGGGTGGGTCATTCGGGAAACTCCGGGTGACATAGCAAGCTATGCAGTTCTCTTAGCTTGGTCGCATCGAGAAGAGTACCGCATACTTTGCGAGAGAGCTTGTCTGCCACTGTGTTCTCTTGTCCGGGCCTGTAAATTGTGTCAGCAGTAAGCGAATAGTTCCAGTCTCCGTCGTTAAACCTTGTCACTGTTGCTCTTGCTCGTTTGTCCTCCGTCGTGCATAAAGGCCACAGACAGTTGGCCGGTGATAAATTGAAGTGGTTGCATGGGAGATTTTTTTGGCTCATTAAGGAGACTATCGCGATGTCCGAAGCGTCCGTTTCAGCCACCAAGGGTGCACTTTGGTCTGCTGTTGCAGCCATAGTGCCCTCTAGTCTTTGAATTTTAACGCGTATTTTACATGTTCTAGCAGAGTATAAATTATTTTCCACAAGTGCATTTATCTTGTCAGAGAACAACATCATCCACTGCGAGTAGTAGGAAAACATATCGGCGTTAGAATCTCGCTCAAGTATTTCATTCGGTCAATACCAGGTCTTTATTCTGCTTGCGATATCAAGTAATCCGAAGGTTGTATTTTGTTTTGCGGCAGTCCCAGTTTTGGTCGTATTGAATGTTATGCCGTGTTTCGCAGAGACCTGCATGAATCGCTCAGGGTTTCGATGTTGATCATCTTTTTCATGCCATATACTGTTACGTTTTTTATGTAAACAAACCTGTGTATGACACCTTCAGCCTTCAGGATGGTGGTGCGTTAAAAACAGGTACCTTGGTTAGTAACCTCAAAAGGTATATGTCTAAATTGATGGAGAGCACCACATGCTTTTAATCGAATGGCAAACGCGCTTCTAGAGAGCCACCGAAAACCATGCATCAACACGTTGCGGCCTTGCAGCCTGCACATTGTTGAGCAAAAGCTAGAGCTGCGTCCTAGATAAACACTGCCGGGTGACACTGGAGACGTCTCTTGTGTCTAGTACCTATGGAAGTTTGTGATCAGTATCGTCTATACGCTCTGCTTTCCATGCGACAGCGTCCTTGTACGGCGTACGGCCAATGGAAAGTAAACTGGATCGACATCTGTAAGAACCTTGCTGCCAACCGCTCAGCATGGGCGCTTGCGATCAGAAACATTCATGTGACCACCGCGGTAAGGCAAGAGCAGTCAAGCGCTTTTAATGGATAGAAACAAGTTGTCGTTAGAGCAAGTAGACACAAAAACAGCCCTGTGGCGTTGAACAACTGCCTAGAGCTAAATCAGAATTAGTTGTGTCTGTTCAGTTTAATTTTGAATAGTGAATTTACACGAGTAAATTGAGGTGGTAGACAGTAATCTACTGTCCTCCGGATCGTTACCACACCTAACTTACTGGGACCTTATTTGGTTCTCTAATCCAATTCTCATTGTCTGGTTGCCGGTTATCCCTAATAATGCAGTGGGCCTTCATGGTTATGGGGTATATACCCCTTCCGCTGCACTCATGTCCAAGCATGTAATAAAAGAAGTAATCTCCAGGTCGCTACACCATGCCACTGTTTAAACTAAAAAAAAATGATTTCGGAATTTGCAAGACAAAATTCGCAAAACCCGATGGGAAATGAAAACCTTTCCGTAAACAGCTGTGGTACTGTCTAAAGTCATCGGGGTGCAAGAGCCTAGCCAGGACTGCACACACTTGGTCTTTGACGTATTTCTGTTCATGTCGCACTTATTAACACTATATACTACTTTTTAGCCAATAAAGTATACAAAATGGACACGTCCGCCAGTGTTATCCGCTACCTAGAGGAGAAGGTTTCAAAATCGGGTGATTTGCAGACAGAATGGTCTGAGTTACGAGATTTGTATACTCGCAAGTAAGTTTTCTTCCGTTCTTTGTTATCTTTGTTATCATCTATATAAAAGTGGTATTTCCAATACTCGTTTAATTACTGTGAATAACCCAAATCATCGTTGTCCTACGGACACGGTCGCGGCCCATGCAGAACAATTTTCTACGCCATCTATTAATTTTTCACTTCCTTTTTTTTACATATGAATTTACGGAAAAACGTCAGATAAAAAGGTTCTTATATTGTTTTCTCTGCATGGTGTCCTGTCTTTGTGGTGCATATTAGTAAGGATATGCACATAGCCCATTCTCGTCTCGTGTTTTCCAGATCATCATAACCCTTGTCTCCTAACTTCCCTTTAATGAGGTGCACGGCCGGTGGTGCTCGGGTGGTTTGGATCGTTTGATTACCACCTCGGAGGTCAGAGGTTCAAATCCCGCCACCGACACCGGTCACTTTAGTAGCATACAGTAATCCACTGTTTTCCGGCTCGTTACCACACCTGACCCACTGGTGGTTCTCTGCCACTCCAATTCTCCGGGTTTTGTTTCCGGTTACCCCTAATAGTGCACCGGATTTTCTGAGAGGAGTAGCGCTTCTGAGGTGGTAGACTGCCGTGCCTCCTGGGGTGTCTTCCATCTCTTTGGTCTCCATCACTTACTTATCTCTCACTTGTGGCTCCACGAAGCCGAAGCATGCATCAGCGGCCGCAGCCCGGCAAACCGCTCGACAGGCAGGCCAAACCAGGTTGAAGATAACCAGGGTCTAAAAACCTCGGCGAGACGGTATTCGACATGCAAAGACATACTCCTGAATAGGCGGATGAGATCTACTGATCCGAGGGCTACAAAAATACTGTCCAACCTACGCGATTCGATATTCCCGAAGAGGTGGATGAGCCGCACAACAGACCACCGGTTCATCTGGAACAATCCTGCTGCCTTGGGGGCTACACTTGGTTGTGCAAAAGCTAGAGATGCATTGTCAAAAAGAACGGATGTACTTCCGTCGAATTACTTATTCCGGCCTAGGCGACCGAGTACTATAAAAATCCCGGGCGGTGCTGCGGGCGCCGCCTCATGCTATATTCCCGAGAATCCCCATGAATAATTTTCGCAGTATTCATGGAGCCCACTTATCCTCTAGTAAGAGATAGTCGCATAAAAGTAGAAAGTAAATGGTCCTTTCAGGCTATGAGGTATACCCCTTCCACTGCACTCATGCTCAAAGATGCAATAAAAGACCATCGGGTCATAGACCATCAATTCTGGCTTATCTGGAGTATACCTCCAGTCTGATCATTTCGGATACTATCGTGGTTTCTTACTATCACCTCAATATTACTGAGATTAGGCCGTAATTTTGGATGCTGTGTTTACAAAATTAAATAAGAATTGACTGTAAAAACTGGAAAATGATATGATACTTCTCTTTTAACTCTAAAGATCGTCTATTAAATGGTGTTTAGACTGAGCCTAATCTTTACTAATTAACCAGGCTCCGCTAGTTGGGCTGGGCTGTGCCCAGTTTCTGCTTCAAGACGCAGGAAATCACTCAGTGATCAACAAAGGGGCGAAAAACTGCTACGTTAACATGTAGTTTACGGGAAGTCACTGTCTTATCTTTATGTTTAGGATCTGGAAGATGACGCCACTAGCTGGTCGAGAACTGCGAAAATTGAGAAGCCATGTGCACTGTCAAATCCGATTGTGATTCTGCATTCAGTCATATGGAAAAGGCGCGTATGCGCTTGCAATGAAACTGCACAACATCGCCGAATGCTTCTCCAAAAGACGGTGACTTGTTGCATACTACGGTCTTTCCAAATCAGACTTGTCACAATACTTTTTTATTCATTCCTTCGTAATACAACGCGAAAATGCAATTGTTTCGATCCTGCAGAGAAATACTTCGGGGCATTTCAAGTACATTCTTATGGAGTATTTTGTTGCACGAAACACCGTTCTGGGACTGCTGTTAAAATTCTCAAACTTCTAAGTAATAAGTGAAACCTTGGAGAGTTGTATTTTCGAAGCAAACGGTTGATTAGCGTGGAACGATTGAAAGTTTCTCAATGGGTACTTAAAATCTCTAAAGCATTACTTCTACCCAGTGTTTCCTGACGCGAGTTTTCACTTTGTAGTATTTTTGTGTTCCCTGTTTACGCATGAGTTCAGTGAGAGGTGTCTGTCGCATGGCATCAAAGACCCACTGCACAACCAAGGATAACCGGCGACTGTAACCCTGAGACAGAGTGATAAACTACTTCGTGCTCCAATGGGTTAGGTATCGGTAATGAGCCGGGTGGTTGTCTGTCATCAAAGTCATTTTTGAGTATCAACGCTTCACACTTTGAAGATCAACAAAGACAATATTGTGCTGCTGTTTTATCCGCCATATGTGAATAATCATCAATCCATACTTATGGATTCCCAACTGGGACTCGAACCGCCAGCAGCTGTGATCGTGTGAGTCCCACGCATGAACCAATCAATGCCATGAAGCTGTACACATTATTTCTGGTTGCATTCAAAGTTAATTTTATCCTAATCTTCATGCTTTAATTGTTAGACTTTGGCATCAACTTACACTGAAGCTCATGGCGTGTTTCAAAATGGCCAATTTCAAGGCACAAACAGATCTGGTTGAAGTAAGTCGTCTTGCGTTTCTCTAAACCTTGTTAAATACACAGTTGAATGAGGCCTTTTTGAACGATCTCAAGAATAAGTAAGTCTGGGATTTATCGTTTACACTTCTCTATCTGTCTCCGGCATATAGAATCAACCCGTTATCTCTGGCCGAGCTGTGTGTACACATCAGTGAGCAAATTGTGGCCACAGGTGAATTATTTCTCTTTCATATGTACATCGCTCATGATACTTTCCAGATCCTATGAAGGGTATTAAATTCATGGAGGATATTCGAGACAAGGTTCGTTTCTCGTTTCACACCGCTCAGTGATATGCAGTACGCGCATAGATCTAAAGAGGCAACTGTGCTCTGCAATACAACCATTGGAATGATTTATTTGACCAGTATGAATGACCTGGTAAATACGAAAAAAGTGATTGAGACCACCGGTGCTCAACTGGATCAGATGGGCGGGGTCACGTGTGTCCATTCTAGGTTTTATCAACTCAGCTCACGATACTATCAGGTACGTTTACGTTTTCTTTTACTCGCGTAATTCGTCCAGACGGTGATGTTGATGAATATTGATTTTAAGTTCATTTTCAATGCGGCATTTAAGCCACCTGATAAGGCAAAGAAGTCAGGGAGCGCCGGCTGTGAATTTACTGCTTCCAACGGTTGCGTCTTATCAGTCGGGAACTTTTCGGCTGTGGGTTAGGTATGTTTCACTACACGAGATTGGAAATATGCATTGACTAGGAGAAAGACTAAAATTTGTTTACGTCTGTTATTGTGTTGTTGCTCAGACGAAGAGAGCACAAGTGCGTGTCACCGGGGGCGTCCCCAGATTGCGGACAAGGTAATGCCTACCAGTATTGTGGTTAATCTCGAGTAATTGTGCGCTGTTGATTTTGCGGTTTACGTCGACACCAAGAGCAATTGGCCTGTGATCGATACTAATGTATTGTGCCGTTTAGACTCTCGTCTCTGTAACCGACTGGCCAAGTAAATGGCTGTCGCAAATTCGTGCTCAGTGAGTAATGTAAAATGATAGCTTATAATAGTTCTGCAATGGGAAAAGTGCCATCGTGTCACCAAAATTCGTTTCCCATTTGAGCTTAGTTCGTCACCGTTAAGACACATGCCTCACTTTTTCAGAGGTATTCGAATAAATGTGCGACATATTTGGACCAGCACATTACGTTCACGGTTCGATTGCATAATCGGAAGATGTAGTTGAGAAAATGTAAGCAGCTGTTTTCATTTTCCTAAAGATGTTCCATTTTCTGTAGAGTCAGATATTTGAAATTTCTGGAAGTCGTTTCGTTCTTTAGGGATAATTTGTCTAATGCTGAGCAGCAATCGAGGAGAAAGCACTTTGGTGGATATTACATAGAAACAACTGTATTGTATCTCCGATATTTTATTGCATTCCCAGTCGTATTCGACGTGCTATTGTTTACTAAATAAAAGATTGTATTTACCACTTCGCAATACAAGCTGAAATCTGAAAAAATGCCCTGTTTACCCGTCGAATCTGTCTACAGACTCTCCATCACTCGCAAACGGGTTTTTGGAGTTATTCCTAAGATTCGAATTGCTTTTCATATCTTGCAGTTAAATTCCTTGTTAGTCGTTGCGGAAGACTGCCGCCGCTTGTTACTCGGCTCCTGAATGGTTGTAAACTTCTCCCATTTATAAACTAATAAGATCCGATCAGTTGATCGAAAAATATCAGTTATGTACTTGGAGTATATTCATGTTTTGGTTGATGCTTCATGGTGCATGGTTTCCTGGTATACTGCCTAATGTGAATTTTCATTACAAAAACGAGTGTTTTTAATGTTCAGTTTTTTCTAGGTTTTTCTCCCTCGAAAATCATGAAGCATACCGTCCGATCACTGTATGTATTGTGCCTCACAGTTGCCGTGTCAGTTGTGGCCACGATCACGGTTTAGAATATTGGTTTCAATAATAATCACATATTGGTATACCCATCTTTTTTGCTAAAAGGTTACCGGGCAGCATGCTGACTACTACAAAGAAGCGCTTCGCTTTCTGGGTTGTGTCAATCTGGAAGATCTTTCGCAGAGTGAACAACGTGCTTGGGCATTTTCCGTGGGTCTGGCAGCTATTTTGGGCGAAGGCGTGTACAACTTCGGCGAACTGGTGCGTCTTTTATCGCTCTTCTGGTCCGTCAATTCGTACACGCTTGCCAACATACCATTCTCCAGGTTCAATATTTCTGTTTTACATTTAACTATTTCAACACGTCCCAGCAGTAGCTGTGCGTACACTTTGTCCTGTTCGTATCCGCGGTTATTCTGACCTCGCTATTCTGTGATGTAGTTGCTCACCCCCAAAACACCAGGTGCGTACTGCCCTTAAAACTACATTATTAAATATATGCAGAGAAGATCGAATCTTCAGCAGTTCTCGTGAGGCTTGGTGCAGATAAAATTTCTTTCCATCAACGTTCTGTAAGGGAACCGACACTGGCCGTAAAATTATTCCTTTACTGCAGATTATTTTTAAATCGCTCTACGTATATTTTGCTCTCATCTGATGAAACATTAGAGGTCACCAGGCTGATGTTGTTGGGACATGTGCTGTGCATGTCTCTGGCTGGGATTCCTCGACGCGAAATGTTCGATTAGACGGGTAGTGGTTAGAAGCCCGGTAAGGGTGGCCAGTCCATGACGTGGAACAAAGGTATGAAAAGCCTAACGAGTGGACTTGGCCACGTAAGGTGAGTTAAACTCTCTGTTTGAGGACCAAGGGACTCGATGGTTGGATACGTTTGACTCCTACGACGCCACTTCGTTCCTTATTCCCAATACTCTTCAGGAACAGTTTCTCTACACACCGCTTATGAGCAGGTACCATTCGAGACATCCATGAGATCGGCGAACCCTCTCGTAGGAGCTAGCCGCATAAAAGCAAAGGTATACGTCAGAGTGTACTGCTTGGTGTCACGATCAGTGGCGCCTCTGTATTCACAGATTTCATTTACCAGCTTGATGCTACCATTTTTTAGTTCTCTTGTTACCTTTTTACGGTTCTCGATTGAAGTTGCCGCTGAGAGACAGCAACCAAAGCCACCGCATCTAGTACATGGTTATTGGTTGTCTGGACTGAAATTATTGTTTTTCATCATGGGTTTTACATTTACAAATAACTCAAACGCTGAAACTGTCTGTGTTCTAAGCTATCACAGTTTCGCTGACAGGTGTCTTGGAAATCCCCTCATCTGTGTTCCATGTTTGAACGTTTGCACCATCGTTAGGTTTCGAATCAGAAATGATCTTCCATCACCCGTACTGTCTTTCTGTTGTTAGTTTATAATGGACACCGCTTTGTTAGTAGACAAAATAAAGTAAGTGCCACAATGGTTATCGTGGAGCTCAGGGACATTAATCTGTATAAAATACCGGTCAAGTCTGCTAATTTGCTTCACTATCACGAAGAATTTCCGGTCTGACTTTATTATTCACTTCGTGGTATTCACTTTGTTTTGCCTACTAAAATGCTTTTGAGTAGTAATTTACGAAATTCGACCTCCCTTGAATGTCCACAGATTTTTGTCCCTACTGTACCTATAATGCTCTGTGGAGAAGTCCGTCATCAAAATCTATTGGGTGACATATTGGTAATGACCGTGCCGCAGTACACAAGCTTTTCGTTTGATGCGTCATCTTTATTATGATCTATTTCTAGTTGGTACAACAACCCGATTTGAAAGTGAAAAATTTAAGTCTGTGGAAAAGTTACAGAAGAACTATAAACTAAACCGCTGGGTAGACAAAGCCAGTGTGTCAGTATAAAAATGTCTGTAGTAGCGCTAAACGACAAATTATGCGAGAAACCGATATTAGAATATCGCGGTCATTCAGTGTGTGTTTTTCTTCTGCACTCCGGTTTGATCAGAAAGAAGCACAGATCTAAGTTTTGTGTGACATTCTGACCGTGAGCAAAGCGATGCTACATAATTTCAAAATTTTTTTAATCATTATATACATTACATTTGTGTAAAATAATTCGCCTGATACTGAACTGATTCACCCACACGTGTTTGTGCTTGCCATCTTTCTACCAACTGTTAGTTGACTCATGGCGTGTTGGAAAGTTTACGGGGTTCTGCGGATTCTTGGCTAATCGATTTACTGAATGCGTTTAATCGAGGAGATTTGCAACAACTGGAAGTGCTCAAGAATCACTGGAGTGCTCAAGCCGATCTTCTGTCTGCAGAATCCCGAATGATGGACAAAGTCAAATTGTTATGCCTGTGCGAACTCATTTTTCGTCGACCGGCCAATAAGAGAACGTTGACTTTTGCCGAGATTTCGCAGGCTACTCGAGTTCCACTTGAACAGGTGAGTGTACAGTGACCTCGTTTCCTTTTCCCTAAGTATGCCTGCTAGGATTGTCGGTAGTTTGAACGTCTATCACTACTACCGCACCAGGTTCGAATCCCACTGCCGACGCCGGCCACTTTGATGATAGACAACAATGCTCTACTGCCTGGCTTACTACCACACGCGGTCTGTTGGCATCTTATCTGACTGCTCACTCCAAGGCTCAGAGTCGTGGTCAACTGTTGTCCACTTAAGTGCAGTTTACTCTTAAGGTTACGGAGCACATACGCCTTCCCTGTACCCATGCGCAGGTGTGAGATAGAAAAAGTATGTGATGTTTCCGCAGTTACAAATCCGTTTTTCCGCTTGTCTCTTGTTCTACTTCTGCCAATTGTAGGTCCGTACCTTCTTCATTTGTACACTTTCTGTTTCACTTCACACATGCGCGTATGTATGTATATAGTACCGAATTCGAACCCCTTCCCCTCCTTGCCCTCTTCGTTTCACTGACCCGTCGATGTTCACCCCGCAGCTGGAACATTTTCTGATGCGTGCTCTATCTTTGGGTTTGATCAAAGGACGAATTGACGAAGTTAAACATACGATGTGTATCACTTGGCTGAAACCGCGTGTGCTCGATCGTGAACAAGTACGTACTTATAGTTATAGTGTATTCTTTCAGTTTTTTCACAGTTACTTTGCAATTGTGAATTGGGATCTTATGAGGTTTTCCATACCAAGCCTCAGGATCTGTTTGCCGATTATCCCTAATAGTGCAGTGAATCTTCGTGTATACGGAGTACCCTTCCAGTACACTCATTCGCAAGCTTGTAATAATAATAACAAAAACTTGACGTAATCATTGTCGTCGTGGTTATTCACTCGATAATCTTCATCAGGTCTGATGTCTTATCTGATCCTCTACTGTGATTATCATTACTGGTTGTTAAACAGCGCGCTCCCATCGTTCTGCGTGCTCTTCATTCCGTATCTCCGGTTTTTGGTCGCTGGTTCTCTCTGGTAATACAGTGAGCCCTTGGAGTATATGCTTCCTGCATTACACTGCCCATGCAAAAATATGACATACGAACACATGTCTTAGTTCCAATTTGGTTAACCGCGCTTTTCTATTTCACGCTTGTGCATGAATGCAGTGCACTGAAGGGGCCTGCTCCATAATCACGAAGGCCCAGTCTAGAAATTGTTCAGTTCTTCCAATCATTAACCCGGCACTTCTGGTCTCAGTCATTACCTCCGAGCATCGTCGGGTTAACAGCCAAGTCAACGGAAACACAGAGAGCAAAGGAGCAGGAACAAAAGTTATAGGGGGAAATCATTAAAACGAAGAAAAAGCTTGAATGATGCCATTCCACTTACCGTGACATCCGGTGGACGAGTCTCGTGGAAGCTTAGCACTTCCTACTCAGCTAAATCCACTGATGAATGTGGTCCTTCCTTTTTGCTATATGCAATGGCCACATCGACCCACTCTTCAACCTGTAACGGTTTTGCAAATTAATGTTTACCGAAGGGGTCCATAGGTGGGAACGCGTAATACATCCCATAACAATCTCGACATGTTTAAATTAAACGCTTACTCCAGTGACTGACCTCTAGTTGCCAGTACCTTATCCCTAGTCTTAGCATTGCTGATACGATGTTCCCTCGATATTCTAATAACAAGGCGGAGACATTGACGCTCAAACACCAGTAGTCTTCGCCTATCCTCTAGTCGTAACGGCCATCACGACGAGACCGCACCTTCGCATGGTGTGATGGCTTGCGTGCCTCATGACCCAGAGAGCTATACAGGACGGCTTCTCTAAGCCGGAGATACAATCATGCCTGACAGGTCAATGGGTAGAGGCCAGACAAAGTCCGATCTTAGAACCAGTTGGTGGGCAACATCTGGTTTTATTCACTATGCCCCTGGAGAGGACACTCCAGCGAATAAACAAGGAGAGAAACAGTTTACCGGTCAAAAAAACCCGACCAGATGGACGTAGGACTGGATTACCTGAGGTTTCTCTCGACGGTGGGGGAGGTGATCGCACTTCATTGGGCAGCTATCGCCCACCTAAGCTGGGCAGTCTTCAGCCCAAAGGATTCTGCCCCGTCCACGTTCCACTTGTTCCATTGGAAGTATGGAGCTAAGGACTGAATCCGAAAAGCGGATCGATAACGAAGCGTTAGCGAGGACAAGACAAGACGCATGCAGTACTCAGGTTTCACGTGACAGACCAGATGAAATTCCTTCATGGGTTCTTCCGCCACGTTTCCGTGCTGGGTTAACGCCTCACTACCTTGTAGGTGAGACTTTTGAGTCAAAGGCTCCGGTTGGGGTTCCCAAAGAAAATCCCTTTCTACGGTATGTGAAACCGCGAAGTATGATTCGCCCAGAAACCTGTAGTATCTTTCCTGTAAAGGGTCTTATCAATTTTCCCTCTTTTAATTTAAGATCGATGCAAAACGCCACGGGTAATTGCGGCTGTGATGAAAGAAGTAGTTCAGGAGTTGTGTATAAATCAGATGCACTTCTTAAGCCTAAATGTTCACTTCACTTGGCTTTCTTTAACGTCTGCGCACTATGTCAGATAAGGCAACAGGTTGCTCCCCCTGGAACTCTTGATACTTTCAAAATAGGTGTACGCTGTATCTCCGGAACACGCATACAGGACCCCACTTCTGTGATAATTCTTCGCACCCCGTATACAACCTCAGTCTCTCATTTCACTCTTCGTGTGTCAGGTGATTCGGTGTCTAGAGCTCGTGTTCAATCTGGCGTTGGGATTGCTTTGAGCATGAAAGCTGAATGTACACTGCTGGACTGGATTCCAGACAGCAGTCGTTTGTGTGCACTTCGGTTGAACGGTTCTGTTCGTGCCAACAACAACAAACTGAGGCACCGATGTTTGTTCGTCGTGTCTGTGTATGCGCCGACTGACTGCAGCTCTTCTGAGGCCAAGGACAAATTTTATCAGGATTTGTCTCAGCTACTTTGACGCGCACGTTCAACGGAAGTGGTGATCATTGCTGGGGGTGTCAACGCCCAAGTTGACCGTTTGATAGACTCCAGAAGGCACACTGTGTTTTGTTCCATCCCACTAACTCTGGTGAGAACTCGGGTTTGCCTCAGAATCATGTCCGTTTATGGGCACGAAACAAAGAATACATAGGTTGCTCTCAGATTTGCCCACACGTTGCGCACAATGCATTGGTCCGACTGGCTTAAACAACGCTGACAAGACTCATCTCATTTATCGACCCACTCCAGCGATCGGCTGTCTTGTCACCCGAGATTCCATCGTCTCAAACCTTGGGCTTGATGCCGCACTAGTGCTGACTTCCGACGTGACTTGGCTGTCCGTCAACGATTAGCTAACACATTCCCTCACACACTGGAGGTCCATTTGCTATCCCAGCCGATCGTACCGATAACGGCGATCGTCTCATTCAGCTGTGTTCTGACCACAGATTGTTTCTGGCAAGTACGAACTTCTGCCATAAGAATCGGCATAGACTCATGGCGTCCTCCTTCGTCTTCACAAAGTTGGACTCAGATTGACCATATTGGGATTGGTCACCGCTGGCGTGGATCAATTGAAGATTGTTATTCATTTTGGTCTATGCCTGTGGACTCAGATCACACCCTGGTACGTGCTCGCTTCCGTTTACGTCTCGTCCGTGGTCGCACCAAAGTAAATGCCACGCATCCCTCGCAGTTGCTTTTAGACGATAACCGGCGACACAGTTTCCAGATGGAGCTGTCTACGCCGTTATCGATGCAGCCAAATGTTCAGGACCGAAATGAACGCTGGCAACAGGTCGAAGAAGCTTTGTATGTCTCTTCGAATGCCACCCAGAACTCTGGTTTAAGTCGGTCTCACAAACAATGGATATCTTGGAAATCAGTTGCTCTGTTGGATCGCAGATCCGTCCCTCCAGATGCTACGTTCACTGAAGTGCGGAAATGTCTGAGACATCAACTGACTAGGAGCCTGAGAAATGGCCGTAAGCAGTGGTGGATTGCGAAGTGTAAGGAAATGGAAAAGGCTGCGTCCATTGGCAATGTTGCAACCTTTTCCGTTTGATTAGAGGTACCGGCACACGGAAGCCTGGTGTAGGTCAGTTATTTACGGAATCCGAAAGCTCACTGATTCACTCTCAGGGACGTCGTCTGGAGCGTTGGGTGGAGCACTTTAAGGAACAATTCATTTGGCCCACTTCAACGGTGGACCATCCAAATATACCTGCCTGAGGAAGAATGCAGGTGGATATCAGTCCCCCACCAGAGATAGAGATTATGCGGGAGATCGGTTACTTGAAGAGATATAAAGCCCCTGGAACGGATGGGTTGTCTCCATCTTTTTTCAAGGACGAAGGCGAAGCTTTGGTTTCGGAGTTAACAAAACTCCATATTATTTAGGATAGTGAGCAGATTCCCAGGGAATGGTGTGAATGAGCGATTGTGCAAATTTACAAGAAAGGTGACAGATCCTCCTATGAAAACCACAGGGGAATTAGCCTGGTAAGTATCGCATCTAAACTGCTCACTGATCTTATTCTCCACCGATTATCCAGTGCCCGCGAAATGTGTACACTTGAGATTCAAGCCGGTTTCAGACTCGGTCGTGGTTGTTTTGACCACGTCTTGACTGTTCGGCAAACCTCAGAGAGTAGACATCTCTCGTGGGCTCACAATCTGTCTTTCTTGACCTGAAAGCGGCGTTCGACTCAGTCGACCGCACAGTTATCTGGCACTGCCTCTTGATGAAGGGTGTGCCAGAGAAGTTTATTTCTCTTTTCCAGTGCTTGTATGCGAACAGCCGAAGCCGAGGCCGTGCCTACGACGATCTTTCCTCCGAGTTCATCACGGAAAGTGGTGTTCGTCAGGGTTGCCCTCTTTCACCCTTCCTCTTCAATTTTGTGGTTGAATTGATTCTTGAGATGGCCCTATCTTTGTGTGAAAATAGTGGCGTTGATCTTTGCTCAGATAGTAAACTGTATGACTTGGAATATGCGGACGATATTGTTCTTCTGAGTGACGATCCAGGTAAGTTGCATACTCTTTAAGATAACCTCGACAACAGTGTTGGAATGTTTGGGGTGCGTTTTGCACCTTCAAAGTGTAAAATGCTGTTGCAGGACTGGGTTGGCTCAACACCAAAGCTTGTGTTGGCCGGGGAAGCTCTAGCTTAAGTGGATAAATTTTGTTATCTGGGAAGTTACATCTCACCAGGTGGACAGATAATGGATGAAGTGTCATCGCGTATAAAGAAGACGCATTTGGCATTTTCCAACCTGAGTCATCTACGTCGTCGGCGTGGCATCCGATTGTCTGTTAAGGGTCGAGTGTACACTGCGGTGGTTAGGTCCGTTCTTTTATGCGGTTCCGAAACATGGCCGTTGAGGGTAGGAGATAGGCGGAGACTGTCGGTGTTCGAGCACCGATGTCTCCGTAGCATTTGCCAGAGTATGGTGGTAACACCGTATCAGCAATGCTGAGGTTCGGCGTAAGGTGTTGGGAACCAGAGGTCGGTCTCTGGATCAAGTGCTGAATCCAAACAAGTTAAGGTGGTTTGGACATGTATTACGCATGCCCACGGATAGAATTCCTTATCGTACGCTGTTCTCTGAGGCAGGTGGTGATTGGAAGGTAGGTCGAGGTAGTCAGTCCATGACATGGCAAGAAGGTATGAAAACCTTGACCAGTGAACTTGGCCACGTAGGACATGTTAGACTTCCAGGCTGGGGTTCACTTGATCTGCCTATTGAATGGTTGGAGACATTAAGTGATATGGCTAGGTGTCGCGGTTAGTGGCGTAGTTGCATTCGGACTCTTTTCTTGTCGTCTTGATTTCCCCTTGGTACTTCGGATTTTTGGATGTTTATTACAATGCTTCTATTCTTTTTGCCCTTTACTGGACGATGCCGGAAGGTAGCAACCGAAACCAGAGCACAGAAGCGCGAAGTTAATGATTAAATAAACTGGAACTGAACTGATCGGCGATGTTTCTGAGTCGTATAAATGAACAAATCTTACTGCTTCAGTTTACAGTCGAATGTGACGCGGGCACTACAGGGGATTGAAATTGGCAAAAGCCAAACGCCCCTTCTGTATACTTGACGACGTTCCACCCGATATTCGACCGGCTGGTGAGATGTAAATACCCAGGTAACAAAAGCTCTTTACTTGAGCTTGTAATCCCCCTGCCGGGACAAGATTTAGTATTGGACCAACCCATTTTTGAAGATGCAACATGCACCCCAAACATTGATACACTATTGGTTGAGTTATCTAAAAAAACTTGCGACAAAACTGGATCTTCACAAAGAACCGCAAAATCATCCACCGATCTTCCCTGAAACCTAATGATACTTACAGGACGCGGCGTGGAACATACTGAAGCAATAGAGACTTTCAGTTTTACCATCGAAAGACATGTAAGCACCTTCACCAGGAGGACGATATCGTCTCACATATTTCGTCGCTCTACGACGCGTTGGGTTTTGTTTCCACTGTCCGTTTGCCAGCCAAAATATTACTACAGGAGCTATGCCAGATAAATTTGGGATGGGACGATGAGATCGATGATCAGTTAACCTTCAGGTCGTTGGATTAGATGGAACATTTGCCCACTCTCAGTAATATCAGGATCCCGAGATGGTTGACACCAAATGAGTTAGGAGAGGTTATACAATATTAACTACAGGGTTTCTTTGACGCTTCACAGTGTATACGGGACGATAGTCCACCTCCGTGATTCAACTGCAACGCTCATCCAGGGGAAGTCCCAAGTCGCTCCCTTAGAGCCTGTACTCTACCCAGAGTAGAACAAATGGCTGCGATGCCATTGGCTGAGCTAAAGTTGTCGCTCCCATTTACTTCCGAAAGTTTACGGACAGACTCGATGGTGGGCCTACAGCTACCAATTCACGCTTCGAAACGTTTGTAGCCAATCGACCATCGTCTATCTTAGATCTGTCCGAGTCCGCGCAACGGTGGTACGCTGATGCTTACAATGACCTGACTGACGAAGCATCTGATGGGGTGATGAATCACAAGCTCGGGTCCTCTTTCTGAACAAAGGGTCGGGCGAATGGCTCGAAGAGCACAGCCGATAACACAGAACTCGCGAAAGAGAATGATGTTTTAGTCAGTGCCATCAATGAGGTTGAACACTGACTCAAACATGTTCAAGTTTTAGCAGCTGGAAAAAAACTGTTGGGATACTTCGCCTGGTTGAGACGTTCCAAGGTCTATTCCAAAGACAAACGTCCTCGTCTTTCGGAATTACATTCCCAGTATCTTACGCTGACCGTCCTGGGAGGCTCAGAGCGAGACATATTAGTGATGATCCAGTCAACAAAAAAAACAAATGCTAGAAATGCAGCTTGAACGCTCAACTCACCATTGGAAACCATGGAAGCACTGTACAGCTGTTTCATCCTTGTTGGGAATCATCAGCAGTGCACATCCACCGAGCCCCCACGGGGACTCGAACCCGGGGTGAACGATTGTGAATCGAACACCTTAACCACAAGGCTATCCGGGATGGCTCTCAACGGTTTGTTGAACATCTACACTACATGATATAGCACCCTTCCAACCGGAAAAACATTATAAATAGCGGTCGGAAAATCTACAGAGTTAACTGATTTCGACGTATCGCAGTGAAGAAGTCAGTGAGTTCTCTATTGCCTCCAAATCTTTAGCGATACTCAAGAAACGCAGGCAATACTGAGAGCGTCGTCCAGTCCTACAAAGAGTGGATACGATTGTTAGAAGAGCTCGCTAAGAAGGCTTGACTAACTGAATCAATGCAAGCTGTTGGTGAATCGCCCACTGGATACAATTCGTGCGGAGAGTCACCAGTCGCCGAAAATTTGCGGTCGTTGACTGCTGGGGAAACCGGAGTTAAGTTATCTGTCAGCCGTTTTGATATTGCGGTAGGCAGAAGCTCAAGTTCTAGGTACAAACACTAGCTGTCCGCTATTTCACATGACGTGATTGGGTCTCGGGGTCAGTGGCACAATTACATTCCAGTTTTCTCTTTGTATGCACGAATTTTTTTTGTTCTGGCTACGTGTTTCCCATAATTTTGTATTGCCCACGATTAGACGATGCTGCGAGGTGGCATCCGAGACCAGAGCGTAAGGGTTCGGGTTTAATAGCTGGAGTAGTTGAACTAAATTGAGATAGATGTGTCAGGAGTGTGGTGGGACTTGATAAATGATAAACGAATGTACACCATTGATGGTTGCTCCTCACAGAGACAAGAAAAATGTTAACTACGTTTAGTAGGTAACAAATCCTATCTTAACTTCAAGTCTAAAATCCTCCAGGTCATTGGTAATTCTGGTCCGAGATGTTCAACTATTTGGCCGGGGAAGTTTTGACAGTTTCCCATAAACGAAATATCCAAAAATAAAAGTAATTTTGTCTTGCTTTTTTCGCACGTCAGCGATTGGATCAAAAGGGGGGAGATCTATACAATTCTTGTGATTGTACACCCGTGTTTGTTTGTTTTTGTCCACCTCTAATCGATTGTTGCTAAATTCGTTCTCTTTTCTCACTCCCTCCTTCGTTCTGGTCTAATCTCAGATTGGCAGCATGCGTGCCCGACTCATTGAGTGGTGCAATTCGGTCTCGAGTATGAAAAATTTGGTCGAGGTGGACGCAAAAGCCATTCTCGCGTAGTGCGAACTAATGTTTATCCCGTTTTGAGATGTGTAAATCGACTTCGACCCCATCACTTTGTGTATGTGTTTTCCCTCTCTCTCACTGGTTTAAGAAGTTGATTGATTAACGACAAGCATTAAATCTGACCGGGTTAGCATGGTTAGGACGTGTGTTGCTCGTGCCCACCGATGGACTCCGTCGGTGTGCATTATTCTCTGAAACAGTTAGTTAGAAGATGGTCCAGGGTGGTCAGTTCGTAGTGTGGCAAGGATTGGAAATATCAGGTGACATGGCTAGGTACCGTGGTCAGTGTCACAAATGCATCCGAGCTCCCCCACCCCTTGTCGTCACTTCTAGCTTGTTTGTTTCTTATGCTTCTATTCGTTCTACTTTCGACTCGACGGTGGTGCGAGGTGGCAGTCGAAACCAGAAGTGCAAGATTAATAGTGGAACAAATTGATGGTTCCCCAGAAATCTGTCGTGCATGCATTGATGTCAGCGGCAGATTTCCTCCTTCAAGAGTTTTGCATTGTGGTGCACTCCAAGAAAACCCAAGTGTAGGAACTACTGAAATACTATTCAGCAAGTAAATTAGTTTTCTTTGAAAAACCGAACCTCGTGTGTGCCCATGTATCACTTTTGGTCTTAGTTCATGAGCTGTCCATCGGTCAATTTGCTGAGATTTAGTAGCTACTCAGTTAAGCCAATTTTTCAGGTTAGACCACTGAAGAGTTTTTAATACCTCAACTCGGTTTGTATGACATAACAGAGACTAGTTGTGTGTGTGGTACAATTGCCGAAAAAGTTCCTTGTCACCTCCCAACTCCGCATGTGTGAACGTGTATGCGTTCAAGGTTGTTCCAGTTGAGTTGTCATCGTAGTATCACTAGTGTGGTGGTCGAGTGGTTTAGAGCGTTTGCTTACTGCGTCAGAGGTCCGACGTTCGACTCCCCGCCATCACCGGTTACCTTGGTCGTAGACAATAATCCACTGTCGTCCGGATCGTTACCACACCTGGCCTATTGGGACCTTATGTGGTTCTTCGCCACTCCAAGTCCCTGGGTCTGGCTGCCGGCAATCTCCAGTAGTGCAGTGGGCCTTCGTGTCTATGGGGTAGATGCCCCTTCTTCTGCACTCATGCATGAGCATGTAATAAAGAAAGCATAGGGGGTCGATATTTGTCTAAATAAATATGAAACGAGATATCATATGCACACCGCACTTTTCCCGTTTATCCGTTCGCCTTGTTCGTCGTAAAGTGCCTACTGATCAATGTAAGTTCCATGCGCAAAGTGTTTTCAATTTAATATTGGTTCCATTTAGTCGAAAAGTGTACTGCTTTGGCGTGTGGAAGAAATATTCAGTGTACAACAACCGGTGATATAACGACGAAATTTCGGATCTAACATCCGGAGTTCGAGTCCGGGTTTAGGCCGCCAGTTGGATGCGCACAGCGCTATCAATTCATTTGGAAATACTGCAAATATTTTCTCTTGCGTTGCTTCGTAAACCGATTCGACTCCAGCCAGTCGAAACCGCACATATTTGCAAACACTCCCGCGTAAAACATAATCAGAATAACAGCAAATGACGAGGTTCAAGCTGTCGGGGAGTCGGAAATCTCCCTGAAAACATTTCATCAGCAAGACTGCAGTTCAGATTCACCCAACCCACACACAGGGTGCTTGATGAACACAAGTCAATGACAAGGCTCGCACATCCCACTTAGTAGTGCAGTCGTGACGCGTGCGCCTAACAACCAATCAATCCACCACACGCCCCTGTTCATATCAACCACTGACAGACAACATTCTTTCTACCCTTCACACCAACCCGCCAACCAATCAGGTTTACGACATGCCGTAATCCGACTTAACCAATCGCATCTGTGCATCACGCTGGGCAACCAATAACAATGCCATATGTGTCCATGTATTCCTTGCCTCATGCTACATAAAACGTTGATTTTCCGTTTGAATTGAATACGATTTCCGCACTTTGTTCGTAGTTACTTTTTAGTTGGGACTGGACGATCAAGGAATCACTGACCAAGGATAATTCAGAGATTTGGGCGCTGACACAACACAAGCAACATTATGCCTGAGGAACTATAGTCATGTCCTGACTGAGCGGGTTTTTATACGTCCAGACCATTATGACGGGTACATAAGGCGGACTTTTCTTTGGAAATGCTTTCCCATAAACAAATTGAAAGATACTATCGCTCGAAACGTTTTTATTTCATACTTTCGAGACCTAGTCCTCGTAATATCACACTCAGTTCTGACTGGCATGGAGCTTTGTTCATCTGAAATTGTCCTATTTTTGAAGAATGCTGCATCAGTAACTCCATTCTGCGTGTGCGACATGACATTGTTCACTACAGCTTGAGAACATTCATCGTCCTAACTCAGTCAGTTCTGTGTTTCTTGTGAGATCTGAAGGAGTGCCTGTGAAACACGCTGGTCGGAATTGCGTGTAATATCGATCTGATCTTTTAATTGAGCTGAAAAGATAGGTGTGGTAACGCAATTCAACTACGGAGTTTTCTCTCATTTAGCGGCCTCCGGCGGCCGCGGTCTAGAGTACAGTAACCAGCCCTTCCCGACGCAACTATTCCGCACATGTTCGCATCACGTGGGTTTTGGCTACCGTTGGTTCCTTGGTGTCTCTCAGAAGGCATACTTGCTAACTCCTGGTGTGAAATTCTCATGACTCCAATACCACCCCTTCACGTTCACTTCAATCCTACTCAAGACTTTCGAGTAGATTATTATTGATAATCTTAAGTCCGTTAATAATATTTTGAATGCAAACCGATTTCTGATGTAAGTAATACTTTATTGTATCTGGATGACAGGACAGAGTTTTTCCAGAAGCGTACTACCGGTTTCGCGGTTGTTGCCGCTCAGCAGGCATGCGTACCTTGTACTTTTCTTCCCAGTCATCCCCATACTTGAGCACTCCATATCAGGTTCATCACCGATTTGCCTACCGAAAGCAATGCTCTGTTCTGTCTTGTCCATTCAGCTGCATCATTAGTTGATCAGAAGCGCAAACTCGTTTATGCATGTCTCACAGATTACAATAATGCTTTCAATTTCCTCAACAGAAGGCGTTTACTATCATCTTTAGATCAACAAGGGATACCCCCAGTGCTCACCAGTTTGTCAAAAAACTTTTACGAAACGATCTTTATGTTCATAGATCCTTTCCAATCCTTGTTAACGCCGATGTATGTCAGGGTGCCATTTTACGACTGGTTTTTTCGCTTGCCATATGTCAGACTCTACGTCCACTACAGCATCCTTTACTTTCATTAGCGCGGACGACGCTGTTGTCGGTTGTGAATCCTAGAACAGTGGTAATATCGATCTACTGCATCCGTCCGAAGTGGCCCCAAAAGGTGTATAATTGGACTGTTATCAGTTGACCCTAAATCCATGTCACAGTCAAATCATATGACATTCATGATCGCATGTTCAAACCTGGTGTGCCTATCTCATCAGATTATAAGTGGACCCATCATGTGCAGTGTGTTCAATGGGAGCGTATCCACCCCTGGAGGGTCGAATTTCTATATATGCTACTGAAAACGACAAAAGCAGTCAGATCTTGACATCCAGCGAAAAAACGCTCTGAATTGTCTGCTTGAATTGATGATGATCGATATCGAGATTTGCTAGTTGAAATTCATAAGTGGTTCATTTTAGCGCACAGCGATCGTACAAAACTACCGACGTACTCCTACCGAGTTGTTGGTGATCTATCGACCAATATGGACGTGCCCGTTGCTAATAAACTGGTTGTGTTGTTCAATTTTGATGCGCTTGTATGGAGAAACCAAGTAAACTAACAATTTAAATAACATTCGCTCGACAGTATTTATTGCTAACATTTTCTTGGTTCAATCTTGTGCATTCACATTGGTCTCCTGAATTTGCGAGTATTTGGTGGATCTTATTTTCCTGCAACAACCAGTAACAGTTCATTGATTCCTGCTTCTCAACAACAGCCTAACTTGAATATCAAAACGATCATCGGGATTGAAAATCAGAGGGAAAACTATGAATAATGATATCATTTTGGCTGTTAAGTTGTGCAACTACAAGTGTCACTTCTCATGTCACATGGTCATATCTTCCTGAATATGATCACTGCTTGGATGGATCTCGTCGTTGTGTATTCCGTTAAGTTGCATGCGAGCATTTGTGCAGTAATATACTTTCTGATGATGCACCCACTTCACCCGTCTTTACTGCAGTACTTCACACTTCGCTACATTTACTAGATTTAAGTTGATATATTCCCGAAGTGAAACGTTTTTTAGCTAGGTTATTCCGTATCTAGCTAGGCTGCTGGTTTCTGAAAGGCACCTTGTGGACCAATTAAGGGAAAATCTCAACTAATCATGATTGTCCATTTTTCATCTGGTCCTTCATTGGCAAACACGGCGTACTTATTCAGTCATTCCCTTTCTTCATCATATATTTATTACCGTTACCAAAACATGTGATTGATAAGTTTTCACTGAAAATCTACCATTTTCGGAGAAATAAACTGCATCCTTGATTTGACTCGACCTGGTAGTCTGCTGCGAGCCACGTGAACAGGTGTCACTTCGTGTGGTGTGGGTGCACCGGAAAGGTTTAATTACTGTACTCTAGGCCGTGGTCGCTAAATAACCATCTCTGTCTACCGAACGATCGTGAGGAATGCCACTCACATTATCTGGGATGTTGTTACAGGACAAGTTAATTAAATAAGCATGTTAAAACTGAAGATGAAGCGAGAACAAATTCAATTAACATCCTCGGTGGCAACCCGTCTGAACCACTGACTTTATCACAATGATCCTTGATTAGGTCCCCATATGCTACAAAGGAACATATCACTTATAAGCGTGCCCTTATGTAATCCTCGTGCGCAGCGTAGAGCCACTATTTTTGGGGGAATATCGGTTGAGTTCGCTAATTCGATTCATTATCTTCCAACTTTTGCTGGCGAGTATATGCTTGACTGGAATAATTACCGTGGTTTTTGCACTATTGACATGATCAAGGCTAGAAACATCTAAAGCTCTGGCGAATAATTCATGAGTGCGTCAGGGTGCTGTCCTTTCGTCTATCAGCGTTCCGCCTACCTTAGTGACCCGTCAACGAGTTGTGTGGCACATTTATTTACATAAGTTGATGGTACGGCTTTCTGGAAAACTTTCTGAAACCTGAGATTCCAGTAATTTTTCGAGTAATGTGTCTTACACTTATGGTTTTGTTGTTCGACCGGATTTGATTCTAATTTTATCCAAATGCTTTGAATGCATACTTACCATTTTTTGATCGGTTCACCCCAGTGACCCAGCTATTATTTCCACATGACTACTGGCTAGAGTAGATTTTGTAGAATGTATCTTCAGAAGTCACCTCCGGTGCAAAACTGAGCTGTTCGTTTGTGTAATGAAACTTCGCAGATCATCTTATCAAATATGAATGCTTAGATATTGCAGCGTTAAACAACGTACTGTCCCTTTTCGTTTATCAGTGTGTGTTTCTCCCGTTCTCCTCTGTTGCTCCCTTGTGAGTTTTGCTAGTCTGCAGAAGAAATATTTGAAAATCCTTTGCGGAGCCTTCTCGGTTATTAGTCGGGCATTTTTTGTACGATTACATGAACTATCTGCTGAATTGTGTCAACTACATATAGTCTCATGTAGAAAAAATCGCTCGCATAATTCTTTCAGAGTGCGCGCACTTTGTATACCGCGGTCTATTCTAGTCACTGTCTCGCATCCTCACATCCTCTTGCAATAAAATCAGCTGAAGGTATTTTTCCCCCTTATCTGGCCCAAATCGTTACGAGCCAGGCGCGGGTCTCAGCAGTTTGCATAGTGTATTCATTACTTTATTTCCCCAATTCGATGAGGCGCCAAGTGATGTGCGCACGTCTGTCTACGCAAAAGTCTGACCAAATACAGTACAGTGGGATAGGTTGTAGATTTTGTTGAACTAGAAAAGTTTCTGGACCAAGGATGGATTGGTAGCTTAGATCAAGCCAATGTGATTCAGTTCCCGGGTTAGGTCAATGTGGTGAACAGTTAGGACTAATCGATAGCTCAAAGTGCCTTATGAGCTACGTTGCAGATGGAGGTGACGTTGGATATGAAATCACATCACGAATGACGAAGGCTAGGCTGGATTCCGCGAGTCTGCATCACTTGCGGCGCCGCCATGACTTCCATTTTTCATTGAAGGGACGGGTCTACAATGCCACGATGCGTAGTGCTTTGCTCTGCGGTTGCGAATCTTGGCTCTTGCAAACTGAGGACGCTCACGACTTTCCGTACTCAACCACCGATGTCCCCGAAGCTTTTGATGGAAACACTATTACGACGATACTGCGGTGTGATGGCCTGCGCGCTTCTGCAACCCAAAAACCTACGCAGAATGGCTTTTTAATCCAAAGATGCAATTATGCCTGACAAGCCAATGGATAGAAGCCAACTGAAGTCCAGCCTTTCTGAACTAGGTTTTGGGCAACAACTAGTTCTAACCATTATGTCCTTGGAGAGGACACTCCAGCGAATAAACACGAAGAGAAGCAGTTTACCGACCAAAAAATCCTCCTGTATATTCACGTGGGACTGCAGTATCGGGAGTTCCTCTCGGTGGTGGGAGAAGCCATCGCACTTCATTGGGCAGCTATCGCCCGCTGAAGCTGAGCAACCCTCAGCCCAAAGGATTCAGCCCCGTCAACGTTCCGCTTGCTCCATTGGGTGCATGTAGCTAAGGGCTAAATTCGAAATCAGGTTGATAATAAAGCACTAGCAAAGAGAGTACAGAATGCGTGCAAGTTATTATTTCGCGTGGTAGACCAGATGAAGTCCCTTCGCGGGCGCTTTGGCTACGTTTCAATACTGGGTTTGCTGCTGCCAGTGTATGTTGCAGTCAGAAGTTACGGTAATGGGTATAGTGCATTTTAGAGGGCATGGAATGACAATACAGGACACAATTGCGTTTCGCTGTTAACACTGATAAAACTAGATGAACTTTGAATCAGAGAAGCTATAATTGAGAGTTTTAACGAACTCCGAGAACTCGAAGTTAGTCAAGTGAGTTGTTTTGTTTTTGTTGTGAGAAGACACGTGGTGTAACTGAACACACGTTTGTCAGAAAAGTGGACAATCAGATGATTACACAAAAAGACCGTATGCGCGTACATGTGGAACGGTAAGGTCAGCTGAATACGGATCGATACTCGTGCGGGGCAAACGAGCATGGATGGTGCAGCAGGGATGAGAAAAAAACAAAATTGGAATTGATAAAACGTCTGGATTCAGGCAGCCATGCATGGCGTAAAAATTAATACACGTTCAGCAATACTCTCTTCCAACAGCATCGACCAAATGGGTATAGACGCTATTGGGGAAAACATTGAGGGAGGTGAAAGGGAACAGGCTTAACAATCATACAACCGAATAGGTTGTAGGAGGATGGAGACTGATACTTTCTTCGGAAGTAATCAGATCACTGTGATCATTAGGTTGACATCCTTACAAACAGAGACAGAAACGGGATTTAATTACAGGTATTTTGAAAATCCCTGGACTTCAGGAGTTCTCGAACTTATCAATCTCCAATACAAAAAGTTGGATCCCCGTAAAATTCGCCAAGATTCACGGGGAATGTGCACTTAATTTTACCGTGGACACAAAAAGTAAGTTCCGGGTCTTGTTTAGTTGTGACATTTGGCAGGAAATTGTGAAACTATAATCTGATGATATTGCCACTGAAAGATTTTGTAACAAGTGGATATAGTTGACCACGTTCACAATATACAACAGCCTTGTGTAAAATATAACCAGGAGCATCATTCTAAAATAGGACAGTTTTCCTAGAATAGATTCCGACCTGACGGATAATGGAATAAAATAATGGCAAAACAAATTTACGATGCGATTGGGATATTTGCTTGGTCGCAACGTTTAGGTACCGTTGCTGTTCGCATAATGCTGGATGTTGATCGACGGTAGGTAAAAAAATAAACCAAGTTTTCTTCACCCTTTCCTGCAAAGGAGCATAGGAATATTTTGACAAATATCCTGCTAGATCAAATTACTTTTGCTCTCCAGCTGTTATTGTTGTCCCAATGCGGCTAACACCATTATCTCACTCAAACATATTCGTATCATGGAAACGAAATAGCGTCATGACACCACATTTTACACGACTAATGGGAAAAACATCCTGTTATTCATGAAATCAGATAGAACACATAAATCACGTACGAAAAACATGCGTATTCGTGTCCGAATGGGGCACAGAAAGTGTCGAACGAAATTAGGAAACGGTCCGATTAATCTGACTGGCTACCGCCACGGCGAACACACATTGTGGGTAAAACGTTTCTGTGCGCACACTGGAGTTCTAAGTCTACACATCAATAGAGCCTCACAAACGGCTTGGAGCTTCGAGTTCCGATTTCGTGCAATCACTCGGAAAGCTTGACCTAGATCAATCTAATGACGTACGGTCACAAAATGTTTCGCGATCGATGAAGCCGAGTTTCTCGTATTCATTTGCTAACCGGGCGGGGAATGATTCATTCGTTGCACTAGCCCCTTTGATACATGCTCCTCTATTGTTGGACTGAGATACCCATCGGTTCTGCCTACGTGAGTGTCACCGCAGCAGCAGCTTAACTGATAAATGACGTGAGAAGCATTCGGGTCAGTGACATTATTTGAATGGGGCTTGGAGGTTTCGTCGTTTGGTGGTTCGGAAAATCTGAAATTCGGCCGCCAAATAGATACGTTTCAGCGCACACAGTGTAAGCTTATTTGCTGACGTATCGACAGACGACCTGGTTTCGTTTACAGACTGCACGTATTCGCCTGTCCATACCGAACCGAGCGGAGTCAGCGAATCAGCGGCCAGGCGTTGTTTTAATCGAACGGAACGGAAAGCAACCAATCAGCAGCCAGCAGTTGTTTTAGCCGATCGCATAGAAATCAGTCAGTCGGAGACTTGAACAACGTAGCCATTCAGAAGACCCGGTTCGGGCAAGAGCTCTGTACCAATGAGCTTCATACAAGGACTTTGATTCTGATCATCTAGTAATCTATAAAAACGGTTCGTTTTTGCACACTAAATGATATAGTTCGAAGGCAGAAGATTTTTCTCACTAGAGCTAGTGGGACGGAACAAAACACTTGGGATTTCAGCTAATCCGGTTGAGCAGATAACCACCTTTAAAAGGTCGCACTGAAGAACCTCGTTTTTTCTCAACCGTGTCGACTTGTAGGCTTTTAGACCTTTCTCTTTTGCGAATTTCAATGAACTTATCAGGGTAAGCATTTGCACAGAGGGTTCGAGTTATGAATTCTTCCTACTTTTACAATTGGTCTACACTGCAGATTTTACGTGCTCTATAGAAGTGGGTTCTGACTAGACCCGTTTTTAGGCAAATAAAGCGAAACTGGAAAACTAAATGCATAGCCCAATTCACCTTGCTTTGCGATGAATGGTCTTTCGGATTGTTCCATCCGCACGTCTTGTCATCAAAATGTCCACAAAAGTGAGACTTATCATCTTCTGTTTCACACGTAACTGATAGGTCGGGCTGAATGGTGTTTAATAGGCTGGAGAATTTGGTAAACTGTTCCTCAGTAAAAATCAAAACAACATCGACATAACACATGTATAGGGCAGACTGAATGATTTTTTGATGTGCATTATTCTCAGTTGTCTCCAAAAAATATATGCCATTGCGGGTTCAAGGGGGTTACTCACTGCAACACTATCAATCTGTTTGTAAGGCTGTCCTATTCGAACACAAACACTCATGCTCCTACGTACTCGACTGAGAAGATTAAAAGGCAGGCTTTCACCTCGCAATTCACGTGTTCTATCTGATTCGATGAACTGAATCGAGGGGACCCAATGTTTTAAAATGCTCTTATTCATAATAAGAATAAGTCATAATCCTAATGAAGGAAAACGTGTTTGATGGGCATGCACGAAGTCATTCCTTTTTTCCTTCATAAATTAGCAAAAGCTTTTGGCTTTTAATAATAGTAGCGAGAAAAACATGAATAGCTGACGTCCGTGCTTACATGACCTTGAAATGCAGATGAAATGCTCGAAATAAACCGAAAGATTTCCCGCGGCGAAACTGCCGTTGACCGTAAGTTCGTTGTCGAACTGTTAGACAACATAGTGTCCTCCGTATATATCCGCTTCGTATTTGTTTCTTTTTTTGGGTAGAAACATGAAAGAAAGACTAGGAAAAAGAAATGTCCCAAGTAGGATCAGCATTTGTTTTTCAGCAACAAAACCTCTTATGGGGAATTTCATCTCGGCCGGTTTAGCAAGTCATAATTCTCATTTAACTGGCTTCGGACGAATTCATCATTCTGACCAAGGTCACACGATTTCGATCGTCATCGGACCACAGCAGAACTAAGGTGACAGACATCAAGTTCTGTAGAGTTTTATGTTTCAGTCTTGTGCTAGGATTTATTTTCGAAAGTTCAGGAGAAAGGAATTATTCACGAAGTGAAGCGTCCGTTCAGCGAATTTGGACAACACCTGTGGACAGGTTGAAATTGTAGAAAAGCGACCAGGTTCAGAGCTAGTAGCAGGCGTTGCCATTATTGACTGGCTGTCTCGTTTTCTAAAACTGTTGCTGTTCTGGCACATGGTGAGTAGCATCAACAAACTTTCTCCCCCAAACATTGGTGGCACCAACAATACGATTGCTGAGACTAAGATCCGAAGCAATTGTGGCATGATTGTGAAAGGGACACGGAAAGCTGAGCTGGCGATTTTTTCTTCGAGTTCCGAGTTACAGTCGGAAACCGGTATTTGAGACGGTGTAAAGGTCATCACGTTTGTGGGTCCGCGCCATCTATTCTGTCAGCAGCGATAGCTAGTTCTTCGATCGGAACACTTGGGTTGGATTTCACCGTGCCACGCTCATTGACGCATGATGTGCACATCGTTATTTCAACGTGAACTGATATTTGCTTCTCTCTGGAACTGCCATTAACCACCAGTTTTCTTTTAAGCAGCGAGGTAACGTAGAATTATCTCAGTGATATTCCTTTTAAAATAATATTGCCTCGAAAAGCATTTGAAAAGAAAACAAAACATAGTGAGATTGCACGACTTATTTTCGAAATCGACTGATGCTTACTACAGAGAATACCGCTCACCTATGTATCCCTGTTTCGTGCAGATAATGCAGTCCTAGACATTTTGCCTTGATCACCATGGCGGAGCAAGGCTGATACCGTTATACTCTTGTTGACATGTTTTGGGATGCCATCAATTGTTTGCTATCGCTTCCACGGAACAGAACGGATCATATTCTGAACGAAACAACAGAATTTGAAGGATAAAAAGATAAGCACTGCTGGATTCATTCAAAGGAACCGGAAACACAAACAAATGTCTAGCTATAAGCTCTCCTACAAGAAACTTTTATTGATGAGTCGACTGCTGGAAAGCTGAAGCCAGCAGGGTTTAAACAAACCTGAATCGTACGGCACTCCAAAACCATGAAAGGAAGAATTATCATTTCGAGCCATCTTATCAACGTGGAGACCTCCTCAAAATAACTTGACGTAAAGATTTGCATTGTTACTCGAACAAAAACAAAAATCAATCATCAAATACAGACCATCAGACAGCTTCTAGTTATCCGACAAGATTAACCAGGTAAACATCAAAATACGGTCATATGTCCTTTCTGGACGTAGTATTATTGTTCACAACTGTGCCATTGACGGAAACAATTCAATAGTTTGTCGACACGTGGAAACAGAACAAATTAGGCTAGCGATAGCAGGTCACACTGCTGGATTGACTGTCATCACTTTGCACAAACAACGTAGTGTTCTCGTTCCAAGTAGACCGCTATCAAAAGATGGAAGTGGTTGCCTTGGGAAGTTCAATAGCGTCAATTTTGACCAACATATTATTGGCTCAAATAGAAGGCATATTTAACCACGAGCTTGAGCAAACGATAGTCTGCAGAAAATATGTTGATGACGCTTTGATTTTCACAAGCAATGCTGCTTAGTTTAGAAGAATCTTAAACTTCCTGAACATATTACAGACAAATATTCGTTTCACGCTTAAAGGCAAAGCCAATGATTGACTACCGTGTTTTAACGTATATATGACTCGTCGGGAATCTGGCTCGATTTTCCGATCAACCTGCCGACGGTCCACCTGGACTTGTCTCTGCTTGCATTTCAAAGTTATCGGTCCCATTCAAAGCGACTGTGGTCTCTTTTGCACGCTTGTTCATCTAGCCAAACGAATGTGCACGCGAGGCGCATATTTAAATGGAGAATACAAAATGCAATGATTATCCATCTGCATTCATACGGAAACAAGGAAACCCAGTTGCACCAATGCTCCCGGTCAACCTAGAACTTCCGTACGAAGAACATGATGTGATTCTATTCAAACTGCCTAATACAGTGTGTACTTGTCACATGGAGACTGGACGGTGACTTGTTATGATGGCTAACTTATCCTGTAACTCGGTGAGCGATTCTTAAATTTGTTTATGGGTTAGATAATTTCTCAATATGTAAGTGAATAAATGCGATAGTCAGATAATATCGTTTTGCTAGTGGTCGATACGTGGAATCCACTTGCTTTTCCAAGGTACGACATTTAAACCATAACACTCCCGATTAGATTCAACATATTATTCAACCTAATAGTAGGTGATATTGGAAATGCGCCCATGAGGCATCGTTCACCTAATCAATAATTTCTTCAAGCAAACTTTCCGAGCCATGTTTGGCTTCCTCGTTAACTAATTGTTTTAGACCAACGTTTTAAAGCCAATTGATCCTCCCCCCAACTAAAATAATGCATGTGATCAGGTAGATTGTATGCGGAGTAATGCCAATGATCGTTTCATGTTTTCACCTGATGACTGTTTTGCTTACTTCCTGCTCGCATCAGAATATAATTGTGTTTTTTTCGGTTTAGTTGAACGGTTTGAAAGGAAGTATTGTAATGCCGCTGGTGAGTATCGAAGAATATCAGTTTATTTCTAACTGTTTACTCTCTCATTCTCTCAATGCAGAAATAATAATGCCTGTGACGAATTGTGGTCCAGCTACTTAGTCATAGGTGAGGAACAAGCCGCGAGTCTCAAGTCAAGTTGGGTTGACTAAAAACTACAGAGGACAACCAGTTCGCGAATCTAGCGCATCCCTGGATTGACTGCGCCTCATTTCTATATTAATCACTAACTCAGCAAAATAAAGGGATTTGCTCGCTAGGGAAGCTTTTCACCGTTATATGTGATCAGAAATACTTCAACTGAAAAAGGCTTTGGGGTTTTCTGCTCTATCAGATTTACGGATCATGTATTTCAACGAATTCCCACTCGACCCAAAAATCGCATACGTGCTGACTAGCAAGATGCTCTTGTATATTTACCATATCAATCCTTCTCGGCTGGCTTATTCTTGTAATCCATCTGTCATTTCCACGGAACCCCTAGATGCAGTGGGTTCTGTCGAATATCTAAGAATCACCATCAATGCAAATTCGAAATGGTCATCCCACATTTCAAACAACGTCAGCCATCTTACCAAATCCTCATACTTGGGCATTTTAACGTTAAACAGTGCGCTATTTCTGTTTCTGTTTATCAATGTGTTTTTCCAATTCTCCTCTACTGTTCCCCTGTTATTCTTGCTGGCCAGCTGGAAGAGATTTTAAAATTCTTCATCCGGGTCTATCTATTATCAGTCGGGTAACTCTCATACCCTTAACTGGACTATCCGCTAAGTTGCGTGAAGTACACCTGTCCGCATGTGAGGTGTTCGCTCACAAAATCCCTGCAGACAGTACTCACCCTCATTCGGCGTTTGGAGAAAACATTCATCATTAATCTCAATGGTCGTCAAGTAACCGCTCAACATCAATCGCCTTAAGCCAGCATTCATCGACCCGGAACCCCAGTTTACGGGGACGCCCCCACCGATAACCAAAATACGGAAGTTTGCCCGACTCCAGAAACGTCTAGCTCCCACACGCGTGAGTCACAGGTCGGCCCACCATTACGTCCCACTAGATCAGGTAGGCATGTTCGTTGCCCTGCTCGATTCGTTGACTTTATTGTTCACACGTACATGTTTTTTTTGTCTGCATTCTGTCTCCAGTTTTTCCGATCTCTTCCAGGGTCGGTCGTTTTACCAGGGAAAGATCTGGCATACAACTAACAATAGACAGGTTTCACCATATGAAGATTACCATTTTTTTGTTTTTGTTGTTTACGTTCATTGAACATGACTTGGCACGTCCCTATTTCCAATTAAAGCTTCTAGATAGAGAGCGCGGGGAGAGGATACCCACCAGTTCATTTGTGAGTAAACTTTTCTGTGACCATATATGGCCCAGCGGTCCTTAGATCACGTTAGAGGTACTGAGCACAAACCTTTTCCAACCGGAACTATTCAGCTGGTTTTTGCTCAACTCACGACGCTCTCTTAGGACGAAATTTTCCAACTCTGTCGTCCTTCTGGAGGGGACTGATGTAGCAACTTCGCAGACACCAAGCTCACCAAAATGCAATTACGAGCTTGGAGCTTAGGCGCGCCTTGTTTACGAATAGGTATTTGCACTCAGGTTTACTTGGGAATAACAACCGCTCCCCAGGAGTGGCCAATTCCGGTGCCAGGTCCTTCCCTAGCTAAAGGCATTTGGGTGGTGCTCATCAGTCATCCATTGACGTGCACAACTGGTCAAGCAAAAGTTGACCAGGCTCTTCGATAAGTCAGGAATTCGGCTTAGCCTCGGTTCCTTCAATCGACTGGTTGTTTGAAGTCTGCTTGTTTAAGTCCATCTGGTACCGGCAGAGTCAATAGCATTGCCACTTTACCTCACGCAACTCAGGCGGCAAGGAGCACTCTAGATCGTCAGCTCTGGCCATTAGCTCGTTCAGTCTCCCATCTCCTGTCAGTTATGCAGGATAACCAATATAATTATTAAGACCCCTCAATTGCTATCGTTCTGCGTTTCCATTCGTTGTACGGGAATCGAGTCCACATAAATCTTTCGAGCGTCCAGAGGAGTTCCGCATATTTTAGTGCAAATCCGAAGCTGGCGAGTTTTCCCAAAGTTGGCTTTGCTCTTATTGGTAGACAATCGCCAACTGGCCTACTCAAAAAATGAGTTTATTTCAGCTAACCCCGAAGCATGCTGCAATGCAAGATTAAACGGTACAGCTGAAAGCAGAATCAGAGTTTCAGGAGGATTTTACAAGTATGTCCACGCCTTTAAATAAGGATTTCGAGTGGTTTCGTGAATTACCATTCACATTACTCAGCGTATCAGAATTGTGTTTAAGGTGAGTTTTATTTTGAGAATATTTTTTATTATCCTCGTAGTATTGCCGAGTAGTATTCGGTGTTTTTGTGAAGCATTTTTTTCTCGCCTGACGTTTTTATGCTTTTGTGTCATTTTGTTGGAAATCATCCGACGACATTCAATAATATCGACTGAGCTATTGTGAATCGACTGAATGTACCCAAAAATATGTAGTGGTGCTCACGAGATACATATAAACCGATCATCTAATTACCCATCTGGAATCGGTATGAACTTATCACCAAGCGTTTTCGTTCATATTGTGAGTATTTGTAGATTTTTCTGATAGGATGTTATTTATTTTAACTGGAAACGTGAAACATTTTGAGGTATAGTAGAAGGTCTGAAACATTTTCTTGATCGAACGAAGTGTAACACTGTTACTCATCTGTTTTTGAGTTTACGGAAATTGTCCGTTTAAATAGGATGAACAGTCGTTTCAAACGATGATGATTTTCAAGGTTTGTGAACTGGTAAGTAAGAGCCAATCCAGTCGTCATCAGTTCACCAATCAGAAGGAAAGTGCAAAGCTCAGACAATGCGTGATTTTACAAATCATGGCCATAGCGTCAGTGTCAGTTTTTCATCATCCAGTTGGAACCAACACAAATATTGTTTACTCGAGAAGTACTGGCATGGATGGAATGATAGCATGTGTTTATGCGAATTAGATAATGGAGGATACGTTTTGATGGATTGTGATGGATGGCATATGTAGTTATAATAATATTGGTATACTTCTCAACTGGTTCTAGAAGCAACCGTACGTGCATGATCAGTGTGTACAGCGCTATTCACGGGTGAGTAAATTTAAATTACTAATGACAGTCATGCTATGATGGTAGTCGTTTGGAAGCGGTATGAGGCAGTGTTATAATGCTCCAAATCGACTGAAATTTGTGCATTATATACAATTCGCGATCAGCGGACACAGTCAAGAATGGGTCAAGAAATTCGAAAAAAATAGAACGGCAAAGTAGGCTGCTAAAATGCTGCAGAAAATCAAAACTGGCGAGCACCACGGACTGCATCTGTGAGTGAAACCGGGTAAACACATCGCACTCGCGGTAATCAGAAACAGGTATTACTGTAAACAAGTAGAAAGGGAATGCAACGGCATAGGTATCTTGTATGATATATTATGATGTAGTGATATAGCGGTACTATGATCGGGCGATTTTGAAGTTGATGGATGAGTGTGATGGACGTAATAGTGACGGAGATATCTGATAGTGAACTCGGTTATTAGGTGGATTTAATTTACGGTAATATAATCAGTTTTTAACGATCACTCCGAGTTTGTAGCTAAGATTTACAAGAATGCATTTTATTGCCTCATTTCTGGAGACAGCTGTGTTCGGAATTTTCGAAAGACACTAAGCATTCACCATTTTCCTTCTCACGTCATGGACTGATCAGAATTATTCATCTTCCAACCATCGTCTCCCAGCGAGCGTTGCCTTCTCATATATCTTCTCCGGAGACAAGCACAATAGATGTTTAAACGAGCTCAGTATTCCGGGTGGAAAATTTTCAGACCTTGAATATACGGGCAAGGAAACATCCAATCAGGCACAAGGTTCTCTGAGCAGCCTGTGTAACTGCTTCGAAATGTTTGGTATGCTCTTTACACCTTCAAATTTTCAGATTCTAACTCAGGACTCGGTTGGTCAAACACCAAACCTTCCAATATCTGGGGTGACTACAGACCAGGTACACAGGTTCTGCTACGTAGGCAGCTGCATCCCACCTGGAGATTAAATGTCGGATTAAGTGTCTCCACGTATACAGAAGACTCGTTTAACATTTATCAACGTCAATCATCTGTACCATCGACATGACATCCAGTTATCTATTCAAAAAAAGTCACTTTGGGTGGAGGATAGACTAAAATTGTCAGTATTCGAACACCAATATCTTTGTAGGATTACTCGATTCTGGTGGGAACGCCGTATCAGCGATGCTGAGATTAGGCGCAGAGTAATAGGGAATCAAAGCTGTGGATGAAGTACTAAAGGGCTTCAGGCTAGGGTAGTTGGGATAAGTGTTGCGCACAGTCCAGGATCGGATTCATCAGTGCGATTGGTTCACTGAAGCTGGTCATGGTTGGAAGGTGGGTAAGGGTGGTTAGTCTTTGACAGGGAAGAAATGCGTGGAAAGCTTAACCAGTGAACTCGGCCACTTATGTGTTGGGATTCTCGGGATGGAATCCAAGAGATCCACCCACTCTGTGGACAGATGCGTTGGAGGTTATGGTTAGGTGTCGCGATCAGTGGTACACGTGTATTATCAAGCAGTCATCGTTTGTGCTTTTCCGACTGATCTGTTCTCCGTTCTTTCTTTTCTGATTCATCACGTCGCTCCTGTCAAGAAAAATGTTATATCATGGTGTCTCCATGTAATTCTAAGCTTTCCTGTCTACCCTTACCTGCCTTCTGTGATCATTCCTATATTCAACTCTTCATTACATTACTCACCGTTGCTGATGCCGTATTCTTGGACCACAGTTCGTTTCAATTTCCAATACTGTCCCTGCAGTGATAGGTCACGTTTTACTGAGTATGTTAGTCTATTGTTCTATTGAAGCTGCAGGAACCATGCGGAATTTGCAGTTGTGAACCTATCAGAAACTTACCCCCACTAGCTTCGCGCACAATATGGGTTGGATAGCTATGGAAAGCGGAACCAATTTTATTCGAATAACCGCGTTCATCGTAAATTCGTTATAAGAAATGAAAAAATATATATAAATACATCGAAAAAAAGACTTACAGTCTGGTGAACAACCAAGAACAACAGTACAGAAAGTTACCCGATAAATCGGGGTAAATCGGGATAAATCGGGACAATCCAGTCATAAACGGTCTGTTAATTACGAATCGTAATTAGAGTTTGTCCTTTTGTCTTCTGTTTAGTTACTTATTAGTAGTGAGTACATGCATCGTAAACCCCGGACATTCGTAATGTATTTTCCCTGTTTCTAAGGTATCACATCAGTTTATACTTGAGTTTCATGGTACTTATTACATGAACAGTTCACGTATTTGTTCATAACCTTGTTTTCCCGAAGGTCTACACTTTTACTGTTATATAATCTTTCTGAGTGTTTCATTTGTACTGCCGAGCCGAGGCTCGAACTCCCAGTCTTATCGTTTCTGTCAGTGCACTCCACTATTGGCCGTCATACGTCAACGGCATTAACAGATCTAGTGCCGGATTCGCCTATTCATGTTGACACGTGCCTTTGTTTACTCCACAGACTTAGCTCATTTGTACTTATTTGTTAATGACACTTTTTACCGTTGCAACCACAGTCCAATTCACGCGTTTGTAATCGATTTATTGATCTTTGACAATAAACGCTCTTGATTTATTGACTGTACCGCAACCGAACTGCGCTACAGTTTCGTTCAGCTGCCTGCTAAGTGGACCGTTTATATTTTCTGCGCTGTCCCGATTTTCGGAAGCTTACTGCCTATTGTTCTTGGTTTCTCACCTGGCTGTAAGTCCTTTATTTGCTGTATATTTATGCTTATTGTATTATTTAGAACCACGAATCATCGATAAACACGGTTATTCGATTGGAATTTGTTCTGCTGCCCGTAATCGTGTTCTGCCCATATCGTGCGTGTAGCTAGTGAAACTAACTTACTGCTAGATCCACAGCCCTAGACATCGGGATAGTCGCAACAGTTAGCCAGTTAACCAAATCACTGCCTTGATTTACTGCCCGAATCGGAATTGAAGGAAATTCTGTCAAAAGCAGCCCCGCCACGATTCCGACAGTGAACGTCAGTTATCACAAGGCCCGTCCCCAGATCAATGCTGAATCAAGAACTTAAATTGGCAAAATTTAAGATAAAACGGTTGGAGCTTGAGCTGGAAACTGCAAGGCGTATCAGTGATGCCAAAATGAAGCTCGCGGAGAAGATTAGTGATCTACAAGCTGAAGAACGGTCATTATTGTCGGTCCAGACCTCTCGACCACCTACGCCACAGCCATTTGAGAAGCTCGAACGAGTGAAAAACTATGTACAGTCTCTCCCAACTTCAAATGCTCAACCTGTCGACCCGATATCCTTCAAGGAACCTGGAATTCATTTTTTGACTCGGGAACAACCAGCGGCAAGCAACGTCTTTGAAACCGCTCAGCTGCTTCAAGCTTGCATGAGCCTGCCAGTCCGAAAATTGGTCAAGTTCGATGGAAACCCAATGAATTACTTCAGGTTCATGCGGAGCTTTCAAACTACAGTGGCCAGATACACCTCCGACCCCGCTTGTCTATTGGATTACCTAATTTCGGCCTGTGAAGGCGAAGCTGCTGAATCAATCCGAAGATGCGCAATCCTTGAACCTAAGGAAGGCTACGAAGAAGCATTACGAATTCTCGAACGACGTTTCGGTGAGCCACATGTAATCGCAAGACAGTGCATAAGCGAACTGACAGACGGGCCAATCGTGAAGCCTTCAGACTCTACAGCTCTAATCAAGTTAGCTGACGAAATGAAGTTGTGTTCTGCCACGTTGGAAAGGCTGAATTATCAGTCAGACTTAAATGCCTGTCACACTCTTACAGCAGTTGTGCAACGGCTTCCCCATCACATTCAGTCCAAATGGTTCGAAAAGGCATCTCATATCTTAAGGACCAAACGTGAGCCCACATTCTGTGAGCTGATGGACTTTGTTTCGGACCAAGCTGATGCCGCCGTAACCGGCCTCGTTTATATCACACATCAAGATAATCGTGTCCACGCCCGGTCAGAATCCCAACGGCCTACGACTAGTCAAGGCTCACGAGATCGAGTGGCCACAGTAATGTCAACAGAGACTGATGTAGCTGCAGCAAGTCTGAAAGCTTCGCTAAATCCAATTTGTCCTATTTGTAAGGGACTCCATTACGTGGACCAATGCAGTACCTTTCAGGGTTTGAGTGTTGCCGATAGAAACGAAGAAATAAAGAGATTGAAGTTATGTTTTCTGTGCTTGAAACCAAACCATGTCGTTAAGAATTGCCGATCACGCAGAACCTGTGGTCTGAGCGACTGCAAAGGTCAACATCATCCAATGTTACACAGACAAGGAACCCCAGAGGGTAACAGCCGGAGTATTCAAGTAACTGAACGTGCTGTATCGGTTGGTCATGTCTCAGCAAACGTCAGTAATGCCATTCAGGAAGTGTCTTTCGCCATATTACCAGTCCGGCTCCGAGGTCCATTAGAAGTTACCGTCAATGGTTTCCTTGACAACGGTTCAGACTCAACGTTCATTGACGCCTCGCTCATGAAGAAACTGGGTTTAAAGGGAAAACGAGAGCGCCTTACTGTCAAGACTGTTACTGGGGGTTGTGTGACAGAAGGTGTCACAGTATCCCTAACGATAATCTCACTGGATGGACAAGAGGTTATCCAGGTCCACCGAGCCTGGGCAGTCGAAACCCTTCCGAAACTACAGCCGTTTATTCAACCGCAAGACTTGAGCAGGTGAGAGCATTTGAAAGAAATACCGTTGTCAGTTATAAAGGCCTCCGATATCTGTATACTAATTGGGGCCAATATTCCGAAGGCTCACTGGGTCTTGGAACAACGAACTGGTGGTCCCGACGACCCGTACGCCGTGAGAGGACCGCTCGGATGGGTCATACTGGGGCCAACTTTACAACAACGACAGAACAAACCGAAAGCCCACGTGCACCACGTCACAACCACCGAATTGGGTAAAAGTCTGGAACGTATGTTCAATTTCGAATTCGTAGAAGCGGCCTGTGTCAAACGTAGCATGTCAGAGGATGACAAGTTGGCTCTACGTCACATGACAAATTCTTTGCGTAAGATAGATGGCCATTACGAGATTGCCCTGCCATGGAAACCCGGCAGCCCATGCCTACCGGATAATAAATGTCTGGCTCTCAAAAGATTGCTGTTCCTCAGGAAACGCTTTGAAAACGATCAGTTATTGAAGGAAAAGTACTGCGTAACGATTAACGAATATATATCAAAGGGTTACGCTGAGATGGTACCCGAGACTGAGCAAAACTTAACTGGCCCCCACGTATGGTACCTTCCGCACCACGGCGTATATAAACACGGAGACCGAACCAAAATTAGGGTGGTATTCGACTGCGCTGCGGAGGTTAATCAAACATCACTGAACAAACAACTACTGACGGGACCAGACCTTGTCAATAGTTTGTGCGGGGTGCTGTTGAGGTTCCGTGAGTACAGGTACACTTTGGTAGCCGATATTTAAGCTATGTTTCACCAGGTGAAGGTCCCATCAAGCGACCGCGATTGTCTGAGGTTCCTCTGGTGGCCTGACGGTAACGTGACCAACAAACCAAAAGCATATCGTATGACGTCTCATCCATTTGGGGCCACCTCGTCGCCGTCATGCTGCAGCTTAGCCTTGCAGAACACTATCGACTGCAATATGGCAATTTACGGTGCTGCTTTGATCAATCAAGCTAAGAAAAGCTTCTACGTAGATGATTGTTTGATGAGTTTACCTAAAATGGAGGACGTTGGAAGAATGGGAAGAACGTTGCGGCACGCTCTACTGCAAGGCGGTTTCAACTTGACTAAATTCTTCAGTAATGTGCCACATGCTTTGGGAGAACTGCCGAAAGCAGAAACCAAACCCATTTTCCTTGATCGACAGCCAGCTGAAGTAAAGCGAACTCTGGGAGTGCAATGGGAGCCAAATCACGATAGCTTTCTTGTTGACGTTACACCTTGGGAGGGAAAATACACCCGAAGAGGTTTACTTACCTATATCGCTTCAATTTACGACCCCATGGGGCTTGTATCTCCAAGTTTGTTGCCTTCTAAATTGCTTTTCCAGGACCTGTGTCGAAGACAAGCCAAATGGGACGAGGAAATGACCCAGGAAGAAATCGACCGATCGATTGTGTGTCTCAGTGAAATTCAAGCAGTATCTAATCTACGAATCGACCGTTGTATACGACCGATGAATGAAAAAACGGATCCAAGACTGGAACTACATGCATTTAGTGACGCTTCAGAATGGGGTTATGGAGCAGCACTCTATTTACGATCTGTTACCGAAGATGGAATGATAAACTGTTCTCTAATATTGGCGAAATCTCGTGTAGCCCCCTTAAAATCCGTGACCATCCCGCGCTTGGAGCTTGCGGCTGCTGTTGTCTCAGTAAGATTAGCCGCCTTTGCCAAAGAAGAACTTTCCGTACCTATCTGCTCGACTACGTTCTGGACAGACTCGCTAATTGTTTTGCAGTCGATTCGAAATACCAAGTCTCGTTTCGAAACCTTTGTGGCCAACCGTCTGGCGGTGATCCGTGAACTTTCGGAACCTGAACAGTGGGTCCACGTGAACAGCAAAGACAATCCAGCTGATTTAGCTTCGAGAGGTACCAGCCCGAGAAGGCCGCTAGATGCACTTTGGTTTAATGGCCCACGATTTCTCTTGCAGAATGTGTCTTCGTGGTCTGCACAGCCTAGTCCCACCGTATGCACTCATATTGAATTAGTCAAAACGGTTCGCGTGAACGCAGTGCAAACATCGGATACAGTCGGCTGGATACAAAGATCCCGCCATGCCAAATCTTGGTTAGGCTTGCTGCGACAGATTGCTTGGTTGAAGCGGTTTTGTTTTTGGATTCGACAACGACATGAAACGGGTGTTAGTCAGCGGAACATCGCCAAGCAGTTGAAACCATCAGAATTACAGTCATCAGAATTAGCCTTACTTCGTTTGGTGCAAAAAGATTGCTTTAGTAAGGAGCTAAGAACAATCTCCGAAGGATCAGAGGTCCCGAGCATGTCCCGGCCAGTCTCAGGACGATTGTAGAAACTCCATCCGTTTAAACACTGTGGTTTACTACGAGTGGGAGGTCGCCTACGATGGGCACCTCTACCTTTCGAGTCAAAACATCCTGTAATTCTACCGAAGGATCACTTCATCATCAAACTTTTAGTGCAACATTATCACGAAGTGAATGGCCACGCTGGTGAAGCACATGTGTTGTCACTATTAAGGGAACGTTATTGGATTACACACGGCTACTCTACAGTTAAAAATATACTACGGGAATGTTTTCATTGTAAACGTTGGCATTCCCAGGCACAGAGTCAAGTAATGGCACCACTTCCTGAGGACAGAATGTTATTCGGCGAGAATCCGTTTACTGCTGTCGGAGTAGACTACTTCGGTCCCTTCTTGGTGAAGCACGGTAGAGCCACTGAGAAACGTTACGGGTGTATATTTACTTGCCTGTCCACGAGAGCCGTACACCTAGAGGTCGCCTACACCCTAGACACCGATTCCTTCCTTTCTGCGTTTTCTCGGTTTGCGGCAAGACGAGGATGTCCCAGTGTTGTCTACAGTGACAATGGAACGAATTTCCGAGGCGCTGAAGCAGACTTGAGGCGATGCCTGAAGGCTTGGAACCAAGACAAGATTCTAAAGACACTTGGGAATAGAGACTGTGAATGGCGCTTCTCTCCACCGAAGGCAAGTCATCGCGGAGGTGTATGGGAACGTATCATACGATCTGTCCGCCGAATTCTGCTTTCACTTCTAGCTGATCAGTTGGTCGTAGATGAGGCGTTAGTAACGATGTTCTGCGAGGTAGAAAGAATACCTAATGATCGCCCTCTAACCAGAATATCGAATGATCCCGATGATTTCAACGCGATAACACCCAATCACCTTCTTCTCCTACGAGGTATACCAGCGACATTTCCTTCCGAGCTACCAAACAACCGGTTGAACCGAAGATGGCGACAGGCGCAAAAGCTGGCAGATGCCTTCTGGGCTCGCTGATTGAAGGAATACTTGCCAACACTACAGACAAGATCAAGGTGGAATAAGCCTAGCCGAAAGCTGAACGTAGGCGACTTGGTTCTCCTAGCTGACACGCACGCACGGAGAGGGGCGTGGCCCAAAGGGATAATTGAGGAAACAGTTATGGGAAGCGATGGACGAATCAGAGAAGTTGCAGTACGCACAGCCAACGGTGTTCACCGGAGAGATATACGACAACTGTGTCTTCTAGAGTCGGACTTATGCTCATGAGTGTGGTTCGTGACATTCCCCCACCCCGGGGGCAGTGTTAATTACGAATCGTAATTAGAGTTTGTCCTTTTGTCTTCTGTTTAGTTACTTATTAGTAGTGAGTACATGCATCGTAAACCCCGGACATTCGTAATGTATTTTCCCTGTTTTTAAGGTATCACATCAGTTTATACTTGAGTTTCATGGTACTTATTACATGAACAGTTCACGTATTTGTTCATAACCTTGTTTTCCCGAAGGTCTACACTTTTACTGTTATATAATCTTTCTGAGTGTTTCATTTGTACTGCCGAGCCGAGGCTCGAACTCCCAGTCTTATCGTTTCTGTCAGTGCACTCCACTATTGGCCGTCATACGTCAACGGCATTAACAGATCTAGTGCCGGATTCGCCTATTCATGTTGACACGTGCCTTTGTTTACTCCACAGACTTAGCTCATTTGTACTTATTTGTTAATGACACTTTTTACCGTTGCAACCACAGTCCAATTCACGCGTTTGTAATCGATTTATTGATCTTTGACAATAAACGCTCTTGATTTATTGACTGTACCGCAACCGAACTGCGCTACAGTTTCGTTCAGCTGCCTGCTAAGTGGACCGTTTATATTTTCTGCGCTGTCCCGATTTTCGGAAGCTTACTGCCTATTGTTCTTGGTTTCTCACCTGGCTGTAAGTCCTTTATTTGCTGTATATTTATGCTTATTGTATTATTTAGAACCACGAATCATCGATAAACACGGTTATTCGATTGGAATTTGTTCTGCTGCCCGTAATCGTGTTCTGCCCATATCGTGCGTGTAGCTAGTGAAACTAACTTACTGCTAGATCCACAGCCCTAGACATCGGGATAGTCGCAACACGGTCTATTCCGCAAGGATTCAAACGGAACTGTAGCGCAGCACGGTCACGGTTCAGATGGTAAATCACGAAGCTTCCTAGCTCACATTAAGTGATAGCTTCAGTCGCAGGATAAGAAAGTAAGTTTTAGCTCAAATATGCAAATTGTGAATTCTAAATAGTTCCTAACGTCAAAGTACAATAATAACATTTATGGAACACCAGAATTGATGTGTGTCAACGCGAACGGATGAACCTTGCCACACCTTTGTATTACGGATGTTGTTCGTGGTCTGACGATGCAGAACAGCGGGAGCAGGGCTGCGATCGGGGGGTCTAGACTCCGGTGGGAAGCTTTCATGCATGGTTGAAACGTTCAGCAAATTTCTCCTACAATGGAAATGTACGGTCGTAGGGCACCGGAGCAGCAGTATTAATGTAGAATGTTCATGCACTATTCATCTCAAAAACGTAAATCTGAATTGTGTCAGTGCAATAGAAACAGATTTAGGTCATAAACACTCGAGGTTCATGATACACGTTCACGCTACTCATGAGTAGGATAAGTGAGAATATCGTTAGAATGCATATTACAAAATGTAATTTTCAGTGAGAAACGGCCAAATCTGCAAGGAATGAAACGGAACTGCGGGACAGCGCCGTTTCGGTACAAATGGTAAACCATGAAGCTTTCTAGCCAACATGAAATGATTGCAATAACGGTAATTCAGTACATTGTGTGAAATTCCCAAGCAGTTTCCTGTTCTCACTCACGTGACTTCTATCAGCTAACTACCCAACCCTTCCCAACCAATTCAAACTACACGTCTTCCCTTCCTTTCACATGTTGAACCCGGTTGCCTTGCGTCGGTTCACCTACCGTCTTCCTACGAGTGTACTTTTACAGTTGACCAATTTTCCATTGCGGTCAATCCAGAGGCCTATGACCTTCATGTCTTCTGCCTCATTGGTGCCCGACCTTGTGTGTCATGCTTGCATCTGTTCTTTGTTCGCTTTCTCACTCGCACCGCAAGAGTGACCATTGTACTTTTCTTCCATATTGGGGATCACGCCACGCCTGTGTGAGGATCTAGATGGAGCGTGAGTGCGATTCTCTTGGTCCTTGTCTGATCTAATTTCATGGTCATACCTATCCGTCCGTCTCATGTACGCTTACCACTCTTTCCCTGATTGGTCGATTATTCTTTCTATAAAAGATGGATTTCACCCCATTCAAATGACTCGGTCCCGTATTGCTCGGCATACGTCCCCCGACAGACCCTTCCGACGATTTGAAGTATATTCCCAGACCCTTGTGACTGGATTGCTCCACAAATTGAGGTATGTTGCTTGTAATTCCAATGATTGTTCTCTGAAGTACACGTAGTTCACGAACTCGCCTTATTCGATTTGGGTCACTCATTCGCCGGATGACGGTTCAGTTACAAATTGCCTCACTCACACAATAAGAAATAATCTGTAGGTACGGTTAGAATTAGTTCCAGTTGATGTAATCGACCGCCAAATCATTGATTCTCTGAAACAAAAAGGGCATTTTTGATCAGTCAGCCTGAGTATAAATGGGGTGGGACAACATTCACTATCAGTCTAGCATACTTTGAAGGAAACTGTAATTAAATGGCGATTTGTGAAATGATATGGAAATCCGGTATACCTCAGATTGCCTTCATATTGTGAAAAATACTACTGGTTCTAATGAATTGCCAATATAAAATGTTTGGGACACATTTCGGTTGAAACTCTTCCATTGATTTGTGCTCCACCTATGTCTGTTGGATTGTTAACAAATCTATTCGTGCCCATGATACAATAAACGTGATTTCCAATTCGGGAATCAATTGTTCATTGAGTGTCATCCCCAGATGCCCAAATTACAAAAAAATGTATGCATCACACTGGGCAATGAGTATCAGCCTCTTCTGTCAAAGAACAAGTATCACTAGCATCTTTTAGCTTTAGAGTGGTTAGAGAACAGTTATGCTTGGAATAATTTCAAAATTTGTGTAAAACCCGTTTGAACAATGTGAGGCAATCACAGAATTGCAAATTTCATACATCAAAATGGCAAGACATCATCGAGTGAATGTTTTGACCACGTCATTACTCTAGTTGTGAACTTCAACGCTGAGTTAGAAATACCAACCCATGGAAAATAGATGCGAATAAATATACCTCTATAAAATCCATCAGGTTTTTCTATGATAAGCTAGTCCGCCAATGATATATATATATATATATATATATATATATATATATATATATATATATATATATATATATATATATATATATATATACCACAGGGAGTTCATGTGCATCTGTTGAACAGTTGACATAATAAAATCATCGTCATTGCTTGACTATTCATTCAACACACATCAAGCACGCACATATATGTGCATGTGTATGGCGGGATCATACACACTTTGCGTGACACATTTTACAGATTTATGTATCCATCTCAATCAAGTTAAATGTTACCGCTCTTCTCATATTCTGGGACACAAGTTCACTCATATCCACAGTGTCGCTAAGGAATGATATAGGTTATCTTTCGAGAAATAATTCTGTACACTTTGGAAATTATCAGCAAAAGTGAGAAAATCGGTGACTGTATCGGATCTGGTAGATGAAAGTTCATTTTCACGTTGACAAGATGTGGATAGAACAGACCCAATTAGTCACTCACTAATGTTTGAAGACAAATCTGTGCTAAATACGAGTATCGTACCGAGTTATCCGACTGCTTGCTGAAAATCCTTAATATTAATTGTAAAAGCTTAGTTCACCGTTAGATTATTCACGGTAGAACACGGTGTCAGTTAGATGATGACTTGAACTCAAGCCCACTAGTTGTAAAGTGTTCATCATCTGACTAGAATTTGTGCTCCGGAATATTCAGCAGTCCAATACCACAATTGTAATCTACATAATATAATTGCAGCGCTTTCGTCCCATTGATTCAGTTTGCAGATTAATTATTGGGAGGTTTCTTTTCGACGGACTATTGTCTCACTGGTTGTATTGGAGCAAGGATCATTGCACGCCAACCAGCACCCAGCGAATAAACGAGATTCTGATGCTTGATCCCAGCAATGTGTTTAATGTTCCGTCTGAAACAACTTCGTTGAACTTCTGCTTAGCTAAGTGTTCCAAACCACTGAATTCATGGCAGTTGTTGATCCCATTCACGAACTTCAAAAAGCTGTTGTAGGGGAAGTTTGAGGTTTCATTGGCACTGGTGAAGAAATTTTATCTAATGGTCAGTTGTTCATGGAAGCAAACACCTGCACTCACTAACTGTTAGAATCAGACTAAACTGTCAATTCGAATAAGGTCTAAGAACCGAATACGTATTAAACAACAGTTTATTTTGCTTGGCCAATGTCGTACTCACTGAGACGAATAACCTCGTTCTCGTGACTGTGGTGAACGTATTTATCCATAGATGGAAATCCCATAGAATTGCAGTCGCAAAAATGTGAAATTCGCATAACTTTCATTAAAACGAAACCAAAACATTAGGATTAGTTATGTTTAGATTCGACCCAATAAGCATCTTTAAACAACAGCATTCATCGCAGTTCGTCATGCACAATAGATCGGTTACTCCCGACAAGAAGAACGTACCCTTGCACCGCGGGCTTTCCACAGAATATCGCTCGTTGTTATCAATATGTTCTCTAACTGGTGTAGACTATCATTCAGGTTAGTTGTTTACAACGATTTCTGATTTCTGAGCTTGGCGTTTAGGTCGCACACGCTTATATAAGCAGTTGAGGTAACATCCCCATTGTGCACTGACGATATCACCACAACTGGTGACCAAGAGTATATGACCTAAACAAAAAGCTCAGCAATCAGAATACGTGGTAAGTCCCTAGTGGTCATATATGCAGCCAAACAGAACGATTCATTCAGGATTATTTCGCTTGGACTTTCATGGTTTCGTTTGTTCCGATTTAGTAGCGAGAACAAATGCCACGGGTAAGGTCGAGCAAATTGGATATGGGACCATGATATTATTACTTGACATAAAAGGTATTTTCTGCTCAGGCTAGAATCATTTCTTCACTGTATTGCCTTTATCTTCCAGAAGCTACACTAGATAGGCAGACAGTCTGCCCTAGCTAGAAAACACGAGGCCTCGAAAATCGACAAATTCTGTCTCTTCGATGGGTTTAAGCTGTGCCCAATCTTTTGATCATATATTGCATCGAAAAGACAAGCTCGATCTACTGTTTAACTTGTCACAGTTCATGTTACGCGGTGCCTGTTGTTTGTGGTCAACCTAGTTTTGTGAATGTTTTGAGCACCAAAACTATGGTACCCGGAGTAGACTGTATGCCACTCATTTAGTCGACTGCATGTAGTTAATCCTCAATGCCTTATGTGTGCGAACAAGAGCACGATGTATTTGTCACACTTGTTCGTCGTGCATGTGCCTGTTTTCCTTGTATGCAGTTCTCCTAATTCTGAAGCGGATTGTTCTCGGAATTCACCCGAAATACCTCACTGTGTGCCATGCCCGAGAGTCGTGTACACTACCAGTGATTTTGACGTCAACTTCGAAGTTTCGGGGACCTGGAGAGCAAATAGGCAAATTTCCCTCTACCCTAGTCAATGGGAGTATTAGCTGTGATCCTCATACTCAGTCACGTCTTGGTTATAAACATTGTCTGGCGAGTACCAGGTTCTTATAAGCATGAGGTACGGAATCACTGGATGTCCTCTGGTGATTCTAATGCGTCAGATTATGTTTGATTCTATTGTAATAACCATGACCGCCGTGGACTTGTCGAATACTTTCCATCATTCTGGCCCATGCACATGAACGTATATAACTCATCGTATGAGCAAGCTGCTAATCAGCTGTCATTTATACTTCCACATTTTGCGCACAAACGCATCATGACGATAAACAGTGAGTTGTATTTTCATATAAAATTTTCTACGTGGTTACCAATGAAAAAGAACCCAAGAGAACATGGACACCCCATTGAAAAAGCCCTATCTGAAACTTCCCGTACGTACACGTGATATACATGTTTGACATCATTTACTATGCTAGATGCCCACAGATCCCTTTTGGCCAGATGCCACTTGCAATGGTCTACCAATTGATAAGGAGCGAGAAAGAATGGCCACATGGATTGGCAGCTTGTGACACACAGCTAAATGGTCAAGGCCCAAACTTTTGATTACAATTTGCAATCCAATGAAACCACATGCGAATGGGGTATTTAATTTATCCGATATTTGAATGATGTGCTCTGGAAAATGTCGTCTCAACAACCTCGCGGACTACTTAGGCGAACAAACTATTTGGCTCATCTCCACGGTAAAACTATTGGTAATGTCTACAGGAGAATGGATGCAATTATATTTCACAATATCTCTCTCTCGGAAATCCTCGGTTTCCAAGAAGTACGGATTGTGAGAGGTTTCAGGGCTTTTGGACTGGATTGTTTTCGCATCACAGATGGAACTCACAATAAATTACAAGCTGTACGGAACATACTTGCAGGTCGTTCACGGCTTTCAACGTTGAGCAGAGTTTTGGTACCACTAGATAAATATGTATTTAACGATTGTCCCGATTTCAATAACCATCTGAAAATCGGAATATTAACAGTGATACAGGTATTTGCTTTATTTGCATGAAGATTACGGGATATTTCACAATGAAATCATACAGGGAATAGGGATGAGCTTTTTATTGACTTGACTGTATGGAAATCAACAGTGGTAAAACCACTACAGTGAATGGCACTCTGTACAGTTCAATATATAATATGCAACATCCGCATCAGTAAATTGCTATTAATGTAACAAAATAACAGGAAACAATATAAAATCGGAGTACAGTCAAGTAGATTTGATTTAAAAGCCCCATGTGACGACCAGTCAGATGTAAATTCAAAGCAACCTGGAGCAATCCTATCTGGATCGCGGTGCGAAGCACATGATAAAATCACACGTTTTTTCTTTAAATTCGCAAACAACAAATTACAAAGAATTCTTGTTGTTTGATCGATCGTCTGAGTCCGCAGCAATGTTTCGATTTGCTTTCACAACCATCCACACTAGCAACAATATCTGGATAACCCTTCAACAGAACTGTTTCCAGTTCTCAGTTCTCAGTTCACATTCCATTCCTTCATTTTGAAAGGCACAACAATCTGCGAATGTGCATTTGGAATTAAATGAATGTTGGATCGTTCGGAAGACAAAGCAAGACACACTCGACCTATTGCAATAATGCACACTGAGCTGCATGAATGTTTAGACAAATAACTATGAATCGATTTCCAATTTTCATAATTCAGTTTTCTGTAATTACCTTAGTAGAATAAGGCTAGTTGGTTCATATTTCTGATTTGTTCCCATTAGGCTTTCACAGGTTAAATTGTGGTCGTGTTCGTTGTTTGTGGAAGTTTCAGTCTCACACGTGTGGGATTTTCATTTTTATCCACACGTTAGAATGTCAAGTGGTCACCATTGGGTTCTTGTGTAGACGTATTGAATAGTGAGGACTTTCTAGCGATGGTTATTGCTCGAATATACAATCGGTCTCCATTCCATTTTGGTTGCTTTGACATCAAAATAAACTGTCAGAAATAACAAACACTCACGTTCTACTAGCCACGATTATCTTCTTACCGAACATTCGCACTATATGTTGAATAACACCATGTGAACAAAATACCGTACTGTTTACGATCATTTATATAGGCTCCTGATTTCTTTTGAAAGAAAAACAGTTTCTTGTTATGTTGTTGAAGGCCAATATGTTCATGAAGATCCCTAATTTTGTCGCCAAGCGCCGAAAGCTTGGTTAAAAATGTATTCGTTTTATACCATGGGACAAATGTTACACACAATGAATGCCATAAAAGGCCACTTAGTTCTCGGGTAAACGCAACTGACAACCGAAGACTGAACTCTATGGAAAAATCCATCCAACTAAGTTTCTCTGCTCGCATTCATTGAGAGTGAGTTCAAATTGGGCATCGGTAAACTTCACTGTTGCTGATCTTTTATTTGACCAGTGCACAAATCGTGCTTCAGATTTACTATCTCATTCTGTGCATAAACTAACTCCTCGCTGATTTAAGGACCGTGCAAAAAATGAGATTGCTTTGTTTTGTTTAGTGGACGAGCATTCATGATTTTACTCGCCTCTCGATAGTATCAATCTCAGTCGAATACTTGCAAAACTGTTTTCATGATACCCGAAGTACTTCATGAGATTACTAGTGGCTTGAATTTACCTATCAGTACTCTTCAGCACGTCCACATAAGTTCATTTGGCTAACATTGAGTTGCATATTTACAACAGACTCACATGTTTTTTTACTGCTTACAAAGTGAGTGCAATTAATAGTCTTGCGTTGAATTGGACGAGAAATGGTCCTTCGGTGGAAGCATAAACGATCATTGTCCGCTACTTTGAAGTTGCATGTGTAGAGGAAGCATCTCATTCCGTCGTACATCTGAAGGTAATATTTGCGTAAAATGTGAGGTATCTGACCACGAACTGTAATACATCATATTCAACCCTACTGGTGTTGCCTTATCATAAATAGTCTTACCATATGGGAGATCACCAGGCTAAAACAGGATCCTTTCTGTCATTCCCATGTATTTCTATGAAAACTGTGATATATCGGATCTTGTCTCAGATGAGGCTGTACTGTGAATAAGTTTAGAAATAGTAGTAGCAGTACATATATATATATATATATATAATTTATGCATATATATATATATATATGTACGTATACGTGTAACACTTAAGTACGCCTACCTATTCACCGGGTAGTAGTACCACTAATTCTGGCAGAAGTAACACGGATTCAACAGCAGAACGACTGGGAAGCGTGACCGACTGATCAGGTGTAAGACAATCTGTTTACAGTTTGTTATTAGATTTAACCACCCATTGCACAAGAATTCAATTCGAGTTAGCTATGGCTTCATCAACACCCATTCACAGAATGGAAGCCACACGTAAGCTGTCAACACAAGCTACAGCTACATGGTTGTCGTAGCTTCCTCACACAATGTCATACAAACCACTGAGTGAAGAATAGAGGCTAATAGATTACATTACGGTTGCCAATGAAAAATAGATGTTTACCGTACTCTAGTATTTACCGTCTTAATTTCCTAACTATTTACGAGAAGCCGCTATTTTCAGCTAGATTTGAACTACCTCATTTCCCCAGTGAAATTTCATTTTATTCGTAGATAGATTGTCAACGTTTCGGTTACCACGGGTGATTCGTTTCAAGACTGGTTTTAAGAGCTGATCTAATATCGGTTTTGACACAACAATACTCAAAACCTCATGGCTATTTCAATCTCCCGCCAGAACCAGTATTGTATCATACCAACCCACACACGAGCTTTTCCATAACGGTGATTCACAAACAGACTGTCATTTTGTTTACATTTTCTCCACCTCCAGTCACGATATTCTTTGAATATTGGTCACAACGAACAGTGGTTACGGAAGTGGTTTCGAGTACCCATTTCACTTTTCTGATCGTCTCGATCCGCCATGGGCTTTCGTCCTTCACTTGGACAGCCAAATCGGTGTACATGCGCCAAAAAGAGATGAGAACGAACTGCCTCCTGGTCCACCTGTCGTAGTAATCCCGCGTGCTGTAACGGTTACAGAACTTCAGCTGGCTCTTTCCGACTCATAACAACCTGGTCAATTATTCACGCATTTCAGCTTGTTTTTTCATGCAGTATACTGAAGGGATAGTGAAACATATGAGCACATGTATTGGGCATGCACGGGAGAGGATAGCCTCAAGTGTGTGTGTGAGTGAGTGCCTATTTAAATGTGTGTGGGGGTAAATTGCATTGTTTATGTAACGTCATATGCATAATATTTGGTGGGTATGAGGAGGATAGAAACGCGCACTGAAACATTTGGAGTGTAAAATTTGTTCTCATTCCTATTGTGAGGATGAGCGCGATCGGCAACTGACGGGTAGGGTAGAGACATTTTGTGGAGTAGGTGACGAGCTACACAAGCAGACACAAAAGTCCAAAACATTGACCGCACAATTTTACTCTGAAGAACAGTGGTCCATGCAAACACAGGACTTGTTATTGCACATAATTTTTACCGTTGTTCACTTGGTAACTATTATATTGTATTGTTACTGTTGTTTCTTGTCAAAAATTCTACCCAAATTTGCGTGGTGTTCTCTGATAAACCACATCCTTGTCCTACCCGCATATCTCATCCATCCATACACAGGACACAATGGGATTCACAAGACCATGGTAAGAATACAAACAAATTCAGTAGACAAGTTCACTAAATGGGATGGAGAGACAAGTGAGGAAATTTCTCCTTGAACATCAAAACAACAAGATGTTTTCATTCCGGAACCTAACAGGTGTTATGAAGCTATCCACAGAAGGTAGTTGTGCAACAACAATATTGTTTTACGTAAAATACGATAGAAATTACCAGTTCCTCACTTGTTCAGGCAAATCAACCTTTTTGTTATTATGACGATTTTGTCATACCGTCTGGTTGAGGATTGATTGGACAAGGTGTTCACGCAGTGCTTACATCATCTTCGTCTAATCTTCGTAATTAAAAAGAAGAAAGTTAACTGACCGTTAGCAACTGGGAGTGGTGATCCATAGGTAAAACGATCAAAGCTTATTTTGAGCTGGGTAATATTTTACCAGCGGATGGTTAAGGATAACTGGTTAAAAGTTAACCACAACAAAAGACGTGGCTGGCTTTGAACCTTAAATAAATACATATTGTTTATGAATCGTCGAATAAAGCTGATCCCGTGATTCACCGACGCATCTGATTGCAACCAACGTGAGCAATCATTAGGATTGTCCTTACATTTTTAAAGTTTTCAAACGGAATTTATCTTTCTAAAATGATAAGATTTTACTCAGTCCAGACCGAAGAAGCTATATTTTATTAAACTTCCACGAACTTTCACTAGATGACTACGAGTGACCCGTTACAAATCATGCATTGTTGACACATGCCACTCATTTCCGGCTGGAAATGAGCAATACGAAACACAACTCGGAACAGGGCATGAAAGTACCTCAGTTCTACGCACAGATTGCAACCTTTTTGTGATCACAACGCACATCACCGATGGAGCCAGCAGCAGCTGTGGTAAATTCTCATTGGAGCCACCAGTGATTAGATTTTAGGTTTGAGGAAATGACCTGCGTAGGTAATGGTTAACCAGCTCGCAATCAACAGTGGTGTCTCGAACAATGTGTGGCTCATTTAAAGACACAGGTTAGCTGGCCTGTAATGCAGGCTTCGTATATATTTATTCTAGATCACGCCCGGTGTCCAGTTTTGACAAATCCGTCCACTGAGATGGAAATCCATGAGGAAACCCAAGCCTTGGGAAGTCACAAATCGACGGAGTGCGATGACACTCTCCCGAGCCCGTCTTCAACATGATGGAGTTTAGTTTATTTACAAAACTCATGTATTGCCGCCAAATATATCAAATTCAATGAAAGGATTGTCCTTACTGTAGGGAATATATTGTCGTCCCTATCTCCACAAAGGGATTGCTTAATGACTAAGCCAACCACAGGTATATGAGCCTTATCAAAATAGCTTTGGAGTGGCTTGCGTCAGTGATAGGTCACCACTCGTACCAAAAGTGGGATAAACAGATTCTTGAGGAGCGGACCGGGTTTCGCCTTGGTCTTGAATACGTCAAACAAATTCCCCCTCCCACTTCTGCATTTGCTAGAGTGTCTTTGTAACTTCCAGAGGCAAAGGATGATTAGGTTTTTAGACAGCAACACGGCTTCCCACGCTGTCAATAGCACCGCACCATGGATCTGTGTGTTGAGAAATGGAGTGCCTGAGAAATACATGTCAGTCCACATTCAGTGGTAGTTCCGTATGATAGGTTGGACAAGAGCTTTCGACCAGCTTTGCAAAACTGTGCCGTTCTCACTGAAGTACGCCAATGGTATCCTATATCCCTATTTCGTTTCAACGGTACTACAGAAGATGTTCTATGGAGTACCTGATCTGGTCTTCAAAACGTTGCGGTTGAACTCCTTCTAAGAAAAAAGATTTTCAGAGTACGACAACGGAATCTCCTTGCTATTTTGTAATGTACAAGCAATTGTGGATTGAGATGTCCGTATATGGTAAGTGCTTTTATTCCACCATAGTGCAAAGTAATTTTACAAGACTGGCAGGAGCCAGTGTCTGGACCAAACTTCAGCAGTAAATAACTTGCGGTTGTCGATAACTTTTCGTGCTTCTTTTGCACGTTCAGCACAAGGTTGAGAGAAGCAACTCTGCTGTTAGGCTATGACTTGGAGGAGAGGTATGAGGGAAATGGCATCTGCGCTGACTCCGGTTCGTGTTTGTACTCTTTCTATTTGGAGCTCAAAAGTCGAGGATTGTCTCGGGTTAGATAAGTTGGGAGACAAGACTCAGAAAAGAGGTAATTGCCGTGAACACTTGGTTTGTCTGTTGAGTTGCTGTTCCCAGTAAGGGAAGAAATCAGTAGAAATAATCACAAAGCGAACAAACAAAAGCGGCCGTTATATTGAATCTATTGTGCTATTCAGGAGCCTGACAGGTGATCAAACACATAGAATGTACTGCAGTAACGATAATTTTCTTGTAGTTGAGGTTCGGCATCGGTCGCGAGTCTTCGGGTTCCTCATGTAAGCCAAATGTATTGTTGTGTAGACCGATATGCTTGTTAATCCACGCAATCTATTTAGTCACGTGAAATCAGTCTAATGAACCCAAAATTTGACAATCATTAGTTGGGTGACCACTAACAGAAAACAAGCGACCAATTCGAAATTCGAAATTCCCTTTAAAATGAGTTATAAGAACCAGTGGCGAACTTCTCCACGATTGTCTTAGTCGTTCAATGAAAGGTCTCCCTTAAAGTGTCCAGTGTTTCATCATGCCGCCACTTATCTTGAGGAGACAAATTATTTTCTCAGTTTTTTCCGAAGTCTGTGCACTTCAGATTTTCGTGAAGAACAATGTTACAATATATTCGTGTACATTATGTGAGGTTTTCTACTTAATCAACATGTGGATTTCGTTGCATGTGCCACGTAATGGAAGCAGTGAACACAATGCGTCAAACCATATCTCCCATGCACACATAAACTCCATCTTACTTCTATGTTCAATTCTGACGCAAATCAATTGCAAACTATCTGTTTGAGCTTTCCAATGAGTTTCATCACAAATAAAATATTTAGTTCTCAAGTGGTTAGTAGGTAAGAGAAATTTTGTGACCTTGGTCACTAATATGAAGTACAGAAGTCCGAAATCCGCGAACTGTTGAACATGGCTTATTTGTGAACTGATGAAGGTAAAATTCATCAAACGTGGTTTTCGTGATTGATATATAAATACGAATCGTGCGAGAAATATTCAGAAATATTCCTGATTTATTCGGGATATGCTTGGCTAACAGAACGAAGTAAAAACAAAATGGAAATATTTGAAGAATACTGTGCAGTTCAACAGTGCAAAGGCAAGCTCATGGTAGATAGCATCCTCAGTGATAGTAAACAACAGGTATATTGTATTATTCATATAAAACGTGGACTCATAGCTAGATGTGGTGTACAACTGGTATCACGCCTGAAGTAATTTGAAGTCAGCTGCCCCGGGATAAGGAAATACCTTCCACAGAACAATGAGCATGTAACCAAGGAAAACAGTGGACAAAGAATACCCATGCCCCATTGCAAACGAGGCTAGAGAAAAGTTATTTTTGGGATTCGGTCGACCGAGAGTCGGTATAACACGAACTACAAAGGTGGTTGAGTATTGCAAACGATAACATAATCTAATCTTATTGCTGCTCGTTTGGGCTAACAATTTACCATTTCAGATCTCAAAACTCACCATGGGACAAACGTTACAAACAATGAATGCCACAAAAAGCCACTTAATTCCCGGTTGGACGCAACTGACAACTGGAGACCGAACTTTGTGAAAAAATCCATCCAACTAAGTTTATCTGCTCGCATTCATTGAAAGTGAGTTCAAATTGGGCATCGTTAAACTTCACTGTTGCTTATCTTTTATATGACCAGTGCGAAAATCGTGCTTCAGATTTACTATCTCATTCTGTGCACAGATGAACTCCTCGCAGATTTGAGGACCGTGCAAATATCGAAAAAGAGAGATTGCTTTGTTTTGTATAGTAGATGAGCATCCACGATTTTACTCGCCTTTCGATAGTATCATTCATAGTATTATATTCTGCTAAATATAAGCTGGTATTGGAAATAATGTTTAGATGGTAAACTAATTCAGCCAATAACATCTGTGTCAGGTCGAATCGCGTCTCGTTCAACGAAGACTTCCACTTCATTATTCCATACTAGTTCCTGACTTCTTCGACAGCGGTTTTCCACCTGTCCTCGGCGTGGGATTCCATAATTCACTTGATTCATGCATGGCGTTTTCAGTCGAATGCTTGCGAAACTGTTTTCATGATACCCGAAGTACTTCATAAGATTACTAGTGGCTTGAATTTACCTATCAGTACTCTTCAGCACGTCCACATAAGTTCATTTGGCTAACATTGAGTTGCATATTTACAACAGACTCACATGTTTTTCAACTGTTTACAAGGTGGGTGCAATTAATATTCTTGTGTTGAATTGGACAAGAAATGGTCCATCGTTGGAAGCATGAACGATCATTGTCCGCTGCTTTGAAGTTGCATGTGTAGAGTAAGCATCTCATTCCGTCGTACATCTGAAGGTAATATTTGCGTAAAATGTGAGGTATCTGACCATGAACTGCAGTATATCATATTCAACCCTATTGATGTTGCCTTATCATAGATACACTTACAATGTTGGAGATCACCAGGCTAAAAGAGGAACCTTTCTGTCCGTTCTGAAGTATTTCTATGAGAACTGTAAATACGCATAATAATATGTCGGATCTTGTCTCACTTGAGGCAATATTTTCATTTGGTAGAGACATATCTATCCGTTTACCATGTGTTTTATTCTAGATAGAGGAATCACTAGAAATTCAGTGACTCAGTATTCAGAAATGTAATAAGATCGATAATTTATTTCTAATGTTCAAGGAGTAAGTTTTACCAGTCTTCATAGGTAGCCAAATGTCCCAGGGATGCTAGCGCATGAGTGGCAAATTGAATAATCCGGTAAAAGACTCGACGTCCAGGGAACTTGGGCACCATTTGTAAACCACATTCACACTGAAAAAGCACTTTATATCCGGGGCTTGAAATATTGTTCTTCTTTTGACTTGACTTGGCTTGAAGTGACTCGGGGAAAGTTGAAAATTTTATCAAATTGTTTGGTTTCAATAGACAAAACTATATTAAAGTACAATGAACATGGAATAAGCCTGGTAATGATGGCCCAGATCCTGGACTATCTTATGGGTCAGACTGGTGAGTGTAACTCCGGTTGGAGTTCCTGAAATCACTCTGCTGAAGTGTGAGCATCAGCGAAGTATGATGTGCCCTGGGGCTTCCAACATCCTTCCTGTAAAAGGTCTTAGTAATTTCCTCTCCTTCATCGAAATGAGTAGTATCGCATTGTATCTGGGTGACAGAGCAAAATTTTCCCGGAAGCTTGTGACCGGTTTCGCAGTTTTTGACACTTGTCAGTTTTGCTCCCACGGTATTGCTCTCCCCAGTCATCCCTATATTTGAGCACTCCACAGCTGGTTTACAGCTGTAATCTCCTTTGGATCGTATAGAGCGTGCATGGACGGAGAGTCAACTTTTAAAGAATCACCGTGTGATTCTCAAAAGGGACTCCGTCTATGCGTTCCTTTTCTTTCATATAAAACAGGTGCAACATATCATGGGTTCTTATTGGATCTGAAGGAAGCCGTAGTTCTGAGGTAGCACAAATGAAACACATTTATCAATCCTACATTTTCACTTCACTTCTTTGCTTTAAACGTCCGCATACGGAGTCAGTTGGGGCTACAGGTTGCCCTCGCTCGAAATTTTCAAAATAAAAGTATACAGTGTCTCCAAAACACAAAAGCAAGGTCTCAGTTGTGTGAACACTCTTCGCAGCCCAGATACAACCTTAGTCTTCGTTTATCGGGTGATCTGGTGTCTAAATCTCGAAGTCAAGCTGGCGTGGAGATTGCTGTGAGTACAAGAGATGAGAGTGCATTACTAAGCTGGATTCCAGTAGGGAGTCTTTCGCACAATTCGGTTTTCAAAAACAACAGAGTGAAGCGTTTACGCTTGTTTTTCATGTCTGTATGCGCTACCTTACTGCAATTATCCGGAGACCAAGGATTGATTCTATCGAGATCTATCTGAACTGCTTTGAGGCATGCTTTCAATAGACTTGATGGCTATTGTTGGGGGTTTCAAAGCTCTATCTGAGGTTCACCAGGGTAAAAGAGGAACCTTTCTGTCCGTTCTAAAGTATTTCTTCGTCTAATCTTCGTAATTAAAACGAAGAAAGTTAACTGACCGTTAGAAACTGGGAGTGGTGATCCATAGGTAAAACGATCAAAGCTTATTTTGAGCTGGGTAATATTTTACCAGCGGATGGTTAAGGATAACTGGTTAAAAGTTAACCACGACAAAAGACGTGGCTGGCTTTGAACCTTAAATAAATACATATTATTTATGAATCGTCGAATAAAGCTGATCCCGTGACTCACCGACGCATCTGACTGCAACCAACGTGAACATTCATTAGGATTGTCCTTACATTTTTAAAGTTTTCAAACGGAATTTATCTTTCTAAAATGATAAGATTTTACTCAGTCCAGACCGAAGAAGCTATATTTTGTTAAACTTCTACGAACTTTCACTAGGTGACTACAAGTGACCCAATACAAATCAGAGAATGACGTCGAATGAGTTGTAAGCGCCATTGGTGAAGCTCTCCACGACTGTCATTGTCGTTCAGTGATAAAAATCACTCATAACATGCAGTGTTTCATCATGCCTTTACTGATTTCGTGGAATATAAATTGGTTTTCAGGTTTTCCACCCATGGACAAGATAAAATATGTTCACCTCATTGAGAACCAACCTGAATGTGATCCGTTTGGCATGCCAAATTAGTTGCGAGCATTTTACCCGTGACACCAGCTGACTCGTTCATTTGACCCTTATACGCATGACCAATACATCACCAAGTCTCACTTTGAACCATTCGAGCCTTTTTAACAGCCGTATTGTTCATCGTAAAGATTCACACGAATAAGGGGCACATCTTTCCATCCATCCCGTACACGCAACAACGTTTTCAACTCTGTCAAGTGTGGATTTACCTGCCTCTCATTGGGTCACCCCTTTACTAATTATCGTTCACATGCAAGCTCAACTAATATGAATTATTAGTTATGCACTACACAACCGTCTCTCCTATCAACCCAATTTTCGGATCCGACACGACGTGGTCCCCTGTTTATTTACATTTCCTTCTGTTTGTTTGTTTGTTCACGCTACCACTGTCACCCACATCTCATGATTCTAAGCTCAGGCTTCACTCCGTTGGAAGAGAGTATTGTTGAACGCGTATTAATTTTGACGCCATGCATGGCTGCCTGAATCCAGACGTTTTATCAATTCCAATTTTGTGTTTTCTCATCCCTGCTGCACCATCCATGCTCGTTTGCCCCGCACGAGTATCGATCCGTATTCAGCTGACCTTACCGTTCCACATGTACACGCATACGGTCTTTTTGTGTAATCATCTGATTGTCCACTTTGCTGACAAACGTGTGTTCAATTACACCACGTGTCTTTTCACAACAAAAACAAAACAACTCACTTGACTAACTTCGAGCTCGAGGAGTTCGATAAAACTCTCAATTTGAACTTCTCTGAATCAAAGTTCATCTAGTTTTGTCAGTGTGAACAGTGAAACACACTCAAGTGTCATATATTGCACCATTCCATGCCCTCTTAAATATACTACATCCATTAACGTAACTACTAACTACAACACACACTGTCAGCAGCAACTATGAGTGAATTATGAATCCAATTTTTTTAATTTTCGATTGCAGCAGACCCAATTTAGATTTGGTTGATAAGGTGCTCTCAATTTGGACGCGATGGACTGATTCAGAGCAAGCACCATGACATACAAATTTCAAAAATATCTTCAAACGGATAACTGGCAATGCCCTTGTTGGTCTATATTCTCACGAATGCAGCACCTACTACGTAGGTGCAACTCAATCCAACTTGCAGAATGTCAAATTACGCGAAATGCTATTTCACTCAGGGTTGTGGTGATATAATAATTTGTATATTAATTGGTGGCACGTTGAATATTCGTTACCCACACTGAATCCATGCTCGAGCAAATCGGCAACAAGCTAATAAGTGAAAGTTGTCTAAGCAATTCCTTGCATCCACGCAGTATTGAGTCTTTCTTACAAAGCAGACAGAAGAATAACTTTGAAGATTAAAAGCTACACGATGTAATCGGACGAGGAGCAGTTCAGAAACCCTTTGTTGGTTAATGAATATTTCCGGGTTCTCCAGTTTATTTATTTAATTTTCTGACGTGCCGTCCATCATTTCGCATTGATATAGAGTAATGCATGTCACAATGTATTCGTGGATGGCACGAACACTTGAGGAGAATTCCTGATGAATTGGCTCACTGTTTCGTGTTCTGAACAAACCATCCACAAGCAAATGATCCAAACTGACAGACTACACAAGAAAATGTCGTTGACGTAATTAATAAAATGCCAAAATTATTCGTCGTATATTACCGAAGAATGCATTTTATTTGGTCAATGCTAATCATTCTTTCAAAAGAGAACATACATGTTCTCTCTTTCCCAATCACATTCTCACTTTAACTTAAAAATAACGGATCGCAAGATGTAGTCTAGTTAATTTAAAGCTGATTTAAACTTTAAGCATTCGCAACTGGAGGTGGACGAGGTTCTTCATGGACTATGCACACAATGACCGAAGGATGTTTTGATGCGAACTGAATGGGAACCCCACTGGCAAACTGGTCCATATTGGAGACTCTCAAGTGTGGGTTTATTCCAACCTGAGTGAAATGTTCATGGATGTATGGGGTAGTGAAGTTAGTGATGAGCTTACATTTGTGCGAACAGCTGATTAGGAAAAGTATATTTCATCCAAATATGTGGTGTATTATGACAATGGGGAAAATGCGAAATTTCGATTTGGTTATTTTGTTCTAATATATTTGTTGACTTAACGATGATGAACTTGCGAAGGAAAATATATACGCTTGGAAGATATCGTGTTTTCACGGTTGAGGTTTGAAATTTCTATCTGAATTCCGATAGATTATGAGGTTATTCATCATTCAGTCATCAGACTACTGAAAACCGTTATATAGACAGGCAGCTGCGTTATCTCGATTAGGTCACTTCAGAGTTTCACATGCAAAGCCCAGTGGCTGTGAGTCTCATACTTTACCGCAAGTCAAACAAAACAGTTTCATAAGCAATTTGATGTTTGATTACTTATGATAATTGCATTACTGAGTCTATTCGCCGATAGCACAGTAAAAGTGGTCATCCAATTAAATGCCGAACAGAGCTATGTGAGTTACATTCACTTTGACCAGGGTCTTCTTACTACTGTGTGATTCTCAATTGGGGCACGATAATTGTAGCAAGTTAATCACAGTTTATTTTTTGATCTGAAAGCTGATGATGATGATTTAGGAAGAAAGTAAACAGAATATTTTGTAGACCACGATAGATCGGGAATCCAAGCAGGGGAATTTCCACAGTGACTTTCATTGCGCCTTTGCAAGGCTGATGGCTTATTAAATGTCTTGTGTGATAAACGTGATGAAGAAAAAAAGAGTGAAGTAGTGAGAAGGCTATATCTTTTGAACGGACGAACTGGAAGAATTGACTGAAACAGCAGCGATTCTCAATGAGAACTTTCTACTCAAATAGAAGCTTTCGCATTTTTTCTGCGTGTTGAAATTCATGTGAGTAAAAAGTAGGCAACATTTTTGATTTGTGTTGAATAAGGTTGATCATAGGCTTGTCATGTTTGAGATGGTGTTCAACAGTGATGCAAAAATTCAAAAAACAAGTCCTTTAGAACATGATGAACGTCGAACCATTAGCAATTAGTTCGGTTATTTGTGCAAAGTCGCTTGACATCGGAAAATGATGGTTGCTGTGAGTTCAAGTTGTAGGGATCATTTTCTATGGTCTAGTTTTATCACACGAAACTGGCATTCATGATGCGTTGTGTACAATGAACATCACTTCTATCTTTCTTCTCGTTGTTTTTCACCCGTCGTGCTCATTTATGTGTTTTATTCTTGATTTTATGTATGTTTGCGGCCAGATTTACTGTAAATGGTGCAAAAATAATGCATACTAATGAAGCTGGAACTCGACAAGACGGTCACTGTACGCGGGTGATTTCAGAACTAAACCCAATGCTGATTTGTCATTATATTTCATTCTTCATATCATGTTGTAATTGGAAGTGATAACGTAGCTGCTGAATATCCACATTCGGGTGTATAGTGCAAATACATGACCTGACTTGACTTGAATATCTAGGTATTTGCACTTGTTCGACATGTTCGAAAAATCAAATATGAAAAAGAAATTATCTTACTAAAAATCCCGGTGTCCACAATTCTGAACAAACACAGTCGATCAGAGCTATGTGTGGCATTCGTTACTGAACTAGTTTTTGCAACGGTAATCGTCATGAAATAGGGATCTTTTGGTACTGGATTCATTTCTGTCCCCCCTCGCACACCCTTTCACCACCGATCAGTTACCCATTCGATAGCCGTTTATTGGCCGTGGATAACTTTCAGAAATGATTTACATTGTTTTATATTCAACAAAAATGGAAATGGAACAATGTTTATTTCTGTCTTGTCTGTCTTTGAGAACACTTGACCTGATTGGTTTAAAATCGACAAGACCAAAGTAGCAAATGACGATCACCAATAAAAGAGACGGGTGGTATTAAATAAAGAACACGAAAAATTCCTATTTATTGCGACCAAATGAGCTAGACCGCTCAGATGAGAAAATCACTCAGAAACTAGCAAACAACATGCAATACTTGTCCGTTGCTATCGTATACTTGGTTTTCGCTTTGGAGTCCACATCGGTCGACGCACAATCACGAGACTGTTCCATTAAAGTTATGGGCGAGAAAAAAATAATAGAATGCGACTGGTCGGATACAACCAATGAATTGTACTCCTTACGCTGTCCGAATGAACTTAAAAATTCCGAGCTCATGCACAGCCATTTGAAGATTCTCGGACTGCTCTGTGATCAGCGTTGTCAAGTAAGAACAAAACGACTACAAGTGGAGTTTGAGGTGAGTTAGAACAACTAGTAATTGTTGGTTTTGTGATTTCGGTATTCAGGAAATCGTATCTGTTCCTGCGATCGCAATGGGTAGCATTTAGTGCTACATGGTAGTAATGTAGCCAATATAACCTACCGTGGTAGGGTTTAGTTCAACAGAACCGTCACTGTGTAGGTGATCTACCTGACAAACCTACCCAACATTCTCGGGAATACAGAATTCGTCGAATGTTGTTGAACACGAGCATTGTATAAAATCGCAAGTTGTCTTAGTATCCATGAGATTTCTTTGGAAAGATATAACTCAAAACCAAACCACATGGAATTGCTGAAAGCAGACACTGAAACTAGTGCTACTGACAGAGATAAAAATATTAATATTCATTCGTATCATTATTACCATTCTCATTAGTATTACAATGATAACAACTTTCCCCTTTGACCTACGTTATCTCATTCAATTGATCATCACCACTTATTTGCTTCGACTGTTGCAGCCTGGAGACCGAGAATGCTACGCTGAATTCTACGAGGTGCAAAACGGGACAACCAATATGAAGGAGTATTATTGTTGCGGTAAGTAAAACGTGTCACTTGTCATAAGGGCACTCGGAAACGAGAGCACTGTTAAATGGTTTGCCAACTGACTGAGACAGTGGATACACATTTGATACAACTAATGAGTCGTTTTTTCCAGTGATTTCAGTTCAGAGAAACGTAACTATGTTATCAAGCTCATATTTTGCATAGCATTATCCAATTTTTTCATTGGTAAACGCGAATTTGCGCAATGTCTCCAAGTGGTCAAGCATTTTGCTTATGAACCATTTCCAAAATCTTCCTTCTCAAACTTTCAACCCCATTTGACTGAACATTCCTTTTATATTCTTGTACAAATGGAATTATTGAAATACAGCTGATTTCTTTCCAACGACTTTTGTTAAAGAAAGTGAATTTCATTCCCAACCATGAAATTGATGTGTAAATGACCTAATATAGCTTATATATTGTTTCGAAATATACACATTATATATACATATACTGGCCGTGTGTTCTGAAGAAATATCCGGGGCCACTTGGTTATTTATGAACCGCATGACCGAGGACGACATTGTATTACTGGGGATGTGATGCGATAAAGCCGCACATATTGTAATATTCTGTTTCCCACAGAATATAAGTGTTACAAAATTATACCAATCATTACGTAATAATAATTGTGGAAACTGTCCCGACTTCCTAACAAATCGATCTAATAGAAACGTGGCCTCACTAGATTTACGCCCGATGTGGTCTGTACGAGGCTAAGGGCAGCAGAACCTATTCCAGAAGAATAAACGTGTTCAGCAGGAATTCTCCTCAAGTGTTCGTGTTGTCTATGAATACATTGTGACATGCATTACTCCATATCAATGCGAAATGATGGACGGCACGTCGGGAAATTAAATAAATAAACTGGAGAACCCGGAAATATTCATTAACCAACAAAGGGTTTCTGAACTGCTCCTCGTCCGATTACATCGTGTAGCTTTTAATCTTCAAAGTTATTCTTCTGTCTGCTTTGTAAGAGAGACTCAATACTGCGTGGATGCAAGGAATTGCTTAGACAACTTTCACTTATTAGCTTGTTGCCGATTTGCTCGAGCATGGATTCAGTGTGGGTAACGAATATTCAACGTGCCACCAATTAATATACAAATTATTATATCACCACAACCCTGAGTGAAATAGCATTTCGCGTAATTTGACATTCTGCAAGTTGGATTGAGTTGCACCTACGTAGTAGGTGCTGCATTCGTGAGAATATAGACCAACAAGGGCATTGCCAGTTATCCGTTTGAAGATATTTTTGAAATTTGTATGTCATGGTGCTTGCTCTGAATCAGTCCATCGCGTCCAAATTGAGAGCACCTTATCAACCAAATCTAAATTGGGTCTGCTGCAATCGAAAATTAAAAAAATTGGATTCATAATTCACTCATAGTTGCTGCTGACAGTGTGTGTTGTAGTTAGTAGTTACGTTAATGGATGTAGTATATTTAAGAGGGCATGGAATGGTGCAATATATGACACTTGAGTGTGTTTCACTGTTCACACTGACAAAACTAGATGAACTTTGAATCAGAGAAGTTCAAATTGAGAGTTTTATCGAATTCCGCGAACTCGAAATTAGTCAAGTGAGTTGTTTTGTTTTTGTTGTGAAAAGACACGTGGTGTAATTGAACACACGTTTGTCAGCAAAGTGGACAATCAGATGATTACACAAAAAGACCGTATGCGTGTACATGTGGAACGGTAAGGTCAGCTGAATACGGATCGATACTCGTACGAGGCAAACGAGCATGGATGGTGCAGCAGGGATGAGAAAACACAAAATTGGAATTGATAAAACGTCTGGATTCAGGCAGCCATGCATGGTGTAAAAATTAATACACGTTCAACAATACTCTCTTCGAACGGAGTGAAGCCTGAGCTTAGAATCATGAGATGTGGGTGACAGTGGTAGCGTGAACAAACAAACAAACAGCAGGAAATGTAAGTAAACAGGGAACCAAGTCGTGTCGGACCTGATTATTGAGTTGATAGGAGAGACGGTTGTGTAGTGCATAACTAATAATTCATATTAGTTGAGCTTGCATGTGAACGATAATTAGTAAAGGGGTGACCCAATGAGAGGCAGGTAAATCCACACTTGACAGAGTTGAAAACGTTGTTGCGTGTACGGGATGGATGGAAAGATGTGCCCCTTATTCGTGTGAATCTTTACGATGAACAATACGGCTGTTAAAAAGGCTCGAATGGTTCAAAGTGAGACTTGGTGATGTATTGGTCATGCGTATAAGGGTCAAATGAACGAGTCAGCTGGTGTCACGGGTAAAATGCTTGCAACTAATATGGCATGCCAAACGAATCACATTCAGGTTGGTTCTCAACGTAGTGAACATATTTTATCTTGTCAATGGGTGGAACACCTGAAAACCAATTTATATTCCACGAAATCAGTAAAGGCATGACGGAACCCTGTACGTTCTGAGTGATTTTTGTCACTGAACGACAAAGACAGTCGTGGAGAGCTTCTCCAATGGCGCTTACAACTCATTCGACGTCATTCTCTGATTTGTATTGGGTCACTTGTAGTCATCTAGTGAAAGTCCGTGGAAGTTTAATAAAATATAGCTTCTTCGGTCTGGACTGAGTAAAATCTTATCATTTTAGAAAGATAAATTCCGTTTGAAAACTTTAACAATATAAGGACAATCCTAATGAATGTTCACGTTGGTTGCAGTCAGATGCGTCGGTGAATCACGGGATCAGCTTTATTCGACGATTCATAAATAATATGTATTTATTTTAGGTTCAAAGCCAGCCACGTCTTTTGTCGTGGTTAACTTTTAACCAGTTATCCTTAACCATCCGCTGGTAAAATATTACCCAACTCAAAATAAGCTTTGACCGTTTTACCTGTGGATCACCACTCCCAGTTGCTAACGGTCAGTTAACTTTCTTCTTTTTAATTACGAAGATTAGACGAAGAGGATGTAAGCACTGCGTGAACACCTTGTCCAATCAATCCTCAACCGGACGGTGAGGCCAAAATGGTCATAATAACAAAAAGGTTGATTTGCCTGAACAAGTGAGGAACTGGTAATTTCTATCGTACTTTACGTGAAACAATATTGTTGTTGCACAACTACCTTCTGTGGATAGCTTCAAATCACCTGTTAGGTTCCGGAATAAAAACATTTTGTTGTTTTGATGTTCAAGAAGAAATTTCTTCAATTATCTCTCCATCCCATTTAGTGCACTTGTCTACTGAATTTGTTTGTATCCTTACCATGGTCTCGTGAATTCCATTGTGTCCTGTGTATGGATGGATGAGATATGCGGGTAGGACAAGGATGTGGTTTATCAGAGAACACCACGCAAATTTGGGTAGAATTTTTGACAAGAAACAACAGTAACAATACAATATATTAGTTACCAAGTGAACAACGGTAAAAATTATGTGCAATAACAAGTCCTGTGTTTGCATGGACCACTGTTCTTCAGAGTAGAATTGTGCGGTCAACGTTCTGGACTTTTGTGTCTTCTTGTGTCGCTCGTCACCTACTCCACAAAATTTCTCTAACCTACCCGTCAGTTGCCGATCGCGCTCATTCGCACAATAGGAATGAGAACAAATTTTGCACTCCAAATGTTTCAGTGCGCGTTTCTTTACTCCTCATACCCACCAAACATTATGCATATGACGTGACTTAAACAATGCCATTTACCCCCACACACACATTTAAATATGCACACACACACATTCTCACTCACACACACTTGAAGCTATCCTCTCCCGTGTATGCCCAATACATGTGCTCATATGTTTCACTATCCCTTCAGTACACTGCATGTAAAAAGAAGTTGAAATGCGTTAATAATTGACCAGGTTGTTATGACTCGGAAAGAGCCAGCTGAAGTTCTGTAACCGTTACAGCACGCGGGATTACTACGACAGGTGGACCAAGAGGCAGTTCGTTCTCTTCTCTTTTTGGCACATGTACACCGATTTGGCTGTCCAACTGAAGGACGAAAGCCCATGGCGGATCGAGACGATCAGAAAAGTGAAATGGGTACTCGAAACCACTTCCGTAACCACTGTTCGTTGTGACCAATATTCAAAGAATATCGTGACTGGAGGTGGAGAAAATGGAAACATAATGACAGTATGTTGGTGAAAAGTTCGTGTGTGGGTTGGTATGATACAATACTGGTTCTGGTGGGAGATTGAAATAGCCATGAGGTTTTGAGTATTGATGTGTCAGAACCGAGATTGGATCGGCTCTTAAAACCAGTCTTGAAGAGAATCACCCGTGGTAACCGAAAAGTCGACAACCTATCAACGAATACAATGTAATTCCACTAGGGAAATGAGGTAGTTCAAATCTAGCTGAAAATAGCGGCTTCTCGTAAATAGTTAGGAAATTTGAGTGGTAAATACTAGAGTACGGTAAACATCTATTTTTCATTGGCAACCGTAATGTAATCTATTAGCCTCCATCCTTCACTCAGTGGTTTGTATGACATTGTGTGAGGAAGCTACGACAACCATGTAGTTGGAGCTTGTGTTGACAGCTTACTTGTGGCTTCCGGTCTGTGAATGGGTGCTGGTGAAGCGACAGCTAACTCGAATTGAATTCTTGTGCAATGGGTGGTTAAATTTAATAACAAACTGTAAACAGATTGTCTTACACCTGATCAGTCGGTCACGCTTCCCAGTAATTCTGCTGTTGAAGCCGTGTTACTTCAGCCAGAATTTGTTGTGCTACTACCCAGTCTATAAGTAGGCATACTTAAGTGTTCCATTTTTACGTAAATATATATGCATAAGTTATATATATATATATATATATATATATATATATCATACTACTACTATTTCTAGACTCATTCATATGAGACAAGATCCGACACATTAGAATTTCCATAGAAATACTTCAGAACGGGCAGAAAGGTTCCTCTTTTAGCATGTTGATCTCCAACATGGTAAGGGTATTTTTGATAAGGCACCACAAGTAGGGTTGAATATGATGTATTACAGTTCATGGGCAGATACCTCAAAATTTTACGCAATTATCACCTTCAGATGTACGACGGAATGATATGCTTACTCTATGCATACAACTTTAAAGCAGCGGACAATGATCGTTTTTGCTTCCAATGGTAGACAATTTCTTGTTCAATTTAACATAAGAATAATAATTGCAATCAACTTGTAAACAGTTGAAATGATAAACGGGAGAGAATTGGAAAAACATGTGAGTCTGTTGTAAACATGCAACCCAATGGTAGCCAAATGAACTTATGTGGACGTGCTGAAGAGTACTGATAGGTAAATTCAAGCCATTAGTAATCTCATGAAATACTTCAGGTATCATGAAAACAGTTTTGCAAGCATTCGACTGAGAACGCCATGCATGAATCAAGTGATTTATGGAATCCCACGCCGAGGACAGGTGGGAAACCGCTGTCGAAGAAGTCAGGAACTTGTATGGAATAATGAAGTGGAAGTCTTTGTTGAACGAGACGCGATTCGACCTGGCACAGATGTTATTGGCTGAATTAGTTTACCATCCAAACATCATTTCCAATACCAGCTTATATTTAGCCAAAATATAATACTGAGATTGACACTATCGTAAAGTGAGTAAAATCGTGGATGCTCATTTACTATACATAACAAAGCAATCTCTCTTTTTGCATATTTACACGGTCCTCAAATCTGCGAGGAGTTCGTCTGTGCACAGAATGAGATAGTAAATCTGAAGCACGATTGGCACACTAGTTAAATAAAAGATCAGCAACAGTGAAGTTTACCAATGCCCCATTTTGAACTCACTTTCAACGAATGTGAGCAGATAAACTTAGTTGGATGGATTTTTCACAGAGTTCGGTCTTCAGTTGTCAGTTGCGTCCAACCGGGAATTAAGTGAACTTTTATGCCATTCATTGCGTGCAACATATGTTCCATGGATTAAAACGAATACATTTTTAGCCAAGCTTTCGGCATTAGACGACAAGATTAAGGATTTCGTGAACATATGGGCCTTGAACATCATAACAAGGAAGTGTTTTTGTTCAAAATAAATCAGAAGCATATATAAATGACCGTAAACAATACGGTATTTTGTTCACATGGTGTTATTCAACATATAGTACGAATGTTCGGTAAGAAGATAATCGTGGCTAGTAGAACGTGAGTGTTTGTTATTTCTGACAACCTATTTTGATGTCAAAGCAACCAATATGGAATGGAGACCGATTGTATATTCGAGCAATCAACATCGCTAGAAAGTCCTCGCTATTCAATACGTTTACACAAGAACCCAATGGTGACCACTTGACATTCTAACGTGTAGATAAAAATGAAAATCCCACACGTGTGAGACTAAAACTTCCACAAACAACGAACACGACTACACTTCAACCTGTGAAAGCCTAATGGGAACAAATCAGAAATATGAACCAACTAGCCTTATTCTACTACGGTAATAACAGAAAAATGAACTATGAAAATTGGAAATCGATTCATAGTTATGTGTCTAAACATTCATGCAGCTCAATGTGCATTATTGCAATAGATCGAGTGTGTCATGCTTTGTCTTCCGAACAATCCAACATTCATTTAATTCCAAATACACATTCGCAGATTGTTATGCCTTTCAAAATGAAGGAATGGAATGTGAACTGAGAACTGAGAACTGGAAACAGTTCTGTTGAAGGGTTATCCAGATATTGTTGCTTCTGTGGATGGTTGTGAAAGCAAATCGAAACATTGCTGCAGACTCAGACGATCGATCAAACAAAAAGAATTCTTTGTAATTTGTTGTTTGCAAATCCAAAGGAAAAACGTGTGATTTTATTATGTGCTTCGTACCGTGATTCAGATAAGACTGCTCCAGGTTGCGTCGAATTTACATCTGACTGGTCGTCACGTGGGGCTTTTAAATCAGATCTACTTGACTGTACTCCGATTTTATATTGTTTCCTGTTATTTTGTTCAATTAATAGCAATTTATTGGTGCGGATGTTGCATATTATATATTCAACTGTACAGAGTGCCATTCACTGTAGTGGTTTTACCACCGTTGATTTCCATACAGTCAAGTCAATAAAAAGCCCATCCCTGTTCGCTGTATGATTTCATTGTGAAATATCCCGTAATCTTCATGCAAAATAAGCAAATACCTGTATCATTGGTAATATTCCGATTTTCAGATTGTTATTAAAATCGGGACAATTGTTAAATACATATTTATCTAGTGGTGCCAAAACTCTGCTCAACGGTAAAAGTCGTGAGCGACCTGCAAATATGTTCCGTACAGCTTGTAATTTATTGTGAGTTCCATCTGTCATGCGAAAACAATCCAGTCCAAAAGCCCTGAAACCTCTCACAATCCGTACTTCTCGGAAACCGAGGATTTCCGAGAGAGAGATAGTGAAATATAATTGCATCCATTCTCCTGTAGACATTACCAACAGTTTTATCGTTTAGATGAGCCAAATAATTTGTTCGCCTAAGTGTTCCGCGAGGTTCTTGAGACGACATTCCCGAGAGCACATCATTCAAATATCGGATAAATTGAATACCCCATTCGCATGTGGTTTCATTGGATTGCAAATTGTAATCAAAAGTTTGGGCCTTGACCATTTAGCTGTGTGTCACAAGCTGCCAATCCATGTGGCCATTCTTTCTCGCTCCTAATCAACTGGTAGACCATTGTAAGTGGCATCTGGCCAAAAGGGATCTGTGGGCATCAAGCATAATAAATGATGTCAAACATGTTTATCACGTGTATGTACGGGAAGTTTCAGCTAGGGCATTTTCAATGGGGTGTCCATGTTCTCTTGGGTTCTTTTTCATTGGTAACCACGTAGAAAATTTTATATGAAAATACAACTCACTGTTTATCGTCGTGATGCGTTTGTGCGCAAAATGTGGAAGTATAAATGACAGCTGATTAGCAGCTTGCTCATACGATGAGTTATATACGTTCATGTGCATGGGCCAGAATGATGGAAAGTATTCGACAGATCCACGGCGGCCATGGTTATTACAATAGAACCAAACAGTATCTAACGCATTCGAATCACCCGAGGACATCCAGTGAGTCCGTACCTCATGCTTATAAGAACCTGGTACTCGCCAGACAATCTGTATGACCAAAACGTGACTGAGTATGAGGATCACTGCTAATGCTCCCATTGACTAGGATGGAGGGAAATTTACCTATTTGCTCTCCAGGTCCCCGAAACTTCGAAGTTGATGTCAAAATCACTAGCAGTGTACACGACTCTCGGGCATGGCACACAGTGAGGTATTTCGGGTGAATTCCGAGAACGATCCGCTTCAGAATTAGGAGAACTGCGTCCAAGGAAAGCAGGCACATGCACGACGAACAAGTGTGACAAATACATCGTGCTCTTGTTCGCACACAAAGCATTGATGATGAACTACATGTAGTCGACTAAATGAGTGACATACAGTCTACTCCGGGTACCATAGTTTTGGTGCTCAAAACATTCACAAAACTAGGTTGACCACAAACAACAGGCACCGCGTAACATGAACTGTGACAAGTTAAACAGTAGATCGAGCTTGTCTTTTCGATGTAATATATGAACAAAACATTGGGCACAGCCTAAACCCATCGAAGAGACAGAATTTGTCGATTTTCGAGGCCTCATGTTTTCTAGCTAGGGCAGACTGTCTGCTTATCTAGTGTGGCTTCTGGGAGATAAAGGCAATACAGTGAAGAAATGATTCTAGCCTGAGCAGAAAATACCATTTATGTTAAGTAATAATATTATGGTCCCATATCCAATTTGCTCGACCTTACCCGTGGCATTTGTTCGCGCTACTAAATTGGAACAAACGAAACCATGAAAGTCCAAGCGAAATAATTCTGAATGAATCGTTCTGTGTGGCTGCATATTTGACCACTAGGGACTTACCACGTCTTCTGATTGCTGAGCTTTTTGTTTAGGTCACATACTCTTGGTCACCAGTTGTGGTGATATCGTCAGTGCACAATGGGGATGTTACCTCGACTGCTTATATAAGCGTATGCGACCTAAACGCCAAGCTCAGAAATCAGAATTCGTTGTAAACAACTAACCTGAATGATAGTCTACACCAGTTAGAAACCATATTGATAACAACGAGCGATATTCTGTGGAAAGCTTTACCAAAACGTACGGCTGTGCCGTATGATCCGAAAAAGTGTTGGGCTTTGACCACGGAAGAAACGGTAATTAGGTTGTTCGAATTGTAAACACCTGTTTCTCTTCAGAGATAACTGATGGTTTATTTTCTGTTCCGGCTTATTTATCGCAGAAAGACGATTCACTCGTCCGCCTCGGGCACCGAATGGAGTTCCCGGAAAGTAGATAGAAAAACGATTTTTTGAACTGGACCAGCTCGAGGCAGATTGATTGTCATAATTCCTGTTGACGACAACCGTCGTATGCATCTTGATACATGGATAAATTCTTCAAATGGGGCAGACAAGTCGTGGATACTCTCCAAGTCTAGTTCGAATACCGCATACAACGAGTGTCTAGGCATCAAAGAGCACTCATAAAGCGCATGTACTGTAAGTCAACCCTGGCAGTTGGAAAACGATGTATTCTGCTAAAAATAATTTACAACTGTGGTACAGATTCAGCGAACCAGATAAGTTCCGGGCACAACATGAAATATTATCATAGTACTCAGAAGTGCATCATGATACACTGAAAGATGTTTCGATCCCTAAATAATTTGCTTGGTTGATGGAAAGCAATCTGCGGTGCAAGGGTATGTTCTTATTGTCGGGAGTAACCGGTCTATTTTGCATGAGGAGTTGCGATGAATGCTGTTGTTTAAGGATGCTTATTAGGTCGAATCTAAACAGAACTAATCCTTATGTTTTGGTTTCGTTTGTAGTGAGCGTTATGCAAATTTCACATCTTTGCGGCTGCAATTCTATGGGATTTCCATCTATGGATAAATACGTTCACCACAGTCACGAGAACTAGGTTATTCGTCTCAGTGAGTACCACATTGGCCAAGCAAAATAAACAGTTGTTTAATACGTATTCGGTTCTTAGACTTTATTCGAATTATGTCACGCAATTACTTGCGAGTAGCGTGGGATTGTTTAATTTTCGTTTGATTGACTGTTCGAATTGACAGTTTAGTCTGATTCTAACAGTTAGTGAGTGCAGGTGTTTGCTTCCATGAACAGCTGACCATTTGATAAAATTTCTTCACCAGTGCCAATGAAACCTCAAACTTCCCCTACAACAGCTTGTTGATGTTCGTGAATGGGATCAACAACTAACATGAATTCAGTGGTTTGGAACACTTAGCTAAGCAGAAGTTCAACGAAGTTGCTTCAGACGGAACATTAAACACATTGCTGGGATCAAGCATCAGAATCTCGTTTATTCGCTGGGTGCTGGTTGGCGTGCAATGATCCTTGCTCCAGTACAACCAGTGAGACATTAGTCCGTCGAAAAGAAACCTCCCAATAATTAATCTAGGAACTGAATCAATGGGACGAAAGCGCTGCCATTAAATTATGTAGATTACAATTGTGGAATCAGACTGCTGAATATTCCGGAGCACAAATTCTAGTCAGATGATGAACACTTTACAACTAGTGGGCTTGAGTTCAAGTCATCATCTAACTGACACCGTGTTCTACCCCGAAAAATCTAACGGTAAACTAAGCTTTTACAATTAATATTGAGGATTTTCAGCAAGCAGTCGGATAACTCGGTACGATACTCGTATTTAGCACAGATTTGTCTTCAAACATTAGTGAGTGACTAATTGGGTCTGTTCTATCCACATCTTGTCAACGTGAAAATGAACTTTCATCTACCAGATCCGGTACAGTCACCGACTTTCTCACTTTTGCTGATAATTTCCAAAGTGTACAGAATTATTTCTCGAAAGATAACCTATATCATTCCTTAGCGACACTGTGGATATGAGTGAACTTGTGTCCCAGAATATGAGAAGAGCGGTAACATTTAACTTGATTGAGATGGATACATAAATCTGTAAAATGTGTCACGCAAAGTGTGTATGATCCCGCCATGCACATATAGATATATGTGCGTGCTTGATGTGTATTGAATGAATAGTCAAGCAATGACCATGAATATAATTTATCAACTGTTCAACAGATGCACATGAACTCCCTGTGGTAATCGAGTTCACTTCTTTGCATACGGACAGCAAATTAAACTGAGGCTGATAACTACACATATGCTTTCACGGACAGCTGCTGACATTGGAAATCCTAATTAGACTAAAGTGGAAACATGAACCAAATAGGGTCATACTGCCTTGAACAAAGCGGCAAATTTAACTCTCTTCAAATCCACAATTGATCAATAGTTGAAATGCCCAAAGCTGTGTGCAACATAGCAATAGATCGAGTATGTCTTGCTTTATTCTTCCGAATGGTTCAAAATTCTTTTACTTAAAAATGCACATCATTGCTACTACGTACATCCATATTTTGTACACATAAATATATGCATATATATATATATATATATATATATATATATATATATATATATATATATCATACTGCCGGACTAGCTTGTCATAGAAAAACCTGATGGATTTTATAGAGGTATATTTATTCGCATCTATTTTCCATGGGTTGGTATTTCTAACTCAGCGTTGAAGTTCACAACTAGAGTAATGACGTGGTCAAAACATTCACTCGATGATGTCTTGCCATTTTGATGTATGAAATTTGCAATTTCGTGATTACCTCACATTGTTCAAACGGGTTTTAGATAAATTTTGAAATCATTCCAAGCATAACTGTTCTGTAACCACTGTAAAGCTAAAAGATGCTAATGATACTTGCTCCTTGATAGAGGAGGCTGATACTCATTGCCCAATGTGATGCATACAATTTTTTGGATTTTCGGCATCTGGGGATGACACTCAATGAACAATTGATTCCCGAATTGGAAATCACGTTTATTGTAGCATGGGCACGAATAGATTTGTTAACAATCCAACAGACATCAGTGGAGCACAAATCAATGGGAGGGTTTCAACCGAAATGTGTCCCAATTATTTTATATTAGCAATTCATTAGAACCAGTAGTATTTTTCACAATTTTGAAGGCAATCTGAGGTGAACCGGATTTCCATATCATTTCACAAATCGCCATTTGATTACAGATTCCTTCAAAGTATGCTAGACTGATAGTGAATGTTGTCCCACCCCATTTATACTCAGGCTGACTGATCAAAAATGCTTTTTGTGTTTCAGAGAATCAATGATTTAGCGGTCGATTGCATCAACTGGAACTAATTCTAACCGTACCTACAGATTATTTCTTATTGTGTGACTGAGGCAATTTGTAACTGTACCGCTGTCCAGCGAATGAGTGACCCAAATCGAATAAGGCGAGTCCGTGAACTACGTGTACTTCAGAGAACAATCATTGGAATTACAAGGAACATACCTCAATTTGTGGGGCAATCCAGTCACAAGGTTCTGGGAATATACTTCAAATCGTCGGAAGGGTCTGTCGGGGGACGTATGCCGAGCAATACGGGACCGAGTCATTTGAATGGGGTGAAATCCATTTTTTTATAGAAAGAATAATCGACCAATCAGGGAAAGAGTGGTAAGCGTACATGAGACGGAGGGATAGGTATGACCATAAAATTAGATCAGACAAGGACCAAGAGAATCGCACTCACGCTCGATCTGGATCCTCACGCAGGCGTGGCGTGATCTCCAATATAGAAGGAATATACAAAGGTCACTCTTGTGGTGCGAGTGAGAAAGCGAACAAAGAACAGATGCAAGCATGCCACACAAGGTCGGGCACCAATGAGGCAGAAGACTTGAAGGTCATAGGCCTCTGGATTGACCGCAATGGAAAATTGGTCAACTGTAAAAGTACACTCGTAGGAAGACGGTAGGTGAAGCGAGGCAAGGTATCCGGGTTCAACATGTGAATGGAAGGGAAGACGTGTAGGTTGAATTGGTTGGGAAGGGTTGGGTAGTAAGCTGATAGGAGTCACGTGGGAGAGAAAAGGAAACTGTTTGGGAATTTCACACAACGTACTGAATTACCGTTACAGCAATCATTTCGTGTTGGCTAGAAAGCTTCATGGTTTACCATTTGTATCGAAACGGCGCTGTCCCGCAGTTCCGTTTCATTCCTTGCTGATTTGGCAGTTGGTCACTGCAAATTACCGTTTGGAATTTGCATTCTAACGATATTCTCACTTATCCTACTCATTAGTAGCGTGAACGTGTATCATGAACCTCGAGAGTTTATGACCTAAATCTGTTTCTATTGCACTGACACAGTTCAGATTTACGTTTTTGAGATGAATAGTGCATGAACATTCTACATTAATACTGCTGCTCCGGTGCCCTACGACCGTACGTTTCCATTGTAGGAGAAATTTGCTGAACGTTTCAACCATGCATGAAAGCTTCCCACTGGAGACTAGACCTCCCGCTCGCAGCCCTGCTCCCGCTGTTCTACACCGACAGACCACGAACCACATCCGTAATACAAACGTGTGACAAGATGAGGATTGACAGGAAAGCTTAGAATTACATGGGGAAACCATTATATAACATTTTTCTTGACAGGAGGGACGTGATGAATCAGAAAATAAAGAACGGAGAACAGATCAGTCGGAATAACACAAACGATGACTGCTTGATAATACACGTGTACCAGTGATCGCGACACCTAACCATAACCTACAACGCATCTGTCCACAGAATGGGTGGATCTCTTGGATTCCATCCCGAGAATCCCAACACATAATAAGTGGCCGAGTTCACTGGTTAAGCTTTCCACGCATTTCTTCCCTGTCAAAGACTAACCACCCTTACCCACCTTCCAACCATGACCAGCTTCAGTGAACCAATCACACTGAGGAATCCGATCCTGCACTATGCGAAACACTTATCCCAACTACCTTAGCCTGAAGCCCTTTAGTACTTCATCCACAGCTTTGATTCTCTATTACTCTGCGCCTAATCTCAGCATTGCTGATACGGCGTTCCCACCAGAATCGAGTAATCCTACAAAAATATTGGTGTTCGAATACTGACAATTCTAGTCTATCCTCCACCCAAAGTGACATTTTCTCTGGACCATACCGAAAAACCGGCCTGACTACTGTAGAGTACATTTTATTTTGAATAGATAACTGGATGTCATGTCGATGGTACAGATGATTGAGGTTGATAAATGCTAAACGAGTCTTCTGTATACGTGGAGACACTTAATCCGACATCTAATCTGCAGGTAGAAGACACTTGATTGCATCAGGTCACAAAGTTGACCTGACCCAGTGTTTCAAAGCATTGTTGAGCCATCCAACACCGAAACTATTAGCGTTTAGTGAAGCTATTCTAATCATGATGCATCAGCCAGCACTCTGTGCACAAAAACAATTGACCCAAAATGTTTGCTTACCCTGGCATTAACACGACAGACTTCACTCTCCCCAACGTACGTACTGTAAGAGCTTTCGATCGTGCCTGCTTTACTGTTGCACTTACCCCCCTACTGTACCATGTATATATACTGACACGTTTTACGTCCGCGGTTGACAAGAGTAAACGAAATGCTTGCATCTCGCGACAATGTCTTCTCTCTGTTCTCATGAATTGGATAAAGGGGACCAAATGTTTCATATTATGCACGTCTCCGAAGAAGATATCTGAGAAGGCAACGCTCGCTGGGAGACGATGGTTGGAAGATGAATAATGCTGATCAGTCCATGACATGAGAAGAAAAATGGTGAATGCTCAGTGTCTTTAGAAAATCTCGAACACAGCTGTCTCCAGAAATGAGGCAATAAAATGCATTCTTGTAAATCTTAGCTACAAACTCGGAGTGATCGTTAAAAACTGATTTCATTACCGTAAACAAAATCCACCTAATAACCGAATTCACTATCAGATATCTCCGTCACTAGTACGTCCATCGCACTCATCCATCAACTTCAAAATCGCCCGATCATAGTATCGCTATATCACTATGTCATAATATATCATACAAGATACCTATGCCGTTGAATTCCTTTTCTACTTGTTTACAGTCATACCTGTTTCTGATTACCGCGAGTGCGATGTGTTTACCCGGCTTCACCCATTCGCAGTCCTGCCATTGCGACAAATGCTTCGCTGAGGATTACTGGGAAATTCTCAAAACAAGTCCGTTCCGATATCAAGGGCTTGTTACATGATTCCGAGTATCAAAACAATCTACCAGTACCCAATTGTCCCTGCCAACATAATTCAACCGTTTAACATCCTCTCACTCACCATGGTCACCAGAAGTGGTTTTTCACCCAGTAATCCAGCTGCTTATCACCACTGCAGCACCTATTACACTGAGGTGTATGAGATATTTGAGAGGAGTATCACCTCTGAGTTGGTAGACTGTCGTCCCCCTAAAGGTACCTTCCGTCTCTTCGGTCTCCACCACCTGCCCAACTCCTACTTGTGGCTCCACGAAGCTGAAGCATACACCAGCGGCAACACCCCGGAAAACCGCTCGACAGATGGGCCAATCAATGGTGGGGGTAACTAAGGCCTAAAATCCTCAGTGTGATGGTGCTCAGCATGCGAAGATGGATAATCATGCACAAGCGGATGACGTCTGTCGGGATACAATGGCTACCTAGGAAATCCATCCAATCGACAGGGTTGCATGAACCCCTGGATCTAGGTGACTTCTACCAAATGGCGAACGACCTCTTACGGGGCCACCGGCAGCCATGAACTAAAATCACTAGGAAGCGGTGGGTATCCTGAATTGGCAGACCACCATCTAGAAGGCTCACGAATCAATCGTTCGGTCATTGGCTCCCAACAGAGAATGTCCCCATTTGCCCCACAGTTGGCACTTGGCTGTGCATCGACTGGAGTTGCTATCTCGAACGAAAAGCCGAGTGAGGCTGGGGACGCCACTTCGTACCAGATTCCCAAGACTCTTCATGAAAAGTTCTCTTACATTCGGGACATTCATGAAACCAGCTCATTCTTTCGCAGGAGCTAGCCACTTAAAAGTATAATAAAGTACCCATCATGCGTCAATATCCTCATGATCAACTGCTGACACAACCATCAGTTTCTGACCTCCCATTCAATTTCATTCCTCGTATGCCTGCGTTGTTTTCCCAATAGTTACTAACCACTCTGACCGGAACAAGAAAATTTAAAACCAATCCTCCGGGAGCTTATGCTGGCTTGTCAGTATAATATATTTATTCATCACATATTCGATCGTATTCATCAAGTATTCCACCAATGATGACTTGACTTCCGTCTCCATTGCTTCCATCATCAATTCACTATATATCTTGAATATTTTGTGCCGCCTGTTCTCACACTTGACACTTGCAATTCCATTACGGCAATTCGCTCATGAGCACTCCTGACATTGGACGACGCTTTAGCCACTTTCTTCTACTCTGAGCTCCATACATTCGTGCACACTTGTTTATCCTTCCACTGCATACAATTCACACATTTTGGTCTCCTACCAACTGTCCAAATAGATGCAGTCCGTGGTGCTCACCAGTTTTGATTTTCGGCAGCATTTTAGTCGCCTACTTTGTCATTCTATATTTTTCGAATTTCCTAACCCTTTCTTGACTGTGTCCGCTGATCGCGAATTGTATATAATGCACAAATTTCAGTCGGTTTGGAGCATTATAACACTGCCTCATACCGCTTCCAAACGACTACCATTATTGCATGTCTGTCACTAGTAATGTAAATTTACTCACCCTTGAATGGCGCTGTACACACTGATCATGCACGTACGGTTGCTTCTCGAATCATTTGAGAAGTATACCAATATTATTACAACTACATATGCCATCCATCACATTCCATCAAAACGTATCCTCCATTATCTAATTCGCATAAACACATGCTATCACTTCATTCATGCCAATACTTCTCGAGTAAACAATATTTGTGTTGGTTCCAACTGGATGATGAAAAACTGACACTGACGCTATGGCCATGATTTGTAAAATCACGCATTGTCTGAGCTTTGCACTTTCCTTCTGATTGGTGAACTGATGACGACTGGATTGGCTCTTATTTACCAGTTCACAAACCTTGAAAATTACCACCGTTTGAAACGACTGTTCATCCTATTTAAACGGACAACTTCCGTAAACACAAAAATAGATGAGTAACAGTGTTACACTTCGTTCGATCAAGAAAATGCGTAAGACCTTCCTGCACATGCACTGACGATGTCACCTCGACTGGTGATGAAACGTTTGCTATCTAAACGCCAAGCTCAGAGATCCGAACATCATAGCAACCAACAACCTGAGCTACAGCCAACACAAATATTTAAAACTATTGAAATCTACAAATACTCACAATATGAACGAAAACGCCTAGTAATAAATTCATAGTGATTCCAAATCGGTTCATATTTATCTCGTGAGCACCACTACATATTTTTGGGTTCATTCAGTCCATATTATTGAATGTCGTCTGATGATTTTCAACAAAATGACAGTTGTGAGCATCCCTACTCTGATTGTGTTATGTTTACGTCAACAGAACTTGTTACTCGTCAGTAGTCAACTGTAAAAGTAAAGCAATTGTAAACATGATCATAGAAAAGCATTTTTAGCGTTTTTCCACACAATTCATGTAAAAGGCGGTATCACAACAAGATGTAGTGGACAAAAGTAATTGTATTTTGTACATCTTTATACATAACCATCAAAATGCAATAAATAAATCTGGAGGGGGAATTTTGTGTAAATCTATGGACACTGTGATGAAGTAGGATTAAACAAAGTGAGCTGGTGATATTTTGATTGAGCGATAGTTAACAATATACATTCACAATGGTTGTCACCCGGTGTTACTGAGTGAAATCCAAGTTTCATCGTGATTACTTCACTTTCAATTTTTCACTTTCCATTACATGCTTACACATGAATGCAGTGGAAGTGGTATATGCCACATAGCCTCAGAAGCCCACTGCACTTTTAGAGATAGTCAGCAATCAGACCGTGAGAATTGGAGTGAGGAACTACATAAGGTCCCAATAGGACAGGTTTGGTAACCACCCAGACTACGCAATACTGTCTATCAGCAAAGTAACCGGTAGTGACGGGGATCCGAACTTCGGCCTCCGAGTTCGCAATCGAACGGTCTTAACCACTCTACCGCTCTCTGCGGCGCCATTTCATGGCTCACGAGAATGATAACCTTGATATGAACTTTGAGAAGAAACACAATACATGGACTTTTAAATGGTGAAACTCGTCGCCCCCGTGGGTATTAGGTGGAATTATTCGTGACCATTCAAATTTTGGAGTAACATTTTCGACACTGTAGAAGAATTCAACGGACTGGAAGATTACATTGTTTGAGTCTGTCAGATTGTAATTCCCTTCAGGAGGACAATTTTCTGTCGAGTAAATATCCATTTATTAGAGACATTTCTTCACAGTAGTGGAACCCTGAAAATTTTGGAGGTGTCTGGTCCTTCCAAACAATCGGCTATTGTATATTTTGCCATTCACGTTTGCCGCATCGTGGCTTCATTCGTAAACATTGACATGATTGTTTCTTCATTTATGCTGTTGCTCACACTTACACAGTCTAAGGAGCAGTCTCGTGATTGTATCTCGGCGAGCCGAAAGTGAACACCAAAAATCAAACAACCACGCCAATACTGCTTTTCTGCATCAAAGCTCTCTAATATAATCCATGGCAATCGTAATCTGATCAGAAGATGAAATTAGGTGGTTTATATGCTTTGATCCATCTTGTTGCATTCAGTCTGTCGGAAGTTTTTGTATTTGGTGTTTCTATGTAACTGTTCATAGACGTTTTCGCACAGACAGTAACTTATTTATCCAGTATGTAGTATGCATACTGCACTATAGTACGCATCCCAGTGAAACCTTGTCGAAAAGGTCACCGTTGACGGCCGGAAGGATTTCGCTTACCACACGTATTTTTGATTAAATAACAAGTTGATGCGAAAGGTGAAAGTCAACAACAGACTACTTATTGTTTCAACGATTGGTTTGAACAAATACATGCTGTTTCACCAAGTAAAATTTCGATAGTTCAGAGGAAATAAAATCCCGTTATTTCACTTCGTAGTTGATTGCTTCGGTCAGGTGGTACCAAGCTACACGAATGATGATTATTTTCGTAACAGAAAATATCATCATTCGCCAGCTTAATCCGAAAACTTTTGTAACTATGTTCGTTTATAAGTTTACTAGAAGCGGAACAATGCGGTAAACATTATGTCAGCTACCTATTCCTCATGCTCTCAGCTAGCTGCTAATGCGAATTGTATTCAATGACGCAATTTAAAAACCACTTATTTAGGATATAATCATGAACTAAAAATTCACTTTTACAACCAAATTACTTTAAGTGGATTAGTTCCACATCACTGGATTGGTTTGTTAAATGGGCCGCCCACCGACTACTTGTTAACCACCTTCGAAACGGCAGTTGCTCAAATGTTTCCTTTGGACTGATTGGACGCGTCCAATCAGTCTGCCTGACCTTGAGTTTAAATTTGCCGGGTGGTACGACAAAGCAGTTCATTCTAGTTCTGTTCGGTTTGTACAGGACAGATGATGACCATTGCCGATTGAGCGTCCAGAAATTCTTCGATATTATGCACACTAGGTAGGCATTAGACCCTCAACCGTACGCGCCTCAAGTCGCTCTACGTTCTCCAAACAGTTGGCATCTTTTTGTAGAAGGATTATCATGCCTTAACACAGTTTTCCAAGAGAGATCTAACTATGGTCATCTACACCGGCATGAAAACGCTAGGTTGTCGGCACAAAAAAGCTGATCTCAACTTGAATTTGTCCACAGTAACGGTACGCACGAAGCAGGCTGTCCATAACAGTACTGGAGAGAAGGCCCCGAGGAAGCAGTTGGCCACGAAGGCCACTCGTAAGAGTGCGCCGGCCACGGGAAGAGTGAAGAAGCCTCACCGTTTTAGGCCTGGAACCGTTGCTCTGCGTGAGATTCGTTGCTACCGGAAGTCCACCGAGCTCCGGATTCGAAAATTACCTTCCCAAAGCTTGGTTCGTGAGATCGTCCAGGACATCAGTTCAGTTCAGTTTACACAGGACAGGCAACGGCCACGGCCAATCGAGCGTCCAGAATTATCTCGACGGTATGCACACCAGTTATGCATCCACCATTGCACAGTGCATTTCGCCGAATCCCCACAAAAATGAGAGGGAAACGAAAAACCTCGTTGCACATCAACTGCGACAGACATTAGGCATCGTGAGAGTTTATTGAGACAGTATGCAACAAGCGAAAACGTCGATCAAAACACATCTCAGACGGACCACAGTGTTACCCGTCATCCATCTAGTAAATGTACTCAACACTCACTCCGAAGAAATATCTCGTACCACTTACGATCCAGGGCACATTTGAATGAGTGGACAGTCTGCAGATCTATCATTCCACCAGACAGACGGTTCCAACTGTTCACTACCCTGTTGCTGAAGAAGTGCGATCTAGTCATCAACCTGGCTCGAACTTTCGTCAGCTTCTTTTCGTGTCCCCTTGTTCTGGAGTCTTAAGCCACGTGGAACAGATTATTCGGCCCAAGGCCAGAAAAGCCCTTCATTACGTTGAACTCTTCTATAAGATACCTCGACGTCTCCTTCTTTCCAACGAGAAAAGATTTAGATCACGGATTCTCTGATCGTACGTCATACCCCTCTGCCACTCAACCATTCGCATAGCGAGACGTTGAACTTTCTCTAAGCAAGTGGTGTCCTTTTTGTAGAAGGGTGCCCAAGCCTGCACGCAACCTTCTAACTGAGGTCGTACTATAAATAGATAGGTAGGAATATTTGCGGTTGGCGACAAGACAAGGCTGATCGCAGTCTAAAGAGCTCACCACGAGTCTTTTGTGCAGCAGCTTTGCACTGATCCGACCATTTAAAGTCACTGCTCATGATGACCCCAAGGACTTTAACCCTACTGACTGCTTCTATGGTGAACAACCCTTGGTCATGAGTGACAGTTAGGCTTTCTGTTGCCCTTGACAACAAATGGCTTTTTCCATCGATCAGGGGTAAATCTCATTTGGATGCCCAGTACAGAACGGTACCTATATCCCTGCCTAAATCCACCCTACCCTCAGATCCAAAAATCTTCACGTCATCTGCAGAAATAAAGCCAAGCGATTGAAGGGCGGATGCCAGGTCGCCAATGAACAACAAGAATAGGACCGGGCCTAGGACGGATCCCTGAGGTACACCACTGGTGACATTCACCAAACTAGAGCACCTGTCCCCTACTTTGACGTAATACTTCCTGTGGGAGAGGAAGTGCTCCAGCCACCGATATACCGGCCCACCTATACTGAACGTCTCCAGCTTGCGCAGCGGGAGACGATGATCAACGGAGTCGAAAGCCCTGCTAAAGTCGAGGTAGCATACCTCAACTTGCTTGCCTTCATCCAGTCGTCGAGTTACTCCATCTAAGAAGCACAAGAGATTGGTCAGACAAGATCTATTTTTTAGGAATCCATGCTAGGTCGTACTTAACATGGAGTGCTCCAGTAAGTGCTGACAGATGTGGGCACGAACGATCTTCTCAAGGACTTTACATAGGATGCTAGTTAGGCTTACCGGCCTGTAGTTCTCCATAGTCGACTTAGGTTCACTCTTATGTATTGCCACGATGACCGCTAATTTACAGTCCTGAGGCAGCTTACTCTGGTCCAACGTGGACCTATACAGCCTGTACATTGATGGAGCTATGATATCCGCCAACAGCTTGATGATAGCTGGGTGGATGCCATCTGGACCCACTGACTTGTGGCTGTTTAATTCCTGTAAGTACTCACGCATGATTTCCTTTGAGAAATTTAGCTCGTTTAACTGCGCAGGAGGATGCAACAGAGCTAGATCGACTCGTACCCACTATCTATCCTATGTAAGCTACCGAAGTATTCCCCCAGGGTGTCTACTTTGCCCTGGCCATCAGTGACAATACCGTGGTCCCTAGTGGATAGAGGACCAATGGCATCATTTGTTGAGCCTTTCGACTACACATAGCTATGGAACTTTTTCGGCTGCTGTCTCACGCATTTAACTAACCTGAGCTCATATTTTCTCCTAGAAGTTCGCAGAAGTCTCACAGTCTCGTTTCTAAGCTTTGTATAACGGGTCCAGGCTACCCGACTGCCGAAAGCTTTGCAATGGTTCCAGCTGCGGCTTGTGCCTCTGATGGCCTTGGCTATCGCAGCCTTCCACCACATAGGTTTGCCCACCCTACTCCTCCGTTTCAAGGCTGCGAACTCTTCCTGGAGGGCATTCAGGGATCCCTTTATGACCTGCCAGCTCTCGTCGACAGTAGCCCCCTTTACCGTGTTTCATGTCAGCCCCATCGTCCTATTGCGAAGCTTATCTATGGACATACTTCCGAAATCCTTAACCAGCTTTACGAGTACCTTGGATCGCCGCATGTATACGGTGATTTGGACACACACGTGGTCACCCTTGCCCAGCTGTGCACAGTGATGCAGTCCAGATACAACGTTGGGAACGTTTGTCATTTCTAGATCCAGCAAAGATGGAACGCATCCAGCCCTTTATCTGGTATCTTCCCTAATATGCTGGTGCAACGCGTTAGAATGCAGCCATTCTAGGCAGGTTTCCTCCTCCAATTCAGGCACACACACTTCAACCATCCAGTTAATGAGCGGAAAATGGAAGTCACCCAGTATGAGGGTCTTTGTACGTCCTCAACTAGTTCAGTCAGCGTCCATGGTAAGCAAACATCCTCGTTGCGGTTTGTACCTGGTACCCTGTAGATACATACATACTAACAACGTTAACCCTTCTGCCTGGAAGGATAATCGTGACTGCACACAACAGGACATTGTGAGTGCACATCTTGTTCTGAGACTCATGATGGCTTGTACCTGGCCTAATGAGGATCACTACCCCTCCTCCAAGGCGATCGTTTTCTCTGTCCTGCCTATGGATTGCGAAACCATTACTTATTAGCCCTGGCATATGGTCTTCTTTAGAAAGCCATGTTTCCGTAACGGCAACTACTGACTCGTTGTGTTCCCCAGCGGCTTTGGCAAGTTCCATTAATTTATTTCTAATACTACACGCGTTGGTGTATAACATCACCGCGTTTGCCCCGTCTCTTAGGTGTCTCTTACTTTTTACTCCTGTCTGGTTCTCAGACGGAAAGCCTGAGATGATGGGAAGTGTTTGCTCCGATCGTTCCCACTGGTGCTCATCGCGCCGGCTGATGATCTAGGTCTTCCGACAACTCCCAATCCATATCCACAGGAGTTGCCATAACATCCAGACTGGCAAGGGTCACGATGTCATCCACCTTCGGACAGTACTGCCAATTTCCATCTTCGAACACGTCTTCAATTACAATTATTCCCGACCCCGCACGCGGCTTCTTTACTACTGTCAAATCGGGGGCTCGAGAGCCGAGTACGGAATTCTGTTGTACTTGGTCGTTTCTCACTAATGCCCTGGTGGGTCTATCCAGGCTACCACCTGTTGCTAGACCACGAGGCCTTACTCTATACTCGTCTTGAGCAATCTGATATCTACCCTTAGTGGCGTGAGGCACCATCTATCTCGGGTGGCCTCATCAGCGAATTCTACTAGTATCGGCCTCGCATGATGTTTGCCTTTGTTTGCAAGTGTTGAATTCCATGTCCCCACTCTGTGCACCCTTCTTAGAGCGGTAGGGTACGGAACACCAGCAATTCGCACTATGTCATAGACCATCCTCCTATCTATGTCCCGCCCAGGTTTTGGTTCTCTTATGAAAGGTTCTTCTTGATTTAGGATCAAGAGCCTGCGGCTTGAGACCCTGCCCATCGACAAGATCTGCCTTTCTAGATCCTCCACTTTACCTTCTAACACCAGGAGAGCAGGACCGTCCACCCTAGTTAGCCCATCCCTCACTACGTTACAATCACTCTTCTTTTTGGACTGCCTTGCCCCTCTAGGGTTCCGCGCAGTCCACTGGCCCTCGTCGGTCTACTTCAAGGGAGTTGAGGAAACGACCGCATGTCAAACTCTTGGGTCTCACCTACTCGCCCTAATGACTGCCCTCCCTACTACTTCCGCAAACGACTTCCTGATACCTGATTGCGGTGTTTTGAGGCTAATGCTGTGGCACTACCTGGTGGGCGTTGGTCCTGCCCTTGGGCCTGCAGTTTGAAGCCCAAACCGGCCGCCTCCTTCAAAGGAGCACAGACCCACTCAGCCCATGAGTTCTGTTTATAAAGGACATAGGTGTCCTTTGCAATTCATGAATACTTTGGGTGAGCCCACCTCTTGCACACCTCGCACTCTATACCATTTACCACTCGTTTTCCGCACTTACATGCGAGACACGTGTAAGAAAGCGTGACATACCGAAAATCACAATATGTAGGGGAAAACAGCTCGAATGCTCTTCAACCAAAAGCAAAACAATTTTACACTTGCAAGTACAGCTCTTTAACACAAAAACGCAAAATCTCCAAGCGAGAAAAAACGCTTCACAAAAACATCGAATACTACCCGGCAATACTAAGAGGAGAGTAAAAAATATTCTCATAATAAAACTCACCTTAAATGCAATTCTGATACGCTGAGTAATGTGAATTAACCTGGGTTAATTCATGAAACTACTCAAAAACCTTATTTAAAAGCGAGAGCACTGGGAATTCGAACCGCGCGGTACTCACTGAGTTCAGTTCAGGTCTCCAATACGTCCTCCTACATTCTTTCGCGTTGACATACTTGTAAAATCCTCCTGAAACTCTGATTCCGCTTTCAACTGTACCATTTGATCTTGCATTGCAGCACGCTTCCGGGTTAGCTGAAATAAACTCTTATTATCATGAGTCAGCCAGTTGGCGATTGTTTACCAATAAGAACAAGGTCGACTCTGGGAAAACCCGCCAGCTTCGGATTGGCACTAAAACTGCAGAACTCCTTCTCCAGAGGTTTTAGAAAGCCAACAAAGCCCTTCAGTACAAGTCGAGAAGGCAAGGTTGAGGATAAAACAGAAGCTCGTCCTTCGGTGTCAAAATACGAGGCCAACGCTCGAAACTGGGTTCCTAGTGGCGCCCTTAGCAGCTCACAAACAGTGCTCGAAAGCTGGGAAACCTAACCGTAGCCTACATCAAGTCTTGCAGCGCTGGAAATCAGTGTCACGAACTGGAAGCAGAGAATGCCAATGCTGATTTCATCGCAGTAACCGAAACCTGGCTCAAAGCGAGGGATAAAATTCGTGTCCTCTTCCCATCTGGCTATTTCATTTATCGATCTGATATGCACATGATCGAGGTTGATATTTATTCATGCTTGAGCCTGAACAGTATGAATTGATCAAACTTGCTACGGAAAGATCAACCCTACTTGTTTTCTTATAGAAGCCCATGTAATTATTTGCAATTACTCGCTGGCTTATCTACTTGCCTGCTTGCTCACCGGCTACGGTCGGGTTGTGACCTGAGTGGATGATTAAAACAAACTGCTAACGAAACGGAATTCATTGCCCCCCAATGTAAAAATGACACTAGGATGAGGGAACAATGTTAAATTACATTTCTTGGAACTATTTCCGAACCGTCTACCGGTTATTAAAATGCAAATGTCTCCTACTTGGACAAGTCAATTCTGACATTTTCGTGGTTCCCGTCTCCTGGAATGCGACAGGAACATTATTCTACGGACTACATCATTTATACATTATGGATTGGTGTGAAAAGAAACCGAACTATGATGAGGTGCGGATAAGCATTCACCAGCTTTTACCCACTCCGAATTCGAACGAAAGTCTCCATGAGCGAGTAGGAAAGATGTATTCATCTATCCCCATTTCGAATGGGATAATAAATTGGCCGGATATAGCCTTTAGATAACCATATCCCCTGAGATCGGTTTCCGCGTAGTCCGTTTTGAAGAAAGCATATACTAATCGCAGTCGCCTTACTCACATAAACCTGGATAGACCCGAAGTGGCAAATATTTACCATTTGGAAAAATGACGCATCAGATGTCGGATCCGTTTTATCCAGTTGGCCCATCTAGTCAATTCCGCATCACCAAGAGGCGAATCAAATTAAACTTTGCCAAACTTCACTGAGGTAGTAGTAATTTGACGGTTGAAGTGAGAACTTTTTATCCAAAAGGATTCTGTATTGCAATTTGAGTTTTCGTGTCAGTAATCTGTGAGATAACGGATGATACGTTTTGATGGATTGTGATGGATGGCATATGTAGTTATAATAATATTGGTATACTTCTCAAATGGTTCGAGAAGCAACTGTACGTGCATGATCAGTGTGTACAGCGCTATTCAAGGGTGAGTAAATTTACATTACTAATGACAGACATGCAATGATGGTAGTCGTTTGGACGGGGTATGAGGCAGTGTTATAATGCTCCAAACCGACTGAAATTTGTGCATTATATATAATTCGCGATTAGCGGACACAGTCAAGAAAGGGTTAGGAAATTCGAAAAAAATAGAATGACAAAGTAGGCGACTAAAATGCTGCCGAAAATCAAAACTGGTGAGCACCACGTCTGCATCTGTTTGGACAGTTGGTAGAAGACCAAAATGTGAATTGTATGCAGTGGAAGGATAAACAAGTGAGCACGAATGTCTGGGGCTCAGAGTAGAAGAAAGTGGCTAAAGCGTCGTCCAATGTCAGGAATGCTTATGAGCGAATTGCCGTAGTGGAATTGCAAGTGTCAAGTGTGAGAAAAGGCGGCACAAAATATTCAAGATATATAGTGAATTGATGATGGAAGCAGTGGAGACGGAAGTCAAGTCATCATTGTTGGAATACTTGATGAATACGATCGAATATGTGATGAATAAATATATTATACTGACAAGCCAGCATAAGCTCCCGGAGGATTGGTTTTAAATTTTCTTGTTCCGGTCAGAGTGGTTAGTAACTATTGGGAAAACAACGCAGGCATACGAGGAATGAGATTGAATGGGAGGTCAGAAAAGGATGGTTTTGTCAGCAGTTGATCATGAGGATATTGACGCATGATGGGTACTTTATTTTACTTTTAAGTGGCTAGCTCCTGCGAAGGGATGAGCTGGTATCATGAATGTCCCGAATGTAAGGGGACTTTTCATGATGAGTTTTGGGAATCTGGTACGTACTGGCGTACGAAGCCCCATTCGGCTTTTCGTTCGAGATAACAACTCCAGTCCAATATAAATATGCGGTCGTAGGGCACCAGAGCATGAGTATAAACGTAGGATGTTCATGCACTATTCATCTCAAAAGCGTAAATCTGAACTGTGCTAGTGCAATAGAAACGCAAATTTGTCACAAACACTCGTGGTTCATGATACTCGTTCACGCTACTCATGAGTAGGATAAGTGAGAATATCGTTAGAATGCAAATTACAAACGGTAATTTGCAGTGACAAACTGCCAAATCAGCAAGGAATGAGACTGAACTTCGTGGCAGCGCCGTTTCAGTACAGACAGTAAACCATGAAGCTTTCTTGCCAACATGAAATGATTGCTGTAACGGTAATTCAGTATGTTGTGTGAAATTCCCAAACAGTTTCCTTTTCTCACTCAAGTGACTTTATTCAGCTTATTACCCAACCCTTCCCAACCAATTCAAACTACACGTCTTCCCTTCCTTTCACATGTTGAACTAAGAGAAGAATTGCCAATTTGGTCGCTTGTTTCCGCTTTCAATGCATTGCTGGTGCTGCTTTTCTTTGCCCGCATCTCCGATCGTGACGTAATCGTTTTCGCATTCGCCTTCTTCCTTTTCTATCTACAAAGATAGCAATGAGGGATTAGCATTCAGTTAGCGGTGATGTTGAGTAGTTAGTATGCTTTGGGACATACTGGCATTAATCAGACCAACTTACAGAAATAGTGGTAATGAAAAGGTTCGCCATCGTGTCGTTCTCGCCCGTGAAGAAGCAAGTTCATTCTGTAGGTCCATCGTGTTCAGGAACGACAAAAGAACATAGATCTTCAACTATATTCAAACTTTGTTCTCCACAGTTGGCATTTTTTTTGAAGGTGCTAATGTCGATAGAATAAAACACGTTGGAAGAAAAAGATGAATTTTGTCGAACGTATGCATGTGTTTGAAGTCAAATCTTCCTATTAAAAGGGAATATCGGTCGTCGAATCTCGCCGCACCGATAACAATTACTTTCAAGTTGAAAAACAGAAGGTTTCATTTAATGATAATTGAAGAAAAATGGTGAGACCTGGTCACGTTGACCATGTTTGAGAGATGCTTTGAATTGAACTATAAGATTCACGGCATGTTTGATTAGGACCAAGCAGTCTCACTGTTTGATGTCCCGTATCAATATCCATTTTATCAGGCCTTAACTTGTGGTGATTTGTTTGACTCGTTTACCGAGCCATTGCTGTGGCTCGATGGACGTGCAGTCCTGATGACTCACACTGAGTTTGAACAGATGTACCACGCTTTCTTGGTTCTCAATATTGAGTCGATCGCTGATACCACTCGACCTGCTAGAGTAGCAGACCTCTGTAGATATTTTGTATTCGAATGCTTTCGTTTTATTAGAATCAATTGGTTCCATATGAGATTGACCGTTTTTATACGATAACAGTGAAACCATAATGTCATCGATGTCTATAGGTGAATACAACTTATCCATCCCCACATACTGATCACACAATAACGGCATTGTCCATAACTTATTCAACGGATATATAAGTCTGAGAAAAATAATTGGCAAATGCATTTATCGTTATGAATGTTGCAAACGTACCCCTTGTAAAAATGGAAATCAGTGTAACAACAATTACAAATGAACAAGGATACCGCCCCATTGAATCCATTGTTGCATAAACGAATGAATGAATATGTGAACACGCTTTGACTAGCTTATATGTGGTGTGTACTTTGCAAGCTGTTACACAAATACTGTCAGCGGCATCACCTCATCATAATTTTGTAATTGGTCCAACAACAACCCAATAAAACTAGTCAACCGTGTACGAGACAACACTTTTCAGCGCACTCATTCACCTGAGATTTGTAGTTGTTACAAACATGATTGGTCTCGAAATTCAAGCCACTTGTGTGTGTACATGGATGTCTTTCCTTCACGGGATCATATTTCTATTCTCCAAATACCGTGAATACAAATTAGGATTCATTAAAGAACCACATTATCCAGAAAGATAAATACATATTAGATGAAGCTAAGAATGTTTTCTCTAACGTGCGTTCGAAAGGCTGTATTTCCACAAGCCATTTCAGTGAGTGCATTTCATCGTGAGTTTCATTGCATGGACATCTGATTCTTGTAAGCAAGATAAGCAACACTACGATTCGTTACGCATAGTGTTAGAAATTCAGCGGCCAATAAACCATACAATGGAACACTGTGTTTATAGAACTTAACGTGATTGTAAAAGTTAAATGTAAAACTGTGGTACATCGCTCCACCAAATTTTATATTACTAAAATGTAACTGTTATACCGGTATTGTAGTGTACAATGAACTTTAAAGAACTGTTTTCTTATTGAAATCGTCATGTGACATTATCTTTTTTCTTTGCTACTCCAACTGGAACTAGTGTTGCAACGGAATAGCTCGGTACTCCATAGCTGCAATTACTGTGGTGAAACCAGAATGTATCCGACCGACTCCTGCTACACCGGTGATATCCTGTTGTGGCTATGTCTCTTTACAAGGGTGCAAGAAACGGAACAAGATTGATAAAAGAATATCCACTGATAATCCGGCCGTTTTGGATGTACTGCTCAACCTGGGCATGTTCGAGGCTGGCCCTCATAAACCCATACGAATGTCGTTGACATTAGTATTTCAGTGATTACTGAGGGTCTTGTTTTGCCGACCCATGTGTGACTGACTAATAAACTGATTTGCTTCACTGGCTGTTTCCATAAGGTTAATGAGGCATCATTTCTTCTAGAGTGACCGAATAAATCAATAAACCGGAGTTCTGTATTGTCTGTTTCTGAAGCAGACGTCGTACGTACTCGGCCAGAAGCTCTATTATTTGATCGAAATTCCGAATGCATTCTCAAAAAGAGCGGGAAGGGTTCAAATATAGAAATGTAACTCCTTTGTTTCGTTATGACTTCTTTTGGGACAACACAGTTTTGTTCGCGCTAACCTCTACACACAAAGAAGCAATGCAGATATCCCCCGCCCTCCATCATGAGGCACGTAAGATAAGAAACGTGTGAATCCACATATTTCTCCACCTCAGTTGTTCTCATTTGGAATGCAACCAAATTCGTGCAATAAGTTCTACCGATAAGTTCCTGCATCAAGAGCTGATCCCTCCATTCTGGTTTTTCAAACGTCTCCACAGAATAACCTCAGCATTTTATCTGCCAATATAGTTTTCATGGTTGTGCCTATCTGAGAAGGTCAGAAGAAGTTCTTTCATATTTTAGGAATTTCTCGTTATTTGTTTTAAAATCGGCTCTTAACGATGTTTGTCAAACATTCCGGAAAGCCCGGATTCCAGTTCGCATCAATGTGAGTGTTGGCAACAAGGTCACTCGGGTGTGCCGCGTTAATGGCATGTATTGTTATCGTGATAAGGATGAAAAGAAACCCCACCAAAATAGAATTTTCTCACGGTGTCCGTACCGGAGACACAGGTAAAATGGCAGACGCCTAGAATTCTAAATTTCTTGTGCCGTATCTTGCTCCGTATTCCAATGGGAAAAGGTGCTTCGATTATCTGATAGATCACAGAAAAATCCCCTCAAATACACCAATAAGAGATAGGATACCTAGAAAATTGAATGAGTAGGACGATATTATGCAAAAATTAGCTACAGAAGCCCCTGTTCTTAATTTGGCGCGAAATTGTTTCCGGGGTACTCTCCTCCTCGTTGGACATAAGGTAGCGGCAATTTTCAATGTGGCTGGTACCACGTGATGCGAAGACGGCATTGCAAGCCCAACAAATGAGGGCATGTATTCATTTTATCAGAGCATTCAACTTAAGAGGCCTGTCATTTCCAAGATGGGTTTGTTTCTCATGAGAGCGCATAGTATATGGTGAGTCGTGAAGGCTTCAGAAGAAAGTCATTCGACGTAGGAATTTCCATAGAGAATTCATTTCTTTAGATGCCGACATATAACACGAATAAGATTATTGATTTGGAATAAAATATGTCTAGACTGGATTACAGTTTTAGGCACTTCGAATACTGGGGCGTTCTTTAACGTAATGAATGAGAAAGTCCCTGAACTCAACGAAAGGAAGCTACCCGGGTAGTTAATAGTTTTTCAGGATGACGCTTCCTGCTATGTTTCACTAGAGGTTCGTAAATAAAGTTATGCAAAACTATTTATCTGATCATTGCTCACTATAAAACCCGTGAAAGCTTGCACAACTTGAACGTCCAGTCTACCCAATTACTCTCTAACAGCGCAGATTTAAACTTACTCGTAAAAACCTCTGTGTTTTGAAAAGAGTATTCAAAGGTGTACCTCCACGTAGGCCATTGGAGTCAAAGGTGCATCTTGTGATGGCGCATAAGATAAGAAATCGTTTCATCACCAGTGTGGCGGATTCTACGTAGACAAGACTGGAAAATCATGGTAAATGGAGGTGAACCAAATGTCTAATACCGTGTATGAGCATTTTGTTTTCAATAGGGTTTGGGTAAATTCAATGTAAAAACATCTTGTTCGACTTCCCCTCAGAGGCTCACTTTCTGACATAGTAGCGGCCCACTGGTATTGGCGAAGATATGGTTTCTTCTGCAATTTGAGCATAGATATTCACCACATACAAACAGACCACAAGAGTGATAGTCCTCAAAACCCAGTCTTCACTTGCTATTTAGCGTACATAGGGATTTAAGTAGTTCTGTGCTAATGCAGTCGCGTACTAGCACAGGATCTATCTATCGGACACCTATATGCATCAGTTTCATCAATGCCTGTATAGTGACAAGTAGTTCAAAAGAATAGAGTAAAATACGAGTGTCCAGTATGTCTGCTGTATTATACCATGGGGAATAGCAGACTCAGTATATACGAGGACCGTGAATTCCTGCTTTTCTACTTGGTAACAAAAATCAAACACCATAAAATCTCTTCTTTGCACCTCTCTCATCAGTTACTGTAAGAGACAGGTCGATTCGATTAGAAACTGTGTGAACTAAGCCTGGACTTCCCTCCTTCTCACCTCAGGCGAGTGTGTTTTGCGCCAGTCTTCTCTTAACTGAAGATACAATAAATGTCGATCACGGTGGATGTTTGACCAGTGGGCTTGCCTCTTGTGATCCTTGACCCGTTCTGATTTAGATGTTTGGACCAGTTTTGTTCGTTTGGTTTACAAGTAATTGCGAATTTTGTTTCGTCTGGACCGACTCCGATTTGTGGAGCGGTTAGCCTCTACGTTTATCCTGTATCCGTGTAATAGTTATGATTATTTTTTATAAAAGAATCGTACTTGAACATATGTACTTATCGTCCTTGGGATTATTTTACGCTTGATTGAATCGACAGCTCAAGGGTTAGTTACAGCCCCTTAGAATCGAAGTCACAGTCAGAAGGTGACTACTGACCTGCTAACTGGCCTCAAAAGAGACCGGTTTCATGCTTTCTAGGGAAGGTTGCCAGAATTCTTCGAAAAAATGGCCTGTACTTTTGGTGAACAGATTGCCCTGGACCACTGTCACAACACCAAGAAACTGGTCCGATATTTTGTGTTTTTAAATAGTCAGCTGTCAGTAGCGTAGGGTTGTGCGTGCATTTTTTAGTCAAGGGGTTGAATTTTCCACGGGTTAAGGAACGTAGTCATCCAGATACTTCAGCAAAGCAATCAAATATATCGGACTACCGGCACCAGCTAGTTCTATGTAGTTCCGCTTTCCCTGTGAACGATACACCCGACTCACCGCGAACTAGAATGTAGCTCAGACTGACTGGGTCTTTGTCCTCACAAGACTTACTGTCCTCGTCATGGCTACTCTTTTTGGTTCCAAGTTAACAGTCGCGCACGATATTTCGCGAAGGGGAAAGTGGCTCATAAAAGAATGCTAATGGAATTTATTTAATCGATGCCAATCAGATTCACCTCCGGGACTCCATGATATTGGTCTGCAGTGCTGATTGTTTCGCAACTACCATTGAACACTCCATTTTCTGGAGATTTTAAAAGTAGCTGCAAATATCAGCAGTATGCAAAGTAGGTGTATGCGTATTGTAAAAATGTCAGTCTGAATATGTCCGTTAACTGTCACTTGGTGTGTAGAGTGGGTAGTAAAGGTAGGAGAACACTACTGAATGGCCGAATTTTTTCTTGCTTTCGGAATGAATATGGCACAGTCGCTTATCAAATACTAGTCCATCAGTTCTGACGCGCTTTCTATCAGTCCTCCTATAAAACTCTCAGTGGAAGTTATCCAAGTAAGCAATATACACGTTCCCCATGTGCACGTATTTTGCTCATCAAGAAAAACTTAAATGTAAAGCTTACTACTGAAATCCTGTACAGTAAGCAGACATGGGCTGGAAAAATACGAAGTGCTTGAGTCAGCAGGTGGCAACCACGGCCGTGTGCACATACTATCTCGGTTGACCATCTACCGGAAATCCATCAGTTGTAGTGTGCCTTGCACGAATTACCACTAATATTCGGATAAAATAAGTTTCAATGTTGATTTAGCCCGCAGCTGCGTCGGCTAGTTTAGGAATGCTGACGGACCCCGAGAGGGCACCTCCAGCATGCGTTTTCCTTCTGATGACCTACCAGTCGGGTTGAATTTAGAATATGCAGCAGCAACCCATTCTTATTTTGGAGAAATTGTCTGTCAGAGATATAGTTGCGGAATGAAACCTATGTGAACTCCTTACCACTGGCACTGTGCCGTCACCAAGCGGATCTCATCATATGAGTCAAGTCAGGAAACCGCACAGACCGATCAGGACTCCATTAGTTGATAATTAGTCAAGTCCAGCCGGATAGCCTTGCGGTTAAAGTGTTCGATCCACAATCGTTCGAGTTCCCGTGGGGGGTCGGTGGATGTGCCCTGCAGATGATTCCCAACAAGGATGGAACAGCTGTACAGTGCTTCCATGGTTTTCATTGGTGAGTTGAGCGTTGAAGCTGCATGATGAATCATATTATATACAAATCTAATCTCCTACTACTCAATTGCAAGTAGTAACCAAACTCTGTAGGTTGTTCATAACGGAATGCCTTCGTTGTACTTAGGCCCCTATAGAGAAGTCATCCATCATAGAAGTCGATCGCTGTGTGAGAAGCGGGTTGTTACCGTTCGAAAGCCAGTGACGGATGGGTGCTATATCGGCATATAATTGAGGGACAAATGGTCAAGTTGGATAACCTTTAGAGATAACCAGCTCATCGCTCGGCGGACCCCACTGTCCTAAACTTATCATATAAATGTATCACGCCATTTCTCTTTTGGGCGAAGCGAGCATCTGTTCTTTGTAATGGGTCCCCTTTGGTGGCCGATGGTACTGCTGCATTATTTCTGCAAACCATCCAGTTTCTTTACGCTAAGTTATGGCACAACTGTGAACAATGCCTTGATTTTCGCTAAATCAGCACGTAATTTTTGGATGGGTTGACGGCTTTCTCCAATGGTTTTCCTGTGAATGGATCACGACAAAATGTATCTGATTGTTTAAATTGGTGAAATTTTACTGACTTGTGATTCATTCATAGCTATGGGGAAATGACTGGTCTTCTGTGAAACCCGTTAGCCATGTAATGTTCCACAGAGTGATGACTCACGTTTTTGCTATTCACACAAAAGACAATAAATTGTGCACTTACTCGACAATAAAACTTTCGTTCATTTACCAAAGCAAGTGTGCCGTATCCTGTCAACCTAAGCTCGCGAAGGCATCACTGGGCACGGCAATTAGTGTATTCCAGGAATCAGCCAATTCGCTCGCTGCCTCAGTGTAGACAAATAAGTGGTCTATCTATTCAAATGTGAGAGGTGCAGTGTTTCTATTTTGTCCACGTGCAATTCTCCGACACTAAAGTCCTTTCGACTGATTGGTAAAAACAATTGAAAATTGAAAATTTGAAACTGGCTATTGTGACGTTTGCAAGTAGGCAGTATAAAACGACGGGTGTACTTCATAGAGCTAATTTTACGTATTCCACCCCATTTGCCCTCCACTAAACCTATCCTTTAACGTGGTAGTTAATAAGGGAATTTAGTGGTTTTTCACTGTAGGGTTATTTTTTATTTTTTATACTGAACTACAAACCTCAATTTTTTGTCGCAAATAATGGTCCCATGCTGTTTGCCACCAAAGGGGCCAAAAACGAACCCGTTTTTATTTTATCAGTTAGAAAAGTCAAAGATTCTTGTTTGATAAACTCACTTCAGGTCCAGAAATCACGACCGATTCATTCCTAATATCAGGTTACTGAAAAGGTGTGAAGTCACTTCTTACTAAGCAATATACACTTTTAATGATAAATTTCAATTTCTTTGTGTGCCATATCTGAGCAAGTAGATTCATGCTACGTGACATCTGTTCAACATCGGTTGGTATGCATCACTGACAAAACAACGAAAGTGCTATTCACACAAATCTGATGTAGCTCCTATTGAATCAATCAGACTGTGGTAGTGTTTTACTGCTGTTGTAGTATTCATTTCGTAGCACGGTGGGATTTACGTGAATCCTGGGGCAAGAATTTGAACTAACCAAAATGACACACTCATAATTTGCGAGCCAATGAAATCTGATCTGAAATGAATGGATGTGATCCCTGGGAACTGATGATGTCTGTAGAAGAACTTAGCTAGGCATCTGTACGGCTTGCATTCAAAACCATGGATCCCTAATCGCAAGTGTTTGTGACAACTTTCGTCGCACTATTTGGTCAAAATATTAGCACCAAACCTGAGACGAGAAGTACAAGCACTGTAAGATAACCGAATTTATGTTTAACAGAACTTACCTGGCATATACAAACGTCTAGATTGACAGAATGTCATTGATTTGCATTTTTATCCTTATTAGACAGTCGACCCTCATAAAAGATCCCCCACGTGGCAGGATAGGATACTTGATTCAGATTGTCAGTGCGTCTTGAAATTTGACTGTAAAATTATAACTTGCGAACTTACTCATTACACGAGTAAACAGTTTCGATCGACGTGCTAACCGGTCTATTGGTTGTCCTGACACAATATTCAGTCTAACTAATGACAATTTATCTTTGATTTATTTGGAAAGTAACCAATTGTGATACTAGAACTCGCAATGACAAGCGTTGTTGTATTACTGCTTCCAAAATACCTATGCATCACACACGTGGTGTTTGTATAATAAACGAACAACAAGAAAATCAAGTCGGATCAAAAAGTAACCCCGTTCGCCAGCTCTACAGTTGCTTGACTGATTATCACGCCCGATCTATTGGGAACTTAAGTGGTTTGCACTGTGAGTTTCAGGATCACGATTGCTGGTTAACTCCGCAAAATTATCGGACACTGACAAATCAGAATGAAGCAAGCTCTCATTCTCAATCTCGCTCCGTTCGCTCGCTGACAAAATTATGCACTTCTTACATTAGTGAACTGAACGGCAAAAAGCATTCTATATACTAGCTTTTGTAATCATCTTCTCTTTTTGCATTATATATGACCGAAACTAAATTTTTGCACTCTTAAGGCACCGCTCACCATCACCTATCTAATGACCAGCTCCATCTCTCTGTTGAACCGAAAGTGGAGGTATGCGCTTTTTTCCAACAAAGGGTCATTATCGGCTGAGGGCTGAAAATTGCTTTACCATGAGCGAATTTCAGCCAATATGGTTGTAATTCCGCTTTACCCATTGTGTCATGACGTATATACTGTGGTATCTCTTCTATTTTCGATTTCGTATCTTCCGATATTAACAGATTTGTTTCCGGAGTCCAAAAATAGCGCATTATTAATTTTCCCGATCGATAGGATTGGGTTCTCTCTCCGACACTTTGAATTTTGCGCGCTGATGTCAACTACAACTGTCAACTGCCTGACCTCTCACACATCCCCGATCGTTCCGATGACTGGGCGGATACCATTGATCTTATTCTCGCCTGCAAATTTCCGATCTTATCGGATGTCACCACCCTCCCAACTTGGCTCATCTGACAATTGCACTAATTCTTGCTTCACTTAGTTGACCCGTCATTTCTCGTTCTGCCGAGAGTCAAATATTTTGATGATACAATTCGACCAACTCGGGTGATCTGCAGGACTTTCTGACTTCCTTTGTTCGGGACGATTTTCATTTTGCTTTTGATTATTCGCACTTGGATTATCGTCACCAATGCTGTTCTTTTGGATGTGCATCTTTTTATTCCATACATTTTAAACTTGGCAAACATCAATCCCTCCACTGGTCTAACCGAGCTTGCTTTGGTGTCGCTTGTTTAAAACTTTCGTTGTTCCGCTGCTGAAATTTCTAGGCCACCCCCAATTTCCAACACCGCTTCGTGCAAGATGAGAACAAGTGCTCACTCACGACACACAAAGACAAAGAACGCTTTTTTCACTACAATGCTTAGCGCTTGGTCTCATCGGCTGCACGAAGCTCTATATTCTGGTTCCTTACCCAAGCCTGTTTTCCCCCGGAATTTCCACGCTACGATATTTCCGTTTAATCAGAAATACCACTGGTGGTCGTGTATACAAAGGTTCTCGTTCCATCCCAATAGAACTAAGAAGAACGTTTCTTAGAGTTCGAACCCTCTGGTTTATTTGTGCAAGACAGTGCACGTAACGAAGGTTGATTCATGCTACAAGCCTGTGTACACGAACTGGTATTGTGACTTTTAGCTAACTTTTTTAGGTGTTATTAAGAACATCAGAAATGTACTAATTATATGATGCGAGCAGTGGCCCAGCGCTTGAGTTCACATTGATGAATGTTTGGAAAGAAACACCTTTCGTGAATTGATGGATGTGACCTTTCGATGACTGGAGTTCACTTCTTCTAAAAAGATTTTTTCCATTTTAAAATCTACTAACATCTGCACACCCAAAGATAGTAGTCGGTATGTGCTAGCCACAATAAAATAGCCTTCAACAACATGAATTTTTCACTCGAAAGAGGCACCAGGAACAGTATAATTAAATTGGAGAATGGAATGCTGTTCAACTGCGATCTGCATTTCATGTCTCAACTAATAAAACCTCGGAAAACAGGTAATATCCAGAGAGTCGATACTGTTTGAAGAATAATTATATGAAGCAGCACATTCCCGTTCAACAAGGATTTTTGAACATAAACTACACATGTATGAACACGAATTCGTGTACTCGGAATCGGCGTAAGTTCCTATTTTTGCGAGAATCGTGAACAAAGGTTTGTACTGATAACGAAAAGCACGACCATCTTAGTCCGAGGCGAGCACCTAAGAGTCCCTTACCAGCAAGCCCGTTTTGTATTCGGTCATTCTCAACTCGATTTGTATCAACCCCATGCACGAGATTGAAAAGACACGTAGGAAATAGAATTTCTGCATGTTAAACTCACCTTATAGAATACGAACTGCGTTAAGCATGAGTTTTTCAGCAAGAAAACAGTAAAGTCCAGAGTGCTCACCTCACGGGACAATATGACAAAGCCAGTCGCAGGGTGTGTGCAGGATAGTGAACTCCGCAAGCAGTCTATTAGTTGTCTGATTACTGCGTTCATCTAAAAAATTTATGGGGAATGTTGAGATGTGTCGAATATACTGTCGACAGCAGTTGTCCTTAGTGATACTTTGGGAGAAAGATCTCAAGCTATAATCAAGGTGTGGACTCAACACAGCTCTAATATACCTGGTACCAAATTATGGCGTTTTCTGTACTTTGTGATTGGATGAATCTTGTCAACCCCACCATGGAAGCCCGACACATCCTGAGTGGCCAAGTGTACTGGTCCAGCTTTTACTGCCATCCCTTTATGTTATGGACCAGCCATTTAATGGCACTCCCCTTATCAACGCTAATGCATTATTAGATGAGTATCAAATTTTCCGTTATTGCATTAAAATTACCAACCGATTAAGCGCAAAATCTGTACTTTCTATTTAGTCTTATGAATGTCGCAAGTTAATGGAACACCTCACCGTAGATTATTATCAGCGGTCAGCTTTTTCCAATAATTTCATTCAAAATGCATTATGAATCTAACAAAAAGGAATAGATACTAATCACACAGGTCATGGAGAAATACACACTGAATGCGATTATTGTGTGTAGGATCATATGCACATACTTTGTGCGATCTTTCAATCGAGAAAGCCTTAGCTGGTTACGGTTAGGTGGCGCATCAAGCAAACCATGGACAAAATTGTAAATGTAGCCGAATTCGGTTTGACTTCATTTAGCAATACTATAATATGTTTTATCCCATTTCGACTTTGATCGATAATAATGATGTCACAAATCTTGAGTTTAAGAATACTGTGAAATAAGGAACTGTTCACATCTATTTATATTACTATATATATGATAAAGACTGGTAAAGAGAACGATATACCGAACCGTAGCACTGCTCCTACTGCTTATTGGGTAATTTCCACATCTTATTTTGGTAATATTTCTCCTCTCTCGAGCTTTGTGCAGAATGTTTTAGTACTCTCTGATGAACCTTGTGTTGATCCCACCCGTACATCTCCCCCAGCCATGTACCAATCAAAAGAGAGCTGTGTGGTATTTGGGGACTCCACACGTAACCGATAGGGGAATGATAGTCCCTCAGTCAACCGCAAATAAGGTGGGCCCAATAGAAAAGCTGTCGTGGACGATTAGCAGCAGTGCTCCAGGATGTGACGGGATTTTACGCTAGCCTAGTGTTCGCCGCTCTAAAAGTGTACACTGATCTGCTGACGGCTAATGTGGCGAGTGTTGCTTGCCAATAAATGAGGCTTTAGATACTTGACTTATTCTAACAGGGAAAGAGAATGTACCGTATATCAGCCACGGACTCATCTAGATCTGGCCATCGTCTGTTGCTCGACGATACAAACTTATGACCTTCCAATAGCCGTTAACCTACGTGACTTCTAACCTCTTTGACTCAACAACGATTGATATCGGCCGCACTGCTAAATTCCACAATAAAACAGAGCTGTATACAGGAAGGTTGATTTTACGGGAGCTTTCCTGTACACTCCCACCACACCAAACTGACCAAGCGCTTCACAGGGCGACCAAAGGAACCGCCCAATGACGATTAGACTGTGGTCAGCTGTGTCAACCAGCTCACCCAACCGTCTTTTACAACGCGCTAGCTGCAAAACTTGAATTGGCTTCGCCTGATAACATCAATCCACGTTGAACACTTATCAAGAATACTTGACATTCCACTGGCCCAGTGAGTAGTGGCCTGTCTTATCGTGTTGTGACATCCTGGAGTCTTGCTGAAACCTTGTGCATTCTTGACACATCCCACTCATTTCCGGCTGGAAATGAGCATTACGAAACAGAACTCGCAACAGGGCATGAAAGTACCTCAGTTCTACGCACAGATTGCAACCTTTTTGTGATCACAACGCACATCACAGGTGGAGCAAGCTGCTGCTGTGGTAAATTCTCCCATGCTGTTCTATCTGATTGGAGCCACCGGTGAATAACTTTTAGGTTTGAGAAAATGACCTGTGTAGTTAACGGTTAACCAGCTCGCAATCAACAGTGGTGTCTCGAACAATGTGTGGCGCATTTACAGACACAGGTTAGCTGGCCTTTAATGCAGGCTTCGTATATATTTATTCTAGAACACGCCCGGTGTCCAGTTTTGACAAATCCGTCCATTGAGGTGGAAATCCATGAGGAAACCCAAGCATTGGGAAGTCACAAATCGAAGGAGTGCGATGACATTCTCCCGAGCCCGTCTTCAACATGATGGAGTTTAGTTTATTTACCAAACTCATGTATTGCCGTCAAAGATCTCAAATTCAATGAAAGGACTGTCCTTACTGTGGGGAATATATTGTCGTCCCTTTCTCCACGAAGGGATTGCGTGATGGCTAAGCCAACCACAGGGATATAAGCCTTATCAAAATAGGTTTGGAGTGGCTTGCGTCAGTAATAGTTCACCACTCGTACCAAACGTGTGATAAACAGATTCTTGAGGAGCGGACCGGGTTTCGCCTTGGTCTTGAATACGTCAATCAAATTCCCCCTCCCACTTCTGAATTTGCTAGAGTGTCTTTGTAACTTCCAGAGGCAGAGGATGATTAGGTTTTTAGACAGCAACACGGCTTCCCACGCTATCAATAGCACTGCACCATGGACCTGTGTGTTGAGAAATGGAGTGTCTGAGGAATACGTGTCAGTCCACAATCAGTTGTGATCTAGCACACTAGATCGGACAACAGCTTACGACCAGCTTTCGCCAAACTCTGCCATTCCCACTGGGAAACATCAGTGATGTCCTATATCCCCATTTTGTTCCAGCGTTACTACAGAGGATATTTTATGGGATGCCTCACTTGGTCTTCAAACGGTGATGTAAGCCAAAAGTATTGCTATGTAGACTGATATGCCTCCCAACCCACGCGATTTATCTAGTCGCGTGAAATCCATCTAATGAACCCGAAACTTGACAGTCATTATTTGGATGACCACCGACAAAAACACGCGATCAATTCGGAATTAGGAATTCTCTTTGAATGGGTGGTGAATTTCTTCACGACTGCCTTAATCTTTCAATCGAATGTCTCCCTTGAAGTATACAGTTTTTCATCATGCTGTTACATATCTTTTGGAGAACAAGTTCTTTTTCAGTTTTTTCCCAAAATCTGTGCACTTCGGATTCTCATTCAGAAGAATTTTACCAAGTTTTTGTGTGAAATATGTGTGCTTTTCTGCCTAATCAATACGCGGATTTCGTTGCATGTGCAGTGAATACAATACGTCAAACCATATCTCTCATACACACATAATTTCTATCTATCCTCTATATTCAATTTCAACACAAATAATTGAAAAGCCAGCCATTCGAGCTTTCCGATGAGTTTCATCACATAAAATGTGTAGTTCTAGAGTGGTCACTCGGTAAGAGAAATTTTGTGACCTTGGTCACCAATATGAAGTTCAATAGTCCGAAGTCAGTGAACTGTTGAATATGGGTTATCTGTCAAACAATGAAGGTGTAATTCATCAAGTGCGGAAGTCGTGGTTGATAAATAAATAATAATTCTACAAGAAACATTCAGAAACTTCCCTGATTTATCTGGGATAAGCCTGTCTAACACAAATAAATAAGAACAAAGTAAACATATTTGGAGGATACTGCGTAGTTCAACAGTGTAAAAGCAAACCCATGGAGGAAGGCATCCTCAGTGATGGTGAACAAAATGCATAAATTGTATTATTCACGTAAAACTTGAAGTCATGATAGATGTGATGTGCAAACGCGATCACGTCTGAAATAATCTGAAGTCAACTGCACCCGAATAAGAAAATACTGTGGTGATTCTGTGATTAATTCATTATTCGAATTTTAGTCCAAGACAAAGTTCATTTAGTCTGACACGTGATCAATAACACCTAGGTAATTTTCACACAACCGACATTGTGTAAACACAGTTCATTCCACTTCAGACTGTGAATGCATACTATGCCCATCGATTGTGAAAGTCCACACTTTCAGTCGAACTGGGTAGCCTCAGAACATTCCAGTAACTTATGACGACCACTCATGCGCTTGCGATCCGAATGCTGCGTGTCTGTGCGTTTCGCTGTATTTGTGTCTTATCCGTTATCTCTGCTCTTTACGATCCGCTAGGCTTCATAATCCTGCCATCCTGCTAGCAAACATGTTGCTTCAAAATCAGTGCCGAGAAGGCTTGGGTTGGGATAATAGGATTAGAGACAAACATATGAGGTCATGGTACACCTGGCTGAGCTTCATGGCGGAGTTACCCAACTTGAAGATTCCAAGTTGTGTTAGGATTAAAGGGGTAGGTTGAGCAGGTGCTTTCACCCTGTTTGCATTTCAGCGCTTGTGCCAAAAGTGAACCATACCATTTTTACAAAGGTGTTGCAGAAGCGACGGTACCTTGGGATAGGGGGTTCGGAGGTGTACTGCTGTAAACCCTGACACCCCAAGGAAAGTTGGAGGGTGCTGAATCGTAGGTAAAAGTGGGAGCCAGGACTCGATTCTGGTTAGGTTAGGTTACGTGCATCTCAACGACCACTAGAAGTACATTACATGTTCTATTCATGTAAAACTTGAACTCATAGCTAAATGTGGTGCACAAAGGCGATCACGCCTGAATTTATCTGAAATCAGCTGCCTCGGGATAAGAAAATACCTTCCACAGAACAACTAGCATATAACCAAGGAGAATATTTCACAAAGAATACCCATGCCCCATTACAAACGAGGCTAGAGAAAAGTTATTTTTGGGATTCCGTTGACCGAGAGTCGGTATAACACGAACTACAAAGGTGGTTGAGTATTGCAAACGATAACATAATCTAATCCTATTGCTGCTCGTTTGGGCTAACAATTTACCATTTCCAATCCGTATGGCCTAAAATCACGTCCGTCGTAAAACGAATTTTTAAGGAGCCTCATTTTAGTGGCCATCAGATCGAAAAACTCGCCACACCGATACGGATGTACTGTAGTACATCATATTCAACGCTACTTGTGGTGCCTTATCATAAATAGTCTTACCATATGGGAGATCACCAGGCTAAAATAGGAACCTTTCTGTCCGTTCTGAAGTATTTCAATGAAAACTGTAATTACACATAATAATATGTCGGATCTTGTCTCACGTGAGGCAATATTTTTTATTTGGTAGAGACATATCTATCCATTTAACATACATTTTATTCTAGATAGTGAAATCACTAGAAATTTAGTGACTCAGTATTCAGAAATGTAATCAGATCGATAATTTGTTTCTAATATTTAAGGAGTAAATTTTACCACTCTTCACAGGTAACCAAATTTCCCAGGGATGCTAGCGCATGAGTGGCAGATTGGATAATTCGGTAAAAGACTCGACGTCCAGGGAACTTGGGCACCATTTGTAAACCACGTTCACACCGAAAAAGCACTTTATTTCCGGGGCTTGAAAAATTGTTCTTCTCTTGACTTGACTTGGCTTGAAGTGATTCGTGGAATGTTGAAAGCTCTATCAAATTGTTTGGCTTCAGTAGACAAAACTATATTAGAGTACAATGAACATGGAATAAGCCTGGTAATGATGGCCCAGATCCTGGACTATCTTATGGGTCAGACTGGTGAGTGTAACTCCGGTTGGAGTTCCTGAAATATCTCTGCTGAAGTGTGAGCATCAGCGAAGTATGATGTGCCCTGGGGCTTCCAACATCCTTCCTGTAAAAGGTCTTAGTAATTTCCTCTTCTTCATCGAAATGAGTAGTATGGCGCTGTATCTGGACGGCAGATCAAAATTTTCCCTGAAGCATGTGACCGGTTTCGCAGTTTTTGACACTTATCAGTTATGGTCCCACGGTATTGCTTTCCCCAGTCATCCCTATATTTGAGCACTCCACAGCTGGTTTACAGCTGTAATCTCCTTTGGATCGTATAGAGCGTGCAAGGACAGAGAGTCAATTTTGAAAGAATCACCGTGTGATTCTCAAAAGGGACTCCGTCTATGCACGTTCCTTTTCTTTCATATAAAATAGGTGCAACATGTCATGGGTTCTTATTGGTTCTGAAGGAAGCAGTAGTTCTGGGGTAGGATAAATAAAACACATATTTCAATCCTACATTTTCACTTCACTTCTCTACTTTCAACGTTCGCATACGGAGTCAGTTGGGGCTACAGGTTGCCCTCGCTTGAAATTTTCAAAATAAATGTATACTGTGTCTCCAAAACACAAAAGCAAGGTCTCAGTTGTGTGAACACTCTTCACAGCCCAGATACAATCTAAGTCTTCGCTTATCGGATGATCTGGTGTCTAAATCTCGTGATCAAGCTGGCGTGGAGATTGCTCTGAGTACGAGAGATGAGAGTGCATTACTAAGCTGGATTCAAGTAGGCAGTCTTTTGAGCAATTCGGTTTTCAACAACTAAAGATTGAAGCATCTATGTTTTTTCATGTCCGTATGCGCTCCCTTACTGCAATTCACCTGAGACCAAGGATTAATTCTATCGAGATCTATCTAAACTGCTTTGAGGCATGCTTTCAATAGACTTTGTGGCTATTGTTGGGGGTTTCAGAGCTCTATCTGAGGTCTCCGAAAGGCACATAGGAGGCTCGCTTTCTATCCCGGTTGATAACATTGACAAAGGCGGCCGTTTCATCCAGCTACGCTCTGACCACAGATTGCTTCTAGTGAGTACAATCTTCTGCCATAAGAAGCACCACCGACTGAAATGCTGGCTTCCTGCGTCTTCACAACGTTGAACTCAGGTTGGTCACATTCCAATTGGTTAGCCCTGGCATGGATCAATCGAAGATTATCATTCACTCTGGTCTACACCTGTGGACTCAGATCACGCCTTTTCTGCTTACTTCTCGTCTGTGGTCACACCAACACCAAAGCCACCGGTCCTGCGCAGTTGCTTCTAGACGATAATCAACAATTCGCTTTTCAGGCGGAGTTGACCACACCGTTATTGATGCAGCTGGATGTCCAAGACCCAGAAGAACACTGTCAACAGATAAAGGAAGCCCTGTATACCGCTTCCAATACCTCTAAAGTCCGGTTCAAATAGACCTCACAAACGATGGATAACCTCAACATCAGTTCGTTTGCTATATACTCGCAGATCTGTCCCTCCAAATGTCACATTCAAGGAAGAGCGTAAACCCTTGAGAAGCCAACGGACTAGGAGTTGAATAAAGGACCGTGAGCACTGATAAATTGCGAAATGAGGGGAATTGAAGAAGGTCGCAACCTTTATCGTTTGATTAGAAGTACCGGTCTAAGTCAGTTAATCAAGGAATCAGACGGCCCACGGATTCACTCTCAGAGACGTCGCCTGGACCGTTGGGTCAAGCGCTTTGATAGACAGTTCAGTTAACTAACTTCTGATGTGGAACTTCCGAATATGTCTTCAAGTGAAATGATGGATGTAAATATCACTCCATCCGAAATGGACATTATACGGTGGATACGTAGCTTGAAACGGTACAAAGCTACTGAATCGGATGGGCTGTCTCCATCCTTGAAAAAGGATGGAGATTACGCTTCGGTTTCGGAGTTAACAAAACTCCTCCGGGTAGTTTTAAATAGTTAGCAAATTCCCATGGGATGGCGTGAATCGGTTATTGTGCTGATCTACAAAACGGATGACAGGTCCTCCTGTGAAAAACACAGAGGAATTAGCTTGGTAAGTATGGTATCCAAACTTCCCACGGGCAATATTCTTCACCTATTATCCAAAGCCCCTGAAAAGTGTGCTCGTGAGAATCAAGCCGGTTTCAGTCCCAGTCGGGGTTGCGTCGATCAAATCTTTTCCCTAAGACAAAATTTAGAGCACAGACACGTGTTATGTAGGCCCACTATCTCTGCGTTCCTTGGTCTGAAAGAGCCATTCGACTCAGTCGACAGCATAGCTCTCTGACACTGTCTGTCATTGAAGGGTGTGCCAGAGATATTTATCCTTTCTAATGCTTGTATGCGAACAGCCAAAGCCGAGTTTGTATTTACGATGATCTTACACGTGGGTTTGCCAGGTTTGGCTTCAAGCACCCTTTTCAGCTTTGTAATTGAGAAGATTCTTTCCTCGTATGAGAATAGCGGCATCTAACTGCTTTTAGGCCGCAAACTGTTTGACTTAGCGTTCGAGAACGATGTGCTTTTTAGTTAATATCTGGATATGTTTCAGGTTTTTCTAGATAATCTAATCAATAGTGTAGCAGTGGTTGGAGTGCGTTTTGTACCCTCAAAGTGTAAAACACTCCTGCAGAACTGGGTTGGCTCAACACCAAACTTTGTCTTCGTAGGGCTGAAGTTAATAATTCTTCTACTTAGGCGGTTACATCTTACCAGATGGTAGAAGATGTTGGGTGAAGTACCGTCGTGTATACAGGGGGCGCATATAGCTTACGCGAACCTCAGCCTTCTGTGGGGCCGATGTGACATCTGGTTGTCTGTCCAAAAAATTCGGGATCACCTCAATTCGGCCGAAATCCTGACTTATGGTCAAATTCCAGTTTATACTACTGATATTACTCTCAGTAACCAAAAATGTACGATAGACAGTATTGTTTAGCGATAGATGGTAGTACCAGCAGTACAAACTGGAATTCGACCGTATGTCAGGATTTCGACTTAATTGAGGTGATCCTGAATTTTGGGACATACTGTACACTGATGTATTTAGATCTGTTTTTTGTACAGCTCAGAAACATGACCATTTGGGGTAGAAAATTTGCGAAGACTTCGTAATCGATCGTTGATGAGCCGGTATTATTGCTCGACTGTGGGGGAACACCTTATCAGCAATGCTGATGTTAGGGGTGGGGTAATGGCAACCAGAGGACAGTTACTGGGACAACAGCTTAATTCGAGCCGGTCAACATTGTTGGGGTATGTGGTACGTATTTCCAACGATAAACTCCATCCTTTGTTCCCGAGGCAGGTGGTGGTTGGAACGTATGTCGAAGGAGTCAGTCTGTGACGTGACACAATGTTAAAACCTTAACCACTCAGAGTGGTTGTGCCGTATCTGTCAGGCTTCCGGTTTGTGATCCGCCTACCGGAAGGCTGGAAACCATTGGGTAAAGTGGCTGGGTCTTGTGTTTAGTCGCGTGCTTTCATTCATGCTGTTTATTCGTCAGCAATCTTCTCACTCATGAATTTCTTTTCCGTTTCTTCCCCACTTTACTTATTTTTGCTCTCGACTAGACGATGTCGTGAGTTATTGGCTAAGACAAGAGCACAGAAGTGCGATATTGACGGCTGAGAAAACAGAATTAAACTGATATTTTTTGGAGAGAAAACTAACTCACTGAAAATCAGCTTATGACGTTGTACTTCAGGGTGAATGTTTAAGTAAGCTGAAAGCTGTTCTTAGTATACTAAACAATAACAGGTTAGGAATGTTATACGCCTTCACAAAGTGCAATACGCTGCTGTCCGACTGAATTAGTCTTACACTAAACGTTATCTTGTAAGGGTAAGCGCATTAGATGGAGTAATTTTTTTTGTACCTGCGCAGCTGTATCTTACCTTGTGGCAGGATATTGGATATTGTATATTCAGACGACCCCTTTGAATTCTATCAACTTCGACCGGCTATAGCCTCGACAAAACATGGAAGGGTCATGTTGAGGCTGACGTAGTTCAACAAGTTCTATACGGCTAACGGGTGGGAGACACACATGGACTATTGGTGTTTGTTCATCAATGTTTTCACACCACTGGTCAAATATGTAGGGAAAACGGTGTTAGCAATGCGGAAGCCGAGCATCGGATAATAAGAATTAGATATCAGACTCTGGAGCCTGTGTTTAGTGTAAGCAAACTGCTGTTGTTGGAGCACATTTTTCACGAGCTCACAGATAGATTGCATTCTTGTCCATCACAAAATCAGGTAGGCTGCGGTTGGGGAATAGATCGAAGTGATCAGTCTATAACTTGACGGAATTGTATGAGGACCCTGGCCATTAGGCTGAGCTTACTGGATGGGTAGTGATATTGGATTACATGGTCCAGTGCCGTATTTGCGTCCAAACTATTTCTGCGTGCACATCACTTCCTCTTTTAGGCTTATTTAGGTGCACTTCTTTGCTTCTCATGCATCTTTTTACTTCACTTCCGAATGCATTTAGATCTGAATTTCCAGCCAAAATCAAAGCACAGCGAAGCAAAGTTGAATAAAATAAAGTAACGGATGAGTAAGGAAGAAAGTACTCTTTTTGCCTATTTTTCCAATCTTCACACCACAATTCAGGAAGGGGACCACGGACAGTGAAAAGCTTCCAAACGGGAAAGTGACCTGCGACGGTGGGAACCAATCTCCGTGTGATAATTCTTTTCTTAAAATAGTGTTTGAAAGTTCAGTACGGTACCTATCCCCTCCCCGCATGCAGGAGACGCAAATGCAAAGTCAACAGATATGGGGATTATGATTGAAGTATCTATCTGGCTTTCACTGTGCAATTAGGTTGGTCAATTTGAAACGAAGATCGATTGTCATCGAAACAGTATCTGATATGAAGCTCGTCATCGTTACTCGATAAAAGCGACCTGGTTTACTAGAAATTCGAAATCGGAACATCTTCCAACAGGACTAATGACGACTTGCTCGGCTCTGTCTGTCTAGTACCCGTCTTTCACTTATTCGATAACGATGGTGATGGTGATGTTGATCGAACATTATCCATGCGTTTGCGAGTATCTATTGGGAAAACTGAAGGAATCTGTAGTAAACCTCATTCTGGCCAACAACATTATCTCGAGGATCGACACCTTCCCGAGAACCTGTACCGTCAGGGATGTGGCGAGATGGTTCAAAGTGTACCACAGCATGTGCTAGGAGAAACAGTGGCATGCATTCAATAAGACTGGGTTCGTTTGTCGTGACCTTTTACCAAGAGGAAAGGATAAACCTTAAAACAATAGAAGCTTAAACTTTGTCAACCTATTTCATCGCGTGAACAGTTGTAATAGGAATAACTCGTAGCAGACGGCCCAACAATATAGCGAGTGGCGATTAAGTGAATACTACCGATCGGCGCGTTATTCACAATTCCGTTGGTTAATATCACGAACCGAAGGTAGTAACGTCTCGGGTTTAAATTCGACCGCCGCCGGCCTGGCTTCTATTTTCTCCTGGAAATAATGGACAAGAAAGTAGGTTGAACAATGATTATGAAAGCTAGGCGTCTTATGGAGGAAGCAAGCGTTATTGATGAAGGCGTACTGTATGTAGACAGTCCAACAGTGTATTCCGAGTTCATTAAAACAGTAGATACCCGAAGAAATAAGCATTTTCCTATTAATAAAACCAGTTGCTAATTTATGGACATGTGTTAAGTTTTGGGCACACATACGGCCTCATTTGTCCCTTGTTTAGACGGCCGTAGATTTACTTCACTGCGAAAATTTGATTAATCATCAGCTAATGAAGTCCTGATCGGTCTGTGCGGTTTCCTGATGTGACGGCACAGTGCCAGTGGTAGGGAGTTCATATAGGTTTCACTCTACAATTGTATCTCCCACAGACATTTTCTCCAAAATTAGAATGGGTAGCTGCTGCATATTCTAAATTCAACCCGACTGGTAGGTCATCAGAAGGAAAACGCATGCTGGAGGTGCCCTCTCGGGGTCCGTCAGCATTCCTAAACTAACCAACGCAGTTGCGGGCCGAATCAACATTGAAACTCAGTTTAGTTGAATATTCGTGGTAATTCTTGCACGGCACACAACAACTGATGGATTTCCGGTAGATGGTCAGCCGAGATAGTATGTGCACAGTCGCGGTTGCCGCCTGCTGACTCATGCACTTCGTATTTTTCCAGACCGTGTTTGCTTACTGTACAGGATTTCAGTAGTAAGCTTTACATTTACGTTTTTCTTGACGAGCAAAATACGTACACATGGGGAACGTGTATATTGCTTACTTGGATAACTTCCACTGAAAGTTTTATAGGAGGACTGACAGAAAGCGCGTCAGAACTGATGGACTAGTATGTGATAAACAACTGTGTCATATTCATTCCGCAAGCAAGAAAAGATTCGGCCATTCAGTAGTGTTCTCCTACCTTTACTACCCACTCTACACACCAAGTGACAGTTAACGGACATATTCAGACCGACATTTTTACAATACGCATACACCTACTTTGCATACTGCTGATATTTGCAGCTACTTTTAAAATCTCCAGAAAATGGAGTGTTCAATGGTAGTTGTGAAACAGTCAGCACTGCAGACCAATATCGTGGAGTCCCGGAGGTGAATCTGATTGGCATCGATTAAATAAATTCCACTAGCATTCTTTTATGAGCCACTTTCCCCTTCGCGAAATATCGTGCGCGACTGTTAACTTGGCACCAAAAAGAGTAGCCATGACGAGGACAGTAAGTCTTGTGAGGACAAAGACCCAATCAGTCTGAGCTACATTCTAGTTCCCGGTGAGTCGGGTGTATCGTTCACAGGGAAAGCGGAACTACATAGAACTATCTGGTGCCGGTAGTCCGATATATTTGATTGCTTTGCTGAAGTATCTGGATGACTACGTTCCTTAACCCGTGGAAAATTCAACCCCTTGACTAAAAAATGCACGCACAACCCTACGCTACTGACAGTTGACTATTTAAAAATACCAAATATCGGACCAGTTTCTTGGTGTTCTGATAGTAGTCTAGGGCAATCTGGTCACCAAAAGTACAGGCCATTTTTTCGAAGAAGTCTGGCAACCTTTACTGGATAGAATGAAACCGGTCTCTTTTGAGGCCAGTTAGCAAGTCAGTAGTCACCTTCTGACTGTGACTTCGACTCTAAGGGGCTGTAACTAACCCTTGAGCTGTCGATTCAATCAAGCGTAAAATAATCCCAAGGACGATGAGTACATATGTTCAAGTACGATTCTTTTATAAAAAATAATTATAACTATTACACGGATACAGGATAAACGTAGAGGCTAACCACTCCACAAATCGGAGTCGGTCCAGATGGAACAAAATTCGCAATTACTTGTAAATCAAACGAACAAAACTGGTCCAAACATCTAAATCAGAGCGGGTCAAGGATCACAAGAGGCAAGCACACTGGTCAAACATTCACCGTGATCAACATTTATTGTATCTTCAGTTAGGAGAAGACTGGCGCAAAACACACTCGCCTGAGGTGAGAAGGAGGGAAGTCCAGGCTTAGTTCACACAGTTTCTAATCGAATCGACCTGTCTCTTACAGTAACTGATGAGAGAGGTGCAAAGAAGAGATCTTACGGGGTTTGATTTTTGTTACCAAGTAGAAAAGCAGGAATTCACGGTCGTCGTATATACTGAGTCTGCTATTCCCCATGGTATAATACAGCAGACATACTGGACACTCGTATTTTACTCTATTCTTTCGAACTACTTGTCACTATACAGGTATTGTTGAAACTGATGCATACAGGTGTCCGATAAATAGATCCTGTGCTCGTACGCGACTGCATTAGCACAGAACTACTTAAATCCCTATGTACTCTAAATAGCAAGTAAAGACTGGGTTTTCAGGACTATCACTGTTGTGGTCTGTTTGTATGTGGTGAATATCTATGTTGAAATTGCAGAAGAAACCATATTTTCGCCAATACCAGTGGACCGCTACTATGTCGGAAAGTGAGCCTCTGAGGGGAAATCGAACAAGATGTTTTTACATTGAATTTACCCAAACCCTATTGAAAACAAAATGCTCATACACGGTATTAGACATTTGGTTCACCTCCATTTACCATGGTTTTCCAGTCTTGTCTACGTAGAATCCGCCACACTGGTGATGAAACGATTTCCTATCTTATGCGCCATCACAGGATGCACCTTTGACTCCAATGGCCTACGTGGAGGTACACCTTTGAATACTGTTTTCAAAACACAGAGGTTTTTACGAGTAAGTTTAAATCTGCGCTGTTAGAGAGTAATTGGGTAGACTGGACGTTCAAGTTGTGCAAGCTTTCACGGGTTTTATAGTGAGCAATGATCAGATAAATAGTTTTGCATAACTTTATTTACGAACCTCTAGTGAAACATAGCAGGAAGCGTCATCCTGAAAAACTATTAACTACCCGGGTAGCTTCCTTTCGTTGAGTTCAGGGACTTTCTCATTCATTACGTTAAAGAACGCCCCAGTATTCGAAGTGCCTGAAACTGTTGTCCAGTCTAGACATATTTTATTCCAAATCAATAATCTTGTTTCTGTTATATGTCGCCGTCTAAAGAAATGAATTCTCTATGGAAATTCCTACGTCGAATGACTTTCTTCTGAAGCCTTCACGACTCATCATATACTATGCTCTCTCATGAGAAACAAATCCATCTTGGAAATGACAGGCCTCTTAAGTTGAATGCTCTGATAAAATGAATACATGCCCTCATTTGTTGGGCTTGCAATGCTGTCTTCGTATCACGTGGTACCAGCCACATTGAAAATTGCCGCTACCTTATGTCCAACGAGGAGGAGAGTGCCCCGGAAACAATTTCGCGCCAAATTAAGAACAGGGGCTTCCGGCGCTGATTTTTTGCATAATATCGTCCTACTCATTCGATTTTCTAGGTATCCTACCTCTTATTGGTGTATTTGAGGGGATTTTTCTGTGATCTATCAGATAATCGAAGCACCTATTCCCATTGGAAAACGGAGCAAGATACGGCACAAGAAATTTAGAATTCTAGGCGTCTGCCATTTTACCTGTGTCTCCGGTACGGACACCGTGAGAAAATTCTATTTTGGTGGGGTTTCTTTTCATCCCTATCACGATAACAATACATGCGATTAACGCGGCACACCCAACTGATCTTGTTGCCAACGCTCACATCGATGCGAACTGGAATCCCGGTTTTTCCGGAATGTTTGAAAGACATCGTTAAGAGGCGATTTTAAAACAAATAACGTGAAATTCCCAAAATGTGAAAGAACTTCTTCTGACCTTCTCAGATAGGCACAACCATAAAAACTAATATTGGCCGAAAAAACCGCTTCTACCGAAATAATGTATTCGTAACCTTATCTGAATACCCCCTAGGATAATTTATGTAGTCTCGTTCATCAATTTAACTATATTTTCTTACATTGTTACATTTTAGCTTACTTTGTTCACATCCTTTTACTCGGGCAGTCAAAGTCACACACACACACACACACAAGCACACACACACACACACACACACATTCAACACGGCAAAGAATCAAAGTAAATAAGAGGAAAATTTGAGCAAATGAGTACCACTACCAGATGCACTGATGCACCTAAATTAAGTCACGAAGCTCGAACTATATACTGAGTACATTTTCGAAAGCTTCAATATGGACACTACCTGTAGATCCACGATTTTGTAAGATACACTCCTCGCCTAACCAAGCCTAATGACCAAGCTTTGTTCAGCAGGGCAATTTAATTTCGAAAATAAGACTGATGACTTTCGTGATTATTCATATGGAATTAAGTGTGATGTCAGACTTTTGAGGTGACTATCATTCTGAACAACCACTCCCCCACAGTCGATTCCTCCGAGCCGAATGTTGGAGAGATGTGAGCGATAAACAGCGTTAACCTCTGCTCAAATCGAATCCATGCACGAGCAGCCGATTTTGGAAGCCGAAAGTTCTCACTTGTAGTTGTGACGAAATGAGTACAACTTTTGTTTGTTTTTTTGAAGTCATCTCTAACTGTCAGACTCAATTTTTCCCGTGAAAACAGTGAGACCAGTTTAATTCGTAGGGAAATTCTTTCGAATACCTGGGCGTGAGCCTATTATGTTGTGATATATTGGTAAGATTTCCTAATACCCCTTTTTTGACCTCGTGGATCGTGCTCGCCGTACCAACATGTGTGACTGGTGTCCATGCGTGGGGGTTCGAATAGCACGAAAGCTGACGATTGTTGAAATCCGGATGACGTTTCAGCATTTGTCAGAATCCGATCGATGAATCCACCGTGTAGTAGTCAACTGGTTTTACTACGAGAGAAGATCAACTGGATGGAGACATATTGAACTAGGAATACCAATACTTCTGCCATGGCGCAGAATGCATGCCAGATAACAGTTCGCTCATTAAGGCTTGCCTATTCGGACAGTAAGCAAACTCTACGTAGTCAACCGTGTCCAAAATTTGAACTAACAAAGTTGCATATCATTACCCTTCAAGCAGAATCCCGTTACACCCATCCTTGCTGTCCCCACGTATTGTGATTCAGTCAACAAATCTTCATTGCCCTGTGTGATATTCCGGTATCATTTATTCGCTATTTACCCCAGAGGCTACTAACGTTAGGCAAGTAGTATCTGGCATAATCAGCCGTACTACTTCTACCACTAATTAATTGATTGAACCCAGAAAAATGCGTCAATCGTTAGAAAGACATTCGGAAAAAAACAGCAAACAATTGTACAAAACCCTGATCTCAGTGGATGAGTGATCAAGTTTTCTCTTAAGTATGCGACCGACTGTGCTATTATTGCCACCCAACAGATATGCATATCCGGTAAATGATTGTTGCCTAATCTTTCCACTCTACGTATCTGTTTTTTCCCAGTAATCTAATTTGTACGTCTGGAGTGTGGGTAAATGCTCCTGGGCAGAGAGTTCACCGAGGAATCACAAATATGACTCGTTGATAGTTCGATGTTCATGTTCTCGTGACCGCGGTGTCGTTGTTCTTGCGGTTAGTTAGGGCTAATCCACACAAAACTATCAGCGACTCGTGGTTCTGATTCTTCAGGGGACTGTTCTTCTGAGAAGAGCATCAGTCTGCATTTCACCCGAGAGAAAAAACGAGATAATTGACGGAACTAACTGGAAACTGGGAAATTGCACTTGAAGATACACGGCGCGTGAACATTAAGAGGAAAAGTATCACACGAGAAATTTGTCCAGGAAAATTGACCTACGCTTTGGCACAAACACTGAATTTGTGATCAGACTGAAAAGTAGATAGATCCAATCAGTTTTTGGTGAACAGTTGCCGGTTATCGATTGGACATTCGGGGTGCCCCAAAATAAATAGTTGCGTGAACGAAACCAATACGAGGAGGACACATCTTCGAGTAGTCGAGAATTCACAATACAGTCGTTTCGTCTGTAATTCACTGGTCGGAATTGATTTCCTCCGGATTATTGCACTTCTTTTGAAAGTTTTTGCCTTGGTACATCGAACCAGAAATCGAAGGCAGTCGCTCATTTATTCATTTAGTTATTTCATTTTTATTACATAGCCGTAGTATACCGTTTCCTGAAGGGGGTCGCGGCCCGTTAAACGTAGCTACTAGGTGACAGTGACCGGTGGTGGTGGTGGTGGTGGTGGTGGTGGTGGTAGTGGTGGTGGTGGTGGTGGTGGTGGTGGTGGTGGTCGCGGTGACGGCGGTGGTGCTGGTTTTCGAATTCGAATTAGGGACAGAATGGTCTAAAATGCACCACTATGGGCTTTTGACTACCGTTTATTGGTGTAAATTATCAGTGAACTTTCGCTGAATGTTCTTGGTGAGGTTTTCTGTATAGAGGCCGAATCGGCCTGGGCCGAGTTACTGGAAGAGATTTGCCAGATTGACAACTGAGCTTCTGGTTCGTGACAGGAAGAAAGTTGGGGTTCATAATGAATTAATCCCAATGTTGGTGTCCCGTTACAAATGGTCACCATTTGTGTGGTGTGTATTGGTAACTAATTCCGTGGGAGCGAAATAAGTCCGTCTGTGGTTTGGCTTTTGAACGGAGAGACGCGGTTGTTAAGGGAAATGACTAATTTTTCTTTACGTGTTGTGATCATTGGTTCCATCCTCCTTGAAGTCGTGTTCTATTCGAACGGGGGCATGTTGATTGTGGTTGACATTGGCGGAATATTGTTTAAAACAGATTCACATGACACGTTAAGAGTGCCTTCCGTATTTCTCTTAAATATATATATATATATATATATATATATATATATATATATATGTCAAGCACAACGGGTATTAATCAGTCAAGCTGTTTTCCGTTTTATCTTTCTCTCCGTCCGGGTTGAAATTCGAATAATGTTTCAATATCCAACTCAACCTATCGTTTTTCAACATCCAACGCAATTAGGACGCATTTCGAAGCGGGCTTACACACATACATAAACACTCACACACACACACACACACACACACACACGCACACACACACACACACACACACACAGAGAGAGAGAAGAACACGTTTAAAATTTGCTTTAACCCCAACTGAGACCATAAATTTTTCCCAACGATGTATGCAATATAAGTGGATTTGGCTTCGAGCGTAATTTGATTCGATTTATTCCCACGAAGCAGTATGCCGCCAAGTTTCTGCCTGTGTGTGTGTATGTGTGCAGTAAGAAGTAGCCCAGTCTTCGGTAAAGTGCTGGCGTGTGTGTAAATTCTTGATTGTGTATACGGCTATATATATATATATATATATATATATATATATATATATATATATATATATATATATATATATATATATATATATATATATATATATATATATATATATATGCTACTTTCTGTATACTTGTGTGCTTGGTTAGGGTCTGCCAACACGTATGGTCTGATAGCGGTGCGAGCGACTGATTTCGAGATATATGCTGCGGACAACATTTTCCACATTGGCACGAGCGCACGCACGCACGCAACACCACACATAATTCTTGAACCGTGTTGAACAGCATCTCGAGGATATCGGACTTCGGACAATTGGTTTTGAAAATGTTGCGTGCTTAAATGTCCATTTACTTAAGTGGATAATTTGCGTTCTGGACCTATTTCGCTAAGCCCCATGTTCTCGTGTGTGCGTGTGCGTGTGTAGTGTTTGAGTTTGTTCAGCCTCACTGTTACGAGGTGGTGGAATGACCGCGAATAACCAGGGCCGATGGGTGAGGGGCGGTTGATAGTATTGGACTGATAATGTAAATGTGGACCGCATTCGAACTTAGCCCATTCTAATTGGTCAAGGAATAAGGAATTACTGCGTTTGCATTTCGTATTCTCCTACCCGCCTGTTCCTCCTCAGGCTACTCAAATTTATGTGTGCGTGCGTACGTGTGTGCGCGCGCGCTTCGGCCTCCAGAGAATGGTAGAAAGATGGCAAGTTGGTAAAAGGTCGAAACCTTTACGGTTGATAGAAAGATAGATGGATAAATGAATAGATAGATAAATAGATAAAGTGATAGATAGGATATCGCCACGGTCACAAATGTAGTCAAAATCAAAAGGTTTCCTTGTTCCCGTGGGAATTTCTACTTCAACGGCTGCCCTCCTCTCCCGGCATACATTGGGGATGAGTCAGTCACAAGTTTATGGCGACTGGGCAGGCGGAGACAGAGGAAATGACCGAAGCTCTTGTTTTGTCAAAGCATTTCCACATCAATTGAACTAATGACCAGGCCCGAGAAGTCAAGCTTTTGAATTTGTAACGTCTGTACTGTGTGTGTGCGCGGGTGCGCGCGAGCTCAAGTACGCTTGTACGTGTGGTCCCTTTTATACATACATTCTGTTGATGAGAATATAATTATATTCAATCCTGGAGGGAAATATTCATCCACGCTTCACAATTCCTCATTAGCCCATCAACATTTTGATCGTCCTTACAAGCCCTATCAAATATCGATATCAAAGCTTGTGTTTTATTTTCGACTTCGGCTGTAACGGTTCGTGAAGCAACCGCATGGGTGTATAGAAAATTTTGACCATTTACCAGAATCCTTCGTTCGGTAACTTGGGCTAATGTTTACACGATCTTCTAGGACTAATCATTATTGACACGATGTTTCCCAACTTTCGATTATTCTCCTTTCTATCGTTCGAACACACAACTGCATGTGGTATCGTTATCCCACTTCGTTTCTCTTTAGATTTCTACCCATCTCCTATGCTGTTATATCGGCATCATCCCTGCTTGGAATCCAAGAACTGGATGTTATCATCAAAGCTCCGAAAATGTCCTTTCCTCTACTAACGGCACCACCGACAGTGACTTCCTGGTCGACCAACTTCGTCATTCATATGCATTTTACGCTCTTTCATCGGCTTAGAATCCAACATCTTCTTTACTCGGGCCTCACGTTAAGCAAGAATTGACCACATTACGTCAGTTCGTCACTCCAAGGATTACAACCAAATACTGAATGATCCCAATACTTGCCCCGTAGTATCTTACCACTTATTGCTCCTTCCTCTCATCATCACTTCGCATTCTAAATTAATTCTCATAACCATTTTCCATCGACAAGTCTGTAACTTATCTCTATGCTAAAAATTTGCCCTTCAGAAGGGGCACAGATATGTTAATAGACGTGATCGGACGAGTCGCCACAAGTCTCCGTGGACGTGCAAAAAAAAGCTAAGTAGTCTATTACCTGAGTGTTTCTAAATTATTCAACGATCCCTTTTAGTCGCAGAAATTACCCTTGTTTATTGACTGATTTTTACATTTCTCCCGTTCCGATAGCTAGTCTACCAAATGGCTCTCTAACTAAGAAGCATAAACGCATTGCAGATTTGCTCGAAAATTGGACCAAGATTATTGTTATGTTAATGTGGGTAGGGAACAAAAGATAGATAAGAAAAAAGAGAAAATTAAAAGCATAATGACTCTGTTGCTATCGCTCTCTCTTTCTCTCTCTCTCTCTCTCTCTCTCTCTCTCTCTCTTCGTTCGCCACCGGGTCCCATTTTCTTTCCAACAAACAGATTCATCATTATCACCGGGTACGGGAGAAGCTAAATTGGGGATGAGGTCAGTTGAATCCCAAGTAAACCGCCGCGACAACTACCTCCTTATAACTGACTGTGTGTGTGTGCGTGCGTGTGTACGTGTGTGCGTGCGTGTGCGTAGACGGAACAAAACGAGCCTGAACGGTTGGTATCGGTTTACCATGAGACGAAGCAGAATGTGATGTATGGTGTATTCTGTTTCGAAGAATTGAACGCACACATCTGGGGAGGTGGAAAGAAGCAAAGTGAAACGAATCGAAAAAAGGGACAACATCGGATCGAACGGAAAGTTGAGAAGCAACTACTGATATTGTTGCTCCGGCTGTTGATGATGATAATGATGATGATGATGATAATGATGGAAATGAAAAATAGATGAGAAACAGATCAACTGTGCACAGAATGTTCTTGGCTGGAGAGAGTTAGGTTTTAGACGAGAGACGAGAACGCAAGGAAGGCGGTAGACGGAAACCGTGTTGTTAATTAAAATAGATGATGTGGAGCACAGGGAGAGTAGTGTCAAATGGCTGAGTGGATTTCGGTGACCAGTGTGTGAAATCGAATGTAACTGAGTCGCCAATCTTTTCGGGGTAGATGAACTATGGTTCGATGGTTTGTATCTGTGATCAGTCTTCTGCGTAAGGCTGCTGGTGGACTTGCTGATGGATGGGGGGGGGGACATAAAAGGTATTGACAGCCGATAAATATTTTCTGCAGTAGAAGCAATGTATTGCAGAATGATTCGTCAGTATTCGCATCTATCAAGGCTCCGCTTAACAGTGAAAATTCTTGGAATGTATTAAAAATTATGGGTCTCGGTGCTTGTTGGGAATCACTAGCAATCCATATATCTGCAATTGAGTAGTAGGAGATTAGATTTGTATAATATGATTCATCATGCAGCTTCAATGCTCAATCCACCATTGAAATCCATGGAAGCACTGTACAGCCGTTTCATCCTTGTTGCAAATCGTCATCAGTGCACATCCACCGAGCCCCCACGGGGACTCAAACCCGGAGTGGACGATTTTGAATGAAACAACTTAACCACACTGCTGATGATTCCCAACAGGGGTGAAACAGCTGTACAGTGCTTCTTTGGTTTTCAATCGTGAGTTGAGCGTTCAAGCTGCATGGTGAATCATATTATACAAAACCATATATTGGTCGAGGTTGAAATAAGCCTATATTCAACCCAGCTGATATGCAAGATAACCTTCGAATTATCTGGGAAGGCTCTCAACAAGTGTTATTGCAACTCCTCGGTCATTGGTTTTGAATGCAAGCGACGCGGACGATTCCTTCGATGGAGGTCCTCTGAACATGAGTTTACATTAATTATACCATAAATTGTTTATGTTTTCGATCAATATGAGTAGTGAGCTGTTTAAACTAACCACGAAATGTAGTATGAACGTCCAAATCTCCATTCTGAATCATGGATTCTCTTATTAATTTTTAAAAAAATTGGTATTGGTTGTATCCCAGGTAGGTGGTATTCAGCGACTTCTGATTGCTAAGCTTGGGGTTTGGGATTATCTTTATGATTGTCTTGTCATTACTGGTTGTCATCCACACTGCATATTCACCTAGCCGGGGACTCGAATCCGCGAGGCATGATTTTGAGTCACACCTGTTACCATCAGGCTATTTGGGGACTGAGCTCTCTCAACACTCTGCCTAGGATCAATAACACATGACGTGCGGTGCCCACCCGTCACTGTCTTTGAACGTTAACAATCTTCAACTCGCACCAAGATCTGTCTAGATGGGGAACGACTTGTCGTCAGAGTCCAAGTGAAACGAAAAGAGTATGAACAATCTACGGAACTTGACCACTTCGTCAGCTTTACTAGTATGATACATGAATCATTGCACGAGCAACTTGAGTACTCCTTTGCCTAAAATAGAGCTCATCTATTGAATTGGGATTGATTGGACCGGATTTTCAGCTAGTTTGTTGAGCTTCAGTCTTTCCCATTCAACCCCCCCCCCAGTGGTAAACTTTTCCTCATGGATTACATCATTCGCAGGTTTACACACAACTAGTAGGTAATTATTATCCCGCCAGCGTTGTGAAACAATCCAAAACACTAATAGTTCACCCGGTAACGTATGATTTGTTCATACCCGTATTTGATGTGGTGAATTAAGTCACTATTACATATTCGAACGGGAAGATCACTGTCACACTGCTGAAGGGACGAGAAAAAACATGCCGTCAGTTGTTCCGTCTTCTCGGTCACCCACCCGTCCCTCGGTTCTCATATCAATGCATCCACGCGTAGCATGAGAATCGCAACTGTTATTTGTATGATTTGATCAATTGCACGCGGCCGTGTAAACACATCTCACTGTGTCTTTATAACCTCTCTCTCTCTCTCTCTCTCGCGCTCCCTTGGTCGTTTGATTTCTTGTAACAACATCGTCACTGCGTATCCTGTGAGAGTAGAAATAGCGTTTAAATTGTGATTATTTTGTACACGCGTTAGTGTTGCATCATTGAAAACTGATGTCACCACACCACCTCACACCAGATAATACATCTTATTCAACTCAACCTCCGCATCCCGTCAAACCAACCAACCCACCACCCTCCCAACTACTGGACAGTTGGGCCATTGAGTACAGAAAGACAACAAAGTAAATTAGACAACTTGGTTTGTGGGTGTGTGTACGTACTTGGTGTTGCGTGGAATAAAGCACACAGTTGTAATGATAGGTTACTGTCGTGCATGCAAACACACATACACACACACACACACAAACACAAGCAGGCACGAAAGCGACGTAATCAAACAACAAAAATAGATCGTACAAACCTGTATTTGAACACAATGTGCAGTGTGGTCGTGGGGTGGGGGTGGGGGGGGGAGAGCTCCAGTCGAATTGGTCGTTGGATGATTGGCCGTAAAAGCAGTCCAACTAGGTATGGATTGTTATTAAATTTGGATTTGTTCTTTACTAAAATACTACTAATATTTTGCTTTCTGTATTTGGAAACGTGAGCTGTGTCCGAGTTTTCTTGATTTACTGAATACGACAGAAAAAAGAAACATATAATGCTTTTTTACCATAAAGAGAAGTCAATAAGGCAGATGACATCATACAAATCAATTACCTATTTGATCCGTATGTGTTGTAGGAGATTTGAACTGATTCTCAAATGATGCGTCAAGCAGTAACAACACTAAACTCACGACTGGAAACCGTGGAAGTAAGCACTGTACAGCCATTTCTTGTGCTTTGTCAAAATCCATTAGTGACTTTGCGTATTCATCGAGCCTTACTAGGAATCGAACCCCGGCGAGATGAGTTTGAGTCGAACAGTTATCCACCCGGCTACCCCGATTGGCCCAAGACGGCTTATCTAACATCGCCACTACATCACTGACTTTTCAAGGGCAACAAATCCCCGACGGCGTAGCCATCCACTCCCACGAGGGACGACTTCTGTCTGTAGGAAGCCAACTCGAAGAAAAAGGCAGTATTTAAGGGTATTAAATCACGTAGTGACGATATTAAAGTAGCTGTTGAGAACCAGCCTGGATAGCTTAGTGGTTTGGTGTTTGCTCCAGGTTCACGCCCCACTGTGGGGCTTGGTAAACGGGCATTGCTGATGATAATTCCTAACAAGGGTATGGTAGTTATGGTGTGCTTGAGTGGCTTTCATTCATGAGTTCAGCTTTGATCATTTTATTAAAAATAATGGTTATTGCAGTACTGATCCAAATAATACATCGTATATTTCTTTATTTTCTACGAAAATCGTTTGACGGTTTAATATAAAGAAGTGGGTTGTGAGTATTTCTGTTTTGATGTTTGTTTCCGACCGGAATATATCATAGCCTTGATGACGCGAGAACCAATCAGCATTAGGCTAGTCAAATATTACCTATCCACCTTTTTTTGCCCATCGCCCATCTTGTTGTTCATTTTCTTGTATTAAATAATTTGTAACACTTCTGTTACATCATCACAAATGTCACTGATCATCATAGCCTGAATCAGACCCAGTCTCCGTAATACTCCGGGCAATCAGCTGGCAGTAATGGGCGGTCATCTTGTTTCTTGTGGCTGAATTCATCACTAAAAACAATGGAAATAGATTGGAAAACCCGTTTCAGTTCATCATCATTGTAGTCTTCAGTGAATGATCACTGAGCCTCAACTGGGACCCGGTCTCATGGTGTATGACTAGGAATCACACATACGCTTGATGAATCACCCCAGAAAACAGTTGTAACCACTCAACACTGAAAATCAAAAAAATTAATTGAAAATTGGGATTTGGTTACCAATCCGTCATGATGCTTCGGCTGGTCTCGAATTTGCTATTATTTCTTTGGCAAAAATTACTCTATCCTGTCTGTTCATACTGAAGGTTTACAGAGAGCCATCTTTCATTGCACTGGAAAACTTACTGAATTCAAATAGGATGACGAGGTCTTTTTGGGTGTGGATTCCTCAGAAATAATGAGGCAGCAATAATTAAAAATGGTGTCGATGATGATTGTAAACTATTCCCGGTATCTGTCCCTCCGTTCCATTTTACAAGCTATATCATTTTCAGCACCCTTTGATAAACGACACAGATTACCCTCCTTTTATACAAATAGCTCATTCATGGCATTATAGTCAACAGACAGATATCAGTTTTGAGCACATACAAGGAAGTAAACTTTGAAACTTGTTGTCTTTCTCTGCACGTAAAAAATGTTTCATTTCACGAATTGTTGATTCACCGACTTGACGCTTAGCTTCAACTTGAGTTTGACGTAATACCCCTGTTTCAGGGCTTCGCACACATCACGACAGTTCTTGTTACCTAGCTCCGTGTTTGTGTACAGACTATTCAGTAGTAGCACTTCAATCTTGATGAGTGTGGATGGATGTTTTGCTAACCATGCCAGCCTGATTTGTGCGTCTTCTTCTTGGCTGTACGAAGCCTCTCCAAGCAAAGGGGACGGGAGGAGATTCTATCGGGCCGAAAGTATTACGGTTTTAATACAACAGCAAAAGCTAAGGTAGTCAGTGTTGTACACGTATCTAGGTTTTCAAGAGTACAAGCACTTTTACAGACAGTTCGCGAGGGGTGTACAGAGTTGATCGAGTAGTTACTTTATGGACGGAGAAGTTAATTACAATGGTCAGAAGTGCTAATGGGAGCACACTCGTGTATAGTGAAAGTTAACTGATGCTGAGTCCAAAAGGGCATCCTAGCGCATTGGGAAGTGTGTAAGATCCATAAATCCCAAGACTGTTAAAACGGATGAGTCAGGTCTATGGAAAGTGCATGCTGTTACTTACAAAGACTGATCACGAAAAGCAGTGAGATAGCTGGAAATGTGATTAATGAACTGTCTGGTATCATCAGTGAGAGTATAATTTAAAACATACGTATTGACAAGGACTGTCTGTCGAAAAGTGACTAGCATCAAATAGCAATGTAACTGATATTCATCATGTTAAACCTAAATAACTGGTTATAGAATTTGTAACCCTTGTGACAGATTACAGTAATCAATTAAGCAATAATGGTTGTGATCGTAATTAGTAGTGTTAGAACATATGACGCTTTTACCCCATCTGTCTGAAGAAATTTTAACACAGCCCGGCAATAGCCATTGAGCAAGCAGGTAAGCACGCAGGCAAGTACGTAAGCAAGTGAGCATGTCAGCAGAACTACCCGTGCTTTCAAGAGCAAGAAAGTAAAGTCAATCGATAGGTGGCAAGACCGATCAGTCAATTCTGTTCGGACTGAAGCATGACTAAATATCAATACCGAGTGGGTGTCCAAGCCAGAGCAGAATATTGGTTTCTTGTCCGTGTAGTCAGAAGAACCGCCGAAACCGGGCACATTACCTCATTCTCATAGTTTCTTGGATTCACAGATAGATCGCAAGTAAAATCGCCGTACCCATTAATATGGACGATTTGATCATTAATTTCTTTGTACTACCAACTTCGCTGGGGAAGTATTGCTCCTGTTCATTTCGTTTCATTTACCAAAGTGACAATGGGTAACTCATCAGGTTTCTCCGAACGGGGAGCGAGCTCTTGAATATAACACTGACCTTATCAGTATTTTAGAAAAAAAGATTCTTCGAATAAGCTCTAAAACCAGCGTGATATTTAATCGAGTATATGCAAGCCTTCCGAAATAGGCGCTTTACACGAAATCCAAACGCACTCGAAAATGCATGAAATCCGTTGCCAAGTGCGAAGAAAAAGTTTGACTTTAGAAATTAGTTCAAATACGGGATCGGAAAAAAAAACCCGGATTTCCGTTAGTAATACACACAACGGGTATTCAAAGGACCCACTTGAAGCAATCCTTTGCTGACTTCCGGATGGCCTGGATTACGTTTGATAAAATTTCAACCATTCAATTATTTATGGTTGATCAACGATCTCCTGAAGTCCTCAAGACTTCTAGCTCCGACAATCAGACTTATTCAAAGCATTCGTATGGTTTATCCAACCGGTTACATTCTAACCGAGTGTACGGATTATGAACAAATGAAAAATCAGGAAGTTAAGCTGATGAGGGTCAGATGAGAGACAAGGTTCAAACCCTTGCCACTACCGCGGGCCCCGCTGCGCTGATCTGTGGCTGGACATAGCATTCGCCCAGTTCTTTGTGCCACACTAGATTCATTCGGACTTCATGGGATTGAACAATCCGATGAAGTTTTCCAGTCTTCTAAATCGGTTTAGCTTTATAGTACAATAGACCATCGTGTTTGTGCGGTATAGTTCTTTCTATGAGTGTTGGTACAAGCAAGGAGTTTTTTTTAATTCACCACCCCCCTCTCCGTATTTGACAAACAATCTTGTTTGCCAAAACAGTTTTATCGATATGTAGCATATCGATTTTTGGTTTTAGTAGAATGACATCTTGGCGCGCACTGGAAATGGAGCTTGTTGTTGGCAGTTTATTGATTGGCTAACAATGGGATTCATCAACCTAATCTAGAGCAGTAAATTCGGGATCAGCTGGCCTATTGCTTCGACGTGGACGAAGTAGAAAGTCACTGTTTCTTCAGATAATGAACACGATAATAGCAAAAGTCCGGCGCCACATTGGACAGTCGCTTATCAATGAAGCTGGTGAACAGCGGTTTCGAATAATAATCAAAGGAGCCGATCGCAGTGCGCTCAACTGGTTGATACCCTTGAAAAGCCAGTGACGAAAAGGTGCTTTATCATGTGACGGTGACGTTAAACAAACCGTTGTGGTGGCGGGAATCGAAAACTCCCTAAGGTATTTAGATTCAGTACATGTTCCAGTGACCAACCTCTGGTTCTCAGCACACTACGCCTAACTTCAGCAATGCTGATTCGGAGCTGTAAACAAATTCAAGGAAGGCTGCTACGATATCAACACTCAAACACCAACAGTTTTCGCGAATCTTCCAGCGGTAACTGTCATGTTTCTAAACCGTATCTAAATGTAGCATGGGACACTCGATCTTGATGGACAACTAGGTTTGATCCCGGTATCACAGTCGGTTCAGATTGGCAGTATAAATCACGAATTACCCGCTTAAGAATAATAACCATTTTTGAGTACTTTTATACTACTCATATCAGTCCTACATTATTTCAAGTAGTAGGAGGTTCGAGCTGTTTATCAAATAACTGATTTCGCTGTATAAGCGCACAACTTTACCAGTTTTATTTTCTCATAGGCGGAATCCCGTCTGTTTTTTGTCGTTATTTATGAGTTGCTTCCCAAAATTCCTCCTCCTCTTTTTCTCTATGACCGGCAAGGAAATTAATTCAATCAATCTGTCCTCCCTGACCGCATCGTGGGTATACGATCAAGGGGACTAACTGAGGTGCTTGGATCTTGACACCTCGAACCGCTCTCCGTTCCTAGTATCTAGATAAATGGGAAGAACGTCTTGAAATCACTTCGTTCTTCTACATGTAAGTTAATTTGCTTCAACAGATACGAAAAAAAAAACAGAAAACCCATAGCATCACAGTGAAGCTGGATGGTTAATCTCCATTTGACAGCTTGACACAGTTGCGGTTAACGAAGTCTGGTTTGACGGATTTTGACAACAGTTTCAGTGAAATTATCGGTCCCTGTGTTACCTGGATCTGCAAATGTACATCACTTGCGTTTCAATAGCAGAAAAGTTACGAGGTTATCTCTGATGATTGGTTTGAACATCTCTCCCGTGGATGGCTACCACTTGTTCACGGTTCGTTAAACTCCAAGGCTATACCTCCTCCCTGTCACCAGTCTGCGTCACTAGATGAGTTTGAGAGCTGGACAGAAATAAAAACAGAACAGCAAGTTTCAGTTCACTGATTAACCTGCATTTCATTTGGGTATTCAAGATGAACCTATCCCCACTTCACACGAACTATTAAAAAGCGCCCGAAATCCTTTCACTTTTGACACAAACCAGTTATTTTCCGAAAGAAAAAGCACAAAAAGCCGATTCACGATATCCTAGAGTATGGCCGAATTGTTGCGTGTCTTTGACCCAGTCTTCAGCTAGTGGGAATACAATTGTACTCACAAGGTCAAGATATGAAGATCACTCAACGAACTGTGGCTCACGATGGTCAAATGGACACATTTTGACCCATTCCGTGTGAACATGTTCAGTCGACCGGTTCGAAAGGAAGAAGTATCCCCAGGTTTTCTTACTTGAATGGATCAGGCGGCTTCTTTGCAGACAAAAACAATGCAATCTAAATCCGTCCGGCCCCGCTTCGGAATCATTGCGAATGGTGTTAAGAATGGTGATGACAGTGATGATGCTCGTTAAATAAAATTTCCATAATATTCTTTCCAATATGAACTAACTCTTGAGAACTATCAATACTGACAGTGCTCCTTGTTCAAGTCGATGCTTTTCACTACCTCCTGAACTTATTAGACATGATTGTCACGTGATTCGTTGCACTCCAGTTAATGTCGCTCAAATCTGTCTTGTCGTAAAGGCCGCCGGAATATTTCGATTGCAGCTACCACAAAATTCTTGAGAAAGTCAACCACTTCTCTCCGACGGACCAGTTCGTAGGTGTATCTTGTTCTTTCATCTGATTTGAATTTCGATGGAATGCTTCGTTCCATCAAACTACTCAAAGAAACAAACGTTTCCGGCTTCCATATTGTACACAAAATGCTGTAGACACCACCCGGTTTTTCAGCGATTCCGCTTGAATCGAACCGCTTAGGGAGACCAAAAATGGCATACTGATATACAATCCCACTGGTGTATTAAAAATACACGCGGATTTAAGATAACAAATCGTTTTTTCAGGATTATAGTGCTTCAGAGTATGCGGTAAACCACTGAATCCACGACTGGACGACCGTCAAAAATAGCCAGCTGGCTGTGAAACACGGTGACTGAAATGCAACGTTTAGACATGCTTCTAGCGATGTTCCGGATGGCCACACCTCCCTGACTTCCCCATTCATCGAGAATGACGGACATCAACTCATAAGGAGTGCCAAAGTCTCTTCTACATGCGTAGAGGGGACTCGTTAATAGGCCCCGGACACTTTCAGTCGGGTTCCTGTCCGCACTGTAAGAGAGCCACTCCTTGGTTCTGGTGTTCCGGTACAGTAACCACATTCTGGAGCAAATGATATATATATATATATATATATATATATATATATATATATATATATATATATATATATATATATATATATAGTAAGTAGACGCGTGAACAAAATTTCCCCGGAAGCACACGACCGGTTTAGTGGTTGATACCTCTTATCAGGTATGAGTACCCGATACTCCTCTGTCCACTCGTCTTCATACTAGTACACTCCAAAGTTATATCTTCACTTGGATCTAATGTGAATCGTCTGGAGCGTGAATGAATACTCTTCACTGAAGTGTCCACAAACGAATCACGACTGTGATTTGTGTTATATATATATATATATTTCAGTGAGAAGGCTGTTGTCAGCTACATTCATATTCGAGAAATGTAAGTGTAGGATCCTGTTGATACACTTACTGAGCCTTTGTGCTCATGGAGTTTTCTGTATTTTGTATTTTGCAGATCAAACGCGAGCAACCTCGACGGAAGACACTGATCCTTGTATACTACAATATATAGACGTGCTGCCATGGGTCTTAGTCGATTTTCTAGAATTATCGGGGAGCAACAATTCATTCTACTTTCTGATGCGGCAGTTAACCGTCTGCTTCTTTTCTAGAACTGTTAGTTGAGACTGTTCGTCCTCAACAATCGCTCCGCACATCATTTCATTAACGATGAAGGTCGTTTCGTCCATAACTCAGATGACCGCTTTCGTCACTCGTCGTCGGATGAATTAAACGACTCATCGCACCCTCTGAGGAATTAATTGATTTATTCAGATCAATCAGAATCCGTGGGCAAATTTAATACCGTAATGGGTTAACAAGTCAGCATGCCATATTTGATCGCCCCAATTGAATGGATTCAAATGTAATGGTAGAAAAACTGGACGGGCCTAATAGACGTTCGTGCACAAATATTTAAACTTTCTTCCGGGAAACTTTTATGGAAAAAACCGCCAGCTGGTTAGCCACGACATCCAACCTTCTAGCCATGCCCCTGCAAACGAGTGCGGTCAAAGTTATCGGAATATTGTAAAACCTAAAACTGTTGGAACAATTTATTTTTATAACAGTCATATTTTCAGTGGACTACTTTTTAATGAACTCGAAAATGAGAACGAATCAATACAGTGAAAAATCTTGCCTGTTAGAATTTACCAAATGCCTCTTCCAAAGGAGTAAAAAAGAAGCAGTAAGCTGGGCAAAACAAATATCGTGATTAGTATGTAATTATGCGTCCAGAGCCCTCCAATGAACGGGAGCATTGTCAAAGGTAGCCTAATGGACCAATTGGTTGTTCCGTAGTAATAGATGCTGAACAGCGTGAAAGAAACACATTAGAATTCGCCTAGTAATCCGTATGTGACATTCATGCTTCAAGACAGAGGTAACAGATAAATATGCTAATGGGCGAAGCTGATATGTTCAAATTAGGTCCTTTCCTTGAAGAGAATCTTCGAACGACTTTGCCACCTTCTTCTGAGCGTCTATAGCTGCAACCGCACCACATATCGTGGTACTTCATCTTTGCAGTCAGTCGCCATATTCTGCTCGTCCGAGTATCGTTCCACTGGGTAAATGGTCACCTTCTTAACCGAATGGTGACACCTGCCAAGCAGTTGATCTGTGGATAATATGCTGACTACTGTGCCTAGGAAGTCTTTCGCCATCCTCTTCTGCAACTGCCTCACTGTGCTAATCAGGCTTTCTTGTACCAAACCACACAAACTCCTGATGAACTCTTCGTTGAATTTGATGTTTTGGGATCCAAGTGTAAAAGCCACTTCCCAATCCTCCACCGTAATAGCATGGCATGTTGTGATCTTGGTGTCGGGAAGTACGAAGACATCCTTCAAATCATCTCCTGTTTGTAGAAATTCGATTATCCTCCATCGATCTTCCACACTGGTGAAAAGACGCGGTCTTTTCTTTGCACGCATTTGAACGCTTTCCGTATTGCCAGTTGGCTCTTAAAGTACGAATAATATTACCGCAAACAGTTGCGGTGTTTATATCATCAGACTGCCTCTAAACGGATTATTATCAAATCGACAACGAGTCTCCGCATGCAAGGACAAAATGTCGTAAACAGTTGACCCTAAACTTCAAAACCATAACATAACGAAAGGTACAGTGTTTCATATTCGAAATCGCTATCGAATACCAAGACTATAAGACTACGAAGAAATATAGGATCTGAATATATCCTCCTTTAGGTAAGTGGATACTTTGACAACCCGAGGATAATACACACACAGTTAGCGTAAGTACACCCCACCACTGCCATCAGTTTATTTATGTTGCAATAGTTGACATAATTATCTCTATCATTTGCGTAGCCCAAGACCGTCACACATTTTCATTTACTCCGCCAGTTTACCAAAATCAAACTTTACGAAACCAAATTGTCCCAACATTTCTTGACGTCGCAATATTCCAATATTCTTGATCTGACTCGCTAGGAGCGACAGGCTAAAGGTTGAGTATCAAGACCAAGGGATTGTACGTCGCGGCTAAAGAGTTGTGAAACGTGGCTAAACAGCTGCGAGTTTTGACTGAGGGTTGTTGAGGTAAAGTGTGGAAGCTAGGAACGACTGCATCATCGCATTGTAATACTGAACAAAGTCGGTTAGTTAGTGAGTTAGTTCCGTACACGTCGGTGGTGTTATTGAGCGGACCATTTACCAAGAAATCTCCGTTTATAAACCCGAACTCGATCACTCGTAGTCAGTGTTGATGGTAGACCACTCCACCGTATACAAACCTGTTCTCGAGTCTGGTTCACTGGGAAATCGTGATGTTTACGATTTCATATCTTACGTTTAAAATGTCCTCCTTTTGCAAATGACCCTTTAGCGATGCTGGATGGGATAATTAGTGCGAATTAAGTGCAATAGCGTACACGGATTCTGTAATCATGAGAGTCAAGCGGTTACCACCAACAACAGCTCTGAGAAATCTATCCCCCCACCCTCCCTCTTTACCATAAGGTAGGCTGATGTACCGGGTAACGGTGCGTCTTCAGAACTGCAATCGTGGAGCCAATAAGTAAGCGGGTGCAATATCAGTTTTAATTATCACCAGCCGGCTGCCGTTGGATGGTGGGACGGACCAATTTGACAAGGATGAAACCACCCGAAAATATATCTAACTATCCGGGTTCGATGCCGGCTCACGGTCTGGACATTTGGACGGCAAAAATGCAGGTGCATTTTTTATTATCTACATCATTTCTGCTCCCCGATAAATCGATAAACCCCACTGAACCTTGCTATATTTTGCTATTTGGACGTTGCTCAACTGGCAACTGAAATATTCTAATCGAAAGGATTTTTACAACTTTTGAAGGCATAAAATGCTCGGGCTAACAGTATTCATCCCTTGAATGTTACGTAGATATCAGCTTCACTAAACAGTTACCTTCGTTACGGTGAGGGCTCGTATTTGAATGGTATATCATATACATGCATAGTCCGGTAACGTCATTGCCTTTAGATATCCCCCTTTATTCGGTTCTTTCTCCATTGGTATTACGGGATTGTTATGCTTACATCTTACGTGCTACGACAAAGAGGAGAGAGAGAGAGAGAAACCATAAGACTCGAGTAACATGATCATATGTGTGTTGTGCGTTATTCGCAATACCTGTTTTATCGATTAAATTTATTCGTCTGAATGACTTTTTACAAAGTTCGCGCCTTCTCATTTGAAACCTCGCTGATGAGTCGACCAAAATAACCAATAAACGAGAATGTTAGACAAACAGGTCGCGTGCATTGATTCGTCAAATTGTGGTTTCTGGACTTCTCAGTTCTACCCGTCTTTTATCCCCTACCCCCACCCAACTGCAGATCCAACCGCTTAGCCGCACAGTTCTCGCAATTCGCCACTCATGATGGAGAGCAGAAAAAAACGAATATGGTGCGCACGGCCACGCACGCACGAAACAGCACGTGAGGAGAGCGAATGACGTGCACGCTTCAATATGCACGTGCACACGCACACACTCATGCACATACGACTACTGCAACTGGTGATTTTTCCAATGGGCATATGCGGACATTTCGGACAAGGGTCTGAAAACCATGCCATCACATGCACATAAGTCTTCCTGTATGTCTGTCTATCTATATGTCTATCCGTCTATCTCTCTATTTACCGTGCGGCCGTGTACGCGCGCGAATATGGAATGGACGATACGCGACAACACGAATGCGCATTAAAAGCACTCGGGGAGAGTAGACAATAATTCTGATTGGCTTACTTTTCATCATAATCGAGCAAGCATCCTCCAGTCGGTTTGATACTTTGTGCCTGTGCATAGATTTTTTTGTGTTGCGTGAGTACTTGTATGCGTGTGCACATATATGAACCACGGGGTTGCCTCCCACCCGATAATAATGAAAACCCCTGTCTGGCTGACAAGTGTTGATGCTCCCCTGCAGTTCATCCTGCTGTTCATATTCAGCCTCGGGCACATGGCACGCAGATATTTTCATCCCTCGGAACCGTTGGATGCAGCCTCCCTTTATTCTTGATGTCCACCACCTATATCACAACCAACCAAAACATTTCAACGAATGGGGATTTGACGCTGCTTATAAACTCGGCCCGGTAGCATGTCATCACGCACCCGCTCGATTTGGCGCTGACTTTGCTGTTCATCTGTGGATTATTTGTCTGAGACCTATACATAAAGTGAAAGTCAGGCAAGACAGTTTCTCAAAACCTGGGTGTCACTCTTCGGACGAAATGAGATCACGCCGATCCACAGATTTGCCTACCAAATCTCACACTGACCGAGGACTACTGAAACTGTTGCGTCGTACGATCCGTTTACTGGATGCCACATATCGGCGTCACTTGTTGCTGCGTTGGCATTTGCAATTCAGTTTTGAAAAATTATCCGAGAACAATATACCGATATCGGATCACAGCACGGATGCATTACGTGATCGGCTAGCTCGAATTTTATATCAACTGGTCGGGAAAAGACTACCACGTGACATGAATTCTCATACGGATGTGATTCGGCTGTCCAAAAAGCGGAAGGAATTGCCAGTTTCATCCGGTTCGATCGGTGACTGTCATTCGGATATACGTGATGATTTTGTTCATTCTCAAAATCAGTCTCACAGCAACTGGACATCTGGTAAGTAATTTTATACACCTCTTTCCTCATCCTCTTTGCCACTTCCTCTTTCAAGTTAAGTGGAATCACTTAGAAATGCTTTCTTTCTTGTTTTTCCGTTTTTCTGGGCATGACCAGAAGATCGAGTCTCAGTTTGTATTGGAATTTCATCGAAACCGATTGCGACGTGTGATATGCAGTTAGTTCAGTTACTTGTACGTGGCAAGCTATGCAGGTCAAACATCAAAGCAGTTATCTTTGCGGAATCACGCGACATAGAGTGATCTGTCCGCGAACTGGAACCATGAAAACCATTTTCAGTACAAACCTCCTTCGCCTTGTTCATTCATGCTACCGAATAAACGAAGGAGGCGCGGTCAAACAGATTTACTCTATCCTTCAGAACGAAACCAAAGCCATTCGTTACGGATACAGGGTAACAGCTGAAGCAGACGTTACAACCTACCACTGTGTTCTTCCTCAATAGCGATCTGTAAAGAAAAAATGGGAAGCCTTAACATGTATGGAAGGTCATATCCAAAACAGAAAGTGAAACTTCATGTGACTAGGTGATGTAACTAGGATTATTCGAGTCCGGACACGAGTGACTTGATTCCCACTTTACAGTCTTCCGTGCGTGAATTGAGTATCAAAACGAGCAGACACTTAGTGGAGTACAGGACTGCAAACCAATTACTCTATTGCCTGCGCAAGTGAGGCATGTGAACATTCATAAGCACTGCACACGTATATCTTACTGCTTTATTCCGTAGACTAATTTGTTGAAAACAAGATTGTACATTACTTTCACTATTGCCACGAGTGTGATATCTGCGGCAATTAGCAAAGCAATTCAGCAAACAAACGATCTGGTCGATAAGGGACTTTCCGCGGAGTCAATTTGATCAGGGACGGCGACGAGATTCCACGTAGGATCTACAAGTTGTTGCGTAGTCATTTTCGGTCATTTGTATGCGTGTTTCATCAGACTTTCGTGTAGACGGACATCAGTATTTCAGTCAAAAAAGACTTACACTTTGCACCTCATCGAATCAATGGGATAAAAAAAGAACGATTACATATCAAAGTCGTCAAGAAATTCCGCGGATACTCGTGTCCAGTTTTTGGGGATCCGGGCCAGATATGGAACAACAGAGTTTTTGTAAATGGTAATACGAGAGGGTATGGATCGAAGGCAGGAAGGTGTAAAAGCGAAAGAGAGTTACATTTGGATAGATCACTGTGTAAAATCTTTCTTTAGTAGACCAGCAAAAATAACTGGGGAGGGTAAAGTAGAACAGGAAAAACACTTTGCTAAACAAAAAGGGAAATAACACTGTTTGACATTAAAATGCCCAAGCTTTCGGACCTGGTAAAATAGTTTCTTCAAACAGTTTGGAATGTGAGATGACCACTTCAAAATTTGTATCGATAGTGATTCCTAAGTATTTGACAGAACCCACACTAGCTAGTGGTTCCTTGGAAATTACGTATGGATTGATTGCGCGGATATGCCTATCGAGAAAGGGTAAATAGGTATTCAAAGCATTTGGACAATTTTAAAGTTGAACCGGATCGGTAAAAATTTCTATTGTTTAATAACACAGTGTAGTCGAAGTCGTTGGTAGGTTGTCGACATTTCGGTCACCATGGGTAACCTTCTTCAAGACTGGTTTCGCAACCGAATGAAACTGGATTGGTCAAAGAAATCATAGATAGGGGACAGATTTCCAAAAGAGTCGCTGAAGTCCTGGGTTGCGGAAACAGCCTGACAAAAAGCCACATCATTAGGTATATTTAAATAAATTGGCAGGAGCACTGAATGAAAGATCACTAATGTAGGTGGAAAACAAATGGGAGGACAGGACAATTCCTTGAAGAACTCATGAATTGTTCACCAAGGGTTTGGATGTTTTGAAACCTAGTCGTGTGCACTGAGCTCTGTTGGTATAATAATCAATAACAAATGTGTGGGACAGTCGAAAGCTTCCAGTTTACAGAGGAGAAGAGACTGTGAAATGGAATCGAAAGCGGATGAGTTGTCTAGAAAAGCGTATCGCACAGACTTCGCTGATCCATCCAAGGATTTGGTTGCATGGTGGACTAAAGAAGCAATAGTATCCTCAGTGGACTTATTCGGTTTAAAGGCAAACTGTAAGGGGTCGTCAGGAGAGTTTATAGAATAATTAAAACTTTTAAGAATGGTACGCTCTCTAAGTTAATATCATAAAAAGGGAAATGTATCTTACTTTAGAGTTAATCCGAGCTTAATAGCTTCTTCACGAGTTCAGCGTCGGAGCAGTGGCATGGCCGTTACATTTAGAAAGGGCTTCCAAGAGGCAGCACATGTGGAAAATTAAATTGACCAATAACTGACATGCATCTTAAAACTGTACACCCAAGTGCGTGTAGAAAAAATGCCCAAAAATATATGTAACTAACTGCTGACACTGAAACAAATGAATGTATGATGCTACATTTTTTAGCCCCATCTACTCGGGGGATCATGCTATGAAGGAGTCTTTCACTAAACAAGGAAGGGGCCTCGGTCATTAGAACTGGATAAAACTGCACGGTTTGATAGATTGTTTTTGATTACTTTATTTACTAAGGAAAGTGTCATACTCCACTATCAACTTTTAATTCAACAGCAGCACTATTGCTGGGCAGAGCTCCTTTTTCTGGCTTGAATGAAACCATCATCAGCTGCAGAGCGTATCCACTTTACTCCCACAGGGAAACCACGGGATTGGAGAAGAGGTATACAGGACTGCGAATCCCCTACAGGTAGAGTAAGGCCATGAGGGTTGGTAGGCCGTTTGCTTCGCTTCAATCATGCCCACCCGTTGCCATTACAAGCACGGATTTATCGACTCCCATTATGGATATTGTTCTATTGAATACAGTTTTGCAGCCTGGAGAAGCATCACTGACCAACCACTTTCGGACGCATAGTCTTATATTCTTGTCTGGTGAATAATGAAATTAGTAAGCAACGAGCAAACAGTCATCTCGTTGACCACTAAATCTTGTTGTCTCGGGTTTGAATCCTGTCCTTTCAGTAGCCCCTAAATGGAAGCGGCCAACTACCAGAAGTATTGTGCCATTACTGTAGAGTGAATAAAGTAGGTGATATGGTCATCTGTATGAGTAGTCAGAGGTTAAGATTATTTGAAATGATTAGTCATGCAAACTGAAAACCCCTTCTCACTAGTGTGGATTTTTTATGCAATGCCTTCGCTTCAATGACATCCCCCCAACAGAGAAGTCGATCGATGTTTGAGTGACGAGTTGTAAACTCCCTAGGCCAGTGACTGAAGGGCTCTCTGTATATCAGGTAGAGGTGACACGAAGTAAACTACTAGGAGCCCCCGGATGGCCTAGTGGTAGGACCTGTGCGTGTGCGTGTGCATGTGTGTGTGCGTGCGTGTGTGACTCGTGACCTTGCGCCTCAGGTTCGACTCCCAGTTAGGCTTCGGTAAGCATGTGCTGCTGCTGATTGCGAACAAACCAGATGAAATAGCTCTACAGCTTTGCCTACCTAGTTTCCAATGGTGATTCGGTCGTCTTTAATGCACGATAACTTCTTGAGTAATGACATATTCTTTTCTTGTTATATTTTTGTTCTTAGCTTCCAGTCACGAGTTTCGGGTGTTCTGAGCAACGGGTGAATTTTCCAGTTTGTTTAAAACATACCGAAGATGTACTGGGAGTGTACAGTCTGTCCAAAAGTTCAGGACCACCCCAGTTCGGTCGAAATCCTGACATAAAGTAGAATTCCAGTTTATACTACTAATACTACTCTCTCTCTCTCTCGTTCTCTGAACGATGGTGTCTATTGCATATCATTGGCTACTGAGAGTAGTATCAGTTGTGTAAACTGGAATTCGATCGCATATCAGGATTTTGATCGAACAGTGTTCACGCCGAATTTTCTGACAGACTGTATACCAAGAATACACGACTTAGAAAAATTGGATCCTGTACAATTCACTACGAATGCGAGACTTGTAAGTAAGCACATTATTCCGTTCTCTGAAAAATTAAACGAGTCCGAAGGTCTCTTCACTTCCGATTTATTAGTTGCTGGTGGGTTAGCAGATTTCTGCAGAATTTTCCCTAGTATGTCCTCCGGAAACAGTATCACACACTATTAGTGTTCGAAAAGAACGAGGTCGCTCAGTTTAGGTCTTGTGTTGCGCGAAATATACGAACCGCAACAAAACGTTGCCATATGAAACTATAGTTGCTGTTACGTAACGTGTCGGTAATGATGCACCTGCAGGAAAGTTGTTAAGCAATACAGAAATCACATTATTTTAGCCTAAGGTCAATCGTTTAGATAGCGAAAACGATCGGAAACTTTTCGCACTTCATTCAGTCAGTCAGCAGGTTTGTTCGATCGATGAGTATGACTAGTCATTAATCGAAGCGACATAATAAATTGCTAGTTTACTGAAAAAAACCAAATGATTTCCAACTCATCTTTCCTTCCGTTGTAATAAGAGTTGGAATGCATGCCAGCCGAACTGTCGTGAGATCTTCCTCCTGACATGAGGGTTAGTTTTTATTGAGCCGTTGGTGACATATTCAATAAAATAACGTAAATGTTAGATCCTCAGTACCTAAACAGTTTTGTGTGTGTGTGTGTGTGTGTGTGTGTGTGTGTGCGTCCTCATTTAGTCGAACATCGATGTTTCTGGTTCCGACTTCCAACAACTACGGCCTTAATAAAGGTCTGTGCCGCGGATAACGCTCACACTATTCTGTATGCGTAGATTTATGAAGGTATATATATATATCAACTTTTTATACTATTTCTTCATATACAATTATATTCATATGTACATATAGTCGTCCCTTATGAATGTACCACGGAAAAGCGAATCAAGGCTGGGCTGCGTGTTGAGACCGCGGACAATATCAAAGTGACTATATGCAAATAAGATGTAGGCAACATTCTTGATATGACACAGGCACACATAAGTACGTAGACACGTACACACAGTATTTATTCACGCTGAATAAGGTTGTGGCGCATCATCCTTGAGGCGACAAAACACTCAAAAGGACAGGTAGTCACAGTTGTCAACATTATACTTGCGTATGTATAGGTAATATATTAGGTTGTTGCTATGTGTATGCATATAATTTTGTTTGCACGTGGAGTCCTTTAGATGCCACTGTTATCTCGATGGGGTGGATATATATATATATATATATATATATATATATACATATATATATATATATATATATATATATATATAACTCTAGAACAAAAGAGGAATGCGCACTACACTGAGTTTAGACTCTATTACGAATTTTTCTCATAGGATATCCCCTTGTTTTACTTGATACATGAAACCTCTTCGTTAGATCTATGCGTGTATTTATGCTGGCTACGCAAACTGTCAGAAGTGGCCTTAGGGTTGTAAGGCACTACTGTTTTCGACTTCTTCGTCTACTTTCTTTAAAATTAGAAACTTTTATTTCACGCTTGCTCAAGGGGGTCAGTGGAAGGGGCACGCCGAATAGTCTAGAACGACCACTGCTTCATTAGAGATAACAAGAGACTGTGACCTTGAGGCATGGAGTGATGTGTAACTTCATGAGGTCCACATTGGCAAAGTGTGGCGACGAGTGGAGCGACACTGGGTTACTGACCGTCATCGAGCTCCAGCTGAGGTATAAACAAACCCGAGTGCCACAAACTTCTTTTCGTTTGCTTCAGTGCGTACAAGAATTTGTGCGTAAAACCAACTGATCCTGTTGCAACCGAACACCCAGATTTGGCATTCGTTACGTGCACTGATACATTTGTTTGAACCGTAACTGGCAGATACATACTGCCCGTTGTATCCCGTTGACAGCCTCTCAACAGTCCTTCACAAGCTCACAAAAGTCCACGCAGATTTGATCTAGTACTACCATACACACACACACCTCACTAAGATCATATCGGATTGGAACTGAGCGGCAAAAATCGGTTGTTATTTGCTTCTGTTTTTTTTATTTCCTCAATAATTAGTCCTTGATTTATTGATCATATGGTTACCCGTACAGAGAATGAGCACCTAATGAGAGCAACATTTTTTTTAAAACGTAGTGACTAGAAGAGATTCAGATTCGATTTTTCATGTATAATCTTTGTCTTCGATAGTCAGATCTAACACCGTATCCATGCCTATTTAGGATAATTGCATCAGACACAGCTAACTATTACATAATGTGTGTTACTGCAATTTGGGCGTAAGGTAGCTGACAAATATCTAGAGTCTTCCGGTGGGGCCACTCGTGTCTCAAGTGACTGAAAGCACGATTTACGAAAATGTATCCATGCGCGTAGGTTCAAATCCAAAGAATGCGGCCGCCGACGAAAACTTTGAACACTGGATATGACTGAACAGTCGCCAGAGCCTTCTAAACGGTTAACTATGTTAAAAAGCATGAAGCCGATAAAAGGTGTAGAATACATGTATGTGTGATGTGACGCAAGAGCAAGATGCGTCGTCAGCAGTTATCGCTGACAACCTAGCGGGGCTACATCGTGAGCCACACGGTTTCACGTAGTGACTGGGGGGTCATGCCGCATGAGGAACTGGGTGATTATGCACAGTTGATGGTAATTGAGGATCACAGTTTCAGTAGTAAGATATTTGAAATGTTTACGAAAGAAGTAATTCATCAGGCTTTATCAACCGAAGCTCAACACAGCCATTGGAAATCCACTTGAGCTTCTTTGGAATCGACATCGGCGCTGGAATTCAAGTCATAGGATGAGGGGCTGCAAGTTCGATACTCTAGTGGTAAGGCTATCGGGAGTCTACGGCATTGGTTTATTTGGATTCCAACGGGAATCAGAAATTCATGTTGTAGAATAAATTGTTATATAGTGTCCAACTATTCAGTTTTCCAGTTTGTTTGGTACTCTGACACGTCTGTTGAATGGTCACGGAAAGTCATTATGCGCAGACTTTGGAGACTTCAAGCGACGCTAGTAGCTGTCGGGATCAAGGATAATCTTAACTGGCCTACAAGTCACTACGTAACAGAACGAAACCACCTCTGTGCAATCTTACTAAGGTTTAATGTAGTAACACGGATGAGAAGTTTCACCTTTTCAGTTCGTCGTGCAGCATTCAGGGATTGTGTGCAGACGGCTGTGATGGCCAGTAATTTTCTGATGTCGAACATCCGTGCCACGTATTCAATTCTGATCCTTTGAACGCCTTTGCAATGTTTAATAATTTTACACTAGATGATTACATACGGATCACTAAACACGTACATCATTCAGTGGACTGGCTATCCACCTCACACGGTTCATCTCAATTTAAGTTCTAATGCATGAAGAGTTGTTTCTCTTTTTGGGCAGTTTTGTCCCATGATGAAAGTTGATTTGATGTCAAGAATGAGTTCATAGAAATACGTATCCACTTGTGAGTACCAAGGCATAGGATTTTGAAATTTCAAACCGAAAGTATTGCTCACTCACTCACTTAGGAAATCATACAAATCGTTCTACTCCAGTGAGTAGTTTTTTGCTACTAAGCTTCTTTTTTCCATTCACAGTGCATTTAGTCAACTCTCCCGAAAGAGTTCATTTCGGTAGTTTGACCAGCTCAACGAGAATTATTGGTTCCACCGCGGATATACCCTCCGGACGTCTGCAACAAGACAGTGGCTTGGGATCTCCTTCACGATATGACACATCGCAATTCGAAACCCAAAGTTCCGAACTTAGACTCAGCGCAATAGCTAGTGATGCGTTAGATCTACGAACACATTATGAGCGAACCCAAAGGCCAGATTGGTCATCACAACCACACAGACAAATTATCACTGACGGATCATGCCTTGACAAGGATTTATCTTTCACCGGCTCAGAACAAAACAACATGAATAAATCAGTCATAACTACGGGCAATCTGACTATGACAAATGATTTGCCAATGGACTATTCGAATAGATTCGCACGGACCACACAGACATCCACTCAGAATGCGGATCACGCGCCCGGAGTGAGTGGAGCGTCAATTGATTTTCTTGCCGCTTTTTACGCTGCAGCTATGACGCGCCAAACTCCAGTGGCGGAGAATCCGCGCTCGTTTCCCGACACAATAAGTATACCAATGCACAAACTACCAGATTCGCCTCGTCTGACCGAAAGCACATGCTCGCATCTGACGGGTCCGGATTGGTTGCAATCGCGATCCCTAGGTACAATGATGGCAATGAACCAGTCGTTTGCACCCATGAGTAGTTCTCCGGTCAAATTCGCCGATCCATCAAATATGGCAGCCGTGGACGAGACATTTGGAACGGATGAGGACCGTTCCCATGCGGACGATTCCACACCGCCAAACTCAGCCCGCGCAAAACAGTCGGAAGATTATTTGGATCAATTTATGCGAGTCGATCAGTCACAGAATGTGTTGTGGAGACAATTGGCCGAAAGATTTCAACGCACACTGGCACCGAATCAGTGCGGAGTGTGCAACAAAGTACTCAGTTGTCGGAGTGCCCTAACCATGCATTATCGAGTGCATACAGGTAAGTACTACGAATAAGTGTTTTCGGTTCTAGATTATGCTCACCGTTTTATATGCCCACAGATATGACTAACGCTGGTCGAGATGCTTAGGGCATAAAGTTGAACACTATGTACGAGATTCGAAATCACCGCCAACGTCAGCCACTTGCAGTGGTAGATAACAGACAGCAGACGGCTGACTCCTTACCATTCCTGACCCATGTAGGTCTGTATCTCATTTCAAGAATACGGGAATACAATTTTTCCGTGTAACAGTATAGAGGGATCTTGTGACCGTTGGATATACTAGGACTATTACTACAGCAAGTACTACTACTACTACATTCCGCACTCACGTACAGGTACTACATAGAAAGATCATTTTCGGGCTTCTTCTAAGGGAGTTTAGTCTTTCATTCAGTCGGCTGTCATGAACGGGATAGGCTGCAAGCTGCACAAATTTAGGTAACAATGAAAAGCTCCCAAATTTTGGTAGTATTTGAAGCTGATGTTGTCGGCGTTTATGAGCTCTTAGTCGGGTTAAGTCCAATGTTTCGGTCGCCCAGGTTACGTCACCAGTAGAATTGAGATTACAAGTGCGCATCCATGACGACAATGACGATGATAACGATGATGACTGAGGTGTGCATGTTGTTAATAACAGATGAGAACAACGATTGGTAGAAAGTGACACTTCAGTTGTAATTTGTAGAAGAAATCTCTCATTATAATAGTAAACCTACTACTATAGAAATTGTGTTGCTCATTTACACTATATAGTCAGAAAAGATGTCTCATTGAAACACAGTGTTTCGTTTTTCCAATTCAGAAGAACGACCGTTTGTGTGCATTATATGCGAAAAGCGATTTTCCACCAAAGGAAATTTGAAAACCCATTTGGGGGTAAGTCACATGAATTGGAGTGTTTTGAAAAATGTAACTTTTGATAAGCCATTTCTAAGTTTTGCATAGCAGTCTATTTTCATGTATGAACAGTACAACTTAGGAGTCCGTGGTATCGTTGCTGTTTTCCCGCATCTCGAGCCCTAATTGTCAGCACTGTTCTGATTGCTGATCAGGACAAAAAATATTACTACAACATTTGTATAATCTCTCTCGGTACCAATTTATTTCAGTTTGGACGCACACACACACACACACAGACACACGCACGCACACACACATACATGCATACATACGTGCATACATACATACATACACACAGGCACAGGGGCCTAATCACGACCAACAGGGATGGTTTTTTCTTTTGTTGAAGGCATCATTTTTCGTGCACTGTACACATGGAGGAGTACGTGCTGTGCTGTTGTTGATCAGGTCTACTGCTCATAGGGAAATCAAAAGGCGCGCGAACTATGTGGCGGGAACATCTAACATGCCCAAGTAAAAGTGGACCAACATGGCTGGTGTTGGTCTACTGGTCCGTGGACAGCAAATTACCAAGTAATCTACGACCGGGAATTGGTTTTTGATCTATTCTCCCTAGGGCGCCTTACCTATAGGGGTTTGGTTTGCCTCGTCGCTACTCAAATTATTCCAGGGATGGAGCAACCTGATCTCCCTCTGGTTGTAAGTACATTATACTGTTAGATTTATCAATCTAACCGTTCGATGGCTGTCAAGTCAGAGCCTACTTAAATGAAAAGTGGAAATGTGGTTAACTGAAGATGTCTCGTCTTAATTGCATTTGATGTGTAACAACAAAACACGCATAAGAAACCAATATTTTGTTCTTGTCGTTGTGATATCTGCAATCTTAAGTGACTTTCATCTTGCCGTTTCTGTTAAAGATAATTCATAAGAACTTAACGTTTGATCATTTGAACTGTTTATATGATTATTCACTTGTCATAGAAGTAAGAAGTCATTGCAATGGCTGTTTCGTTTGACACAATGCGGATCATCACTAGCTGCAGTCCCAGTATTTTTAGTATATATTTTTGTGACGGGGATATGCCCCTCTCCAAAGCGCTCACTAACCTCTTTACCGAGATCTGACTCCACGAATGTGTTCCAAAAATTCGAAACTGTGCATCCATTATCCCTATAAACAAGAAAGAGGCTAGAAACATCTGTTCCAATCATCGATCGATAAGTTTGATCTCGGTTGAGTCGAAGCTGTTAGCCTCACTAATCCTCCGTAGATTGTCCCCGATGGGCGAAAAATAGCCTCCGAAGAACAGTCTGGTTTTCGTCCCAGTCACGAAGGCATTGACCAGATTTACTCCCTCCTTCAGCTCCACCACACATATCACAGACCGACGGTAATTATGATCTTGGATATCCCAGCAGCTTTTGATTCCATTGATAGGGTAGTTCTCTGGGATCGTCTCACCAGACAGGTAGTGCCGGATAAGTGTGTCATAATCCCCCAAACGCTATACTATCAGGCTTCTGGTCGAGCACAGGCATGTGGTTCATCGTCACCTTACTTCCCAGCTGGAAACGGCATGCTTCATGGTTGTCCACTCTCATCCTTCCTTTATAATTTTGCAATGGACGATATCCTGGGAGAGGCACAAGGAAATCAAATGAAAGAAGGCTTTGAGCTCCTACCTGATAACAGACTTTGAGACTTGGACTATGCAGATGATATCGCATTGGTTTGCCACGATTCTACTGTGTCACAGCGCATTCCAGACAACCTCGCGTCGTCCGTATTGCGGTAGGGAATGTTCTTTCCATCCTATAGGACTGAAAAGAGTCCATCCGCGCACTTACACTCGGTACTGATCGGGTAGAAATTGTCGAAAAGTTTGTTTTATTAGGAAGCCGTATAACTGCTGATGGGCGGGTTGGAGACGACGTGAATAACCGAATAGCGAAAGCTCAAGCGGGGTTCTTTAATTTCCTGCACCCGTGGAGACATAGTGACATCTCCCTCAGACTGAAAGTTAGGGTGTACAACATTGTTATACGTGGTATGTTCCTATAAGCTTGTGAGACGTGGCCTATTCCTGCTGCTAATTTCGACCGGCTATCCATGTTCAATCACCGATGTCTGAACAGTAACTAGCGAGTTTTGGTGGCAACAGTGAATAAGCAGTTCCACAGTTCGGACGCTCATCTGAGGAACTGGGCGAGCCGCGTACCTAATGATTGTTACCATATCACTCTGCCGACTTGGTAGACTAAAGCACAGGCTACGTATACCACCTCATCCATCTACTCATCGCCGAGCCTAAGGTTGGCTAAAAACGATAACGTAAAGGCCAAGCCAAGACACGGCAATGGCCTACAAACGAGCTGATGTCGAGACTTACCTCTGTCGGTTCCTTGCGCTTGCGTGGTTGGAGATCTCGAGATCCACTACGCATCTCGCTGGAAACTTTGTCGGATATGGCTCAGAGTCGTGCACGTTGGTGATTATGTTGTGAGAGCTTGTGTTTCGAACTTCTGAGAAATTTCCCCCTCGGTTCTTCACCTTTATTTTTCTGTTGCATGTTTTGGCATGGTACCACGCCTCGGTACTTTGTATCCGCGTTATCGGTGAATATATATATATATATATATATATATATATATATATATATATGAGTCAATAAATTGTACCCGTGATTTCAGTAGAACAAGAAGAATAATGTGGGCAGAACTGATACTGAGCATCAATTTCACGTGCTCTCATTCAGATGCTAATGCACACTATGTATATGATTACATAAAGTTCAACCAATACAGTATGAAAACTAGGTCGGTATATGGGTGGGGGAGGATCGGCACAAATAAACGAATAGCAAAAGTTAATCATGCCAAAAAGTGCAACTAAATCACGAAAAATTTGGGATTGGAAAATAAAGCAATATGAGGTCACAGAACACAGTCAGTACTGCTTATTCAATTCGGGTTTATTCAAAGCAGATTGCTGCCTCATGACTGATTTGTTTCCCGAACTTTATTTAAAAGTCGGGCGCACACAGAGTTATGCACTCACATAGCTGAAAGAATTACTAATTTGATCTAGAAATCAAGTCAGAGCTGGATAATGAGTTCGAAGTTCAAGGCGTGTAAGACTTCTACAAGCGTAATCGAAAGTTTAAGAAAGAAAAAACCGCAAAGCTAATTGCCACAAGTCATTTCGAACACTTTATGCTCGCAGCATATGGATGTAAAAACAACAACAACAACGACAACAACGACAACAACGACAACAACGACGACAACGACAACAGCAACAACAACAACAACCCTTCTTAAGCCAATAAAAGAAAGGTCTCCCTACCAACCGGCTCGATTTACCAAGCCTACCATTCAGTAACGGATGGGTAGGAAGTGCTTCCGTAATTGTTGATCCGAGAAGTTCGTTAGTGTCACTATACTGCTGGAACATTTATTTAGCCAGTCTAATACTCTTTCATTGCATATACTCAAGGTGCTCATTTGTCTGAAGCATGATTCACACAAATCCGACAAAACAGTCATCATGTGTGCTACAAAACGCGTGGTTGATCCCCTTAAGTGAAATTACTTTTCCCTAGATCAGCGGATTGACAGCTACTATGATGTTCATATGATGTTCTATCTTCTTCCTGATATCGACTTTTATCACAAAACTTAACTTTGTAACCCGTTATTTTGGTAGCAACATCACGAGACAATAGAAGCATATCGAAATGCAGTTGCACTGGCCATGGTAACAGGCACTACACTTCCTCGCCCACCACCAATGGCTTCCACAGGAACGTTTGTCTCTTCAGGACAGAAACCCAGCATGGATTCAAGCATCATGCTATGTGGAGATAACCCGCTCCTTCAAAGTTCACCCATACCAAACGTATCCAATTACGGTCTCATCTCGTCCAATTCCTCACCCACCCATCACGGGAACAACAGCATTTCAACTATGACATCTCATTGGCCCATCCCTTGTCCTCTTTTCCCGTTTATGCCATCAACAAAAGCGGACTTAAATTTGGGACCGAAATTCGCCAGTAAACCCCGGCCGACTCACCGTATCGTGGACAAGGACGACGATCTTTTAACCACCAAATTAGTCCTGGAATCTGAAAACCAAAATCGTCTCTTCAGGTCGATTGAAGATGGATGGCAGAGGCCGGAAATTGACTACTCAATCGATGCGATCTCGTTTGGACGAAAAAAGGAGAATATGATTAACAATAATTCTGACTCACAAGTGTATACCAAGTGTAACAATATGATGATCACATCAAAACTGCGCTTGTGCCAATCAAACAATGTCCCTCTACTGATGAATAATTCCTCCAAGAATGCAATGCTTCTGGCGGAGAACTGTACCTAATTTTACCCTTCTTCTAGAAGTACACCTCATTCTTTACATTTTCTTTCCCAGTATTCTATCAGTTGGGCCTTAAGTCCAGTGTACGAGCTTGTGTTTGCGTGTGTGTGTGTGTGTGTGTGTTCCTCTCTTGGGCACGGTAATTTTTATCCACACAAACACACTAAACCTCTCTAATTAGACAAAGAACTGAACGGACACTGAGACATAGTCTCCATAGATTTTCAAGTACACAATTTCCCGACTGAACTGAACGAAGTGTCCACTGAGGACAGCAATTTTCCATGCACATACAAATATATCATTACTGTATTCACACACACTCTATGTGCTTCTCTCGGTGTTTATTAATCGTTGATATGCGTAGTAGTGGTGGGTCAGCTCCGTTCTGATGCAGGGTCGGTCCGATTTGGGATGAAATTAACCAGTGTAGTAGGATGATTATGACGATATACCTAACCATGAAATCAACAAAGTTCAACACAAACCAAGATCCGAGCCACAATTCGTCTTGATGGCTCGACCACCGATTTTTTCCCCTGAATATCCCCTGGTCTTGGGGAAATTCCACATGGATTGCAGCCGACCATCTTGTGGACGTGTGAAATAAGGTCATCTTATTGCCTATTGAAGCATGAAGAGGGAAGAAATATAATCAGAAATGCTTTTGTATTTATTAGGCAGTAAGTGGTAAGTGGACGTGACATCAAAGGTTGACGTCAGGGTGCAAACTTTTATGTGGGAAATAGATTAATTCCAAAAACCACAATTTCATTCGAACTTTGACAGCACATACATATATACATGCACACCTACGTTTATACATGCATACAAGCAAATCAGCTATTGATTATTTTCTATGATCTCTCGGTTTTCGAAGTAGGTGAGATTTTTTAACTTATGAATGAAGTTCGTGCTAGTAATCCCGATGAGCGATCTCTTGCATGGACTACCAGTGTCACTGTAAAAGGCAAGAGTGTTGCCTAAGATCACCAGGTCATTCCCATCGATCGTTTGTTGCCGATGCGATCTACCTCAAAAAGGTTATTCATCTAACAAGTGGGTCGAGAAGATTATACCATTAGTTAGAAATTACTGAAAGACCTTACGGAACACGACGGAGGTGTTGAGGCAAAACGTATTTCAGACTTGTTGCTCAACTATTCTAGGTCCTGAAAAAAGTCGAAAGTTTGTGCAAATTTTCCGTGAGGTTTACGGTTCAAAATCTTGAAATAACCGACCTCAAATGTGGGTGAAATAATTTCCAGAAGAATAATTTGGGGAAATAGCCATCATCATCTAAATAGTAATTGTTATTATTATCATTACTACTATTATAATCAGTACGGGTATGGTCTCCAATGCCTCATGATGCTCTCCCTAATCGCGCTTATTTTATTCAACTTATTCCCGGCTTCTCAATCTACATGATTTCCCTCGTTCGTTGTCAGCTGGTTTCCTAGAAATCTCTACGACTTATGTCGATACAAATCTGACTGTTGACGACAGACCTCGTCCGACTAGCTCCATTTTTGTGATAATATTCATTTGTTGGTTGAATGCGTTTTGTTTAACATTTATCGGTTTCTGTTGAACCTTTATTTTCATTGAAGAAATCTTGTTACCTGTTACTTATTCCGATCAGGTGTGAAATTATATTTCCCGTTGCACCTGTCCCACAGACGAACATGGAGGGAAAAACATGTGTATGAAAGCGACTGATTTTGAAATATTTGCTTCCCGATAAAACTGTGTTATGTGAAGCTGTTTCGCCCATCCGCCAGAAAGGGGCTTGTTCACATCAAGGAATTATTCCTGTGCTCTCATCGCTGTCTCTCTACTGTACTCCAGCTCCCTCTCTCTCTCTGTTTCTCGCATTTGAGCATTACCGAGAATTCCAGGTGTCACGGTTCGCACAGGTACCAAAAAGCCTGAAGAACAGACGGATAAATAGGCAAACGGACAATCAGACAGACAGACAGGCAGACTTTGACGGATACACACCAGGGTATAACAAGTAAACACCTGAACTGCAATATTGATTTGAAAACCGAAAATGCTTTCGTTCGAAGCTATATTACAAAGAAATGACGGAACTTAGACGTGTCACCCAATCCCCATTACCTCTGTATTCCCAATAGTCATCGCTCTTAAATATCTAATACTTTTCACCAAGCGTGAGCGTATCATCCTAACCAGTAATAGAGTGCGAATATGACGCATGTTCTCTTCGAAAACCCAAGTAGACTAAGGTCAACGCGTTCCATCAGAAGTGGGTAAGTTTCAGTGGCCATAAAGAAAAGGCTGGGGACAAGATGAAGTAATCCTTTGCCTTCTGACCGACCGATCGACCGACCGACCGACTGACTGACTGACTGACTGACTGACTGACTGACTGACTGACTGACTGACTGACTGACTGACTGACTGACTGACTGACTGACTGACTGACTGACTGACTGACTGACTGACTGACTGACTGACTGACTGACTGACTGACTTGTTTAAATTTGAATCCCAGTTGACGGATTCTTTTGTGGAAAGGTTGAAAATTATACCCCATCATTTATGTTTAATATCAGATAGCCGAATTTGCATTCCCATTAAGTTAATATCCTTTTTATTATCGGGCTATGAAGGTAAATTAATAGCATGCCAGAGCAAGATACAGCGCACTACGGAACTGGTTAGGATAAAAGTTGTTCTATTCGAAAGGGGGGAAAATTTTCCTTATTGAAATGAAATCCGCACCTCTCCGCAAAGCTGTCTGCACACCTTAGAGCAACAGCTCTGCATCCATTTTGCCATTTATATTGACCAATTGTATGAATGAACGAACGAATGATTGAGTGATGATGGACATTATCATTATTCATAAGTGCCCCGTGGTTAATCACCGAATACACACACACACACACACACACACACACATACACACAAACGGTGGACACACCGGCTCACCTCACGTGTACACTCAGCTGTAAAGTCAAGACCACTTTGACAGTCCAGCAAAAGTTGATGCTACTCAACAGAAAGCGTGCATATCTTCTTCCTTTCACGCTCGTATTCGGTTAGACCAATTTCTCAAACTCAGGCTGAGTAGGTAGATGCGGGTATTTGTAAAGCATATTGTGTTGGTGTTAGTGACGATTCGGATGATGATGATGATGATGATGACGTGAATACAATAACTTTCTTGCAGTCCCAACCCATCCCCACTTCGACTTCGCATTGGGGAAACCGCATAAAAAGTCAAACAGTTTGAAGCTCACTCATACGCGCATACTCGGAAGATCACCTGAAATGGGGACGAAAGGATATTTCTTTTATCCACATCCGTTGACTATCAGTCCCATTCTCACCATTCGCTGGTGTGCACAACGAATTCAATCTTACAGCGCGCGTGTCGACGAGACAATGAATGAAGGGGGCGTCAATACGAACAGGCAAAACACACATACACACAAGGGTGGGAATAGTTAGCTGATAGTGATGGGGCAAAACCTGTCAAAAATAGATATGCATTAGAAAGATTGGATAAGCCAGAATCGAATAATACTGATTACATTTTTCGGCAGAGGGTTGGGCAGCTGTGTCAGTGAATGATTAATATTTCCTTTCAAGAAACTAGTTAGCACTATGGCTCTGAATGCTGCTGGCTGAGAAGAGAAGATTGAATGTACGTGGAATTTCTCCAATTCTCAATTCAACCTCTTACAAGTCAGTTGAACAGATAGGACGATATACGGATGAAATTTGCATTTGAGAAATCAGGTTCTTACCAAAAGATACTGGCTGATCACATTTTCGACCTGTTGTGGTGTGAGATGCCACACTTGTTTCCAGACTAGTATAAACTCAAAAACCTAATGGCAAACCAGATGAATTAAATGAGAATCATTGGATTTAATATTGTAATCCGTTGTACTACCTGGTAGCCCGATTCATCCTGGTAAGATGCTTAAAGGGGCCTCACTGGGCAATGTGCAAGGCTTACACGTACACATGGTTCTGTGGAATTAGGTGGCACTTTCGATCGTCGTATAAAAGTTTGATGAGTTTATCCTCTTCTAAGCATGCTGCGACTTCTCCACTAGAATCTTGCGATCAATTGAGGCTGTCTTGCTGATACTTGGAAGACTCAGCTATCCTCTATATGGTCTAGTTGGTCTGTTTACCGGTTAACCTGGGTATGGAGGCTGCTTCAAGGAGTGGTTTCTCCGAGTTATACGTGAGACCTAAGTGTTGGATAAACACCAAAGATAACCCTCCTAAAAACATAAACCCTACTTCTAGCTGTTATCTCTAACAGCTCAGAACGTTGTAATCTGGTTTCAAAGGTCAACCGTTGGTGACGGTTGCGGTAGTGGGCTGCTCCATGCTAATATCTGAGTCAGCAACGAAAGTGACTCAATACCGAGGTGAATTAATAGAATATACTACTTTTTCATAATGATAGCTACTGACCAGTTCTTCATGAACTTGTACTTTGTTCTTGGTTCTGCTCACCACATGTGACGTGTTCTTCTGTGTAATCAGAAGGGTCACTATCCAGTTGTGGGAATTTTTGGATCGATGGAAGCATTCACGTTTCCTGTAATATTAGCTCGTTGGGGTTCTAATCATTCACAAAAAGTGATTTGAACCAATGTACTATAATATCAGATGATGAGAACCGGAATGGAACCAGTGACCATCTGCTCATCAGGCACTTGCTCCACGAGTTTAGTTATCGTGGCACGGCGAGTCGCACGCATACAATAGTGTCTGAAAAGATTTTACCCCTTATAAGATTGCGATGGGTAAACTCAGCATTCGTATCGCAAATATGTCATCTCCAGTCGGGATAATGTGATCACCGTTGTCGACAAACTGATGATGTCAACTGCACTGGCGATAAAACGTCCGTAACTTGATCACCGAAGCTATCAATCAATGGGTAAGATAAGCGTCAACCTGAACCACAAACACCAACGATATATCAGGCTATTGGAAAAGCCAACTCCATTGAGACGCGGTTTGCTATTCGCGACAACTGTCATTCCTTCGTGAACTGATTTTGTATCGTAAACCAGTAAACGTGTAAACCCTCTTCTCCTTATTGAATAATTTGGAATTATCCAATGGAAGATTACCTCGTCCTGTCCTTTTTTCTGCGATACTATTAGAATCATGAAAGTATCGATCAATTCGAAATCTGTAACTGCATATGTCCAAACCGGTTCACTTCCTTTTTCGTTCACCATATCTTTACAGTGGTTGTCCAAAAATTCTCTAAACATTGAGAGTTTTAGAATAAATTTATCTCCCACCTACAATGTTGCACCCTAGTAAAGTTGTCTGTTCCCGGCGAAAACTGTGCTGTCTTTTTGTTCCTAAGTACTAGAAATAAATTCTCCTTCTTATTCAACTCACAGCTGTTAGCAGGGAATTCCAAAAAATGATCCATAAAAATCGTTAGTAGTTTTATCGCTGTGAAAAAGATAGCAAATGGACGGAAGCAGCCATGATCATAAGGTGTACTGTCTCATGTGAGACATAACTTGGCACGTCATTTTACATCAAGACAACTTTTGCAGAAGTACTTCTAGTCCGAAAGACAGGAAACTTTCATCTTTTTAAGCCCGGTGAATTCTACTTGGTTCAGGGTATCTTTGAAAAGGTTTCACGTACAAGGTTGATGATGATATTTTGCGGTCCATATCAGTTAGCGTCGCATGAGTTGTGTGACCTCACAGTCACTAAAATGAGTTTCTTCGAAAATTTCTTTTCAAGTCAGACGTATTCAGGAGTCTCCCTCCCCCTTCACTGTTCTCATCATGGTTCACTCAAACTAAATCCATGATTAAAACGATTTACGGCTTGGAAATTTCTATGACATTTAGCCGCCTTTGTTTTTCGTATAATATTGACTTTCGACCAGCCAAATGCCAGACTAACTTACTTTTCTTCACCCTTGTTTGCCCTAGCCCATGGGAATTTATTACCCGTGATTATATATGATTTGATCTCTGGGAATACATTTTTTATCTTAGTTCTGGTAGCATCATTATCCAAGTCAGGTATGTTCGCTTTTTGCATGGCACATCTTATCATGGCACCATTTTTTGTACGAATCATGTGAAAACACATGCTGTCATTCACAGGAAGAATAGGAAATATATTCACGATAGGAACAAGTGTTTGACGGGGTCGTGCTTTCATCGCCCTCCTCTTTAATAGAGTAGTGAGATTTTCCGGCTTCCAACAGATATTTCTTCAAAGGAGCGAAAACGAAAAGGATATTTAACGGACCGCGGTCGCATGACCTTGAAGTTCATTTCTGCCATTCGAAGTATACCAAAAGTGTTACTCCTTTGAGGATAACATTCACCGTGAGTTGTCCGCTGACCTGTGAGCCAGCCTACGGTTCTTCAAATAAGCTCGCTTCGTTTTTTCTTTTTTCCGCAAGGTGGATACGTGGTAGACAATTCAGAATGAAAACAAATGCTTTTATTTGTCAAAGATGAAATCCATTTCAGGGGCATTTTGCCTCTATCCGTTTAACAACAACCCGTATTCAACATTTATCTAATTTCTGATTTCCGAACTTCAGGCTAATTTAACACCTTGTATAAGGTCACACATTTTCAACCTCTAACAGACTGCAGCAGACCTGACGTTACTGATATCAGCTCCTACGGAATTTTATATTTCAGTGTTGTGCAGTGAAGTATTAAAAAAGATTCAAGAAAGATGAATTGATTACCGAGAAAAACAATCTGCCCGGCAAATTTAGACAATACTCGTGCATTCCAGCGACCGACGCTGGTTAAACCACTATCTCCGTGAACTGTAGAGTTTGTGGGTACCAGGATCGAGTCTTGTCCCCCACGGGCAGCCTCCCCATTTCCGACAATCTCTTATTGGCTAGTATCTCTTTCCGGAATTGTTGCCTCATCAAAGCATTACAAATAACGGAACTGAAAACAAGTACTGGTGGTAAATGTCAACAGAGAGAATACTTAGGGCGTCAGATACAAGCAGTTTGTTTACTCTCGTCTACAAGAATGTAAAATGTCAGTTTGTGTGACACAGCGACGGAAAAATACTACCGTGGAAAGGGCTGGATAGAAAGCTCTTACAGCGGTTTCGGTGTCGAGAGGTCTGTTCGATTAGTGCCAAGGCAAACACATATTTTGCTTCAAACGTCGTTGTGCCCAAAGTGCTGGCTGATGCGTCATGACAAGCGTCACTTCACTGAGTGCCAAAAGCCTCGGCTTTGGATGGTGCACCACCATTCTGAATGACCGGGTCAGATCAACTATTTGACCTGGTGCAATTTAGTATTTTGTAACGGAAGGAGCCGAATATTTGACGTCATGCTTTGAGATCCAGTCGGGTAGCCTCATCGATTTTGACAACCAGTTAGGTATGCGGTTCGACACTCGTTCAGCCAAGGCAGCAATCCGTTTTGTCAGGAGGTACGTTACCCCAGCTGCAACTGATCTAATGGACAACATGTGAACTAGTAGGATCAACAAGATTGTCTGAGTGATTTCTGAAGGTTAACCTTTTGTTCGCCTGTAACAGACGAAACTGAGTCGCTGTGCATGAGGGCCTTATGGTTGATTAAAGATGTCTATGTATTTGATTAAGTAAGTGGTCGCCTGTAAATAATAAAACAATTGTAAATAAACTGATTCTTCTCGACCGTAATTGGTTTTCCACAAGCTTTTCTATTGTTCCGTTGTCGTTTTGTGAAGCTTAGATGATCACTGTTTGTCAGCAACGTTCTTTTTATGAACTACTACTCAATTTGCACTTGATCCGTTGTACTGATTTTATGCGCCCTTTTAGACAGAGTTCGAACTGAACCACCTTTGTAGACCACTAATGCGAATCAGGAGAATTGTAACGTCCATCCTAATTTGCTTTACGGTTAATACCACGTTGCGACCTTCCATCCGAATGTCCATTTTTCGAAATATCTAAAAAGATGTATTGTTACCGTGTTCCTTTTTGTGGGAAACAGAGAGAGACAGAGAGAGATTAGGACGGGTAGAGTTCACTGTTAATATATGTACTAAAACTTTCTTCCTTCGAAAGAAACAAAATATCATCAAATTATCCTCGATGAAGAAAAATTTGGGAAGTATCGTCACAGAGTAAAGGTAATCATCGTCATGCTACTTTCTTATTCGTTCTCTTCCCAACAACATTGTTTTACCATAGACTGATAGACCCCACTGGTGAATCACCCGGTTTCAACTAAGCACACCGTCAAAGAGATGAACACAATTTTTTATTCAGTTCGTCCAATTATCTTTCTGAACAAGCTTGAAAAAGAGCACACGTCTCACTTTCTCTTCGACTTCTGTACAGTTTCTTTTTCCATGATTTTGTTTCAAACTATCGCAACACATATGACGTCATTGTCTTCATGATAAGCGTGACGAGTTAGTTACTCTTGAAGACAACTCCCGTGGTGACTAACATTGGATTTATCATGCTTGGCATTAACCGGTCGCTAAATAGCCACGTCCGTCGTCTGGTAGGTGGTGGGACAGTGGGGATTTCTTTGGTAACCGAGGCAAAAATGAGCTGTTGTCATCACTGGTGCTTAAGTCAGGTTGAGTTATCTTAACTCAGGCCTTATCTTAGCTACCGAGTTTGATATGCATGAAAGGTGCACGGATAAGCACATATGATCAGATGGCTCCACGCTTTGTTTTCACTGACTTAACAACTTCCACGCTTAAATCGATTTATCAATGCCGATTAGTCACCAACCGTTTGGTTCACAGAAAAAGGGGTTAACAAGAAAGAATTTAGACAATGAAATGAACGAGGATGACTGTGATCGATCAAAAAAGACTTTATCATATTTCCTTGGAGACAGTCGAATAAGCTGTTCGACTTTGCAAATTTTTGCCGAATAGAAACAAATGGTGAAACTCTGCGAAAACTGTGGAGCTGGAACCCGCGCGTGGACACACCACACATTCGTTCTTAACGCTCGCGCTCCCGTCGCGGTTAGAATCCGATAGGACCTGGTAGTTTCTAACTTTAGAATCAAATCCATCAAATCCAAGTTTATACGATTTATGCGATCTCGTCGCTTTTTACCTTCAGAAAGAATTGTCCGAATCATTCGAAGTGTTATTCTTGTTTAAGCACGTCGTTGCGTATCATAAGCAAGGGACTCTAGTAAGTGTAGTAGCTGCAATTCATCTGGAATAATTCAAATTTAAAATTCTTTAGATCTCATTCGAACGAATGATGGAATTACTTCAAAAATCGTTTCATCTGCAACTTGAATGATCAGTGATGGTAACGTGTGTGGCTGGGGGAGAGGTAGGCGGTTCAAACCTGGGCACTGCCACTCCCATTTGGGGGGGGGAGACCGCATTTCCGAACCGGAGCTGGCCAAGCGGTCGTCATCGTGAAGTTCAGGCCGTGTAGTCCCGGGTTCGATTCCCGCTACCCTCGGTCACTCATTCATTTAAAAGCCTTTGATTGGTCGCGACTTCTTCCCGTAGATACTGTACATTGTTGTATGGTAAATTAAAGGAAGTACAAAGCTGTTTATTTTATGTTTTCTAACTCTAACATGTAAGGACCAGTTATATATCTCCGTAGTGGTTGTAATTGTTCGGTCTGCAAAAACACAAGAAAAGATGAATATCCAAGAGCCGAGGTTCAGCAAGTGTATCAACAGGTACCAAGAGTTACAGTAGTCGAACAAAGGTGTGGCGGTTTGCAGTCTGACTATTACATAACCTAAATAATCGGCGGCAGTCGGGTGAATTTGTGGGAGGAGGGGTATGCGGTTCGAATCCGAGCATTGTAAGTTACATCCGTGGTAGATAATATTTCACTCTAAACCGGTTAGTTGGTGAATCTGGCCTGCTCAAACCTCATCGCCGTCTCAGCCGTTTATCCTTGACAGTGCAATGTTTCTTTGAAGTTTCGAGGTATATTCACTAGTCTACTCGTATTAACAAGCGTAAAATTAATAACTGAGAATGCGGAACTCTGATGGGTGAGCGAGATTGAAACTCACGACCGGACATAATTAATGGGTATGTTGTGTCTGGACAATTTGCTGAGTATCACCGGAAATGTTGGGAGCTACAGTCCCCGTCCAAGTTTCAACTCAGCGTGACATCAAGAGTTACGCAATATGACACCGTTACCAGAGGACCACTTGAACACTGATTGATGCGATTCATTAGTTAAAGGAACTGCGATGTAGTTTAATATGAGCAAACTGTAATCAGTAGTCACAGAGATTTTTCCCACATATTTTAGGACGGAAACAAGGGAAATAAAATATGCGTACGAGTATATTGAAGTTATATTAGACAAATATCATAACAGCGTCATGGTATAATGTAGTATGGTATAGTGTAGTATAGTATAGTATAGTATAGTAGGCATTTCCCCTCTATCGAGCTCGAAAGCATAATGGAGGAACTGTCCGCTTATTTGGCTAGTGTGATGGCACAGAGTCTTATCGGAATTCAAATCAGATGAACGAATAGGACAAGCTAGCGAATTAGTCAGCTAGAGCGGAATGCATGTATTTCATAGAAAAAATGTTGGTACTAAAATCTAAATATAACGTTCACCGTAAAGATTAGACAGATCTGGGTGCCGTTAACCGAAAATCAAAGCATTATGCGATAGGATTGTCCACTGAAATCATAAGTAATAATGTAAGGGACAGATGTGAAGTCGGAAGAGATAAAATGTGTTGAACAGTTAGAGAGAAAAGTCAGTCGTGGCTAGGATACTGATCGATGTTAGACTGTTCATCTGATGCCACCGTGTAGTACAATTCGTAAATAAAGCTCACGGTCCGAACAGGTCAGCTGTCCGAGTGCAGCAGTGCATTGAACAAGACCAATGTTTCGGTGACATAAATGGCAGAAAATCGAAACCATCTCCAACAGACTGGTTCCAACTTGAAAGATGTAGTTCATCGTTTTTTCCATAATCAGTTTCGAATCGTGACAATTACTGAGATCTGCTTTGCTCGCCAAAGTCAACCGATTTTCAGTTCTCCAGGGAATCTGCTACCATCTTGGATCAATCATCAAGACGCTTTAGCTAGTCCGTTCCACGCTCCAAGTTGTGTCGGTAACGAATTTGCCGATAAATTTGGTATGTCATTTTCAAATGTGTATATATAATTCATAATTTGTTGATCCCTTAGGCCACTGGTGGTCTGTTGCCATTCATTGTGACATAATCAATGTGTTTAATAACTATTCGCAGAAATCTGTGTTAAGCAAGTTAATAAAACCATTCATCTGAACAGCGAGCATTGTCAACATTCCAAGTTATCAAATGTTAGCTTATTTTGGAAAGTAAACTATGAGAATTTTATCATGCAATTGTCTTCGATATCACAATTCACAGTCGCTTTGAACGAGAGCTTGATTGAGTTTGATTGTCATAGTGATTTTGTCTGCAGTAAAGCTTTCTGACTCATTCAAATACGGAATCAGTGAGAAATCCCGTGCTATTCGGACATTAAATTTTAAATTTGCAATTTTAATGGTCTTTGAAAGGGTACCTTAGGGTCGTGAACGTGGTAAATCAGCACGGAAACGAATTTTTACCTACCAGCGAATCAAATGATAAGTGGCATTTCAAGTAACAAGTGAAGTATAAAGCAATCTAAGTACAACTTTGACGAATTATCCATTGAGACAAAAGGGATGACAACGAACTTAGTGAGGACCTCAGCTAAAGCTTTGCATTTGACTGACTATCGATCTGTATGAGAGACTGAACCGGGACGATGCAATTACAGTTCAAATGAAATATTAGATGCTTTTTTCTTTTTCTTTTTAAACCAACTCAAATTATGTAATCCTTTCAGCTAATAAGTATGCTGTCCGAATTGTTCAGTTTGTTCGGTGACAGTGCGATCAAGTGATGTGGAAACCATTTGTTGCCCGCTTCAGGAAGGTACACTCCGTAGACAAGATGACGGGACGCCGAATGCGTGGATAAACAGGTAAGGGGGTCGGGCTTGAATGACGCATTGCTCGACGGATAACTTTTCTCCAGCCCTCTACTACTCTGTCACCTTCTGTCTTTCGGTGGGCCCTCGTTGGGAACGTGTTTGCGAACTCAAATTCCAACTTGATTTCACATCAATTTATCAAAACGTCCGAGCAACTTAAGCTGCGGGACAAGTTTTTTGACAAGTCATTCGACCAATCATGATGAGAAAATGTAAGCTTTAAAGTAGCCGAACGGTGAATCCATCTGGTGCTTTGCTATTGTGTTTTCGTCTAACTGACCTGTGGATCGCCTGGCTGATTGAGTGTGTGGTCAACGCGGAAAGCTGCCACGATGAAATGTCCACTTGGATAATTTTTTAAAAGTTAAGTTGCATGGATTGGGGGTGGCTAGATTAAATGTCACGCTTGAATACACTTCCAATAACAGATTTTCCTTCAAAATTTCACAAGATATGTTGGCGAGTGAAGCAAAATACGAAGCTATTGGAACAGCTTTAGGGGTCGAAAGTTTGCGGAAACTGTTCACATGACTTTCGTTATGATATTGAGGTTATACTCGGGCAAAATGAGGATAATCAAGATAAATTATTTGATTACTTTCGGAACCAAGAGGTTTGCTTTGATTAACGACTAACTGATCATGCTGTAACAAAGCTTAAGTCATGGAAGCTATTTCATCTTTGTTCGAAATCACTAGCAGTACCCATCCAACGAGTATTTTGAAGGGTTTCTGTAATGATTCAGATGACAAATGAGCCATACAGAGGCACTCAGAGTATAGTTGTTCGACCCTTGGTAATAAGTATCAGCAATGCTCAGTTCACCGTGTTCCAACTGGATTTTAGACACCACGAGCATTGATAAGGTATTTTTAATCATTTCGAAAGAGTATGTAGCCCAGTCACTATGGAAATAGGTCTGACTGGGTTCCTTTGAAATTCTTCATATCATTTAGACTACCCCGAGCAAGGCGCTTGTCAGAAGAGTCGACCGCCATGTGGGTGATGCGATGCCTAGTTGGAGTCCAAACCAAGAGACCTGAAAATCAGGCCAAGTAGAGGTCATATAAGAACATTTCAAAAATCATTTGGGCATGGCTTTTAGCTCAGACATAATTTGATCGGATGTGGTGAGAAATCTTGCAAGATCATTCGCAGGTATTTCTGCTAGTAAACTGTTGTTTTGTGGCTTGAAAAATTCGAGGAAGCAGAAACGTATTCAGTGATCATTATATATATATATATATATATATATATATATATATATATATATATATATATATATATATATATATATATATATATATATATATATTGCCAGGTTGTCCAGGCTAAAGCAGGTGATTTCCTTAGGAGTCCACAATCACCGTCTTTAGCTATCCTAAGCTTAACCTGCAAGGCAGATGGAGGAAACATGAGGTCCGTAACCTACTGGCGGCCGTTGACTGATTGCTCCGTCCATACACTCTTCGGGTGAGGCTAAATATCCGGAGCGCCAAGGACACCCTCCAGCACAGATGTATGGTGCTGTATACTTCGTACACGGCCTACGATTGATTTGGAATCCGGGTTCAGCCATTTCTCCTAGACTGAATATCAGTTAGTCGACCCTGTGGAGAACGCCAGGCATTCTCCTTCGTCCTCACACCTTGGCAAAAACACCGCCACCGAGGAGACACTATGCAGGAATTCCTCTGCAGAGGCTGTTTGAGACCCGCGGTGGTTTGAGACCATTTCAAGAGGTGTTGAAGATGAGTAGCCGTCTGGGAGCATGAGATGTCCCCCCCCCAAAACATACTGAAGCATTTGGAGCTATAAGTTGGAATCTTGTGGTACCATATACTGAAAAAGATCTCAGCACGGTATGCCAAGGCATTGGAAAATACATTTCAGGAATCCACAGCTAGGTATGAAATCATTTACCAATCGAACGAGATAGATAACAGGGGATCCATAAAGTTACTGTGCGAAGCTGCAAGATATTTCACATTTAATTAAACAAAGCGGTATAGACAACACTTTAAGGTGCAACACGTATAAAGTAAGCTTCCTAACGTTCACAAAAACGGAGAAAAAATATGGTCAGACCGCATCAGATTTTATATGAGGATTACTTCCAAGTACACTACTGATGCAATTTGGATCATGTTCTTTCCATTTTTATGTCCATAAGGAGTAGATTCTGCCATACTGATGTACCTGTCACCCTTTAGAATCAAGGCAAGAGTTAGATTGTGGCTCGAAGATCATCTGACTGTGTCCGAAACACCTTGGTGCAGAATAGGAAGCTCACAGTCACTGGAGTGGGGTATCCTAAACAATATATAATTAACATAAGTAATGAATAGTGAAATACTGAAATTTTCTTTAACAAATAGGAATTTGGAAAAGCCACATGACGTAGCAGTAGTATGAAGAAAACCGCTGTAGCAGACTAACCTTACTGCTGATATGACGAGATTCACGGTCATACACGTCAGCCTTGCTCGAGTCTTACTTGGGGGATATAAATGACCGTAACTGATGCATTTTTACAAGTGAAGCGAAACAGCTATATCATAGCATTTCCGTGAGCATTTTTAACGTAGTGTTGAGCTTTGCGTACTAAAGTTGGGAAGCCCTGAACTGCTGGAAGAAGATTTTGACCATGAATAAAGATTACTTGGACAATTTGCATGAATGCGTTGCTATCACGTGCGTAGTCTTCCTTCCCCGCTTCACACAAACACGCATACACACACACACCTCAACTTCGGTCAAATAAAGCAACTCATTTCAAATGCGGGAAATTTTGTGATGAGCAAAAACTACTTGGAAATAATGAAAACGTCTGAAGATTGTCATTAGTCGCATTGAAACGAATCACAGTTCACGTTTTGAACTCGAAGATGCGGGCAGAAGAAGCACTTGAACCGTTGTTGATCCTCGTGTTTCGAATCCAGTCCACTCCAGAGACCGAACGTGGATGGTTCTTTTCTGCTTATTCAACAGAATAATTGTAATAATGGGTCTCAAATCGTAGCCCATTATGTGCACCCCATGACAAATTGAAATATTTGCTCGCCTCATTGCCCTCCGCAGACGTGGAGACAAGAGCACGCGGCCGGATCAATCCCTGTCACTCCTTGTCCCACTTCACTTCATTCCATTCCATTTCACTCCATTCCACTCCACGTTCACCCTTGCCCACCTACCCATCCATACATATAAAATCGAGAACAAAAATGTCCACATCGGTGAAAGCAATTTACCTGAATTGACCGTCTCTGTTCCCCTGCTCGCGGTTCCAAATTTGTGGGCCTTTTGATCCAAATACGAAAGCAACTTGAAGGCTGCCGGATCAGTTGATTCAACGCAATGACCACGAGGCTTGTTTTGGCTAATTGCTACGGGCTTGGGGAAAGTAAGTAGACCAATTTTGCCAAGAGAGTTGTCGAGTTGGGGTGGGGTGGGGTGGGGTGGGATGGAGCCATGCAAACTGTCGTAACTAGGCCACGCATGAGGATCCCACCAGTGTTACTGTGACCATCTGATAATGACGCAAGCAAGCAAGCATGTGGGATCACATACAGGCACAGATAGCAAAAGGGAAACAATTAAGAACTGACTGGCTGATCAATAATCACGACTCTGCTGATCAGTGATTTGCTCGAGCGTCGAATACAGGACTGATTATGGTAATTGTCAAGGGGTTGTAACCAGTTGAAATTTCGGTATCCAAGGTTAGTCCGAATCTTGTTGCACCCCATTTGACTGACACTTTTTGCGGATCAAAAGCCCATCTGAATAACAAAAAAATAAACAGTGAGTTGATTATTTTCCTGTGTACGTGCCAAACCAGTGCATGACACTATTCTGATTCCGTTTTCTGCATTATCTGATGGAATGGAGACAGCAGTTACCGAGTGGTTCGAAGCCTCTATCTTCTCAAAGGTATGAGGTCTGAGTCCTGTCGTTATAGCTCAGTAACTCTGCCACTACAATTCTTAGTCACTCGAGAAGTCATTCAAGATTATTCACTTTAAGCCCAGCGGTCATGGTTACTGGTTATTCTTGACAATACAGTGGGTCAATGGGGTCATTTAGTATGCTCCTTCCGCTGTTCTGGTGCGTGAACATCAAATGAGAATATCAGTTAGAATGTTTGTGCACGTGGGATCACTGTTAGGACAGAAAAGACGGCTGTTTCATCACAGTTTTTCAGCCTATTCAACTGACCGGATCATCAATGGCCTTGAATTCTGGTTGTGTTCTGGTAAATTACATTGATGATTCTCATTTGGGTCTGATCGTCCTCAGCTCGGCTTTTAGATCACGAACGTCTCTTCTTCAGTACAGGTGGCCACACATCATCTACGCGCTGATGAAGTCACCCCGCCTGATGAGGAAACGTTTGAAACCTAGTAGCTAAGCTGAACACGGTCGGAAATATATCAGAATGTGACTTTCAGTCAAGAAACAAAGTTGTTCCTCTAAACACCATGGGAGTGCAATAGTATTGCGAATGTTTCATCCGGGGGAAAAGTATCAGCTGTGGTCCACTTTCACCGACGGATTTCTGACTGGAAATTGAACCCGTAGCAAAGGGCTGGAAGTTTGACATCCTTATTCCAGGCCTATTTGGATGAAATGACTCTTAACATAGCTCGCATCATATTAGGGCTATACTATTATTATTATTATTATTATTATTACTAGTTATTATCAATGTTATTATTATTGGTATTATTATTTTCATCTCCTTTGTAAAGAGAAGTCGAAACAAGTCGAGTCGCTATCACTATCAGTATTTTAAATAAGAGGTAGAAGAACCACTTCCCGAATAAGCCCTATCACCTCAGCTCATATAGCATGGATTCAAATGGCTGTGTTCCGCCGTCACCTCTCAAAATGATGTCCAGAGTTCACTTAAAAATGTAGTCATTGTTGACTTTCACAGCTTCAGCCGATGCTGGTTGAAAATTGAACAGACAAGTCGTCACATCTAACACCAGTGACTGAATAATCCCTTGGTTTAACAGATATTACAGAATGCAGAAGAGCTAAGGATTTCAGAATGGACGAGAATTCGACTCTGTTCGATTTATGCTGTCTTTCGTAATTTGTAAGCCTTGCGCCATTATTTGGGAGCTTTGGGTCCTAATCTGGAGGCCACCCTTCACCAAAGTCGATTGGGTTGTCTATCCCCCCAAAATGCTCAACCAGTCCAGCCTGCTTACACATAATCCACACACAAAGATAAGCACACACACACGCACACACACACATACACATACACACTGGACCACGTGTTCCAGGTGATGTTTTAGGACCTGGTTTAGTGAGTGGTGTAATTATGGCATTCCGGTGAATATCAATAAAGCAACACTGTGAAGCGTGAAGGGACTGTGAAGCCAAAGGTGATAATATTCTCGAACAAGTACATTTAATTCCTCTCAGATTTTAACATCACACAAGTTTGTGAATGATATTTTACATTATATGATGAAGCCAAGCAAATAACCTTTGGAAGAAGCATCGTGTATCAAGACTTTACCTTCGTACAAATTTGCAAAGGTGAACATCAAGGCGTGCTTTCTGTTCCCTGGGCTGCTACAATACGAATACCACGCAAAATTAAACAATCGTCTGTTGGGTCGGAGCCTTTTCATCTTGGATGATGGTCAAGTGTTGGTACGCATCATGTATTTTTGACAACGCTCATATACTTTGTAAAGCTCTTGAAGCTCTTTGATGCTGTGAAGATTTCTTTGTTTACAACACTCCACAAGGTCAAGCGAATTTCGACGTCAAAACATTCACTGTATTACGAAGGCTGGTTGCAACAAGTACAAGTTCACATTCAGGCAGTCATTTCAGTCTCATTTTCGATGTTCCAATGAATGAGGCAAATCATATTTTTGCATCCGTTTCTCAAACTGCATGAAGTATGGATTTTGTGCGAAAGGGTAATTCAGATAAACAATGATACACGGGCTTTCTTCAACCAAAGAAAATGTTGTGGAACTGGTTTCGCTGTGAACAGCACCTTAGTCATTTTCATATCCCGTAATTTTGGGTATAAAAGGTGGAACAAGCATCCAGTGAACAAAGTGGTTCACAACAGCTTCATGGCTGCACCAGGACTACAAATTAAAGGTACCCTGAATACGACGTATCCATCTCAGGAATCAAGAATTTCAGTAATTCATTGGACATCATTACCCTCGGGTCAAAGATTGTAACTCAGAAGTCTCGGAAATAAGGGTAGCGATCGACAAAGTCTATACGTCAGTAATAGCACTGATTTTTGAAAAGGGCAAACACGAGAGAAAAGACCAATCAGAAATTCATGGAATGGAACAGAACTTACAGGGGTGTCACTCTGTTGATAGATAAACAACAGTCATTCAGAAACGAGGGACACTACTGGATATGTGCAAACCTTTAGGGAACATGCTCAAGAACACCTGGCTCATTATACATGGGCACATGGAAAACGTGATTCACAAAGTACAGGTCTGCCTTCATCCGGTCACATTGACAACCAGTTCGATCACAACACCGCACTCATTATTTTGCATAAACGTGCGACGAAGATGAATATAGTGTTCAGCTATTTTCCTCCCTCTATTAGCGAAATATGATCTCACTCAGTTTCACAATTGTTCCGGTATCCAATTTAGCATTAAAAAAAAATAATTTTGCATGGGCCTACTTCCGGGGTTCGAAACTTCCCGAGACATATTCGTGCTTCTGAAGCCGAATCCCAAATCGATAAAAATCTGTCCCCTTCGTTTTCTGGTCCATTTTTCTCCATTCCCGTTTCCGATGCCATGCTAACACAAGCCGTGCTCTAGTTAGGACAAAGATACTATCTACATTTTTAAATGCTGATTTCGTCAGAATGCATCTGTCAATTTGGTACTGGCACTCGCAATGTATCAGGCCACACATGAAAGGATTCAGAATGGGTTTTCTCCGGATTTGTGCTACACCATAGACCAGTACAACCGTCTGCAATGGACAGGTGTTTCTCTGTGGAAAAATCAATCAACCAAGTTGTTTCACATTGGCTAATGACGTCATCCAATATCCTAAAATAAAGAATTCGTGGCGAGTTTCAGTTTGATGCCATCTCTCAATTTCATATGGACGTATTTTACCCAAAATTGGACCGCAGATGTGTGTCTCCGCATGGGGTAAACGTAATTAGGTGTTGAAACAGCGGACCACAGAGAAACTACACGTCATGCAGTCTTTCTTTTCTGTCCTCAGTCCCGTTGCCTCATCATCACTAACCCCTCGTTAAAAGCACGGACATAACCTGGACGAAGTGAGGAGTTGTTTTTACACAAAGCTACCATCCACAGAATCACGTATGGAGCAGAGGCCGGTAAAGGTGAGTGGGTTAGTTAGTTAGTTAGTTAGTTAGTTAGTTAGTTAGTTAGTTAGTTAGTTAGTTAGTTAGTTAGTTAGTTAGTTAGTTAGTTAGTTAGTTAGTTAGTTAGTTAGTTAGTTAGTTAGTTAGTTAGTTAGTTAGTTAGTTAGTTAGTTAGTTAGTTAGTTAGCTAGTTAGTTAGTTAGTTAGTTGGTTAGTTAGTTAGTTAGTTAGTTAGTTAGTTAGTTAGTTAGTTAGTTAGTTAGTTAGTTAGTTAGTTAGTTAGTTAGTTAGTTAGTTAGTTAGTTAGTTAGTTAGTTAGTTAGTTAGTTAGTTAGTTAGTTAGTTAGTTAGTTAGTTAGTTAGTTAGTTAGTTAGTTAGTTAGTTAGTTAGTTAGTTAGTTAGTTAGTTAGTTAGTTAGTTAGTTAGTTAGTTAGTTAGTTAGTTAGTTAGTTAGTTAGCTAGTTAGTTAGTTAGTTAGTTAGTTAGTTAGTTAGTTAGTTAGTTAGTTTTTTACCTGCTTTTATGCTACAGTCTTTTGCGAGAGGGTAAGCCGGGTTCTTGGATGTCTCCGGTGGTAGCGTCCCAGTTCTGGGCAAGGTCTGCACACCGGAAAATTCAGTGGCTGCACCCGTCGCGTGCTCCAAAGACCGACTGGCGGTCTAGGAGACCCTTGATTGCCTTAACAGTGCTAGCTCATGTCTTAAGTTAGCCACCGAAGCGACCTTTCCAATCTGAGCAGGGTGATGGTAGTAGGCTCCTCTTCGCAAGTTCCATTTCAGGTCGCCGTAGGACATGGCCAAACCTCAGTAGGCGACGTCGTCGAAGGAAAGAAGAAAGTCATTCTGTGTTCGTACAGTGTTGACGCACAGCGAAGTTTTTGACGCGATCATACCACCTGATTTTGGCTATGTAGCGGAAGCACCAGTGGTCGAAGCTTTTCAGTCTTTTCGTGTCGTCTACTCTCAACGGCCAAGTTTCGCACTCTCACGTAAGAACTGGGCGGATGGCAGCGCGGTATATCCGCGGCTTCGCGTGGAGGCTTATTTTGCTGCGAGAACACAATGATTTGCGGAGTCGTAAGAACGCTGTCCTTGCACAGTCTACGTGAAGCTTAACATCATCCCTGGCCTGACCTTTTGGTTGGATAGTTGAACCGAGTTACTTGTGTGACGGGGAATGCTGGGGCAAGGGAACGACGTGAATATCAAGGCGAACGGACAAACCAAGCGAGGGCCACAGACGAAAGAACAGACAGTGAATTTGTCGAAGGTATCCGGAAGCAGACAAAAGGAGGCACAAGGACTATCAGAGAGGAAGCAGCCGGATCTTCGGCAACCAGCAAGATAGCCCAGATGAGGGGCTGCCGATCAAACCGTCAACTGAGACGATCGGAACAACCGGATAGAAATGACGCCCAGGAGAAGCAAGCTATCGGCCACTGTCAACTGACCAGAAAGCACCCGAAGCACTCAGACAGCCGCAAGAGCAATGTTGGTGCCGGGCAGTCTGGAAAAGGGCCTATATAAACGATTGTATGTGTTTCATGACTTGACTTATTTGGCCGTTGGAATACAAGTATCCTACTCCGTGTTGTCTTCCTTGTTACACTTGAAGTGGCGCACCTGTTCCAAATTTTAGCCATTGACGAGTATGCAGTGTATTGAACCTTGGGAAGTCGTGAAGAATTTCGTTTTTGTAGTGTTTATCTCCAGACCAACAGCCTCAGCTTCACATACAATGCGATCAAGAACCGGATGCAGATTTGCGGAATCCTCTCCTAGAATGACGATGTCGTCGGCGAATTCGAAGTCCGCAACCCAAGAGTAGTGGCCAAGTTGTATTCCTCGAAAGTTGTTCAGGGCACGAAGCATTACCCAGTCAATAGCGTATTTAAATAGGACTAGCGATACAGGGCATCTATGGCGGACGCCGGAGTCGATTAGGAACTCCTGAGACTTCGCCATAGGTGCGGATGCGTACCTGTGTTGCCGAGTAGTAAGATCTTATCAATATGATGTGCTTTTCCGGTATTCTGTCGTTTCGCAATAAGCTCCAGAATGACTGTCTGTCAGTGGAGTCGAATGCTGCTCGAAAGTCAATGAAGCACGCTGTGTGAAGATCTGGTCAACACAGCATCTTCCTCGACGAAAGCCACACTGGTTGGAGCATGTTCGCGCACCCCGAACAGCAACAAAGCGATTAAACAGAATGGTCACAAACGATTTAACCTCTATATCAATGAGGCTGATACCCTTGTAGTTCGCGCAGATAGTCTTGTCACCCCTTTTTGGTACAGGGGATAGGATACAGGTTGACCAGTTGTAAGGAAAAATTTCGGTGACCCAGATACGACGGAACAGCGTGTTTAGTGGGTCCAACAGAATTGGCAAACAGGATTTGAAGATCTCAGGTGGTATGACAACATCCCCCGGTGACTTCTTGTTTCTCATGGTTTGAGCTGCGGAGGCGACTTCCGATTCGTTGGCAGGCTCGAGGTCGATCACATATTGTTCTGTGTCGCCTGCTGTCATTATACAGATGGGCTAGATGGGAGGACTACTGAGCAGCTGACTGAAGTGTTCGACCCATAGCAACCCGACATGAAGTGGCCTCTATCGTCACGTACTGTGGCAGAATGAGGTTGCACCCTACCCGAAGAAGAGTGTATGAGTCGGAAAAGCCTCCCAAAGTCCTCTACAGCGGTTGCCGCCTCCATCCGGCCTGCGATTTCAGACCAGTATCGTCTATGTTCACTCCTCGCTGAGCGTGTAGCTTCGCGGCGAAGGTTATGATAATCAGGCAAATTGCGGAGTCTCACGTCCCTAGGCTTAGTGCAGCGGGTAAGGGTTTCTGCACAGATCCAATCTTTTCAATGCTACTCTGCCTTGCCTAGCTGTTCAAGGGAGGCCCCGTCCACTGCCCATCTACCCTACCCTTCTCGTCGATCGCAGTTAGTCTGGACGAGATCGCATTTGACAGGGCTTGAACGTTGTCCGAGATTGCTACCTTGGAAGTATCTAATTATGCAGTGAGGTCTAGATTTTTGCCGTACTGAAAGGTGAAGCTTGAGACGAGCGCGTACCAGTGTGTGGTCCGTGCCGTTGGCATTTCCCGTTACGCCTCCCCGGTATGCCCGACAGTTCTCGACAGCTGAGACCCAACCAGAGCACACCGAGACGTAGTCGATTTGGTGCGCTGTCCCACCCTCATTGGAATACCAGGTCATCAGGTGTCTTTTTGGATGCTGGAAGCGGGTATTGATGACCATCAGTCAACTGAGGTCTGCAAACGTGACAAAGCGGTCGCCTTTTTCGCGTCGCACACGGGGGCCAAATTTCCCAGCACATGTTGAGTATACTCGTCTGCTGGACCCGTGCGGGCTTTCCAATTCCCTGCAATTAGCTGAATATCTCATCTGGGAACCCGATTGACTGAATTCTGAAGTTCGCTGTAGAAGACATCTTTAGTGGTTGGCTCCGCATCTAGCTTTGGGGCGTAGACTGCAATCACATTCACGTTGATCGGAGTGCTCCTGAACCGTGCCATGGCAGTTCTTGGAAAAACTGCTTTCCAAGAGATCAGGGTGTTGTGTGCTCGACTGTTCATTGCGATCGCAACTCCACAAAGCGCAGGATTGTCTGCTGGTCCACTGTGTTAGATATAGTAGAACGAGTCCTTTTGGGGTATTTGAATATTGAGTAGTAGGAGATCAGATTTGTATATAATATGATTCATCATGCAGCTTGAACGCTCAACTCACCATTGAAAACCATGGAAGCACTGTACAGCTGTTTCATCCTTGTTGGGAATCATCAGCAGTGCACATCCACCGAGCCCCCACGGGGACTCGAACCCGGGGTGAACGATTGTGAATCGAACACCTTAACCACAAGGCTATCCGGGCTGGCTCTCAACGGTTTGTTGAACATCTACACTACATGATATAGCACCCTTCCGTCACTGGCTTCGAACGGTAACAACCCGCCTCCCACACAGCGATCGACTCCTATGATGGATGACTTCTCTGTAGGGGCCTAAGTACAACGAAGGCATTCCGTTATGAACAACCTACAGAGCTTGGTTACTATTTGCAATTGAGTAGTAGGAGATTAGATTTGTATATAATATGATTCATCATGCAGCTTGAACGCTCAACTCACCATTGAAAACCATGGAAGCACTGTACAGCTGTTTCATCCTTGTTGGGAATCATCAGCAGTGCACATCCACCGAGCCCCCACGGGGACTCGAACCCGGGTCGAGAGCTGGGTAGGCATACTTCGGATAGACTACCAGTTTGTTCTCTGAGTTCATCTGCTGGAGTTTGCACCCGGAAATGTCTTTCTTCTTCTGTTTGATAGTTCAGGTAGGTTGTAGGTTCTCACCACCGGGCGGTTGGTACAATTTTCCAGGGAGCCAAAGTTTCACCTGTGAACAGAATCTGAGTCAATGTGTACTGAAGAAGATGCACTGTTCTCATTTTAGTTCAGGCATTTCGCCCAAAGTGACCGTTTGATGTTACAAGGATACGGGTGAGTAGGGTAGCGAACGAATCGAGACCAAGTCTGAGCAGGATGTTACAACAGTTGCGACGAATTTGTATACCGTTACGTGTACTGAAATCAAGAACGGCGGTCGAACACAACGTGTATTCATCTTGCGCACTTCCATTCAATTTCGTATAGCGAAAGGCAAATAGTCTCCCTGGTGTCACTTCCACTTTTATATGTTTGCGGATCCTATGTTTGAGGCTTTGATGAGATCCAGAGTGACCGCAAAATCGTACCGCTGGCATTTTCCCCAGGAGGAGAAACGTCCCCCTTTTGTGCGCACAAACTCAAATTCATTTGCCTACAGCAGTAGCCGCAGGATGCAAGAAGTACAACAGCGACAACAACAATAACAAGAACCACGACAACAAATCATAACAGAGCGGTGACAGCATCTTCGCTAGTATGAGCCGATGGACAAGATGCAACTAATTTAGGGTCATGTAAGGCATGTATTCATTCACAGTTTCACGTGTCCGAGAGAACGGCTTAAACACACACACACACACTCACACACTGGTTGCTTATGGTAATCCTATACTTTGTTCGGTTGCAGAAATAGTACTGGTACACACACACGCACACAAGCACACACACACTGCTCACGATAATATTGAAATTACCCGAGCATTGATTCCTGTCGAGTGGCTGGTATCGTCTGGTTTCAGCCTGAGCTTAGGCGACCGAATGAGGCATTTGTTGCTGCAACCCGAATGCAAGTGTTATACACGCGTAAGGTCCGCAAGGCACCGAGCGCGCGACATCAGGCTATGTAAATTTTTTAAAACAACGTAAGTGTGCTTACCTGTCTACTTTTGAGCAGAATGTGTGTGTGTGTGTCTCCCGATTGAAATGAAACACAACGGAAGCGAGATGACCACGGCTACCACCACCACTCTCACCATCACCAACAACAACGGCAATAACGAGAACAAACGTATGGGGTTTGGGAGTTCTGAGACAAATTCAGCGGAACTGGGTCTCACTTTACGTCCCATCCCTGTCCGTGTGCGTTTGCTCATCAGCAGCAACACCACGATTGTCTTAAATAGCGTGAGCTTGAGTTCGGGGGCACAGGTTCACTTGTAAAGCACAAGAGCGATGAGGATGACAGAGGTGGTCGAATGGTACGAACTGAACTGGGCTGTGTTGGTGGAAATTTTACCTGGACAGAAACCACAACCACAACCACAACCACAATCACGAGGATGTCGATGATGATAATGAAGATGATGACGAAGATGACGACCGTCTGATGATGTGAGGGGATGGATGCAAGGGGAGCAGATGAAAAATTGGGATTTTCTGTAAAGCCGTATTGCCGGTACAAAGAGGAACGATAAGGAATTATTTACAGGCATATCAAATGATGTAAGTGTGCTTACGTGTGCGCACGCACACAAACAGTTGAACAAGGTCTGCTTGATTTAGCTTTCAAGACTGAACGATTGAGTAGAGACTGAGGTGGATGAGATGGATGGACGAACCGGTCGGGGGCGAGGGAGGTGGATGTGCGCCAGTGAGCCAGCTAGCTACCGAATTACCACAGGTGAGATGATGCAGCTGGAAGTGGAAGGTAGACTGAGTTGTGAGGGAGGGGGGGGAGAACGAACGAACGAACAAACGGATAGAGCGAAAGTTGACACGAGTTGATGGATTGCCGAGTGGATTTAATGTGATATTATCATGCATGTCTATCCCAAGTTGCATAAAATGATTTTTTCCAGATGATACTCACCATCAGGGTGGTGGTGACGAGGATGATGATGAGGAGGAGGAGGAGGATGAAGATGACGAAAGAGACCAGAACGGTCACGCATCGTGCGACTTTCTCCACATTCAGACATGTGGATTTAAAATTCTGTGAAAACGAGGTTAAAATTGGACGATACCACTGGCCAAAGTTTTCCCGGGTGCTTCCGTCAACAACAAAACCACATACAAACACAAACTTACCGGTGAAATAGGCAGTGTAAAATGATGAGGATAAGGACGACCGTGGGAGGATGGGTGGCGCTAGCCTAACCTAACTTCATCACATCTCAGTAAGCCATCATCTTCGGTTCGACGAAAATCGCGTCAAGCGCACGGAGGTTGAATGAATTCCCTTTCATTTTGGAGCACAATCGTCCGACCGCATTAATTGACTTCGCTTCACTGAGCTCTCAGCATTGCAATCAGATTATGATTTCTGAATATGGTCTTCACCATAACGACAGTGTAACTGAGCCTATTTGATTCAATCAATCAGTAAACCAATCAGTCAGTCCATCAACCAAGCGATCGATCAATCGAATACGTGCTTTGGTCTGTGATTTCTTCTAGTGTGAAGGAAACTGTGACGGCGACTTGATCTGGTGGTCTATTTGCCACCACAGTGAACATTTTTGGAATAGATGAAATGAACACAGTCACGCAATAAACGCTCAGAAAATAATCAGATATTCATCACTGATCGATGAGTTTACGACTTTTTCGATACTTCTACAATCATCGTCAACATGACCATAAGCAAGAGTATGATTAGAATACTGCTACTACTGTTGCTACTAGTATTGATAATAGTATTAACAACATTCACAGCAATCATACAATAATAATAATAGTCATTACAAACAAACATGAAAAGGAGGCAAATTATTCGATCTGGCATATGTCCTTGAATTTCCAGCTCACAGAAAAATCAAGGAAAGATTAGAACAAAAAAGCACACTTGCATTGTCTCAAAAATGTTTGTAGGATTTTATTAACTTTCGTCGATAAACAGATAGGGCATGTGGTTCTGGTTGATCGGTTAGTAACACAACGGTTGACTTCACGGTACAAAATGTTGGCTGTCCAACAGAATTGTAACGTCTTTGAAATCACTAAGTCTGCAATTCTTCTCGGTACTTATCTATTATCTCTCTGGGTTTCAGATGTTAAATAAAGACCAGAACATGATGAAACATATTTGGTGAAACTACGTAAGACAAACGATGGCTCATTCACATTTGACAAATATAATGATATATATATATATATATATATATATATATATATATACATATATATATATATATATATATATATATACTAATTATTCATGAACTCTGGAAACTCAGCAAATCAATAGTACCTCCTGGAAGCAATACGATAGCTCTGTTCTATCCTATTTTTAGGACGCACCAACTGTAGGGCATATCCCTAGAGTCTGCGCCGGGTCTACAACCCAGGATGGTAATCGGTCATCTGTGTGTTGACCTTTAGGCTATTCAACCAAACTGACTTTCAAAGGTTTTCTATGGGAGACATGGAATGACGCATAGTTATGTACACCTTTATCTGACATAATAAAATCACTCACACTACTGAGACCATAAATGACGCCAATTCGGGGAATCAGTAACTCCATATCAAAGCAGGAAAAAGTACTCCGTTAGTCCATGGGAAAATGCATTCTTTAACAGGAAACGCTGACATACAGATGTTGTTACAACTAAAGCATCGCTGTTATTTTAATCTAACCATTCTTCACACACACACACACACACACACACACACACAAACACACAAACACGGTGATAACCGTATACCCGCTCGGTTGCCTCACTTTTGGAACCATCGTGAGGTGAACAGTTTTGCATTTTGACTGGGTATGCCCTGTGCCAAGGAGATAAAAGGGCAAAATTACCACACAACAGACGGCATTTTAGCCAGAATAAAGAAAACACCGGGAGATTGAAACCAACTTGATTCCCATAACAGATGTTTGACTTATTGTTAGACGTAAAGAGAAAAAGCAACTCACGGAAAAAGTGCCATCGGTTCAGATGAGAAAATCCGAGTTGGAGTCCACGATGAATCAATGAGTCCACTAACAGACTCGTCGGGGAATTTGACAAGTTAACTTTCCCGGGAAAACCTTGTCAAGATAGCATTCATCCAAGACGTTTAACAAACAGCCACTGACGTACGTACACAGTAAAATTAGCAATGACGAACGATTTTCTTTCATCAGACCAACTATTTTAATAAATCTCTTAGGCCGGTGGTCACTGTGTAAATCACTGTGAATCCACTATGCCAGAACAAACAGGGTCGACACCGAACAGTCCTCCTGAAAACCTGACAGCCTCAGTTACGAGTGATTTATTTCAACGTGTAGAATGCTTTGTTTATGATACGACTAAGTGCAATATCTCTGGGAGGAGACTCGGTCCGATCGAAGGCCGCCAAATGTTCAAGGGACCGGCCGTGGCCAGATTTCAACCGGGGAAGTCAGAATCTACAGTTCCTAATGAGACCCGTTTGGCTACCGATGGTTGGGGTAGAAACGTGACCAGGTAACTAGCCTTGGTCAAAAGAGCATCAAGATGAACCTTGAGCTTTTGCCATTCGGGGTTCGGATCTTGACACTCAACCGGTCGAATCCCTTTTCCGCTACTTCTAACTGATAGCCATTCCCTTACAGAAGTATTGTAGCTTTATCTATTCCAACCATATATAGTACTTCACTCCAGGTCTGTGGGTCGTGACGGCTGGTTATCCGTGATAATCCAGTGGGTTTTTTGAGATTATGGTTATGCTCATTGCAACTCACTGAATGGTTACCCAGATGACGACAGTAACCTCAGGAGCATATTCAACTGCTTAAAATAAATGATCAGTTTCGAACCCACGCAGAGAAATCACCCAGCAATTTGTCAACTGAGCCAGGAAGTCACACTGGAACGCTCGAGCGTTTCTCGAGTAGACCGTGTTGGCGACCCATCCTGAAAATATGTGGTACAACGGATCTAGTATCCAATTATCGCTTATTAGACCTGTTATCGATGGAATAGTCGCCAACAAGGATTGTAGTGTGCTCTGGTCTTCATTCTCACCATAGTTTGTCTAATTTGGGGACAAGAACACAGAAGATCTCTTGGTAGAGCCTTCAAACTTGGTCGTGCTATCCGTTACGTCTCCGGACCACGTCTCTACATCACCACTCTCACTGCCTCAGTTTTACATTAAATTTCGTTTGTTGTTATAGAAACGTTGTTGCTGTTCTACTTGTTGTTGCCTAGTACGGTTTCATATCGGTGTGATTCCATCACATGTTTGAAACACCCGAAACTCTCTGCTGGAATGCAGCTTTGGAAAATCAGTAAGAAATGAAGCGAAGAAAATTTTCGGAAAGCTAAACGAGCATCACCGTAAACTTCGAGCTGATTGGAAAGTTGGATTAAGGATGCAAGCTTTGCCAATTATGTGCTTATCAATTATCATAAGCTCCATCGTTCAACCATTGCTTGGAAAATTGACAGAATTGACTGATTTTGTCCATCATTAGGAGTTTAGTCAGCTAGCTGTCATTTTGCCACGAGAAAACCTGGCTGCACGCTGATACTGATAGAGAAATTATCAGACTGGATGATTCTGATTCCTTTCGCGTCAACCACCTCGCTCCGAATCCTAAAAGATGGTTTCAACGGACGGAAAGTATTTTTACGTAATTCCGTTTCTCATTTCAGTGTTTCCGCACTAGAGTGCAAACCTAAACACCTAACTTATCATGCGTTTATAATTCTTTTTAAAGTTTATATTTCTTCAACTTGTATTTGTTCTGAGCTTGATAAACTTTTTGATATCACCTCCATAAATCCACTGAACTTTGTTGACACTTCCTTAGGTATTGCATGTGGCTATTTTAACAGTTTCAGTGTGAGGTTTCTTACATCCTTTGGCCTGGTCAATATTGTTACTGCTGTGTCGTTGTGCAAACCTCTGGATAATCCCCGGTCAGTGATTCCTCGGTTTTCCTGTCCCAACGGAAAAATTAACCACGAACAAAGTGCGGAAATTGTTTTCTGTTCTAACCAAAAATGAACATTTTATATTAGGATGGGGCAAGGGGTGCATGGACATATATGGCGTCGTTATTGATTACCCAGCGTAGTGCACAGATGTGATTGGTTAGGTCAAATCACAGTATGCCAGAACCCTGATTGGCTGGACGGTTGGTGTGAAAGGTAGGCAGTCGGTTGTCCGTCGGTGGTGGTTGTGAACAGTGACGTGTGATGGACTGATTGGTTCATGGACACGAGCGTCACGGCTGCGCTGCTATGTCGGATATACTGTGAGGTTGGTTAAACCTTACCGAGCTGTCTCCTTACTACGTGAGTTCTCTAGTCCTTCCCATTACGCTTGGACTGCCTGTGCGTTACAGTGGTACTCTGCAATATACCACCACTATCACCTGGGCAATGTTTCCCACAAGCCATGAGAAGGAGAACACTACAGGTAGGGAGAGAGTGGTTAGTGTATTTTGGAAAACCGTGCGGACGGCGTGCACGGGCTACAGGCAGGTGGCTACCGTGCTTGATGGCTCGAATTCAGATAAACACTGACGTGTTAAACAAATAACCGAGGTTAAATGCCACTACAACGCGGGTGTTGACATTGTTTAGTGTTCACAATGCACCCTGCCCGTGGACTGGAAGAATGCGAACGGCCGCCTCGCTGATAACGTGTTTTCAGGGAGACTTCCGACTCCCTGATAGTTAAGTTCCCTACCAAACCTGAAGCCACGCTCGATCTTTGTCTTGCAAATAATTCAAACCTCTTTCATAATGCTTGTTACCATCTGCTCGGCTGTTCTAATTATTCGATTTGAAAGATTTCCACAGTGATTTAATCTAAGAGTAAAAGTGCATGTCTCACTCAAAATACTGGCCGTAAAATATGCGGTTGACAGTATCATCCAGAAAACCTCGTGTGACTCAGATGTGGTTGATTATTCTGAACTAGGCACACTTTCTCTATCCGACCCTTCGTTGTTTTGTGAACATTTACTTGAGTACTTTAACTTCTGCCTTAAATTTTGGTGACTAACGGAATTTTTTTACATCCGACCCCATTGTTACTTTTTCATTCGGCTGAAGCAATGGTGTCGTATGAAAGAGGACGCCTTCAAAGCCAGAGACCATGGTATAGTGTGAGCTCTGCAAAAATCCATCAAAACTAAGCTCCGAAGACTGAATACTTTGTACGTCAAGCAGCTAACCATCACTGTCAGTTGCAGGGAGACAAAGAAGACGATCACTTATCTAAACGATGATAATCCTCCCAAAAGGTTCCATTTAGCAGACGTGGATGAACTCAATCGTCGCTTCACTGCTGCCTAATACCAATCAGTCATCAGAAGCCACGATGTTGATCTCCATCAGAACCCTTCCACGGCGAGCATCACCTCCTGAAAAATATAAAAAAGAGCTCACTCTTCTCCAGGCAGACAAGGCAAGTGGTCCAGACTCCATGCAACCAATCCTATTGAAAGAATGAGCAAGCACATTACCCCCCGTATTTTCTGATGTCTGTGACCTATGCTCAAATCGTAATATTATTCGCGATTGTTAGCCAGTGGCCTCTGTCACTCCAGTACCCCAAAATGCACATCTGAACTACGTACAACAGATTGCACATCGGTATCTCTCAAGGTGTTTGGAAAGAGTAGGCAGAAAAGACTCTTCGTCCAGACCTGTGTTGGACTCCAAGCAATTTGCATGTAGCCGATCACGATTAACCCTCCATACCCCGGCTTCTCTCACTCACTCTGTTTTATCATATATTGGTTGCAAAGGTCAAGCAGTTAGGCTCTGTTTCTTTGATTAAAAGGACTCATTTAATTGCGTTGAAGGAGCGAGATTACTCTACATACTTGTTGGTTCGGGCGATAATCACTCCGGCATTAATCTTTTGCCTAACTAATGTTCTGATCGACAGCAACTTACACGATACTGTGGTTGAACTTGTTCCATGCTTCTTTCTACACAAGGCTTTCTCCAGGGTGCCATTCTACCATCGATTTTGTTTTCTGCTTATATATCACTTACGCCCGTGTGTGACCATTGTACTTCCGTTAAATATGCCGATGACGTGGTTTTTAGAATGTCCCACTCCATCAGCTTCAAATCTCCCCTTTTACAACAAAGAGTAACTAAGCTCATCAACTGGTCTTCAGAACGAAATTTAAGGATAATTCCAGCCGTGCTCCGATATTCTATCCTGTCTCCATAAAACCCATGAACACTCCAACCTGATGGTGCACATCCAGATTTAGCCATCAATGGAGAAACAGTCCAAACAGTATCCTCCGTAAAGTACTTTGGTGTAACCATCAGCAGTGACCTTACATGGACAGATTATGTCGCGGAAGTGTTCTTAAAATTTCGCGAACTCACCTTTTACTTGGTACGACTCAGGTCATTTTCTACCTCGTTTCACTCATTTAGACGCTTTGTATTTTCATGCGTTCTTCATCACTGGCTCTATGCTCTCCCCGGATTGCCTGCCAAAGATTTTAAAGTTCTCGTCGGGTCCCTAAAACTTTCTTCTCGGCATAGTGGCATCACTTCCGATCTGCTCATCCGCTTTAAGATAACCCAGCATCACAAGACATGTCTGACTTTCCCCGTAAGATCATAGAAGAGAGCACACATCCCCTTCATCTCGATCTTAGCAATCGCATATGAACATTTGTCACTCGATCCCAATACAAACACCTGTTTGCTCGCAATAGAACATATAGATTTTCTGTAGTACTTTACTTCGCTCGTTTCCTCATCAACCCCCTTATTCTATCACCACCGACTCTGTCAACTCGCTCCGTTAAGCATTGGTGTTTTTCTACTGATGATTTTTGTAGTGTGGTGGTTGTGTAGCAGCTAAATATTCACCTTCGGGTGAATAAAACATTTACTCGATGTGAGTTGATTTGTTCTTGCCGTTAGGCACACTATTACACATCGAGTTGTCCAGTTAATTCTCATGAACATAAGGTAGATTTTTATAGTTGCACACTCATACAAAAGCCATCTACCTCATGATGAAGGATGCACAAATGGCAAAAATGTGTCAACGGCAATAACTTTTTATTTTTTACTTATGCACGAGGGCAGCTGAAAGGGGCATATAGTTCATAGCCTTTGAAGCAGACCGCACCGAGAGGTAACCGGTGAATAGGACCGCCCTCAGGGTGAGAAACGAGAACCGCTTATGACGTCCCAATGGTTCTGGCGTTGCAACAAACCGCGAGGTAGCGGACTGTGGTTAGACACAAGGGTGACTGGCGGTGACTGAGGAGCAGATACCCGCTTATACCGCTCGATAAGATCTACATTCGAAATTCATCTCACTGTAAAAGAGAGTGGGTTTATCATCCACACAGTGGCGTGTTAATTGTCCGGTCCACTCGTTCAGGGAAAAATGACCATCGGGGATCTGACTCATGAAGATCATTTTTTCTATCACAAAGCCCCTTAATTAGGCGGTACATTCACATCGAACCTTATTATTAAGGTAAGTGGGAAATCTCATAATTGGGAGGTTTTCATCCATCGGAGTTAAAGAGAAACTCATGGGTAGATACGAGACCAACATAGACACAAATGCACCATATTTTCAGAGACTAATTTGAATAGGCAAATTCTATCAGCGCACTACTCCTTCATGAGATGCCAAACCCTTTTTAAATATAATTGCTAAACATTATTGACCAGCATTGCTAAACGGTTGTCAGGGTGGACTTTAAATCCTGTAGTGCTGAGTTCGAGTCCTGCTGGTGGCACCGGCCACCTACTTTCTGTAGCCTCTGATTGACCGCGGTCCGTTTCCTGAAATATAAAAAGATCACAACGGGCGGGAATTGACTCTCGTCTGAGTAATGGGCTACACATCAGAATACCAGTGGGCTCCATAAGACAAGTGATTAGAAAAATCAGTGTGAAAGGACCTCGTGAAAACGGCAGACTCAAATATTAGTAGAAAGTAAATATCTCTCATCTGACCCTGTTACCGCGATTGGCCTACTCAAGTCCTACATGATTCTTCATCACCACAAGTCACATGACTATGATTGCCAGTTCTATCCAATAATGTAGCGAAATTATGCGATGAAAGTGTATATTCATCCCATTGAACTTGCAAAGAAACACAGATTCAAAGGTATTCATCATTTTTATAGATCGTATATTATAGGTATTTATGAAGCGATTTATCGCTATTCCACCTCTGAGATTCGAATTTCCATTTTTGCTACCGATAACAACAATAGTAGTCAATTGTAAAAGGCGTATGATTTTGTGAATCATGATTTTTATTGAGAAGGTTCGACACTTCCATGAAAATGTATCGAAGCACTATACTACTATTCTAACTGGCCCCTTAGGACTCGTCAGCCACAGCGAATATACACAGCATCCTAAATGAAATCCAGGTCCGATTTGCCGGCTGATGAGACCTACGTGTTACTTGCAAGGCTTTTTGTTCTGACTGTCATCTGTTTAAGCGCTACATAAGTGACTGGTGACAGCATTCACCTGTCTGTCGCCGGCTCTGGGTATTACCAACCCTTCATCTGACATAGCAGTCGGTTCTGGTGTGAAAAGCTAGGTAGCAAATAGCTTGGTCGTTATAGTGGGATACCCTAATGAGCCTAAATTTTGATCTGACCGTACTCGGACATAAATTTATCCCCAGTCATATGACTTTTTCTGATTTCCGATTTCTTTGATCAAGAAATCATAACAATATTTCGTAATTCTTATCAATACGTATACCCAAACACACAATTATAATAAGGTATTTTAAGAAGACCACTGGACGAACCAAAACAAATGTTGGTTACTGCAAAGTAACAATTAAAAAACAGAAAGAAAATGAATCACAATCAACCCTTGGTGTCAGAATTGATCTCAAACGATCGTTTATATGTGTAACCGACGGTGGTGGTTAACAAGTTTCAGGTAAAACATTCTAGCCCCTGAGACTGTCGATTGAATCCAACGACAGACAGCGATTAGTTATCATCCAAGCATTTGCTATGCTTGACTAATTAAAGGGTACCTTAGGAACTTTACCGCTCCAAGTTTCAGAGCAATTAATTTAATTTTTACTTCCTGCTTTCGCATCTGCAGGGTGCACCAGGTGTCCCAAGTAACTGCAAACACTGGTAGGGACAACCGGAAACTTGACCGTAAGAACTGAAATGGACTGGAGAATCGCATAAAGTGCCATTGGTTCGGGTGTGACAAAGAGCCGAAAGACAGTAGATTACTGTGTACAACCAAAGTGGCTGGAGGTGGCGGGACTTGAACTTCGTGTCCTGTAGGTGGTAGAGGAGAGCTCTATATCATGACTGCTGGTTCTCCCAGATTTTTCAGGGAACCCTTGAGTTGTGATTACGGGTGCACTACTTCCCCTGTACTCATTTAGAGATTATTAAAAAAAATAATAAAGCTTATACTGAGGTTTGGTTTTTTTTTCACTGACACGTTTTTACACTCCTTGAGATGGAAACGCTTTATTTCTTGTGTGAAATAAGGGTTAATATTGTCAGAAGATCTAATGATCAACCAGAAAACATGCCGTGCAGTTTCAGCACTCTTTTCCCCCCAATAAACCTATCAGTTGACTGGTTCGTAACAATAGTTTCCGGTTGAAATTACAACCGGTGAACCCCAAATCCCCAGGTCAACAACCTAATTATCCCTTCAACGAAGTCTATAGATAAACAGGTTTATCTATACGAGTAGTATGAGTGACAGGGCAGTATCCCCGGAAGTACACGACCGGTTTTGAGGCTGTTGCCGCTCATCTCTCTCACTCCAAATCATTCTTATACCAGAGCAATTTGGAAGAATCACCATGTGATTCTAAAAATGGACTCTCAGTCCATGCATGCTCCATTCGATTCGAATTAGATTACAGGTACACACAGTTTTAGTTTCAAAATCACAGTTTTCGTTTCCAAGAGAATGTGAAGAAAGTCCGTCAGAATTGATCAACCGGCGCAATGGATGCACCCGTGGAAAGGGTCATTGTTTTTGCATGGAGAGTTCAATTTGGATACGCAGAGAAGTTTACACTGTCATTAGATTAGGTGTGAAATAGTACTAAGTTGTCGAAGCAAGCAAACAGACCAACTATTCACACTGACCAAATGGCCAAGCTGCGTAGGTTGTTAATAACGTAAAAAATGCCGTTTACAATTTAAGCTTATTGCGAAGTTGTCCATGATAGGAGTCAACCGCTATGCGGTCCGCGGGTTGTTGAAAACCCCGTAACAAAAGAGTGCCATATTATGGAATGATGAAGCTAAACACATCCATGAGATGTTTTGCATTAGGGTTTTGCGGATTTGACGGGCTTTTAATGATCCAAATGTTCGAAATCGGTGACCCTGGGGGGAACCTTTCAAAGGGGTTGCTATATCTGTCTAACTCCAATATATAACAAAAAGTGCTCTACGCAGTGAACTGGTGGAAGCCGGTTGGTACAAAGGGAAATACTGCTGCACTCAGGCAAGTTGCAATCTAGTTAATTGTGATGGATACTACGTGCCACTGTAATTCGGGTGGGTAAACTGTGTGGTCCACATGCTGTAGATTAGAAGCCCTTCGGCGTGGCCTCGTAGCTCAGCTGGTAGAGCATATATGACACCAAAGAGTGGGTGGCAGCCATGCTTGGGTTCGAGTCCCACCGGTATCAAGGAATTTGAAAACTTGGATCATTTAAAATAATCATTAAGATCCGGCCCTGATAGGCTGGCTTTCAGATGTCAGACTCACAGTCCTTCATCCCCGAGGTTTTACTTCCAAAATGAGGCTCTGTAGACGAAACTATTACTGAGAAGTATCTTGTATTCGAACAACTTAATCTGTTTTTAACAACAAAAATGCCATCTTCAATACCAAAAGTTCCTTTCGGTCAGTACTGTCTTATTTTCTCTGATATCCTTCAGTTCCATTTATGATGCAGAACTGATGGACTTTCAACCGTTCAGATCTACGAAAATCAGTTCTCACATTCGAAAGTGGACACCTTTGGACAATTTTCCGAAATTTAATGATCTACCAAACTGCTCTCATAATAATATAGTGCCCTTGTTGTAAAGATAGGACAATAAAACATAGAGGCATTAACGAATCGCTGAGAAGACAGCTTGGGTTCGTTTGCTTTGGGTCGGGTAGGATGAAAAATGTACAAGTCCAGCACCTGCCGTGTTAGACTAACTCACCAGCATCTGTTCCGGTAAAGATTGTTGAAAACATGTTTGAGTGATATGAAAAAAATGACCCATACTTGTGATATGCAAAATAAGTGATTCGTGCCAAACCATGGAAGCTCAATTCGAGGGAGGAAAGGGGTTATAAACTTTGAATAGACAAATTTTTGAGTCCGTTGCACACCGACCACACTCTCTTCGGTCTATTTGTGCTACTGGTATCGGTACTTACGTATCACTCTGTGCACTTGTAGAATCGAAAATTCCCCGTAAGCATTTTTCAGATTGTGTGAACTTGTCAGATGACTACAAGGCTTCCCCAACCTCAAGGCTTCTTAACTGCTCACAAACGAGTTAAAACCCGGAGTGGACTCATATCAACAACAGAATAGCAACTCAAGACGGAAGAAGGGAGAAACATTACATTTGTGTTTGTATTTGTATGACATACTCTTGCGAGCAACGTGATCACATTTCGGTCAAAAAGACCCCGAAAAATTGTGGCAAAAGAAACAACATATACGAAAATGGGCCCTAAATTTATGTGAGAGTGAAAAGAAAAAAATGAAAGTGTCAACCAAATTTGGTCAAGTCATGCCGTTTAGGTCCTGTCTTTGTTGGCCAGTACCCGCGCCAGATTGGGCACGGAACAGTTTTACATAAGTTATTTCTGGGAGAAAGTGCTGAAATTCAGATATGGTGGACAAATGAAGACGAAGAAGAGACAAGTCAGGGTGTAATGGATGTGCTGGATCCTGCAATTTCTTGTGGCCTAGGAATACACAAGGCTCAATATACTGATTAACAAGCTCCGTCCGAAGAAAATCAAAAGGAGCGATGAAAGGCGGCTCATAATTACCAGTCCGCGGCCAGAGGCTGTGAAGTCTTTTTTCAAAAGACCGGGTGATATTACTGGCGAATAATATAATAAGACTGGAAAAACATTGAAAAATAAACTTGGAAATAATTCTTAGTGGTTTTTGGAACTGCCTGAGTTTTTTATTGGAAAAGATACACGTCGCAGTTAATCGACTCATTGCTGCGGGTGAGAGGTTCATCTTAGATTGGTGTTTATGCTTGCACCTAGAAAATTGACAGAGCTTACGCTGGATAGGGATTTGTAATTAGGGAAACAGATGATGTAGGAAAGGGAGAGGTGCAGTTGCCGAAAACACTTTCAAGGCGATGGGAAGGATTCAATTTTGAACCAGGTAGTGTGGGAATTTACCTATTTGTGAAGCACTTGCACTGAGGATTCTGAATTCGGTGGTCGGAAGTAACTTAACAAAGAACAATATCATCAGTGCACTGAAATGCCTTAAACGGGAAGAAACTCGCAGGTCGCTGGTAAACGGGGAAAATGAGAAGAGAGAAAACACGGCACCCTGGAGTATTCCACAATTGTTGACAGGGAGTTTGGAACATTTGAAACCCATCTCGGTTTTCTGTATTCTATTATGAAAATATTTAGAGGCAAGAATTTTGTGAAGAATAGTGAAAAGCTCTAAGCTTTTGCAGGAGAAAATGCGGTACTGAATCAAAGGCTGAGGAATAATCAAGAAATACATAGTGGACAGATGGGCGGATCTGTCTGGGGAAGTGAACTAACGAACCTACAGGGTCGATAGTGGATCTTTTGGGTTTGTGGGCGAACTGACACGGGTGCGGAAGCACATTCAGGTTGGTTTGCAGACTACCAAGCGTAGCCTTCTCAGCAATTTTTAGTACTGCCAGTGTGACAGCTATCGGATAAAAAGGCTTTATTGTGCCGTTTGTGTTGGGATACTTGGGAACTGGGATAAAGGTGGTTGATTGCCAAAAATCAGAGATTGAAAAATTTGATAGACATTCTTTCAAAAGATTTAACATGGGTTCTGCAAACTGGACAGCACCACGCCAGAATATTGGAAGGAAGAGGCCTACCGAACATGCGAAAGACGAAGCTTTAGACTAGAAAATAATTTCAGATATGTTGATACAGAGAGGATTTCGAAGCCTGTACTAACACACGGAGAATACGAAGGAGGACAGTCATTGGAAAGACGTATGAAAGTAGCATCCAGTTGGTCTTCATCAATATCATCGTTTCAGGGTTCAACTTTCTGACCACAAAGTAGCTTTATACAGTGCCATAGAAACTTGAGATTCTTGGTTCTCAGAAATTGTGCAGGCAAACGACACATCCAGTCGCTTCACCTCTGCCTTGACTAGGTGGGAGTAATGTTTGATTCCCAAACCTCGGCGATAATTGTAGGCACGTCCCTTTTGCCGTCTGAGAAACTTTATTGGTGGAGAAGCCACCCTACCACAGGAGGCTGAGTTTCAACTGGGCAGCAGAGGTTGAGGGTAGTACAGAGAGTATCAGAGGAAAATTCAGCAACTCGAAAGAGGCAGAGCCGATGGCTGCATTCAGTAGAGGAATGTTACCGGGTGAGAATTTCGAAAGTAAAATTTTACCTGGTTCTTATCTTCGAGTAATTTATGAGCAGTGTGTGAATAGATTTTCGGTCTCAGAAGTAGTAAGTAAGTAAGTCCAGAGGTACCTTCAGGCTCAGTGTGGTCGCTTAGATTTTGTGCAGATCGTAGTCGAGAAAGACAAATGAGTTTTCCTAGAAAATCGCCGAGCATACAAGCCTCAACTGACCTGAGGGAGTGTAATGATTCGACTGTCTCCATAAGCGGTCCAGTGCGCTATAGCTTCATTTCCAGTGTCCAGCCAATCGGGAAAAGCAGGGCCGTAACTGTTAGATCGTCTAGATAAAGCAAAGTCGCATTGTGATTGGTCAGGCCGTTATCCGCCAATGAATACATGTCTATTTTTGCATATAAACGAGTGAATACCAACCAAATGCTACAGAACACATTCTTGCTGTTCTTGTTCAGGTTATTTTCTTACGTACGATTGGCCGGTTAGATACGATTCCTACAGGAAGCGAGCATGTCTCTGTAGTCACGCTTGCACTAGGACTGATTGCCGTAAACAAATCCGGTGAACCGAACCGGATGACTAGCACACGGGTTGATCAGAAGCGCGAATCCTTTGTTGTTTAAGTGTGCATCAGCTGGAAAACTGCTTCATTCAGTGAATGTCATTTTTCTAAGACAGAAAATCAGCAGCGCTAAAGGCGGAGAGATGTTCGGTCGGCTAAAAGAGATTAGCAACAAAACTACATCACGTCGGGTTATGAAAAGTTTTCGAATCGGCTGGAGGCAAACTGGCATATTTCATTTCATTGTGAATCGGTGCAGACGTTATGTTCACAGTGCAATAATTAGAATAATATGGTATCAAATTAATTATCATACAAGGGTATAAAATAAGAGTGATGCGCGGAAAATACGATTTGATTTAGAAGGATTTTGTACGGAATTCGGTTGTGACCAAACATGTGGTCCTGATTAAACGACCAAAGTACCGTACCGATGAGTTCATGCACCAAAGTGAATCAGCAAGCGTTAATATGGTCAAATGTAGGATTCATTCTCAACAGAATTGGGGACTGCTATGATATTTTGCGAATTGTTTTGAATTTGAAACGAACTGCCTGAGGTTATCTGAAGTATGAACATTTTCTCACAGCCAGGCGAACAGCTAGATTTTCGTGGAAATAAATATTTATGCGTTTCGAGGCCATATCATCATACTATCATTAGCTAAAATATTATTCAACACATTCGGAACGTAAACATTGAGTGGAATCATATGCTGTTAGCGCTAGTCGGCATAATTTTTTGTGAATGCTTAAGTATTTCATTTATTATTCAGCTTATTGTTCTCATATGACAGCGAACCCTCTTGAATAAGTATTCGATAACACAGAGTTGTTGAAAATGACGATAGTTAGTCAACGTTTTGCTTACCACGGGTAATCTTTCTGATTACTGGTTTTTTGCAGGCTAGTTGCGATTTGCTCCGATACGATACACACATGAAAACGAGCCCGTGTGAGGTGGGTGGTGAATTTCTGATAACTACTGGTGTGACGTAGAGCGTCAAAGATCTCCAGCAGTCGGAGCACTCTGGTGAGCGTCCTTCTTGTCCAAACATTCCCTCCTCTCAAGTCTTTTGTCAAAAGTTGTTACAGAAGGTCTGCTTCGTGAACCGATACTGTAAGGCAACCACGAAATCATATTACTGGCATCGAAAACTAGTCCGTCCGCCTTTCTGTAACACATGATGTGCCTGTGTTGTCGCGATGCTAAATAACGCTCCGTAAACTATTACTGAATACATCTACAGGTCTAAGCAATAAATGTCTAACCACGGATCACTTATGCTACTGCTCAACGCACTACATTAACGCTGATACTCGGGTTTCTCCAAGAGCGGTAACTCAGCCTACTTCCATTGCAGGTATCTCCAGAACAAGTTAGTTTGAATTGGCTGTAAGCAAAAAGATTACGTTAAATGTTCAAATGACTTTCCAGGTTTCTGTTTACACTGAAGCATTCACTTCAGATGTGACTTTTTTACTTTGGTCAAAGTACTTGCGGTATATTACGATATTTTTCCACAATATTGATTGTTCAGTTGCCACACTGATTGTGGCCGCTTGGAGTAAATCTTGTGTTTCAAGCATCTCCACAAACAGAGATCTCGTGGAGTGATATATGGCGAGGGTGACGACCATTCGCGCGAGCCTCTACGGCCGATCCATCTCCCAACGAATACCTCATCTGGGTAATCTCACACTTCGTGTACAATGCGATACGGCTCCCTCCTGCGCAAACCGAATCCTTTCCCATACTCTTAAAGAGTCTAACACCGGAACCACTTCGAGAAGTTACTTTTAGGATATTCCTGTAAAAGTTTCTTTAAAACATACATATTATTCGCATGTTACATGCTTCTGAAGGAAAAAAGGACCAACAATTCGTGTCTAGAATTCCGTTCACCCCATTAGCGATAGATCCTACGGTGTTTCGAATGCAGTATGTCGTTGGGATTGACGGCAGGCCAAAAATGGCATCATCCACTGGTTCCGCTCCAACCAAAGATTGCTTTGTTACTGAACGGAGTTCAAAATGTTACCTTCCAGCTAGAAACTAGGCGCAAAATCATTCTCTCATAAGACGATATCCGTGCATTTCAATTCATTTTTCCGAGTTGAAAAAAAGCCCAATGCCGTGCTCCTTCAAAACGCAACCGACAGAAATACGACTCACGCCATAGTGTTGGGTCAGTCGCTGCGTACTATATTGTGGATTTTCAGCGGCATTCCGAAAAATTTCGTCACCGGAACTTCCGGTGGTTACAGTTCAGGATCTACCACTGGGCTGCAAGTCGTTCCCACTGATCATACTCTCGAACGTCATGGTCAAAGCCTTGACGGCCGATCCTCCCACACGTCACGTACGACGGTAACGGGAACGGAACTACCTAAATGATTCTGAAAAACTCCCTTCTCTAGGAATGAGTAGACAACCAATAACTCTAATGAAACAGGTAACAGTAGTTAGATTCTGACTTTTCTGAATTCTCGCGAGAAAAATTGCGTGACATTGTCCGCTTGAGAGAACGGTGAACGACACTGGAATTTGCAAATCTCATTCAAAGGTGATATTTTTAACCACAGAGTGATCGGATAGAGCTACCCGCGTAAATCAAGTGGACCGTTAGTGGTATATAAACCAACGTGGACTCGGTCATTGGCAATAAACTGGTCATGTTGTTCAATTTAGCAGCGCCTTGGATGGAACGCCCAAGTTGAATAGCAACTAATGTAGTATCTGATCAACGGTATGTCATCCGTTAGCACAACGTTCATCGCTAACCCGTTTGGGGAATAATCTAGTATATTCACTTTGGTCTCCTGAATGTTACAGACTTTAATGAATCTAGTTCAATTGGAATAACCATTGACGGTGCTCGGATTGCGGCTGTACTGATTGCTACGTCTCAGCAGCAACCTAGATAAGAAATTGAAGTTATCATTAGTATGGTAAAGTAGTAGAGATCTGAAAGCAATGATAGCAATATGATGGATGAGTTATGTGAATATCAAAAGCCTCACTTGTCATGATACGTAGTCGCATCCACCTGCCTATGGTCACTGGTTGTGTGGATCTCGTGGAAACCCGACACATCAAAAATAGTCTGGCTCTTAATATCTTTCATCCATCTTATGGACTGTCCACTTAATAACGCGCTTACTGTATGAAGATTGTTGTAGGTTTTGATAAGCTATGTATATTCACTTGGTAAAGTTGACATCACCAATCTGACTACGGTTGGAACCCGGTTATTGTATTTTGTCCAATACACGGCATACTGTGATGAAACTAATGCTAGCATATTACTAACAACTAGCAGCTTCGGGTAATCCCAACAGTCATCCTTCGGGCCGTCCAGGGTAACGTGGTCCGCAGAATAGAGGCCTGTTTCGTTAACACATTTAATGATCACATCCCCTCATCAACCGATCGTGCTTTCCAGTTATTCCTCTGTTGAAGCAGTTTCGCTTCTGACTGGTTGAACGGTGTTCCTGTCCGGTGTATAGGTATGAATACTAATCACTGCCACGTTTGTACTAAGATGAATACGTGTGAGCAACAGTTTACTTGGCAGTGCTATTGATTATTAATCATTAGAATACGGATTGATGCTGTCAGTCAGAAATCTCGGCGACTATAAGAATAAAATAGAATTGTATGACTCTATCATAATTTCATAGCAATTCATTTCATTTTTGCGAAACAAAGTTAAGTAGAATTTATCAACATGTCTGACATTTTCCCAAGTTACTTTGAATAATACCAAACCGTAACTATCGGCGACTCCTTCGATCACCGGGCAGTACAAATTATGTTTAAGATTAAAATAAGCACAAATGGCAGTAGTGCTAGCTGGTGACTTCAATGCAGAAGTTGGCAAAATTTATACGGCAGAATCTTGTTTAGGTGGCCGTTGTGCTTTACTCTCTCAGCACACAGATAAGGGCGATAGGCTTCTCCAGTTTTGTGCAGACAGTCGACTGCTCTTTTCTACTACCGTTTTCCGACACAGCTCGCTTCGCACAGCCACACAGCTCTCTAACTCTACAGGTACTCTAAGCCAGATTGATCATATCACAATAATCTACCGGTGGCACAGTTCTGTCCAGAACTGTATATCTTACTGGTCCACGTACGTAGAGTCGGACCATGCCTTAGTTTTAATGCGATTATCTCCCCAGCTCCATGGTCATCGTCGCAAACCACAAACCCGCTTAGCTGTGCAACGCATGTGTGATCCAGAAGTACGCACCCGGTATGAGAAGAAGCTAGCATATGAGCTAGGATCTACGACGGGCGGTAATGTAGATGAGCACTGGGCCCAGATCACGCATGCGATGCACGTTGCAGCAGGTTACGACTGTGGTCCTAGACCCGATGTCCATCAAAGACACTGGATTTCTCAGGAGTCGTTGAGTCTAATGGAGCAAAAGCGTCAGCTCTCGAACCGTAAGGAGATGAATAAGATACAAAGACATATACAAAAACAAGTTACGAAAAGCCTTACGAATGGTAGCGAAAACTGGTGGGTCAAGGTAACCGAAGAAATGGAAATAGCAGCTGCTTCAGGTAACAGTCAAAGACTGTTCAAACTTATTCGTGAAACCGGTGGACAGCGCATTCAGGTCAGTGAAACGATTTGCGATAGAAATGGAGAACCCATCCATAGCAAACAGCAAAGTCTTGGCCTTTGGGCCGAATACTTCAAGGAACAGTTTAGCTAGCTGCACGCCTGTGTAGTTACTCCTGTGTCAACAACTGCTGCTTCTTGGGTGGTATCACTTGAGCCCCCATCGGAAGTAGAAGTGGAGTCATGCATTCGATCACTAAAGCGAGGAAAAGCGGCAGGTCCCGACGAACTTCCCCCACTCTTTTTCAAACTGGGTGGACATGCCTTGATAAAATCACTTACCGTCTTGCTCCGTGACATTTGGAAGGAGAAGCGTATTCCATCAATATGGAGCGAATCATTGATTGTACCCATCTTTAAGAAGGGAATACGCAATGTCTGCAGTAACCATAGTAGGATTAGCTTAATTCCGATAGTCACCTAAGTATTAGCCTGGATTATACTGCACCGTCTTACACCCGCTCGCGAGAGGAATGCCGCGAACAACAGGCTGGATTCCACCCAGGTCGAGAATGCATCGACCAGATTTTTACCCTTCGCCGACTACTTGAAACGCGTCACACGCACCGCCGACCGACAATAATGGTTTTCTTAGACTTGAAAGGCGCCTTCGATTCAGTTGATCGAGCGGCGCTTTTCAGTGTTCTTCATCGAAAAGCTATGCCTCAAGAAGTTCGCGAACCTACTGAGATCATTGTATTCTCATACTTCTGGCTGCGTTAGAGTTTACGGTGAACTATCCGGTCGGTTCGAAACGACCAGTGATGTTTGACAAGGATGTCCCATGTCTTCATTCCTGTTCAGCTTCGTCATGGACGAAATAATGGAGAATGCGCTGCAAAATCTTCAGGACATAAGCATCAAGCTAGGAAATAGTGGAAAGCTGTGTGACCTAGATTACGCGGACGACCTAGTCTGCTTGTTCGAATGCACGAACCGTGCTCTACGTGCACTAGGTAGACTATCAAAAGCTGTAGCTCCATTCGGCATGCCCCTTCAAAGTGTAAGGTGATGTTACAGGACTGGACGTCAACGATTCCGAGCCTGATGATCGATGGGAAGGTGCTGGCAATTGTCGACCGGTTCATCTGCCTCGGAAGCAGTGAGACAACGGATGGGAGCACAGTAGTAGAGGTGTTTACGCGTATATCCAAGGCTCGAGTGGCTTACGCTGAACTCAAGCACTTGTGGCGCCGAGCTGACATTTCACTGAAGTTGACCGGTCGTGTATACTGTGCCACAGTGCGTTCAGTTTTTTTGTATGGTTGCGAAACTTGGAGTCTGCGTGTGAAAGATATTCGTCGTTTTGAGGTTTTTGACCTATGCTTGTGTAGCATCGCTAAGATTGGGTGGAGCAGTCGAGTGAGCAATACTGAGGTCAAAAATAGTGTTTTGGGTACTAATTCGGAGAACATTTTGTCATAGCGCATACAGCTTAGTAGACTTCGTTGGTTGGGGCACGTGTTACGCATCACAAACACACGTGTACCATACCGTGTCCTATTATCCGTTCCTCCTAGGGAGTGGAAGAACCACGTGGAGGTCAACAGATGATGTGGTAGCGAGGAATGAGAAAATGTACAGCAAACTTAGGAAAAGTAGGTGTTTCACGTCTTCGTGGTTAGGGTCCAAAAGATACGTCTACCAGTTGGCTGGAGACACTGAAGGATATGGCAGCGAACCGCGATGATTGTGTTGTCACTTAATGCCAAATCAGAACTATTGATCAATGTTCGTTTGTACATTAGACTGTGTACTCGGTGTGTTGGTTACTAGGGTACTCTTTCCTTTTCCCACCCCTGTAGGTCCACTCCCTATCCATCTTGTATATTCATATTTTCTAATTCAACGTGCAACATGGAAAGGCAGTGATCAGTGGGGCTTGCTCTACTGTTTAACGCTGTACGATGATGATGACTGTGCACACGACAATAGCAGTTACCGTGCATTCTGCCATAACTGTCGAACGAGGTTACCGTACCGATGTGACAGCTTTAGTGAAGTTGATCCAAGGAAGCTGATAATTCTTGATACCATGCTAATATTAATTTCATCACAGGAGGCCGTGTATTGGACAAAATACAACAACCAAGTTCCAACCGCAGTCAGATTCGCGATTTCGACTTCACTAAATGAACATAATTTGTACCGCCCGGTGATCGAAGGAGTCGCCGATAGTTACGGTTTGGTATTATTCAAAGTAACTTGGGAAAATGTCAGACATGTTGATAAATTCTACTTAACTTTGTTTCGCAAAAATGAAATGAATTGCTATGAAATTATGATAGAGTCATACAATTCTATTTTATTCTTATAGTCGCCGAGATTTCTGACTGACAGCATCAATCCGTATTCTAATGATTAATAATCAATAGCACTGCCAAGTAAACTGTTGCTCACACGTATTCATCTTAGTACAAACGTGGCAGTGATTAGTATTCATACCTATACACCGGACAGGAACACCGTTCAACCAGTCAGAAGCGAAACTGCTTCAACAGAGGAATAACTGGAAAGCACGATCGGTTGATGAGGGGATGTGATCATTAAATGTGTTAACGAAACAGGCCTCTATTCTGCGGACCACGTTACCCTGGACGGCCCGAAGGATGACTGTTGGGATTACCCGAAGCTGCTAGTTGTTAGTAATATGCTAGCATTAGTTTCATCACAGTATGCCGTGTATTGGACAAAATACAATAACCGGGTTCCAACCGTAGTCAGATTGGTGATGTCAACTTTACCAAGTGAATATACATAGCTTATCAAAACCTACAACAATCTTCATACAGTAAGCGCGTTATTAAGTGGACAGTCCATAAGATGGATGAAAGATATTAAGAGCCAGACTATTTTTGATGTGTCGGGTTTCCACGAGATCCACACAACCAGTGACCATAGGCAGGTGGATGCGACTACGTATCATGACAAGTGAGGCTTTTGATATTCACATAACTCATCCATCATATTGCTATCATTGCTTTCAGATCTCTACTACTTTACCATACTAATGATAACTTCAATTTCTTATCTAGGTTGCTGCTGAGACGTAGCAATCAGTACAGCCGCAATCCGAGCACCGTCAATGGTTATTCCAATTGAACTAGATTCATTAAAGTCTGTAACATTCAGGAGACCAAAGTGAATATACTAGATTATTCCCCAAACGGGTTAGCGATGAACGTTGTGCTAACGGATGACATACCGTTGATCAGATACTACATTAGTTGCTATTCAACTTGGGCGTTCCATCCAAGGCGCTGCTAAATTGAACAACATGACCAGTTTATTGCCAATGACCGAGTCCACGTTGGTTTATATACCACTAACGGTTCACTTGATTTACGCGGGTAGCTCCATCCGATCACTCTGTGGTTAAAAATATCACCTTTGAATGAGATTTGCAAATTCCAGTGTCGTTCACCGTTCTCTCAAGCGGACAATGTCACGCAATTTTTCTCGCGAGAATTCAGAAAAGTCAGAATCTAACTACTGCTACCTGTTTCATTAGTACAAGGAAATTGAAAGCTCCACGCGTGTACCCTTTCCCGAATTACATACTGTAGTAAAGACAATGATAGCTGGAACTCTTCAAACCAACGAATTATCTTTCTTCACTAGTGAAATAAATGGTAGGACTCAATATTTTTGCAACCATTACAAATTAGATGGAATTCGAAAGAAGGCACCCGTGATTAGTGAAACCACTCTTTACCGATTTAGGCTGCCGCGAATGTTTTGGAAATGTCCAAAGGAGAGTGTCCAGGGACGTTCATACCGTTGCGATGGATCGTAGTATTTGTCCATTTCTTTGCTGGTTTAATTAAAGTTGTTGTTTGTCAATTGACACGTCATACCAGTACGGTTCATATAACTTAACCGTGCAGTGGGTTACTGCTATTCCTCACCGGGAATCTCAATCAGAGATAATGAATAGATCAAGATCCGATCTACAAATAGTAGTATCAAATCGACAAAGAAAGTTTTCGAGTACGACAATGCAGCCCAGCCAAATCCTCCAATAAAATTCAACCAACCGGGACATTTAACACACTCCACATAACCAAATCCATATTTTCCCGCCATGTCATGGACTGACCGCACCTGTTCACCTTCCAGCCCCTACCTGGCTCAGCCAACATTGCACACCGAGGAATCCTATCCGGCATCTGCATACCTTTTCCGTGAGTAATAATGTTCCACTTTCGCGACTGCTGTATCAGATACTGTTATTGTTGTCTACGCCCACTAACCTCTAATTTTATCTCCCCGTTCGATTCCATGATTCTCCCGTACGAAATGTATGACTTTTCAGTCATCTATCTGACACAATGAGAACGAATGATGTGGAATGACCGTATTGCATTGTGTCATCTCGTTGTACTTCGCGCCATAAAAGTAGACCATAACTGCAGCACTTTGCTGGAAACGCCCAATTGCCGTTCTATGTGGACCGCATTTCCCAACCGACATTATTACTATTTCCGCAGTTTTCCTTCCGGCTAACACCGCCACATGGATGTCGCATCCGTCATTCCGTCTCATCGAACCCGATAACAGACGTTGGTGAGTCAAAATGTAAACGGGATAAACACCAACAAGTGTGTATGTGTACACATGCGCTGACTACACCATAAACAGCGGCGGTCAACCGGTCATCGTTGCGGGCCTTGACCAATGCCGACCCGAGTTCAAATTGTGCCACCGTCGATCCCTTCGCCATCTGGCAGCCTCTCATTAGCCGTGGCCCCTTTCTTAAATTGTTGTAAAATAAATGAAAAAAAGAATACTATTATTACGTGGTGAGTTCAGCGTTGGCACATGATGAATCATCTTGTATTTTCCCGAGAGTCTTTCCATACCGTAACAACACAACTCGACAGTTTGGCTTTAGCAAGCCGTGGATGGTACACACATCTCCCTCACCGAACATACAGCACTTCGCGCAGGTCAGATAAAACAAAGGAAACTGCAGAAGTGATTCAGACTGAGATATATGCAAAGGTGAGAGGGGGGGGGGTTACAGGGAACGCGCAGAAATCCACGTCTGTTGATTGGTACGTAATCATTTCAGTCACAGTGTAATGAATCACCAAGTATGTTGTGTAATCAATTTAACCACAGACGATAAATATAAATGTACCGGCTGATTAATGAAGCACCAAAAACGAGCTTATTCGCCACTGCGATGTAACGAAAAAATACCTTGAAAAGCCTGTGCAACTTGTCCAGACTCGAGGGACGAATCAGCACTCTCGATTATAACACACGAGTCCACGCAAAGTAATGAGAACACCGCATAAATTTACACTTCCATCTATGTAAAGTAAAATACTCACCCCTTATTTAAATGGATAAACTGCCGCCATTGGTGTCAAACAAGAGGTTGACCTTTGTGTTATTCGGCTCTACCGTCAATCTGAATGAGTTATTTCGAAGTCTGGCATAATCTGCTGCTTTACATTTCGCATCCGATTAGGCTCAATTTGATTAGCCGGAAAATTTGTAATGCGACATCAATTCCGGCTGGAGATAACTTATCGGTTTGAGACTCCAGGGGTATGCACTCATCATTCTATCACACTAATAAATTGTGAATAACAAAATCAGCGGAGCTAGGGACAGAGAAAACTAGAACATTCCTTGGGGCAATGTATACCAATGAGCTGCCGCAGTATGTCTGGGAGTTGTTTTTCGCTCATATTCATGGCATGGATCACTCTTGAACTTCAGTCACGCAAAAGATGAACTTCAAAATTACCGAATCGCTGGTTAGTTTCCGTACCTCATCGGATCTACGCTCTTCAATTATCACTCACCTCAGAAAGCACTGCACGCGAAGGCGACACATGACTAAACCGTCACAGCCTGGTGGACTTCAGTACTTGCCTAATCTCGGAACTGCTGATACGATTATCTAAAAAGACTCTAAAAGTGCCTGGAAGACATTGTTCTACTGCCGATAAGATTCGCGTGTCAATGATCAGCCGCCGCAGAGTACACTCGACCCTCGGTAGATGATCGGATGTCCCTCATCTACGCCACAATCAACTGCGATTGTCAAAAGTCAAACACGCACCATACATGCGCGAAGACATTTCACCCGACGCCCAACCTTCGGACGAAACCTATTCGTCCAGATAATAGAATCCATCTTCTTGATTTACTGTTTCCTCTGACGCCGTAAGATGAGGTGCGGAACCAACACAGTTCTGCATCAGCACTTTCCATCGGAGTTAGAGGCTGTCTCGACCAGGCCGACTATAAGAATAACAACTTCAGATTCCATGGGAAGCTCACATGAACTAATACCATGACAATGCATGACTCGCAAATCAAGTGATCACAAAAAGCTTATTTTCAATCACTTATAAACTACTACAAATGCTATGATTTATTTAAAAGTTATCAGTATGGCTACCTGCTTTGGTGATCAATGAATGTATACGCCGGTACTGTGGAACCCAATGGCGTGTAACAACACGATAAATCGACAGCACTCTAGCGATTAATAGATTATAGATGAATAATGCTGGCGACACGTGATCTGAGTGACGTCACACACGAGAGCAGTTCACTGAAGCGATGATCAAGCAAAGCTACTGGGTTCAGAGTACCTCGATGGCCTGAATGCTTTTTGACGGCTGGAAAGTGATTTGGAGCACATGGGACCGGAGTGTCATAGTCTCCGTAGTCAAACAACATTTCTTTGCACGAGCGGTCTAGCATATACAGTCTCCATCTTCGGAGACGCTATCTTACCAGTCCCAAAGTGAGAAAGCGGTTGTTCCGACCATAGTGTATTCATAATTAGGTCACACAGTACTTAAATTGAAAATCTAAAGGAACATTCAAGAGTGCGTCTGACCGGCTTGCATGATTGCCGAGTTGATAAAGTTGCTTAGACGACCATACACGCGATCGCTTAAACTTCAACGACCCGCCGAGATTCTTTAACAACGAACAAAGGCGTTTGTCTAAGGGTGGTGGTCATGACAACCCGACAACTATCGTGCAGGGCATCGAATAGCTTATTGGACACGTGTGTATTTCTCCAGCCACCATATTGGTCTGGCGCAACTTTCCCATCGGGGCTTTTTGTCAAGCCTCATCAGTCCAAGATACATTGCCAAGTGCACTCAGATCTAACGTTACATCCTGTTCCGTTAGAAAATCACGTAGGCACAAATTGATGGACCGAGTTAACAAACCGAGTCGGTGATTGGCATGTTCTGCTGGTCAATCTGAAGTAAGTTTTTCACAGTAAATATTCGAAAAACACCTAAGTTACGAAAAAAGTAAACGAAGGTATTGTGTGAACTTCTCTCATGACTGTCAACCAGCTCGCATTACACGGAACTAACCGATAAGAGCGGTTCCAAGCCTACACATGAACCTCAAAGCGACCAGACATAGTCAAGATTTCCAAGAAACATCGTGCATAAATTTCATTATTGAATAGATCCCGTCTATCACTGTTTAAATCAGCCAGCAACTAGTTCGGTTTATGCCTCACGAACAAATCGGTTGAATATTTGATTACGAAGATAACTAGACTACACTGAAGTTTTTGAACGCACAGCTTAAAACAAAAAAAGTATCTGGTTAACTAGTTTGTTCTTCTTATGCAGCAACCGAAGCACAGATCCAAGTGCTATCTTCTTGTCCGATCGAGTTCGACCACACAAGCCAATAAATGCCATCGTTACGGACGAATGCTTCGGCACTTTGACAGTTCATCCCCTCCGAATAGATTGGGAGTCCCTGGTGTGACGTGTTTCACTGCACGCTTGCACATGAGCGCAGCGGAAAGAACAAACCAACATAGTAACGAGGGCCTACACTACTATCGTAGAGGACCAGAAACTATGACCTTGAGTAACGGAGACCCACATCAAGTCCCAATAGGCCAGGCGTGAAAAGAGCTGGACAATGAAGTGGACTGGATTGCTGTTTACCGCCAATGTGACCGGCGGTGGTGCACCTCACAGGTGATAGAGATTAATAACATTTGACCAACACCGGTCAGAAGTACCGATAAACGAGAAAAAAACTAAAGACAAAATACCTCACGTAATAATCTGGACTATGACAATCGTGAATAACAGAGTATCAAATTATACGAAGTCAGAACAATTCGCCGATGAACCGAAATCCCAAAATAAAAATGATCGAGCGACAGAAAAAAGAGTTAACGAGGATAAGGGATAAGCAAATAACCGTAGGAGACGAAAGTGCACCTCACACGTGAACTGTTAGATAACAAGAAAACAGATAAAAGTAAAGGAAATAAGCGGGAAAAGAGGTACAATAATCACAAATGATGTTCAAATAATACATCAGACACAACATGATGTGAGCTGTCAAGAATGACACAATTCAGTGCTGTACTGAAGAAGTCACATGCGTGGATGGGAGAAACTAAAGTGAGGACTCGGGATGAAAGAGTTACAAGCATTCCGAAGTGATATAAAGTTAGGTTACGTAGTTGAGGACGGACATTCTGACTGACTGATTTCCAATAATCGATTTATCAGCTCAACGGTGATGTTGTCAACAGAGAGAGAGAGAGAGGTGAAGATGTAACGAGACATACAGGAACGGAATTAGGACCACAGGAACGGATACGGCTGAGACGAGAGATGAAAGACATCTAACAACAACCAGCACCAAAAGACGGTTCCGGTTCAGCATTATGAATTCGCAGAGACTGATTCGCAATTGATGCTGCCAGCGCGGCATTTTGGCTTACTTTGACACCGTCCCAATCGCCGGTTGAACTGAGCTGTGAGGATATAAGTGTACGAATTTGTAAAAAGATTGAATAATAATTTAGCGAAATAAATCGAGCAAACCCAAAAGTGAGAGACAGCTGGACTATCCCACTGCGAGAGATTAGCATGGACGAAAAACCTGGATTCAGATTTGTGAACAAATCAAAGTGGCAACTAAAATAACAGCGCTCAACACACAAAAACCAAACGATTCAATCCGGGCCAAACGTTGCGTGAAATGGATACTTTTATCAGAAAATCACACTGCCGAACACAGTCCAATGCAGTGAGGGATATTAAAAAGGAGAAACTACAAGTTTTGTAGTATCTCTAGTGATAAATTATTTTCCTTGCAAATAATTTTTCTTCCCTAATTTGGTTATACCATGCAACACCGGCACGGAGATAAAATATTGTTTTACTATCTTCTTCATTTATTAGATAGAAGTGGTGGTACAATGTTTCAGGAATGGGGTCACGGTCAGCTGAAAGCTGCTGTTTGGGGAAGTGACCGACGCGTAATCCACAGATCGGTTGGAGATAGCACAGCTGATTGTTGCCTGGTGCACGAGCACTCCGGTAGTTAACCGTGAATAATGTTCTCACCAGATAAGCGGTCGTGGACGATCAACGGCAGTGCTCGACGATGTGGTGGGATTTCCGCCTGGTTAGCGCTCTCCACTATAAAACGTCACAACTCTGCTGATAGCATTGTGACGTGGCGAGTACGGACCACCTCTGAATAAGGCCATAACCCCTTGTATCCCACTTATCCAACAAGGTCTCCCAGAAGAGACGAATGAACCACACAATTGGCCACTAGCCCACCAGGACCAACGCTGTTGCTTCACAGGAGGCGCTTGGCTGTGCAAAGGCCAGGGGTGCATCCTTGAACGAAAAGGCTTACTCTGGACCGGGAAACCGAACAGTATAACAACTCACAACGCAAACAACCAAGAAGGGGATACTGATTGCAGTGAATGACTGCTATACTCTGTTGTATCCCTCCCCATATATATATATATATATATATATATATATATATATATATATATATATATATATATATATATATATATATATATATATATATATATATATATATATATTATATAAACAGCGTTCCGCACTATTTATGGAGAACACACAGTCAGAACAAGACGTGACCGGAGAAAAGAACATATCGAAGCCGGATGAGGATATTATCCGCATGACCATGAGAAAGATGACATCATAAAGGCCTTGAACTTATCTAGAGAGAATTTTCAATACATTCCCATAGCGGAAACGTATAAAGCAAAATGAGCTGAGTCAACTTCCGGCTGGTGAAGCCGGCATTTGGTGCCCAGCAAAGATCACGTGTTCCAACCACGTCGAGAATCGTTTTGGCTGCCAGTTTACTTCAACACCGAATATATGCCTTACGACGGGCTCACAAAACCGTCGTTGTAAAAAATTCCCAAAGAAATCCACTTGACTGATTACGAGATTTCAACACTCATTGTACCTGATGATACGGACCACACTAAAAAGGGCCAACCCGGTCAGTGGGACGTCATGAAGAATCGAAATTCATCGGACAAATTAAATGGATATTTTAGCCCGTTAAACCAGAAATTCATCCAGAAAGACTATTTCACTGCAGAGTAACGCGCCATGTCACATCACACAAGAGGCTGAAAACCATAAATCGATGGACACGTGTATTCGTGTCAATTCAGTCTGACAGACCATGCTACAATCGCTCGTTAGTATCTTTGGCTTTGTTCACTCGATATTCCCACCAGATACGAGCAACGCTTCGGAGACATCGGTTGTCGAATACAAAAAGATGCCGAGCAACCTCAACATGAAGTGGGCAGGTCCCGCAGCCCTGAAGCAAAATACTACGAATTGTGGCGATGTACACTCGTCCCTTAAAAGACAGCCAGACGTCATGGCGGCACCACGGAGGTAACACGTTGGCGAAATTTGCACTGGTTTTCGCTATTCGTGATCTGATCTCCTCTTCAACACTACCTTCAGCTGCAATCAACCTCTCGAAGTACTTAAAGTTGTCGAATAACCTTAGCTGAACACGACAATGAGTGTGGACACAGGTGATTGCATCGGCATATCCTGGATCGAAGACTCTATTCCCTGGGAGGACCTCATCTCCACCGTTTGAAGGATCAGACAAGGCATTCCGTAGACCATTCTCTGCGGAAAAACTGGGGAGGAATAAGGATAAAGGGCAACCTTGTCGTACTCCATTGGAGAGAAGAGGGAATTGTGAGAACCTCTCTAGAAAGCAGCTTCTTGATCTCAGATGCATCCGAAGGTGGGCCATTGGCAATGGACGTTAGCACATTGACTCAACGATCCACTGTAAGCTTAGCCTACACATCGACCAGAACCAATCAAAACGTGAGCTCCAGGCTGTTTGGAGGCTATTTTGGCTTCTTTTCACTGGAGTGCAATCTTGTTGTTTCTATTTCGCTGGGGGCTTTCCCGAGAAAAGACTGCGGTCAAGTCCCCATGACATGACACCTCAGAAAGTCAAAGAATTGTGTCTGGTCTAACCAGTCACCTGCACACAGACGCGCGCCTGCCACACAGTACTGATGTTAAGCGTGTTTCAGTTCGGACAGTACTGACTAATCGATCTCGTTACGTATCAACAGACCTTTCTTGACCTGAAGCGAACGTACGGTAGCGCATGCGCATAACTCCGTTCATTTGCTTGCTTACGTGCCGACTTGCCAGCCCACCAACTATGACCGGGTTTTGTGTTCGTGTTCACACAAATAAACGGAGTGCAAACAATACGTGTTTTACTGATAATTACGAACACAACAGAAATTAACTCCCTAGGATAAGTTAACAACCAAGCGCTTTTGGACTCGAGAATTTGGAAAAACCAAAGTCATTAGAATGAGGAGATTTATTCGTAACGAGGAATACCGTATGTGCACCTTATTTCTAAATCCGGTAAAAAATGTTAGGTAACGGAACAGATGAGATTCGTCTCATATACGATTCTGAGAGAGCATTTAGAAGAAACATAGGCTTACCTTAATGTATCTTATATACTGAAAACTCAAAGAGCTAAAGTGAAGGTGAACATTTTAACTCAGGACAAAACCAATCCGTGTGGAAGTCAAAGCGTGGCAAAAACTGTCCTAGGACGTTTCCACTTAAACTAATCCTCATTGTCAAACGTGGGTGAGCAAATGAGATTGCCAGCTATGTGTATCTTGGTGTCGTGTCCTCATGTCCATTCGTTTCTATCATTTGTCGTGGGTTTTCCTAGGGTAACGCAATGTTTATCGATTACAACAAGTCGACTGAACGAGCCGAAAACCTCGAGGACCAAGCGCTATCCATCCCTAGTACCTTAGGAAAACCACTCCACGTTGCGGATACTGGAATCTTTACGCACGAAAACTATAACAGTGCACGTGGATCGAGGCTTCGTGTTCATGCAGGCGAGTATGTAACTTGTATAATATAATTCATCATGCAGCTTCAACGCTCAACTCACCACTGAAAACCATGGAAGCACTGTACAGCTGTTTCATCCTTATTTTCCTGTCTCTATATATTTTTTCACATCCAAAGCATGGGACTGCGCAAACTACACATGACTGCACCTTGACGTGGTGATGGCTTTCGTGCCTCCACGATCCCAAGAGCGCTTCCTTAAGCCAGAGATGTAATCTTGCCTGACAAGTCAGTGGCTCCGTAGATAGACCCCCTCAGTGTAAACTGTTCTCTCACACAGACAGTGGCTGAAGGATGAGTCGAGTTGGTTAGTCCATGGCATGGTGAAAAGGTATGAAAACCCTAACTAATGAACATAGTCGACGAGAATGTGTTAGGTTCCCACGATGGGTCCACAAAATCCGCCCAGCGGATGGTTGAAGACACTTGTGACATGGTCAGGTGCCGCGATCAGTGGTGTGGTTGCATTAAAGTTCTTTCCTCATCTACATGATTTTCACATACAACTTCAATTCATTCAACCATTAACCTCGTACTTTTGTGCTCTAGATCTGATGGCTACCCCGCAGCATCGTTCAGTCGAGGGCAGAGTTAATAGAGACACAAAGAGGAAAAAGAGCCAAAAAGTAATAAGCAGAGATCATGAAGACAAAGAGAGAGAGAGAGAGAGAGAGAGAGAGAGAGAGAGAGAGAGAGAGAGAGAGAGAGGGAAACCGAATGCAACTACATCACTGGCCGCAACGCCTAGCCATGTCACTAATCATTTAGTAGGCGGACCTTGTGGACCCAAACCTAGAAGTTCAACGCGTCCTATTTGGCCAAGTCCAGTGGTCAAGGTTTTCATACCTTTTCCAATATCATAGATTGACCGCCTTACAAACAATACCTACTTCGGAGAACAGCGTACACTGAGGGAGTTTACCAGTGGGCATACGTAATATGTTTCACAAGCTTTAACCTGTTCAAATTCGGTACTTGTTCCAGTGACTGATTTGTGGTGATCCTGTCCTATTCATATGCAATTCGAGGAAACCCATTTGGACCAACCAGTGGACATTTGCTCAATGTACATTCCCGACAGCATCCATACATTTCCGCACACGAACAAATGCACTACGCGAGTATGACTCATCTTAGTCCAACCGTAGATATTGATTGTCGTAGTACGCATGTATCGCGCGCATGATCTGCTTCTATATCACATGACAACGTCTGGTATGTTCGTACCCCCCCCCCCCCCAATCACATTGCTCATGGCTCGGTACGTCTTCCGTCAAGTATTTCATGACTATATAAAGGACCAACACATTTTAGTACCAGTTGGTGTGTCTTCTGATTTCATTTCATGCGATTCATTCATTACATGAGCACTGGTTCCCAACACCCCACGCCTAACCTCAGCATTTCTGATACGGTGTTCTCACTATATTCGAGCAATGCTATGGAGATATCAACGACCAAACACCGAGAGTCTTCGTCTATCTTCCACCCTTTACAGACACGTTTCTTGACTAGACGACGTTGTGAGATAGCGACCAAAACAGGAGCACAGTAGTGCGAGGTTAATGGTTGAAAGAAATTAACAGAAACCGCACCAGATTAGTCGTGTTGGCTCATGTGGTCTTTCCCGTTGAAGAGAAGGAACCGCTGGTTGTCGATCGGTTTGCGAACAGCATGTGTATTTTAAAGCCTAAACAGAGTGCGTGATTGCGGCGTACAACTGAGCTTTGTTTTGTCTGTAACGTAGGAAACGGCATGCAACGTATAAAGAAGCTGATATACAAACGAGCCAGCAGCACAGGTTGCTAGGTTACCATATTGACTATATACTACTTCACGGGAAGCAGGAAAACAACGCCATATTCAACTGACAAAACTCATTCACTCTCGGTCGGATTCTAAAGTTAAAAGCCAATCAGAAACAAACTTTCTTTTCATCGGATAGCGCTAAACAGCGAGGCGGAAAATCGGCGAGGAATACAGCCCCATTTGTTATGGCATGAGTGAAGGACAAAGACCATCGGAAGGAATAAGCCGAAAGCAGACTGCAAAATAAAGATGGTACAACTAGTGAGACTGATCAAATCACCAACCAGGCAACTTGATCGTAATACATGTGACCATATGTCTTGCGCGAGAATGAGGCGGTTACTGGAATGTGAATTCATGAAGAATCGTGGAAATGTGGTGAATCATGGTGTCTTCGTGATAAAAAAAACTTTTGTTTAAGCAATGCACAGATGACGGATAGCTATCAGTTAATAGAGTACATTTATTGAGAACCAATGGGTACTAGTGGATATGCCTTTCGAATGGGGTTGTGTCAACCCCGGACATGTCGTATCGGGACGGGGGGCTGCGGAGAAAACGATCATCGTTTTGTGTTCGGAAGCAGTGGGCTTTGTTAGTGGTGGACGACATCCTCACAGTTTAGCGAATCTTCGAATCATTCGGTGAATAGACGAAAATTACTCACCCAATGATTCGCTTGGAAGCACTCATCTGTGCTACCTGTAACCAATGTGTCGGCTAGACAACGAATAGTTGGAATATAGAACCTAAGCAACTAGTTCAAACAGGGAAATCAAGTGACGTCAGATAGGCTCAATACACTGCTTGATGGCTGTAAGTATACTTAATCCAAGTCCGGACATTTCGTCGAATGGAACTTTGGTCGCAAGATCTTTCGATGATTGAATTACACTATATTCACTCAAGTCTGTCAAATGTCGCACCCTCAGAAAGTGGATTAGTCATAGCCCGTTCCTTTGGCCATTCTTGGGATCAATAGTTAACGCCTGGCAATCCATAGTTATAAAGGCATATATTGGTCACGAATCGGTAGGCGAAAGGGCTGTTTGATCCGGTTTCGAAGACAAAGTGCGAATGCACCACAGCCAAATTGTTTTGATCACTGTGACCTCACAACAGTTTCAAACCGGAATTTCTAAAGCCCAAGGCTTGAAACTACGACCAGCTGAAATAGAAAAGTGCCGTCTACCATGACGGTGACCGGTGAATCCGGAATTCAAGCCTTTGTCTTTTTTGAGGTGATAAACACTTGATCCACTTGACTATCTCAGCATGCGAACAAAATGACTTGCCTTAACGATTATATGAGGCAGGCAGAACAGGATTCATCACTGGCTTCGTTCTAACCACCGACCAAAAGTCCGGGAGCCCACTCAACCATAGTCATCCCAATCGACCGAGCTTAGCTAATAATTGTGTAACAAAGAAACAAATGCACTTGTACGTGATTCGGAAGTAGAAGTCGAACACGCACATCGAGTCTGACGTTGGCCAAACCCTGGGAGAAGCACGAGGAAAGTGAGACAATTATCAGTCAGAAATCACCTCGTGTTTTTCACCGCATAGTCAACGGATTCGCGTTATTCATGGCAGCTTGTGATATCCGTGTGATTAACCGAAGAGATGACGCGGACCACTTCGGGTTACAGCTACTGATTGCCACATGACCGTTGTGGCAGGTAGTGAAGCTATCACGCCTGATTCACTAGGGCCTCGCGTGTTGTTCATCATGCTAAGTCACAAGAACAAGGTTTTCACTTAGTGCACATGATACAATGGGGCATGTGGGGCCACAGATTGCAAGCCGCACAGTATATTCGTGTCGAAGCATGGACTATGAACCACCGCGACAAAGTAGTGATGTAAACGAACGCAATGTTTGTTATTCTCAGGAGCAACTGTCCCAACTATGTCATGTTGATGAACAAATGCATTGAGAGTAGAATAGAATCTATGATAAAAGGATTCATAATACTGTTTGATTGTGCCGGTAACCTGGGATCGCGAGCGAGTCACTTGAAGATCGCAACTATGGCACTGAACCGGGCAAAAGTTAAACGAAAACGTCCCCGATCAGAGAAATAAACGCGGACAGAATAGAGCGACTGGGAAACTAAGCACGGCATTCCTGGATGAAATAAGCACAGGACAATCGACATTAGGGAGATAACATCGCGCGTTTACGGGGGATCAACTGACATTGATACATACACACACACAAACACAAGATCAAAAAAGTAGCAGTATTTAGCAAAAAACGGACCGGGATAGGGAATTCTGAGTTTATTAATTTCATACATACAGGACTGACGATACTGCTCAATGACAATGGGTGCTTTACTCAATCAACTCACAGTAGAAAAAAAGCAGATGCTGTCGTTTATTGAAAAGCAAAGCGATGAGATACTTTATCGTTGTTTGCCAAAAAAAAACATGATACTACATCTACAAATTAATTAAGATAAAATTGTACATGAGCTATCTGTTTACGTGTCAACAATGCAACAACCATCAACTTCGGACCTATGAACGGCTATTTTGCTCGTTATACCTCAGCGCAAGCCAGTTCGGAATAACATACATCGAAATAAACAAGATTAAAGAAAAACGGGGCAGTGATCTAAAACCGAGCGAACAAAGAATCGTTTTGAATGCGAATGTATCACCGATCGTGACACCACTATGCCACTCAACCGATGTAGGTTCAATAGCGCCCATCTGGCAAACCAAACATTCACTACATACCAAGGTTTAGTAATCCAGATTCATTGTCGTACCATAGATCAACGATCATATTGCAAATCATGTTTGCCTCACTGAACGACGCATGTAATGGCAACGCCTTCAATGGACTCGAAACGAACTCCACAAGCGTCCAAAAATATGAACGAAAAATCACCTGTCCGGAACCTATCAAAAATACAACCGAGTTTTGTACAATACGTGACAAGTGCACCACCGTACTGTAAGCCGGCGATTTCGATGCTCAAGTTGGACACCCGAACAAGGTGAAAAGGTCTAGTTTCCACTCCAGCCGATAATAGAGAGTAACTTACTCAACTGTGTTCTGACCACAAACTGGTCCTAGCGAGTATGAATTTTTCGCACAAAAAGCGACACGGACTTACTTGCTTTTCTCCTACGACTTTACAGCGTTGAACTCAGATCGATCATGTTGCTATCAATGACCGCTGTGCAGATCAATTCAAAACTGATGCTGATTCTTGGCCACGACTATCGACTCTGATCATGCTCTTGTCAGAGTGTGATTCTTCGTACGTCTCGACGGTGGACAAACCAACACCAACCGCCCCCCTCACAGCTGCTACCAGACGATAACCATCGATATTTTTCCACCAAACAAACAGGTGTACAGGATTCAAATCAACGTTGGGCCTAGATGAGAGAAGCTATATGAGACTGCTAATGCTGATAGTGTACAACTCTATTCCTTCAATTAGTAACCAAAAAAGGATAGTGGATCGAATTACAGAAGGCTAATGAGGTAGCTGGATCTAACGGTAACACAACACTATCTGTACGCGCTTATTAGGCTCAATGCACATAAGTAGTAGTATAAGAATGCAAACTGAATGGGCTGCGTACCTCTTCATAAAAGCCATCAATGACGTTTCGATAGACTACTTCAGCCATCATTTGCACTGATTTCTCAATATTTTGACCAGTCACTGAGGATGTCTCCACATATTGGTGATCACCAAGACGTTGAGCCAGACATTCCGCTTCCAGCTTAGTCACCTGGAAAGAAATCGTACAGCAAGTTTTGTGATGAATATATTGTAACCACAAGCACACAGGACGAAAGTTTAATGTGATTAGAAACAAAACTAGTCGATGCAGAGAAGCTTACCAGAGGTGAACCAGATGTACAGCGGGAAAGAGACGAGAGACAAACTACACGTCTGCACACACTGAGTACACTGATCTGACACAGACAATATTTAATATTCTTTATTTAGGGTCCTTCGTGGCCGAAAGTTAGAACGAAATCCTGCGCACAGTATATATTTGATTTTGGATAGATACATTAATAGCGGAGATCGTAACGCCAGACGGGATTGTTGTTACGTCCACGGAACAAATTTCACTGTCAACGAAGTTCAATCGGTTACAATACTCGGATCACAATTGAACATGGTAACAAATCTCTCACAGTTCGGTGCCCAATCATACTGCTCCTAGTTTAACCATTTAAGCATCATTGAATGGGTGCGTTGTATGCCACTTCGTAAACCGTAAATGCTGGTACGTTGTGCGTGAAAAGCAATAAGATATTTCGAGTGTCACAGTCTCAATCTCTCGGCTGAATAGTTTGTTTGTCATATTTTCAGATCCGATAGAACATTCACTTCCTTCATTGCATAACATTATTATCTACTGGTATACACCAAGCCTGGAGTCAGGCACGGTGACAACGCCACGAATACGGAAAGGAAAGTGAATGGAAACAAACTTTCTTCTGGTTGTTTGAGAGCACGATTTTTTGTTTACTTGAAAGTTTTCTCTGATAATTATGGTGTCCGAGAGTTTCCTAAGTGCACCGCACAACATATACGGAACTGAATTTGTTTCTGAGTCATATCCCTCGAAATTCATTACACAATAAAGTACACTTTGTAAAAGGTGACTGCGGTTAATCAACGACTGCCGAATGATGAAGTGACCCGAGATCTAAAGTCTATGAAGATGACCACCTGATCGTCGCCGGTCAATGTGGTCGCACACAGAAGTGGTGAAAATCTGTTAACATTCGAAAAAATAGACGACGGACGCTGTCCACAAAGGCCCACACACCAATCACTTTTCTCGACTGCCTAGCGTCATTCAGCAGCTTTTGACTATTTCAATCCGCTCACTTATGGCGCCACTCATCAAAAAAGGAGGATTCTGAATACAAGTAGATATCTAAGCAAGTCATGAAACCGTCCCAGTTCACATGCCACTATGATTCAGTTATTACCTTCAGCAATGTACTGAACCGATACGTGTTTGTCGGTGCCGGGTTCGATCAATCACTAAAGGAGAACATTTATGTTGAATACCATTGTATTCACTTCTGGGGATTATGGTCATGATTAACTCTGGCCCAGTAGCTGATAACCGGGAAACACCGAATCACCGATGCCGAAATGATCACTTTTTCTTCTATTCTGTTTTTGGATGATTGCAGTTAAAGCATAACTACAGCCACCATAGCTCATCATACTATCGGGAAAAACGAGCTGCTTTGACTCTGGGACTTATGGCGTTGGGAAAGCAAACAAAAGCCTCAAGAAGTCCGGCATGACTAAACAATCCGGGAAAGTTAAAGAAAACCAATGCCCACCATCACAAAAATTAACCGACAGTGTCGGAGTTCGAACCTCGCGCCTTAAACTTCTTGGTTTGTGGCTTACACTACTCTCCACTGGCGGTGTTCATGCAATCATTACGGTGAACTTTAGACACTGCGGTCCTAAACTCGAATCCTGCCACCGGTCAGCTCCCCAACAGGAAACCTTTGATTGGTCGCGACTCACTTTCAGAAATATTGTACTTCAATTGTATAATAAGTAAAAGAAGCAAGAAATTACCTGTTTACTTGATATATATATATATATATATATATATATATATATATATATATATATATATATATATATATATATATATATATAGATGATGATGATGATCTGAACCCATGAGTGCGAAATCGCACTAACCCTCCCCAAAAAGTACGTACCAGTGGCGGCCTGATGAATAAACAAACACCAGAAGTCTATTATGTGCGTTGCCAATAAACAAATTATCTCCCCGGGTGATAAAGGTCAGTATATCTAACATCGCAATTAGGATGGTCGGCTGGTTGCGCTCCTCTTAAGCACTACCATTTCCGGAAGGCTGACTTTAAGCAATTGACAAACAAACCTGTGTCATCACGGAAGAACGAGATAAATGGCGACACTTACTAGCAGCTACACATTTTGCTAACAGCGACGTATCAACAGTTTGCTGCATTATTATTTGTGAATTAGGCGAGAGGAAAAAACAGTGCTGGTTCGTAAATCACGTTGTCAACATTCTCGCTCTAGGATTTTAAATTTTCTTCACCTATCTTCATTTCAACGGCCTACACAACTTCTTGCACCGTCCTGGAGTCAAATGCATGGTCAAATTTATTAGATCTCAAGATCTGTCTTTTACAGTGTAACACCAGGAATGCTACCTCTTAATGATGTCAAATGTGAACTGGAACTAAACTTCGATATTGCCGCGCATCACACACACTCCCCTGGTCAAAGCAACCACAAGCACCAGAAACCATTTTCTGCTTATTACAGTTGACGAATTTTCCCGACTTCCCTATGCACCTGCGTGTCCTGAAGTATCTGCTTCAGCGGTGACTGAATGCCTATTCAATTAATTTTGATCGCCGGAATGTCTATCTGTATACATCCAAGAAGTAGACTTTCATCCGTGTCTGAAGATTTGCAAAACTCACCCTCCATATTTGCTTATATATACATTATATATATATATATATATATATATATATATATATATATATATATATATATATATATATATATATATATGGCACTCACCTGATTCCAGGCTATGCCAAACAAAACATGGTAAAATCAGGAAGGAATGAGTACATGGAATCAAAGACTTAGACTGATGGAGGACCACACAAGGTCTCAATAGATCAAGCGTGGTTACGAACCGGGCGACAGTGGATTACTGTCTATAACCAACGTGGTGTTGCTATCAGCCGCATCACGGCTTACAACTCAGTGTTTTGGTCAAACCAAAAGCCTCAGCGGAACGTTGACGAGCCGTAAAAGTTTGCACTAAATCACGTGAATCGGATACAGGGTACTGGAAAACTGCTCCAGATGCTATGTGCTATTTGCCTCGCACAACCACTCACGCTACACCTCGTGAACGAATATTTCAATAAAATCACAAAGCGACGACGGGTCAATTACTACAGAACTGGGTGCTCAGTTTATTTTTTCGCAGGACCAATAGCATATCTAAATTTAATCCCCAGGCTGAAAAAGTGAAACTTTTGAAGTCCAACCCAAACAAGATAAGTGTCGGACCTCCTAACGGTCGCCAGGATATGGTGTTTATTCATCGAATGAAACTTTCGACCGAGAATTACAAATACCAAATCAGTCTGAGCCGTTTCGCACTACTAGTGAGCCCGTTGAAGGACGGTTGAATAAGGCCATAGACTTGAACACTTTTTCGTCTACTGAGAAACAGGAAGCGGCAAACCCGGAGCCTTTTTACAGAACGCGCAAATTAACTGCTCAAAAGCCCTATGTGGTTCGTCACTCTAAACTCTCTATTTGGGCTGTCGGTTTCTCTCATCACTCACATCAACAATGAAGCGTCAATTGATCGAACACGCGTGCGTTAGCTCACATAAACGCTTTCTCAAATCGCACACTGCTCTCACAAAAATTCATGGATCACACAGCAACACTGGTTCTGTATGCTAATTTATTTAATCTTCCTACCTTTGGTCCTATTTTTGTCCAAAATTCAAACTTCCTCATCCTCTGACAACCTATCTTTATTCTACCAATTATTTTCTGTACCACCCATTCTCTTTTACAACGAGTGGAGGGGCGCTGTGTCTACGTTCATAAATGTTTAAGTCTCCTGCGTACTCAAGTTTAGCATTTTCAACATAGTTCCAGCTCGTATTGCTAAGACTCAAGTTTCCACTTTTCAATCACTACTTCTTAATTTATTATTGTTCCCCTAATACCAATTAATGTTCGCTTTTTGAAAGTAAGTCGCAGGTTACCAAGAATATTTCGATAACTGATCCCAGCACCAGCAGAACTATCCTAGGGGACTTGAATGTCCATAACACCGACTAACTTACAAACTCATCCGGTACCACTACCTTGCTTTTCGTTGACGATCTTTCCACTATTTCCAACCCAAATCATTCTTTTGCCGATGACACCACCCTCCACTAGTCGCTGTCCTACCAGTCTTCTCGCGCTTTACAGCTAACATTTCTCGTGCAGCTAAACCCCGATATTGATCAAATTACTGTCCAAGGCTCAGGAAATCGCGTGTCCTTCAACTGATAATTTATTTACCTAAAACGAAATTTTTAACACTCTGCCCTCGCTTTCGACCCCGCTAGACTACATTCTACATCTGCATTTATTCTTCATAACACTTCATTTTCTAATTCACTTTACTAGTCCCAAAGTGGAACCGCTCTTGCCCTGAGAGCATCAAAACAGACTGGTTTATCTTCTCGTGCAAGCCATTTGTTTTCATTCGCTAAAATTTCTTGTTATACGCAAAGCTTAAATTTGTAACACTCTTGTATACTAATCATACTTGGGACCTTGTATTCAACACCATTCCTCCTCGACCGCATTCAAAGCAAAGCCATCTATCTCATCAGTGACCTGATAATGACCTCAAGTTCGTAGTCGCTAGCCTATCGCTAGGAAACTGCTCCACTCTCTACCGGTACTGTCATGGATTTTGATCTCACGAATTTTCTTATGCGGTTCAGATTCGCCGTTTACAATCCGCTTTTCCACGCGCAAGCAACAAACGATTCATATGAAGTGACTGTCCGAACCCGTCGCACTATTATTTTTAGTGCTTTGTCTCTCGAAAGAACTACTTTGCTTTCTTCCCAGCCGGTGGTGATCCAGCGGCTACAGCAGAACTGTGGAAGAGCCTGGACTTCTATGCATTTATTCTTTCCGACGATCTTTGAATTTTCAAACACCGCATCTGATTTTTCATCACGACGAGACTGTATTTTGGAGTGGTGTGATGGCTTGAGTGCCAGGCAGAGTTGTAGTGTGATAAAATCTTTTTTTTTTCAAGTAGATCAGGAAAAATTACGGGAGAGTAGTGGAGTAAAATTAAGAGAACACATTGGTGGACAAAGGGAAAAATGACGGCTTGTGTGGCACCAAACTGCCTTAGCCTACGAATTTGAAAGGATAGTCTGCGCAGTTTTTAACAATCAAAAATGTAAGGAGACCGCCGTAAATCGGTGCTGATTGTAACGCCTAAGTATTTGACCGAGTCAACTGTGCTAGTGGAGACACTGTCAATGACTGATTGCTCGTTGAGATAAGAAGAACGAGAAAGGGAGAGAGTACACTCAAAACACTAGGAAGTGTTGAGACGTAGTCCAGAATCGGACGGGAAATTCTCAGCAGTGTGTAAGTTTTCGGGAAGAGTTAAAGCTTCGTTGGCTGGAGATATATTGACAGAGTATGACATCATCAGCATATTTAAAATTTTGTGCAGGTTGTGCAGTGGTCAAGTCGCTGACATATATGGGGAAGAGAAAAGAAAAGAGAACGGCACCCTGAAGAACACCTGAGTTGCTAGTCAAATAACTCGATAAATTTGCACCAAGTTTATTATGTCGGGTTCTGTTGGAAAATTAGTCCTTCAACCACGAGAGTAAAGTGGAATGGCCAAAAGACTAACTTTTGACGAGACAGAGAACGGGGAACCGAATCAAAAGCGGAAGAATGGTCGAGAAAAATACACCGAACGGATTTCATGGAGCCATTTAGGTTGTTTGAAATGAACTGACAAACTGAAGCAACTGCATCCAGAGTCCATCTGTTGGGTTTTTACGCAAACCGATGGGGGTCATTTGGAAGAACAAAAGAGTAACACAATTGACATAGGGTAGCGCTCTCAGTCAATTTGAGCGCAGAAGTGATGGTGATGGGACGAAAACGCCTTGACAAAATGTTGGAAGTGGAATGTTTAGAGTTTTTGGGAGGCAGAAATGGCACCAGTATCAACGAATTTACCGATTGGGGAATTCGTGATTCCGGATTGTTCACTTGCACTTAATCTGAGAGTAGTGGAGCATAAACCGTCCGATCTCACATCAGAAGCTGATTTTGAGGTTCGAAGAAACCTAGACTTCTGAAAAAGGGCTCTAGATCATCACCATCTACATCATTGTACAGCGTTAAACAGTAGGACAAGCCCCACTGACCACTGTCTTTCTCATCATGTTGCACGTTAAATTAGAAAGTATGAATATACAAGATGGACAGGGACTGGACGTACACGGGTGGGAAAAGAAAAGAATGCCCTAGTAGCCAACACACGAAATACACAGTCTAACTGTACAAACGCACATCGATCAGTCATTCTGATTCAATAGAAAGTGACAACACGACCATCACTGTTCGCGGTTCGCTGCCATATCCTTTAGTGTTTCCAGCCAACTGGTAGACGGATCTTTTGGACCCCAACCACGAAGACGTGAAGCACCTACTTTTCCTAAGTTTGCTGTACATGTTCTCATTCCTCGCTACCACATCATCTGTTGACCTCCATGTGGTTTCTTCCACTCCGCCTAAGCTGGGTAGCTCATGGCCCAAAGTATGCTGCCCTGTTCACGTTCCGTTTGATTCACTAGATGCAAGGGGCTGAGGACTAAATTCGAAAAGCGGCTCGATAACAAAGCACCAGCGAAGACATGGCAGAATACATGCAACAATGAGGTATCACGTGACAAATCAGAAAAAGTTCCTTCACGTTCCCGCACTGGGTTAACGCTCAACTGTCTCGTCGCTCAGACTTTAGAGTCAAAGGCTCCGGTTAGGGTTCTCAAAGAGAGACCCATTCTGCTGGGTGGGCAGCCGCGAAGTAACGTGACCACAAATCTCTAGCGGCCCCTCGGGAAACATTTCTTACCTCTTTGCTCTTCCTGCTTCAGATCCCAAATGTAAATGGCCAGAAGCCGCAATGAGTCGTGACAGACAGCTTGTAACTTCCGGTAAGGGTAATAACTTGGAAATAGGGAGTTATTCGCCAGGTTAGCGATGCAGTCAAATGTCCAGGGCTCAGATGAACGATGGAGAGACATCAAACAGGGCTTATTTGAGGTTGCTAATGCCACCCAAGGTCCATCAATCAGACAAACATAGAAACAATGGATATCTGCATCCTCAGCTACACTGTTGGATGCGCGCAGATCGATTCGTCCGGATTCCAAATAAGATGAGGCACAGGGATGCCTTGGACGCCAACTGATTCGGAGCCTGAGGAAGGACCGTGAGCAGTGATGGATTGCGAATTGTGGGGAAATGGAAAAGGCTGCAGCGATCGGCAACAGCTGCAACCTTTTCCGTTTCATCAGAAACACCGGCCCACCAAAGTCAGGCGCTAGCGAATTGATCAAAGAGGCGAACGGCTCACTGATTCAGACTCGGGGGCGTCGTCTAAATCACCGGACGAGACAGTTTAACTGGCGTTTGCCCAAAACAGGCATCCTGAGTAGCACGATGGTTACAGCTCTAGATGTAGATACCAATCCTTTGTCAGAAGCCGAGGCTCTTCGTAAGATAAGCTACTGAAAAAAACACAAGGCTTCTGGACCGTCTGTTTCCAAAGATGATGGTTCAACATTGTTACTGGAGTTGACAAAACACCTCGGTTTGATATGGAAGAGGGAAGTTCCAAAGAAGTCGTGTGAATCGGTGATTGTACTGATTCACAAGAACGACGATAGGTCCTACTGTGAAAACCACGGGGCAACAAGCCTGGTTAATATCACATCTAAACTGCTCGCTGGTATTATTCTTTACGGCTAGTGAACAGTGCTCGCATGAGAACCAAGGTCGGTTTAGACCTGGCCGAAGTTGTATTGAGTAAATCTTCATTCGTCAACAAATTTTAGAAAACAGGCACACCTTCCGTAGGCTCATCATCTTCGTTTCCCCTGATCTTATAGCGGCATTCGACTCGGTCGACCGCACAGTTCTCTGACGCTGCCTTCTACTGAAGGGTGCACTAGGGGAATTCATTTTTATTGACTATCTTTGCGGCTGCATACAGGCAAATGCGATTGGAATAGTTATGCTACTAGAGACCAGCGACAGTTACTCTTTTTAAGTACCAGAAAATTTATCGCCACCATAAGGTCCGTTTACACGAATAGCTGAAGCTGAGTTCGGACCTATAGTGACCTTTTACCCAAGTTCACCGCGTAAAGTGGCGTATGTAAGGGTTGCCCCCTCATCCCCTTTTATCTTCAGTTTGTGATCAATATTGTCCTAGAGACCACGTTTTGTCAGGTGAAGATAATGGTACTGAACTTCCCCCGGGTGGGAAAATGTCAAACCTTAAATATGCGGACGATATGGTTCTTCCAAGTGTATATCAGAGGCATGGCGATACAACTCTTTGACGGACACATACTTCTCAGGTACATCATTCCTTAACAAACAGCGTCATAGTGTAAACCTTTCGATGGTGTAGAAGGCCACCTGAATGTCTAGAAACACAACGATCGTAAGCTTAGGAAAGCGTACCGGTGCTCTAACAGCTGTTGGAGAGTGAGGATTTGATCAATGCATCCATGACCGGTGCGAAACTCAGCCTGTTCCTCGCGAGTTTGCTTATTCTAAGTGAAAATCCAGACAAGTTTAAAGATTGTATTAAAGGTTTGAGCAACTGCGTAGCAATGTTCGACAAACGTTTTACACCTTCAAAGTACAACATGCTGCTGCAGGACCGGGTTGGTTCAACACCAGACCTTTCAGTGTCTGGGGAGCCTATGGATCAGATAGACAAGTTCTGTTATCTGGGCATTTGCACTTCACTCGGTGGTCGGATATCGATGATGTGTCTTTGCGCATACAGAAGGCTCGTTCAGCATTTGCCAACCTGAGTGATTTGTGGCGTCGACATGAAATCTTTTTATCTATCAAGGATCGCGTGCACGCTGCAGCAGTTAAGCCAGTGCTTCTTAACGGTTCGCAGACACGGCCACTGCGGGTGGATCCAAGAGACCCTCCCACTTCAAGGTTAGAGTCATTGGAGAATACGACCAGATGTCTCAACCAGTGGCAATCTTGTATCCACAAACTTTCTTTACCGAGTTGCTACTAATAGTTGTAGTTGAATTATTCCCTTCAAATTCTTGTTCTTTTTATTAATTCCGATTGAAATTGCTGCTGTGAGATACCAACCAAAGCTACTGCACTCGTTGCATGGTTAATGGTTTTCCGAACGGAACTGAAGTTGACTTTTATATGATTATACACCAAGCTATTCCCAATCATTATATCTTTAGCGTATGCAATTTATCCCTTTCCACTGTAACTCGCGTTCAACACCTAACTAAAAACTGGATTAATACTAAATCTGTAATAACCGTGAAGTCCACTTGCCGATTTTGCTTTTCGACTGATGGGATCCAGTGATAGGTTGGCTTAATGACTTCTACACTGATAAGAACGTTCCTGATTTATAAAACTTTTCAAAAATGTATTTGTATTTTTACGGTTCAGCATGTATACGATTCTTAGATGAATGAAGCCTGACTAAAACAGAAATTCTTCCTAACTATCTCTTACTATTGTCTAGTGAGTCTGTGGACAGCCCACTACTACTACAAACAGTGCACGCCATTTAGCGATGTAAAATAAAAACATCGATCATTGTCACATTTCACGAAGTGCATGTAGAAAATAATGATCCAACGAGGAGACGCTTTCCCAATACATTTTGGTTCGGAAATTGAAACAAACCACGGAAGGCTATTGATTACTGTTGGATTCCACTAAAAAAGTTGCGTGCACATGCATACACAGACTCATACGCACATGTATATTCCGCGGATAATCAATAAATATCCCTCACATACGTGGACATGCGCTTTTTTATTAGACGCTTGCGTATGAGTGCAGTAAGGGGTGTACTCCATAGCCACAAAGGCCTACAGCACTATCACGGATAACCGGCAGCAAGACCCTGAGACTTGAAGTGGAAAATCGCATAAGGTCTCGATAGGTCAGGTGTGGTAACGAACCGGACGACAGTGGATTACTGTTTACCACCAACTGCAACACATACGAACGGTGTTGCTGTTAGTCGCACTTCAGTCCGGACAGTGTATACTAATCGGATCTCGCTACGTGTTGATCAGCTTTGATTGACTTGAGTCTAATGTATGCATAGCCTACGCCTGCACGTTCATGTAACTCGGATTCACTTGCCTACATGTACACTGGCTACCGTCTGGATCTGTTTTCAAGCACTTGCCAATTGAGAAAAAATCAACGCTCCTCGTGCTACTCCTAATATATATATATATATATATATATATATATATATATATATATATATATATATATATATATATATATATATATATATATATATATATATATATATATATATATATATATATATATATATATATAATTTTCCGAGTGAAATAACCGAATGACCGACTCACTTGTCGTTCTGCCTGCCGATCAGCTTTGTGGCCCACAATGACCACCACCGGAGACGTACATCGAATGGAGGATAAGGCCTCCTGATACCAACTTGGAACATTCTCATACGTCTCCCGGTCAGTGATATCGAACATAATGAAGGCGCCAACACAGTTTCGATAGTACGACTTGGCGATGGATCTAAAGGGGAATGGAAGGAGCACCAATGAAAAACAAACAACGCACCTGAATTTCTCCTGGCCCGCGGTGTCCCAAAACTGTAATCGGACGTATTTGTCACCGCTGACGCGCACGGTACGGGAATAGAAATCCACTCCAACTGTTGGATCACATACAGTACTGTAGGTGCCCTTCACAAATGTCCGCAGAAAAGAAGATTTCCCGACCATACTATCACCAATAATGATTATACGAAATTGGTAATCAAAGTAGGATATCATGATTGATTGAATGTTTACAGTTGCCAAAACGACGAAGAGAGGTTGTTTACACTTCAACCTGTTTGACGTACGCACGAAGATTCACATCATCGTTGGAAAAATTGCAAAATTACAAGCTGGAGAGAAGACATGCATTAGTTATCGGACTTATAAAAATAAAGAACCACAACAAAACCGAGATAAACAAATTTGGGTTTGGTTAGTTTGAACTTCATTAAGCTAAAGTACGGTGTTAAAAGGGACTAGATTTGCTACCATTAAACATTGCTGGACAAATCAGATCAAAATCATTTGAATCAACTCATCACTTGTCAGAACCTGCCTACTCGCAGTTCACAAGACAGTGTTGTGCATAACCGACATAAGTTAAACTTTGGAATGCAGTAAAGTAATCAAAATTACCTCATGTTTATATATGCATGTGAGTGCTCATACGACAGACACGACAAGTTTTACAAGAAAATATGCTAACGTTTTCCAGCTGGAAGAGCATAACGAAATATAAAGCTCACAAAGGAGTTAACGACGAATGAGTCCGTGTACAACACAATGCCAAATGTATATGGCGTACATTCAGGATGTTAGGAAGGAAGAGAGTACTTTTTTGAGGAGTGGAATTTCAGTTTCTTCGGCTAGTTAAATTTTTGACCCCGAATGAGGGAGAGTAGCACCAATTACTTTCATTCTATAACAGCAGATGATTGCAGTGTTACAATGATAGTTCGATCACCCAGGCACCTGGGGTCGTAGGATTGGCAGGAAGAGGGTATCAAACAATAGGCTAATATACCTTAAGAAAAAATTAACTTCGAGAATTGATTACGCGTTTGTAGCGTTGCACTCCTAGTTGGCAGTTATTGTGACAGAGGCGTCATATGAACTAGAGCATGTGAGTTTGTAGTATGGACATTGACTATGTACGAGTTAGAACTGCCTCATTGTTGACACTTGATCGATTTGCTTTTCCGTTGGAAAATCGCGATAGACACAGTAATGCATCAGCCAGTTGATCTGGATTGACCATCGGCCATCACGACGAGACTGCACCTTGACGTGGTGTGATGGCTTGCGTGCCTCTATGATCCAAAGAGCTATACAGGATGGCTTCTTTAAGCCGGAGATGCAATCATACCTGGCGGGTCAATGGGTAGAGGCCAGACAAAGTTCAGTCTCCTGGTCCTCCAGGTTGGGGGTTGATTTGAGCTGGCAACTCAGTCGGAAAAATCAGTGGAAGAATAATTGATCAAACTAAATGGGCTTCCACTAAGCCATCCTGCTGCCTTGCTGATAGGTTCTTGTTAGAACTAAAGGCTTGGGTGGGGACCCTAATCGTTCTCCTGCTTTGTGGCTGGACACCCTAGCAGTACCCGTCCAACATCTCCCATGAACTGCACGAACACAAAGAATTCCATACTGCATCGGTCGTCGCACAGGATAATCAGGACCGCGCTGTCCATTGCATCGAGCAGGGTGGGTAGTAATAAGTGGGCTACTGCTCAGAGTTCCCTCTCTTTTATTCAATCTTTGTCTTCTGTCCCCAACCACCCCTCTTTGCCCCATCTATCCACCCATAATGCTCCCACTGATAACACGGTCGATACTCGTAACGACTCACTGTCAAATAGTATAGGGAATAATCCTCTGTCTAGTAACTCACATTTTCTCAAGCCTCGTCAGCCTCTTAATCTCGGCTCCTTTAACGTGCGTACTCTTAGGCAAGCCGGTCAGCAGGCGTGCCTAGCGCTCACAATGAACTCTCTGAAGATTGATGTCTGCTGCGTAAGTGAAACGCGTATCCAGGATTCAAGCAGTGTAATTCAACTAACTGTCCCTGGTATCTCATCAATGTATTTTCTGCGCACTTCAGGAGACGAAGTAGCCCGAGCTGCGGGTCAACGTGGTGTAGGAATAATCTTGACTGACAAGGCTGAGGCTGCCCTCATAGACTGGATCCCGGTTGACAGTCGTTTATGTGCTGCGAGACTCCAGCGGTCAGTTGCCGTTCGAAAGGATAGTTGTGTTAAGCGCGATTTGTTTGTGATCTCGGCGTACGCTCCAACGGACTGAAGCTCAGACTTGCAGAAAGATGAGTTCTATGATGAACTCGCCACCCTCGATCGCAGCAGTAAGGGTTCTGACATTGTAATGCTAGCTGGTGACTTCAACGCACAAGTTGGCAAAATGTGTGTGTCAGAAGCCTGTTTAGGTGGCCGTTGTGCTTTACCCGCTCAACGCACAGATAACGGGGATAGACTTCTCCAGTTTTGCGCAGACAATCGATTGTTCTTGTCTAGTACCAATTTCCGACACAGGTCGCGTTGCACAGCGAAATGACACTAACTCAATAGGTAACCTGAACCAGATTGATCATATCATAGTAAGCTACCGGTGGCGCATTTCTGTTCAGAACTGTGGATACTATTGATCCACGTACGAAGAGTCGGACTATGCATTAGTTTAAATGCGATTATCGCTCTAGCTTAATGGCCACCGACGCAAATCGCAAACCTGGTTAGCCACACAACGTTTGTGTGATCCAGAAATTCGCACCAGTTATGGACAAAAATGATCACGAGCTAGGAAATACGAGGGACAGCAACGCAAACGAGCACCAGGCCTACTTCAAACAGGCGATGCACGTGGCACCAGGTTTTGCCTGCTGTCTTAGATCTGATGTTCGTCGAAGATACTGAATTTCTCAAGAGTCTCTGAGCCTAATGAAGCATAAACTTCAGCTCTGGAACTGTAAGATGAGTGAGATGAGAAGAAATCTACAAAGGTAAGTCACAAAATACCTGAAGAAGGATCGTGCAAATTAATGGGTAAAAGAAGCTGAGGAAATTGGAATGGTAATTAATTCAGGTAACAGTCAAAGACTGTTCAAACTTATTCGTGACACCGGTGGACGGCGCACCCAGGTCAACGAAACAATATGCGGTAGAAATGGAGAGCCTATTTGTAGCAAACAGAAAAGGCCTGACCGTTGGGTCGAATACTTCATGGAGCATTTTAGCTGGCTGCGCGGTGATTTAGTTATTCCGACATCAACAATTGCGATTCCCTGGGGATTATCACCTGAGATCCCCTCAGAAGTGGGAGTAGAATTGAGCATTCGATTACTAAAGCACGGAAAAGCACTAGGCCCCGAAGAACTCCCTCCAGCTCTTTTCATACTGGGTGGAGATGACTTGATAAGATCCCTTAACACGTCTTGATATTTGGAACGAGGAGCGCATTGAGTTATCACGGGACGAGTCACTGATTGTACCCATCTTCAAAGAGGAAACACGCGATGACTGGTAAACACCGTGGGATCAGTTTAATTCCGATAGTCATCAAGGTATTCGCATCGGTTTTGCTGCGCCGCCTGACATCGGCTCGCAGGATGAACACCAGCGAATAACAGGCCGAATTCCGTTCAGGTCGAGGATGCATCGAACAGATTTGCGCTCTTCGTCACTTACTTGAAAGACGGCACGCATACCGCCGACCAACAATAATGGCTTTCCTTGGTTTGAAAGGCGCCTTCGATCCAGTTGATCGAACAGCGCTATTCAGTGCTCTTGACCGAAGGGGTATGCCGCGCAAGTTCGTGAACTTACTTAGATCACTGTACTCTCATACTTCTGGCTGTGTAAGGGTTTACGGCGAACTAGCCAGCGCATTCGAAACGACCAGTGTTCGACAAGGGTGTCCCCTTTCGCCATTCCTGTTTAACTTTGTCATGGACGAAATAATAGGGAATGTTTTGCGAAGTCTTCAGGATGTAGGCGTCGAACCAGCGAACAGTGAAAAGCTATGTGACCTAGATTACGCAGACGACCTTGTCTGCTTGTTTAAATGTACGGAACATGCGCAAAAGACATTGGATTTACTAGCGAGAGCTGTAGCTCCATTTGGAATGCGCTTTGCACCTTCAAAGTGCAGAAACGTTGCGACGCTGGATGTAAAAATTTCGAGCTTGATGTTGGATGGGGAGGTTCTGACAGTTGTCGACCGCTTCACTTACGTCGGCAACAGCGTGACGATGAATGGGAGCACAGTAGTAGAGGTGAATACGCGCGTATTCAAGGCCCGAGCGACGTACGCTGGAATGAAGCAACTGTGGCACCGACCTGATATTTTGCTGAAGTTGAAAGGTCGTTTATACTGTGCTGTCGTGCGTTCGGCTTTGTTTTATAGTTGCGAGACATGGAGCATGCTGTAGCATGTATTCATTGTTTTGAGGTTTTCCGTCATGGATTTTTGAGTTTTATCGGGTGAGTATTGCTGAGCATAATCCGCAAGGCAATGAGGCCGGTGATTGATTGCTCAGCTCATACGTCCTTCGGATAAGGCTAAACATCTTGAGTGCCCAGTTTACCCCTCTGTCATAGATTCCGACGAGCATAGTATTGCACACCCCATACGCCGCCCGTGGTTGGTTTAGAGTCAGGTCTTAGCCATCTCCTCCAAACTGACTATCAGTGAGCCAACCCGGTGGAGAGTGCTTAAGTAGCACACCCCAATTTTGCCCCAAGGGGCTGCCCCAAGCTTACCATTGAAAAACTTGGGGCAGCGCTACTGTTTCTCCATAGGGGCAACCTTGGGGCAGCCCCATGGGGCAAGCCTGGGGCTAGCCCCAACCTTGAGGTAGCCCCATGTGGCAAGCTGGGGGCATGCCCCAGGATTACCCCAAACGTTGGGGCAGCGTGCTACTTGGGTGGCTTCGTCCCCACAGTTTAGTTGGAACACCTCCGTCACGAGAAGGCAGAGAGCAGGACTGTCCCAAAAAAATCTGTAACAGACACACGGTCATCTGGGAGCATTTCGATGGGCATTTAGATGGAGTAGTCGTCCAGGAGCCTGAGATACCCACTCCCAACCATACTGAGCGTTATATCGCAACACACACACACAAGCACATCTGAAGTTCTCAACTCACTGAGACTCGATAACACAAGTGGATTGACGTTAAGATGCCACACACGATGAAAGCTCACAGGAAATTAGAAAACACGACGCCAAGGGAACGAGCTGTGGGGAAAAAACGGCACGAAACCACGAAGACTCACGATGCAGAGTAAGAATCACAAAGTCAAGTAGGCATGGGAGACACAAAACCCAAACGCGGACAATGAGTGATACCTGTGGCCTCGCAGGATTATTGACACAACTGACGGCCAGGGTCAAAACTCCGGCGCCCGTAATCGCACAACGAAAGTGGCTCTCGGCTCGGTTCCGTTCAGTTCAGTTTGCGCACGATTAATGATAGCCACGACCAATCGAGCGTCCAGAACTCCTTAGATGGAATGCACACCACGTAGGCATCCACCACAGCACAGTTTGTTACTTCTAATTCTCGCTATGAATAGAGCGGAAAAGTAAAACCTCATTGCACACCAACTGGGAGATTCACTACGCATCGTGAGTGTCCACAAAGTCATCAAGTAGCGGAGGGAAACTTTCAATAATTAATTATCATATCCACCTGCCTAGTGACATACTCAAAACTCGCCGTCAGAAGTGATCTCACTCCACTTACGATTAAGGGCTCCTCTGAATGCCCTGAAGGTCCCCAGTTATATTGCCCCTTCCGGCTCTCTAATCCAGTAGTTAACCACCCCATTACTAAAGAAGTGAGGTCTAGCTATCAACCTAGATCAAACTTTCACCAGCCTCTTCCTAAGACCTCTTGTCTTGGAGCCTGTTACCGTGTGCAACAGACTTGCGGTGACGTAGATCGTTCTGAGAAAATGACCGTTTCCTGGACACCATTTTGAATCTATTTTCTCTACAACCTTTTCCGACCTTCGATATCAACCTCATAGTTTTGCTCCGTTGCTTACGTCCAACCGGACTGACTTTTCCGAGGTTTCCGTCGACCTCGCCTTTGAATCACACTCACTTTCGGTTCCTCGTCGACCATACACGCTCGCGGTTCGCTCTATGCTCTGCCTTTGCTTTTATTTTTGCCCGGTGCATTTCTCCTATCGGCACTGTTTCGATGCCACAATATATATAATACATTTTCGCATCTTTCAACCGGCTTGCTCCTTCTCTAGTCGTCCGATAAAGGGAATTACTTTAGTATTTCGTTGTGAGGCCGAAAGGAATACCCGATCATTGGCCGCGGTAGGAAGTCTTCCACAGACTCTCCGGTCTAGGCCCAGAAAGGCTTTTGATTATCTCAAATGCCTCCATGAGATCCCTTCGTAGTCTCCTCCTTTCCACAGAGAAAAGCTTGAGGTCATGGAGTCTCTGCTCATGCTTCTTTCCCCTCTCACCTTCAGTCATGTGGGCTGCAAGACTTTGTACATTCTCCAAACAGGTGGCATCTTTTTAGAAGAGGGTTATCACGCCGGAACACTGTTTTCCAAAATAGGTCTAGCTATAGACATGTATACTGGCATGAAAATCCTTGGCTGTCCGCAAGAAAACTCTGACCCCAACCTGATGAACCCGACGAGTGCCCTTTTTGCAGCTGCTGCACACTTGCCCGACCATTTAGGATCAGAACTCACCACAATCCCAAGGTCTTTCGACCTGTTTACTGCCTCTATAGTAAATGGGCCTTAGTCATGTGCGACCATCAGGTTCGCCGCTGTCCGTGACAACTAGTGGCTCTTCCCAGCATTGGGAGAAGTCTTGCTTTTGTCCCCAGTTAGGGACGGCAACTACACCCCTGCTCAGCTACTCTCTCCCCTGAGCTCCCACTAGCTTCACGCCATCCAAAAAGAGGGAGCTCCGTGACAGTAGAATTGAGGCCGAATTACTAGTGAACAGAAGAAATAGTGGTGGGACAAGTGCGGAACCTTGCGGCACTCCACTGGTGACGTTCTTTAGTTTAGATTTCTTGTAATCTATTTTAAGGCAAAACGTTCTACCGGTAGGGAAGTCCCTCAACCATTCTTGAATCCACCCATTCATACCGAATGATCTCTACTTGATTAGTAAAAGCTGGTGGTTTACCGAGTCAAATGCCCTGCTAAAGTCAAGGTAACACTTCTACCTGTCTACCTTCACCCACTCTTCGAGTGACTTCAAGGAAGCCCAAGAGATTGGTCAAGCACGATCCGCATTTTAGAAATCCTTGTTGAGCTGAGCAAATCGTAGAATTCTTTAGTGGGTGTTCGCGGACGTGCACCCGGATGATCTTTTCTAGTACTTTGCATAGAATGCAGGTTAGACTAACAGGTCTGTAGTTTCTCACTTCGGAGAGGTGTCACCCTTTATGCATAGCTACCACTTCTGCGTTTTTCCAGTTCTGTAGCTACCTTCCATGGTCCAGAGTGGACTTATATAACTCGTATACTGGAAGGGATAAGACCTCAGCCGACGGCTAGTGATAGCAGGGTGGAAATCATCTGGCCCGGCAGACCTACGGATAACTTACCCTTCCAGGTGTTCCCGCACGGATTCCCCTAAAAGATTTGAGTCTAATATATCCGTTGGAAGAGTCGCTCCCCAAACTTATCTGCACACCGTTATCCGCTCTATGCATGCTGCTAAAATGGCCACACAGAGCAGCTGCTTTGCTTCGGTTGTCCTTTGCCACTCCATGACAATGGGTCATCAGTGGTCCCACTGCACCTCTCAAAGAACCTTTAGATTTCACGTAGCTAGAGTACCCCCTTGGGTGAATTTTGACACACTGGACCGGCTTCATTTCATACATTCGCTTAGCAGATCGCAGGAGGTCCACTGTCTCATTTCTATGCCTGGTATAGCAAGTCCAAGCCTGGCGACACCCGGAAGCCTTGAAGAAAGCTCAGATACTGTTTCTCCGCTTGACTGACTTGCCCACTGCAACCCTCCACCACATCGGCTTGCCCCCGCCACTCCCACGCTTTAAAGGAGCAAACTCGTTTTGTAGGGTAAGTAGAGATTCTTTAGTCACATGGCAGCGTTCTTCCAAACTAGCATCGTTCGCAGTGTCCCATGTTAGGTCGACCGCTCTATTTAGAAGCCTAGGAGCGTCCATATTTGCGAAGCTTCTGAACAACCTCGAGGGTGCTTTGGGTTGACGCATGTAACAGCCGGTCGTGGAAAATCCCCCTTTTTCCCTCGCGATTCAGTGTTCTTCCTAACATCACTCATTTGTCTACACTATTGACTTGTCTTTACGAACTGGTTGTTTTTATGGACCAATTGTTGTTTGTTCGCGCCCAGAGCGCTACTTTGACACATCCTTGTTCAGGACCTGCGTGACGCACGTGCTGTTTGCTCACACGCTGCTATTCGGTTTCTCGTTGTTGAGTCCTTGTGATCGCATTATTGAGGTTTGTATATTTTTTATGTCATTGTTCATGTAATAATCTGGTATCGTGGAATATCGCGGATAATCGTCTTTTGATTTCAGGATCCGTTGCGAATTCGGCTACGCACTGCTCGAACGTTCGTTACAATGCTAAATAGATTAATTTGGAACGAGGAAAAACACGCAAAATGCCAAGAAAAGGATCGAAAACATTGGAATCCGGACAGGAAGTAACACGGCAAGTCTCTGGGGAGGTTTTGGGTACATTTGATTCTTTAGTTAATGCTAGATCGCCTAGTCCTGTCAGTGCTAGTTCATGTGTTAATGAGAGCAATATTGATCGTAAGGATGTTGATATATATAGGCTGAGAATACTAGACCTAGAACAACGGTTACTATCGGCTAGACTACAGGCACAGGAAGCAGAGGAGAAGTGTACGCAGAAAGAGCGAGAGCATGAGACCAACGACTTCGACACTTCCGATAGATCAGGGTGCAATAAGATAGGGAACCCCACGCCGGTCGCAGACTACAAACCACCATCGATCGATCTGCCTTGAGTGGAACTAACGGTTTTCGACGGGTGAGCTGAGCAATACTACAAGTTTGTCAAGCAGTTCGAGACGTTCGTTGAAAATAAGGTAACCGACCCTGGGAAAAGGCTTATCTACTTCACTCACTACTGCCGAGGCCGAGCAAGAGAAGCTATCGACGGGTGTACCATGTTGGACCCGGAACAAGGCTACGCAAGAGCAAGGAAGATTCTGAGGGACTTGTTTGGCCAACCGGTCAAAGTAGCCCGTAACCTGATGGAGGGCGTGATGGTAGAGGCAAAGAGAACCAAAGGCGACGTCTACACAATGGCCGACCTGGTGGTTAAAATGCAAAACTGCTCAATAGCCCTCGACCATTTAGGTTACAGGGCTGACCTAGATGCCATGCACACTTTAGAAAACATAGTCCGCCACCTTTCTCCCGAACTACAGGGTCGGTGGGCGGAAGAAGCGGAACGGATAAGCCGAAGCGACAGAGAAGCCAACTTCGAAGACCCGACCGAGTACTTGGACAGGCAAACGAAGAAAGCTGACAGCAGTTTTGGCCGACTCATCCGGGACAGCAACCGAGCAAACAAGCCTGCTACTAGCCAAGCCCAAACCCCCGCACGGGAACACCCAAAATACCAACCTTGGACCAATACACACGCCATTTCACGCGATGCTACTGCGCAACCCAACTGCAGATCTTGTGGTACTAGCCATGGCCTACCAGAATGCCCCAAGTTCGGCAACGCCACAATCGACGAACGGTGGGGAATGGCGAGGATTGCAGGTGCGTGTTTTATTTGTCTCAACACCACGCACCGGGCAGCAGCCTGTAGGACAAGGAACCGATGTGGTTACGAGGGCTGCACGGGCAGACACCATCGGCTGCTGCATCAGGCGAGAGTAACCATATCCTAGACGAGTATCAAACCCAGCGCTATTTGTTCAACTTCACGATCTGCCAGTAAACCGGTACGTTCAGGCGTAGTGGCCGTGGGAGTAGTGACCCCGACTGGGGTGGTCAAAGCGTTGGCTTTCGCCGATAGTGGATCCCACACTACTCTAGTGAAAGAGCGGTTTGCCGACAAACACCAGCTCGCTAAAGGTGCGACGTCGTTGGCAGTGAGCACGGTGGGAGGAACACAGGTAATGACTGCCGGCAGGTTGAGGCTGCAACTCATCTCTCTAGACACTAACGAGGAAATTGAACCAACGGAGCCATTCACGTTAGCGGATCTCCCCGTGCGAGCACCAGGGTCGGTGAACGCAATCTTGACTAGGTGGCCCCACCTGCAGGATGTAACCGTTGTAGACTGGGAAGATGATGAAGTGGATCTCCTCATCGGCTGCGACATGCCAGAGGTGCATTGGGTGCTTGACCAGAGAGTGGGCGACAGCCAGGCACCTCATGCCGTACGCACGGCTCTGGGATGGATGTTATACGGCCCAGTAGGGGTACGTGGTTCCGTGAATTACTTATCCGCCGAAACGGATCGCATAGAGTCCACCTGCGGCGGCTGTATGAAAAGGAGTTTCATGACATTGGAGACGAAAGACCAACGTTGTCTCAAGAGGATAACTCCGCTCTACAAACTGTGCGGCAAGGCACTGGAGGCCTCAAAAATCAGTTCGAGGTTCCCCTCCCATGGTGCACATCTGTCGACCCGTGGACTGACAACAGGAGTAATGTTCTCCAACGACTACTACGACTAAGAGAACGCTTCATTCGAGACCAGAATTTGTGGGAACGATACCCGGAATTAATTCTTAATTAATTAATTATAGGATGACTGTCTACCACTTCGGAGCCATATCGTCACCATTTTGTGTGAACTACGCCCTCCGAGAATCAGCGATCAAACTTGGCGATCTAGTCCATCGGTCGGTGGTAGATAGCGCCAGCAGGAACTTCCACGTCGACGACTACCTTGGGTCATTCGGTGATGCGGAATCAGTTCTGGCGCAGTTCAGGGGCTTGACAAGATTGCTGGAAGAGGGCGGCTTCCATCTAACTAAATGGATGCCAAACGCTTCAGAAGTGCTGAAGGTCATCCCGTATCACGAAAAGGCCGAAAGGGTAAGAGATTTGGACGGCTCTCCACTTCCTACTGAGCGCACTTTGGGAATACAATGGGACGCGAAACCGGACGACTTTGTTTTCGAGCTAAACGTTCCCGAACCGCTAATAACCCGTCGTGGCATACTACCTGCTGTCTCAAGTTTGTTCGACCCGCTCGGTTTCGTCTCACCATGGCTGCTACCCGGAAAGATCTTGCTGCAGCGGCTGTGCCGTAAGAAAGTTGATTGGGACCAGTCACTGGACCGAGGAGACCGGCGGGACTGGGAAGAATTTTTGAACACCTTGAAGAAATTAGGGGACAAATGGATCCTACGATGTTTGACTCCTGGCCATACGACACGGACTGGAGAACTACATGCCTTTTCCGATGCATCCGAAGTCGGTTATGGAGCTGTGGTGTACGGACGATGGTGCGCAGGAGATGGACAATATACCACGAGGATCCTGTTCGCCAAAGCTCGCGTTGCTCCACTGAAGTCGGTCTCGATCCCAAGCATTGAACTCAGCGCAGCCGTGTTAGCAGTCAGGGTGGTGCAAGCTGTGAAGAGATATTTCGATCTCTAAATTTGGTCGGCTAGCTTCTGGGCGGATTCAACGATAGTACTTTACAACATTAACAACGTCCGGAGCCGGTTTAGTACTTTCGTTGCTAACCGGCTCACGATTATCCACGATGAATCAGCCACGCACCAGTGGAATCATGTCAGGTCTGGCGATAATCCAGCCGACCTGTGCTCCCGAGGTGCGACCAACTTCAGGCAACTAGACACGTGGACGAGGGGGCCAAACTTCCTGCACCTGCCCAAACAGGACTGGCCCGTGTTCGAATTAAAACCCCCTACGGAAGTGGAACTGGAGATCAAAGGCGTAGTGATAGCGGCCAACGTCGTCGAAGCGTCATCCATTCTATCGCGACTGGTCAGGTTTTCTTCCTGAATGAAGACGCTTCGTTCGCTAGTTTGGTTAACCAGGTTCAAGATAAGTTTACGAGTCATGAGAGGTCTACGGCCCTCAGGTCGGATACGGGTCGGCCCGATAAGTCCCGATGAGCTACAAGCGGCAGAGTACGATATTTTCAGAATGATACAACGCGAGGCTTTCGCCCGAGAACTCAAGAGGGCGGAAGAAGTGGGATCGATCAATAAAGACATACCAACTCCGAGAGGCGAGCTGGAGCGTTTAAACCCCAAACTCATCGACGGACTGCTGCGGGTGGATGGTAGGCTGACCAACGCCCACCTGGGCTTCGACACAAAGTATCCTATACTAATGCTTGCGAGAAAACCTGTAGTAGAGCTAATGATTCAACACGTCCACGCCGTGGAGGGGCGGGTCGGGGAAAGTCACGTGACGAGCGTCATCCGAAAGCGCCTTTGGTTATTGAGAGGACGAGAGACTGTAAAACGCGTAATCCGACGGTGTGTGCAATGTAGGAGACGCAATGCCACAGCAGGCAAACAACTCATGGCCCCACTACCAGAATGCAGGGTGACTACGGGCTGGTGGCCGTTCAGTGACACCGGGTTGAACTATTTCGGGCCCTTGTGGATCAAGTGCGGCAAGAGATTAGAAAAGCGATACGGATGTATCATGACGTGCACGAAGTCACGTGCGGTACACCTGGAAGTCGCACATTCGATGACGACCGATTCGTTTCTACGGGCGTTGCAGTGATTTATCAACCGAAGAGGCTTGCCGGCCGATATATACTCAGACAATGGATCGAACTTTGTGGGCGCCCACCGGGAATTGCAGCGATGGCACAAGAACATAAACAGGGACGAACTGCGGGATCGAACCGTGGCCTACGGCATACGATGGCATTTCAACCCCCCACAGGCCAGTCACCGAGGCGGCATATGGGAACGCATGATCCGGTCCGCCAGACGGATATTGCTGTTAATCATGGAGCAACAGCCGCCCGACGACGAGACGCTGAACACCGTCATGACTGAGGTGGAGAGAATTCTGAACAACTGCCCCCTGGTTCCAGTAATGAACGGCGACTCCACGCACCTGGCGCTCACCCCAAACGACCTATTGACGTTAAGGTCGAACGAGGGTTTCCAATGGCCGGTAAACCTTCGTGGGAGCTACCTCCACGGGTGGAAGCAAGCGAACTATCTGGCCAAGGTCTTCTGGAGGCGATGGCTGCGGGAGTATCTACCGGCTTTGCAGACTCGACAGAAGTGGCTGGTGAAAACAAGGCCATTAAAAGTTGGGGATGTGGTTATGATCGCCGACGAACGCGCACATTTCAGCACTCGGTCTTTGGGAGTAGTTATGGAAACCATCGAAAGCACTGACGGAATGATAAGAACGGTGAAGGTGAAGACAGCTAACGGAACGCTCATTCGTGACATACGCAGTATTATCCTGCTCGAGAGCGAAGACGGAGGAGCTGATAACCCCGAGGCCCAGTAGACCTTTTCACACTAGTCATCGAGGCGGATAAAACGCCACATATACCACACGGTCTCCGTCAAACACGTTAAGGTGCTCGCGGTCTTTTCGTTGACATTACAGAAGGTTCTTTCCGATATGTGGTGATGAATGCGATTCCACTGTACATCGCGATACATACACGCATGCACGACGCACTCTACATCCCGTAAACCCATCAAACATGTGACAATGTTCGTTGTTTTGTTTTTGTTGACGTTACCGAATGCCCCTTGCATTTGTAGAAGTAGCGGAGCTTAGGTCACACACACATGCTACATTTTATTCGTTTCTTGCCACACAGTCTTTTGTTGAAATTGCAGAAAGTCCTCCTTTGATGTGTAGTCATACCTGTGATTTCATTGTAAACCCCGGCATACACACACACACACTCACACACGCTGAAGCACAAACATCCAGGACAGGACGGCTCCTTACAAGGACAATGTCAATGTGGCCCTTCACGCCCGCCATCGGTCATTTGGTCTTGTGGAGGATGTGGACTAGCCTCACGTCTATGTAGCCAATGTGTTAGGTGCGACCAGTAGTAGAACGTTGACGACAAGCATTAGGAGCGCGCACTGACAGCAGGGCCTAGACAGGTAGAAAGAATCAGTACCTTTATACTGAACCTTTGACTCTGCTAAGGATCCAGGGGGATTTTGGCGGGCGGTGTAACAGCCGGTCGTGGAAAATCCCCCTTTTTCCCTCGCGATTCAGTGTTCTTCCTAACATCACTCATTTGTCTACACTATTGACTTGTCTTTACGAACTGGTTGTTTTTATGGACCAATTGTTGTTTGTTCGCGCCCAGAGCGCTACTTTGACACATCCTTGTTCAGGACCTGCGTGACGCACGTGCTGTTTGCTCACACGCTGCTATTCGGTTTCTCGTTGTTGAGTCCTTGTGATCGCATTATTGAGGTTTGTATATTTTTTATGTCATTGTTCATGTAATAATCTGGTATCGTGGAATATCGCGGATAATCGTCTTTTGATTTCAGGATCCGTTGCGAATTTGGCTACGCATTGCTCAAACTTTCGTTACAACGCATACAATGAGTGATTCTGACACTCACGTAGTTGCTGCTACCCTACGGGGATGGACCTGGATTTGCGCCACGTCGTTCACATGATTCACTGTCACTGGATCCTACAAGGACGGTCTAGATCCAGTTCCACATCCGGTTTCTTCCCCCGTGTTGGAAAGGAGCTTTCGAATGCAGCTTCCCCTTGGGTTCTCGGGGTACGTGCCTCGACTATGCAGTCTATGTGCAGTAGGCTGAAGCCCCAAAACGTGAGGGCCTTGATAGTTTCTGTAACTAGCATGATAAACACGGGGAGAAGTTTAACGCCCTCATCTGGGTTAGTACCCGGGGTCCTATGCACACAGATCACGTTTGCCCTTCCGTTCGGGAGTGTGAGCGTAACGGTACATGTTTGTTTATTTCGAGTACAAACCGTGGTCTGCGATTCCAGATGGTTTGTGCCTGCCCTAATGAGGACCGCTACCACCCACCGTACACAGTCGTGCTTCCTGTCCCGCCTATAGACAGTAAAACCCATTTTGTATTATTACGGGTACTTGGTCGTCTTCAGTTATCTATTTTTCCGTGACAGCAACTATGGACGCCTTTTGCCCCTGTGCGGCCCTGAAGAGCCGCATCCGCTTTTTCCGAGGCCACTTGCATTGGGTTTTTACTGTCCACTGTTGAATGGGTCTAGGGCACAAAGCCCGAAGTGGTGGCAAGTTTTTTGCGTTGAAGTCCATCGCCGGGATATATGGGGTCCGCTGGTCATCTGAGATTACCAAGCACTCCCAATCCATCCCCGTGGGTGCTATCATGACAGCCAAGATGATGACGGTTATGCTTTCCTCCAGTGGACAACATGGCCAACTTTTATCTTCTGGTAGGTCCCTAATTACTACAAGTCCCGAAGGTTTGTACAGCTTACATATGGCTGTCGGTGAAGTTCCCCTTTAGCTGAACAAGGTGCAAACTTCAACGACGTCATGAAGTCTTCAAGCATTATACTAGTTCGAGGCCGGAGCCCGAAAGTTTCCGGTTCTTGGGATAATTTCTTGTCTGCCGTAGAGGTTCAGCTGAAATCAAGAAAGCTGGAAAACAGAGAAGGACTACCGGGGGAATATGCGATAGGTGACGGTACAAATATTGGTCTGGAGTAACCAGCAAGGCAGCATGAATATTGCTGTCAAAAGCAAGTATGAACTCGCGGGATGAAACGGCACAAAGAAAGGCAAAATTTGTACATCAAAGTGGAGGAAAATGTGACAGCAAGTTTTTATGTCTCGTCTTTATTACCATGATTGTTATTTTTGTTTTTAGCTTATTCATCTTTCTTATACGTATATAAATTTTTGGAGGGGGCAGAGCACAGAAATACAAGTTGGTTGAGGGAAACTAGAGGGGGAGTCGACGCAAATTGAAATGTCAAAAAGATTCCAGGAGAAAAAGTTAACCTCGGAAACTAGCCCAACAGCTTTTTAAACGTTCCTTTGCTCGAAGCATTGATAAACTTCTGCGGCCAGTTGTTCCAAGGCGAGAACACTCCTTGGGTAAGAATGTTGTTACAGCCGTCTGTACTACGGCGAGGCTTGAAAACTTTCTTAGCGTACCCTCAGTGGATGTCTAGGCCCGAGCTCTTTGAAAAGTGATCCGCAAGCCTGGTAGCGAGAAGATCGCGCCTTAAGAAATATTCTCCTCTTACTGTGCGGGTTTTTAAGGGCACTGTTTTAGGTTGATCAGCCTTTGAGGATAAGGGTTGCGCCAAAGCCGGCGAACTAGTTTCATGGCTTTCCTTTGTTCATTTTCTGAGATATCTCTGTCCTTGACCCGGCCAGGGCGTACAATCTGGCTGCCGTATTCTAGGAGAGGTCGGATGTAAGTCCTATAAAAGATTTGAAAGCCTTCCTCATAATCGAGGGACGGTTTCATCTTACTGCGTTGAGAACGTGAAAGAAGGACTTGTTGTCCAGTTGATGGTGGTAAGAGAAGCAAAGCGGCTTGCTTAACAAACAGCTCAAGATCTTGTGCTGCTCCACATCCCGGATTGGTATGGCTTTATCCGTCCAGATGAGATAGGCCGGGAAGTTACCAGATGACATGTTCACACATCTGTCGTCACTAACTGGGAGGCCTCAATCGGCAGACCATTGCTTCGCGTGTTACTTCGCCGACTGCGATTGTGTGGCACAGTTGCCCCAGATAGTAACACGATCGGCATACATTGCAATGCTCACTGATATGTCGTTTGGAAGGTCGTTAATAAAAATAGCAAAAAACCAGGGACCTAACACTGATCCCTGGTAGGCTTCTGAGTGGGTTGGAGATGGTTCCCAGGGGCAACGACCTGCTGAGACCCTAAGTGAGCGACTAGTGAGAAAGCTACTAAGAAGAGGGAGCAAGTTGACGGAAATTCCGTAGGATTCTAACTTGTGTATAGGAGAAGATTGCTGCATTATGTTAATAGATTTTGCGAAATCGATGAACATTGAGCTAGGACCCACTCCTTGATCGTAGGCCCCAGTAAGACTATCCGTGATACAGATGCTGTGGGCAGTGTGACCTTCCTGGAAGGAAGCCATGCTCAGCCGGGTAGATTGATCCATTCTTGCGCAGGTGTGTCTTTATGACACGTGTAAGCTTGCTCTCGAAGATCTTGACGGAGAAGCCATTCAGGCCAATGGGTCTTCAGCTCCCCGGTGAATGGCGATCACCATTCTTGAAGATAGGGCCGAGTGTTACTCTCTTCCAAGAGCTAGAGAGCTTAACCCAACCTGAGCTTCCCAGAAGGAGCCTTGAGTATATTCCCACCAACAACACGGGAGCTCCTTTAAGAATTCAAGGGTAGATCTCATACCGGTCCATCGAACTTAATGGACTAAGTTGACAAAAGTGGCTCCAACTCCTGTCTTTAAAGGGTGTTGTGCATGAACTTTGCTCAACTGGCAGGCCTGGGAGTTGGAACTGGACAGAGATAGGTAGATGGTTATAAACCGTCGGGAAAGGCGACCTAGAAATTTCCTCCATTTGGGTAAATGTTGGGGCTGGAGATCCACCTCTAAGGCAGGGAACAAGGGGATGGCACCTGGATGCCTGGTTTTGCGCATAAACCTGAAAGGAGCGGACCTGTTTGAGTTCACTCATGTGAGGATGGCCCCTTTCTGCTTACCAAAGGACTGCACAGATTTAATGTTGCAAACATTACGAGTGCTTTAAAATTCTGCCGCCTCCGTTTCTAAGCTGAAGTAACCTCCCAGACCGTTCACCTAACAAAAGCCTGATGTATCGTGCTACTGGAGGCATATTGTTGGCCGTAGCCTGCTTCCTAGGGGCACAAAGGTAGTCGGCCTGACGGATACAGTCTTCAATGCAATATTTGAGAGTTTCTGCGTCAGTCAATTGATCCACAGTGCTAATTTCTGGGGCCAGAAAGGAGCCTAGATCATCAAAGTTAGGTCCCCTGAAAGCATGGGTGAGTTTGCATTGGGAGAGACAGGCTGGCCGGCGAATTGTGCAGACAAATAAGAGGACGGCGTGGTTACTCCTGCCTCAAGGGGAAGTACGCTGACTGTATCTACTTGGCGGTTCTTGATGGAGATCACCGGATCAAGCAGTGAGGCAGCATACCCTATACGGTATATGGTCTGTTCGCCGACGTTCCGTGACCAGGAGTGTTCAGCCACTAGGCCTGTTAGTGCCTGACCCAAAGGACTACCGGCAGCCACTGACCTCCGGCTGACACTCGAGCTTTGAAAGCTCCTAACAGTAAGAGATGGGTGAATCGACAGATGGCTTTCAGACCTCGCAGCTTTTCTATGGCATGAAGATATTCGTAAGGATTAGCGTGTGGACGACAATAAATCGCACTTACTAGGAGAAATTCTGAGGAGGAAAGTCTACTTCTTACGCATAAGTAGTCAGCAGGGGGAGTTTGCGGAAGAAGACAAACGAAACAGGGTGAATGACTATGGCTGAGATACAGAAACACCCAACCGGCTTTTTCTCCCAACGAATCAGTAAGAACTTAGGTATATTCAGTGATAGGAATTTCGCCAGCTAGGTTATCTGGAGAGAGCTAGGTTTCTGTACCGGCTGGAATGTGAGGTTTTCTGTCAGCCGTCAGCAGCCTCAGTCCTGATACCTTATTGGGGATATTTGGGTGGTTGGTAGAGATGCAACTCAGAGCACGCCCAGTAGAGATTCCAGAAGGTGGAGCACTAGGGTTGGGGGGAAATAGACTAGTTGTGATCTTTCGTATGCTCTTCCTTGTTTGTTCCTGTCCGTGGATCCTTTTGCGGGGATCCGTTTCTTCTGAGGCTACCTTCCTCGAAGCAGTTTACTCAGGACGGGTCTGTCATGACAAAGGTCGAAAAGAAATCCCGGAGGAGAGCGATTTTTGGGGCTGTTTTAGGGTATAATAATGGCAGACCTTCGTCTGAGGTCCCCACTGGGGCTATATCGGTTCTGGGAGCGGCAGGGCTCAGCAGTTACTTGTAGTGGGAGGGGTAGAGGGATGTCCCAATAGGCCTACCTTGTTTCACTTGAACCTCGGATGCTTAAGCTTCCTGATAGCAGTGCTAGAAATGGCTGAGCTTAATGTGACGCTTTCTCGCCGGCCTGCCTGCTTTCCAGGGGTTTTTCAGTCTCCGCTTTTGTATCAATGACCACTACAAGAAGCTTGCCGTCGGACTTTTTAAGGTCCACTTTTGGGGTGCTGAATGACTGAGGCTCTGTTAGTGCCTGAGCCGCAGGGAAAAAGAAAGAAGAAACCTCTAAGGGGGCGCCGGGTGTAAAGACCAGTCTTGGAAAATCTCCCAAACCACTGCAGTTCCATGTTCCCTTAACAGCACACACTTACTTACACTGTTTGCTTTTACGGACTGACGCTTGTTTGTTCGCGCCCAGGGCGTTGCTCTGTCATATCCTCGTTCTGGACCTGCGTGGCGCACGTGGTCCTTTCTCGCACGCCGCAATTCGGTTCTCGTTTTTTGAGCCCCTGTGATCGCATTACTGAGGTTTGTATCTGTTTCATATCATTGTTCATTTGCTAATCTAGTATCTTAGAATACCACGGATAATCGCCTCTTGATTTCGGGATCAGTGGTGAATTTGGCTATGCATTGCTCAAACGTGTGTTGCAATACTCAACTGATAAACTTGGAACGAGAAAATACACATGCCAAGAAAAGTATCGAGGCAATTGGAATCTGGACAAGAAGTAATACGGCAAGTCACTGGGGAGGTTTTGGGCACCTTTGATTCTCTAGTTAATGCTAGGTGACCTAGTCCTCTCAGTGCTAGCTCATGTATTACTGAGGGTAATATGGATTGTGAGAATGTCGATCTATTTAAAATTAGGATATCAGTCCTAGAACAGCAACTGTTATCAGCTAGACAACAGGCCAAGGAAGCAGAAGAGAGGTATAGACAGGACTAGCGTGAGCAGAAGGTCAGCGACTGTGACCTGTTCGACAGGTCAGGACAGAAAAAAGTAGGAAACTCCGCGCCACCAACTATCGATCTGCAGAGAGTAAAACTGACGGTTTTTGACGGACGATCTGAACATTACTGCAAATTCATCAGGCAGTTTGAAACTTTTGTCGAAAACAAGATAACCGACCCTGGGCAAGGGCTCCTCTACCTGACCCATTACTGTCGAGGCCGAGCTAGAGAAGCCATCGATGGTTGTACCATGCTCGGCTTAGAACATGGCTACTTATGAGCAGGGAAGATCTTGAGGGCCCTGTTCGGCCAGCAGTTCAAGGTAGCTCGTAACTTGATAGGGAGCGTGATGGTAGAAGCAAAGCTAGCCTAGGGCGGCATTTATACAATGGCCGACCTGGTGATCGAAATACAGAACTGTTCAATAGCCCTCGACCATTTAGGTTACAGGGCTAACCTCGACGCAATGCATAAGCTGAAGGACATGGTCCGTCACCTCTCTCCAAAACTACAGGGTCGGTGGGCGGAAGAGACGGAACATATAAACCGAGGCGACCGTGAGGTTCACTTCGAAGACCTGACCGAATACTTGGACAGGCCAACCAAGATAGCCGACAGTAGATCTGACCGACCCACCCGGGACAGTAACAGGGTAAACAAACCTAGCACTAGCCAGGCCCAAACCACTGCTCGGGGACATCGGAAATACCAGACTTGGACCAGTGCACGCGCTACTTCACGCGAGACTATAGCGCATCCAAGTTGCAGGTCCTGCGACGCTAGCCATGGGCTACTAGAGTGCCCCAAGTTCATCGGTGCCACGACAGACGAAAGTTGGGGAATGGTAAGGACGACAGGAGCGTACTTTACATTCCTAAGCACCATGCACCGAGTGGCAGCTTATAGAACAGGGAACAGATGTGGTCACAAGGGCTGCGCGGGCAAACTCCATCGATTGCTACACCAGACGAGAGAAAATACGCCAGAGACGAACATCAAGCCCAGTGTTACTTGTTCAAAGTCTCTGTCTACCAGTAAACCATTGCTTTTGGGGGTAGTTGCCGTGGGGTTGATGACCCCAACTGGGGTGGTCAAAGTGTCGGCTTTCGTTGGCAGTGAATCGGACACTACCTTAGTAAAGGAGCGGTTTGCCGGCCGACACGGGCTCGCCAAAGGCACGACGTCTTTAGAAGTGAGCACGGTGGGAGGAACACAAGTAATGACTGCCGGCCGGTCGAGGTTACAGCTTATCCCCTTAGACACTAAAGGGAAGGTCTAATCCACGGAGGCATTTATATTAGCTGATCTCCACATGCGACCACCAAGGTCGGTCAACGCAATCTTGACTAGGTGGCCCCACCTGCAGGAGGTAACCGTTGTAAACTGGGAAGATGACGAAGTGGATCTCCTCATCGGCTGCGAGGTGCCAGAGGCACATTTGGTACTTGACAAGGGAGTGGGCAACAGACAGGCACCTTATGCCGTACGCACAGCTCTGGGATGGATAGTTTATGGTCCAGTAGGGGTACGTGGTTCCGTGAATTACTTATCAGCCGAAATGCACCCTATAGAATATCAATTGCAGCGGCTGTATGAAAAAAGGTTTCGTGACATCGAAGAGGAGAGACTATTGTTTTCGCAAGAGGACCACTTCTCTTTGCAAACAGTGCGGTAAGGAACTAGGAGCCTTAAAACAACTCGAGGTTCCCCTCACATGGCGCACACCAGCTGACCCTTGGGCTTATAACAAAAACTGTGCTCCGCAAAGACTACTTCGACTGACAGAACGCTTCGTTAGAGACCAGGATCTATGGGAAAGATATGCTAAATTAAAGAAGCTAAACGAAGCTCTCGGTTACGTTCAAAAGGCACCTGCTAACACCGACGGCCGGAAGAGGATCAGGTATCTACCTCACCACCCGGTTATCGACCCCAAGAAACCCGAAAAACTGCGGGTGGTTTTCGACTGTGCAGCCAAGTTCCAGGGCAAGTCGTTAAATGATCGCTTACTGCAAGGGCCTGACTGGACTACGCCAGTGATCAAAGTTTTGTGCTGTTTCAGAGTGGATAGAGTGGCTTTGTCTGCCGATCTCAGGGAAATGTTTCACCAGGTGAAAATACCGGTAGAAGAACGAGATGCTTTGCTGTTCCTGTGGTGGAAACAGAACAACCGGGACAACGCAGTGATAAATTATAGGATGACTGTCTACAACTTCGAAGCCATATCATCACCGTTTTGTGCGAACTACTCCTTTAGAGAATCAGCGAACAAACGTGGAGATTTGGTCCATCGGTCGGTGGTAGATAGCGTCAGCAGGAACTTCTACGTCGATCACTATCTTGGGTCATTCGATGATGTAGACTGGGCCCTAGCGCAGTTCAGGGGCCTAACGAGATTGCTAGAAGATGGCGGTGCTCACCTGACGAGATGGATGTCGGACGCTTCAGAAGTATTCGAAGCCATCCCGTATCACGAGAGGGCCGAAAGGGTTAAAGATTTGTGAGGCTCTCCACTGCCTACCGAACGCACTTAAAGAATACAATGGGACGCGGAAACGGACGACTTTGTTTTCCAGCTAAACGTTCCTGAGCTGCCAGCTACCCGTCGTGACACACTATCTGCTGTTTCCAGTTTGTTCGATCCGCTCGGTTTTGTCTCTCCCCGGCTGATACCCAGATAGATCCTGCTGCAGAGGCTCTGCCGTAAGAAAGCCGATTGGGACCGGCCGCTGGACCGGGAAGGCTGGCTGGACTGATAAGATTTTCTGAACACATTTAAGGAACCAGGGGACATAGGAACTCCACGGTGTTTGCCCCTGATCATGCAACACGGACAGGGGAACTGCACGCCTTTTCTGACGCATCCGAAATCGGTTATGGAGCTATGGTGTGCGGACGATGGAGCACGGGAGATGGACAATATACTACGAGGATCCTGTTCGCCAAAGCCCGCGTTGCTCCACTGAAGTCGGTCTCAATCCCACGCCTTGAACTCAGCGCAGCCGTGTTGGCAGTCAGGGTGGTGCAAGCTGTGAAGAGATGTTTCGATCTCTACATTTGGTCGGCTAGCTTTTGGACGGACTCGACGATAGTACTTTACTATATCAACAACTTCCGGAGCCGGTTTAGTACTTTTGTTACTAACAGACTCACGATTATCCACGACGAATCAGACATGAACCAGCTGAAGCGTGTCAGGTTTGGTGATTACCGAGCAGATCTGTGCTCCCGGGGTGCGACCAACTTCCGGCAACTCGACACGTTTACAGGAGGGCCGAAGTTCATGCAAATGCCTAAACAGGACTGGCCTGTGTATGAACTAAAACACCCTCCGGAATCGGAACTAGAGATCAAAGGCGTGGTGATGACGGCCACGGTCGTCGAAGCGTCATTTAATTTGTCACGATTGGTCAGATTTTCGTCCTGGGTGAGGACACTTTTGTTCACTAGCTCGGTTGGCTAGGTTCAAGGGACATTTTCCAATCATGAGAGGGGTCCACCCCTCCGAACGGGTACGAGTGGGTCAGATAATTCCGGATGAATTATGAGCCGCAGAACGCGATATATTCAAGACGGTACAACGTGAGGCTTTCACCCTGGAACTCGAGAGGGCGGAAGAAGGGGGACCAATCGACAAAGGGTTATCATCTCCGAGGGGCGACTTGAGGCATTTAAACCCCAGACCCAATAACAAATTACTACCAGTAGACGACAGGCTGACCAACTCTCACCTGAACTTTGACACGAAATACCCCATACCGCTGCCGGCTCGACAACCAACAAGTCCACTCCGTAGAGGGACATACAGGGGAAAGTCACGTGACGAGCGTCATCCGAAAGCGCCTTTGGTTGCTAAGAGGAAGAGCGGCTGCGAATCGCGTAATCCGATGTTGTGTACACTGTAGGAGACGCAATGCCGCAGCGGGCAAACAATACATGGCTCCGTTGCCAGAATGCAGAGTGACACCAGGCTGGTTACCGTTCAACGACACCGGATTGGGCTATTGCAGGCCCTTGTGGATCAAGCTTGGGAGGGGGCTGGAAAACCGATATCGGTGTATGATGACACGCATGAAGTCACGTGCGGCGCACGTAGAAGATGCACATTCAATGACAACCGACTCTTTCCTCCGGGCCTTGCAGCCCTTCACCAACCGAAGGGGGGTACCTGCAGATACATACTCCGACAATGGGTCGAGCTTCGTGGGCGCTCACCGAGAACATCAGCGGTGGCACAAAAACGTGAACATGGACGAACTGCAGAATCGAACCGTGGCCTACGACATACGATGGCATTTCAATCCCCCGCAGGCCAGTCTTCGCGGCGGCGTATGGGAACGCTCGATCCGGTCTACCAGGCGACATTGCTGTCGATCATTGAGCAACAGCTGACTGACGACGAGACGATGTGCACTGTCATGACTGAGGTTGAGGGAATTCTGAACAACCGCCCACTGGTCCCAGTAACCGACGGCGACCCCATCCATCTGGCGCTCACCCCGAACGACCTATTGATGTTAAGATAGAACGAGGGTATCCAAGGGCCAATGAACCTTTGTGGGAGCCACCTCCACGGATGGTATCAGGCGAAGTATCTTGCCAAGGTCTTTTGGAGGCCATGGCTTCGGGAGTATCTACCGGCTCTGCAAGCTCAACAGAAGTAGCTGGTCAATAAAGACCTTCCAACTTTTGGGACGTGGTGATAACCGCAGACGAACGCTCGCATTTCAGCACTTGGTTTTTGGGCGTGGTTATGGAAACCATTAAAAGCTCCGACTAAATGATAAGAACTGTGAAGGTGAAGACCACCCACGGAAAACTAATCCGCAACGCACGCAGTATCAGTCTCCTAGAGAGTGAAGAAGGAGGAGCCGATGTCACGGAAACCCAGCAGGCTATCCCTCATTCGTCTTCAAGGCGGGTAAAAGAACCCCCATGTGAGAGGGCGCTCACTACATACTGATGTATTGGACTATCATGCACCGTGACACATACACACTTACACGATACACGTTTATACTTCATGACCTTCATGAAAACATGCCGCAGGGCTGATTGTTCCCAATTTATCACTGACATTATGGAAGATATCTCCGTAAGCGATGGTCGCTACTTTTGCCCACGTACCGGAGTGGGACATCACCCATGACACCCACGCGCATACACATTCGCACAAGCATACGCAAGTGATACACGACGACTTTCCCGAGGGAAGCGCCCATGTTTAGCCTTCACGCCCGCCATCGATCGGCCGTTTCATGGATGACGTAGAGTAACCCGCGTCGGTGCGGCTACCGACTCAGGTGCGACCGCGAGTAGAGTGTTGACGACAGAATGTTAGCTACGCGCACTGAGAGCAGGTTCTAGGTAGGTAGGGAGAATCAGTACGTTTATTCCGAACCTTTGATTCTCCTACGATTCGGGAGGATTTTGGTGGGCGGTGTAACGACGGGTCGCGGAAAATCTCCCAAAACCACTGCAGTTCCATGTTCCCTTAACATCACACACTTACTTACACTGTTTGCTTTTACGGACTGACGCTTGTTTGTTCGCGCCCAGGGCGTTGCTCTGTCATATCCTCGTTCTGGACCTGCGTGGCGCACGTGGTCCTTTCTCGCACGCCGCAATTCGGTTCTCGTTTTTTGAGCCCCTGTGATCGCATTACTGAGGTTTGTATCTGTTTCATATCATTGTTCATTTGCTAATCTAGTATCTTAGAATACCACGGATAATCGCCTCTTGATTTCGGGATCAGTGGTGAATTTTGCTATGCATTGCTCAAACGTGTGTTGCAATACTCAACTGATAAACTTGGAACGAGAAAATACACATGCCAAGAAAAGTATCGAGGCAATTGGAATCTGGACAAGAAGTAATACGGCAAGTCACTGGGGAGGTTTTGGGCACCTTTGATTCTCTAGTTAATGCTAGGTGACCTAGTCCTCTCAGTGCTAGCTCATGTATTACTGAGGGTAATATGGATTGTGAGAATGTCGATCTATTTAAAATTAGGATATCAGTCCTAGAACAGCAACTGTTATCAGCTAGACAACAGGCCAAGGAAGCAGAAGAGAGGTATAGACAGGACTAGCGTGAGCAGAAGGTCAGCGACTGTGACCTGTTCGACAGGTCAGGACAGAAAAAAGTAGGAAACTCCGCGCCACCAACTATCGATCTGCAGAGAGTAAAACTGACGGTTTTTGACGGACGATCTGAACATTACTGCAAATTCATCAGGCAGTTTGAAACTTTTGTCGAAAACAAGATAACCGACCCTGGGCAAGGGCTCCTCTACCTGACCCATTACTGTCGAGGCCGAGCTAGAGAAGCCATCGATGGTTGTACCATGCTCGGCTTAGAACATGGCTACTTATGAGCAGGGAAGATCTTGAGGGCCCTGTTCGGCCAGCAGTTCAAGGTAGCTCGTAACTTGATAGGGAGCGTGATGGTAGAAGCAAAGCTAGCCTAGGGCGGCATTTATACAATGGCCGACCTGGTGATCGAAATACAGAACTGTTCAATAGCCCTCGACCATTTAGGTTACAGGGCTAACCTCGACGCAATGCATAAGCTGAAGGACATGGTCCGTCACCTCTCTCCAAAACTACAGGGTCGGTGGGCGGAAGAGACGGAACATATAAACCGAGGCGACCGTGAGGTTCACTTCGAAGACCTGACCGAATACTTGGACAGGCCAACCAAGATAGCCGACAGTAGATCTGACCGACCCACCCGGGACAGTAACAGGGTAAACAAACCTAGCACTAGCCAGGCCCAAACCACTGCTCGGGGACATCGGAAATACCAGACTTGGACCAGTGCACGCGCTACTTCACGCGAGACTATAGCGCATCCAAGTTGCAGGTCCTGCGACGCTAGCCATGGGCTACTAGAGTGCCCCAAGTTCATCGGTGCCACGACAGACGAAAGTTGGGGAATGGTAAGGACGACAGGAGCGTACTTTACATTCCTAAGCACCATGCACCGAGTGGCAGCTTATAGAACAGGGAACAGATGTGGTCACAAGGGCTGCGCGGGCAAACTCCATCGATTGCTACACCAGACGAGAGAAAATACGCCAGAGACGAACATCAAGCCCAGTGTTACTTGTTCAAAGTCTCTGTCTACCAGTAAACCATTGCTTTTGGGGGTAGTTGCCGTGGGGTTGATGACCCCAACTGGGGTGGTCAAAGTGTCGGCTTTCGTTGGCAGTGAATCGGACACTACCTTAGTAAAGGAGCGGTTTGCCGGCCGACACGGGCTCGCCAAAGGCACGACGTCTTTAGAAGTGAGCACGGTGGGAGGAACACAAGTAATGACTGCCGGCCGGTCGAGGTTACAGCTTATCCCCTTAGACACTAAAGGGAAGGTCTAATCCACGGAGGCATTTATATTAGCTGATCTCCACATGCGACCACCAAGGTCGGTCAACGCAATCTTGACTAGGTGGCCCCACCTGCAGGAGGTAACCGTTGTAAACTGGGAAGATGACGAAGTGGATCTCCTCATCGGCTGCGAGGTGCCAGAGGCACATTTGGTACTTGACAAGGGAGTGGGCAACAGACAGGCACCTTATGCCGTACGCACAGCTCTGGGATGGATAGTTTATGGTCCAGTAGGGGTACGTGGTTCCGTGAATTACTTATCAGCCGAAATGCACCCTATAGAATATCAATTGCAGCGGCTGTATGAAAAAAGGTTTCGTGACATCGAAGAGGAGAGACTATTGTTTTCGCAAGAGGACCACTTCTCTTTGCAAACAGTGCGGTAAGGAACTAGGAGCCTTAAAACAACTCGAGGTTCCCCTCACATGGCGCACACCAGCTGACCCTTGGGCTTATAACAAAAACTGTGCTCCGCAAAGACTACTTCGACTGACAGAACGCTTCGTTAGAGACCAGGATCTATGGGAAAGATATGCTAAATTAAAGAAGCTAAACGAAGCTCTCGGTTACGTTCAAAAGGCACCTGCTAACACCGACGGCCGGAAGAGGATCAGGTATCTACCTCACCACCCGGTTATCGACCCCAAGAAACCCGAAAAACTGCGGGTGGTTTTCGACTGTGCAGCCAAGTTCCAGGGCAAGTCGTTAAATGATCGCTTACTGCAAGGGCCTGACTGGACTACGCCAGTGATCAAAGTTTTGTGCTGTTTCAGAGTGGATAGAGTGGCTTTGTCTGCCGATCTCAGGGAAATGTTTCACCAGGTGAAAATACCGGTAGAAGAACGAGATGCTTTGCTGTTCCTGTGGTGGAAACAGAACAACCGGGACAACGCAGTGATAAATTATAGGATGACTGTCTACAACTTCGAAGCCATATCATCACCGTTTTGTGCGAACTACTCCTTTAGAGAATCAGCGAACAAACGTGGAGATTTGGTCCATCGGTCGGTGGTAGATAGCGTCAGCAGGAACTTCTACGTCGATCACTATCTTGGGTCATTCGATGATGTAGACTGGGCCCTAGCGCAGTTCAGGGGCCTAACGAGATTGCTAGAAGATGGCGGTGCTCACCTGACGAGATGGATGTCGGACGCTTCAGAAGTATTCGAAGCCATCCCGTATCACGAGAGGGCCGAAAGGGTTAAAGATTTGTGAGGCTCTCCACTGCCTACCGAACGCACTTAAAGAATACAATGGGACGCGGAAACGGACGACTTTGTTTTCCAGCTAAACGTTCCTGAGCTGCCAGCTACCCGTCGTGACACACTATCTGCTGTTTCCAGTTTGTTCGATCCGCTCGGTTTTGTCTCTCCCCGGCTGATACCCAGATAGATCCTGCTGCAGAGGCTCTGCCGTAAGAAAGCCGATTGGGACCGGCCGCTGGACCGGGAAGGCTGGCTGGACTGATAAGATTTTCTGAACACATTTAAGGAACCAGGGGACATAGGAACTCCACGGTGTTTGCCCCTGATCATGCAACACGGACAGGGGAACTGCACGCCTTTTCTGACGCATCCGAAATCGGTTATGGAGCTATGGTGTGCGGACGATGGAGCACGGGAGATGGACAATATACTACGAGGATCCTGTTCGCCAAAGCCCGCGTTGCTCCACTGAAGTCGGTCTCAATCCCACGCCTTGAACTCAGCGCAGCCGTGTTGGCAGTCAGGGTGGTGCAAGCTGTGAAGAGATGTTTCGATCTCTACATTTGGTCGGCTAGCTTTTGGACGGACTCGACGATAGTACTTTACTATATCAACAACTTCCGGAGCCGGTTTAGTACTTTTGTTACTAACAGACTCACGATTATCCACGACGAATCAGACATGAACCAGCTGAAGCGTGTCAGGTTTGGTGATTACCGAGCAGATCTGTGCTCCCGGGGTGCGACCAACTTCCGGCAACTCGACACGTTTACAGGAGGGCCGAAGTTCATGCAAATGCCTAAACAGGACTGGCCTGTGTATGAACTAAAACACCCTCCGGAATCGGAACTAGAGATCAAAGGCGTGGTGATGACGGCCACGGTCGTCGAAGCGTCATTTAATTTGTCACGATTGGTCAGATTTTCGTCCTGGGTGAGGACACTTTTGTTCACTAGCTCGGTTGGCTAGGTTCAAGGGACATTTTCCAATCGTGAGAGGGGTCCACCCCTCCGAACGGGTACGAGTGGGTCAGATAATTCCGGATGAATTATGAGCCGCAGAACGCGATATATTCAAGACGGTACAACGTGAGGCTTTCACCCTGGAACTCGAGAGGGCGGAAGAAGGGGGACCAATCGACAAAGGGTTATCATCTCCGAGGGGCGACTTGAGGCATTTAAACCCCAGACCCAATAACAAATTACTACCAGTAGACGACAGGCTGACCAACTCTCACCTGAACTTTGACACGAAATACCCCATACCGCTGCCGGCTCGACAACCAACAAGTCCACTCCGTAGAGGGACATACAGGGGAAAGTCACGTGACGAGCGTCATCCGAAAGCGCCTTTGGTTGCTAAGAGGAAGAGCGGCTGCGAATCGCGTAATCCGATGTTGTGTACACTGTAGGAGACGCAATGCCGCAGCGGGCAAACAATACATGGCTCCGTTGCCAGAATGCAGAGTGACACCAGGCTGGTTACCGTTCAACGACACCGGATTGGGCTATTGCAGGCCCTTGTGGATCAAGCTTGGGAGGGGGCTGGAAAACCGATATCGGTGTATGATGACACGCATGAAGTCACGTGCGGCGCACGTAGAAGATGCACATTCAATGACAACCGACTCTTTCCTCCGGGCCTTGCAGCCCTTCACCAACCGAAGGGGGGTACCTGCAGATACATACTCCGACAATGGGTCGAGCTTCGTGGGCGCTCACCGAGAACAGCAGCGGTGGCACAAAAACGTGAACATGGACAAACTGCAGAATCGAACCGTGGCCTACGACATACGATGGCATTTCAATCCCCCTCAGGCCAGTCTTCGCGGCGGCGTATGGGAACGCTCGATCCGGTCTACCAGGCGACATTGCTGTCGATCATTGAGCAACAGCTGACTGAAGACGAGACGATGTGCACTGTCATGACCGAGGTTGATGGAATTCTGAACAACCGCCCACTGGTCCCAGTAACCGACGGCGACCCCATCCATCTGGCGCTCACTCCGAACGACCTATTGATGTTAAGATAGAACGAGGGTATCCAAGGGCCAATGAACCTTTGTGGGAGCCACCTCCACGGATGGTATCAGGCGAAGTATCTTGCCAAGGTCTTTTGGAGGCCATGGCTTCGGGAGTATCTACCGGCTCTGCAAGCTCAACAGAAGTAGCTGGTCAATAAAGACCTTCCAACTTTTGGGACGTGGTGATAACCGCAGACGAACGCTCGCATTTCAGCACTTGGTTTTTGGGCGTGGTTATGGAAACCATTAAAAGCTCCGACTAAATGATAAGAACTGTGAAGGTGAAGACCACCCACGGAAAACTAATCCGCAACGCACGCAGTATCAGTCTCCTAGAGAGTGAAGAAGGAGGAGCCGATGTCACGGAAACCCAGCAGGCTATCCCTCATTCGTCTTCAAGGCGGGTAAAAGAACCCCCATGTGAGAGGGCGCTCACTACATACTGATGTATTGGACTATCATGCACCGTGACACATACACACTTACACGATACACGTTTATACTTCATGACCTTCATGAAAACATGCCGCAGGGCTGATTGTTCCCAATTTATCACTGACATTATGGAAGATATCTCCGTAAGCGATGGTCGCTACTTTTGCCCACGTACCGGAGTGGGACATCACCCATGACACCCACGCGCATACACATTCGCACAAGCATACGCAAGTGATACACGACGACTTTCCCGAGGGAAGCGCCCATGTTTAGCCTTCACGCCCGCCATCGATCGGCCGTTTCATGGATGACGTAGAGTAACCCGCGTCGGTGCGGCTACCGACTCAGGTGCGACCGCGAGTAGAGTGTTGACGACAGAATGTTAGCTACGCGCACTGAGAGCAGGTTCTAGGTAGGTAGGGAGAATCAGTACGTTTATTCCGAACCTTTGATTCTCCTACGATTCGGGAGGATTTTGGTGGGCGGTGTAACGACGGGTCGCGGAAAATCTCCCAAAACCACTGCAGTTCCATGTTCCCTTAACATCACACACTTACTTACACTGTTTGCTTTTACGGACTGACGCTTGTTTGTTCGCGCCCAGGGCGTTGCTCTGTCATATCCTCGTTCTGGACCTGCGTGGCGCACGTGGTCCTTTCTCGCACGCCGCAATTCGGTTCTCGTTTTTTGAGCCCCTGTGATCGCATTACTGAGGTTTGTATCTGTTTCATATCATTGTTCATTTGCTAATCTAGTATCTTAGAATACCACGGATAATCGCCTCTTGATTTCGGGATCAGTGGTGAATTTTGCTATGCATTGCTCAAACGTGTGTTGCAATACTCAACTGATAAACTTGGAACGAGAAAATACACATGCCAAGAAAAGTATCGAGGCAATTGGAATCTGGACAAGAAGTAATACGGCAAGTCACTGGGGAGGTTTTGGGCACCTTTGATTCTCTAGTTAATGCTAGGTGACCTAGTCCTCTCAGTGCTAGCTCATGTATTACTGAGGGTAATATGGATTGTGAGAATGTCGATCTATTTAAAATTAGGATATCAGTCCTAGAACAGCAACTGTTATCAGCTAGACAACAGGCCAAGGAAGCAGAAGAGAGGTATAGACAGGACTAGCGTGAGCAGAAGGTCAGCGACTGTGACCTGTTCGACAGGTCAGGACAGAAAAAAGTAGGAAACTCCGCGCCACCAACTATCGATCTGCAGAGAGTAAAACTGACGGTTTTTGACGGACGATCTGAACATTACTGCAAATTCATCAGGCAGTTTGAAACTTTTGTCGAAAACAAGATAACCGACCCTGGGCAAGGGCTCCTCTACCTGACCCATTACTGTCGAGGCCGAGCTAAAGAAGCCATCGATGGTTGTACCATGCTCGGCTTAGAACATGGCTACTTATGAGCAGGGAAGATCTTGAGGGCCCTGTTCGGCCAGCAGTTCAAGGTAGCTCGTAACTTGATAGGGAGCGTGATGGTAGAAGCAAAGCTAGCCTAGGGCGGCATTTATACAATGGCCGACCTGGTGATCGAAATACAGAACTGTTCAATAGCCCTCGACCATTTAGGTTACAGGGCTAACCTCGACGCAATGCATAAGCTGAAGGACATGGTCCGTCACCTCTCTCCAAAACTACAGGGTCGGTGGGCGGAAGAGACGGAACATATAAACCGAGGCGACCGTGAGGTTCACTTCGAAGACCTGACCGAATACTTGGACAGGCCAACCAAGATAGCCGACAGTAGATCTGACCGACCCACCCGGGACAGTAACAGGGTAAACAAACCTAGCACTAGCCAGGCCCAAACCACTGCTCGGGGACATCGGAAATACCAGACTTGGACCAGTGCACGCGCTACTTCACGCGAGACTATAGCGCATCCAAGTTGCAGGTCCTGCGACGCTAGCCATGGGCTACTAGAGTGCCCCAAGTTCATCGGTGCCACGACAGACGAAAGTTGGGGAATGGTAAGGACGACAGGAGCGTACTTTACATTCCTAAGCACCATGCACCGAGTGGCAGCTTATAGAACAGGGAACAGATGTGGTCACAAGGGCTGCGCGGGCAAACTCCATCGATTGCTACACCAGACGAGAGAAAATACGCCAGAGACGAACATCAAGCCCAGTGTTACTTGTTCAAAGTCTCTGTCTACCAGTAAACCATTGCTTTTGGGGGTAGTTGCCGTGGGGTTGATGACCCCAACTGGGGTGGTCAAAGTGTCGGCTTTCGTTGGCAGTGAATCGGACACTACCTTAGTAAAGGAGCGGTTTGCCGGCCGACACGGGCTCGCCAAAGGCACGACGTCTTTAGAAGTGAGCACGGTGGGAGGAACACAAGTAATGACTGCCGGCCGGTCGAGGTTACAGCTTATCCCCTTAGACACTAAAGGGAGGGTCTAATCCACGGAGGCATTTATATTAGCTGATCTCCACATGCGACCACCAAGGTCGGTCAACGCAATCTTGACTAGGTGGCCCCACCTGCAGGAGGTAACCGTTGTAAACTGGGAAGATGACGAAGTGGATCTCCTCATCGGCTGCGAGGTGCCAGAGGCACATTTGGTACTTGACAAGGGAGTGGGCAACAGACAGGCACCTTATGCCGTACGCACAGCTCTGGGATGGATAGTTTATGGTCCAGTAGGGGTACGTGGTTCCGTGAATTACTTATCAGCCGAAATGCACCCTATAGAATATCAATTGCAGCGGCTGTATGAAAAAAGGTTTCGTGACATCGAAGAGGAGAGACTATTGTTTTCGCAAGAGGACCACTTCTCTTTGCAAACAGTGCGGTAAGGAACTAGGAGCCTTAAAACAACTCGAGGTTCCCCTCACATGGCGCACACCAGCTGACCCTTGGGCTTATAACAAAAACTGTGCTCCGCAAAGACTACTTCGACTGACAGAACGCTTCGTTAGAGACCAGGATCTATGGGAAAGATATGCTAAATTAAAGAAGCTAAACGAAGCTCTCGGTTACGTTCAAAAGGCACCTGCTAACACCGACGGCCGGAAGAGGATCAGGTATCTACCTCACCACCCGGTTATCGACCCCAAGAAACCCGAAAAACTGCGGGTGGTTTTCGACTGTGCAGCCAAGTTCCAGGGCAAGTCGTTAAATGATCGCTTACTGCAAGGGCCTGACTGGACTACGCCAGTGATCAAAGTTTTGTGCTGTTTCAGAGTGGATAGAGTGGCTTTGTCTGCCGATCTCAGGGAAATGTTTCACCAGGTGAAAATACCGGTAGAAGAACGAGATGCTTTGCTGTTCCTGTGGTGGAAACAGAACAACCGGGACAACGCAGTGATAAATTATAGGATGACTGTCTACAACTTCGAAGCCATATCATCACCGTTTTGTGCGAACTACTCCTTTAGAGAATCAGCGAACAAACGTGGAGATTTGGTCCATCGGTCGGTGGTAGATAGCGTCAGCAGGAACTTCTACGTCGATCACTATCTTGGGTCATTCGATGATGTAGACTGGGCCCTAGCGCAGTTCAGGGGCCTAACGAGATTGCTAGAAGATGGCGGTGCTCACCTGACGAGATGGATGTCGGACGCTTCAGAAGTATTCGAAGCCATCCCGTATCACGAGAGGGCCGAAAGGGTTAGAGATTTGTGAGGCTCTCCACTGCCTACCGAACGCACTTAAAGAATACAATGGGACGCGGAAACGGACGACTTTGTTTTCCAGCTAAACGTTCCTGAGCTGCCAGCTACCCGTCGTGACACACTATCTGCTGTTTCCAGTTTGTTCGATCCGCTCGGTTTTGTCTCTCCCCGGCTGATACCCAGATAGATCCTGCTGCAGAGGCTCTGCCGTAAGAAAGCCGATTGGGACCGGCCGCTGGACCGGGAAGGCTGGCTGGACTGATAAGATTTTCTGAACACATTTAAGGAACCAGGGGACATAGGAACTCCACGGTGTTTGCCCCTGATCATGCAACACGGACAGGGGAACTGCACGCCTTTTCTGACGCATCCGAAATCGGTTATGGAGCTATGGTGTGCGGACGATGGAGCACGGGAGATGGACAATATACTACGAGGATCCTGTTCGCCAAAGCCCGCGTTGCTCCACTGAAGTCGGTCTCAATCCCACGCCTTGAACTCAGCGCAGCCGTGTTGGCAGTCAGGGTGGTGCAAGCTGTGAAGAGATGTTTCGATCTCTACATTTGGTCGGCTAGCTTTTGGACGGACTCGACGATAGTACTTTACTATATCAACAGCTTCCGGAGCCGGTTTAGTACTTTTGTTACTAACAGACTCACGATTATCCACGACGAATCAGCCATGAACCAGCTGAAGCGTGTCAGGTCTGGTGATTACCGAGCAGATCTGTGCTCCCGGGGTGCGACCAACTTCCGGCAACTCGACACGTTTACAGGAGGGCCGAAGTTCATGCAAATGCCTAAACAGGACTGGCCTGTGTATGAACTGAAACACCCTCCGGAATCAGAACTAGAGATCAAAGGCGTGGTGATGACGGCCACGGTCGTCGAAGCGTCATTTAATTTGTCACGATTGGTCAGATTTTCGTCCTGGGTGAGGACACTTTTGTTCACTAGCTCGGTTGGCTAGGTTCAAGGGACATTTTCCAATCGTGAGAGGGGTCCACCCCTCCGAACGGGTACGAGTGGGTCAGATAATTCCGGATGAATTATGAGCCGCAGAACGCGATATATTCAAGACGGTACAACGTGAGGCTTTCACCCTGGAACTCGAGAGGGCGGAAGAAGGGGGACCAATCGACAAAGGGTTATCATCTCCGAGGGGCGACTTGAGGCATTTAAACCCCAGACCCAATAACAAATTACTACCAGTAGACGACAGGCTGACCAACTCTCACCTGAACTTTGACACGAAATACCCCATACCGCTGCCGGCTCGACAACCAACAAGTCCACTCCGTAGAGGGACATACAGGGGAAAGTCACGTGACGAGCGTCATCCGAAAGCGCCTTTGGTTGCTAAGAGGAAGAGCGGCTGCGAATCGCGTAATCCGATGTTGTGTACACTGTAGGAGACGCAATGCCGCAGCGGGCAAACAATACATGGCTCCGTTGCCAGAATGCAGAGTGACACCAGGCTGGTTACCGTTCAACGACACCGGATTGGGCTATTGCAGGCCCTTGTGGATCAAGCTTGGGAGGGGGCTGGAAAACCGATATCGGTGTATGATGACACGCATGAAGTCACGTGCGGCGCACGTAGAAGATGCACATTCAATGACAACCGACTCTTTCCTCCGGGCCTTGCAGCCCTTCACCAACCGAAGGGGGGTACCTGCAGATACATACTCCGACAATGGGTCGAGCTTCGTGGGCGCTCACCGAGAACATCAGCGGTGGCACAAAAACGTGAACATGGACGAACTGCAGAATCGAACCGTGGCCTACGACATACGATGGCATTTCAATCCCCCGCAGGCCAGTCTTCGCGGCGGCGTATGGGAACGCTCGATCCGGTCTACCAGGCGACATTGCTGTCGATCATTGAGCAACAGCTGACTGACGACGAGACGATGTGCACTGTCATGACTGAGGTTGAGGGAATTCTGAACAACCGCCCACTGGTCCCAGTAACCGACGGCGACCCCATCCATCTGGCGCTCACCCCGAACGACCTATTGATGTTAAGATAGAACGAGGGTATCCAAGGGCCAATGAACCTTTGTGGGAGCCACCTCCACGGATGGTATCAGGCGAAGTATCTTGCCAAGGTCTTTTGGAGGCCATGGCTTCGGGAGTATCTACCGGCTCTGCAAGCTCAACAGAAGTAGCTGGTCAATAAAGACCTTCCAACTTTTGGGACGTGGTGATAACCGCAGACGAACGCTCGCATTTCAGCACTTGGTTTTTGGGCGTGGTTATGGAAACCATTAAAAGCTCCGACTAAATGATAAGAACTGTGAAGGTGAAGACCACCCACGGAAAACTAATCCGCAACGCACGCAGTATCAGTCTCCTAGAGAGTGAAGAAGGAGGAGCCGATGTCACGGAAACCCAGCAGGCTATCCCTCATTCGTCTTCAAGGCGGGTAAAAGAACCCCCATGTGAGAGGGCGCTCACTACATACTGATGTATTGGACTATCATGCACCGTGACACATACACACTTACACGATACACGTTTATACTTCATGACCTTCATGAAAACATGCCGCAGGGCTGATTGTTCCCAATTTATCACTGACATTATGGAAGATATCTCCGTAAGCGATGGTCGCTACTTTTGCCCACGTACCGGAGTGGGACATCACCCATGACACCCACGCGCATACACATTCGCACAAGCATACGCAAGTGATACACGACGACTTTCCCGAGGGAAGCGCCCATGTTTAGCCTTCACGCCCGCCATCGATCGGCCGTTTCATGGATGACGTAGAGTAACCCGCGTCGGTGCGGCTACCGACTCAGGTGCGACCGCGAGTAGAGTGTTGACGACAGAATGTTAGCTACGCGCACTGAGAGCAGGTTCTAGGTAGGTAGGGAGAATCAGTACGTTTATTCCGAACCTTTGATTCTCCTACGATTCGGGAGGATTTTGGTGGGCGGTGTAACGACGGGTCGCGGAAAATCTCCCAAAACCACTGCAGTTCCATGTTCCCTTAACATCACACACTTACTTACACTGTTTGCTTTTACGGACTGACGCTTGTTTGTTCGCGCCCAGGGCGTTGCTCTGTCATATCCTCGTTCTGGACCTGCGTGGCGCACGTGGTCCTCTCTCGCACGCCGCAATTCGGTTCTCGTTTTTTGAGCCCCTGTGATCGCATTACTGAGGTTTGTATCTGTTTCATATCATTGTTCATTTGCTAATCTAGTATCTTAGAATACCACGGATAATCGCCTCTTGATTTCGGGATCCGTTTCGAATTAGGCTATCGATTGCTTAAACGTGCCTTACAGCACTAAAACAGATATGCGCTCATTATTTCAGGTTCGCAAAAGACTTGCTCACGCCTACTCGGAAGGGAACTAGGAAGGTGGGATAAGACTGAGGCCAGACCGGAACCAGACAGCTAATCTGGACTCTAACCTGGCTGGAAACAAAAACTGCGTGAAAAACCGACAGGCGTCAGAAAATGCAACCCATCTACGAGAGGAAAAATCAAAGGGCGGTCCGCTGCAACCATTCTCTAAGATAAAGCTCACCCCTTTTTGCTTCTTTTACCGACGTACCCGAAAGCAAACGCATTCGTTGTTGCTATTCACTTCCTTGCCACCATCTTCAAACAGTACATGACCCTGCGAGGTATATCTCTAGAGATTCCCAATAATCGATGATCCTGTGATTGTTTGCCCGTTCTGTCAGTTCCGCTGTTCTCCCACTTAGGTTTGTTGCATTGCAATATCCTCATCATGCAAGATATCATATCCCACATATGCACATCTGATCAGCTCTTGTACCGCAGAGTTCTATTCTGTCACCATCAAGTGGTCCACCTTCTGGAATGAGCACAAATTGGTAGTCTTCTATTAGCCGCTTCATCATTTTTGCCAGCTGTGTCTTTCCTACTGTCGTACTTGAGCACCACACATCGATTTTTCTCCAGTTCCCAGTTTCACCTCGATGCATGATATTCCTTTCTTCTGAAAGCAAACAATCCTCTCAAAGTCTACATGATTCTATACGGCCACTTCTTTCACCATCACTTCGGTAACCACAGCCCAGTTTGTTGTCCGTTTGTTGTACACCTGGCTCAACCGATGTACGGTCACGAAACTTCAAAACCGTAATCCTTGACCGATTTTTCTTGCTCTTTATGTGTGATGCCACCTTTTTTCATCGTCTTATTTTATATCGTAACCCCCCTCATACATTGCAAAGCTCTATTACTTCATCACTTCGCCTTCGGAAATTTTTCTCTCTTACGGTAACCGTGCTTCCGTCAACCCAGTGTGGTTCTCTGACGGGACAGTCTTCCTTCCGTAGGATTTGAGTGAACCTTTACCATTCTCCATCCATCCAATACTTTGGCAGAGTAACACACCTACCTTCGGCCTGCTCGACCACCTGACCCTGAGATTAAGTTTGCTGGGCGGCACCACATACATGGACTTGAATGCCTCCCCTTACATTCGATGGAGTGCACATAATTGTACAATACACCCGAAACTCTGCTTCAGCTTTCAACTGTACTGTTTGATCTTGCGTTGCAGCATGCTTCGGAGTTATCCGAAATAAACTACTATTACTATTACTACTACTATTAGGAACGTGAAAGAACGCCTCCACTTTATCAATGTTCAAAAAAGGGAAAATCGAGCAGAGGTGGGAGCTATGGAACTGCGCCGAAAACACCACTCTGTGGACGCATCACTGGCCCTGGCCACATAAAGTCCGATGCAAACTGAGCTGAACTAAAATAGAAGGCAGGAACTTTACGCAGTAACAGTTCGGGTATAGAGAAAGAGAGAAACAGAGGTTGTATTATTCCTGACCCCAGATTTACTCAGCACACCTCGGGGTGTACTGCGCCCAACACCCGCCCACCGCTTTTTTATAGATTCTCGTCGTCGTTGCTTTTGTGGCTTTTTCCTGGGGCTTATTCCAAAAGAGTAGCTCTATTTCAGAGGTAATTTGCCCTAGGCTGGAGCCTAGAGTACTTCCTGTGGTCTCGGGCTAAACCCCCTTGTCCAGCTTTCTTGAGTCTGGGAGAAAAGCTGTTCTCGATCCATATCCGGCAATCCCTCCAATAATCTTAAGGTATCTATCAAATCCCCGCTCATACTCCGCCTCCTTAAAGAAAACAGGTCCAGAGCTAGAAGAAGTTCCGTATAGGTATTCCCCGTGGCCAGTCAACACCTTGGTGGCCAGCCCCTGCACCTTTTCCAATCAACTTATATCCTTCAGGTGGCACGGCATCGGGGCTTGAGCGCAGTACTGCTGGTGCTTTCGAACTATGGCCCCCCAGACCAGAAAGCAAATCTGCGCCCTCCTACGTGAAGCCGAGTAGTTAACTCGAAAGGGTTCCCTCCTGGTCACCTCCGCTGCCACTGTGCACTTGGCTAACAGCTTTGGAACAGCTGTCTAGCTCCAATCCCCGGACCCTTTGTTGGACAGGCCTTTTGCTGAGGCCTTACGCCACTGAAACTACTGCAAAAGACGTCACCTATCGATTCCCTTGGTGCGGATGCTATTACACTGTTTGATATCCGCGGGTTAAAATCTCTTTCTGATAGGAACGGCCTTGACTGTGCTAACAAGGCTCACAGCCCCTGCAGGATTACGAGGTCATCATCAGCTCTCGCCTGGCCGTAATAAAAGCACAATTTGACATGCACATCAATCGAATTACCGTCCAGCGGGGCTCTCAGTGGCCTAGGTTGGTCTGCTTCAGAAGAGCAACCCCACTTCTCGTCTCCCGTCTTTCCAAGCTAGCGTAAACGTGGTACCTCCGTGGAATAACATGTTGTCACTCTCCGGCCTTGTCCAGGTTTCCGCCAATACAACGGCTTCGGAGTTCGATATTTTGTCGTCAGCTGCTTCATTCCCCCTGGAGGCTACACGCCCTCGCATACCAAGTCGACCGTTTTCTGGCCAGCCGCACTGACTAAGTTGCGCTTCCTGCGTCTGACTTACCCTCAAAAGCAACCTCCGAGGAGACCCCCGTTTTAGCCAATATGTGAGTCCACGATACCGTGCATTGGATGTTCCATGCTGTACTGCTGTTCGCAGTCCTGACTCTGGAACCGGTCAGATTCATTTCTTAGTCGACGTGAAAGGTGGGCATCTTCTTTCTTCGCGCTGGTGCACCAGTGGTCTGCCTTTGGTCTGTGGCCTTCGGCCAGCCAGGTGTCCTTGCAATACCCCGGGTCCCTCTATTTTGTGGACTGCTTAGAGGTTTATTAGAAGTCTAACAGCGCCTAGGCGCCGGACTTCTGTGTGGATGGCTCCACCAAATCTTGATACGTTTGTTTACATACGTGTGCGTCATGCCCAGCTGCCAATGAGCTGCACCCTTCCTGGAAACCTGCCACGAAAAACAGATTGTGAGCCCAATTCAGGGGCTCTGTTTTCTTCTCCTTTGAAAATCAAAGGTAATACGGAGAGTATGTGCATTGGCTTGCAGTACCTTTGCTCCAACTTGCCAACCACTAGGGAGACTACGGTGCGGTGCCCTTCATATGTCACATACGTTTATTGTGCGTCCTCGTTCAGTTCTGTTTATGCGTCCATTGATCGTGTATTGGGTGCGGTGGCCTTAGTTGCTATCTCCCAGCAGGCAGCCTAGAGAGAAAATAATGAGAAAGAAAGGACTAAGGAGGGAACAAGAGGAGGGCCAAAATGGTCGGCATCAAGTAAACGAAGGAACCTCCTGGATACAAGAGCCACTTTACAGAGAAACTTGGCCGTATCCTCTAGTGTATCTAACCGCGGAGTTGGAGGGTCTCCTTAGCAGCCCCCAGGGAGTGTAACAAGCCAAAGTTGGACAAGCCTACTGGTCAGGCTTTTCATACTTTTCTTCCATGCCATGGACCAACTACCCTGACTCGTCTTCCAGCCGTAACCCGCCTAAGAAAACACAGCGCACCGAGAAATTCCTGTCAGCTTGAATGCGCATCCTATGTCCCAACCACCATAGCCTGGTGGGCCTAAGTCTTTCATCTAATGGTTTGATACTTGAACCTGTGACTCTCTTCCGAACCCCAGCGCTGTTGCGCGATATTCCCACCAGATTTGAGCGATGCTGCGAACACATCGGTCCTCATGTACCGACAATATCCGTACACCCCCCATCCGTAGTGTGCATATTTCTGGGGCACACCGAAGCACTGGCCTGAATGCTACAACGTACATTTGACCCTTGAGGGATAAAAGGATGTCATGTTCACTCCGCAAACAAATCAGACCGTAAAATTCCAGAAGGGCCTTCTGTATAGACAAAGACGTCTCATCGATACACGATCTCCGACCCCCGGATGAAATGCAAACGCCCAGGTAACAGAACTTGCCTATCTGGTCTATAGTCTCCCCGGGCACTGAGAGGTGTGGAGTTGGACAGAGCCAATCCTGAAACAATATACTGCTCTTCAAAGACTCAGGGAGCACAAAAACAGTGCTGTGCAGTTATTTGAGCTGTAAAGAAAAGCTTGCAACTCACCTGAATGTTCACCTGAAGGACTTTGTCCTCCGCCTATTTATGCTCCGATAATTCTTTACTCGGGAAAGTTCAGGGCCATCATGCACACCTGAAAAGTGCCGTCTTTAATACCTTAAGAGCCATGAGATTAAGCAGAAGAAGGGAGAGGTGGGACCCCGAAGTAAGCCACTTCATGCGGTGAACTCAGGTGAGGGATCACCGTAGCCCCAACTTGGCTTTGGCCTTTCAGGTAGAGGGTCTCCATGATGGAAGTGGATTCCTCCCTTTTAAAAACAGACAACTCCAGAGACCTGTGTGGATGACTGAGTAAAAGACCGCTTTAAGGTCAGCAAAAACGAAGGTAGGGAGACTACAGAAGGCATGCCTATGTTCCAGAACTTGTTGAAGTGTCAGGTTGTGGTTAACGCAACCTCGGCCGGGTCGAAGACCAGATTGCTTGCTGCTCGAGCGCCGCCCGCCAGAGTTAGCCAAGTGGTTGAGAATAGTGCCAGCGATCAGTGTAGTTGTGATGCCAAATGGGTTTGTTATCTTCGGCTTTCGCAGGAGGACCCACAGTCGTCCTCGTGAACCCGCAGAATGACCCATTCATGCCATCTCCTCGGAGCTTGGTCCCCCCGCATATCATACCGAGGTGTTTTATCAACTCAAGTAAAAGTGCTGTGCTGTCGTCTCCGAAAATAGACAGAAGCTACACGTCCGGTCCGGTAGCCCTATATCACTTAGGACAGCTTAACCCATGGAAAACCTCAGCTTCTGACGGAGAACTGGTTTTTACAACCAGAGTTGTAACCGTCCCCCCAGCTGGCCCACCTGTCATAGGAAAGGGCCGCTTAAGCTGCGGGTCAGAAGGTGCTGCTGGATCTGAACCAGTGAGCCGTTCGCCTATTTGGTAAACTCGCCAACACCTGGCTTTTGTTAGAAGTTGGGTTTTCTCACTCCTCGGAGCCATTTCCGTCTCCCACACTTTGCAATCTACCTCCACTGTCGGTCGTTTCGCGTGCTTCCCGTCAGTTGGAGTTTACAGCACACCCAAATATCATCGTATTTCAAATTCAAAGAAATCGATCTGTGTGCATCTCACAAAGCAGCCGGGTATGCATCAACCCATCTTTTCTATGTCAGGTTGGTGAAGTCTAGGCTGCACTAATGGCCCCACGTGAGACCCACTTGATTTCTGTCAATCGCTCCTCTGGATCCTTGGCATCTGACCGCATCGATAACCTGGCAGAAAATTCTCCTTGGAAGGCAGACCAACGGTTATCGTCTGGTAGGTACTGCAGGGGGAAGGTTGGTTGTGGAGGTGCCTCAGCCACAGACCATAAGCATGGTGAAAAGCGAGACGACAATGGTGTGATCTATGTCTACAGACGCGGACCAAAATTATAGATAGTAGCCACACTCAACCTTGCTCAGTTTTTTAATCACACTATCAAGTTCTTGCTCCCAAGCGCGAGGCCGCTTCATCGTTGCACATGAAAGCTGCAGCCACCTTTTTCAATACAAGCTTCTCCCTACCTCTCTATTTACCGCGTTCTGCATCACATGGGTCATGGAAGGCAACACTGGTCATCTTGTTGGCGCTGCTCGAAGTACCGCTGTGAAGTACCGGGGGCCGCGCATAGTAGGAAAACAAACGAACGCGTGGAACAAAAACAGGGTATGATAACATTTACCCGACCTTACCGGGCTTCAGTTGAACCGCTCTGGCGGTAACTGATAGCAATTTGTTCTTTCTGAGTACAACGCTGTGGGGAAGAGGACACCAGGTTAGTCTGTGCAATTATTCATTCAAGCAATCTATACTCTCTAGGAATAGTCCACGGTCGGAAAGTAGTTGACGGGTTTGTCATCGATCCTATGGGTTGGAATCCCAAGTAGGCCCACGATGTTTTTCTCCGCCCTTACTAGACTTCCAACATGGGCATTGAAATTAGCAGCGATATTATGTCCACAGAGCGCATGCTGCGGAGCAGCCAAGACAGGTCTTGGTAGAATTCGCCCCTAGCTTCAAAAGGGCCTCGATAAGTTGGGGAAAACGCAGAAAAGACAAACAGACATCGGCTCTTCAGTCCAGTGCTGTTAACATACACGGAAAGATTAAACCGGACTGCACACAGACCACTGGGGTTTTAGTGAACCAGGGCATATGCAGCCTCCGCGCTCAGAGGGATGCCACCTCCAGCCTGACCTCGAGCACTAGAAAACCGATCGCCCCACACGCGAAGAGCAAAACGAGAAGCTGATCTTTTCTCTGGGGATAAAACTGCTGATACTGACGATGAGTGTGTACGCACTTTTCGGAGACTCAAAAATATATCTTAGAGGTTACAAGGGTTCCAGCTAAAACAGTCTACTGCCCCGTCCGGTTAAATATAAGGACATTGAAAACAGCTAAGAAAGTAGAACACTTAGGCCCAAAAATCGATTCCATATTTTCATCTGTCTCCAAGTTATTTCCCCCACGGCCAGCCATAAGCTCACAGGCAAAGCTCATTGCGGCTTCTCGTACACACTCAGGATTGGAAAGCAAAGGATGGAAAGCAGAAAGACAAGTAATGCTTCCCGAGGGACCGCTAGAGATTTGTGGTCACATGATACTTCGCGGCTGCCCACAAAGCAGAAAGGGTTTCTCTTTCAGAACCTTAACCGGAGCCTTTGACTCTAAAGTCTGAGCGACGAGGCAGTTGGGCGTCAACCCAGTACGGAAACGTGAAGAAACGTTTTCTGATTTGTCACGTGATACCTCATTGTTGCATGTATTCTGCCATGTCTTCGCTGGTGCTTTGTTATCGAGCCGCCTTTCGAATTTAGTCCTCAGCCCCTTGCATCTAGTGGAATAAGCAAAACGTAAACAGGGCAGCGTACCTTGAACCATGGGCTACTCAGCTTAGGCGGGCAATGACTGAGCAATCAATGGAGGTGACTTCTTCCTTCGTCGAGAGGAACCCCAGGTACTCCGTTTTTATATCCATCTAGTGGAAGTTTTAGACCGGGAAACTGCTCCTATCGGTGTTCATTCTCTCCAGAGGCATAGTGGTTAGAACCAAACATATCCCAGCAACTGGTTCACAGACAGGACTTCGTCTGGCTCCTATCCATCGACCTGTCAGGCTTGGTTGCTTCTTCGGCCTAAAGGAGTAATCTTGCATAGCTCTTTGGGCCATGGAGACACGCAAGCCATTACACCACATCAAGGTGCAGTCTCGTCGTCCTCGACGCGAATACGGTGGAGTGGCTCCTTATCCATGTGCAGCTGCAGAATCTACTAATTTGAAGGGAGCGGAGAAGACCGCTGCTGGTCTCATTTCTCATGGCAATCAGCCGACCACCCCCTCCTCCCTCTGCCAATTGTCCGATCGTACGTTCCGCGCTTGCGGCAACCGCTAGTGGTACTTCATGCACACGTGTTCGGCTCGGGTTAGCGTGCGGTCTTTATAATTAGGGCCAATGAGAAGGCACGCGGTTGGCACTCCACGGTCTTCCCGTTGATCTCTTTGACAAACTCGGTCGTAAAAGCTGAGTTGGTGTGCCATTCTACGCTCTGGACAACGCTGAGTCAACTATGAAGGACGTCTTGAAGCGACTGGTGTTTCCAGAAGCCAGTCAGTGAATGCGTGGTTATCTAATCTGCACCCATCGTACCATTCGGGATGTTCTGGGACCTGACCTAAGAGCAAACTTCTCGCTTCGGAGGCCATTTCGTGTGCTCCGGAGCCCAATGCCATTAGTGGAGACGCGTTCTAGTGGTTTGCCGTTAGACTATCGCTTATCTCGGAGGGTCATAAATCACCGTAATACCCTATCCGCTAACTTGGTGGAAGAGAAGAAAGATGAAATACTTCAGGAAGGAACTTGACTAAACTCTGTTGGGGTTATGGTAGCCTCAATGGCGCGTTTACTTGCTATAACCTAATGTTCACCCTAGTCTTTTCTCCAAGTTGCAGTCCCTTTCTGGTGTTGTTGCGTTTGCATCATGTTTGTTCTTATGCCCGTGTACTATAAGTATACCTGTGTATGAGTCGGTGCCACCTCCAGCCTTGCATACTTCATCGTCTTCGTGCAGCTTCACTCAGCAGGGCAACCCCACTGACCATGACCTTTCTTACCATGTTGCACGTAGAATTACGAAGAACGAATAAACAACGTGGATAGAAAGTGGACCCGCAGGAGTGGGAAATGGAGAAAGCCCTAATAGCCAACCCACGGAATACACAGTCTAACTGTACATACGCACATTCATCAATCACTCCAATCTGACAGAATGTGACAACACGATCGCCACAGTTCACGGTTCGCTGTCATATCCTTCAGTGTCGCCGATCAGCTGGATCAGAGACCTTATGGACCCCAGCACCAAAGACCTGGAGCTCCTACTTTTCCCGAGTTCGCTGAACAATTTCTCATCTCTAGTTGCCACACCATCTGCTGACCTACAAGTACTTTATTCCACTTTCTAGGAGGAACGGAAGACAGGGCACGGTGCCGTAGATGTGCTTGCCGTGCGCAACATGTGCTCCAAATAACGAAGTCTACTAAGATGGATGCGCTAGAGTAGAACGTTCTCTGAGTTAGTACCCAGTGCTAGGTTTCTGGCCTAAGCTTGGCTTACTCGGTCATTTCATCCACTGTTAGCAATGCTACACAATCACCTATGGTCGAAGCTTCCAGGCGAAGAATGTCCTCCGCAAGCAAACCCGAAGTTTTGCAAATACACAAAAAGCCGAACTTCCCACCGCAGAGTACACACGACCTTTCTACTTCAGTGAAATACCAGGTCGACGCCACAAGTGCTTTGGCCCGGTGTACTCCACTCGAGCCTCGGATATCTACGTGGCCACTTCTACTGCTGTGTTCCTATCTATCGTCAAGCTGCTGCGAAGCTAGCTGAAGCGGTCGACAACTATCCGCGTCTCACCATTGAGCATCTTGATAAGAATCGTGGGCATCAAGTCTTGTAACATCACTTTAAATTTTAAAGGTGCAAAGCGTATGCCAAATGGGGCTATGGCTCTCGCAAGTCCATTTAATGCAGTTTGAGCAAGCTCCGTGCGTTAGAACAAGCAGACAGCGTAATCTGCGTAATCTTGGTCACACAGCTTCCTACTATTTCCTGGTCCTACCCCCACATCCTGATGATTTTGCAACGCGTTCTACATTACTTCTTCCACGACGAAAGTGAACAGGAATAGGGAAGTGGAACATCCTTGAGAACACCGCTCGTAGTTTCGAACGGACTGGGTGGTTCACCGTCAACCCTTACGCGGACAGAAGTATGAGAAGGCAATGACCTGAGTAGGTTCACGAACTTTTGGGCATAACGCTTCGATATGGAGCATTCAAAAGTGCAGTTATTGCACTGTCATCGTGCTTCTTCTTGAGCAGGTGTACCATTTATCTATATGTGTATGAGCGGGTACCAACACTTGCATAGCCAGACCCAACTTTGTTCACTTACCCATAAATAAAAAGTCCAGACCTATAAAAAACGGCACTTTATCCCAACCGAACGAGAGGTACGACGGTTGAGTACGACATTTGCATACCGGTTCTTCTGTACCACCAATATTACACTTTTCTGACACGGAATTCTACTTCATCGCAAAAATAGGTTCTCGGTTATTTATCCTTCATTGGACACCCGACCGTTCTATTTTTCTTGCTCTCTCTGATACAGGGCCACTTTTTCGGAAGTCTTTAGGTTTCTTCGAACCTCAAAATGAGCTTCTGATGTGAGATCGGATGGTTTATGCTCCACTACTCTCAGATTAAGTGCAAGTGAACAATCCGGAATCACGAATTCCCCAATCGGTAGATTCGTTGATACTGGTACGATTTCTGCCTCCCAAAAACTCTAAACATTGCACTTTCAACATTTTGTCAAGGCGTTTTCGTCCCATCACCATCACTTCTGCGCTCAAATTGACTGAGAGCGCTACCCTATGTCAATTGTGTTACTCTTTTGTTCTTCCAAATGACCCCCATCGGTTTGCGTAAAAAGCCAACAGATGGACTCTGGATGCAGTTGCTTCAGTTTGTCAGTTCATTTCAAACAACCTACATGGCTCCATGAAATCCGTTCGGTGTATTTTTCTCGACCATTCTTCCGCTTTTGATTCGGTTCCCCGTTCTCTGTCCCGTCAAAAGTTAGTCTTTTGGCCATTCCACTTTACTCTCGTGGTTGAAGGACTAATTTTCCAACAGAACCCGACATAATAAACTTGGTGCAAATTTATCGAGTTATTTGACTAGCAACTCAGGTGCTCTTCAGGGTGCCGTTCTCTTTTCTTTTCTCTTCCCCATATATGTCAGCGACTTGACCACTGCACAACCTGCACAAAATTTTAAATATGCTGATGATGTCATACTCTGTCAATATATCTCCAGCCAACGAAGCTTTAACTCTTCCCGAAAACTTACACACTGCTGAGAATTTCCCGTCCGATTCTGGACTACGTCTCAACACTTCCTAGTGTTTTGAGTGTACTCTCTCCCTTTCTCGTTCTTCTTATCTCAACGAGCAGTCAGTCATTGACAGTGTCTCCACTAGCACAGTTGACTCGGTCAAATACTTAGGCGTTACAATCAGCACCGATTTACGGCAGTCTCCTTACATTTTTGATTGTTAAAAACTGCGCAGACTATCCTTTCAAATTCGTAGGCTAAGGCAGTTTGGTGCCACACAAGCCGTCATTTTTCCCTTTGTCCACCAATGTGTTCTCTTAATTTTACTCCACTACTCTCCCGACGGTTTTCCTTATCTGCCTGATAAAAGGTTTTTTCAAACTGAAGCTCTGCCTAGCCACTGGCATCCGTGTCCCATTGTATTCCATGGGCTTCCATGCCTGAAAAACGTTCTTTTTGCATATTGTTCAAAACCCACTAGTGAGGTTCATGCGGACCATACCCGTTCTCTGTACTATGGCTGATCTGCATATCTTTAATGATAATAACAACAATCATGGTTTTTTTCGGAGACGCCCAGGGCATGCTAGACGCTTGATCAAGCTTTTACAAGCGAAGAAATGGACAGGCAAAATTCGTGAATAAATAGACATATGCGTGACAAGAGTGGTATGGGTAGGCTCAGAGGGAGGTAAATGTATGATGGGTGTTTGCGCGCCAGAGAAAAAATGGGGAGAGTTTAAAAGGAGACATAGGAGCGGACTCAAATGGATGCCCGGTGGATCTGGGTTTCAAGGTCAGGGGGAGAGTCTGACTGGTCCAATTGGGGTTACCTGAAAACTGACAGATATGCAGGAAAGGGGCTAGAAATTGACGTTAGAAACTGTGGTAGCGGGAGACAGCGGAGAATAAAAGGGGAATCCATCGCTGGGGGTTGTATAGTAATGAGGCCTTGCTACACTGCAGTAGATGGTCAACGGACAGAGCCCAAAACTCATCGTTGCACAGGTAGGGAACATGCGAAGAAGTGAATGGTGGCACGCATGAAAAAAAGGATTTGAAAGGATAGGATGTGCTAAATGTGAGGCACAAATGCAAAAGGAAAGGATGCATATCACGAGGGTCGGCGGGATGATAGCATGAGAAATGGCCGGCAAAGAGGTTCAAGATGCAGAACGAATGCATATTTACATACGTATATATATATATACATGAATAGATATGCAAGAAGCAGGAGTAAATAGCAGTGAAAAGCTAGGGGAAAGAGTATCAGTATTTCGAAGAGGTAGGCAGGGTTAAATGGAAATGCTTAGGATTGACTTGGGAAAATTCGGACAAATGTTTTCATCACGAATTAAAATGGTGAATCAATAGAGATGGAAGATTGGAGAAACATAGAAGTGATGCCGGCCGTGAAGAGCAGATCAAAACCGAGGGAAGATGAAGGATAGGACTGAGGAGAACAGTTGGGGACGAGTCCAAATGTTTTGGTCAATGCAGGTGCGACATGTAATGACGGACCAGAGGAATCGGGTAGTGGCAGATCAGAAGATTTAAAACTGTAAGTGAACATCACTACGCACCGCTGTTTCACAATCGGTGGAACATCGAAAAGCAGACCAAACTGAAAGGCACACAGAAAATGCCAGTAGCGGGCAATATGCGGAACAGGAGGTGACAGCAATGGCCGAGGAGACACAGGTGAGTCGTGACCAATCAGATCGTTTTCTACAGGTAAAGCACGAAAGAGGCGGAGAAGAAAGAGGCAGGAAGCACCAGGATAGGCAAACCAGTGATAGAACAAAAGGCTTTAGAAGAGAATGCGCGTCAGATCTGGGGCAATGGAACTGGAAAGTAGCGTGCCAGCAGTAAATCGAACAGGTGGTTTGAGCAGGAGGATGCTAATCGGGACAGAGCTTATGGAAAGAATAAAAGGGGAGCCGCGGAGCTAAGAGGGGAAAATAAAGTGCCGGTGATTAGATAACAAATGTAGCTGTAAAAGATGCAAAGCTTTGGAGCAGTGAGTTCCAGTTCGTGGATCGGTCATGGATGCTGGTGTGACTGGTGCGTAATGGCATTGAACACGAGGGGGGAGAACAAGGAGGGAGTTAACAAGACGACAGACAGTGAGTATAAGAGCGTTATCAATGGGCATTATGAGCATAGGGTGATACCAAGTGAATAGAAAGCAGAAGCCGATAATGACGACGGGTGAAAAGAAGAAATATTGGCGAACGTCTGCAGAGGGGAGGGGGTAGGACGATAGGGACGCCATGCAATGAGAGGTGACATGGCGATAGGCGGTGAGGGGGAGGACAGAATGGGTAGGTGTGTGTACCGTAGTAGAGCGACAAAAATGGAAAGCTGTAACAGACAATATGAACTAAAGGTGAGCGTACAGTGGCAAAACAAGGATAGGAGGCATGCGATCTTCAACAGACGGCATTGGATGCAGTAGTCCGAGGATAGTTAGAACATGAAATGTTTAAACGGCGGAAGTGGGTGGGACTGGCAGTGCGGTGGGCAACCAACCTGAAAAACACTTCGTGGATTGAACACAGGAGGTGTGAACCACCGGCCTAATTGGGCTCGCAAATCATTGCAGACGGCCTGCACGCCCGATGTGCACCGGCCATAGCGGTTGATCTGACTGCGCTCCGCACCTTTGGAAGTGGCACAAGTGGTCACTGATACTTGTACGGGGGGCAAAGAGAACAAGATAGGGTTGTATGATCCATGATCAATTGGCCAGGTTGTCAGCCCATGGACGGCAGAGCCAACGGGGACAGCGAGTAGTAGACAACCGTGTAGCAATACTATCCATGTGCACCGGCCAGGGAGATGGTCAGTACAGCGCCAGAAATGGTTGGCCGTCATCAAGGATCACTAAGAAAAGGGATGGAGAAGCGCAGTCTGGGTGTGCCTCAGCTGAGGAGCAACGGATAAGGAGGGGAGGAAGAACATAAAAATGATGGATAACAGATGAACGTGCGTGAGCAACGGGGTTATCGTATGAAAGCGGAAGAGAAGTTCGCTGGGGACCAGGAATGCTAATGGCCATATTTCGCGGCACTGTAGACAGAAGTGTCGGGCATGGAGCCTACCTGTTGGCCTGTGGCGCAGAGGTATTAGGGTTACAGTGTAAGGCCTATTTCAAAGGCCAGATCAGTGGAGACGAACTCATTGTTGTGCAGCCCAGCGTTGGGAACAGTTAAGCATAACACAAGTGCGCGCCTAAAAGCGAAAAGTACGGAGGCACTGCGTAAACTAAGGGGGAGCTTATTCCAGATTTTGGAATAGGCTGACAGAAACAATCGGGACTTCAGACTGAGGTTGGATTGAGGGACAGGGAGAGAGAAAACTCAAAGTTCGGATGGGATAGGCACAGGGGTCAGCGAATGAGATATGATAAGAGGTGTAGACCCAGTTGTGGATTAGGTTAAATGGGCAAACTACGTTGAGCCTCGTGCGGCGAATCCACAGGGGCTCAATTTATGGGGGATTACAGCGCTGGCGGTATCTAAGGGCTATGGATTCTCCCAACAGTGCTTTAATGAAGGAAAGCTGCACGTTCTTGAAAGATACAATAGCAGAAGGTAGCCAGAGGCCGGAGGTAACCGGACAATGTTCTAGGAGTGGTCTTACATGTGAGAGATACATGGAGAGGCGACTGGCCGTTTGCAAGAAACATCGATGAATCAGGCCTAGGTTTCACCTAGCTTTAGCTAGCTGGAACGATACCTGTTTGAAGAAGTTAAGGGAACAAGAGTAGAGTACGCCGAGATTAATAACCGTGGGGTGTATGGGGATGGGCAGGCCGTCCATACAAATTTCGCTGAGTGGTACCGTGCGCTTTTATTGTAGGAGGAAGCTTTCCTCTGCGAAGGACTTCATGAACCGCTAGAAGCACCACATTTGGAGAGAGAGAGAGTGAGTCATACGACATTTTGCGCGGGGTCACGAATAGGTCATCAGTGGGGAAGCAATGCACTTTTCTTATATCGTCGGCATGGGAGAAGGGGTCACCGTGGCGAACAGAAGAAAAAATGTCTTCGATAATTATAAGGAATAGTAATGGGCCCAAGACACTGCCTTGGATGACGCCGCTAGTAATGGGTTTGGCAGAAGATAAATGGCCATCAACGAGCACAACGTTTGATCTGCGACAGAGATACGGGGATAACCAAGAGGAAGGAGGGTCAGTAACACCAGGAGACCGGATTTTGGCTAACAGATGCAAATGGGGAACACGGCCAAAAGCCTGGGACACGTCGAGGTACAGGGCGATTACGGAATTGCCGGTGTCGGCAGCGTACAATGGGACCTTAAAGAAGTCCAACTGGCGGGAAGAGCAGGAGCTGGAGTTCAGGAAACCATGCTGACCAGGGTTCAGCTGGTTGCTGGACAAGATGTACTGAACAATGCTTTTTGATAGTTCTCTCCATGATTTTGCAGACAACTGGAATGTGGTTAGTGGGCTGATAATTATCTGGGTCGTGCCATGCACTCTTTTTGAAGCGCGGAGCTATGACGGAAGTTTTTCACTGAGGAGAGAAGAAACAGTGAAGCATGGAGGTGGTGTATACATTAAGTAACAGTAAAAGGAGATCAGGACCACTTAAACGGAGGACGGCCGGCAGCAGGCCACCTGGACCCGGTATCGGGGAAGATTTATTGGAGGAAATTGAGTTTTAAATATCCAGATGAGTAAAGAGAATCGATAAAAGAGGGGCAGAGGTGCAGGGATGGATGGCGGGAGGAGGGATACCAGGGCAGTTTATAAGGGAAGGAGAGGAATGATCATTTAAGGCCTCAGAAATAGAAGCTGAGGTATTAGCCGTAGATAAGTGTGGATGAGGAATTTGGGCGAGGTAAAATTGGAGTGATTAGACCTTTCACCAAGCAGGTCGGACAGATAGCCAAATATGTTGGGAGGTTCTAGGGAGATGACCTCTTGCCTCCTCAAGAGCGAATCGGCCATGAGACGCAGCTTCAGTTGCAGCTGGTTTATGCGAATCCTCAATAAGGTGAGGAGAGGGATGGTCGTTAACACTAGCGTGGATATTACATTTGACAAAAGCTAAACACCGCCCTCCCCTCCTGGGCTGGCGGGTATTCGGGGAGCTTTGATACCCGGCTCTGCGAACAAGGTCAAGCGAAGCATCTTCGGACAGCCAGGATTCAGTTACTAGTATAATGTCAGCGTTCGACGTAAATGCCAAAGATCGCAGGTGCGATATTTTTCTAATTATTGAGCGAGCGTTAATAAGAACTAGTAGGAATGAGTTCAGTGTCGGTGTGCGCAAAGTGTCGATGCCAGGTGCAAGACTATTTGGATCGCTGTGGCGATAGGAGTTGGGTCCCAGTGGAGACAGGGCTTCAATGGAAGTGGGACGGCGGACAATGTTGGATGGAGGACAGAAAGTAGGCAAAGCTTTGGTATGAGGCGCCGCCGATCGCTGTGGGTGATCAATACTGTGGATGTGCAACAGACCGCCGATGTGGGCCGGTGGTGTGTCACGTGGTACAGAGGGAGGAGGCACGATGTGGCATAGTGAGAGGTTTAGAATACCTGTGGAAGCTGGGTGACCAGGAGGGAGTGCAGAGTGTAAGGTACTAAAGGGCATGACACTTAGGGAGGAGCAGTCAGTGACGTAGGTCTATGGAATACTATCGATATGGTCCATAGGGCGACCAGCGATATGGTCACAGGTTTGGGGAGCACCGGTCAGGAAAAAATGGGATCTTGACTGCAGGTAACACGCCTGTTGGGCAGAATCAGTATAAGGCTGTAGGTAGGCGTGGGCGCGGAGGTATGTGAGAGAGTAACTGGGAGGTAGTGTGGGGTGGGGACTGGAAGAGAGCAGCGAAACTTGGAAAAGTTCGGAAGCTCATAAGGGGTATGGGAGTTGGTAAGTGGGGAGGGTGTGTAGGTGGGTCGAGGAGGCGGGATACAGGTACGAACCTGGAGTACCTGCTATGGTACGTAAGTGATGCTTCGGGATTAGATGGGGTTGGTAGAGGGTAGCACAGGGGAAAGGCGGGGGCCTGCTGAGGCTATGGTATGGAGGGTTGGTTTCTGGGGAGCAGGAAGGGATATAGGGTAGCAACGGAGGGGGAGGCTTAATATGACCCATTAGATTAGAGGGAGAGAAAGACAGTGGAGTGAGTATAAGGCCATGGAAGGGTGCGTGGCACTGGCATGGCTTTGAGGATCACTCCTACTTAAAGGGACGATGGCTCTATACGAATCTGGATGGTAGCCCAACTGGTTTCCCCCTGCAGGGTCCGAGAGTATGCTATAAGCAAATGCTGATTGAGAGTGGGAGCTAATGGGTGGAGTGAGTGGTTGAACAGGTGCGGATCTGGTATGAGTACCAGCTAGGCTCATAGGAGGATTGAAGGGGCACTTATGAGGATAACTGCGAAGTGTCGCGACTGGGCCAGCAAAATGTGGGCAGTTTGTGGAGTCGTTAGAGCGAGAGCCGTGGTTGATAACACTTGTCAACTGCTCGGAGGACGGATGGGAAATAGTACTGCAGGGGCTAATGGTTGTACCCGGGTCTTGTATTGGCTCTGAGGCTATGATGGGGTAGCGCGGGTTTCATGCTGAAGTAGCTTGCCGCTTAGGGCCTGTGATCGTGGGATGAGAGCTACTGAAGGTAGAGGCTAGTGGGGGAGATAGTAGAAAAGAGCTTTAGTGTGGAAGTGGAACCGGGGGCGAGGAGTTAGACAAATCTCGGTCGACAGTTTACAGGTAGGCAGAGTGAGGCGCAGGGCTTCACTTGACTTCTTGCCAGTGGGGCATTGGGTAACCTCTAAGCCGGTTTCAGTGGGGTCAGCCTGCATGGGCAAGGTAGAGAGGCCTCTCAGCCAGCGAAGCTTTTCCAGCTGGAAGGGGAGTTATATCGGGGAACATCTCAATGTCCCTATACGGCAAAATGGCAGCAATTGTCGACTTGTTGCTAATGAACTCTAGCTGTTAGGTCGTCCATGGATCGGACTAGCAGGGGTAACTACATTGCTGGGACATTTTACGTAGCCTCCTGCAATGGCATCTATAGTGAGCCATATTGCACGAACCGAGTATGTTGTGTTTCGCCAAGAAAAGCGGTAAGCGATCTGGATCATTAAAAACCACTGCATTCTTGGAGTTGGTATTGCTCTGGTATACTTCGGTCGATACGGAGTCAATGTGTTGCACCCAAACCATGTTCTCGGGGTATGAAGAGGCTACAAGTTAAAGGAGAGTGGCCAGGGTTGAAACCTCTGAAAGGATTTCATCAATCAGATCGGCCTTGTTTCTAAATTCAACGAGACTCTGCTTGAGGCCACTTGGACCGTTAGAAGCTTCACCGTCGACGGTAACGAGGGCGACAAAGCACGGCCTGGTTGTTGGGAGGGGTTGGGCGCGTTTGGATTTGCCAACTTTAGAGATACGAATTTTCCGAGCACTGATTGAGGGCCGGAATGGTATGATGAGTAAAAATGTATGACGAATGTACGAAGGTAACAAGAATTCGGACAGCTAGGCAGAGACAAACCACAGGTCTATGCAGACCGTGAGTGTACGAGGGTGCTATATGCGCACAGGCCTAGGTGAGAACTATGCAACAACGCGGTATAAGAAGTGAGCTATGTAGCCCATTGCATATAGTTGGGATTAGTAGACCCAGGACAATGAGGATAGTTAGCTAGTAGAACTTAGCTATGTAGTATGCACAGATGCAACCAACACAGGATACGGTAGGTTCCTAACTATGGCTTGGATCAACACAGCAGGCTGTACGAGGAGGTATATTCTGGATATGGGATTGATGGATCGGATGGAACGAAAGTGCACTTTCATGCGAGGAAATAAACAGAGACACCGTGGGAAAGAAACTTCAGAAGGTGCGCCGGTGGATGCGTAGCGAGAATAAGGTAGGAAATGAGTTATAGGGAGTGGGATGTAAAACTCTAGGTGGATGTCATCGTGTAGAGAGTCAAGGAAGATTTGCCAGGTAAGTCGTGCAGAATGGTAATAAATGGAATCGGGGCATAGAATATCCAACATGATCCATAAATCTAAATCGCGGTAATAACTAGCAGCTACGTGTTGGTGCGCCGCAGTTGTTTATACAACTAGGTCACTATTTCGGGTTATGAGTTGATATGTACTGGGGTGGACACAGTTATAAGTCTAAACAGTGGGATGAGTGAAAAAGAAGATGAGATAGCCTGAAGTTCATGCCGGGGTGACCTTGACTTTGGGCGCGAACACCATTCCTCCGCAAGTTTCAAATTTGGACTGTGGCCCTCCCGCATGAATGTCCATCGCATCTTCACCGTATCTTGTGCTGGTTGACAAGATGAGAATTACGGAGCAACTTTGGCCGCTGAAGGAGCTTTACTTCTGCAGTATTGATTTCCACGCTCACTTCAAAGCGATAATGATCAGTTTCCCTCCATTCGGTCGAAATGTGAGTTTGTTAAATTGCTGAAGTCTTCAATGCAATACATCACAAGTTGACACATCACTGAGCCCTTTCTGCGAAAAGTGATGACCGTTTAACCCTTGCACTAGCACGCTGCGCGCGCGCAGCGGCAACGTAAGCTCTTCTCTTGTTTTTCATCGACAATGTCCAGTATTGTGAGGGTTTTGGGAAGCTCTGCTAAGCTTGATATGTCCTACCCCACTTTACACTTACGCCAGATAGTACAAGATGGCACTCTACTCCGACGTGTTACAATAGAATTGGATATTGTACCCGGTATATGCATTCAGTGAACTCATTTCACGTCAGGTCAGGTCAAATTGGACGGTAGGACTTGAGGCTCGGTCAGATTGGACCGGACAAGGTCACAGCACTAGATTGGCAGCCAGTGCAAATGATGGCCGAGTTTTCTGCACTAGCCAGCCCACAGGTCTCACCGTATTTTCTTGGATCCGTTTTCTTCCAGAGGCTGAAAGAACGATATACCCGGGGGTCGCCTTCCGAGGAGGTGGCAAGAAGCAGCTTTTCAATACTGCGAGCCTCTGAAACTGGCTAGTTCGCTCTTATTCCAATAGTCGAGACCTTCTATCAGCTCCTGTGAATCAGTGAAAAAAGTCTAAGGAGGGCGGGAAGTATTTAGGATAGGTACTTGGGCAGCCTGAAAATGGCAGAAGAGGAAGGATAAAAAGTAAAGGAAAGAGACGAGAAGGAAAAGTATCAATATTGGGATGGACGGAAGCACTACAACTAGGCTTTAGTCGCTGACTCACGGATAGTCCTGAAAGGCATGAGTCTACGCAGCCTCCAGCCTCCTCCTGAAAGAGTCCAGATTCACGCGCGAATGGGCCTCGGCGACTCATTGTGATTTGACCACAAAAGTGTTATCCTGACACCTCGGAATTGACGAATTTAATTTCGGAGAGTAATTTCGGGTTCCCTTCCCGGAAAGCAGGCACACGGTTGGAACCTACTGAAAGATGAAGCACAGTACGAATACACACTAGGTTTAGGCGAGCGGAACAAGGTCTTACCCACAAAACTAACTGAAGTGAAGAACACTGCATACAGAATGAGAAAGACAAGTAAATAAATGAATAGAACAGCAAGGGTTAGGAACTGACGGAAAGGTAGAACTGCAATGTTTGAGAAGAATTGCTGTAGGTGTCAATAACGAGAGAATCAAATAACCTGGGTCCAAAAGAGAAGTGAGGAACACTGAAGCCAAGCACTGTCTGAGCTCTTCCTGAACTGTAAGACAGTGCTTGTGGGTACTGCCTTTTACGGTATCTTATCCCACGCTTTAACTAATCTGAGAGGAAGGAAATTAGCTTGGGCGCTTCGTAGTGATCTCAGCCTCTCCACCTCTGGACTATGGGAACTGAGCCCCGAAGGGACGCTACCTGAAACTAAAGAAGTGCAGAGCATTGCGGAGTATTTGGGCTAATTTTATCTTTTAGATCGATTCATTTAGATGTAATTAGGACTTCTGTGGCTAAAGCCAATGAAGTGTCCAAGTAACTGTACTGCGGGCAGGCCTCTGTGGTTCCCAACGACGAGTTTTAGAGAAGGCAGTAAATGCCGGCCGATCCAGAAATAAATCGCAGTAGGGTTTTTTGGGAGCTTGTAACGCCGAAGTTCCGTTTACCTTCTCCAGCTGGAAAGGTTTCGGGAACCAGGGAATCAATCCAAATAGCTTTTGTCCAACTGTGCTATTTTACTGTACCTGTTGGGCTTAGATTGACTGACTTGCAGCACAAAAGCTTGCGGATGGCGGTGTCACCAGTGGATCTTTTTGTTTGGAGGTGTCCGGCCGGTCATACGGAGTGCATACTTGTTGACGATTTTGCTGTGTTCCGGCCTCTGACGCGGGACGTTTACCCCAGGACGAACGGGTTCAAAGAGGGCCTCCGAGAATTCCATAGGATCACATGTACATCCTTTTACACATGCTTCCCGGAAGACCAAAAGCGTACAAAAAACGGTATGCAAATTTGTCGGATGATGTGCAGTATTACTTTTTCAAGTTCCGCTGCATGAGTCAAGGATGGAAATGTGGTTAGTTCACCAGTTAGACTTTTACTCACTCATGAATGCATTCCCTCTAGGTACTTCAATTTAGGCCGCAGAACTTTTGAGACTATTCGTCTCACGGGTTCGTGCCACTGTGTCGCCGACTGGTCAACAAAGCACTTGCACATATTTTACCGGGAATTTGGAGATTTTACGTAAGAAGTCCTGGGCTTGCACAAGATCAAGGGACTCATGTAAAGTAATCCATGGATAGTTTAAAGGCCCGCCGAAGCTTGGTGATTACATGTGGACGAAGCTCAACCGGCAATTGTATAGCCAGGATTTCAGACCTAGTAGAGTGGGACATGATAAAAAGGGGTCTTTCAGCGAACCTGAACGAACCAAGAAGTTGCTAGATGCAAACAGCTTTACGAAAGTCATGATTTGGCAAAGGGATACGGTGTTCATTTCGTCCCCAGTGCATGTAGCGATCTGTGCTCCAAGTTCGGGATAGAGCTTTTAGCGGTTGTTACCCACCAGCTTAGCTGAGGTGGGTACATCCTCTTGCACATTACGGTAGTAGACGATACCGGGTTATGTCGCGTTTTGTTCTTTGCCATTATCCCTAAGCAGAATGTTACTAGTTTTCAAAAGGGCTTGAAGTCACTGATTCAAATCACCCCAAAAAGTCTAACTCGTAAGACTGTTGGGGCTGATCGGAGTTTGGCAAATCAAAATGCTTTCTCGGACGTACATGCCTGGGCACTTACAATTTTATGCAGGTTTCATATCATTCAAGACATGGAACGCAGGTGTGGTAGACTGCACTCGGTGTAGCAGTCTGATAATTCACGCTTTTTTCGGTGGATGCAGTATTTAGCTTTATCGCTTTCCTGGGCATACTTTTAAAGATTTCCACTGCAATTGAATCTTGAAACTCATGAGCAGCTGCATACCATGCAAGCCATAAGAATGCCATGTAAGGAGTTCTGGGCGGGCTACTTATTGTTTATTAATGCTCTGTTTGGCAACTTTACTAATAATAGAGTAGAAGCGGAAAGTGGGGATTTAAAAAATGACCCCTCAGACCGTTCCTCCGTGATAGATCTACACAGGAACATCGTGAGTGGTATTTAGTCATTGAATGAAATCAAAGTGCTTCAAGTAGCTACGGGTAAAATGGAATCCTGCAATCGGGCTCCCTCCGTGCATTGGCCTAACTTTTTGCGGGGTTAACGGGATGAGTGAGTGGTGTTCTTCTGCGGGACCTGAGTAGCGGAGTGCTTCTGTCCTTGCTGTTTGTAAACAACCTGTTGTGTGAACGTAATCTCCGGGGCAGTGAATGTCGCTTTTACGTGAAGGGAACCCCAAAATGCGACCGTTCCTTCAGTCAGCGGTGGATACTCACACGTTAGCATACTTCAAGTTTAACGAAAGAGCCAAATTACCCGACGCTCTAAAGGCCTTTGGGTAGGCGGTTCCTCATGGGAATAACTGGGGCTCACACCATACGGGAAAAACCACCAATGTCCCTGGTCATTCCAAATGTTTCACAGAATAGAATGGGTGCATCAATCATGTTGGGAGATCAAGTTTCAAAAACTTCATCATTCGGTTCAATCTAGTATTCACTTTTCTCAATATATGTCCGGGTGGGAGGCCATTACCCCATGTGCCCGAAAACATATTACCAGTATCGATTCAATCAAAGGCGGACACCTCCAAGATATCCATGGGTAAGAAGCACTACGCGGCATTGGACCATCAACCAGTCCCAGACACGAGCACGGAAGCTCCCAGGCCGTTCATTTCGGGCAGGAATCACGTACCTCCAGCAGTGATTCCGTCTTGGAGACAGAGAAAATAGATGAGACGGGGTAGGTGGGGTTATCCGAATCGGCTGCAAGCGGCGGATTTAAGAAGTTTACGGGGGACCACCTGAGCCCTGTACCACCCGCTGACCACGGGTGGAGGCTGGAATTCGCACCTTCATTGATTCGGAAGGAAATCTGCAGCGTATGTAGAAGCTAGGGACCATCGGTGGATCTGGGGACGGATGTTCAGTGGGTTCATTCTGGATCAGGTGGAAGATGGGCACACACCCTGTGGACAGCCTTTTACACAGAAGAAAACTACAGCTGTGTTCGCCGCATGGCTCGACGCAACCAGTAAAGTAACACGTGAACAAACACAAGGCGTTTTTCAGGGCCACTACAGTCTGATTACCACTTTCCTCGCCTTCTACGCCTGATAGTTTAGGAAGATGGTACAAGAGGGTTTAATCGTGCGAGCACCACTGGAACGGACGTACATAGCCAGCTCTGAGGTAATCCAACCAGGTTCGTAAAGAAGGAATTTGTTTATTCCACTATTATGTGTGTGTTAGCTGACCGAAATAAGAGAAGCACGTTTTTTATTATAAGCTATAGGCTTAGGAGCGGCAGTGATACAGTTTCATTGGGGATCGTAGATGATCTGTGGCTTTTGGGCTACAAACGTTTAGACAGCTTCTTGGTATACGAATGATAGTAAACGTTCGACACTGAGCTGTGTAGAAGCACTTATCTCGCACGGACTATATTCGTTAGGCCGACCTGATGAACTTATAAGTAGATTTATTTGCATTGCTGCAAGACTCCTTAGTCAGTGCTGCTGCCTGCCTGAGGTTTTATGGTGCTCTTGGATGGAACGGAAAACAAAGTTACCGATTACAATGATAGGCCACCTCAAGCCGTTTTACCTTCCACCTGTAGGCGTTATAATAGTTGTACATAAAGTACCTAAAAATCGCTCCATAGGAAAATTATCATTCAAAACATTTTGCTGAGCACATTCGTCGGTATTAATTCCTGTGTTTTTGCGCGCTCTTACAGAAGGACTAACATTTATACAGAAGATGAAAGTACAGGAGATATTGATCCTATTAGGACCCGAGTCCTACGTTTTATGCACAATAGCCCCGTTGAAGCTCCGGGATTACACCGTGAAAATCTTACCATCAAATTCTACCTACTTCTGGTGCTTTCTGTGGTTATCAAGGTATCTAACATGTGGTCGCAGGGGTCATTACCACATATGTTATTGAGGTATCAACCTGTGACGGACCGAAGCTGGAAATCTGCAGTTTTTAACCGAATCTGTGGAATTTGGAACGTTTCTCTTTTTTAAGAAACCATTGCTCTCATTGCATTCCACGTTTTTCTACAGTTTGCAAACACTTCTGTTTGTTTTACCAAGTGCATTTACTAGGCGTTTATCGTCAGCAGTTATAAACCATCAGCGGTTACTTGTTCATTCAGCTTACAGAACTTAGTTTCGATATTAGTGTTGACACCTATTATTCGAACAGGAAATAAGCCTTAGGACCATCTTGCGGGAAATCTATCACTCGTTTACCTATTATTTGCGTTTTTCGTGATTTCCATTTACTAATACTGTTATGCCTAGGGATGAAGATCAATGAAGAGCAGTCTTCTGCTACTTACACGCACTTCTAGCCTAAATTCCAGCGCCATGCCCTGAAATTCAAGTGAATAAATGGTGAACATATACTTTATTCTGCGGTCATTGGACAGACACAAAGGAAACCTCTGGCGTAATTGTAGACGCTTCCCGGAAGAACTGATTACCAAGAGGGGGGGGGGCGCGCCGACGGGTTTTAATGACCTTCTAGCACGTGAAAGACAACAGCAATAGGAAAATCGTGATACGTTACCGGATCGATTATTATTCTTCTAATCCAATTTTCTCCATCCGAAGGTTTCATCTCCAATCTTGGGGAGTCTACGCTACAGTACCGGTAGCTTTGGACAGTCACAATGCCTTACATTAGCCCGCGAATTGGTTGCACTGCTGGTATCGCGAGCTGTATGAGGATCCTGCTGGCTCTCTGATGCGATTCCTTTATTTAACGAGCTATAGTTTCTGTCCATCTCACCGCTGATGACGCTCTACTTTCCTCACTCTTATTCCGTAAAAATAAACATCATAGCCTTAATAGCTAAAAACGCTTGGCTTGGCACTGACAGAACTAGCAGATATAGCCCTACATCGAGAAAAGTTAACAGCCGAATCGGACCCGTAGGCTTGCCAAATTACTTCCTTTTGTTGCTCAAGATCCTTGATGGCGTTGCGGGCATATCGATCGCTGCACTGGGCTTGCGTCGACTCCTATGACCGACTGCTGGCTGAAATTACGAGTTATCTTCCACAACCTCGACCTAAGTACCATCGGCTGCGGCCGAGACTGGAGGGCCTAATACAGTGTTTGAAGCCGCAACCTGAGGAACCTTCTTTTCCCCTGTATACGATAACGGTGTGGGTAATGATGTTGATGAAGACGACGATATCGCAGCTGCTGCCGCTGGTAGAGATGAATACATCGCTGGTAACGACATGGAAAGATATGATAATGATGATGACTCCGCATTATCTGCGGCCACCGGCGCCTTCTTCGCTGACTTCGCTGCCGGCCACACGGGGCTAGATATCTCAGAGCATTTTACGCACAGCATTTTTAGCAAATTTACATGACGTTTATCGGGGGCTTTGTAGGGATCGCCGCCTATTTCGGAGCATTACAGGTGGATCAAGTCAGCTTACCCATTGCGCTGTGGGGATAAGTCGCGGTGGTCAGCAGCCTATAAACAAACCAGACACATAGATGCAAAACTATCGACTTCCTTTCGTGGCAGTGTGGATAAATGTTAGCAAACAGATTGACAAAACCACAAAAGAATATAATTCCATGAATCATGCCGAAAGACTTGCCCGCATGACGCAAGCAGGATTCGAGGTAGTTTCCAGGGCATTCCCAAGGATGACTTTCCACAATTCTCGGTGTGCACATCCGTTTCATGCCAGAATAGGCCAGTAAGGTAGTGCCCTTTGGTCTTGTCCGGGGTCGTCGTATTCTGGAAGGGCTCAGATGGCCTCCTTCAAAACAGTACTGGGCCTAAGTCACCTACTCTATCCCGCCGGTTTGTCGTTCCTCACTCTCTATTAGCTTGACCTAAGATGCACAAAGGGTGAACAGTTTTTCGTGTTTCGCTCTTTTGAACCGGGTCAAAATGATTGCCACTTCTCATTTGTCCGGCCTCCTCTCTACACAATCATAGCACAGATTCATTTTAACCGAGGCCATACACCCCTCTATGAAATACCCTTTTCTCGCCTGCAGGGTTTCTACTCTATGAAAGGCACCCTTGAAGGATACTGTTACCTCGGCGAATAAAACTATCTTCATGAACGTTAGATCCCTTCTACTCGTCCTTAAAGAAAATAAAAGGGAAATTGGTGCATTTTACGGCATTCCCACGTAGCTATATGCCTGTACATCTCATAGAACCTAGTCCCTCGTAGCCAAATCACAAAGCCAGCACTCGGAACCAGGTCCCGAATACCACCTCCGTCACCGCACAAACAGTGCTGAAAGAAGACTGAGAAACCCAGCCATAACTTACGTCAGAGCAGGCAGCTTTGGGGACAAGTGGCACGAAATGGCAGCAGAAGCTGCCAGTCCTGTTTGCGTGGAAGTCACCGAAACATGGTTAGGGGCGGGAAAAGAAACCGGATTCCGCAGTGCTTCTGGCTTTTGCATCCATCAAGCTGGTGGGATAGATGGTAGGGGTGGAAGGAGCACCATGATAGTAGTAGCGGACACAATAAAGCGGACAGCCTAGGAGTGTACCACGTCACCAAATACACAGACTATCTTCTGTGATTTGGAGCTACACCCAGATAAAGTACATGTTGCTCGTGTACATCGAAGCCCGTCTACCAACCCACCAGGGGGTGTAGCCCTGCGGAGCCACCGCGGCCGGAGCAAGTGAACTCACAACTCTCGGGAACTTCAGTGCCCCCTGAGACAGACTGGGTGAACCTGTGGGCAGAGGGTGATGACCCCCACGTCAGATTGCCAGACTTTGTTCTGGATGAGGCTCTTGCCCAGCGTGTCCTACAACCACTCAGGGGGAGGGTAGGGTAGACTCCAGGGTAAACAAGGCTGGTGATCGCCAAACATACTGATGAAAATGAGGGCCCACAGGCAACGGCACCCTTAGGAAGGAGCGACCGTGGGGCGATCTATTGGAACCACCTGGCCGTGAAGAACAGAGTGCCCTGCAAACTTGAAGGACGCTTTCAAAATCTCTATGCGCGGGGCCTAGTCGAATCAGCCCAGGCATTTGCAAGGGGCTCATTTTATGAAAGTGTGGAAGAAGAATGAACATAATCCAGGGAAAATCCCCTGTAGCTCATATAGCTTTTTGCACCAGCTCGCAGAATCCACGGGAAGGTAACGGCACAGTGGTGGAACAGCGGAGTAGCTAGGGCTCAAGGCCGGGAACACGAAGCAGGCTGTATGTACCGGCAGACAAGAGACCACGGGAGATACCAACGGTCCAAAACGACTCAAGACTTAGCCATCATGGTCATAAAGCAAAGCAGGTCATTTTATGAGATCACCTTAGCTAGAAATGCCCAAAGGTGGCCAAAAGCCAACCGAAACTATGTTCAGTCAAAATCAGTCATGCAAGTAGTTGTGGCTTCCATTGTGGGCCGGAACGGTAGCTCTGCGATCGACAGTAGCGCCAGGGTCAAAATACTGCGACAGCACCTAGAGGCGTTGAGCCAGCGAGATAATTGACTAAAGCCAGCATGCGAGCCCCGCTAGACCGCAGGTAATGCCGTCGATCCTTGTTTCTGCTGACGAAGTAGAGAAGGCCCTGATGGGACTTAATGTGCACAAGGCAGCCAATACAGATGTCACCCACGCTGCGGTTCTACGCCCCCTTGTCCGGGCAGTAGCTACCAATCTTCCCCAGTGGTACTCTGGGTCGTTAGACAGCGTGCGGTTACCTGAGAACTGGCTGATGGCCGAAGTTTTCCCAGTACACAAGGGAGGGTTGAGGGAAAAGTTACGAAACTATGGACGGGCCAGCCTGCTACTAGTGCAACTAAAAATGGAGCGACTGAATAGGAACCAAATGACCGGTCGCCTGGCCGAAAATAGGCTAATTTCCAACAGGCAACGCGGGTTTGTCAAAGTGGACCACGTTTGCCTAATTTGCTGTCTTTTTTGGACGAGGTTACGGCCAGATCAGACCGGGGTGAACACCTCGTGACCTGCTGTATGAACTCCCACGAGGTCTTTGGCTCCGTAAGTCACCGCCTCCTGTAATTCAAGAAGGAAGCGCTGGGTGCTGTACTCCAGGTGCTGGAGAAGGCCCGGGGATATCTCAAAAAACGAATGTGTTGGGTGCGGGTGAAAGGGAGAGAGCTAACCAGGACTAAGTACATCGGTGCGGTCCCACGGGGTTCAGTCCTGAGTACTATTCTGTCTTTGGCCTAGCTCAATGACCTATTAGGTGGTTCAAAAAGCCCAGGCTACCTGTTTGCGGATGGCTTGAAGCTCGTGGGTGAATGCGAACCCGCATAACTTCAAGAGAACTTGAATACGGTTTAGGCCAGTACCACTCAGTGGCAACGGCCGCTCAAGGTAGGGGAGGGCTGGCATCTAGCGCGGGATATCGGAGAGGAATCAATGCAATTAGACCCGCAAGACTCACAAGCAATAGAGATTACTTTCAGCACTGACCTTGGAGTCCTGATAAACGATCGGTGCTAGCCATCCCCACAGTATCCGTTTGCAGCAGCTAAGTCTGAACGGGAGCTCCACCAAACGATGAGCACCGTAGCCTCTGGAGACGATTTTTGCCATTGCTTTTTATGTAACACCGGTGACGCCACAAGTGGAATATTGTGTCCAACTTTGGGCCCCGTCTTCTGTGCGGGACAGTGCTGTTCCTGAGGAGGTGCAGCGGCATTTCACTAGACCTTTACTGGGACTAGGAAACAAAACATACACGGAGAGATTACTGGTGCTAAAACTTTTCTCTACGAAATGTGGGAGACTCCGGGGGGATTTACTAGAAGCTTTTAAGTAAATTCGAAGACTATCAAGTACATCAAAGCCGTTGTTGGCACTGAAACGGGATTCCACAGTAGAAGGACGTGAGTCTGAGCTCACCAAACCATGAGCATCGAATAACATGAACGGAACTTTCTTCGCAGGCCGCGTTTCCAACCCACGAAAGGCACTGCCTTCTAACGTGGTTCCTGCCACACCGGTGGTAGGTTTCGAGGCAACGTTGGACCTTCGCCGGTCGATGTGTTCCCCAAGGGCATCTAAACCCATATCGCTGAGTGGCATCACTGGAAGCGGCGCCCCTCCTTGTTTTTCACTACTACCGATCAGTATTCTACCTATCTCCTAGGATTTGCTTCCACTTCTGTCCCACCATCCTCCACCTTATTCTCCTTACTCCTCGGCTTACCACTACTAACACTTTATCTAAGATTTGCTTGTATTTGTGACACTCATGGGAAGGAGCTAGACCTGGAAAAGAACCCAGTTCCCAACCGCGGGACGGCTACACCCTTTTGAGAGCAAATTGAGTATGAGCTCTGTTTCATTTACAGAGTAAGTGAGAGAAGTTCTTGGCAAACACAGCCCAGTGGGGTTAACCTCGACACTTGATGGTGAAATAATATGGACTACTTTGTTGACTCTATCCTCAAGCTCAGCCCTCAGTAGTTTCTTGTGCATCGGTGGATGTGTTCATAACTATGTGGAACGCAGTGGTGAGCCCCCTCTAGAACACCCCTGCTAACACGATGTGTGCATTCTTCCATGCGTAATGTGAGGAATGCACATGTACGATCAGTCTTTGCCACCACAGTGACTGGTAACCACATCTCTGCTCTGTAATTTGGAGAAGATATTTACAAGTGAGAATTCGCTGAACAGTTGCTGCAAATAGAGGTCGCAGTCGAGTGACATGTGCCCTGACTGTGCTATACAGACGGAACTATGGACATGAAGAATGGTTACTAGAAGGGGGTTTTGCACGTTGGTCAAGAAAACAAGTGCCAGTGGATTTCAGTCAATTGCTTTGTGGGGGAAGCCCACTTAAAAATTCTTTCAAAACGTAATACTGTAGTAGTGCAACAATGGTCGGCAAAGTTCGCTTCTTCGCAGATAGGTTGGTGATAGGACGCTTAGCTCACTTAAACAAAGTTTGTTTGCCACTGCTGAATAATACCAACGCATCGATATAGTAGTATGGACTTACTGATTTTATGAATACTGTGCAACAAAAGTTTTCTAGTGAAACCGAAAGTCCAAGTTCATATTACTTTTGCAATCCTATTTTGAAGGCTAGTTCCGTTATTTGTGTTGCATTTTAGGAGCTTCCGAATACCCACCGTGACAAAGATGAAGGATGAAATATCAATATCGCAATTTACTTTATGCATCAAAACTAGCCACCCATAACATAATCCTCTTTCTATGAAGTCCTGCATATAAGAGCAACCGGCAACTGATTCTGATAAATGATGTATGCGGACTTTCGGTTACATAAATCAACTGAATTACTCTAGGAGGCTGCAGTTCTTGTTCCCAGAAAGCATGCACTCCGTTTAGGGTGGCGCAGTGCTAGGTAAGTTGCTCTGTTCGCGTGTTCAGTAATAAGTTATTGACAAACAAATAAGGTCAGTTTGAATTTCGAATAAAAAGCATCATAAAAACGGGGCGGCTTGAAGGGCAAAAGAAAAGCCAGGATATAGGCTAACGCTGAAGTCTCATTGTTTCATTGGAGGTCATCCCCTGTCACGGTTAAGAGCCACTCAGGGGATTGCCGGATGACGGTCACCAGAACACTCGCGCTGCTTGAGTGCGATGAAGCCTAAAGATTGTCCTCACAATGGGACGAATTTACTCCACCGAGTCGAACTTCAGAAACCCTACCCAACTGTGATGTGTCTGTTGTCTACATGAAAGCTGAGTTAGTGCACCAAGAGTTGGTTGAGAGAAAAACTATTGGTACAAGTAATTATGAAGGAATAGAACAAATTCGCCGTTGTCCGTGTTGAAACACAAAACTTACATGGTTAGGTTTACATGTACGCTTTTAGTAGGAAAACTGAGCCTAGCTTTGTGAACTACCGAGAACAGATAATATGGGAGTGGCATTTGGGTAACAGTGGAAGCAATACAACAAAATTACTCTACAAGTATGCGAAATGAAATGGGAGTTACGTAATAGTTTATCTATTCCGCTGAATAATTAGTTGCGTATGTAAATTTAAATGAGTCCATGAAATACCTTTAAGTCTATCAAACGGCCCTGTGGGCATGCTAAGTACTTCAGCAATCAAAGTTTCACCTTGTTGAGGGTTAATTTCCTAGTACCAGTTAGTCGCTCAGCGCACACAAAAGATAATGAACGTTTAAGGCGGTAAAAGATAGGACACTCTGATGCAGAGGTAAGATGTATTATTCTTTCGAGAATTGGCAGTTCTCACCTTAAATATGTTTCAGTGTAAAGTAGTAAGTAGTTTCATGCATGTCTTAGCTGGGCGAATAATAAAATTTCATTATCATTAACTTGGTCACCTACAAGATCATTCACTGTAACAGAATTTTCCATTCGCGAAGTTTTCGAAGGCTTGTAAAAGTGTTAGTCGTGTGTCAGCGGAATCAGATTCAATTTGTTTGTTATTATCGAAATGTTTCAATCCGTTGTTAGATTTGAGGTTCCATATAGTCCATAACATAAGGCACAGCGTTCACACATCCTGTTTGAAGCTGTTAGTTCCGTAGGACCTCAGTTAGTCAGACATCGCTTAGGATTGGTTACACATCACCCGTTGTTAACCTCTATGACCATTAATTTTGAAGAGGTCACTGCTCGCTGAACGCACTTGTCGCCACAAGAGCCTGGGATGCACGGCCATTTTCGGGGTCACATACCAAAGGCGACGTGACCATGAGTTAGAGAATGTGTCGGCTGCCAGCCCATAAACTTGAACAGCCACCTGTCACTGAGCCAGCCACTAAATCGTTCGCGTGGGAAGGAATATGAACCTGTGAGTTCGTTCAAAGGAACAGACAGCCGTACCACTCAGAAGGTGACCTGATTGCAATTCGCGCACTGTGAGCTTATATCAAGTCGTGCCTCTGGTTCCCAGACTGAGACTATGAAACGGTGGTGACACGGTGGACAGCTCGCTAATTCTATGAAGGTTGTGACGTTAGCGACCGGTAGACGAAATTCCTCTCCCATCTGAATTACTGAAGTGCGTAACAATTACCCATTTCATGGGCTACGACATTGGAAGCGGAACCAGGTGGCAAAATGCAAAAGTCAACTTTACGTCTGATGCAAGGGGCAGGGTAGACTTGCTTCGACCGATTTGGTGAATAAATATGGAGCCAGCTAATGCACATACGAAAAACCAAATGATATGTTAACTGATTGTTACAATCGATGAAGTTGGTTTTCACTTATAAAATATATTTTGGTGCAGGTATTGTAGAATTTTTAACGCATTCCAGTGGTTTAGGTTGCCTACGGAAATGCTGATTATTTGGAATTCGTAACAACTGAAGATAGGTTAGAGTGGCGGGATCAGTGTTCCACTTAATTCTTCGGACGGCTGCTGAAAAGGCGCAACCTTTATTCTGTGAGTAGCAGACTACATTTATGTTGCTTGATTTATTATGCACTTTTAACTTCTAGCTCATCGATAACCACGGAAGAAGACCACAGACAACTGAACTTGACTTGAAGTCATCCTGGTCACCTGCAAGGCATTAAAATGAGCAAGCCAGCAGCAATAAAACCGTGGTATGTTTGTGAAATAAGGGGGTAGTTATTCGCAAGTACAGGATTTGGTATTATTGATTCATGTTTCAGCAGTTTTCCTGGTATTTCTCTATGACACTAGCTTGCGGGTAAAAAGCGCCCTGTAATTATTGTATAATGCACGGACATAGCAGTGTAAGCTCCCATTGCCCGCCTTTATGGAGCTTTATTTGTCTATGATTTAGACGCCATATGGTACTGAGTATGATAGCTTTCAATAATCTACGCTTCTCTGATTTTTATGGTGGTATAAGTATGCACAGATATTAGTTTGGAAATCTTGTCCTACCACCGAAACTGAATTGAAAAAGAAAATCAATGGATCAGTGAAAGTTCGTTGGTGGTATTGCCCGTAAATTTTCCCAATAGTGAAAGAGGCACTCACTAAAACTGTGAACTATTCATTTTATTCCATGAATAACCAGCTACACCCAAATTCTTATTACGCGTCTAGCTTTACTGCAGTGGAAGGAGTATGTACAGTTTTTCCTTAAATTGGCATGTCCTGCCAAATTTTGAATACAGCAGTGTTCCTTTGAGACCTCCGTCACTTGTTTATCTATCTTGTTAGCGGAGGATCAAAAACAATTTTCGGATACATCACGCGTTATTCCTTCACGTTTTGGAAGTTTCCAGATGTGTTAACCGTAAAAGGTCCGCATAAACAGGTTTCTACAGCGGAGTGACATGTTTAACACCTAATACTATATTGCATATAAGAAGCCTAAAAAGCCATTCCAATTCATCTATCTGTAAGGCCCCAGACTGCCTCCATAGATGCGTATACGGCAGTGAATCTTGAAGTATACATGTTTCTTTACGCATGTCATGAGAAAGCATGTTCTTTAATAGTACTGTGTGAACAACAGGTCTGAGAAAAGAGATCTAGTTCCTTTCCTACGGTTGAAATATTTGTATGCCTAATGCCGATAAATCAACGAGTATAACAAAAAATGGCCAACGTATGAAGCTGTGGTACTTTTGCCCAGTACATATTTCGCCAATACCAAGGCAATGGATTAAATAAAACCTTTTCTCCCTTTTACGCAAGCTTCGTTTACGAAGCATTCTTTAAACACATAAGTGACAAATGAGTGAGCGGAAAGAACACAAACTAGTGCACTTATTCGCAGTTCTATGAGCATTCCCAGTTCAGTGGCTTTGGGTTCCGTAAAAGAATCATTTCAATCTCTGCCGAATTCTTGTGCTCATGAATCCGGGTCGATACACATATGCAAATAGTTTCCAAAGGATAAATCAGAAATGAAGAAACCCAAGGCGGGACCGCCGGAGGTAGGCTACAGTTACACATATACACCGGGTGATTGGTAGTTTACTTGGCTTTTCCGGTGGGCTTGTCCGGGGAAAACAATCATGATCCCACGGCGCCATAGGTACTAAGACCACAGGTTGATAAATGATCAGATTTATGAATGGGCCGTTTGAATGTTGCTTTTTTGTGCACAGCGATGTTTGCACCATCGGGTCAGCTTCAGCATTACATCACAAAAATATAGAGGCCCAGAAAAAGCCCAAATCGGATGTTTTCGTGGTCACACAAACCGGATAGCGCGGAAGCACTAGGCATCATTCACAAGATGGTCTTAAGTGGGAGAGAAAAAAGCACACGTATCCCGCTAATCCTTAAGTAGGCTACCAATGAGACGGAGCCTCTCCGTCTGCTGACTCTTTGATTTGTGCAATAAAAGCAGAGAAACTAACCACACGACCCGCCATTCCAGTTCCTCTCTCTGACGATTGACATGCTCATAAGAAAGTGTCGTCCACGAGATACGTTCCTTTCCCGAAGAATCAGGCCACTCCGTCGGAGTCCATGGCAGCAACGACTAATAAACAGAATCGACGCCGGAGACTCAATTTTCTCCTGCGCCAGCCACCTCCACTATCTGCCAAGAAATAATTCCGTTGAGAACATTTTAAGGGGCTATGCAGCGTTTCATTTTTAAAACAAACATTCCAGATCCCAAAAGAGATCTACTTCGGTTTGGAGTGCGTTATGCGCGAAGAGTCTCTTACATGCGTCGCTTGTCAACGAAGTTGCACCCCCACGAGGCCAACTTACGAAGTGACTTCTGTAAACTGACGCAGACCCCAAGAAAAATCAAAGAGCGACAAGTACAGGTGGATAGTCAACAAGCTTCCAGGGAGGAATATACTGCAAGGGAAAACTTCGATTCACATTCAACGGCTGATCGAAAAGCTGCTTCAGATCGGGTCTTCTGAGGCACGCTCACGGACGTTCCTTGGCCGAACAGTTGAACCCTTGTAGCCATCACACTTCTTGGTCGGTATTACGCGGGAAAGAAACCGCCCGGCGACCTGATGGGACTTCTCCATGACGCGGTTTCAGAATTGAAGCGAATGCAGAATGACGGCTTTCATTTCAAAAACATCCCAGGTTTCAAGGAGATACTACTAAAAGCTGTCATTTGTGATCACCTCGTACGTTGTTTTTTTGAAATGGAAAAGTCGCACAAAGGTCAACAAATTTGCGACGGCTGTGTACGGATGGAATACATCATCCATATAAGGTAAAATTTCCTTCAGTAAACGTCTCTTTAATAACCGATCCCATATTTCGTAGTGGTCACCACGTAATATCGTCCTTCGAAAATTTGAAAATATATGTGGTTGTCGGTTTTCCAGTAGAATATATATACTGTTTGTGGTGGGGAGTTGTAAGAAAGCTTTTCATGCCATGGGCAGAAGTGGATATCATTGAAGGTATCAGCCTTCTTCGACCACAAATCAACCACTAATTGGGGCAACTATGACTGGAAATACCAGTGGAATTTTGGCGCAGATGTTGTTGATGGATAGAAAACCGATCTCGGAAAGTAAACGACTGCCGAAAGTTTTGATGTATTTAAGAATGGTTTAACGCAAATATACCATCCGCGTACACGTTTCAACCACTTTTTTTTGTTTGTCTTTGTCTACAGGCATGCCGGCACAGCCCAGATGTGGGTACACACTTTGCGATTCCGCCAGAATGTTGCCGGAGTTGTTTCGAATGCATAAGGCACTTTGTGGATTGGAAGGAATGCGACAGAATATCTGTCATCTAACTCATTTAGTTAGCCACGTAAGACACCACTTTGAGCCGGATGACTTCCTTGCTTTCCCCTTGAAACCAAATCTATGCCAAGTTAAGATCATGATCAAAAGGAGCAGACGCGTCGCATCACAGCCGCTCAGAAGGTGTTCAGAACCAAATATTCAGCCAACTGGATAGCGATGATTTTGATGATGGTGACGGTATATTTCTTGACCGTGGTCAAGGCATATGCACAAATCAAGATCAGAGGACACAGCAGTGCACAACAGTGTGGGTTACTCACAACATTGAAATTTAGGAATCACAACGTAACAGAAATAAAACAACAGAGCCGGGGAGTGTTTGAGTGAACTGAGGTGGAGATGGTTACCGCGGGAATTGTAAACCAGCTCCGAATTCGGGGAAGGCTTCGTGGATAGATGGACGAACGTGGAAAGGCTGATATAAGTGATACTGGAGAATGTTAAAAAGTGCAGTAATCGCAGAGAACTGTAAAGCAAAAGGAGTCGGACAGCACAACATGGAATAATAGAGAAATAACGTACAATGTGCCTTATGGGTGCTGAAAACTGGATGCAACAGGACATGGCGTTCAGAAAAGGAAGCCAGGGTGTAACAACTGGATATATGGACGACCACTCACGGTTAGATATAAAGTCCTCATGGGGTTGTTAAAGTTCAGTCAGAGATGCAAGCGGAATAGAGGAAACTGATCCAATATTGGGTATCCGATTTTGGGGAGCCTGTAAAATAAATGCAAGTGAGTCGGATGTCTTAATAAGATAGACCATTTTGAATAGGTGAGTTTAGGGTCATGTGGAGGTTCACATAAAGGCTTAAAGCTCCTCGAGGAATGCAGTGAATGTTTGAACAGCATGAATGGTGTATGGACGGGGAAGAGAATTTCAAAAATGCCGCCGAAGAAACAGACTAATGAATAAAATCGCTATTGGTGCGGTCAGGCACAAGTTGGAAGGATGAGAAGGCAACGTTTTCTGTTTACGGGGTAAAAGAATTATTAACCTCATTCTGGTTGACCACAGACGGCTGGTATTTTGTTCCATGAAGGCCTTGGTTTCAGATGATGGCAGGTAGAATGGTGAGGGTAGCAGGCAAAATGGTGCTAGGTTGACGAAGTGGGCAGATTTGGTTGGGAACGCAGCGGTGAGGGCTAGATTCTGGTCATAGATTTTGTACCGCAACGCGGAATGAATTGAACTGTTTGCGCGGAGTAAGGGAAGTAGATGTTGAGCAGGTGTGGGGTGATGATTGGTGTCAGGACTCAACTCTGCGATCCGGTGAGACTTTTATGAGGGACTGTTACCCCGGTTATAGGACTATGATTACTGGTCAGCCGTGTACGGTGCCCCATATAACGTCAGCAGGCGAGAGCATAGGTTTAGGCCATTGTCAATCCGGTTGATCAAACCATTAAGTCCGTACGGTAATCCGGGGGTAAAGTCGAATTGGCCGATGGCTACCAAGAAACCGTTGTGACTTGAAAAGGATCAGGAGTGCAGCAGTCTGGAGAGTGCTCCAGCTGTGGGCTATGGTTATCGTTTTAATGGCAACCGGACAATGAACATTTTGTTATCTGACGGCCTATTCGCGGATCTGTGGGGGATCAGAGGATGGAGACTAGTAGTTTTCTAAGGTAGCCGAGTGACAGTGGAAATATAGGAAGATATTAAGCGAAGGCTTAGCCGGGGTGCAAAATAATTTAGTTGGTGAGTGATGGATGAGTATAGAGGGCCAATTCGAGAAATGAAATAATAGAAGATGGTGAGATCAGGGAGAGGGATGGACAAAAGGAAGATAGCAGTCTGGTCGGTGCACCAGCCGTAGGAGAGGAAGGCAAACATAGCGAAAAGGAAAGAAAATACTGGGAGTTAAGGCGAGGCCTTTTCATGTAAAAGCAAACGTTCTGGTATTCTGTGGGGTCATGAGAAGTCAGAGGTATACGGACTCCGGGTGGAATGGGGTCTTAACTTGCCATGAGCATATGCGCAGATCATTGAGTTTTGGTTACTGAAGAATGGTGATCTGCATGGTTAGACCCCAATAAACTAAAGAAGTGCGAGAAAAACTCGATGAGACAGCTGAGTTCCAGCCTGAAACAGGAGAATTAAGTGGATATGAGAGCCTACTATTGAAGGACAAAACGGTTTTTTTAAGAGAGCTAGTGTGAGTAAACATTTTGGTTTGGTAATGGAGTCAACAACTCAGCAGAAAAATCATCTCTGACCTTTGTCTTCACTATCGGTGAGTGGGCTCGAGGATAACTCAAAAAAAAGTGAAGTTTTGGATGGTAAGGTAAAGAATGGCGATGATTACTTTCCTCATTCTGGCGACCAGTAAAGGCGAGGTTCAGCCGATTACCGTGAACCGTAGGCATATCAATACCGGGGTGTCGTCAGGGCAGGGGCCGCAGAGTATAACCACTCCAATGGAGTGTTGACTATTGCACTAGACATCGACAAGCTGGTTAAGGGTTCCGCAGAGAACCCACAAAGGTGGAAACCAAGGAAATCGCGGCTGGCAAGCATATGTAGGGAGCTAAGGCGGTGTGTCGTCAACTCGCTCTGGTTCAGATAAAAAGAGCTGAGAGCTACCCCAGAATCTTGGGGCTTCTCTTGGGCAGGGTCGGGTCTGAGCTGATATCAGAACGGAGCAGAGGGCATTGGCCCAAGACTATCCCAGCCGGGGGTACCTTTGTATTGTTTATTTTTTCCACTTTTTACGTAAGAACGGGAGGGCAAATTTACCCCGAAAGGTGATCTTCCCGCTTCTCCTTGATCAGCCTTTCTTTACACGTGTCCAGCCGGGGCCGAGACTGGTAAGGATGGATGGTTCCCTTATTATGGGATTTCCACCGACTAAATGCCAAAACCTTCGGGGCTATTGCAGCCGTAAAGTGTGAAAGGAAATAATAGCAAGTGGAACAAACGCTCAGATAATGGCAACATTCGTAGGACTACCACTTGGTCACTGGCCGTTGGCTTGTGTCCTATTCCTTTCTGCATACTGTTCATAAACCTGCCATGCACCACGGCGTGTTTTCTGTGGATTTCGCTAATTTTTCTTATTAGTTGTTCTGGGGGTGTCTCAGTTGCAACCCATATAAAAATTCTTACCTCTGCCATATTTGAGAAATACTTCCCTTATCCAAACTACTAGCTCCAATAATACGAGTGAGCCACCCGAATTTAGCCACAAAAATTAACAGCAGCAGCGATAATTACCCCCTCCCCCGGGTTTTATGTCCGATGGTAATCATGATAGATCATATCGTCCTCCACCAATATTATGGAAAAAGAAGTGGCAAGGTCAACGAGCAAAAGTCTCAACCAACGGCTTTTGGCTCTGCAGTAACTCAGGAACTCAAACGACCTGAACACAAAGATACCTCCAATATGAAAGAAATGGTTGGAGAAGCCAGTAGAAGAGCCAGTGCCGCAGAAAGTTACTTGGCTAGCATGTCCACCCGTATCTTTTCGGATGATGGACCATTACCAACACTAACACCACTAACCTACATTCTTGAGCACACAGCACTCTCTGGTCCCCAGAACCAAAGAGGGGCTGGTCAGTTTCTTGGCTCATTGGCATCGGAAATCTTGCGACGGCTGCAGAATGCAAAAAATGCAGTTGTCTTCAACGTCCCTGATTGGCCAGACACCACGTGGTACAAATCTATTATCCTTCACGCAGCAGGCGTAGTCCATTTTACATATCACTAAGGAAGACTAAGAAAGCGATCAAAAAAACCCACTCGTTCCCCCCTGTTCCCATTTCCCAAAGAAAACATCGCTGGATAATTCATCACTAAAAGGGGTAAAGTCGCAAGTGCTCCACTGTTTAAATCAATCAAGATACAAGCTGACAAAATGCCTCTGCTAAAAGAAGTGATGAGATCTGACGCCAAGAGTTCCAATCGAATTGGCTTTAAGATCCAGAAGTTACCCTCTCCCCCAAGCACTTTACCAAACATCGAAAAGGGCCCTCACACTTCTACTCCTAAAAGATCCACAGGGTTAGTTGACCTAGATGAATCTCTCCCCACCTCCTCACAGCTGCTCCCGCCAAAAAGACAACATAAATCAACAACACCCACAGGCTCGTCCTAGGATGGTCCTTATATTATGCCTCCAGCTCCGGACCACCGTTCCCCGGGACATCAAGTTCACAATGAAGTTAAACCTGCAGCACCCATATCTGTCCCCACAGGCCCCGGTTTAGAACCTACCGAAAAACTCAGGCGTGCCACTAGTGTGCCACTTATGTCGCGGGCAGTAAATAACCGCCCAGAAGAGAGGGCCAAAGAGAGTTCCGTTGCCAAGGCTGTCTTTGTGCGGGCAGATGGCAAGGGATGCACGAAAAATGACAATGATAGTTCCTCCTCCAGACCAACTTCGTCACCGATCGACTTCTCTAATCGGGGATACCCTTGTATCCCTCAGCATATTAACCAAAATAGCCTTACCAACACGGTAATACAACAACACGGGGACCCTAACCATAATGAGAGTAGGTGGTATGATGTGCGAACCGCGTCCATACCTAACCCCCGACTAATGAAACCTTCCCACCAGCCAGTCTCTCATTATTTCCATCTTTCCTACCTCCCCCTCCTCTAAACTATCCGAGCGCATCTCTCATTCTCCCTTCTACCAGCAGGTACCCAATGTCTAGCCAAAATGCTTGTTCTTTTCTGTACGTACCGTGGGCACAGCGTGACCCCATAACCTAGATATGCCTCATACGGGCCGTTCTAATCGGCCATGTTGTAGTGAAATACCCAATACCCTGTCATTTGATACTCCACGCGCAGACCTGAATACTCCCGCAGAATTTTCGAATGATAACTTAAGAGTGCTTGCACCCTGCACTGATGATTCTTTTCAGGTTAAATGCTGCGGTCAACAAACTGTAAGTACTAGCATCGATGATGACCTCGGGGGCACTCCAATTTTCACATTTTCTTTGGTTATTGCATGCTCTATTAGGAACAAAATCCAATCCATACGTCCAAATGCATCACTAAACGGTTATAACCCTATTTGAGTGACGGAACCCGGGTTAACGGACCCTTATCTGGTAGAGTACATTGAGGTACTTGGCTACAAATCCTTCAGCAAAGGCAGAATACATCAAAGTGGTGAAGACTGTCTAGTGTGCGTAAAGAAAACTCTCAGAGAGACAAGCTTTCAGCATCCTATCCTAGACAGCGTCGTTTACTCTGCGTGGTTGAATGTTTGAGTCGAACTTCAAGAACTGAAAGCTGGTTGCGTATACCGTCCGCCCAGATCTAATTCTGACGGTTCAACGTAGTTAGTGATCTCACAGTAGACCCAAAATTTATAGCTGGTGGCTTAAAAGCACCAGAAGTATGCTGGACATCACACAGAGCAATACGCTACTCGCTATTCTTTTGAATGCAGGAAGGAGGTTGGAAGCAGCACGTCACGTCCCAAACCGGGCGCGACCACACTCTTGACTTAGGCTATTCACTAGGATTAACCCACGTTGTACCAACAGCTCAGAATAACCTATCCGGGAGTGATCACGCAACTGTCCACTGCTGCCCCACAAAGCCCATAAAATATAAACGGCCGACGCCCCCGCATAAACTATACCACAGGGCTACCTGGAACATACTGCCTTCTCCGATTCGCAGCCGAAATAGGAACACCTTCTTTTTGAGTGCAGATCCCCAGCTGGTGGCAGATCAGCTCTACCTTGCCCTTGAGCAGTGCTTCAATCTAATAAACCCGTCACAAGGACCGTCAATCCGCCCTAAAAGCAATAAATTGTCTCTTCTCAACTTGGGGATAAGTAAACTCCCAAGCATTTATCTTAAAACAAGGGGTTGTTCACAGTTTATACAATTAGATTGTTTATCTGAAACGATAAAACCGTATTCCGAGAGCGAAGTAATTCCAAAGGGACACAGGGCCTCGCGTCATCCCAAGAAAGTGGAGGTTCTTGAAAAATTGATGAAATCGGGAACCCCAAATCAACTTCATCTATCTTTTCTATCTCCTTCAATAACATGTACCTCGACAAACCGCTGGACATTGCAGAAGCGCTTAACAGATTCTATGCCTCTTTTTCAACTAGCGACACAGCATCATTTTCCTACAATCCACCAGTACCGTCACATGAAACATTCTGTAATATTCCTGCCCTCCGAAATCGAACCTTTAATTTCCAATACCAAAATGTCCTTCCGCCCCGGATTGAACTCGTTTCCGTCAGCCATATTTAAATTGGGAGGTCCAGACATCCCAATTCTTTTGGCAAATTTATTCAATTTGTCTATGAGGTTTAGTTGGTACCCTATACAGTGGAAAACTTTGATTATTACTCCAACTCGCAAGAAAGGAAAACGGAAGGACCCGGCCAACTACCTGCCTGTGAATCATACCCCAGTGGCATCGAGGATTATGGAAAGAATTATATAAGGTAAACTAACCGATCACTTCCTAAGAAATCACCTTATTAGTGGAGGTCAGCCCTCTTCCCTGAAACATCGGTCCTGCGCAACTTGTATAGTTGACTTTCTAAACCTTATTGCGGTAGCCGCCAATGATGGTAAGGCAGTGATCTCAGTCTTTTGAGACATGTCTAAAGCCTTCGACCGGGTGTCTCATATTAGTTCGTTCTCAAAGGTCAAGACATGTGGCCCTGCTGACCCACTATATGCCTGACTAGAATCGTAGTTGTCCTCGCGCAACCAAGCGGTAAACATTGATGGCAAGATTTCCAAACCTAGCCCTGCAACCAGTGAGGCGGTCTAAGGTAGGGTAGTGGACCCGTTGTTGTTCCTTGGGTGCATAAATGATATATTTGCCGTAGTTCACCGTGGGACTCCGTTTCTATTTGCTGACAATATAAAGTTTTTGTACACCCTCGACCACATGTCACTGGGCATTACTACAGCGAAAATATAGGAGGACTTACTGATGTTCATTTCGTGGTGTACCGATTCAGTGATGAAGTCCTTGGCGGACAAAAGCTGCTTTCTTGCATGCAAGTAAAGTGTCCCTCCCGAAACGTTTAGTATGGGTGGCCATCTGACCCCCCAACAAATCGCCAGCATGTAGCTTGGGAGTATACTAATCCTGCTCGTTCAACTTCTCAAAGCAGACACCCAAATTTTTGGGTCCGGCAGGTTAATAAGACTGTCTGACAAAACAATCCGTTCGTGAAATGAAACTCAACGTCCATACAACACACGTTAGACGATTGCTGGAGTATGACCCAGTAGTTCGCTCTATCAAGGGCCACAACGACAGGATCGCCACTGAAAATGTTCAGTGCGCCTTCGCTAAACAAATAGTTGGCTTTTCATCGTCTCAACTACGAACAGCGCTGTGACCTGCTACACTTTAAACCCCCTCGGCTCCGATGGATAAAATACAACTAGCCCTATTCCCGATCACTATTAAAAAACAGATTCTGTAAAGCCTCCCCTGTGGTGCGAGACCCATTAATCTTAAGGCATTCGTTATGACACAGCAGGCATTCGGTCATTGTGCAGACCTCGAGAATCAGCCCACGGTCCAACTACTTTATTTTTAAATATTCTAAACGTGGACTAACCTTCCGCCAAAAGTCCATGCAATAGACCACTTACTGAGACCTAAAGAGGAATTAAAAAATTGCTTGATGTTCTACCATTTATATACAACAGTGATCCGTACACTTAGGAGGAGTGAGCGTAAAAGTTGGTTTCGGTTACTGACACGCGGGTCTGAGCCACCGGCCAGGAGTTGCAGTATATCACTCAAGCCTTGTTAATCTTTCGTGTAAAATTTTGCTTTTCAAAGTCAGACCATCCACAAAGATAACACCCACTCAAAATGACAGCTATAGCCCTAGGTCTACAGCTTTCTTCTTGCTCGTCTCATTTACTAGGTTCCCCACTGGAGGAAGCTTAGTCGCACTTCTTTTACTTGAAATGGTTCATCGGGTAGCTCAACCTCTGGTTATGATGTCACGGATGCTGATCCCACTCACTACCCACACATTACCCTCCAGCTAATTTGATTCCACTTCTTCATTCAGTCTTTCGTTTTTCATTCTACAGAGTGGTTCCTTCGAATCCAGTCCCCACCCTATCCTTGGGCCTAATAGCCCTTACCTCTCTAAAGTTCCGCCGTCTAACATGCCATGGCCCAAGCATAATCGTAATAAGCTTACTCGTCGACTACCATTTATGCTCATTTATTACATCATTTCCTGCATGAATTTAATTCTTCTGTAGGGTTTCCTGGCTGAATCCTCACCCGATTACTGACATTTGAATGTTTCACTCTTTCAGAGTACCATCAACTTCTCCAACCCTTGCGCAATGGCACTAGCAGGGTCATTAAATCTATGCCCACTTGTATCTTTCTACCAACCTGGCCTCTATTCCACATTACGTCCTACCGTATGGCTTTCATCACTTCCCCAGCAATCATGAACAGAAAATCCAGCCTTAGTTCTCCTACTAGAAGTGGCTCATTAACTGAATTCATCCCACGGTTATGTTGCCACTGACTGCGTTCCCAATACACTTTCCTACCGATATTGTTGTTTCAGGCTTTCAAGCAGAATTTCATTTTTATATTGGGCTGAGTAGTTTCTCCAGATCCGGTCCCTACCCCATCTCTGAAAGTATTAGCCCCTACCTATCCAAAGTTCCACCGTTCAGTTTTTCCGTCTTAAATATCATAGCTCCTGCGTAATTGTAATTAGCTTACTTATCAACTATAACCTAGGTCCATCCATTCCATCATTTTATGTAGTAATATTCCGCCCAGATAAAAGTCAATTAATATGACAACTATGCTCCTCGGTCTAGAGCTTTTTTCTTGCCCGCCCCATGTACTAGGTTCTCTGTTGGAGGAAACAGCCCCAATGGTTATCCCTTATGGTAAAGTCCGATCACCGGAACGTTTGAGCGACGCGTAGCAACCAATTTCGACACAATTCAAAACAAAGTCGATTCCAAATAACTACGGTACTATATACAACAAATTAATTAATTTTGCAATAATCGAACCTCAATATATTCCTCCTGGGCTCTTTTGCTCCAAATCGGGAAACAAATCAACAACTGCAGCTGGGTTGCAGCAAAAGGTTAGATACAGAAGATAAGATTGCCGAATACAGTCACAACGAAGTTCAAGCTGAGCGACTGTCACCCGAGGCAACGGTAGGAGTCCGGTTTGTGACAAAGATTTAGAGAAATAAAACAAACAATCGGAATTCCGACAAGGATAGTTCATACGAATGTTAAACGTCGTTTGTTACATGGATGCTAATGCGCAAAACGGGGTTTCTTGAACTCCTTTACACGGGCCCCCAAAATCCGGCCCGGATTTTTCCCGTGCACTGTTAGGTGTGGTCGGCCTTATGACTCGGCTCGCCCTACGGTTCACCGATACCTAAAACTGACCACCGTCAACAGAAGTTCCCAGTCGGACAAGTGGATCAACTCTCAGTGGTCTTCCCCGGTTCGGCAGATCCGAAGACCCGCCTCCCACTTGAGGAGAGTTGGCCTCTGAACCAACACCACCAGTGTCCGGCTCGCCCTCAATAGGACAAATCTTTCTAGTGTCACGGAGCACCAATCCTTCATTAGTTCGCAATCTTGCCATTCGTACCAAGCCATCGTCCGAAACTTAGATGCTTTCGATAACTCCTATCGGCCACAGGCCACACAGCAAAGCCTCTGAGATTAGTAGCACCGCACCACCCGATCTAAAGTTGCGTTCTCGAGTTATCCGCTTCTGCCGCTGCTGTAATAGTTGAAGATATTCCTTGGTCCATCTCCTCCAAAACACAGATGTTGGGTGGTTTGCCTGCCTTCATTGAAGAACCATTCTATCGCGCAACGGATTCGTCGGAATACTTCGTGTGTTCGCCCTCAGGATAAGTAGGCCATCGGGTGTGAGTACTGGCAGATCACGACAGTCCGAGGCCAAAGGCCCTAGCAGTTGTTCGTTTACTATCCGCTCACTTTCCGTCAGGAATGTCAACAATATTTCGTCAGTCATCGGCTACTCGTCCCAAACTGAAAGAAGTGCTCTTCCAACCAAGCGCACCATGATCTCCCATATGCCACCACGGTGACTAGCATGTGGGAGATTGAAGTGCCACTGCAGGCCCCGTTGCAACAATCTATCAACACTCTTATCACTAGACCAGTTTCCCATTAGGTACTCCAATCCCCTTTGAGCCTTAACAAGGTTTATACCGTTATCACTAAAAATCTCGGACGGTGCCCCTCCCCTCGACATGAAAAGCAGTAATGTCATAATGAATGAATCCGTGCTTAGAGAATAAGAAACTTCAATATGTACCGCACGCATCTGGAGGCAGGTGAAGATGCTTCCTCATCGTTTCTTTATGCTGCGCCCATATTTAACTGCAAATGGGATAAAGTAATTTATTCCGACGTACTTGAACGAAAACCAACCTAGTTAGACTCTAATGGCTGGTAGAGGAGCCATCATCTGTTTACCTACGACCGCCAAATGCTTCCGGCATTTCCAACATCCTCCAAGTACTCGCTTGACGGCAGCTGCCCCCTGTACAATCCAAAGGTTTTTGCAAAGTTCCGCGAGTAACTGAGAAGGTCCTGCATGTCCTTCCATCGCGTGATACCGTCGGATTATCGAGTCTGTAATCGGGTGAGTCTTGGATAGTATCACCGGATTTTTCACACCCTTAAGCTGACTGGAATAGTTCAGTCGTCCTCTAACACAAATAATTCCATTTAATAAAATTGGATCGAGTTTTATTAAAGTCCTGTCTATTGGAGATTTGTTAGTGCATAGGTTATTGTTCTTGTCTCTTAGCCATTTTAACTCGCCACCATAGAACTTAGCTTGTACAATTAGAATAACACTTTCCTCCGCTTTAGCAATGTCGTGTAAATTCAAAGGCCCAGTTCTCAGTCCTAGATCCGTGAGCCCGCCCTTCATGACTGCAAGGTACATTTTAGAAAAGGCTAACCAGGTTACCGACTTCAGCAAGTGAAACCAACTGGAGTACCTAACTAGAAGTGCGTCCGTCCATGTATCCTGCAACATTGTGTGAACTGTACTCAAAGGCTGCCTCAACTCAACGTTTGGTGGTGCTGCTGACACCGTAGGACTGGTCGGCCATGAAGTTTCATCGTTCATCAAGAATTTGGGACCTTCAAACCGGCAGCTGATATCACTCGGTGATGTTGTGCCTCTTGATGCCAAGTCTGCAGGGTTAGCCTCCGATCTGACATGACGCCATTGCCAGGGTACCGACCACTGATGGAGTTCAGCCAAACGGTTCTCAAAGTACGTACTAAATCTCGTTTTAATGTTGTTTATGAAGTGCAAAACTATGGCAGAGTTCGTCCAGTAGTAAGTCTTAGCAAATTTAATTCCAGTTTCTTCCATAAGAATCCGAGAGACTCTAACGGCCTGTCTCGCTGCGGCTAACTCCAATCGAGGGATCGTTGCGGTCTTCAGAGGAGCTACCCTTGATTTAGAGAACAGAAGGTCACGGTAGGGGGCTATGTCCCTTAGAACCATTCTGGAATACGCCACCACCCCATAGCCAATTTCAGAGGCGTCACAAAATACGTGAAGCTGCACATCTTCGTTCAGTAAGTCACGTCTAATAACAGATGCTGAATTTTGAATGCGCAAAGTTGTTCCATACTTCTTAACCACTCATTCCAGCATCGTGGGGGTTCTCCAATTGGGCCGTCTCAACCAAGCTCCAAGCGACACAGTGATTGCAATAACACATTGCCTTGCAGAATGAAAGGTGAAACCAACCCTAGTGGGTCGTAAACGGATGAGACCATAGACAACAAGCCGCGCCTTATTTGAGGTTTTTCGCGTATTGCGAATGAAAACTGGAACGTGTCTTCTATTGTTTTTCATTCTAACCCCAAAGTCACCTCCGGCACAGGCGCGCAATCATCTATTTCCAACGTGGGATGGGTCAGTTCAGATTTCTGTAAAATATTCGGCTCCTACCTACGATTATACACCCACTTATGAAGCCGGAATCCACCTCGCGATAGTAACTCATTCATTTGGATGGCAAAAACTTGTTCTCTCCGGTGTGGGCAAAGAAACAAGACAGTCGTCTACACAGAAGTTTTTATACACGGCCCTGGAGACGTAATCCTCATACTGTCCTCCTCAGTTGTCTGCCGTGCGACGTAACGCGAAATTTGCACAAAATGGGGAGGAAGTGGCATCAAAGGGGTGGGCATTCATCTGATATTCAACAAGATTACCACCTAGTCGACCATTTTCCCACCAGAGGAACCTCAGTGCTCCTTTGTCTCTCGTCGGCACTAGAACCTGCATGAACATTTCTTCAATGTCCGCAGCCAATGCGACAGATTCCTTTCGAAAACGAAGCAACACTCCAACTAAGCTTTCTGTCGTATCCGGGCCCTGTAGCAAGTAATCATTCAAGGAACGTCCCTGGAATGCAGCCGCACAGTCGAACACCACCCTCAACTTGCTAGGCTTTTTAGGGTTTGCAACTGCGTGATGTGGTAGGTACCACTTTGGCTTAAAACCCATTTTTAGCTGTACATCGGGCACTAACTGGGCGTGGCCCTTGCGCACATAACCCTCTATTACTGTAGAGTATTTGTCAAAGAATTCCGGGTAACGCGCAAACCTTTTCCTCAAGCCGTCCAATCTCTCTTTGGCCACAATATAGTTATTTGGAAGTCTCACTTCAGGATTCCTCCACGGAAGTGCAACTTCACAGTGTCCGTTCAGCCAGGTCATGGCAATGGAAACCATATCAACGGCCTGTTTGTCTTCTAATGAAGGAGAGTTTTCCGATGCACACCCATCGCAGAAATCGGCTTTGTATAGTCGATCGATCTGTTCTGCTAAGGGATCGATTCCCCTCTCAGTGTGGTTTACCGTCCTGACAAAGAGTGGTCCCTGGTTTATCGGACCGAGAAAAATCCATCCTAAAATCGTCCGCACAGCATAGGGTTGTTCGCTTTTGTCGCATTTTTGCTTTGATGCCCAATGTGCTTCTGAGAAGTCGGCACCTATCAGGATTAGCACTCTCTAATCTTTCAGATTCTGTCTTTGGACGCAATGTAGGTGAGGCAGGGATAAAATGACCTCGTCTGTGCAGTACTGGACTGCTTGGATTGGTAGCCTATCAACACAGAGGGCTCTCTCTATATTCACGAAATCATTCTCTGACAATGAGTTCAGTCTCAGCTCCGCTATTCCCGAATTCCAAGTGGTAGTCCCATTTACGGTCGAAATCGAAAGTGGGGTCGGGGATGCCTTCAGGCCCACCAGCTCCATAAAGTCTTTTTGTATTAGAGTCACATCAGACCCGCTGTCCAGCAGAGCTTAGGTCTCCACAGAGCCCCCGGTCCGTCCACTCGTACTGGTCGCACACATAAACTGACCCGACATTCTGGCCTGAGAGTAGCCGCACGATTACTGGCACACTGCCCAGGCCTTTTTGCACTTTCCGTACCCAGCCTACCCAGCTGCAGCCTTTGTTTTGTATCTTGGGTGACTCAATCGGCACATTGCCTCTGTGCACCATGCAGTAGAGGGTGGTGCCTTTTCGGACAACCTGATGTTGAACATGGTTTGGAAACAGAACAGTTGCTAGACAGATGTCCACATTTGAGACACGAAAAACAAGTCTTGATTTATTTGATCAGTGCCAAACGACCGGGTATACCACGAGACAGGAATAGCTGACAGTCTTCAAGTGCGTTTATCACACTACATATCGAGCACCTATAAGCTGCGACAAACAAAGTACTACCCTGATTTGGCATGAACCGTGTCGCTTCTGGATGCGGATTTTGTGCATAATTTCTCCAACTGGATGACCGCGAATACCCCTGAGCCTTGCTATTGGCAGCCAGTTTGCCAAACCTACTTCGAGCAATCCGTGCATCACGAGACACCAAGTGCTGCAGATCTTGGAACCTCGGTTGGTCTCCCCATCCCAATATATCATCAACGGTCCTGGCTCACGAATCCTGGAGACGCGTCGGTAGCACTCGAGTGATACGTTCCATAGTCTGCAATGAGTTGAGGTCTGACATGCAGTTCATCTGCGTGAGGGCAACTTCACAGTTTAGCATTTTTAATGACAATTTGGACAGGGCGTCCGAATCTTCCACCAGAGGCTTCAAACCTTGCAGTAAGCCGTTATTCAGTGAACGAACCACTACATGATCTTGTCCGTACAGATCCCTTAAGATTTCCCTAGACCTACTGTATGCCAGTGTTGGGGGCAACATAACACGTTCGGCAACCGCATTCTTTGCTTGTCCCTTGCAGTAATGCATCAAATAAAGTAAACGCTGACTATCGTCTTGAACTCTACCTTCAAAGTAATATTCGAACTGTTTCATAAACCTCCAGTAAGTTGACGAGCAGCCCGCAAATGACTCCAGTTCCACTCTGGGTACGTCCAAACGATAATCCACTGCAGGTTCCGCCACTGGAACCAAACTTGCTGTTCGTGGTGCACCGTTCTGCACGTGGCAATCACCTGGGTAACGAGAAAGATGTTCACTGACCATTGCCTTACCCTTGACTTCATCTCTGTGGACTAGATTTTCTTCTTCCTCGGCGGGTGCCAAACGCAGTTTCGCCATTTCCGTCTCACTTTTAACCTGGGGCAGCTTAAATTGCTTATCTAACTCTAATTGATCTGCAACCTGCTTCTCCTTCAACTCAGCTAATAACAGATCAGCTTTAGCTCTAATGGAAACCGAGCTAACCCTAGAACAACCTTATATACTAGAGCCTGAGCAAGAAACATGACCAAAACCTACGGGCAAAAGGGTTTGGTTCACCTGCAGGGTATTGTCCTAAGATTCGGAAAGGTTTGCCGATTTGCTGCGTAATTTCACGTCTCAGCAATTGCCCAGGATATTGAGTACTGTAAAGTCCAGCCATCGGAACGTTCAAGCGACGCGTAGCAACCAATTTCGACACAATTCAAAACAAAGTCGATTCCAAATAACTACGGTACTATATACAACAAATTAATTAATTTTGCAATAATCGAACCTCAATATGTTCCTCCTGGGCTCTTTTGCTCCAAATCGGGAAACAAATCAACAACTGCAGCTGGGTTGCAGCAAAAGGTTAGATACAGAAGATAAGATTGCCGAATACAGTCACAACGAAGTTCAAGCTGAGCGACTGTCACCCGAGGCAACGGTAGGAGTCCGGTTTGTGACAAAGATTTAGAGAAATAAAACAAACAATCGGAATTCCGACAAGGATAGTTCATACGAATGTTAAACGTCGTTTGTTACATGGATGCTAATGCGCAAAACGGGGTTTCCTGAACTCCTTTAGACTCATCCACATCATTCCAAGCTCACTCTGCTCGGTCTAAACTGGGCTTATTCCCCTTCTCTAAGTTCGCCCGGCGACCACCATTAATCACCAGATCATCTTTATCTTTCTTCATTGCCTTCGCCATTTTTAGCTTTCCTGTCCCCTTCTCCACTCGTAGCCAGCATTCTTTAAATTTAGTTCTAATTTCTAGATACTAGATGTTTCTCTTTTAACATTAATCGTTCGTCCCCAGCTGGAGGCATCCCCGACTGCGTTTTTCTGTTTTTATTTCCCACAGACAACCGCTGGTGTATCAAACCTTTGATGGCTCAGCGAAATACTTGGCCCACGTTTTCTGCTGAAAATTCGATACCTCTCCGTTATCTGGTCACTACCATATTTGCCCCGCTCCCCAGGATCCCCCGCAACCTGGCCGCAAGCTCCTGGACTATTCGATCTCTATAGCTATGTGGCAACGCCAATGTTACTCGAGCAAATAACGTAGGTCCGGGGCGCGGTCAGATCCACCACTTCGGTTGGTGCACTTCGGGCGTGCAGGAAGTCTGCAACGATGTGCGGGCACAGCTAGTATGGCGGATCGCAAATGGTATTCAGGTGAGGGGGCCAGCGAAAGGCCAGCCCCACCCACCAGCAAAGGTTGCGGAAAAAACACTATTGATACAACGGAAAAGCTTCAAATAAGCCCATACCTCCTCCAGCTATCCCCGATTTTCCGTCGTACTCGTCTTCGTCATCGCAATCTCAACTGAAGGCTTCTTAAACCGGTAAAACTGACCCTACGTAGCGCATAATTATCGCATATATAAAAGACCGTTTTCATACTTGCCTTACCATTCATGATCCCTTTTCCCGAGAATTCGTGCCAAACCACTCACCTGTCACATTCGCAAATTTACCCCTTTCTATCACATTTACCGATATATTGGAAAAAGGTCACACCTAATACTGCCAGATACTTCCGTTCCACAATGTCCGAACAGTATACTTCACTGAGGAATATTTGTCTCCAGAGCATCCCAACAGTCGGCGATTTTGAGACAGTTCGCTCTCTCTCTCTGGCAGTCCTAAGGTTTGCCCACACACGGTTATAGAATTGCAAAATATCCTCACCTTGCAAAGAATCTTGCCCTCTCCATATATCCACATCTGAGAGACACCTGTATCGCAGCATTTTGATTTGTCGCCATCACGTGATCCAACGTTTACAAAGAACGTCAATAGATAGTATTTTACCTGTCAATTACTCCACCGCTCGACTTGGCACCCGTATTTATCCGTTGTTTGGCGCTTTTTATATCCAGTATTCTATTTTGGTAAATTCTGTTAGACAATTTTTATTCTTGCATCTCTCTTGTCATCATGTTTAGCCCTTAGATAAAGCTAATCAATATTTAAATACTTACTTTTCATTGAAATACTCCTCTCCTTTGCAAACTGTACCTCTGCAACTATCATGGCTGTGCATCACAAATTGATCTGCCGCTCGGTTCCCTTTTCCATGCTGGTGCGTCATATTCCACTTTTCTGGGAGTAAACTATCTGCCCAACGATTACCTGTTTACATCCGGCAACTTCTTCCATCACCACCCAGGCAACCTCTCTCTACAGGTGGGTCTTACTCCGGATGTTTAAGTGACTCAGCCAATATTCGGTCGCTAAACGTTATGAAGGTAACCTTCGAAGGATTTTTCCCGTTCTTTGTCCGCAATTACACCCCTTTCGTTGTCTGGCTTCCAGTCCTAAGCCGTTCGATACACCGCGGAGAGCTATGGCTGGTTTACGTCTCCCTCGAAAATTTGCGTTTTCCTCAAAGTAAAAAAAACTTCCGTCAATTCTATTTGACTATCTCGTTGAGCAGTCCCCCTTTTGTAATATCTGGGTAAAAGTGTGCTACTTCCAACCAAATCCACCCGGACTCGGCCGGCTTGGCTGCCAGCCCTCGAGTTCAAACTTGCCGGGCTCCACCACGAACAGTAGCCTGAATACGTTCTCCTAAAATATATCGGACGCAAATACTTGAATCACCTTGCAATTAGGATTCCGCTTCCATTAGTACCGTTTGATCTTGCTTTGCAGCATGCCTCGGGGTTATCCTAAATAAAACGATATCATTTTCGTTACTATTATTATATCTGGCTAGGTGGGCACCCGCTGCAGTCTCGAACACGTCACGCTGGGAGCCACGGAAGTGCGCCGACAGCACAACTATCAAGACAAACAATTGGCCTCAGCCACACAAAGTCCCGCACAAATTGAACTGAATTGAATTGAATTCGAGATCGAACCTGCTTTCCATTCTCGTCCTTGCAGTCCATCTCTAAACAACCGCAGCATTCGGACCACCTGTCAGTCAAAACACCGTGGTAACGTTGCAACCCTTGAGCGCAAGAACCTGGACGTACACCGGACAAGATAGCAAATTCTGTGGCCTGACCCGATCTGATCTGACCTAATATGGGACATAGCAGACGATGCTAGTTTGGAAGAACTCTGCCAGGTGATTAAAGAATCTCTATTTACACTACAAAACGAGTTTTCCCCTTTGAAGCGTGAGAGGGATGAGGGCAAGCCGGTTTGGTGGAGGGTTGCGAAAGGCAAGCCAGTCAAGCGAAGAAACCGTATCTGGGCCCTCTTCAAGGTTTTCGGGTGTCGCCAGGCTTGGACTCGATATACCAGGCATAGAAATGAGACTGTGGACCTCCGGCGATCTGCTAAGCGCGTGTATGAGACAAAGCCGACCCATTGTATCAAACATCATCCAAGGGGGCAGTATAGCTACTTGCATTCTAAGGGCTGGTTGAGAGGTGCAGTGGGACCACTGACGACATATGATTATAGAGCGCCAGCAGACAATCAAAGAAAAGCAGATGCTCTGTATGAGTATTTCAGCAGTGCACATAGAGTATATAAAGGTGTGCAGGTACTTGTGAGGGGCTAATCTTCCAACTGGCATAAATGAACTAAATCTTTTGGAGGAAATCGTAGGCAAACCCCCGGATGGGTTAGATGTCCACCAGTCTGCCGGGCCAGGTGATATCTGGCTTATATCCTAGTCCTTCCAGCGTACGTATTATATAAGGCCACCCTGGACAATGGAAGGTTGCCATAGGACTGGAAGAATGCAACAGTGATGGCTTTCTTCAAAGGGGGCCCGGCTCCGGGGTGGAAAACTACGAACCTGTTATTCTAACCTGCATTCTATGCTAAGCATTGTAGAAGGTCATCCCGGTGCAATTTTGCGAACACCTACTGGGGAATCCTACTCTTTGTCCGGCTCAACAAGGTTTTCTGAAAACGGATCGCGCTTCATCAATCTCTTGGGCTTCCTAGAAGTTGCTATAACAGTGGAATAAAGTAAACAGGTACAAGTGTTACCTTGACTTTAGCAGGGCACTTGACTCGGTAAGCCATCGGCCTCTTCCAATAAAGTTGAGGCCACTTGGTATAAACGGGCAGATTCGGAAATGGTTAGAGACTTCCCTGCCGGTAGAAAGTTTAACCTTGGAATGGATTACAAGAATTCTAGACTAGAGAACGTCCACAGTGGAAAACCGCAGGGTTCCGTACTAGGCCCACTACTACTTCTTCTGTGCAATAATATTTTGCCCTCGGTCCTACCCCCGCCAGGCTTCTTCGCAGATGACATGAAGTTAGTGGGAGCTTAAGGAGAAAGGTGCTGAGCAGAGGCGTTTTTGCCTTTATTAACTGGGCACAGAAGTGGGACTAACCTCTCGATGCTGGTAAGGGCCACCAGTTGTCACCGCCAGTGACAAGCCTGACGGTTGTACACGACCAAGGTCCATTTACCGCAAAGGAGGTAAACAGGACAAAGGACCTTGGGACCGCGGTGGCTTCTGTTCCTAAATGGTCGGATCAGTGTGCAGCAGCGGCAAAACGGAAACGCGGTGAGCTCTTCAGATTAAGATCAGTGTTTTCGTGCAGACAACCTGAGACTTTCATGCCAGTGTACATGTCTGTGGTGAGACCTCTTTTGGAAACTGTGTTCAGGCATGATCACCCTTCCACAAAGTTATGCCACCTGTTTGGAGAACGTACAGCGTCTTGCAACGCGTATGGTTGAGGGTCGAGGGGGAAAGAAGCATGAGCAGAGACGCCAGGACCTCAGGATTTTCTGCACGGAAAGGGGGAGACTACGAGGGGATCTCGTAAAGACATTTGTGGTGGTGGAAGGTGTAACAGCCGGTCGTGGAAAATCCCCCTTTTTTCCCTCGAGATTCAGTGTTCTTCCTAACATCACTCATTTGCCTACACTATTGACTTGTCTTTACGAACTGGTTGTTTTTATGGACCAATTGTTGTTTGTTCGCGCCCAGAGCGCTACTTTGACACATCCTTGTTCAGGACCTGCGTGACGCACGTGCTGTTTGCTCACACGCTGCTATTCGGTTTCTCGTTGTTGAGTCCTTGTGATCGTATTATTGAGGTTGGTATATTTTTTATGTCATTGTTCATGTAATAATCTAGTACCGTAGAATATTACGGATAATCGTCTTTTGATTTCGGGATCCGTTGCGAATTTGGCTACGCATTGTTCAAACGTTCGTTACAATGCTAAATAGATCAATTTGGAACGAGGAAAAACACGCAAAATGCCAAGAATAGGATCAAAAGCAGTCGAATCCGGACAGGAAGTAATACGGCAAGTCTCTGGGGAGGTTTTGGATACATATGATTCTTTAGTTAATGCTAGATCGCCTAGTCCTGTCAGTGCTAGTTCGTGTGTTATTGAGAACAATATTGATCGTATGGATGTCGATTCATATAGGCTGAGAATACTAGACCTAGAACAACGGTTACTATCGGCTAGACTACAGGCGCATGAAGCAGAGAAGTGTACACAGAAACAGCGAGAGTATAGGACCAGTGACTTCGACACTTCCGATAGGTTAGAGTGCAATAAGGTAGGGAACCCCACGCAGGTCGCCGACTACAAACCACCATCGATCGATCTGCCTAGAGTGGAGTTAACGGTTTTCGACGGGCGAGCTGAGCAATACTGCAAGTTTGTCAAGCAGTTCGAGACGTTCGTTGAAAATAAGGTAACCGACCCTGGGAAAAGGCTTCTCTACCTTACTCACTACTGCCGAGGCCGAGCAAGAGAAGCTATCGACGGGTGCACCATGCTCGACCCAGAACAAGGCTACACAAGGGCTAGGAAGATTCTGAGGGACTTGTTTGGCCAACCTTTCAAAGTAGCCCGTAACCTAATAGAGGGCGTGATGGTAGAGGCAAAGAGAACCAAGGGCGACGTCTACACCATGGCCGACCTGGTGATTAAGATGCAGAACTGCTCAATAGCCCTCGACCATTTAGGTTACAGGGCTGACCTAAACGCCATGCACACTTTGGAAGGCATAGTCCGTCACCTCTCTCCCGAACTACGGGGTCGGTGGGCGGAAGAAGCAGAACGGATAAGCCGAAGCGACAGAGAAGCCAGCTTTGAAGACCTGACCGAATACTTGGACAGGCAAACGAAGAAAGCTGACAGCAGATTCGGCCGACTCATCCGGGACAGCAACCGAGCAAACAAGCCCAGTACTAGCCAAGTCCAAACCCCTGTACGGGAACATCCAAAGTATCAGCCTTGGACCAATACACACGTCATTTCACGAAATGCTACGGCGCAACCAAATTGCAGATCCTGTGGTTCTAGCCATGGCCTACCAGAATGCCCCAAGTTCGGCAACGCCACAATAGACGGACGGTGGAGAATGGCGAGGATGGTAGGAGCATGTTTTATCTGTCTCAACACCACGCACCGGGCAGCAGCCCGTAGGACAAGGAATCGGTGTGGTTACGAGGGCTGCACGGGCAGACACCATCGGCTGCTGCATCCGGCGAGAGTAACCATATCCGAGGCGAGTACCAAGCCCAGCGTGATTTGTTCAACTTCACAATCTGCCAGTAAACCGTTACGTTTAGGCGTAGTGGCCGTGGGAGTAGTGACTCCGACTGGGATAGTCAAGGCGTTGGCTTTCGTTGATAGTGGATCAGACACCACTTTAGTGAAAGAGCGGTTTGCCGACAAATACCAACTGGCTAAAGGTGCGACGTCGTTAGCAGTGAGCACGGTGGGCGGAACACAGGTAATGACTGCCGGCAGATTAAGGCTGCAAGTCATCTCTCTAGACACTAACGAGGAAATTGAACCAACGGGGGCATTCACGTTAGCGGATCTCCCCATGCGAGCACCAACGTCGGTGAACGCAATCTTGACTCGGTGGCCCCACCTGCAGGATGTAACCGTTGTAGACTAAGATGATGAAGTGGATCTCCTCATCGGCTGTGACGTGCCAGAGGCGCATTGGGTGCATGACCAGAGAGTGGGCGACCGCCAGGCAACTTATGCCGTACGCACGGCTCTGGGATGGATGTTATACGGTCCAGTAGGGGTACGCGGTTCCGTGAATTACTTATCCGCCGAAACGGACCGCATAGAGTATCATCTTGTGTTCTCAAATATGCATAAACGTGACATTATCGACATTGAGAATGTACAGCGTCGATTTACCAAAAAACTGTTTGGGCCTTCTACGACCCTGACCTACAGACAGCGGTGTACACTCCTGCGGCTTGATCCCCTATGGCTTAGGAGAATAAAACTCAACCTCGCATTTTTGTTTACTTTGCTCCACAAACAAGCTGTATCCTCCAGCCAAGTTCAGTTCAGTATAAACTCGACACATCAGCTACGTAATGGGGAACACCGTATAACGATCCCTACTTCTCGGAAATCCTTAAGGCAAAACTTCTTCCTCCTGAAATATGCAACTCTGTGGAATAAACTCCCAGCTGATGTACGTTCCGTAGATTCCCTAAATATGTTTAAGTCTAGACTACACGTAGCTCTGGACATCCAAAAACTGATAGCTCTTACGAATCCTTATATGTCTTTTGACAGAGCTTATGAGGAAAGCGTTGGATACTAACCCGAACCCTTGATAATCTAGGATGTGCCACACCATACGACGTAATTGCCATCACCTAAGCGTAAACCTACCAGTTTACAATGCCTAAACATAATAACTCTCACGACTGAGGCCAGTGCTTTAGAAGTCGTATTTGAATTTATGAAATACCACTGGAAGCAAGAAAGATAGTCTTTGAACATTTCCTGTGCTGATTATTAGGTTTTTGCCTCTGTCTCTAACCCAAGACGCAGCACCTGTCACACTCCTCAACCTCCATCCAGTAGTCACCATAAGGCATTCACAGCTCAAATTCCGTCCCTATCACAGAACTCTAGCATCCTCCACGATAGGCCTATACAACACTTGATACTTAGCCAGCAAAACTACTAACCATCTGTGGATCGTACCGACGAATCACGTTGTTAGTGCTGCAAGTTGTACCCCATCTTTGTGCAGACTGGCGTTTTGTTGAACATAAACCCCATCGAATAATCGCAGGCTGTGGTTGACCCTACCTCCCCCTGCATTTTTTGTCCCATGTAAACGGCCTGGGTGTTCTGACTTCACAGATAAGGCGGGTGTTAGCGCGGCACTTCTGCAAACATTCCTGGCCGTGATGGTCTCCCTGCACAAAGTTGACCACCAATAAGACATAAACACCAAAAAGTAAGAGATTGGCACAAAAAAGTGAGAAAAAAATATACCCCACTGTTTTGTCTTCCAGGCACACCAGCCTTGTCACATGTGACCCATGTCTCTGGGTTGTAGTGTCGCTACGGATTGACTGGTGTGGTTGACCCATTCCCAACGCGGCTTGTTACATGCGGTCCATGTTTCGGCCGGGGCGTGGGAGCTGTGGTCGCCCACCAAAAGCAGCTCCGCCTTCTCTGACAGCCAGATACCTGACTGTGATAAACCATTAAAAAAAGAACAATAAGAACGTCTAAAAAGTGTGGATCATTCTTGGAGAGCCACGTGCTGGATGCCAGTAGTTGTGTATCGTGCTACCTCCCTACCTGAAGCTGGCCCTTGTGCCGCCTATCATGAGCACCAAATGTAGACCGTTAGAGTTTGCTTCCCTGACGAAAATTCGGACCAACCTCTCACGGTTCCCCAAACCAGTTCTCACATCGGTGTAGTCCTGCTTTGCAGCACGATAACAGCGAAAAAGATACCACAGTAACCATGCAATCATATCCGCATCAGATTTTCTTGCTCACATTGGAGCTTAATCTCAGTACGATTGCACTATCGAGGAAGAGCATAGATGAACTCGCGTCAATGTTCCAAGACAAGTGACCAATTACCTCTAATGTATCACTACTGTCACCCCAATAGTTCCTTCTACTTTGACTCTTCAGTATAGAATAACCACTATACAGAAAGAGGCAGTAACAGCATAGCGCCACGCAAACAGTATGTTAGCCCTACTCGCTCAGTCTGTCACTTCAAACCTATCCTGTCGCCTCGTTGCCTAACCACGTTCTGCGTAAGCAAACGGTATCGAGGGTTATCATTACTAACCACTCCTAACCGTGAAGCCCTAGGTATTTTATTAGTATCCCAGCGATGCCATGCTCACGGGCAAATCACAAATCCTTTTAAACGCATACAGTTACCAAGCCGGTGTACGCAACTTCGTCGGCCTGCGGCAGTATAGCTCAAATCCACTGCGAGTCTATTTTACCCATGCCCTACTCACATAGACCTAACCAATCCATTGTTTATTGTCTTCATATATTATCGTAACCCACAGCTGGAACCACGTCCAGACTGAAATCTCCCTTTATTTCAGGTTCGTTGTCTCTCACCATCTCAGTCGCCAAATTGGCTAACCAAGGATGCCGCTTTGACTCGCACGGATAGAGACTCAAGTGGAACCTACCATAGCAACTGAGACTGAAATCAAACCACACAACAGGAGATACCCCTAATTGCTTATCAGATCGTTCAGCGTTTTCTAACGCAACGAACACGAATTCCAGTTCACGCGCATGCCGATAATATACGGCCACACTCGGCTGATCGACCGACACATACCGTGCCCTGCCAGAAGAAACTTACGCATTCAAAGCCGTACATTGCCAGAAATGACGCTAAATAACACTGAAGGCAAATGCATCAACACATACATATATTTGTCAGTGAAACAGCATAATAACGCTGAAGTCCATGCGAAGATTTTCCCACTTTATTATCCGTTACCACAGGTTATCCTTCCTCCGAACCGTAGTCGGCTGGAAATTGACTCTCCACTTCTCGAGAACCTTCCAGTTGCGCCTTCTTATTTCTGAATAGTACATGTTATTGGCCTTGAATCTAAACTTACCTTTTTATGGACTGCTGTTTCTCCCACATCCACCAGTTCACTTTCACGAAATTGGCCTCATGTCCCCTTGATTCAAAGCTCATTCCGTTTCTCAAACTCCGGTAAATCCGTCATTCAGGGTCTGCATTGTCTTCATGGATCGCTATCCTCTTCACATGCGTCGATTTTCCCCCCTCTTCTTCTTGTTAAAAATTTACTCCATCTGCAGAACCTTAGTTGGCCTCCGGTTTCCTTGGCTTGCATCATTCTTGTTCATGATGCCTCCTTAGCACTGCGTTACCGATTTCTTCGACATCTCCACCGCGCACCACTGCCTAGCCCGGATTCGAAACTGGTTCAAAACTGCCGCGCAAACCATTATCAGAATGATCCATTCAAACTGTTGTTGTCTATGTTTTTCCATCTCTGATACTCTCGACTTTCATACTTAGAATTTCGTGAATATTTCACCATATTGAGTAACATGTTACACCATGATCATGCGTTAGCGCGTGCCTCTCGACCATGGCCGAGAAATATACCAATATTATTATTATTATTATTATCTGCAACGGCTGTATGAAAAGGAGTTTCATGACATTGGAGACGAAAGACCGACGTTGTCTTAAGAGGATCACTTCGCTCTACAAACTGTGCGGCAAGGCACTAGAGGCCTCAAAAAACAGTTCGAGGTTCCCCTCCCATGGCGCACACCGGTCGACCCGTGGACTGACAACAGAAATTATGTTCTCCAACGATTACTACGACTAAAAGAACGCTTCATTCGAGACCAGAATCTGTGGGAACGATACGCGGATTTGATGAAGCGAAACGAGGCCCTCGGTTACGTTGAAAAGGTGCCTGTTAACACCGACAGCAAAAGGTGTATCTGGTATCTGCCTCACCATCCAGTTATCAACCCCAAGAAACCCGATAAACTGCGGGTGGTTTTCGACTGTGCGGCCAAGTTCCAGGGCAAGTAGTTAAACGATCGCCTACTACAGGGGCCTGACTGGACCACTCCACTGATCGATGTTTTGTGCCGTTTCAGAGTGGGTAAAGTGGCTTTGTCTGCCGACATTAGGGAAATGTTCCATCAGGTGAAGATTCCGGTAGGAGAACGAGATGCTTTGCGTTTCCTGTAGTGGGAAGGGAGCGACCGAGACAACGCAGTGGTGAATTATAGGATGACCGTCCACCCCTTCGGAGCCATATCGTCACCATTTTGTGCAAACTACGCCCTCCGAGAATCAGCGAGCAAACATGGCGATCTAGTACATCGGACGGTGGTAGAAAGCGTCAGCAGGAACTTCCACGTCGACGACTACCTTGGGTCATTCGATGATGTGGAATCAGCTCTAGAGCAGTTCAGGGGTCTGACGAGATTGCTGGAAGAGGGCGGCTTCCATCTAACTAAATGGATGTCGAACGCTTCAGAAGTGCTGAAGATCATCCCGTATCACGAAAAGGCCGAAAGGGTAAGAGATTTGGACGGCTCTCCACTTCCTATCGAGCGCACCTTAGGGATACAATGGGACGCGGAAACGGACGATTTTGTTTTCGAACTGAACGTTCCCGAGCTGCCAATAACCCTTCGTGGCATACTATCTGCCGTCTCGAGTTTGTTCGACCCGCTCGGTTTCGTCTCACCATGGCTGCTACCCGGAAAGATCTTGCTGCAGCGGCTGTGCCGTAAGAAAGTTGATTGGGACCAGTCACTGGACCGAGGGGACCGGCTGGACTGGGAAGAATTTATGAACACCTTGAAAAAATTAGGGGACATAAGAATCCCACGATGTTTGACTCCTGGCCATACGACACGGACCAGAGAACTACATGCCTTTTCCGATGCATCCAAAGTCGGTTATGGAGCTGTGGTGTACGGACGATGGTGCGCAGGAGATGGACAATATACCACGAGGATCCTGTTCGCCAAAGCCCGCGTTGCTCCACTGAAGTCGGTCTCAATCCCACGCCTTGAACTCAGCGCAGCCGTGTTGACAGTCAGGGTGGTGCAAGCTGTGAAGAGATGTTTCGATCTCTACATTTGGTCGGTGAGCTTCTGGGCGGATTCAACGATAGTACATTACAACATTAACAACGTCCGGAGCCGGTTTAGTACTTTCGTCGCTAACCGGCTCACGATTATCCACGATGAGTCAGCCACGCACCAGTGGAGTCATGTCAGGTCTGGCGATAATCCGGCCGACCTGTGCTCCCGAGGTGCGAACAACTTCAGGCAACTGGACACGTGGACGAGAGGGCCAAACTTCCTGCAATTGCCCAAACAGGACTGGCCCGTGTTCGAATTAAAACCCCCTACGGAAGTGGAACTGGAGATCAAAGACGTAGTGATAGCGGCCAACGTCGTCGAAGCGTCATCCATTCTATCGCGACTGGTCAGGTTTTCTTCCTGAATGAAGACGCTTCGTTCGCTAGTTTGGTTAATCAGGTTCAAGGGAATTTTACTAGTCATGAAAGGGCTACGGCCCTCAGGTCGGATACCGGTCGGCCCGATAGGTCCCGATGAGCTACAAGCGGCAGAATACGATATTTTCAGAATGATACAACGCGAGGCTTTTGCCCGAGAACTCAAGAGGGCGGAAGAAGTGGGGCCGACCAATAAAGACATGCCATTTCCAAGAGGCGAGCTGAAGCGTTTAAACCCCAAACTCATCGACGGACTGCTGCGGGTGGATGGTAGGCTGACCAACGACCACCTGAACTTCGACACAAAGTATCCTATACTGCTGCCTGCGAGACAGCCTGTAGTAGAGCTAATGATTCAACACGTCCACGCCGTGGAGGGACATGCCGGGGAAAGTCACGTGACGAGCGTCATCCGAAAGCGCCTTTGGTTATTGAGAGGACGAGAGACTGTAAAACGCGTAATCCGACGGTGTGTGCAATGTAGGAGACGCAATGCCACAGCAGGCAAACAACTCATGGCCCCACTACCAAAATGCAGGGTGACTACGGGCTGGTGGCCGTTCAGTGACACCAAGTTGGACTATTTCGGGCCCTTGTGGATCAAGTGCGGGAAGAGATGGGAAAAACGATATGGGTGTATCATGACGTGCATGAAGTCACGTGCGGTACACCTGGAAGTCGCACATTCGATGACGACCGATACTTTCCTACGGGCGTTGCAGTGATTTATCAACCGAAGAGGCATACTGGCCGATGTATACTCACATAACGGGTCGAAATTTGTGGGTACCCACCGGGAATTGCAGAGCTGGCACAAGAACATAAACAGGGACGAACTGCAGGATCTAACCGTGGCCTACTGCATACGATGGCATTTCAACCCCCCACAGGCCAGTCACCGAGGCGGCATATTTGAACGTATGATCCGGTCCGCCAGACGGATACTGCTGTCAATCATGGAGCAACAGCCGCCCGACGACGAGGCGCTAAACGCCATCATGACTGAGGTAGGGAGAATTCTGAACAACCGTCCCCTGGTTCTAGTAATGAACGGCGACCCGACCAACCTGGCGCTCACCCCAAACGACCTATTGACGTTAAGGTCGAACGAGGGTTTCCAATGGCCGGTAAACCTTCGTGGGAGCTACCTCCACGGGTGGAAGCAAGCGAACTATCTGGCCAAGGTCTTCTGGAGGCGATGGCTGCGGGAGTATCTACCGGCTTTGCAGACTCGACAGAAGTGGCTGGTGAAAACAAGGCCATTAAAAGTTGGGGATGTGGTTATGATCGCCGACGAACGCGCACATTTCAGCACTTGGTCTTTGGGAGTAGTTATGGAAACCATCAAAAGCACCGACGAAATGATAAGAACGGTGAAGGTGAAGACAGCTAACGGAGTGCTCATCCGTGACATACGCAGTATTAACCTACTCGAGAGCGAAGGCGGAGGAGCTGATAACCCCGAGGCCCAGTAAACCTTTTTCACACCAGTAATCGAGGTGGATAAAGAAACACCATATATACCACACGGTCTCCGTCAAACACGTTAAGGTGCTCGCGGTCTTTTCGTTGACATTACAGAAGGTTCTTTCCGATATGTGGTGATGAATGCGATTCCACTGTACATCGCGATACATACACGCATGCACGACGCACTCTACATCCCGTAAACCCATCAAACATGTGACAATGTTCGTTGTTTTGTTTTTGTTGACGTTACCGAATGCCCCTTGCATATGTAGAAGTAGCGGAGCGTAGGTCACACACACATGCTACATTTTACTCGTTTTTTCTTGCCACGCAGTCTTTTGTTGACATTGCAGAAAGTCCTCCTTTGATGTGTAGTCATACCTGTGATTTCATTGTACACCCCGGCACACACACATACGCACTCTCACGCATACTCAAGCACGTACATCCAGGACAGGACGGACCCTTACGAGGACAATGTCAATGTGGCCCTTCACGCCCGCCATTGGTCATTTGGTCTTGTGGAAGATGTAGACTAGCCTCACGTCTATGTATCCAATGGATTAGGTGCGACCAGTAGTAGAACGTTGACGACGAGCATTAGACGCGCGCACTGACAGCAAGGCCTAGGCAGGTAGGAAGAATCAGTACCTTTATACCGAACCTTTGATTCTGCTAAGGATCCAGGAGGATTTTAGTGGGCGGTGTAACAGCCGGTCGTGGAAAATCCCCCTTTTTTCCCCCGAGATTCGGTGTTTTTCCTAACATCACTCATTTGCCTACACTATTGACTTGTCTTTACGAACTGGTTGTTTTTATGGACCAATTGTTGTTTGTTCGCGCCCAGAGCGCTACTTTGACACATCCTTGTTCAGGACCTGCGTGACGCACGTGCTGTTTGCTCACACGCTGCTATTCGGTTTCTCGTTGTTGAGTCCTTGTGATCGTATTATTGAGGTTTGTATATTTTTTATGTCATTGTTCATGTAATAATCTAGTACCGTAGAATATTACGGATAATCGTCTTTTGATTTCGGGATCCGTTGCGAATTTGGCTACGCATTGCTCAATCGTTCGTTACAGAAGGCTTTTTCGGGCTTAGACCAGAGAGCCTATTCCATATGGCGACAGACTCAAGAACAAGGGGGGCATGAGAAGAAGCTGGTAAAAGTTCGATCTAGGTTGATAGCCAGATCCCACTCCTCTGGTAATAGGGTGGTTCACTACTGGAATAGACTGCCGGAAGAGGTAGTAGATCTGGGAACCGTCCAGGCATTCAAAGGTGTCCTAGATCGTAGGTGGAATGAGATCATTTCTGACAGGGAGGTCAAGCATGCTACTGGACAGAGGATGTGATGTGTTTAATTATTGGAAGTTCCCATTTGCCAAGAGATGGTTAGTGAAAACTCAGGGTGCATTGTGACTCTCCCAGGTAATGTGCAATGAGGTTTTGCTTTTTCGCCTCATTAATAGCGGGGATCAGAAAAAACAAACTACGCCGTGGTAAGTTCCTATTTAGTGTGCTTGCTATCGAAGCAATTCTGGAAGCTCTATTGGTAGTGACCATTATCTGTCCTGTGCAAACTGCACTGCACTGATCGATGAATTGCTGCGTGGTTGAATTTTCGAAGCGCAAACTGGTGTTTCAGTGAGCTTGAACCCCGACAAATAATCGCAGGTTGTGGTTGACCCTGCCTTCTCCCGCATTTTTGTCCAATGTAAACCGCATTAGGGATCTGACTTCACGGATATGGCGAGTGTTACCGCGGCACATCTGTGAGTATTCCTGGCTGTGATTGTCTCCCTGCACAGAGCTGACCATCGATGAGACAACGGAAACCTCAAAAAGTAAGAGACTGGCAAAAAAAGAGAAAAAATACCCCACTGCTTTGTCTTCCAGGCATACCAGCCTTGTCACATGTGGGAAATGTCCCCAAGCTGCCGTGTTGCTACGGATTGACTGGTGTGATTCACCTACTCTCAACGCGGCTTGTTACATACGTTCCATGTTTCGGCCGGGGCGTGGGAGCCGTGGTCACCCACCAAAAGCAGCTCCGCCTTCTCCGACAGCCAGATACCTGACCGTGATAAAACTAAAAAATAATAATAATAACGTCTAAAAAAATGTGGTCCACTCTTGCAGCGGAGCGAGCTAGATGCTGATGGATGCGTATCTCGCTGCCTCCCCAACTGAAGCGGGCCTTAGTTCCGCCTACCGTGGGCACTGAACGTAGACCGTTAGAGTTCGCTTCCTTGACGAAAATTTGGCCCCATTCCGTTCCCACCTCTCACAACTCTCCAAACCAGTTCTCACACAGGTGTTTTCCTGCTTTGCAATATGCTAAAGACGAGAAAGGTATCACGATAACCATTCAAACACCACTATATCGGATATCCTTGCCCTTAATCAAGTATAATCTCAGCATACTAGCACCATCGAGTATGTGCATAGACGAACTTACGGCTAGGTTACTCGGCACGAGGCCAATTTTCTTTAGTGTGTCATCACCGACACCATCATAGTTTCTTCCACTTTAGGGCCCCTCTGGAACCATTCAATAAAGAGTAACCACTATACCGGAAGAGACCGTAACAAATATAGTGCTATGCTAGCAGGGTACCAGTCCCATTAACTCTCATTGTTCCTTCAAACCCACCTTACCGCCTCGGTGCTGAAATGCAGACCGCATAAGCAAACTAGATCGAGAGTTACCATTTCTAGACCCTTTTAACCTTAAAGCCCTAGGTTTTCCTTAGTATCCCAACACTGCCAAACCAAATTGCGAACCAACAATAGTTCAGAATGCATACAAAATGGCCCAACCGTTAGATGCAACTCTGCTAGGCCGCAGCATTATAGCTCAGTCCCCGGCGAGCCTACTCCGCCCAGAACGTGGAGTAAGTGCCACTGACCGCTTGAATGAACTTTATCTTTGCCCCATTCACATAAACCTAACCAGTTTATTACTGCTGTCGTCATATATTATCCTAACTCACAGCTGGAACCACGTCCAGACTGTAATCCCTACTTATTTCAGGTTAGTCGCCTCCCACTATCTCAGCCGCCAAACTGAATACCCAACGAAGCCACTTTGACTCGTACCGACGGGAACCCAAGTGGGACCTTTCGTAGCATCTGGAACTGCAAGCAAGCCACGCGGCAGAAAATACCCCCAACTGCCTATCGTATTGATTAGGGTTTTCTAACACAAAACCTCTCCGGCGGATGTCAACATTACAGCCAACACAAGTAACAGTTCAAGCGCAACCTGCTAATATACCAGTCGTCATTTACATCCGTCATACCTCGCCACACTGGACTGATTGACCGACACATATCCTTCACCCAGCCAGACGAACTATACCCATAGAATGTAGCACATTACCAGTAATGACGCCGAATAACACTGAGGCCTAATGTGTATATATATATATATATTTATATACTTGTCAGTGAAACTGCATAATATCGCCCAAGTCAATGCGGAGATTTTCCACGTTAGCATCTGTTGCAACAGTCCACTTTTCCCTCGATTCGCATCCGGCTGGAAATTGATCCTCCACTTTTCCAGGACCCTCCAGTTGTACTTTCGCATTTCTGAATGGTACAGGTTACTGGTTCTGAAATTTAACTCACCCTCATATGGAGCTTTGTTCCTTCCACACTCACCGAAGTACAAAAATATACATTCACAAAATTGGTTTCATGTCTCCTTGTTTCATAACTCATTCCTCTTATTGAACCCCGGTAGAACCGACATTGAGGGTTTGCATCAGATTCATGATTTGCTATTCTCTTCGCATGCATCAATTTCTGCAAGTGTGCTTCCATCAAATCTCTTTTTCTTCCTATTAAAAACTTCGCTGTTCGCAGATACCCGGTAAACCACCGTTCTTCATGGCTTGCATCATTTTCATTGAAAATGCACCTCTAGCAGTACGAATGAAGGAACTAATCGATGTCCCCGCGGTATACCACTGCCCAGAACGAAATCGAAACCGGTTCAAAGTTGGCGCGGAAACCATTATTAGAGTGGTCAATGCAAACTATCGCTGGCTACGTTTTTCCACAGCTGGCACTTTTGACTCTTATACCTGAAGTTTGTGAATAGTTCATTTTACTGAGTAACGCTGTACACCATGATCATGCGCCTGAGCGTGTGTCTCGACCATGGCCGAGAAATATACCATTATTATTATTGTTATTAATTGTAACGGCTACATTGGGGGCCGCCGTCTTGTTGTTCGTTTTATGTAAGTGTTCGTGCCCGTTGGCACACTTACCGGGCCTCGGCTCATGGAATTTTTCGTTTTGTGTTCCTGTAGAACACACGAGTGCTACCCTAGTAGGAAAAGCATTGCCTCTGCGTGTTACAGACGAGCTGTTCTGTCCTCCTCTGTTTGCCCTGGTTTTGAAGCAACAGCAGTTATTTCACAAAAACTAGGCACTGAGATTTCTACTGAAGTACACGTTTTATTTGGGGAATTTTTACTCCGAAAGGTTTGTTTTTGGTAGGGAGCTGTCTGTTTGGCAGTTTTATTCGTAGTGAGCCTGACAATTGTGTTTATTCACACAGTTATCATGACCGCCTAGTGTCTGTTATACGCTTTTGGTGTTTTTTCCTGGTTTACACGTTTTCGGCCCCCGTGGTAGCAAGATCATTTGCAGCGAAAATTCATGTGCTTTTATTAGTTGCAAACAGTGTGTTGGGACAGGTATATAGTGTGATAGGTGCAAAGAGTGGTATCACTAGAGCTGCTGTGTCCTGTAAGGGAAAAACTATGAGCATCTCGGGGAACATGAACATTTGAGATGGATGTGTTGGCTGTGTTGCTCTGGCGGAGGTGTAACAGCCGGTCGTGGAAAATCCCCCTTTTTTCCCTCGAGATTCAGTGTTCTTCCTAACATCACTCATTTGCCTACACTATTGACTTGTCTTTACGAACTGGTTGTTTTTATGGACCAATTGTTGTTTGTTCGCGCCCAGAGCGCTACTTTGACACATCCTTGTTCAGGACCTGCGTGACGCACGTGCTGTTTGCTCACACGCTGCTATTCGGTTTCTCGTTGTTGAGTCCTTGTGATCGTATTATTGAGGTTTGTATATTTTTTATGTCATTGTTCATGTAATAATCTAGTACCGTAGAATATTACGGATAATCGTCTTTTGATTTCGGGATCCGTTGCGAATTTGGCTACGCATTGCTCAAACGTTCTGTACAGGAGGTATGCTCGCGTATACAGCAAGCGTCGATGGACAGGAAAAACGGGGCCACGGCAGGATGCTTAGGCGAGGAGCTACAACAGAGCCTGTTAATAGCAGCGAGCGCGGTTACTAGGATAAACGAGCAGCAAGCAAAGAACCGCAAGCCGGAAAGCAGCAAGGCAGAAAAACCCAGGGAAGCAGTTGAAATGGAGATGCTTAAACGGGAGATAGAAGGGCCTGAAGTAGAGCTCAAAAAGCGAAGGTCATAACCCAAGGAGTTGTTAGGAGAGGCAAGCGCTTTCCCTCTGCATAGCTGTGCGGAACCAATGACTAAAGGGGAGCGGATCGGGAGGGAAGCCGAACACAGGCAAGTTGCAAATATACTGAGAATGGGGGGGCTACCCACTGACTTGGCGTACGAAAAGTGCCATTGGTTGGGGCCTTGTAGGGCAAACAACGCGCCAAAGCCGAGACCCCTGCTTGTCGTCTTTGGCAGCACATATAGAAGAGACCTGATGCTGGGCCGGGCAAAAAGATTTGAGCACGTCGAAGGGGGGCACATAAAAATTACGCATGGCACTCCTTTCAGTAGAAAGGTGGCACTTGCACAAAATTCGAGGCATCCATCATAACCGGCACTCAAGCAACCGGTTCTTGTGATGGCTAAGGCTGACTTCTCACCACCTAGTAAATCTACAACGAAAGCCGCAATCATTAGCATGGGCCAGACTGAACAGCCAACTGTGAACTTGCCAGCTGAAGTTAGTGAAGCTAATGGGGCAGTAAGTACAGAAGTAAACGCAAAGCAAGTGAACTCTCAGTGACTGCGTACCAGCAATAGAGGGGGTGTGGCCGAAGTGGAAAAGGAAGTGGCGGCGAAGCCAGCCCAGATCAATCGGAAATTCGATAATACGGATGAAAGCTAGGCAAGAGTCGTTGCACGAACACCCACACCGTTGAGCAGGAGTAGGTCCCTGACGCACTCGAGTGGCAACAGAAGGCCAAGTAATGAGACAAGGGAAGCCCTATGAGTCTCCTTCGGTAGAAATACAGTTGCTACGAGAGATGTGGCCCTGAAGGTTCAGGAAAATACGGACCTGGTAGATTTTGATGCAAAAACCCGAATGCCTTCTCGGTGATTGCTTCCGAGGGTTTAATGGCCCAAAAGGGAATAGCCAAAGCAAATCACCTGGCAGGAGGTGCCGCCATATCGTACATATACGCTTGGAGCTTGGGGGGGTGAATGGAGGGAACTAGCGACTGGAGCGAAAGGATCAGTGATTACAGCTACACCGGAGACATGGATGAAAAAGGACCCGACTGCCCTGCAACCTCGTGGCTACTCCGCCAACAGACAAGACAGGATAGATGGTAGGCTGGGTGCAGGTTTACTACGTCTTGTGAGGGCTGGGTATAATCGGTGGGAGGTCCTGTTTACACTTGTCACACCCAACACAATCCACTGCGTATTGCTTTCGCTTAGGTCGTTGACGGGTAGGGATAGCCCGTGTCTACAGAACCCCGCAAGTAGAAGAGGAAGAAGACTCTGAACTATTCCAGCTTCTGCAGACGGTTTTGAGTAGGTCACAGCGCTTTATCGTGTTGGGAGACAGAAACCTCCCAGAAGCATATTGGGACGATGAATGTGACCCCAGCAGAACCGCCGGAAATGCTCTGATGATGTGGTTCCACAATCACGCCCTCACACAACATTCAAGAGAAGCGACGGGCTTCCGCGATGAACAACTTTCATCTACACTAGATCTGCTTGTGACCAGGCATCAATGTGACGTCACTTGTGTGGTGATAGAGGAGCCTTTAGGGAAAAGGGATCATGGAGTCCTTCGTGCGATGTTCACTGTAAGGTGCAACAAACCAGGATCTAGGTTGATCCAGAACTACGCTAGAGTGGATGAGGATCAAGTGAGGGTAAGGGCAAGAGGCATATGTTGGTCTCCGGAAGTCCCGGAGCCATCTGTTGAGGATAGATAGAGGGCAATAGGAGCCGGGATAATAAGCTTGGCAGACGATTTTGGTTCGTTAACACAACAAAGAAGTTGAAACCGACCGCCTTGGTGGAAGCCCAGGATTGCGGCAGCAATAGCAATAACAATAAAAACTGTAAATATCTTAACCATGGTCAAGGCACGCACAAGGCAAGATCAGAGCATACAGCAGTACAAAGCAGCTTGAATTATTCGCAATTGTGAAATTCAAGAATCACACAGTAGCCAAAATAAAACAAAAAATCCGTGCATTGTTTGGGTGGACTGAAGTGGAGAAGGTTAAAGCAGGAATTCTAAGCCACTTTCGTATCCGGGGAGGGAGCTGGGGATAGCTGAACAAACTTGGGAATGCTGAATTAAGTGATACTGGAGAATGTTAAAAGGTGCCGTGATTGCAAAGACTAGTAAAGCAACAGGCGTCAGGCATCACAACACGGGCAGCGAGGTGAGGCGGGAGTAATGCGCAGTATGCCTTATGGGTGCCGAAAACCGGCTGCAACAAGACAGGGCGTTCAGAAGAGAATGCGGGGGTGTACCAACTGGATATTTGGACGACCACTCACGGTTAAAAATAAAGTTCGCATGGGGGTTATCAAAGTTTAGTCAGAAATGCCGGCGGAATAGAAAAGATTGATCCGATACTGGGTAACCGATTTTGGGGAGCCTGTAAAATAAATGTAAGTGAGTCAGATATGATAACCAAATTTTGGTTGGCTACAGATGGCTGTTATTTTGTTCCATGAAGGCCTTGGTTGCAGGTGATGGCAGGTAGAATGGTGAGGGTAGCAGGCAAAATGGTGCTAGGTTGACGAAGTGGGCAGATTTGGTTGGGAACGCAGCGGTGAGGGCTAGATTCTGGTCATAGATTTTGTACCGCAACGCGGAATGAATTGAACTGTTTGCGCGGAGTAAGGGAAGTAGATGTTGAGCAGGTGTGGGGTGATGATTGGTGTCAGGACTCAACTCTGCGATCCGGTGAGACTTTTATGAGGGACTGTTACCTCGGTTATAGGACTATGATTACTGGTCGGCCGTGTACGGTGCCCCATATAACGTCAGCAGGCGAGAGCATAGGTTTAGGCCATTGTCAATCCGGTTGATCAAACCATTAAGTCCGTACGGTAATCCGGGGGTAAAGTCGAATTGGCCGATGGCTACCAAGAAACCGTTGTGACTTGAAAAGGATCAGGAGTGCAGCAGTCTGGAGAGTGCTCCAGCTGTGGGCTATGGTTATCGTTTTAATGGCAACCGGACAATGAACATTTTGTTATCTGACGGCCTATTCGCGGATCTGTGGGGGATCAGAGGATGGAGACTAGTAGTTTTCTAAGGTAGCCGAGTGACAGTGGAAATATAGGAAGATATTAAGCGAAGGCTTAGCCGGGGTGCAAAATAATTTAGTTGGTGAGTGATGGATGAGTATAGAGGGCCAATTCGAGAAATGAAATAATAGAAGATGGTGAGATCAGGGAGAGGGATGGACAAAAGGAAGATAGCAGTCTGGTCGGTGCACCAGCCGTAGGAGAGGAAGGCAAACATAGCGAAAAGGAAAGAAAATACTGGGAGTTAAGGCGAGGCCTTTTCATGTAAAAGCAAACGTTCTGGTATTCTGTGGGGTCATGAGAAGTCAGAGGTATACGGATTCCGGGTGGAATGGGGTCTTAACTTGCCATGAGCATATGCGCAGATCATTGAGTCTTGGTTACTGAAGAATGGTGATCTGTTTGGCACCAGTGTTGGTGACAGTGGTCAGAGCTGACTTGTCTGCTACGTTGTTGACTCGATTACCAAACCAAATTGTCTACTGACACTAGCTCTCTTTAAAAACCGGTTTGTACTTCGGTGATAGATGCTCCCCTTCACCTTATTTTCCTGTCTCAGGCTAGAACTCATCGGCCTCATCTTGCTTGCATTGAGCTTCTATTGTATACCGCTCGCTTCTGCCAATAACGGAGTCGGACAAGTTCCAGTGTATATTCGAGCCATCTGGTGACTGCACCGCCGAATAGGATGTGCTGGGTAACTTTATGGGCATGACGACCTTGGTGAAAAAGTATCAACACTGGCTGCCAGGTATTGCTTGGACACTGGGTGAGTGGCTCAGATAAGCCAATGAGCCTCAGCCAAAAGTCGCACACTGAAGATGAGAACTGAAAGGTCTTAAAGATCTAGGACTCAGTAAACCGAGCACCAGCAGTAACGGTGAGTCAAAGTCAGATAACGTCTACCGGACTGGCATTGTTCTAACACAGCTTTGATCTGGTTTTAATTGCGGGCTAAGTATATATATGCAAATTAGAGTTTAAAATGGCACGATTTGATAAGGAGGGAGAAGAAAAGCGAGAGCAACATACACAAGAATGTAGTATATATATATATTCAAATTGCTAGGTCCCGCAGGTTAATAGGACCTGTCCACAAAACATTCCGTTTGCGTGAAAGTAATCTCAGTGTCTATACCACACGCGTTAGACCATTGCTAGAATATGGTTCAGTAGTTGGCTCCAACTTGCGCCAGATTGATAGGATCGCCATTGAAAATGTTCAGCGCACCTTTACTAAAAATTAGTTGGATATTCTTTTAGTCTCAACTATAAACAGCGCTGCGGCCTGCAACACCTCGAACCCCTTTGTCTCCGACGGATAAAGAACAACTTGTCTTTTTCCACTCACGATTAAAATATAGATCCTGCAAAGCCGCCCCTGTGGTACGAGATCCATTAAGCCCAAGGTATTCGTTACGATAGCAGTTATTCGGTCATTGTGCAGTCCTCGAGAACCAGCCCACGGTCCAATTTCTTTATTGTTAAATATTCACAAATGTGGAATAAACTTCCACCGAATAAGCCACTTGCTGAGATTTAAAGAGGAATTAAACAAACGGCTTGATGTCCTGACACTCGTAGCAAACAATGATCCATACACTTCGGAGGAGCGAGCGTACGAATTTGGTTTGGGTTACTGACACGCGGGTCTGAGTCGGGGGCCACGAGACCTACGTACCACACAAGTCGCCGTATATACCACTCAAGTTTTATTGATCTTTCGTGTACAACCTTGTGTTTTGCAAAGTCGAACCATTCACCAAATAGTTCCAATTTATAGATGCTAGAGGTTTCTCTTTACCATTGACAGTTGATCCTGAGCTGGGAGCACCCCGGACTGCGTTTTTCTATTTTCACCTTTCCAGACAAACACTGATGGTGCCTTCCCTTCGATGGCTCGACATAATACCTGGCCCACATTTCCCGCTGAAAATTCGATACATGCCCGTCATTTCCTTACTACCAAATTGGCCCTGCTCTCCGGACCCCTCGCAACCTGGTCGCCAGCCCCTGGACTATTCGATCTCTATGTGACAACGCCAAAATCACTCAAGCGAAGCCCGTCGGTGCTGGGCGTTGTCAGATCCACCGCTTTGGCCGGCGCACACCGGGGATGCAGGAAGTCTGCAACGATGTGCGGGCGCAGCTAGGATGGCGGATCGCACCTCCTGTCATCAAAAATGGTTTCTGTTTGGGCGTCCAGCGCACGTTCAGCCCCACCTTTAGCTCCGCTTGCGGCAAAAACAACAACGTTTATTCACCCGAAATGCTGCAAATATGGAACTATCTCCCCTAGTTATCGCCTATTTTTCACCGTACTTGTCTCCATCTTCCCCACCTTAACTTACCACTTCTTACGCCCAGAAAAATCGACTTTCCCTAGAACATAATTATCGCGGGGTTAAAAGACCGTTTCCGTACTCGGCCTACCGTTCATGATCCTTTCTCCCGATGATTCGTGCCAAACCACCCGCTTGTCCCAATCGCAAACTTAACCAATCCCCAAGATAAAACTTGCCCCTTTTTATCACATTTGCCGATATATTTGCAAAAAGTCATATTTAATGTTGCCATTCACTTCCGTCCCACAAAGTCCAATCAGGATATTTCACTGAGGAATTTTTGTCTCTATAGCATCCCAACAGTCTGCGATATAGTGATGGTTCGCTCTCTCTATCAGTCCTTCTGTTCGCCCACACGGCTGTAGCATTGCAATATCCTCACCTTGCGAAGATTCATGCCCTCCCCATATATTCACATCTGAGAGACATCCGTATAGCAGCTTTTTGATCTTTCGCCATCACAGGATCCATCTCTTACAAAGAATACCAGCAGATAGTATTTCACCTTTCAACTACTTCACCGCCCAACTTGGCAACTGTTTTCATCGGTGGTTTGATGCTTTTTTCATATCCGGTGTTTTATCTTGGTAAATCCTCTTAGAAAATTTTGATCCTTGGATTTCTCTGGTCATCATGTTCGGCCCTTAGATAACGATAATCAGACGTAAATACTTACCTGTCATTTAAATACTCATCTGTGCAAACCGTGTATCTGCGACTATCATGGCTACGCATCAAAAACTGATTTGTCGCTCAGTTCCCATTTCCGTTTTGGTGCATCGCATTCCACCTTTATAAAAGTAAACAACGCGCGCAACGATTTAACAAACTCAGCCGATATTTGGTCGCTGAAAGTTACAAGGAAAATCTTTGACATATTTTGATTGTTCTTTGTCTGCAAATTCATTCCTTTTATCGTCTGATTTCAATCCAAAGCCGTGCCATACTCCGCGGAGGGCTATAGCTGGTTCGTGTTCCCCTTGGAAACTTCTTTTTCCTCAAGGTGAACAAAACTTTCGTCAATTCTGTTTGGTTCTCTCGTAGCATAGCCCCTCATTTTGTACTATTTCACGAAAAGTCTACTACCTCGGACCAGCTGCACCCTGACTTGGCCGGGTTGGCCACCCGACCTTGATTTCAAATTTGCCGGGCGCCACCTTAAAGAGTGACTTAAATACTTTCTCCTGTACAATATCGAGTGCATATACCTGAATCATCCTCTTGGGATTCGGACTCTAAGTTCAATTGTACCGTCTGATCTTGCTTTACAGCATGCCTCGGGTTTACCCGAAATAAACCATTATTATTATCATTATTATTATTGTTAGAAGGGGGTCAGCGACTCCTTGGGATTTAATTTTCGACAGTATGCGTGCGTGAGATACGCGGTCGGTCGCTTTAGCCATATCGAGGAAGACGACGATGACCGACTTGTTTCTGTTGGCTTTGGAAGCGATCAAATTGAGGAAGCCCATCTGACACTTGAGGCACGAACGGGTTTTTAGGAACCCAAGACGAGCCGGGATGATAAAACTTCGAGAAGTTAAGAAATTTGCAAGCTGTTCCTTTGCTATCCTCTCCATGATGCTGGAAACAATCGAAGTATGGTCTATGGGGCGATAGTTCCCCGGATCATGCAAAGGACCATTTTTGTGTTATGGAATTATACAGGATGCATTCCACTGAGCCGAGTAGATTCCGGACTACATGGATAATGTAGAATTTTGGCAATAGGAGTACTAGGTCAGGTCTCCCAAACCGAAGTAAGACAGGTGGAAGGTCATCAGACCCTGAGTGGTATGAGGGTTCAGTGTTGGCTAGGAATTTCCTGATGCTGGCCACAGTAGATTTTACGGTTGGCATCGCGCCCTGTGTGAGCATCGTGTAGCAGAGTGGCGGACTGTAAGTGCCGTAATAAGAGCTGAGGCGAAGTGGCGGTTGAAGGCCTCGTCCACATCTTCCGGTGAATCAAGATGGGTGCCACTTTGGACAAGGAATGAGATATTGCTTTCAGTGCTGCGGCAGTTGCGATATTCTAGCAGTCCTGAAAGGAGCTTTGCATTATGAGGCTGTTGTAGTTCAGTCCTTTCTTCCATTTTGGGTTTATTCTCGGTTGCCGCATAGAGATCAAAGCAGAGTCGGCTCATTCTGAGTGTCAGAGAGAAATCTCGATTACTGAGGAATGAGTTCTAGAGCTGATAAATCTTTTGTCGAAGTGTGTCGATTTTGGTAGTCTTGGAGCTAATATACCTAACGGCTGTGGTAAGGCAGTTTATGGAGGAAAGCAACTTGACATGGAACACATCAGCTGCTCCTTGAGGATGGGACGTTAGGAAGAAGTCGGACCAGTCAGTGCCCCGAAGGGAGGTAGGCAGCTAGGCCCAGTTGATCAGTCTGTAAGAGTTCTGGTTCTAAATTTGAGCAACCTCAGGTAGGCATGGTTCCTGGGTAGCAGAGAAGTGGCATAATACCATTTTGTGGTCGGTGCAGGGAAGGTTCTGAGTGACGGAGATGTCGCATCAGGGAGGCTATGAGTGAAGACTAAGTCGAGGATATTGCTACGCCTTGTTGGAGCGGAGACATGCTGTGGCCATCCCGCAGCGTAAATGTCCAGAAGAAAATCGGATAAATGAAGAGGGCGGTCATTGTATTCCAAAAAATAACGGAAGTGCTAAAGTCGCTTGCTATGATACATGGACCTAAAGATAGAGTAGAAATGCACTCTAGAGCCCCAATAATATGCGGAAATTCGAAGTAGCTAGAAGTAGGTGCTTGGTTGACGCACCCAATATGCAACGCGTTTCCAGGAATTTGGACGGAGAGCCAAAGAGAGTCGGGAATACAGTATAGCACTGGGAAGTGGAAGAGGGTGGTAGCAAATTCATGTTTAACATATGCAAGACAACCGCCGCCTTGGCCGTTCACTCTGCTTACTCTAAAGGAGTTACGGCGTACCAGCGCGAAGATGTCAATGTGGGTGTAATCGGCTAGCCATGTTTCTGTCGCCAGAACAATGTCAAGGCTAGAAGCAAGTACATGTTTCCCTAAGTCATTAATTTTGTTCAACAGCGAATGGGGAATTCAGCAGCAGAAGGGAAACAGTGCCTGTATCTTTGAGGTTACAAGGTGCTAGGGTTCCACGTGAGGGTAGCGGGTGACTTTTGGGGCCGAGTAAGCTTCCGGCAGCCGGGGTTTCAATGAGGTTGTTGTCAACAGAGAGGGTACTAACTGGGCTGGAGAGATTAGCAGGTGGGTTACACGGTGTAGTCGCCTTTATAGGAAGCCTGCTCGTGGAAGGCTATGGGCTCATTACAAACTTTATAGCACGCACTAAGCGTGGGCCGCTTACAGGACATCCAGAAACAGGGCACGAGCCCCACAACGAGAAATGAGGTACGAGCATGAGAGGGAACTAGTCAACAATGAGAAGACAGACCCAAAACGAAGTTCCTCGCCTATGTGGAGTCCAAGAGAACGACGCCTGAGGGCATAGGTACCTCGGAGATGTCCGACGGAAGCGTTGCCCTCGATGATAAAGACAAGGCAGAAACCTTACTTGCGCTCTTTAAGAGTGTGTGTCGTCAGTGCATATGCTTAGTGCGGCGGGATCAGATATAGGGAGTCCGTCAGTGATTCAGGAGCTGACTGTAAGTGAGGACGAGGTGAGTCAGGAACTCAGATCTTTGTGCAAGCACAAAAGCAGCCGGGCCGGATGCAATCCATCCGGAGGTTTTTCAGCCTCTTTCCGACATCTTATCAGGGGCTACTACCCAGCTGTATGATGCGTCTTTAAGGGGGGCGAGGTTCCAGAGGACTGGCCTATGGCCGCTGTCGTAGCGATACGTAAGGCAAGATCTAGGGAGAAGGCAGGGAATTATGAACTGGTTAGCCTAACTTCACTGTTGTGCAAATGCTTGCAACATATCATAAGAAAGCAATTGTGCTGCATCTGGTTAATAACGACCTACTGAAACCGGAGCAACGTGGATTTGTCAAGAAAAGATGGTGTTTGACAAACTTACTGTTGTTCTTAGACGAGACCACAAGACGAATAGATGAAGGGACGACGGTGGAGGTTTGTTGACTGGATTTCAGTACGGCTTTCGACTTCGTGAGTCATCGCCATTGGACTATAAATTTCAAACCGTCGGGATAGGCGGGAAAGCAGGAGATCAGGTGGGAATCGTAGATTCTTTGTCAAGGTGGGCGATTATCTATCGAGACCGGAGAAGGTTACAAGTAGTGTGCAGCAGGGTTCGCCACTGGGGCATTTGCTCTTCATCTTGCAAATAAGTGACCTAGTGGAAGAAGATAGCGGGGAGCGATTTTGCACAGGATATAAATGCGGTGCTCAGATGGGCAGAAAGACGGGATTCACCGCTGAATCTTGCCAAATGTCAAGTCCTGACCATCAAGATAGACGAAGAGAGCAGCATTCCGTTCAACAGTGTCTGAGGTAAAAGACCTGGGCGTGATAGTCACACGGGACTCCAAGCCTTCAAGGCGGTTCCAGAGAGCTCCCAATATGGCCGAAGGGACATTAAATCGGGTATGCGAGACTATCACGTGCGAATAACCAGAAGTGTTCATCCCGTTTTACGAGGTTTTGGTGCTATAGAAGACTTTCGCGAGCGGCTGGTGAACGTGTCTCCTATTGGGTCTAACAGCGAAATACCAACGATATCCCCCCCATCGGACGAATAGAGAAGGTGCAGGTCGGTGGCACCGAAGCAGTACCGATACGAGAGATACACCGAACGGAAAACGAAACGAAACGCAACGGCTGTGCAGAAAGCGAACCGCGAGCGTGTACAGTCGGCGAACGACCGAAAGTTAAAGTGATTTGAAACGAGGTCGGAGGAAACCTCGGAAAAGTCAGTCCAGTAAAACGTACGCAACCGGAGAACACTACGAGGTCGATGTCAAACGTCGGAAAAGATTGTAGACAAAATAGATCCAAAATGGTGTCCAGAAAACAGTCATTTTCTCAGAACGATGGAAGTCACTACAGTGTGACCTCTTCCGGAGTATCGTGTGCAGGCATGGGCTCCCTATTATCGCAAGGATAAAGAGTACGTCGACTTGCAACTGGAGTGATCGCCGGTCGGAGGGGAAACCTCATGCCCAGCACCCAGGCTATCTCAATCTCCTCTCTCTAGAGCGGCCCAGAGGGCGAGATGACCTAATAAAATCGTTCGAGATCATAAAGGGTCTGTCGGGTATGGACATGGGTGACTTGTCCGCTTTTTGCCCTGAGTGCGGCACCAAGGGACACAGTCTGAGGCTACAGAGGGCATGCTCAAGGCTGAGCACACGGGCTAAAATTTTACAAATAGGGTTGTACCCGTGTAGAATGGGCTGCCAGAAGATGCTGTTGGATGCAGCAATGTATCAACTTTCGAGGAGGCCCCAGACTCAAACTGGAACACAGCTTTTCCAGAACTAGCCTTGTGAACGAGGGGTGAGGTAATGAGCCTCTTGTATTTTTGTCTATGAACCTATGTCTGTGAAGGTGATACTGCCTCGCAAATTCTGCTTTTCACACAAAAAATTCAACGTGCAGTGTTGGGGGTTACAGAAACTCGCCGACAACACAACGATTTGGGAGCTTGATTGATCTCGGCTTTTTTCGTCCTATGGAAACTGAATTGAATTGCATTTCCGGAAGATATTGTTCTCTCGCAGAACAAAACTATCTCCAAGAAAAAGCTAGACCTCTACCTGGGTCTCTCCCAATAATTCCTTGTCAAAAAATCAAAACAGATGTCTTTTATTGCATATATGTTCATGAATGTCGCACCCCTACTCCGCATAAGGCACTGTCCACAGTGAAAAACTGCATGATTTTATGTATATTTTGTTTCCACTGCCACCCCCCGGCTTCTTTTTGATTTTGTTTCAGCTCGGCGAATCCGACAGAAGATCAAAGATTTCCTCGAGAACCGGGACAATGGGGCTCAAAGCCTCGAACCCGTGTAGTACTTCAAGACAACGGAACCTTGCGTGTAAGTGCCGCGTGGTTTGAATTCATAGTGCTCTCGTCTTTGAATTGAGTTTTTGAATGCTTTTGTGAATTAACCCAGTTTAATTCACAATACTGAGCGTATCATAATTGCATTTAAGGTGCGCTTTATCCGGAGAATATTTTTATTTTCCTTGTAGTATTGCCGAGTAGTGTTCGGCGTTTTTTTGAGGCGATCTTTCCTCGCTTCTAATCTTGCTTTTTGTTTTTGTTTTTTGTGTTAGCAGGAGTTACCTGCTATTGTCAGAGTGCGAATTTTGTGTTTGGGTAAAGATCAGTTGAGTTGTTTTCGCCCTCGTTTTGGGGGTTTTTCGGTATGACACGCGTTTCCGACCCGTGTCTAGCACCCAAGTGCGGAAAACGTGTGGTAAATGGTATAGAGTGCGAGATATGCAAGAGGTGGGCTCACCCAAGGTGTTCAAGGACAGCAAAGGACATCTATGTCCTTTATAAACAGAACTCATGGGCTGAATGGGTCTGTGCCCCCTGCAAGGAGGCGGCCAGTCTGGCCTTTAAACTGCAGGCCCAAGGGCAGGATCAACGTCCATCAAGTAGTACCTCCGTTGTAAGCCCCAAACCACCGCAAGCAGGTTGTAGTAAGTCGTTTGCGGAAGTAGTATCAACACCCGAGAGGACAACCATCCGAGCGAATGGACCAGTTCCGAGAGCTTGCCAGGCGGTCGTTGCCTCAACTCCTTTGAAGCAGACCGACGAGGGCCAGTGGACGGAGCAGAAGCCGAGAAGGGCGAGGCAGGTCAACAAGAAGGGCGACTGTTATAGAGCGAAAGATGGGTTGGCTAGGGTGGATGACCCAGCTCTTCTGGTATTTGAAAACAAGGTGAAGGACCTGCAGAGGCAGATCTTGTCGATGGGCAGGGTCTCAAGCCACAGGCTTCTGATCCTAAACCAGGAAGAACCCTTTTTAAGGGAATCGAAGGCCAGGAGAGACATTGACAGGAGGAGGGTCTGCGACATACTGCGAATCGCAGGTGTTTCGTGCCCTCCTACTCTAAGAAGGGTGCACAGAGTGGGGACATGGAAGTCACCACTAGGGAACAAAGGCGAAATTCGTGCGAGACCAATACTGGTGGAGTTCGCTGATGAGGCTACCCGGGATAGACTACTGGCGAGGGCAGCGGTAGTGGCTCAGATTACCAAGGGCAGATACCAGATTGTGCCGGACGAGCATAGGGTAGGTCCTGGTGGTCTAGCCCCGGGAGGTAACCTTGCTCGACCAGCCAGGGCGCTGGTGAGAAACCTAAAAGTTCAGCGGAATGCCGTACTCGGCTCTCAGGCCCCGACCCCGACAATAGTAAAGAAGCCACGTGCGGGGTCGCTAATAGTTGTAATTGAAGATGCGCTGGAAGACGAGAATTGGCAGTACTGTCCGAAGATAGATGACAGCGCGACCCCTGCCAGTCTGGATGTTGTGGCCACTCCTATAGAGATGGATTGGGAGTCGTCGGAAATTCTGGACCATCAGCCGGCTTCATGCACCCCAGTGGGGTCATCCGAAGCAAAAAACGTGTCATCATCTCAGGCGTTGCGCCTGAGAAACAGTCAGGAATGAATAACAAAAGACACCTAGGCGACGGAGCAAACGCGGTGGTGTTATATACTAACGCGTGTAGTATTAGAAACAAATGGGCGGAACTTGCCAAAACCGCTGACGAACAGAAAGCATCAATAGTTGCCGTCACGGAAACGTGGCTTTCTGAAGAAGACCATGTGCCAGGCCTAATAAGTAACAGTTTTGCAGTCTACAGGCAGGATCGGGAACAAGATCGCCTTGGTGGTGGAGTAGCCATCCTCGTTAGGTCAGGTGCAAACCACCTTGAGTCCCAGATCAAGATGTGCACTCGCAATATCCAGCTATGCGCCGTTACGATCATCCTTCCAGGCAGAAGGGTTAACGTCGTCTGTGTCTACAGGGCACCAAGCACAAACCACGAAGAGGACGTTTGCTGCGGACTTTGACTGAACTAGTTAAGGACGCACAAAAGACCCTTATATTGGGTGACTTCAATCTTCCGCACATCGACTGGGTGGCTGAGGTCTGCGTGCCGGGATCGGAGGAGCAAACCTACTTAGAATGGCTGCATGATAATGCGTTGCATCAGCATATTAGGGAGAATACCAGATATAGGACTGGATGCGTTCCATCCTTGCTGGATCTAGCTATAACGAACTTCCCCAACGATGTGGCTGGACTGCATTATTGTGCACCGCTGGGAAATAGTGACCACGTGTGTGTCAAAATAGTTCTATGCATGCGGCCACCGAAGGTACCCTCAAGGCTGATTAGTAATTTCGGTAGTATGGACATAGACAGGCTTCGTAATAGGGCGATGGGTTTGACCTGGGACGCGCCAGAGGAGGCTACTGTGGAGGAGCGCTGGCAGGCCATAAAGGGATCCCTGACTGCCCTACAGGAAGAGTTCGCACCCTTCAAACGAAGGAGTGGGGAGGGCAAACCCATGTGGTGGAAGGCTGCAATAGCCAAGGCCATCAGACGTAGAAACCGCTCTTGGAACCAGTACAAAGCTTCCGGCAGTCAGCTAGCCTGGAACCGCTATACGAAGCTGAGAAACGAGACTTTAAGCCTTTTGAGAACTTCTAAGAGGGAATTTGAGCTCAGATTGGCCCAGTCTGTAAGACAACAGCCGAAGAAGTTCTACAGCTATGTACAATCTAAAGGCTCAACAAGAAATGCCGTAGGTCCGCTATCCACTAGAGACTATGGTATTGTCACTGATGACCAGGGCAAAGCAGACGCCCTGGGGGAATACTTTGGTAGTGTACATAGGATAGATAGTGGGGTACGAGTAGATCTGGCCCTGGTGCATCCTCCTCAGCTAAACGAGCTAGATCTCTCAGAGGAGTGCGTGCTTAGGTACCTACAGGAGTTAAACAGCCACAAATCAGCGGGCCCAGATGGCATTCATCCAGCTATCATCAAGCAGTTGGCGGATATCATAGCTCCATCGGTATGCAGACTGTACAGATCCACGTTGGACCAGGGTAAGGTGCCTCAGGACTGGAAAGTCGCGGCAGTCGTGGCAATACATAAGAGTGGGCCCAAGTCGGATGTGCAGAACTACAGGCCGGTAAGCCTAAATAGCATTCTCTGTAAAGTCCTCGAGAAGATCATCCGTGCCCATATCTGCCAGCACTTACTGCAGCACTCCATGCTAAGCCCAACGCAGCATGGATTCCTGAAAAATAGATCTTGCCCCACCAATCTCCTGTGCTTCTTAGATGAAGTAACTCGACGACTGGACGAAGGTAACCAAGTTGAGGTATGCTACCTCGACTTTAGCAAGGCGTTCGACTCCGTTAATCATCGTCTTTTGCTACGCAAGATGGAGACTTTCGGTATAGATGGGCCAGTATATAGGTGGCCGAAGGACTTCCCCTCCCACAGGACGCTTTACGTCAAAGTGGGGGACAGGTGCTCCAGTTTGGTGAACGTCACTAGTGGTGTGCCTCAGGGATCCGTCCTAGGCCCGGTCCTATTCTTGTTATTTATTAATGACCTAGCATCCACTCTTCAATCGCCCAGCTTTATTTTTGCGGATGATGTGAAGACTGTTGGATCTAAGGGCAGGGCGGACTTGGGCAGGGAAATAGGTACCGTCCTGAACTGGGCATACAAATGGGACTTACCTCTAAACGCTCAAAAAAGCCATTTGTTGTCAAGGGCAACAGAGAGCCTAACTGTCGCTCATGATCAAGGGCTGTTCACCGTAGAGGCATCCAGTAGGGTTAAAGACTTGGGGGTCATCATGAACAGTGACTTCAAATGGTCGAAGCAATGCAATGCTGCTGCGCATAAGGCTCGTGGGAGCTCTTTAGACTGCGATCAGCTTTGTCTTGCCGGAAGCCGGAGGTATTCGTACCTATTTACATGGCTATAGTACGACCTCACTTAGAAGGTAGCGTGCAGGCTTGGTCACCCTTCTACAAAAAGGACGCCGCCTGCCTCGAGAAAGTCCAACGTCTCGCCACGCGAATGGTTGAAGGGCAGAGGGGTAAGACTTACGAGCAGAGACTCTGTGACCTGAATCTTTTCTCGTTGGAAAGGAGGAGACGTCGAGGGGATCTCATAGAAACGTTTAAGGTAATGAAGGGCTTTTCTGGCCTTAGACAAGCTAGTCTATTCCAAGTCGCCGTAGACTCCAGAACAAGGGGACACGAAAAGAAGTTGATAAAAGCCCGATCTAGGTTGATGGCTGGATCGCACTTCTTCAGCAATAGGATTGTGAACAGTTGGAACGGTCTGCCTGGTGAAATGGTAGATCTACAGACAGTCCAATCCTTCAAAGGTGCCCTTTTAGTGGAACGCACGACTTGTGGACTCAATTCCCATCCAGCGAATAAAGACGCAGAACGACAGCGATTGATGGTTTTTGTACTTGTATTGATTGCCCTGTATAAAGTACAGGAGAAGGGAGGCTGATCGAGCTAATCATCACAGCTGATGAGCTGGAGCGCGCCTTGCGGTTCTGAAGTAGTGTGACGAAGTTTCTTCTTTTTTTAACGTGTTCATATTTTCACACCGGTGGACTTACAAGGCGCGCCTAAGCTCTAAGTTCGCGATTGTATTTTATTGAATTTGGTGTCTGCGAAGCCGCTACATCAGTCCCCCTCCAGAAGGACGACCGAGTAGGAGAACTTCGACCTAAGAGAGCGTCGTGAGTTGAGCCAAAAACCAGCTGAATAGTTCCAGATGGAAAAGGTTTGTGCTCAGCACCTCTAAGATGATCTAAGGACCTCTGGGCCATATATAGCCGCAGAGAAGGTTACTCACGCGTGAACTGGTGGGGTATCCTCTCCCCGCGCTCTCTATCTAGAAACCTTAAGTGGGGACAGGGACGTGCCAAACCATGTACAAGGCACGTAGGCAACAGCAACAACAAAAAATGGTAATGTTCATATAGTGACACATGTCCATTGTTAGTGGTGTGCCAGATCCTTCCTAGGTAAACAACAACTGACCCTAGAAGAGATAAGAAAAACTGGATACAGTATGCAATCAAAAGGGGAAATCTATGTAAGAATAATAAAGTCAACGAATCGTGCAGGGAAACGAACATGCCTACCCGACCTGGTGGAACGTGATGGGGGGTCGACCTGTGACTCACGCGTGCTGGAGCTAGATGTTGTTGGGGTCGGGCAAACGTCTGTGTTTTTACCATCGACGGGCAACGGCGTAGGCTGGGTTTCCGAGTCGACGAACGCTGGCTTAAGGTGGTCGATGCTGACGGTTTCTTGCCGACCACTGAGATCGATGATGAACGTTTTTTCTAAACGCCGAATGACTTTGTGCGGGCCAATATAGGCTGGAGTCAACGGGCGGCGGCTCGGCGTACGCAGAAAAACGTGCGTTCACGTATGTAGGTGACTGGGAATAAACGACGGCCGACCTGTCGAACGGACAGAAATACCAATCTTCTGACGCATGTTGATCATGAGACGTTGAGTGTAGTCTCCAAGGTTGGGGAAAGATGCGATCACCTTGGGTGCGACAAATTCACCAGGGAGACGAGCGGTGGTGCCGAATGTCATGGACGCAGGTGTAACAGCCGTCAAACACGTTAAGGTGCTCGCGGTCCCTTCGTTGACATTACAGAAGGTTCTTTCCGATATGTGGTGATGAGTGCGATTCCATTATACATCCCGATACATACACGCATGCACGACGCACTCTACATCCCGTAAACCCATCATACATGTGACAGTGTTCTTTGTTCGCCTTTTGTTGACGCTACCGGATGCCCCTTGCACATGTGGAAGCAGTGGAGCTCAGGTCACACACACATGCTACATTTACTCGTTTTCTTGCCACGCGGTCTTCTGTTGACATTGCAGAAAGTCCTCCTTTGATGTGTAGTCATACCTGTGATTTCATTGTAACCCCGGCACACACACACACGCACGCACGCACACACACACACACACTCGAGCGCGTACATCCAGGACCGGACGGCCCCTTACGAGGACAACGTCTATGTGACCACTCACGCCCGCCATCGGTCATTTGGTCTTGTGGAAGATGTAGACTAGCCTCACGTCTATGTAGCCAATGGGTTAGGTGCGACCAGTAGTAGAACGTCGACGACGAACATTAGACGCGCGCACTGACAGCAGGGCCTAGGCAGGTAGGAAGAATCAGTACCTTTATACCGAACCTTTGACTCTGCTAAGGATCCAGGAGGATTTTGGTGGGCGGTGTAACAGCCGGTCGTGGAAAATCCCCCTTTTCCCCTCGCGATTCAGTGTTTTTCCCAACATCACTCATTTCCATACACTATTGACTTTTCTTTACGAACTGGTTGTTTTTCTGGACCAATTGTTGTTTGTTCGCGCCCAGAGCGCTATTTTGGCACATCCTTGTTCAGGACCTGCGTGACGCACGTGCTGTCTGCTCACACGCTGCTATTCGGTTTCTCGTTGTTGAGACTTTGTGATCGTATTATTGAGGTTTGTATATTGTTTACGTCATTGTTTATTTTAATAATCTAGTATCGTAGAATTATCACGGATAATCGCCTTCTGATTTCGGGATCCGTTGCGAATTTGGCTACGCATTGCTCAAACGTTCGTAACAATACCCAATAGATCTATTTGGAACGAGGAAAATTCACGCAAAATGCCAAGGAAAGGATCAAAGGCAGTCGAACCCGGACAGGAAGTAATACGGCAAGTCTCTGGGGAGGTTTTGGGTACTTATGATTCTTTAGCTAATGCTAGATCGCCTAGTCCTGTCAGTGCTAGCTCATGTGTTATTGAAAGCAGTATTGATCGTGAGGACGTTGATTTATGTAAGCTGAGAATAATAGAACTAGAGCAACAGTTACTTTCGGCTAGACTACAGGCGCATGAAGCAGAGAAGTGTACACAGAAACAGCGAGAGTATAGGACCAGTGACTTCGACACTTCCGATAGGTTAGAGTGCAATAAGGTAGGGAACCCCACGCAGGTCGCCGACTACAAACCACCATCGATCGATCTGCCTAGAGTGGAGTTAACGGTTTTCGACGGGCGAGCTGAGCAATATTGCAAGTTTGTCAAACAGTTCGAGACGTTCGTTGAAAACAAGGTAACCGACCCTGGGCAAAGGCTTCTTTACCTTACTCACTACTGCTGAGGCCGAGCGCGAGAAGCTATCGACGGATGCACCATGCTCGATCCAGAACAAGGCTACACAAGGGCAAGAAAGATTCTGAGGGACTTGTTTGGCCAACCTTTCAAAGTAGCCCGTAACCTAATAGAGGGCGTGATGGCAGAGGCAAAGAAAACCAAGGGTGACGTCTACACCATGGCCGACCTGGTGATCAAGATGCAGAACTGTTCAATAGCCCTCGACCATTTAGGTTACAGAGCTGACCTAGACGCCATGCACACTTTGGAAGGCATAGTCCGTCACCTCTCTCCCGAACTACAGGGTCGGTGGGCGGAAGAAGCTGAACGGATAAGCCGAGGCGACAGAGAAGCCAACTTCGAAGACCTGACTGAATACTTAGACAGGCAAACGAAGATAGCTGACAGCAGATTCGGCCGACTCATCCGGGACAGCAACCGAGCAAACAAGCCCGGTACTAGCCAAGTCCAAACCCCTGTACGGGAACATCCAAAGTACCAGCCTTGGACCAACACACACGTCATTTCACGAGATGCTACGGCGAAACCAAATTGCAGATCCTGTGGTACTAGCCATGGCCTACCAGAATGCCCCAAGTTCGGCAATGCCACAATAGACGAACGGTGGGGAATGGCGAGGATGGCAGGAGCATGTTTCATCTGTCTCAACACCACGCACCGGGCAGCAGCCTGTAGAACAAGGAATCGATGTGGTTACGAGGGCTGCACGGGCAGACACCATCGGCTGCTGCATCAGGCGAGAATAACCATATCCGAGGCGAGTGCCAAGCCCAGCGTGATTTGTTCAACTTCGCAATCTGCCAGTAAACCGGTACGTTTAGGCGTAGTGGCCGTGGGAGTAGTGACTCCGACTGGGATAGCCAAGGCGTTGGCTTTCGTTGATAGTGGATCCGACACCACTTTAGTGAAAGAGCGGTTTGCCGACAAACACCAGCTCGCTAAAGGTGCGACGTCGTTGGCAGTGAGCACGGTGGGCGGAACACAGGTAATGACTGCCGGTAGATTAAGGCTGCAACTCATCTCTCTAGACACTAACGAGGAAATTGAACCAACGGAGGCATTCACGTTAGCGGATCTCCCCATGCGAGCACCAAGTTCGGTGAACGCAATCTTGACTCGATGGCCCCACCTGCAGGATGTAACCGTTGTAGACTGGGAAGATGATGAGGTGGATCTCCTCATCGGATGCGACGTGCCAGAGGCGCATTGGGTGCTTGACCAAAGAGTGGGCGACCGCCAGGCAACTTATGCCGTACGCACGGCTCTGGGATGGATGTTATACGGTCCAGTAGGGGTACGCGGTTCCGTGAATTACTTATCCGCCGAAACGGACCGCATAGAGTATCATCTGCAACGGCTTTATGAAAAGGAGTTTCATGACATTGGGGACGAAAGACCGACGTTGTCTCAAGAGGATCACTTCGCTCTACGAACGGTGCGGCAAGGCTCTAGAGGCCTCAAAAAACAGTTCGAGGTTCCCCTCCCATGGCGCACACCGGTCGACCCGTGGACTGACAACAGAAATTATGTTCTCCAACGATTACTACGACTAAAAGAACGCTTCATTCGAGACCAGAATCTGTGGGAACGATACGCGGATTTGATGAAGCGAAACGAGGACCTCGGTTACGTTGAAAGGGTGCCTGTTAACACCGACAGCAAAAGGGGTATCTGGTATCTGCCTCACCATCCGGTTATCAACCCCAAGAAACCCAATAAACTGCGCGTGGTTTTCGACTGTGCGGCCAAGTTCCAGGGCAAGTCGTTAAACGATCGCCTACTACAGGGGCCTGACTGGACCACACCACTGATCGATGTTCTGTGCCGTTTCAGAGTGGGTAAAGTGGCTTTGTCTGCTGACATTAGGGAAATGTTCCATCAGGTGAAGATTCCGGTAGGAGAACGAGATGCTTTGCGTTTCCTGTGGTGGGAAGGGAGCGACCGGGACAACGCAGTGGTGAATTATAGGATGACCGTCCACCCCTTCGGAGCCATATCGTCACCATTTTGTGCCAACTACGCCCTCCGAGAATCAGCGAACAAACATGGCGATCTGGTACATCGGACGGTGGAAGAAAGCGTCAGCAGGAACTTCTACGTCGACGACTACCTTGGGTCATTCGATGATGTGGAATCAGCTCTAGAGCAGTTCAGGGGTCTGACGAGATTGCTGGAAGAGGGTGGCTTCCATCTAACTAAATGGATGTCGAACGCCTCAGAAGTGCTGAAGGTCATCCCGTATCACGAAAAGGCCGAAAGGGTAAGAGATTTGGACGGCTCTCCACTTCCTATCGAGCGCACTTTAGGGATACAATGGGACGCGGAAACGGACGATTTTGTTTTCGAACTGAACGTTCCCGAGCTGCCAATAACCCGTCGTGGCATACTATCTGCCGTCTCAAGTTTGTTCGACCCGCTCGGTTTCGTCTCACCATGGCTGCTACCCGGAAAGATCTTGCTGCAGCGGCTGTGCCGTAAGAAAGTTGATTGGGACCAGTCACTGGACCGAGGGGACCGGCTGGACTGGGAAGAATTTTTGAACACCTTGAAGAAATTAGGGGACATAAGAATCCCACGATGTTTGACTCCTGGCCATACGACACGGACCAGAGAACTACATGCCTTTTCCGATGCATCCGAAGTCGGTTATGGAGCTGTGGTGTACGGACGATGGTGCGCAGGAGATGGACAATATACCACGAGGATCCTGTTCGCCAAAGCCCGCGTTGCTCCACTGAAGTCGGTCTCAATCCCACGCCTTGAACTCAGCGCAGCCGTGTTGGCAGTCAGGGTGGTGCAAGCTGTGAAGAGATTTTTCGATCTCTACATTTGGTCGGTGAGCTTCTGGACGGATTCAACGATAGTACTTTACTACATTAACAACGTCCGGAGCCGGTTTAGTACTTTCGTTGCTAACCGGCTCACGATTATCCACGATGAATCGGCCACGCACCAGTGGAGTCATGTCAGGTCTGGCGATAATCCGGCCGACCTGTGCTCCCGAGGTGCGAACAACTTCAGGCAACTGGACACGTGGACGAGAGGGCCAAACTTCCTGCAATTGCCCAAACAGGGCTGGCCCGTGTTCGAATTAAAACCCCCTACGGAATTGGAACTGGAGATCAAAGGCGTAGTGATAGCAACCAACGTCGTCGAAGCGTCGCCCATTTTATCGCGACTGGTCAGGTTTTCTTCCTGGATGAAGACGCTTCGTTCGCTAGTTTGGTTAACCAGGTTCAAGATAAGTTTACTAGTCATGAAAGGGCTACGGCCCTCAGGTCGGATACCGGTCGGCCCGATAGGTCCCGATGAGCTACAAGCGGCAGAGTACGATATCTTCAGAATGATACAACGCGAGGCTTTCGCCCGAGAACTCAAGAGGGCGGAAGAAGTGGGGCTGACCAATGAAGACATGCCATCTCCAAGAGGCGAGCTGAAGCGTTTAAACCCCAAAATCATCAACGGACTGCTGCGGGTGGATGGTAGGCTGACCAACGCCCACCTGAACTTCGACACAAAGTATCCTATACTGCTGCCTGCGAGACAACCTGTAGTAGAGCTAATGATTCAACACGTCCACGCCGTGGAGGGACATGCCGGGGAAAGTCACGTGACGAGCGTCATCCGAAAGCGTCTTTGGGTGTTGAGAGGACGAGAGACTGTAAAACGCGTAATCCGACGGTGTGTGCAATGCAGGAGACGCAATGCCACAGCAGGCAAACAACTCATGGCCCCGCTACCAGAATGCAGGGTAACTACGGGCTGGTGGCCGTTCAGTGACACCGGGTTGGACTATTTCGGGCCCTTGTGGATCAAGTGCGGGAAAAGATTAGAAAAGCGATACGGATGTATCATGACGTGCATGAAATCACGTGCGGTACACCTAGAAGTCGCACATTCGATGACGACCGATTCGTTTCTACGGGCCTTGCAACGATCTATCAACCGAAGAGGCGTACCGGCCGATATATACTCAGATAATGGATCGAACTTTGTGGGCGCTCAACGGGAATTGCAGCGTTGGCACAAGAACATAAACAGGGACGAACTGCAGAATCGAACCGTGGCCTACGGCATACGCTGGCATTTCAACCCCCCACAGGCCAGTCACCGAGGCGGCATATGGGAACGCATGATCCGGTCCGCCAGACGGATATTGCTGTCAATCATGGAGCAGCAGCCGCCCGACGACGAGACCCTGAACACCGTCATGACTGAGGTGGAGCGAATCCTGAACAACCGCCCCCTGGTTCCAGTATTGAACGGCGACCCCACCCACCTGGCGCTCACCCCAAACGACTTATTGACGCTAAGGTCGAACGAGGGTTTCCAATGGCCGGTAAACCTTCGTGGGAGCTACCTCCACGGGTGGAAGCAAGCGAACTATCTGGCCAAGGTCTTCTGGAGGCGATGGCTACGGGAGTACCTACCGGCTTTGCAGACTCGACAGAAGTGGATGGCCAAAACAAGACCATTCAAAGTTGGGGACGTGGTTATGATCGCCGACGAACGCGCACATTTCAGCGCTTGGTCTTTGGGAGTAGTTACGAAAACCATCAAAAGCACCGACGAAATGATAAGAACGGTGAAGGTGAAGACAGCTAACGGAGTGCTCATTCGTGACATACGCAGTATTAACCTACTCGAGAGCGAAGATGGAGGAGCTGATAACCCTGTGGCCTAGTAAACCTTTTTCACACCAGTAATCGAGGTGGATAAAGAAACACCATATACACCACACAATCTCCGTCAAACACGTTAAGGTGCTCGCGGTCCCTTCGTTGACATTACAGAAGGTTCTTTCCGATATGTGGTGATGAGTGCGATTCCATTATACATCCCGATACATACACGCATGCACGACGCACTCTACATCCCGTAAACCCATCATACATGTGACAGTGTTCTTTGTTCGCCTTTTGTTGACGCTACCGGATGCCCCTTGCACATGTGGAAGCAGTGGAGCTCAGGTCACACACACATGCTACATTTACTCGTTTTCTTGCCACGCGGTCTTCTGTTGACATTGCAGAAAGTCCTCCTTTGATGTGTAGTCATACCTGTGATTTCATTGTAACCCCGGCACACACACACACGCACGCACGCACACACACACACACACTCGAGCGCGTACATCCAGGACCGGACGGCCCCTTACGAGGACAACGTCTATGTGACCACTCACGCCCGCCATCGGTCATTTGGTCTTGTGGAAGATGTAGACTAGCCTCACGTCTATGTAGCCAATGGGTTAGGTGCGACCAGTAGTAGAACGTCGACGACGAACATTAGACGCGCGCACTGACAGCAGGGCCTAGGCAGGTAGGAAGAATCAGTACCTTTATACCGAACCTTTGACTCTGCTAAGGATCCAGGAGGATTTTGGTGGGCGGTGTAACAGCCGGTCGTGGAAAATCCCCCTTTTCCCCTCGCGATTCAGTGTTTTTCCCAACATCACTCATTTCCATACACTATTGACTTTTCTTTACGAACTGGTTGTTTTTCTGGACCAATTGTTGTTTGTTCGCGCCCAGAGCGCTATTTTGGCACATCCTTGTTCAGGACCTGCGTGACGCACGTGCTGTCTGCTCACACGCTGCTATTCGGTTTCTCGTTGTTGAGACTTTGTGATCGTATTATTGAGGTTTGTATATTGTTTACGTCATTGTTTATTTTAATAATCTAGTATCGTAGAATTATCACGGATAATCGCCTTCTGATTTCGGGATCCGTTGCGAATTTGGCTACGCATTGCTCAAACGTTCGTTACAGAAGGCTTTTTCGGGCTTAGACCAGAGAGCCTATTCCATATGGCGACAGACTCAAGAACAAGGGGGGCTATAGTACGACCTCACTTAGAAGGTAGCGTGCAGGCTTGGTCACCCTTCTACAAAAAGGACGCCGCCTGCCTCGAGAAAGTCCAACGTCTCGCCACGCGAATGGTTGAAGGGCAGAGGGGTAAGACTTACGAGCAGAGACTCTGTGACCTGAATCTTTTCTCGTTGGAAAGGAGGAGACGTCGAGGGGATCTCATAGAAACGTTTAAGGTAATGAAGGGCTTTTCTGGCCTTAGACAAGCTAGTCTATTCCAAGTCGCCGTAGACTCCAGAACAAGGGGACACGAAAAGAAGTTGATAAAAGCCCGATCTAGGTTGATGGCTGGATCGCACTTCTTCAGCAATAGGATTGTGAACAGTTGGAACGGTCTGCCTGGTGAAATGGTAGATCTACAGACAGTCCAATCCTTCAAAGGTGCCCTTTTAGTGGAACGCACGACTTGTGGACTCAATTCCCATCCAGCGAATAAAGACGCAGAACGACAGCGATTGATGGTTTTTGTACTTGTATTGATTGCCCTGTATAAAGTACAGGAGAAGGGAGGCTGATCGAGCTAATCATCACAGCTGATGAGCTGGAGCGCGCCTTGCGGTTCTGAAGTAGTGTGACGAAGTTTCTTCTTTTTTTAACGTGTTCATATTTTCACACCGGTGGACTTACAAGGCGCGCCTAAGCTCTAAGTTCGCGATTGTATTTTATTGAATTTGGTGTCTGCGAAGCCGCTACATCAGTCCCCCTCCAGAAGGACGACCGAGTAGGAGAACTTCGACCTAAGAGAGCGTCGTGAGTTGAGCCAAAAACCAGCTGAATAGTTCCAGATGGAAAAGGTTTGTGCTCAGCACCTCTAAGATGATCTAAGGACCTCTGGGCCATATATAGCCGCAGAGAAGGTTACTCACGCGTGAACTGGTGGGGTATCCTCTCCCCGCGCTCTCTATCTAGAAACCTTAAGTGGGGACAGGGACGTGCCAAACCATGTACAAGGCACGTAGGCAACAGCAACAACAAAAAATGGTAATGTTCATATAGTGACACATGTCCATTGTTAGTGGTGTGCCAGATCCTTCCTAGGTAAACAACAACTGACCCTAGAAGAGATAAGAAAAACTGGATACAGTATGCAATCAAAAGGGGAAATCTATGTAAGAATAATAAAGTCAACGAATCGTGCAGGGAAACGAACATGCCTACCCGACCTGGTGGAACGTGATGGGGGGTCGACCTGTGACTCACGCGTGCTGGAGCTAGATGTTGTTGGGGTCGGGCAAACGTCTGTGTTTTTACCATCGACGGGCAACGGCGTAGGCTGGGTTTCCGAGTCGACGAACGCTGGCTTAAGGTGGTCGATGCTGACGGTTTCTTGCCGACCACTGAGATCGATGATGAACGTTTTTTCTAAACGCCGAATGACTTTGTGCGGGCCAATATAGGCTGGAGTCAACGGGCGGCGGCTCGGCGTACGCAGAAAAACGTGCGTTCACGTATGTAGGTGACTGGGAATAAACGACGGCCGACCTGTCGAACGGACAGAAATACCAATCTTCTGACGCATGTAGATCATGAGACGTTGAGTGTAGTCTCCAAGGTTGGGGAAAGATGCGATCACCTTGGGTGCGACAAATTCACCAGGGAGACGAGCGGTGGTGCCGAATGTCATGGACGCAGGTGTGCAGGGAGTGTCGCTGCGCAACGTATTGCGAATGCCCAATAAAACCAGTGGTAAGACGTCCGTCCACTGAGGATTGTTGTGAGCACTGAGCGAAGTTTTGAGGTGCCGGTGGAAACGTTCGACCAAGCCATTTGCCTGGGGCTGATAAGCTGTGGTGCGAATACGCTTAGTGCCAGTCAGTTGGAGGATATTGTTGAAAGTGGCAGATTCAAATTGAGCTCCTCGGTCGGTGGTTACTGTGGTAGGACAACCAAAGCGGGAAATCCAGTGTTCCATGAACGCGTGGGCGACAGTTTCACTAGATACATCCGGAATGGGTATGGCCTCGGGCCAACGAGTGAAACGATCAATACATTGAGTAGATAGATCATACCTCGGGATGGTGGCAAGGGTCCTACAATGTCGACGTGCACGTGAGCGAAACGGGCGTCCGGAGTCTCAAAATTTCCGACTGGACTGGTGGTATGTCGCTGAATTTTTTCTCGCTGGCAAGCAATGCAGTTACGTGCCCACTGACGAACGTCGCGATCCATGTTTGGCCAAACAAATCGGGCACGGACTAGTTTGCATGTGGCCTTGATACCCGGATGGGATAGACCGTGCAACACATCGAAAATTGGACGGCGATGTGAAAGTTGTACGATTGGCCTTGGGTGATCCAAGGTGGTGTCGCAGAGGATAGTGCCAGCAGATGACGGAAGAGGCAAAGCCCGCACTCGGAGACTTGTATCGTGAATGGTTTGTTGAAACTCAGGATCCTGCTGGCTTCGTGCCAGGTCCTCGAGATTGATACCGAGAGCAGCGGGCGACCCGAGACTGTGGATCCTGGAAAGAGTATCTGCAGCCACATTAGCTGACCCGGAGATATGACGAATGTCAGTAGAAAATTGTGATATGAAATCCAGCTGGCGAATTTCTCGTGGAGAATGACGATCAGACGCGTTGCGGAAAGCATACAGTAGTGGCTTGTGGTCTGTGAAAATGATGAATTCCCGTCTTTCCAGAGCGTGGCGAAAGTGACGTGTGGCGGTGTAGACGGCAAGTAACTCACGACCAAACGCACTGTATTTGGATTCTGCGGAAGACAGACAACGTGAGTGAAAAGCCAGAGGCTCCCAGGCGCCGTCCACGGCCTGCTGGAGAACGCAGCCAAGTGCGACATCGGAAGCATCAACAGCGATACTGACGGGAGCATGGGGATCCGGATGACGGAGAAGAACCGCAGACGACAAGGCCTGTTTGAGCTGAGAAAAGGCCTCCTGGGCTTGATCGGTCCAGATGAGGGTTCGTTGTTTGCCCCGCAAAAGATCAGTGAGCGGTTGCATAAGGGTGGCGCAGTGTGGAATGAACCGGCGGTAATAATTGACAAAGCCGTTAAAACGTTTGAGCTGTTTGAAGGACTGTGGAAGTGGAAATTCAGCAATATCACTGACCTTGGTTTCAGCCGGACGAATGCCGTTGGCGTCGATGATGTGACCGAGGAAGAGCAATGACGGCTTCCCTAATTCAGTCTTGGCGGCATTGATGGTAACACCGTGCTCTGTTAACCGCTGGAAGAGCTGTCGAAGATGAAGCTGATGTTCGTCAACGCTGGGGCTAGCGACAAGAATATCATCGATGTAAGGGTGAACGAAGGGCAGCCCGCGGGTAACACCGTCAATAAACCGCTGGAACGTTTGGGACGCGTTGCGCAAGCCAAATGGCATACGGAGAAACTCAAATAGACCAAACGGAGTGGTAACGGCGGTTTTTGCAACGTCCTCGTCGGCGACCGGAATTTGATGGTAGGCCCGGACCAGGTCGATTTTGCTGAAGATGGTGGATCCAGCCAGAGCAGACGTGATATCATGAATGTGAGGCACAGGATATCGATCTGGCGTTGTGACCTGATTGAGGCGACGATAGTCACCACACGGACGCCAGTCGCCCGAAGTTCTCTTCGGCACCATGTGCAATGGAGAGGCCCACGGGCTGTTCGAAGGACGGATGATGCCTAGGTCCAGCATTTTCTGGAATTCAAGACGAGCGACGGCCAGTTTGTCTGGGGCTAGGCGACGAGAAAGAGCAAAAATAGGAGGTCCAGCGGTACTGATGTGATGTACAACAGCCGAGCGCACCACGGGTAAGTGGTTTGCCGGTCCGGTTAGAGACGGAAATTCAGCTAAAATTTTGGCGAAGGTATCGTTGGCGATAGGAGCTACGGACGGTCGAACAACGTTGACCAAGCAGACAGATCCAACAACAGCACGATGAGTCACAGGGTCGGTTAACTTACGAGAAGCGGGATGTAACGAAAGGTTGAGATGATGCAGAAAATCAACTCCTAAGATGGGCTGGGAAACGTCAGCAATGACAAAAGTCCACTGAAAAAAACGACGCAGCCCCAGATCTAACTTGAGACGCTTAGTACCAAAAGTGGATATACGAGACCCATTGGCGGCCTGAAGCTCTAAAGTGTGCCGGTGCTGACGATCAGAAGGGTTAGGGGGAACGACACTGATCTGTGCGCCAGTGTCAATCAAAAACTGACGGTGGGAGATGAGGTCCTTGATAAATAGAAGACGGCAGGGTATAGGGAGGCCAACGAGCGCTGCCGTACCTACACGTTGGCCGAGAGGTTCCCTGGTTGTCGTGGAACGTGCACGGGGGTGTACACTTCCTGTCGCTGGCACGATGCTGGCGGTGATACCAACACCATGTCCAAGTGTGTGCATCGGGAGAGGCTGGCCTAGGAGGACTGCGAGCGGCAATAGGCCGACGGGTGCGAGTTGGGGAGCGGCTACGACGTGCCGAACGTGAAGACTGAAAAGCGGTCACGTCCGCCCGAAGGGCACTGAGTTGTGCAGCTAAATCTGTGAGAGTCGCCCCCGTAGTGGTTGTGGAAGAACGAACACACTGACTAATTTGGGCGGAGGCAATTTCCATAAAACGGTCCGCAGCCAAAGCCAGTCTGTCTAGTGAGACTTCATCTACGAGAAGGGCCAGAGTGCATTGCGCTTGTTGGGGTAGCTGCTGCATCCACAATTCTCGCAACATCATGTCACCAACTTGGATGCCCTTCGCCAGCTGTCGCATACGACGCAGAAGCCGTGAAGGCTTCTGGTCACCGAGGGAAATGCCACCAAGCAGCTGACGAAGACGGTTTGAGTCGGAGACCCCGGTGCGTTCTAAGATAGCCTGGCGAAGCATATCATAAGGCTTGTCCGTGGGTGGGTTGGAGATGATATCCTCGACAGCTTCAAGAATATTTAAAGGAAGTTCGGCAGTGAGATGCACATACTTCTGTTGCTGGGAGGTGATTCTGGAAGCAGCAAACTGTGCTTCCAGATGAGTCAGCCAAAGAGAGGGATTACCCGGAATGAAAGGTAACGCTTTCACTGGGCGCGCGATAGAGAGCGTTTCAGGCACCGCAGGGTCAGACATGGTTAACTTAGCGTCATCCATATCAAATAACCAGCAAAATAAATATACGATGGCTGATCGAAATCAACACCAAAAAAGGCTCAATACGTATGTGCACAACGAAAACAAAAAGGAACGCTGAAGGGCACGGACGATATAATAAATAAATAAAAATTATTAATAACTTGGAACGGGCTCACCAATTTAGTCGAACGCACGACTTGTGGACTCAATTCCCGTCCAGCGAATAAAGAAGCAGAACGACAGCGATTGATGGTTTTTGTACTTGTATTGATTGCCCTGTATAAAGTACAGGAGAAGGGAGGCTGATCGAGCTAATCACCAGAGCTGATGAGCTGGAGCGCGCCTTGCGGTTCTGAAGTAGTGTGACGAAGGTTCTTCTTTTTTTAACGTGTTCTTATTTTCGCACCGGTGGACTTACAAGGCGCGCCTAAGCTCTAAGCTCGCGATTGTATTTTATTGAATTTGGTGTCTGCGAAGCCGCTACACCCTAGATCGCAAGTGGTATGAGATCTTTCCTCGTAGTGAGCCTTGAGTATATCAACTAGATGGATGACGGGTAGACTGTGGTCCTTCTGGAGTATGTTTTAGCAGACTTTTCCCCTCATTGCATACTGTCTCAGTGAACGCTCACGATGCATAATGTCTTACGCAGTTGATGTGCGATGAGGTTTTTCGTTTCCCTCTCATTTTTAGCGGGGATTCGACGAAATACACTCGGCAGTGGTGGGTGCATAACTGGTGTGCATACCATCGAAGGAATTCTGGACGCTCGATTGGCCGTGGCCATTACCTGTCCTGTGCAGACTGAACTGAACTGAACTGAACAACTGAACTGGAATGAACCCAGAGGAACACTTTCCGGACACCCCATTTGTGACCACAGCTTCGCCGTCATTATTTCTCATTGAGATTAACATGCCCGCAGTGATTTGAGAGGTTTTTTATTTGTTCCCCACTTTCATGACTTTTGCATCACATGAAAAAGTGAGTTCATTCTGTTAATTTCCGGGTCAATGTGTTTTCAAAGTGTTGCGAAATTTTACGTGTAATGTTACTCGATTTCGATTAAGGAATATCCTCTGGTGAAAAGCTTCCATTCACTCGGGTGTTAGCCAGATGATAATCAATTTTTTCGATTTTCGCAGTAGGGTTGAGCAATAACAGCTCTTTATTTTAAAATGTCACTGCGGCGAGACTTAGTCTTCATCCATCAGGATTAGAGGCAGAGGGAAACCTCCCGTGTGAGCGTCATCGCAACGGCTCTTGAGTGTGACCTCAGGAAAGAAAATCACATTTATCAACCAGAAGACCCTCCAGTCTTCGCTTAAACGTTGAATCGTGCATCTATTCCACCGCTTCCACTGGGGGCGGTTTCCAAATGTTGGTGACTCTTCGGGACAGGTGGTATATCGGCGGCAAACCAAGAGTGTCAGCGTGTGTCCCCTCCTACGACGAGGTCCACGTAGTTGAAAGTTCGCTCGCAGATCTGGTCCTAGGTCACCTCGTAGAATGTGACGGATACAAATAAGGTCGCCTCGTATCCTCCGATAGGTTTCTGGAATCAGTCCAGTCGCTTGTGGGCGGCCTTTGTAGCCAGTCCCGCGTAGACTCGCAGTGATGCGAGTAGCAGCTCTCTGATCTCTTTCAAGCCCGGCCGATTCGGAAGCGGTTCACGGGTATGAGGTCGCAGCACCATACTCCAACCAAGGTTTAACATGTGTAGTGTATAACAACCGAAAAGTATTATAAAAGAGTTTTCCAAAGGAACAACGAACTGTCCGAAGGATACTCCATGATGAGACACATGCTCCATCTGTGTGACCTCGTTTTTAGTTCGACAGTACCACCGCAAGGTCACGCCCGCAGGCTGTCGTTCTGAGCAGTGCCGGAGAGTGTGTTGCCTGATGTTGGCTATATTCGACCTCTGCGCATATGTGTAGACCTTTCCAATGCGTTAGCCTGTCGAAACCGTCCTGTAGGGATCGTTTATTCGCATCAAAACGAAGTACGCGCCACAACTTCAGATCGTCACCTAAGAGTAATCACGGCGAGTTCAACCAGATTGAAAAATCATCGATATAGACCAGGAACAACAGTGGATCGAGTATTGAACTTTGGGGATCACCACTGGAGGCCGAATACCACGTGGATAGGGTCCCATAAACTTGTAAACTACGTTTTAACAAGTTTTAAGCTGAGGTTTTAAATGGGTTTTTTCATCGAGACATCGAAACTAGCTTAGTAATCCTGAAGTTAAAGAGCGGAGATCGTGTCACCTAGGTGGTTGCCAAGACGTCATGTCACCTGGTAGGGTACCCTTTAGCAGCTCAATAAACTGAAGGTTAGAAGTAATGCATGCTAAGAATTGTCTGCACTCGTGAATACAGTAAATCGAGAGAAGCACACAGCAGCTTACAGTTTGCTAACGAGGCCTGCCATTTCAACGCGTCGCTCTCAGGAGGAAAATTGCTCAAGGAGTGAATGAAAGCCGATGTTCTTCCTAATGCAAACATGGTGCACCGGCTGATTTTGTCAAGTATTGGCCTTCTCTTGCGATTTGTTGTTAGTCCTTCAAACGCGCGATGGTATTGGTAGTTGTAACGCTGCTCCGGTAAGACTGACAAAGTAGGAGAATGACTTAGCTGGAAACCTGAACCAAAGAACTGAGTTGCGCCAAGCTTCTAAAACGAAAAGTAGGAAGTGATAACGAACCGAAACCCTTGAGGACTAGGTAAACTTTAACAAGCAAAGTTCAGAAAAACTAGTTTATTGTTAGGGTTGAAGCCAAAGAGAATTTTTAACCTACTAACGACAGCTGATCAGCGTTAGACTGATGTGATAAGTCTATCAGGGTGTGACTAAAGAGGCCAGTTTTATGTCGGATGATTCTCACCGAGCTACCTACTGTCTAGTAGCAGTTAATCGTCTTTACACTTGACCATAAGCCGCTTCTTTCAGCTAAATAACTTAATAATCTCAGTCGAGGCAAATGAAGGAACTGGTGATATATTGTGTTGTATTGAGATGATTAAGAATCACTGAAAACGAGCATGTTCGCCAACCTGTGCTTTCCAAACCGGTGATAGTTAGTTGAAAACCCTAATGCCGAACATGGATGAGTTCCTCAGGAGCTGTCATGGTTCTGATAGTAGACCTGTCTGCAACTGTTTATTCAAGGACGCCTGGAGAAGTTCATTTGCCAATTTAGTTTCACCGAAGAACCGCTACAGTCTGTATGGTAACGGAACGTCTGCCGGCTGCTCGACTGAGGATATATCGGCAGAAACAATCTACTACGTATGCATATATATATATATATATATATATATATATATATATATATATATATATATATATATATATATATATATATATATATATATATATATAATCTGCTGCCAGAGAACAGGTCGGCCCCGTGGATATCGCGGATCATCGCCGACCATGCGTGGCCGCTGGCTACGAGCTCAGCACAAATCGTCACCCAGTTTTTCTTCCGGTATCGCAGACCGTAGATTGTATATTGTCCGAGGTGCTCCAGGTCTTTCTCGACAGTGCTCAATCACACTTTCGGTTGACCACCAAGGCGACGGTGACATCCCGTATATGGTGCGGGGCAGAATGTTTGTCTGGACAGTTCTGTGTTGGGTTGCCGGAGTATGTGGCCGAACCACTGCAGGCGGCGGCATTGAAGAACGACGGAGAGTTGGTCAGTGTCGCAGCATCGCCTCGTTATTTTGTCCTTTAATTAGCACTTCTTCCCAGTTTGTATGAGGAATTCTGCGCAGATGCCACTGGTGGAACACCTCCAACCTCCTGGTATCCTCGGCTGGTAGTGGCCACGTTTCACATCCGTATGTGAGCACGGGCCTGCTAGCTGCACAAAAGACACAAATCTTAGTTCCAAGGCCAATTCCGCCCCGAAACCACAGCACACGCCGGAGATGAAAAGAAGCTTTTCATGCATTGTCGGTCCTTGGTAATACTTTGTCCTTCGCCTGACCATTCGGAAGCGGAGCTGACCCCAGATATCTGAACGATGGTACATACTCGACTGCCTGATCATTGACGGATCACTGCTGAGATGACGACCCAGGGTAGGTCGACAAAGCCTTCGTTTTTGCCGTATTGACTTAGAGAAGCAACCGTGTCGGTGCAGGACTGGCTGAATTGTGGCGGGAGAATCTCCTGGCACGACAACGTCGGCTGCAAACTCCAGCTCCGAGATGTGTATCATTTGACTCATTTGGACACCATGGCTATAAGTCAAGGTTTTGTTCATTGTCCAGTCGACCGCACAGTTGAACAACATCAGTGAGAGAGGGCATTCCTGTTAGCATCGGCCAAAGTCAATAGGCGGTTTCCATTCTCACAGCTTTGGCCAAGTCCGAACTTTCCTAGGATATGGCAAGTGGACTTATCCGAGGGGCCCGTTCGTGCGTTCCGGTCACCGGCGATGGACAGTGTGTCACTTCTTGAAACACGATTGATTACATCGTGTAATCTGTCGTAGAAGTCACGTTTTGTTGTATGTTCGGTGCATAGATAGCAATCAACGACAGATTCTGGGGAGAGCCCTTGAGGCGTGCTAGGGCCAACCTCGAAGAAACCGGTTCCCAAGAAATCAGGACGCTGTTGGCCTTCTTGCTCATGGCAAATGCGACACCATGGCATCCGGAGTTGTCCTAAGGTCCACTGTAATAGAGCCAATAAACTGTGTCCACTCCCAGAACCTTAACATACCGAGTGCCGGAGCAGGGTAGTAGAACTTCCAAAAGGCCAGCAATGTCGACGTGGTAATCATGTTGTGTTCGCATTGTAATAATTTGGCTACCTACATCTAGTAGCGTCCTCATATTCCAACAGGTTGTGTGCCTGTTTTTTTCTACAGTAGAGGATTCCAGCTCGCTGTCTTGTCACCTCAACCGATGGGGCACGAGGTGCGTCGCTTACCTGGGACGCCGTAGCATGACAAGAGCGCGTAAATTCACAATAATCCATGGAGAGTCTTCGGAATAGTGATACGAAGCGGTGTCCCAACATTGTTCGGGACTTTTGTGAGATTCGATAGCCCAGTCAGGCCTTTCTTGTTCGAGGGTGCGCCTCTAGGCTTTGCACATCCAAGTGCAACCTGCAAGACAACAGGGGAAACGGCCTTATTTGATGGCGGGCTACATCCGTCACACCACAGTGCAGTCAACAGACTTATGTGATATTTTAGGAAGGGAAACGCTAGCCAAGCGAAGACCCATCACGTCCTCAGGCACTGCCGCTGCTCGTCCGCTGCCGCTTATTCAGTGAGCTTAGGCCCGCTTCATTCACGACTAACCACCGGTTTGGTAGCCGTGCCTCTACCCGCGACCTGGGGAGGCGCCCGATAGCAAAGAGCTCTGCTCGAATATATATATATATATATATATATATATATATATATATATATATATATCAACTACTTAAAATCAAGTTTGGTGATACATGTACGGCTACAAAATCCTAATGGTTGAGACAGGCAGAAGACAGAGGCCTAGAACCTAGGCTTTATTTGACATGCAACTGAACAGTGGTATCCGAAAACAATAAAGTAGAAATTTAGTAGAACAACAGTAATAAAGCTAAGGTCAATAGAAAATATTAAATGTACATGACATTCTCCCCCGGGAACTGCTTCGATCGAGAACGTTTGTGTCGGAGATATTTCAGACTTCCCTATTTCTTAAGTTATAGGAATGGACTCGCTGCTTTGCTTTTGATAAAGGATGTGTGTTGGACTCGTTAATATATGAGTCTGATATTGGTGTATGAAAAGAGAGGGTGTCTGTTGACTCTTGTGCATCAGGGGGATTATACACATGTCGGGTGAAGGCTGACGGTCATCATCTAGAGTCGGAGGTCGATTTTCGGCAAAAATCCGCGGCCCTCGGTGATTCTGAGGCTTGGCTTTTATTTGCTAAATGATGTATAGAGACCGTGTCTTTCCGTCTGTCAGGGAAACGAACATGAGCATATTTCGGATTGCATTCGATCAGTTCAACTTCGTCGTTTTTTGTTGACCTTACGGGACATTGCATCAAGACCGATCCTGGACTACTCAACCAGGTAGGTATTGAGACCCCTGATGTTGATTTACGGTGATAAGTGAACATTCGTTCATGTAGTGTTTCATTTGTTACAGTGCACAGTAGTGACCTGATGGAGTGGAGTGCGTCGGGAAGAACTTCCCACTAAGTGCATGGTAGTCCCCTTGACTGGGTTGCAAGAATAATGGTTCTCCGGAGGGTTCCATTGAGTCTCTCAACTTGTCCGTTTGACTGAGGATTGTAGGCCGTTGTTCTGCTAGTCACAACACACTTGCGGCGGAACAAGTTCTTTAGTTCTTCAGACATGAAAGAAGAACCCCTGTCCGAATGGATGTAGGACAATGACCGAAAATCGAAAACATCTGGGAAAGGCAACGGATGATTGTGGCAGTCGACAGGTCTGAGCAAGCATAAGCAAACGGCAACCTGGGGTACTTGTCTGTGATAGTTAGTAGGTACCGATTTTCGGATATTGAGGGAAGCGGCCCTTTAAAATCGATGTTTAGTCTTTCAAACGGCGAAGTGGCTTTGATCAGATTTCCGGTAGGTAACTTGCAAAACTATGGTTTCCATTTGGCACAGAGTGTACAACCACCGGTGACAGATTTCACATCGTCGACTGATTACGGTCGATTCTTTGTCCTGACGAAATGAAGCATACGGAAAACACCCGGGTGGCAGAGTGAGTTGTGTAATTCTTCGAGTGACGTATACGCAGAGCAGAATCTGCGAGACAGTGTGTCGGCCGCTACATTCTCATGACCGGGGCGATAAAGACGTCGAAATTGTAGTACGATAGTTCGATTCGCCACGTCGGAATCATACCATTTTTGATCTTTCCATGGTGTCGGGAGTCGAACGTAAAAGCGACCGACTTTTGATCCGTGATGAGTCAGAAATGTGTACCCAGAAAATAATGCCTCCACTTCCGGATAGCCTGCACAATAGGGTTTACCTCTTTTTCTACGGATGAATGATGATTTTTGCTTTGGAACAGAGTCCGGGAAAAGAATGCGACCGGTCTGTGATTTTGTGGGAGTGTGGCTGAGATAGCTGTATCCGAGGCATCTGTTTCAACGACGAACGGTACCTCGGGAACGACAGCGGTAACGACGGCACGCTCGAACTCGCCCTTGAGTGTTTCAAATGACACTCTGACATCGTCTGGTAAGAGAAATACGTGGTTATGGACCAGTAGGTGAATCCTATCCGAGAAGTGGGGTATCCATTGAGAATAGTATGAACATAAACCTATAGCTCGTCGCTGAGATTTCATATCTTTTGGACGAGGGTGTTCCTAAAGGGTTCGTAATCTTTGGGAGTCGGGCTTCATCAAACCATGTGAAACTTCATAACCCAAGAGTTTTAGCTCCTTCGTACCGATGATACTCTTCTCTTCGTTCGGAGTAAGTCCATATTTTCTCACAACATTAAGATTCTTATCGTGATCATCTTTGTTTGCGCCACACAGTTATATTATCGATGTAGGCGAACGTTCCTTTCAAGTTTTCTTCGGGAATAATTTTGTCGATAGCACGCTGAGAACAAGAAACACCATTCGTCACTCCGAACGGTATCCGGCAGAACTGAAATAAATTCCCACAGGCTTCAAAAGCAGTGTATGGCCTATCTTGTTTTCCTATGGAGATTTGGTGATATGCGCTTCGCAAGTCCAACGCACTGAAAGTGGAATATCGAGATATTTTAGATACCATGTCATCGATTCTGGACAGTGGATAAGCGTCCAATAACGTGTATCGACTGATAATTTGACTGTAGTCAACTACCATGCGTCTTTTGTGTCTTTCGTTTGTTGTAACAAGGACTTGAGCGCGCCAGGGTGACGTTGATGTCTCAATGATGCCATTCCCCAGAAGTTGCTGAATTTTCGATCAAATGAATTTCTCATCTTCAGGAGCATAGAGGCGCAATTCAGTTGCGATAGGCTTGCAATCTGGTAGCAGGTTCCCGAAAAAGAGAAGTAGGTTCAATACGTGAAGCCGTCACACTACAAAGGGAGAGAATTGGTTTGCTACCACTAAATGGAATCTCAACTGCTCTTGAATTTCAAAAAAACCGTGCCCCAGTAATACATCCGCACACAGACGAGGGAGAACAGAGAGCCGTACGAATTATCCTTGAGACATGTTAACAACACAGTGACCCTTTGTTTGACTGATTAATCTTGTGACAGCCATGGCGATGACGCTGGATGACTATGCTTTTGAAACGGTGACGCTGTACCACGGATTCGGAGGTGTAACTGTCGGAACTCCCCGTATCTTTCAGAGTTTCCATAGGGATCTTGTTCACAGTAATCGTTGTTAGCGAATGTAAGAGTCAATCCAGAGAAGAGGCGACGACGATGGTAGAGGGTACAGATGTTGTGGCAGAGACTATTCGTTTCTGCGGAGGTGATCGGCAGACGCGTTTGAAGTGTCCTTTTTTTCACAGCTACTGCAAACCGCATCCTCAGCAGGACATTTGAATCGAGGATGTCTGTCATTCCCACAGAAATAACACTTGGTTCCTAACGCCGCTGACGTCGTTCCCGTGAGTAAGTTGATACCTTCCTTGTGGTCAGAGGGACAATTATCAGTTGATCCAGTGGGTGTTGACGCCGAAACCGTATACGATATCGATGGTGTCTGGAAAGCGCTGAATTGTTGTTGAGCCATTTCGAGCGATCGGGCCAATTCTAGGGTTGGCAAATCCAGAGATTTATTTTCAAGGAGTCGCTGCATCGACTGCATCCCGCTTATGAAGGCGTCCCGAACAGCATTGTTTCGATTTTGCTCGGCTGTCACGGCTTGGAAATTACAATCCTTAGCTAAGGATTTCAGCTTTTGGTAGAACTAGTTGGAATACTGCCCCGTTTCCCGTTTGCATGTTGCAAGTGGGTAGCGCGCAAAGACTTCATTAGGTGACTTGATAAACAGTTTTTCAAGGACTTAAATGGCATCGCTGCATGAAGTACATTCAGCCACATAATCGCATATGGTCGGAGAGACATAGTTATACAGGAAGTGAAGCTCAGAATCGTCTACAGCAACGTTGGCGAGAAATTAATCGAACGTGCAAAGCCGGTGACGCCGAATTTTCGAAGATGTAGTCGAATTTGGATCTGCGTCGAATCGTTCAGGACGTAGGTAGCGTTCCATTTTGAGACGGTGGGTATGTCAAGTAAATTGACACGTGTACGGATACGAAATCCGAATGGTTGAGGCAGGCAGAAAGTAGAGGCCTAGAATCTGGGCTTTATTTGACACAACTGAACAGTGGGATCCGAAGACAATGAAGTAGAAATTTAGTAGAACAACAGTAATAAAACTAAGGTTGATAGAAAATATTAAATGAACATGACATTTGGTGTCAATGAAAACTCGTTTTTATATCTGTATTTGTGTGGTAGACTTTTGTAAGCAACGTGCCTGCGTTTTACTTAAATTCCGCGAAAAAATTGGCGTAATATAGAGGAAACATACAACCATGGGTGCCAAAGATACATAAGAGTGGAAAAAGCCAACCGGATTTCAAACTTGTTCCGTTTTAATCTTGTCCTTTTTGGTCAGTACCAAATGAGGCATAGGAGTTCTTATATACGTTAATCCTGGAATAAAGGTGCCGAAATTCAGATCTGGAATGCCCCAGAAGTTCGTGAATCTTCTGAGGTCATTGTATTCCCCTACTTCTGGCCGCGTTAGAGTTTATGGTGAACTATCCGGTCGGTTCGAAACGACCAGCGGCGTTCGACAGGGATGTCCCATATCTCCATTTCTGTTCAACTTCGTCATGGACGAAATAATGGAGAGTGCGTTGCAAAATCTTCAGGATGTAGGCGTCGAGCTAGGAAATAGTGAAATGCTATGTGACCTACATTACGCGGACGACCTTGTCTATTTGTTCGAATACACGGAGCATGCTCAACGTGCACTAGATAGATTCTCAAGACCTGTAGCTCCATTTGGAATGCGCTCTGCACCTTCAAAGTGCTGTTGCAAGACTGGACATCAACGATTCCGAGCTTGATGCTGGATGGGGAGGTGCTGGTCGTTGTCAACCGCTTCACTTGCCTCGGCAGCAGCGTGCCGACAGATAGGAGCACAGTAGTAGAGGTGAGCACGCGGATATCCAAGACTCGAGTGACGTACACCGGACTGAAGCACCTATGGTGTCGATCTGATATTTCACTGAAGTTGAAAGGTCGTGTATAATGTGCTGCAGTGCGCTTTCAGTTTTGTTGTATGGTTGCGAGACTTGGAGTCTGCGTGCTGAAGATATTTGTCGTCTTGAGGTTTTCAACCACCGATGTTTGCGTAGTATCGCTAAGATCGGGTGGATTAGCCGAGTGGGCAATGCTGAGGTCAGAAATCGAGTATTGGGTACTGGCAACAGGCGATTGAGAGTGTTCGTCAACGATTGTCAGCTGTTTGTTACGGGTACAGTAGTGAAGTGAACCCTTGAGATCTGGGCTCAGTCACTTGAACGGGCGCGTGTCTTTGATCAGCGGCGTGTCAGGGAGTTTAAAAGACCGTAGTTTAATTCCCGCACAAACGCAATATTAAAAAACTGTATTTCTCACTTTTTTCAGAGAATGGTAGATTGAGAGACTGAACTAGGTGGAACATGCGAGTAACGCCCGGGTGACCAAGAGGATCATATAATTCTCTCAGGCTTTTATAGTTGACAGCCGCACTGCAATATTCAAGAAAGAGCACATCTGCCTCCTGGTTATCACCACCACGACGACATATTATACCGTACCGGAAACAAGAAAGTCCCATGCACCAACGTTGAAATTCCTCATTTATTATTTTGCTGCGAGGTCTGTTATTGAACAAAGATGCAAGTGACTGTTGGTTAGTTACCAGCACAAAATGCTGACACTTTTTCAATCCTTCCACTGTGACGTAAGCTTTCTTTCCCACTGCGGAATATCGCCTCGATTGGAGTCAAGGTCCGCTGTTCTGATTGGGTGTAGCCACAAATTTGATATCGACAACTAGGGGTACCCGGGGTTCGACGGTTACCATCACCGCACTTTCTAGCTCTTTTTTTGCTTCAAAGCAATTCATGACTCACAGTGGGTAGGGAAATGTGCGGTTTTTTGCAAGTGGATCTCACCGAAAAGAGATATCCAGTGGGAGTAATGTGCAAACATTCCGACTATCCGTTCCTGGGCTTTTTGATACCGAGGAGTGGACCGTTCCCTGAGGGACTTACCCTTTGCGAATCCGGTCTTATTAGCGCACTCGAGACTTCGAAACCGAAGATTTTTCTTTTTCTTACGGAGATGATACTTTTATCCTCATTGAATGTCAGACCGTACTTTCTCGATACTTCTGGGAACCGATCCAGATTCCGATCATGTTCTTTTGGTTTGAAACCGTGGATAATGATGTTGCACACATAAAAGAAGGTGCCCGTTAGCTGTTCTTTAATAATTATATCATCCTAGTTCTCTGGAAGCACGCGATGCTGGTGGTGACATCAAATGAAATATGGTATAGTCGGTACAAATTCCCACATACTTCGAAAGTCGTGTACTTTATTTCCTCATTCTTAGTCGGAATGTGATGATAAGCGCTCTTAAGGTCCAGTGTACTGAACACCTCAAACCGTGAGGTCCTCCTGCACAACCGATCCATTCGTGGTTAAGGGTAAACACCCAGATAGGTATATCGATTTATGATCTAACTGTAATCGATGGCGTACGTTTCTTATGACGTTCATTGGAAGTTACAAGAGTCTGTGCCCTCCAGGGGGAATTCGATAGGTCAATTACACCTACATACAGCAACCTATGAATCCCGGATCGAATAAACGATTTATACTGTGTGGAATGATGCCGGCATTTTGTGGCTGCGGGTTGAAAGTCAGGGGCCAAGTGTTTGAATAAAGATTGTGGTTCCACTTGAGCTGCAGAAGGCCCATGTATGGCGAAGGTAGGTTTACTTCCTCCGAAAAATAGTGTCCATCTCTGAGGTTGCCGCAGGAAGTCGTGTTCGAGTAGTACGTCAGCACATTTACTTGTCATCGACATTTTGACGTTTTTATGTGAATTGCCTTTGTATTCAGTAAAAACAACCGTGTCCTCGTGTGACAATAGTGAGAGCAGTAGAAACCATTGGTAATCGGCTCTGAGATGGCTCGATTTTCCAGTGGTATTTCTGAACGACTTGTAGAGCAACTTGAATTTTGGAACTGCCGGTATCGGCGGGGACTTGCAAAGGGGTTACGTTAACGAGAATCTCAGCAGCTGTCTTCGACAGGCAGACAGGAGCAGCAGTAACCAGTACGGAAGACAGTACACTTTCTGTGGCTGAATAGTCTTTTACTGGCTTCGGACCTTCGGCGTAACTTTTGGTAATGTCCCCTTCTGCCACGGGCTTTACAGACAGAATTTCGGACGGGATGTTTTTGGCGATAGTGGCGACCAGATCCACAGAAGTAGCAAACGGCGCTGCCAGTAGCTTAATCGGGGTTCCTGACCTTTTTGTTGTATGACTTGGAGCAAGATGCATATGTGACTGCATTTTGATAGTACAAAGCTTGTTTCTATGCAGCATCTAGCTGTTCGACCAATTAGAAAGCCCTTCGCGAATCGAAAGCTCACTATTCAAGGAACCTTTGGCCTCGTATGAGTGCATCTTCTAATTATTCTCGATACTCTCCGATTGAGACAGGCTGACAACCACAGTCTTTAACGAGATCTCTTAGTAGTTCCAGGAATTGATCAAGACTGGCTGTCTTGTTGCACTGTTGTGTACAGAATACGTCAGACAAATATCTCGATTTCCTGTTCTACTTAAAGCCGCTCAAGGTTGTGAGTGGCCCCTTCGAATGTTGCACATTCTCTAATGTATTTTGTAAACAGACGGGGTGACAGCTAACCAAGGTATCCAGTTTGTTAGGTTGTGGAGCTTCGATTGTAGACAAAAGTAGTAAATGTTCGATACCAGTGAACCCAGTGGTCTCCAGTGTCCGGAGAGTTGGGATCAGCTCCGAATCGTTCCGGTCGAAGATACTCGTCCAGTGTTGAAATAAGTCGATTACACTGTCGTGAATCACCTGTCAGTCAACAGACGAGGTCATTTTGTGAGCTTCAATCGACTGACTAACTGGACATACAGCTTAAATAAAGAAAATAAACAGCTTGTTAGTGTTTATGAAAATAGGAGTTCTCAGAACATCAAATGGTGAAACTTGAACATATTTTAGTCCGTGTCAAATACAGTCGGTGAATCGCAAAATAGGTGTAATGGGTTGCTTTTTACCTGACATTGGTCGCATGGGGCAAAAGAGCTTTGCGAAGTGAGATGCAATGGCTGCAGTTTCCACCTTACTTGCTGCTTTGTGACAGCAATTGCACTGACCTTTCTTTGCGGAGTGGGTTGTTTCGCTTCTGAGTTGTTGATATTCCGGACTGCCGGATAAACAAGCATCTTTAGTCAAAATGGTAAGACGGATTCCATCTTCGGATATCCAGTCGTTCTAACAGTATTTCGTGGTTCCCAATTCACCCATGGTGTCTTAATGCATTGTTGCTTTCATTTTAGTCTGCAGCGGTTCGATCGAGTCTGTCGTGTGCTGTGAGATAGATGCGTCCGTTGACAGCTGAAGTTCAGTCTCTTCCACTAGAGCTTGTATTTTCTCCTGAGACTTCGGCAGTTCCACGTTGAGGCGCTTCCGGAGAGTTGCCTTTATGCGGGTTATCAGCCGAAGGTGAAGCTTCGCACGTACTAGCACATGATCCGATTTCCCCTTGTTGCTTGCTTCAGCGCCGCGAGATGAGACCCATCGTGACCGGACTTGACTTGACAATAGTACTTTTGAATAGCATCCTTAGAGACACAGCTCTCGGAACTTTCTGTATTGGTGAGTGTCTGTAGCAAGATGCCATCGAATGACAGTTATGCAACCGCTTTGAACAAACAATGGGGAGAAGTGGCAGCTGTTGTTGAAAATAGAAAAGACTTAGAGACAGGTGCAACTCTTTTCGTGGATTGCGCAGTTCGACAAACTCGTTAGCAATATCCCTTCTTTCTACAAGACTTGCAGATATATCTTGAGTGGGACATTTTGGTCGTGAATAGCAATGAAAACCACAAAAATAACAGCGAGAGCTGTCAACGGTTGTTACTGGTTTCATCGCATCCTCTTGGTTGCATGTATCTGGTGTAGAATGAGCTGACGAGAGATTAGCACTCAGATTTTGGTACGATGCAGCTTGTTTCTGTGCCGTATCTAGCTGTTTAGCCAGGTCGACGGTTCTTTGGAGATCGAGAGTTTGTTCCTCAAGTAGTCTTTCGTCCATGTGACTAGATTGTACGCCGCGAACAAAGGTGTCCAACCAGTGCATTGCGATGCTGTTCCGTTGAAACAAGTCCACATCCACAGTTTTTGCCAACATCCGTCAACAGTTCTAGGGACTGGTCCATCGTCTGGCTTTTTGCTGAATAGTCTCAGATAGAACGTGTCGTGCGAATACATCGTCCTTTACCTAATTTAAAGTTTCTCCAAAGTTCATATGACACCATCGAAGGTTTTGCAATCCATAATGTTTGTAGACTAAAAGACCAACATAGTTTATGGATGTATCCAATTTATCGGGATTGATGGCGGCGGTAAATGTTGTGAAAATCCAGTACCAGTGAATCCAGGAGTCCCCTTCGTCAGAGGAATGAGAATCGTTGTCGAATATCTTAGGTCGGAGGTATCTTTCCATTGTAGGGATATCAGTTGATTAAAATGTGACGAATCAACAGCCAGCCAGATAGTTTGAGGATAAAAGAAATAGGCCAAATGAGAGGCCTCAATCAACTGATTGGGTGGAATATGGTACTACAGAAAAAGGAAAGATAGATGTGAATACACATGACACATGAAGTGACGAGGTATATATATATATATATATATATATATATATATATATATATATATATATATATATATATATATATATATATATATACCTCCGCTGGTTCGCAATTAATACATCTTTTTTATTTCACACCTCTTTTAAACTGATAGCTTTGACGTTCCCCGAGGATAACGACCACACGCCACAAAATCATGTCCGATTTGTTGGAAAAATCTAAAAAGCGAATGCCGCATATAACCACATATAATTCGGACGATTCATGTGATGCAGACGAGCTTTCCGGTTCACAGGAGCACACCACCGAAGAGTGTGATGATGAAGACGATGACGATAATCGGCCATTGGTGAGTCTTTTGCTCATAAAAATCCTCTTAGTATGCAAGTGTGATGCGCAGATCAATCTTCCTCAAACAAATAGGTTAGAAGTTGAAAAATATTTGTGGTTTTACAGATTACTTCTGGCTTGTTGTATATGTGTTTATTTTCTCAGACGCATGCAGCTTGTCTAGAACATTCGGGATCACGTTATTTCAGCCGAAATCCTAACATACGGTCGAATTCCAGATCATACAACTGTTACTACTCTCAGTAGCCAAAAGTATACAATAGACACTATTGTTTAGTGAGAGGGATTAGTATAAGTAGTGTAAAATGGAATTCGACCGTATGTCAGGACTTCGACCGAATTGGGGTGATCCCGAATTTTTTCGACAGACTGCACATGGATCCTCTCACCATTCAACCGGTCCACGAGCTCCAACAACTGCATCATAAGAGCAAGTCGACTAGAAATAGAATTGTCGCACTTCCGTACCGAAAGTCTACACACGACTGCACTGATTCATTTTATTTCATGCCCATGCATGTTGAGTGAACGGAACAGATCCCATAACCTCAAAGATTCACTGCACTTTCAGGATCTGATGTGTAGAGTCAGGAGTGTAAATGAATGCTCTTCGTTGAAGAGTCCACCACGGAATCACAACTGTGAATCCCTGATTTTTCTTGTGGGCTGACCCAGAAACAACGGGGCTGCGGTTAAAAGCTCATACGTTGATATTAAGCAGTATAAAGGTGCGTAGGTAGGATTTCCCGGAAGCAAAAGACAAGTTTCGCCGTTATTGTCGCTTATCACGCGCTGACAGCTTGAATAAGGCTAATGACTCAACAGCTGTCGCAGTCACTGAGCGGATCTTGTTGGTTTTGAGGAATATAGCTTATTCATGTCATGACAAAAGAACCGCCTCCGAATTCCAAGCATTGGGGAATAGAACACAGATTTATCTGATGAACGATACTGCATCACCTTTAATCTGTCGAAGCCATCGAAGTCCGGGGCCTTGTGGATTTTTCAGGTCCAGACCTGTTTTTCGATCTCAGACTCCTATAGGTGGTCCTTTCAAAACGGTTCACGGCAAACGAGTGTGTGTATTGTACTGTTAAGATCGGAATGAACTGGATCGGACCTGCATGCTATCGGGCACCTCCCCAGGTCGCGGATAGAGGCGCGGCTACCAAACCGGTGGTTAGTCGTGAATGAAGCGGGCCTAAGCTCACTGAATAAGCGGCCGCGGACGAGCAGCGGCAGTGCCTGAGGACGTGATGGGTCTTCGCTTGGCTAGCGTTTCCCTTCCTAAAATATCACATAAGTCTGTTGACTGCACTGTGGTGTGACGGATGTAGCCCGCCATCAAATAAGGCCGTTTCCCCTGTTGTCTTGCAGGTTGCACTTGGATGTGCAAAGCCTAGAGGCGCACCCTCGAACAAGAAAGGCCTGACTGGGCTATCGAATCTCACAAAAGTCCCGAACAATGTTGGGACACCGCTTCGTATCACTATTCCGAAGACTCTCCATGGATTATTGTGAATTTACGCGCTCTTGTCATGCTACGGCGTCCCAGGTAAGCGACGCACCTCGTGCCCCATCGGTTGAGGTGACAAGACAGCGAGCTGGAATCCTCTACTGTAGAAAAAAACAGGCACACAACCTGTTGGAATATGAGGACGCTACTAGATGTAGGTAGCCAAATTATTACAATGCGAACACAACATGATTACCACGTCGACATTGCTGGCCTTTTGGAAGTTCTACTACCCTGCTCCGGCACTCGGTATGTTAAGGTTCTGGGAGTGGACACAGTTTATTGGCTCTATTACAGTGGACCTTAGGACAACTCCGGATGCCATGGTGTCGCATTTGCCATGAGCAAGAAGGCCAACAGCGTCCTGATTTCTTGGGAACCGGTTTCTTCGAGGTTGGCCCTAGCACGCCTCAAGGGCTCTCCCCAGAATCTGTCGTTGATTGCTATCTATGCACCGAACATACAACAAAACGTGACTTCTACGACAGATTACACGATGTAATCAATCGTGTTTCAAGAAGTGACACACTGTCCATCGCCGGTGACCGGAACGCACGAACGGGCCCCTCGGATAAGTCCACTTGCCATATCCTAGGAAAGTTCGGACTTGGCCAAAGCTGTGAGAATGGAAACCGCCTATTGACTTTGGCCGATGCTAACAGGAATGCCCTCTCTCACTGATGTTGTTCAACTGTGCGGTCGACTGGACAATGAACAAAACCTTGACTTATAGCCATGGTGTCCAAATGAGTCAAATGATACACATCTCGGAGCTGGAGTTTGCAGCCGACGTTGTCGTGCCAGGAGATTCTCCCGCCACAATTCAGCCAGTCCTGCACCGACACGGTTGCTTCTCTAAGTCAATACGGCAAAAACGAAGGCTTTGTCGACCTACCCTGGGTCGTCATCTCAGCAGTGATCCGTCAATGATCAGGCAGTCGAGTATGTACCATCGTTCAGATATCTGGGGTCAGCTCCGCTTCCGAATGGTCAGGCGAAGGACAAAGTATTACCAAGGACCGACAATGCATGAAAAGCTTCTTTTCATCTCCGGCGTGTGCTGTGGTTTCGGGGCGGAATTGGCCTTGGAACTAAGATTTGTGTCTTTTGTGCAGCTAGCAGGCCCGTGCTCACATACGGATGTGAAACGTGGCCACTACCAGCCGAGGATACCAGGAGGTTGGAGGTGTTCCACCAGTGGCATCTGCGCAGAATTCCTCATACAAACTGGGAAGAAGTGCTAATTAAAGGACAAAATAACGAGGCGATGCTGCGACACTGACCAACTCTCCGTCGTTCTTCAATGCCGCCGCCTGCAGTGGTTCGGCCACATACTCCGGCAACCCAACACAGAACTGTCCAGACAAACATTCTGCCCCGCACCATATACGGGATGTCACCGTCGCCTTGGTGGTCAACCGAAAGTGTGATTGAGCACTGTCGAGAAAGACCTGGAGCACCTCGGACAATATACAATCTACGGTCTGCGATACCGGAAGAAAAACTGGGTGACGATTTGTGCTGAGCTCGTAGCCAGCGGCCACGCATGGTCGGCGATGATCCGCGATATCCACGGAGCCGACGTATCTTCTTGCAGGAGATAATCATGTAAAAGTATAAGTAGGGATAAGCTGGGTCAGGGGTCCAACCAACTTGCGAAATATGTAGATAAGCAACGGTTGAATTGCAAGCGCAGTGAATGCTGTTCGTAAGTGTGTCGAATGTTGGTAGCTGATGGAGTTTGACCAAATGTATGACAGCCATAATCGATAGTCATATTACGCAAAATCTGAAGTGGAATAAATCAGACCTGTATGGTGATGTCGTTTGTGTGGAAATCCATATTTTAAAATCAATCACGTCCAATTAAAAAAAAATTGCTTTGGGCTGAATTCATGTATGTATCACATTAAATGGACTTCAAATCACCACAAGTACACTCCCCCACTCAGCAGATGTAGTTACACACCGCTGGTTGTCGAGACGTTTGTTTGCTAGAGAAGTACCGTTGGAAGGCTAATGACGCGGCCAGCAATCGCAAAGGCTAAAGCGGTTTACTGCAATTTACGCCACCGGTAGCGGTGGTACGACATCTTTCTCCCGTCGAAAGGTGGCGTACAACGCTCCGGTATACAGCGTATTTCTTCATACCTGTGAGACAGAATTTACGAATGGTATACGTTGATCGGATGTCTGCCTTCGATCACCGTTGTTTGAGGCTTCGGTAATTCAGTAATGTTGATGAATCGGGTGACAGCAGATTACTTTTTACCACCACCGATATTGGAGACAACCTGCATCATCGATTACGTCCGACTAATCAATATCGGCCCAGTTGACAGACGACAGATAGTCATATTGTTACTGTCAGTGATTTCCCTTATGCTTGGGTCAAGTATGTTCTTAACTGTTCCAACAATTACAGACAGTGAAAAATGTACCGATGACCATAGTGCTGAAAATGCATCTCTTAAGAGAAGCACGCTGTGACTTGATCTGAACATCCCATTTTCTATTGCTGTGTTTTCAGTCAGAATTGCGTCGGCTTTCGAAAACCCCACCAAAGTCGAATATCTCGTCTCAAACCGCGGGGATGAACCATATCCACCGCCCATCGTCTCCATCCACCGTATCGTTGTCCTCCGAGTCCTCCTCCTCGGCCGAGTCGGACACAGAAATAGATGGGCTTGCCGAGACGGCGTTAGATCAGTTGACCGCAAAGTTCGCCACCGTTCCAGTCGCTGAGGTGCGTCCGATCGTCCACGAGTTCCGAAATGGACATTGCCAATCTTTATTTCTCTCTCTCCCTCTCTGTGTGAATATTTGATTTGTTTTTCCTGGATGACTTAGCTCACAAAATACAAACTACAAATTTTTGTTTCGTTTAGTAGCCACTGGCGGTTATTTAGCGACCACAACATAGACTACAGTAACTAAACCTATCCTTATATGTGGTTTCGCACCTCAAGTTTTGGGGCCATGGTTACTGGTGGTGCAGTGCGCCTTTGGGGCCACAGGGCGATGCCTCCACCGTTGCACTGTTGCGCAAGCATAGAATCAGTTAATAATAATGCTCACTACGAGAACGCTGAATGAGTGGTACTGCGTTAACATGAAGTGACTCAAAAACCGTAAGTCGCTCGCCTTCCGTTCATTCACGCGATGATCAAACGGTCATCTTGATAGACTTCTGTCCCGTGTTCAAATCCTGGCCCCGCCGCCACCGGTCATTTCCCTCTGTTGGTCACAACCCCTTTTCCTGGAATATTGTGCTATCATTACACCAAAGAGTCAGCCAAAATGCGGACGGATAGTCCTGTTGGCCTCTGGTCTGCCTTGTTCTGTGGTTTAACGAGTGACGCATTCATTCGAATACACTTGATTCTCCTGTGTGGTTGTGTTCGTTACCTCATCTGAGCTAGATCGGAAACCTGTCAGTGGCGACGGTGACGAGTTCACGTGTCCACATCAAAACAGAATCATGTCCAACCAAATGGATAATTTCATACAGATGATTCAAACACCAAATGAAATCAATGAATCGTTGACAAAAAAGAAGGACCAATGTTCGTCGCATCAGACACCAGATCCAGGCCTAACAAGTGATAACCTCGCCAATTCCATCACAGAACTCAGATTTGACCCAAAAGCAGAGATCACATCAGAATCCTGGTACGCGAGATTTGAAGATATATTCAGCGAGGATTGTGCCTCACTGGAAGACACTAACACAGTCAGATTACTTGTGCGCAAACTTGGCCCGGTCGAACACCACAGATATACCAACTTCATCTTACCTCAGAAACCACTCGATATAACATTTCTATGAACAGTAAAGTGTCTCATGCAGATATTCTCCCCATGGTCGTCTGTTTTCCACACCCGATTTCGGTGCCCTCAAGTCAGAAAGACAAATGGAGGATTTTGTGACACATGCAGGCAATATCAATCTCGAAGCCGAACGGTTCAAGCTGAAGGACGCACCAATGGGTCAGTTTAAAAGTTTATTGTTTTTCAGTGGTTTGCAATCGCGATCCGATGCGGAGATACGTCATCCTGTACTCTCTCAGCTGGGAGGCTACCCGGATCTCACTCTTCAGACAATAATTGAGGAATGCCAGAAGTACATGAACGTAAAAGTGGATTCAAAACTAGTTGGTGATCGACTGCAAGTTGTAACACACCAATGAAGAGCTCCTCATTCGTCAAAAACTCATCAGCCAAATTCTTCTACCGCTTGCTGGAAATGCAGAGACTAGCATTTTGTGAAATTTTGTCCGCACGTTAGTTGAATTCGCAATTTTTATAGTGAAAAGGACAAATAAACATGTTGTTACCAATGCAAACAAACGCATCCCAGACAGAACCGAACGTACCCCAAGCGTCTGGTCAATCATACGAAGTTGTTTGATAACTCTGGGTTTGTTCTATCCTCTACTGATGAACTTGCAACCGGACACAGATTTATGTATCTTGCTGCGCACAGTGTTCCGCTAGTCTTTCAGTTTGATTCAGGCTCTGAGATAGCCATTTTGATGCAATCTTCATAAAAAACTCTCGGTTGCCCGACTCTCCAATCAGCAAGCAACCTAGCATATAATGTTTCAGGTAACCAAATGGTTATCGCGGGAATAGTAAATTGTACATGTAATTTTCATGGCAAAGAGCTCCCCGTACCGTACGTTGTCGACTATTATTTCCGTTATCTGACTGGTACAAAGTGAAATTATGGGATACACCTATTAACAAGTTTTATCGTTCAAACAACAATGATGTGAATAACATATCATTATTCAAAGAGCTGAAACCTTATTCCGTTGGGAAAAATGCGAATGTAACTCAGCTTATTACAAAAACCACAAACGGAGCATAGCACAGCTTGCTCCGATAGTTTGGGATTATGCACCAAAGCAAAAGCAACATTGTACCCAAAAAGGAGGCTAGAGCTGTATTCCGACCAAAGGGACCGGTCCCATATGCTGCCAGCCATCAGATTAGTAGCAAGTTAACCCGCATGCACGAAGCTAGTGTTCTTAGCCCAACAAACTATTCAGATTGGCAACACCGATAGCAGTCGTGAAGGAATCAAAGGGTAAATTGTGCATATACGCGAAAATTTCAGCAGGCTTGTGTGGTGCTGTGGAGACACATTGATATCCTCTACCTGTTCCCGAGGTCCTTTTATCCTCTTTCTTGTAGTCAATGGAAATGGACGCACTACTGCCAACATGCTTTTGAGTCAGCCAAAAAGATTTTGTTGTTTCCTTTATTAACAATAACACATCGCAATCCGTCGCTTGACATTTTTGTAACGGCAAATTGTTCTGATTACAGTGTAGGAACAATAATCCTTCACCAATTAGCGGATCGTTCTCAGAAGACTATCGCACACGCTTCCAGTTCATTGTCTTCTACTGAACGTCATTACGGCTAAATCGAGAAGAAGGCTTTGGGCATTATCCCTTCAATACACGAATCTCACAAAATGATCAAGAAATGAGAGTTCATCACTCAGACCGACCACAAAACGCTTCTAGCTATTTTTAACAACAAGAAGGGTGTGCTGGTTCATACCGCTCACCGTCTACCAACAAAGGGGGGGGGGGGGGTATGGAAATTTTATTGGGATACAACTCCCATATTCAAAATGAGTCCTCCTCGGAGATGGGGCACACTGATGCATTATCTCGGTTCATGTTGGCACAGAAGAAAACGGATGACAAATTGGTTATCGCTTCCATCGACATTGAGAAAGAGGTCCGGTGGTAGCTCGTAAATGCTATCTCATACCCGGCAACAACGGACGACACGATCAAAAATGCCACTAATAAGGACAACGACGGCATCAATGAAATGAAAAGCTTTCTGAAGCACGGGTGGCCATGGGAAATCACTGAACTATCGATTCGTGAGTTCTCTTTATCACGCGACTCGGTATCGGTCACAGATGACTTCCTTCTTTTTGGAGAATGAATGGTTATCCCGAAATCACTGGTCTGATGCATTGAGACAGTTTCATGAGACACATCCGGGGCTAAACAAAATAAAAATCCTTGACATACAACCACCTTTTTTGATTTCTTTATGGACCAAGACATCCAGCAGTTGGTCACAGAGTGCAGCATTTCTGAAATCATCTCCACAAGTTGAGCCACAGTCATAGCCATTGACATCAAAGCCGTGGAACCGCGTTCATATTGATTTTGCTGGACCGATTTGTGACTTCTACTCCCTATTTCTGGTGAATTGTGTGTCAAAGTGGCCAGAAGTCGGTATCATTCAAAGACCCGCTAGCCAGTTTTCGATTCATTTCTTCACAGGCATATTCTGCAGAGTAGGTTTCCCAGAGACATTCGTTTCAGACAGTGGCGCTCAATTTTCATGCACGAGACTGTCTGAGTTTCGCTTAATAACTAGCATTGTACACGTACGAGCTCCACTATACCACTCGCAATCAAACGGTCAAATGGAACAATTTGTTGATACGCTAGAAAGACATACAAAAATACCCGGGTGAACAACAACTGGACAACATCACTAACTTGTATTTACTGAATCATAGAACTACTTCAAATCAAAACGTTCCAGGGAGTGTGCTTGGTTGGGCGGAAAATAAGGACCAAGCACAAAATGATGCTTCGTAAACCGCCAGCAGAGCATCACCAGTTAGGGAAACTGGAAGTTCAATCACACGGACCAAAACGTGGATTCAGTGTGAGCAATAGTGGCCACGTAGAAGAAGATTTCAAACATCGTCATCCTACATGGACTTCAGGAAAGAAAGGACAAGTTATTTACGAGCTGCTAGTCGGAACAGAGAAGTGGACCAAACACGTCATTCAGCTTCGAAAGAAATACAGACAAGAGGACTTGGCGAACACGATGCCCGTGATCGCTGGTGCACGTGATTAAGTGCTACTCCGACACGGACAGCATAAACACCAACCGTACAATTGCACACGTTGGATCCAGTTGCTCCATTCAACGATCATTCACCGATAGGCGGATGTTCATATAGCAACAGAAAGTTCACACGGCCATTGCAGATCAACTCGCAATTGAGCACATATAAAGCCTAAACAATTACGAGGGAAGATATTAAGGAGCCAGTCAGAATGTGAACAGACAGTCGTTTGACCTTTGGCACGATTTGTTCTGTGATTTAGCGAGTGACGCATTCATTCGAATACACTCGATCCTCCCGTGTGGTTGTGTTCTGTGTCTCTCATATGAGCGAGGTCAGAAACATATCATATTATGTTTTAAAAAGGGTGTAACTTAAAAGAAAAAAAATAATATAGTCCATCTGCTATCCTTCAATTCAGACCTGTGCCATATTATCTGAAACGAAATTCTCCCTGATACGAGAAATCCTCTGCTGAAATCAGATAAGTTTCGCGGGCGGTTTTCATATCAAGTCAATGAGAGCTTTTAGGTATCAAATAAGGGAAAAATTTTCATTTCATTTTTTCATTCGTGACTTATCGTGAATTCCAAAGAAGATATTTTGAGGGTCAATTGGAATGTGATGAGAAAGGCCTGGGAACAGATTGAGGTAGCAATTGCATTTAAATTGCCGACGAAGGTGAATAACGAGATCGTTGGTCACGGTCTAAGAGTGAGTGGATGGGGTAAGGGATGAGGTTATTTCCATATGTAGGCGTGCGTGAAGGAAGTATTCTGTTGAATAAAACTGCATTGCAAAAGTGTGGTAAACATTCGTAGTGTGATTTTCAGGAACTAAAATTCTTTGGTTTTATTACGGATGTTGGATACGTGCCAAAGGGCCCGTTAGGTACAAGCGCGCTTTATTTGTGGAGGGCCCGGTAAAACAACGTTCTACCACTAAATTTGTCCCAAATCGATACTTACGGTGATACAATGTCTGTTTGCCTTGGCACTAACCCACCGAACCTCCCTTCCTCTAATCCACAAATAGTAAACTGGCATGCCTTGCGTTCATGATCGAAATCCGTTCGTATTGTCGCTTACCAGAAGCTCACTTTGTTTACCGAATGTCCATGGGGAATATTTTGCAAATCCGAACGTTCGCGTAATGTTCTTTTTCACACACAGTAGCGAATGTTCGCTTCTACACCAAGGTCCTTCGCCGTAGTCGTTTTGTCGATGGTGGTAAAACGAGACCGGGCTACGACCAGTCGGAAGCTTTTGTTCACAAATTTGCTTTTTCGCGCAGATCGAGTTCGGTCAATAGAATCGATTGTCTTTATCAGATAATCCCACAGATTCGTGAACATTCGTGTGTGTGTGTGTGTGTGTTAGGGATAGAGCTTGCTGAGTGGGTGCTGCTGAAATAGCCACATACAATGTTTCCATACACGTTGGATTCAAAACGGATTTAAGAGCCGACAGTTTAGCTACACACCTGCTTTTGACTTGGCATGTTGTGGTTTATCGCCATCTAAACAGCGCGCTTGGTCGCCCGAAAAAATAATTTTCATTTTTCCGTAAATTCACGTTACTCTCAGATTTGTTAGGGTTCAGTGCCGAATTTGCCCGTTCACGATGGGCTATTCGTATCGGTAAGCATCCGGGTGAGAATCTATTTCTTCCCAGGTAAATGAAGATGTGGTTCCACCACGGTGGAGAAGCAAACCACGAAAACATTGTGCGGGACACATTATTGTAAACCAGCTCTTGCGTTCACGAACGCTGTCTGACCACGGGGCTCTTAGGTTTTCCCTAATAGGTCGGTCGAAATCTCAAATCGGTTCCAATGCGATCGTCTCTACATATCTTTCACGTGACGATTGCGGCCATTGTCCAACGCAGTCAGTCACTCAGTCGGTATTGTAAACACGAAGCAGCTGACCTAGATTCACCCACTAAACATGAAAATGGGCCGCACATTCCGTCACCAGTAAGCATGGTTGTTCAAGTTTACGAGTGAACTTATCAGTTCACGTTCGCCTGCACACCGTGCTTTGAACTTTAAAAAAACGGTGTTGACCAGCCCATTTTCCACGGGTATAAATGAAAGGTAAGCGATCGGAAACATTAACCCGGCTTAATTGTTAGACATTTATGCAGATCCATCCTACCTGCAACTTGGTCGCATTGATTTCTGTCTGACTAAATTCAACCGTCTCTTTGTTCTCGCCGATCAGTTACGTCATGGGCTCAACCCAGGATGTGCGAGCAAGCAAATTTACGTGTGCTAAACTACTTTTGGCATTTTCAGCTTTAGGAACCTTCTCGAATAAACTACATTCATTGAGACTTCCTTTATTGCGTACGTGTTTATCATCGTTTACCGTGACTGACATTCGGCTCGGTCGTTTATCTCAAATGAAATCGACCGGTTTCTCATTGTTTGTTACTGGTTCTTGGCCTTTCCTTTCGTTTTATCCTTTCTTCTTCATCCCGCCCCCATAGCTAATTTCATCGGAAGAATTTCGCTTGCTGCGGAAACGGATCGGTTCGAGTAGGTCGAAAGAACGGTAAGTTTTGGCCGTCAGCATGATACTCGAATTCCGGGTCTAAATCTGAAATGCAGTTTTTTATATACATCTATCACAATGATTTCTAGCCGCTGACGATCTAGTGGATCGATTTTTTGTCATCTTTGCGATCGTCAGTGAGTCGCGAAAACCTCCCTGAACTCAAGTTACTGATCGTTTTGAATCTGCCAAACTGAGTCGACCAATCAACACACCTACTTCCACACATGTGTCTGAGCCAGCCAAATCTGACGAAGCTAGTGAAAAACACCTTCACCCGTGCTGGTCAAGGCAACAACCTTGTTGGACAGGCTTGTTCATAACTTCCCTATTTTCCATTTAAATGGCATATTGTTTCCTCATACCAATGCGCAGGCTCTTGGGCGTTCTACTGTCGTCTTCTATTTTTCCACTTATGAGCAGAAGTTTTGTGTGTAGGCGCTCATTGCAGACAAAAAGTGCATAGACGGTAGTACAAATCTAGGAGCATAATGCTGGCGGCATGGTTTTCTATCCGCAGTGGTGGCTGCTGATCCAGATTTCAAGATGTGCCAATTTCAACAAAAGCTGATGGAGATGTTGGTTTCAAGACATCGGCATAACACTTGTCCAAAAAGCGGAGAATTTTGTGCATGACCTATAGTCAGATATCACTTTTGCTTCTCAGTTTAAACAACTTGGAGACATTTCAAATATGGAGCTGGCCAGCAAAGAAGATGAAACGAAGATCCGATTTCTGTTACGGAAGTTGGTGTTCTGTTTTGTCCCTCTAACTTTTTTGCCTTCGACTCATCTTCATTTATTAGCACAAAAACGACAGTTTATATATGATGCATGGTAGTCATAGCCAAATCCTGGCCAGCACACTCATTGGTTCACCTGCTACTCACGGCCAGCTCTTCTGAGTGGTTAGTCTGGCAACAAACTCAATTGGTTGATTCGGTAAAGACAACATTTGGCATTTGATTGGTCCTTTGGTCCGCTTCGTTCGTTCCAGTCTTGTCCTCGATTCAGGACAGGTAAAGACCTGCTGACTGCTCGCCGAATCGTTGTGTTGTCTACTCAGCCAACCAAGCCGTCTACTGCCAATGTGCCAGCTCATTCCTTCACAATCGGAACCTACATAACATGCTCGTGTTAGGAAGTCAAAAACGAAAACATTTCTTGAAGCAGGCCAATAATTAGCTCGAGCATGCCAGCCCGGATTGAATAACCAACAATCAATAGTTTTTTAGGTCATACAAGACGTAACCCATTTTTGCTAATTGAGCAATCATCTGCAGTCCGACGTCACTCGGGTCAACGATCAATAATCAGTCCGGCAGACGTTTCATCTAACTAGTCGGCCCGACCGGGGTTGAATCGAACTGAACGCACGAGTTCAGGGATGTTCCATTTTTGCCCTGAATACCACATTGTAATTTCTGTAAGTACACAGTCGTTTTGGTGTGCTGTATTGTCATCTGATTTGTCATTGAGCGCTGGAGCGATCGGAGTTGAGAGCTAAGATCACGTACGCAGGTTTCCCGTTCAGATCGTAGAAAAGAACTTTGCAAGCCATGACAAGTTTTTGGCGACGGGGCTTTTCCTTCCACAATGGCAGCGACTGATCTAGATTTTAAGAAAATGTCAGTCTTAACAAACGTTGATGGGGATGTTGATTTCACGACTTAAGGACATCGGCTTAACTTATATACCCACAGGACCGGCTCCAGAACGTGGAGAATTCTGTGCATGATTCATAGTCAGACTTCACTTTTAATTCGTAGTTTAAACGATATAGAGGCATCTTCAATGTAGACCTGATCAACAAAGACAGTGAAGCTATGATCTGACTTCTACTACGAAAATGACGACTGGCAGAACATGCTTGGTAAACAGGCTTCATCCTGCCTGGTGAACCTTAGGACCGCACCTTTGATCAGACTGTTTACACTCCCATCAAAATGTTTGGCGTCACGTCCTCGTTATTCAGCTGTCGTTACCGTTGCCTCAAACTGGTTAAACGGAACGTGGACGATCTTGTGACGTATGCTGGGATTGTCAATCGTGCTTAAAGCAGTTTTCAATTCCGATCACTAACAGAAGATTACTTTCGATGCCTGGTTCTCAGTTGCGGCCTCCAGTCCGCCAACCACCCAGATTTGTGGACCCGACTGCTAACCAAAATCGACCAATATCCGAATACCACATTAAATGAACTCGTTGAGGAGGCTAAGCTACTTACTAGTTTGAAACCTGACACCGCAGTGTTTGAACATCCAGATTGACCAAGATATGTCGTCAACAGGGTCGCTGTTCCCAAACGACATTCGCTGACATAGTAATCATGCCCTCCTGCCGTTGATAGGCTGTTGAGTCTGAATAACGCTAAACATGGGTGGCTTGCATCAAGTTCTCTTCTTTGACCTGATATCAAACTTTCAATAAGTAGAGAACACGAGCACCAGATGAGTGCAATAGTCCACACATTTAAGCAGGGTATTTCACGATGCTCATGACAAACCGAATATGTAGCATAATCGCTCACAAACAGGCTTTCGAGCAGTTGGAAATCATCACCTGATGTATAAACTACGAATAAGGTGCGGTGTAGCAGTATCTTGTTTATCATTTCAAATTCGTCCAGTCAGATTTTCTGCAATATTGAGAGTTCTTCTGTGTCACCCCAAATGTTTTCCGCAATGCGTAAAGACGCACATTGACTACGCGGGTTGGAGTATTGGTCTTCGTACCATTGCTAGGATATAGTGAAAATACCGCGTCAGCAATACTGAGGTTAGGTGTAGGATGTCTTTAAACCAGACACCTAATCCCAATGAGTTACGGTGGTTGGGAAATATGCTAAGTGTGCTCACATACTGAGTTCTTCAGTTGTTCGAAGATAGGTCAGTTCAAAATATCGCGGAATAGAACATAAATCCTCACCAGTATGTTTGGTCATGCAAGATGTGTTTGGCTTTCCGGCCGGAGTTCCACCGGTTGTAAATACGTAAAAAACGATGACATTATTATGACTGACTGTTCTTTCGTCTGCACTGGTTATTCTTATTTGAACGCAAGGTCTTATTCATTACACACAGCAACTTGTCTCTCCAACCCTTCCCCTTCTTTCAGCAATTTATCACTTTCAACGGGAACTTCTTTCGATCGTACTAGCTGTAGTGCCTCCAGTTGAATTCCTAACCATGCACTCTCTCGCCCCTCTTCGACTATTTTCCAAATCCCACTGAGTCCGCGACCACTGGCTGATGCACTCGATGCCCATCGAAACTAGCCACGTTTAATGTACGGACCATGTGGTGTATAGGACAATAGGCAAGTTTATAGGAATTAGCTTGGTAAGTATCGCGTCCAAGCTGCTCACCGGGATTATTGTCCACCGATTATCCAGCGCTCGCGAAATGCGCACTCGTGAGAATCAAACCAGATTCAGACCCGGTCGGGGTTGTATCGGTCACATCTTTACTTTTCGACAAATCTTGGAGCACAGGCAGACCTTCCGTAGGCCCGCAATCTCTGTCTTTCTTGATCTGAGGGCGGCGTTCGATTCAGTGGACTGCACAGTTCTCTGGCGCTGCCTCTCATCGATTGACATGGTCCTAGAGACCACACTTTTATCAGGTGATGTTAGTGGCATTGAACTTTTCCCGAATGGATAAGTGTTAGACCTTGAATATGCGATCGACATTGTTCTTCTAGGTGAAGATCCAAGTAAGTTGCAAGATTTTCTAGACAGTTTGACGGACTGCGTAGCCATTGTTCGGTATGCGTTTTGTACCTTTCAAATGTGAGATGCTGTTGCAGAACCGGGCTGGTCCAACGCCGAACCTTTCAGTGTCTGGGGAGACTATAGACGGGATAGACAAGTTCTGTTATCTGGGTAGCTGCATTTTACCCAGCGGTCGGATATCGGATGAGGTGTGTTTGTGTATACAGAAGGCTTGTTTGGCTCTTGCCAAGGTGAATCATCTGTGGCGTGAACATGACACCCGTTTATCTCTCAAGGGTCGAGTTTACGCTGTAACATTCAGTCCAGTTGTTCTGTATGGTTCGGAGACATGGCCACTACAGGTGGAGGATACAGGAAGGTTGTCGGTATTTGAAGACCGATGTGTTCGTAGAATTGCTCGAATCTGGTGGGAACATCGTATAAACCAAGCTGAGGTTTAGCGGAGAGTCTTAGGTTCACAAACCAAATCATTAGATGAAACACTTAAACCCACCAGGTTAAGATGGTTGGGACATATGTTGCGCAGGTCCGTCAACAGGGTTCCTTGGCGTGCGGTGTTTGCTGAGGCGGGTAGCGGTTGGAGGATAAGTAATGGTGGCTAGTCCATGACATGGAAGGAAGATATGCAAAGTTTAACTGGTGGACTTGTTCATATGGGGCGCGTTAGACCTCGAGGGTGGTGTCCAAGATATCCTCGCACCCTGTTGTTAGACGTATTGGAGGATATGACTAGATGCCGCATTTGGTGGCTCTCTTGTATCCACAAACTTTCTTTGTCGACTTGATACCGTTTTTCCTGCAGTTCTTTTACTGCTCCTTTAATATTCTTGTCCTCTCTTGTTGTTTCCGATTGAGGCTGTCACCGGGAAATAGCAACCAAAGCCACCGCACTCAGTGCATGGTTATTGGTTATCTGATTTGAACTGAACTGAACGTTAACTTAGGTGCTCGGACTTTCACGTTTGCTTGCCTCTTTACGGCCGGTATATACTATGTTCAATAAAAGTGCCATTCTACCTCCAAGTTGCCTACTTTTGAACACAACAGTCAGCCCACTTGCTTGCTAAGGGGAAGTGCCGATCAGAACAGAGTATCGCGCGTTTATTGGTGACTATCAGCACGAGTCAAAAGGAGTTATCATCTCCATGGTTTATATAGTGTCTCCAGATGACCTCGGGAAACCCGTGAATTGACGAAGCAGGTGGGCCGAGTTACAATGGAGGGGAAAGCGAAAGTATACACCGGTGGGGAAAAAATAAATTCATTACAAAATGAAGTATGTAAAATTACTCGATAATTAAACAGCTTTGTGAAAATATAATATTTCGATTGAAATCTATGGGACCAAATCCAGGGGGAAATACCCATTTCTAAGCTGGAAGTCGCCCGAAAAGTACGTTTGATGTTGAGCCTAGACTTATGTCTGCCTGGGAATGAAGGTTGGTACACGCAGCAAGTTGATGTTATGCTTTGGTTACTCATGGGCCACAAAACGGTCATAGTGTCAATAACTCAGATTAATGCCAAACTGGATGAAGTTCTTCGGTGCTGCTCCGTCGCCCAGTTCAGCTACGTGACATTCTATACCGGCCAGCTGTGAAATCGCTTCTCACGAATGACTGGCGGCGGTGGAGTGGTATGATGGCTTATTATCTCGGAGGTGAGGAGATCAAGTCCAACCACGTAATGTGATTCCTCACTTGAAACCGCGGTGTCAGACTGCCGGTTATCCCTGTGGTGTAATACATTATTGAGGCTAGGGTGTATGTTCCCCTTCCACTGTACAGTCTGTCCGAAAAACTCGGGATCACCTCATTTCGATCGAAATCGTGATACACGGCTGAATTCCAGTTTAAACTACTGATACTACTCTCCCTCTCTCACCAAACAAAAGTGTCTATTGTATATTTTTGGCTACGGAGAGTAGTATCCGTAGTATAAACTGAAAATCGGCCGAATTTTTCAGACAGACTTTACTTATATGTAAGCACCGAATGGAAAAGCAACCTTCCTCTCCGATGTGATTTGACGTCTACATTCCTCTCGGTAGAACGAATATCACACGAGACTATTGCACCACATGTTCACGTTGGCCACATCGTTTGTGCCGAGAAACGTGACCAGTAGGTTTCCATGTCTGTGCAATATAGCAGGATAAGTAAAATCGCTTCTTTAATAGAAACGCAGTTTTCTTGAACTTTTTATTACGCTTTTCATCCTAAACTTTAATTTCCGACATATCCGTTCCTGCATCATGTATGAAACGTTTTCCAGAACATAATTTTTCTCCTCAGTACCACTGTTCCCTCTAGTTACACGATTGTTTCCCAAACTGAATATCTACCTCTCAAACTGCATAAACCGTTTACTTGGTCTGAATGGTCATCATCACACTTCTTAGCCTCAACGTTTTCCATGAATTGTTGATATGGATATTTGTTCAGTGACAATCTTGTTGCATTCTGTTCGACTTGTAACCAGTCCGTTATCTGTCATATGATTTTCCCACAGACCTTTGTCCGCCTATGCGTTATTCTTCAAGGACATGCTCCCAGAACTCAAATCAAACCGACCCAATATTCGATTTGGTGAGATTGTACGTCTCATCACATCTGAATGGGACTCACTACCCCCGCTTGCGAGAAAAGTGAGTCTACTTGATCGTTCTCTTTACTCTCGGTTGAAGCCGACGTAAACCCACTCACTGACTTGCACAAATCATCTGCCCGCGTCACCTTGTCACCACAACAATGCGATCATTAGGGTTGCTCATGTTTACATTCAACGAGTCGTAGCGGATCACATGATCACAAGTAAACACGGAATTGATTGTGTAATGTGGTTTGCACAACACTCTTAAATAAGCCCGATCGATACACCTTTACAGTTGAACTATTCATTCAGACGGTTGGTTGTCAGTAGTGTCTGCTGAAAGTAGGTACACACACAGTGTTGATCAGATCATCCACCCCCCCCCCCCTTCCGATCAGCATTATCACCTGCAACCCAGCTGATTCAAGTCATGTTTGTGTTCCACCACTTATCGCAAATCCGTTTCTTTTTGTTCGTACTTTGGTATCAGGTTTCCTCCCGTTGTACCACTGCACTGGCCAGTGCCTCACAGTCGTGTTCTTATTGAATTTGCTATGCTTCCTAATATGACCCATTCTGATAGTGTGCAATGAGCACTAAGTGCGCACCTGATCGAATCGTCTCCCAACATCCAGCTAGTTATTGAGAAGAAAAATGGCTGCGACCGGCCTTGCTCACACACAAATATGAGGTCAGATTTCGGAAAATTCACCTGAGCGGAGATTAGAAAAGTTGTGAACTCCCTCGTTCTCGTTCTCTCCTTCTCTCATGCGCACACATGTGTTGACTTTTCGGTGTCAATCGTTCTTTCTGTCTCGGTGTTCTTGGTCAACAAGGAATAGCTGATAGAAGTGTGCAGACAACAGGCAAACGCAGCGTGTTTATCAATGATACATAGACTTTTCTCGCGAGTTTTTACAATAATCCGATGTTTCACCTTTCGACTTCCGTCCAATATCTTCCTGCTTAGCGCATGCCTGACTGTTTAAATTTCTGTTCTGTTGATAATTTCCAATCTGAAGAGGATAAACTGCCAAGATTTCAGCTGAATGCATGAAAAATGACTGAGAGATTGAGAAAAGTAGGCGTGTGTGTCCATGTGTGTGTGCGTGTGTGTGGTTGGTTGGCATCCAAAAGACTCCGCCACTTCTTCTGGGAATTCTGAGAGATATAACTAGCTGTTTGTGGAGGTTCGAATACCCCTTCCTACACAGTGCACCATAGATCAGTATCTGTCCGTCAGTCAACAGAACTCAAGCGATCAAATGTATCTGGAGACAGGTAGCTGCATTTTGCTTGGTTCGTACATAGCCTGGATGCTTGAACCAGCTTTGTCAGCCGTAAATACTGAAGTCACTACAGCCCAGAATCGAGGGGACCAGGATGGCGATTACGTAGGTTTATTTACAATGTATGTCTATTACCCACTTTCGGTTTCATTTAGTGGGAGGGGTGTGCCCCAAAGCCTCGAAAAACCACTGCACCATTAAAGATAACCGGCAACCTAGTAGTGGGATTTGGAATAGCAAAGATTCACATGAAGTGATCCCAGTAGGTCAGGCGTGGTAACAAGCCGAGTGATTGTGGATTACTGTCTCTCACCGAAGCGACCATCGTTGGCGGGATTCGAACCTCTGACCTCCAGGGTGATAGGTTAGCACTCTAAACCACTCGACTACCCCCAGTTTATACATGGAACAGTATGTGATATCCTTGTTGACTAGTGAAACAGCCAATCGCAATCCCACCCAGCTGGATCACGACCATATAGTTCTAGATACGTCTGATTGGTTACGTTCTGTTCTAATCGATAAAGCTTGAAACTGCAACACACTATGCCACGTACAGAGGTTTTCAAATCGTCACAATCGCTTTGGATTTTACGGACACTTGTAAGGCATGTAAACAACACGATGACCGTTTAATTCCAAAACGGATGTCTTAGCCGGTACGCCCGTCCCGTACCACTGTGATTTCTTAGACCATGCCTTGTGGTAATTTCCATTCGCGCTCAGTCTGTCCGTTTTGTCAGGCTGTGCCACCGTGCATGTTGGTAAAAGGGCCACTTACCTTATGAAGATCGTCAAGTTGCTTTATCCAAAAAGGAATCATACGGGCCAGACCAAAGGTACTTTCCTTATCCACTCAGAGATGGTTACGGGCCATCAGCGATATCTCAATGCGATTTACAGCGTGAGTTTGTTGTGAATACTAGGAGTTGTTAGTTTGTCATACTGAGAAAGCTGCAGAACACGATTTACCTGAGTGCATTCATAAAACCAACTGACAGTTTCATGATGTAGCCGGTCGTCGCACCATGCTGCTAGGTGAGTGTTTAGGAGCACAACTGCACATTCAATCCGACTGTGTAGTCCTTATTGTTGTGGTGGTTGTGGTAGTGACCTGCGTGATGTTTATTTCTTCTTCCCATGCATCTGTGGAGTTCATCCATTGTTTATATTAGTAGCAGTGAACAATGTGCATCATTTAGTGAAATACTCCTAATCGTTTCTTGCTCTACGGTAAACGTTACGATGACAGCGAGTTTACTTGTTTAACCAATGCATAATTTATTCCCTTTTAGGAATACAAACTCCGCGGAGCATACGTCAATAATAAGAACATTCACACCGTTCTGGAGTATAAAACACGTCTAATCAATTTGGTAAGTTAATATTTAGCGATATTCTGTGATGATAAATTCTCGCATCGATCGTTGCTGGCTGCTAAACGATAAAACTGTTTCTATGTGGTATGTGGGTAAAACCAAAGTCTCCACCCACTCCTTGTTCTGAACTCAAAGTAGAGTTATGGTAACAGATCGCGGCCTTTAGTAGTTTACCTCTCTGTTAGAGTATCGAGGGGATCACTCTATACCCTTGAAAACAAATGTGTCCGTCAATTGGCAACAAACAAAGAATATGTGTTCCAGTTTATCTAGTTAGCCCATTCAGGGACGTTCGATTGTCATTGCGCACTGGAGATGTCATCTCGACTGATGATAAACATTTGCGAACTTAACGCCGTGCTAAGCGATCAAAAGCCGTTAAACAACACCAACCTCATTTACAATCAACACCAGTTTTGAAGAGTATCAAGAATCGTGAACGTGTCACACCGGTCGATCTCCTTCCGTGCACCACATGTTAGCGCTGAAGTCCGACCCGCAACGAGTCCTGTGTAGGTAGTCTGCGAAACCGGGCAAACCAGCCAACCCACCGATCAATGTCATCCGGTGCCTGCGTGACCGAGACATTCAGGTGATGATGCAATGCGACCGTACGCGCGTGTTGATCGTTTCAAGGTTGTTTCATGTCCCTTTGGATGCCGTGTTGTCTAATGTCATACAATAAATATACTGACACTTTTCCTAGTCCGTGCCAAGGTCTTCTGATTTACGCTAGAAGACGCGGTGTGTTGTGAAACGGAGATCATAAACAGTGTGTCCTAAGATTTCGGAATCAGCTCAACTCGGTCGAAATCCCGACATACGGCCGAATTCCAGTTTATACAACGGATACTACTCGCCTTTGCCAAAAATATACGATAGACACCTTTGTTTGGTGAGGGAGTAGTATCAGTAGTATAAACTGGAATTCGGCCGTATCAGGATTTCGACGGAATCGAAGTGATCTCGAGTTTTTCGGATAGACTACGCAGGGATAAAATGCAGAATTTACAATCAAAGTTTAGTTCCTTTCAGTTCTAACCATTAACATCGCTCCTTTGTTCCTCGGTTTGGGTTGCTATTTCATAGCATCTTCGAGTCGAGAACAAAACAAACAGAAGTAAAAGAGGCAGCAAACAAAAGCGAAAGTTACAAAGGAAAATCATGCGGACGAAGAACGAACTTGAGTGCATCCAAGCCACTAACAACAAAATCAGCAAAGTACCAGTAGGTTCTTTATGACTGAGCCTTGTATTTCCGTTTGTCTGACGTCGTCTCGTAACATCAACAGATACCAAAGGATGTTGGTTTTATCAAGGTCAATCAGATAGGAACATTGTTATCATCGAAAGTGATAAGTTCCCGACCTAGCCCAAATGAGAGGCACAGAACATAACCACAAAAAAGACTCAAGTGTCAGTGACTTCCTTTGGCCACCCATGCTTCAGAAAGTTCTTGATTTCATTGGTGACGTTGTCAGTATTAATGGTTTTCTTGATCGTGTCGGCTGTTGTTGTTAGGTATGAGATAGCATTTACGAGCACCCGCCGGACCTCTTTCTCAGTGTCGATGGTAGCGATAACCAATTTGTCATCTGTTTTCTTCTGTGCCAACATGAAACGAGATAATGCATCAGTGTGCCCCATCTCCGAGAAGGACTCATGTTGAATATGGGAGTTGTATCCCAATAAAATTTCAATACCCCCCCCCCTTGTTGGTAGACGGTGAGCGGTATGAACCAGCACACCCTTCTTGTTGTTAAAAATAGCTGGAAGTGTTTCGTGATCGGTTTGGAGGATAAACTTCCGTCCGTGGATCATTTTGTGAAGTTTGTAAATTGTCTTGTACTTCCTGTTAATCAAAAGGTTCTCTCACGATATCAACAGATATCAAATGCTATTGATTCTATCAAGGTCAGTCTGACATGAACACTGATACCATCGAAAGCATTGGACTCCTTTTTCGAAGGTTTTGTTTTGTTTACCTAATCAGTTGCAACATGCTTGACACGTGGGAAAACTTCGCTACGTTTTTAAAGCAGATACCAAGGCAACTCGATACCTCTCGTTCACTCATGTATTCCTTTCCATAAATGTTCCGGATACTGTTGTGGGCTCAATAAAGCTGGGTCGAGTCACACACACACACACACGCCTTGTCGTTATTTGAATGGTATCAGTCATTTTTAGGCATACCTCTGAATGCTTTTGTAAACAATTTTTGTCACAATCGAATACCATTGTCAGTTACTTTTTTGCGAAAGAATTCTGCCTAATCATTGAAGTGCTTGAAGTCTCATTCTCTGTCATTGGCACACATTGAACCAATCCGATCGTCGTTTTGTTATCGGGTCGGAAATACTGCAGTCCCTTTTTTGCTCCTTTAATAACCAACCGGGATACATATTGATTGCATGGACCCTATTTTGCGATGTGTGAATTTCAACTTTGTGATGTCTCTTGTGTTTTTGTAGTGTCTGACCGATTACTGTACCACAGTACAACAGTAACATCAACACCAATAGGGATACTAAATCTCAGGTTTGCAATTGAAGTTTTTAGCTCGTCCGTCTAGGCATATTTGCTGAGACAAGTAGTGAAGTTCCCACTGAGAGATAGCAACCAAAACGACCACACCAGTTGCACACAGAACGCCCCAATCCAGTTGAACTGAACCTAGTTCAGCACCACTTTTGACGTATTTTCCAAGATGGGCCGGTTGGTCAGGCTGCTGATAAGCCATACGTTGGGGGATTCTAGCAATACCTGTTCATCCGTCATCGCATCAACGTCTCAACGTTATCAAAGTTAGGTGATGAGTTGGCTCATTACATCCATGCTTCTATGATGAATACTAATAAGGGCGCGACAAACTTGCCTCAAATGACACATGCGATGCGGCATACCAACCGCATTCTGAGCATTTTCCCGTTTTGTACTGTGACTATCCAAACACTAGGTTGCTATCGTGTCTGCGTACGAGTGCAGGATATCGCACCGCCATAGGCACAAGGACTAACTCGTTTTTGATTGAGAGCAACCGCAACCATGACCAAAAAAACATCAACCCATAATAAATTAATTGATGATAGACAGCTGTGCCGTCGCCCGAGATAGTAAAATGGATGGAGTTTTATGTTATGCGCCACTCGAAACCCCGCTGTTAGGCTGCCGGTTTTTCTTTATACAACTATGACTTTTCCTATTGTGCAGTAACTCACTCACGCATGCCTAGTTCCGGACACTGTCCTCACCAAGCACGTTCCATACTCACCAACATTCGCCGTTTGGATCGCACCGTTGATTCCATCTCCTCCAGATCTCCTCTTCTTTTCTTCTCCGTTTGCCTTATTTTTGATGCAGATGCAAATCTCCCCCTGGTCAAATGCTCATCCAGTTTTTCAGCTGATTTTACTCAGAGAGTCGATGCCTGCGCCTACACACATCAACCTGTTGCCGTCTCCTCTCAATTGCGCACCAGTTCCAATTCATATATTGCCTAAACTCCGGTTGATCTTTTATCCGTTGTTATCTGAACAGCGGGGGCGCCTCAGTTTTCGATCTTTTTTTCCGTTCGAATATAGAGTACTTGGTCATAATAAGCATTAGATGACACAGTCCACAAGAGCTTAGACCCTGGAGCGCGAAATCAAAACTTTAATAAAAATTCCAAATAAAAATACGTCATTCACTGAATAATCCCATTTCATTGTGCATGGTAAACACGAATAGCGATTAAGCTCCTTTTCGGTAATATCGTCCTCGTCGCAAATACATTTACATTTATTGGTTAGAAGAGGATAAATTACGAACAATGTCTGTGTTTCAAAATGTGGTTGGTTAGTCATGACTATTGGTGTTTCGTATTTAGGAAAAATAGGAGGCGGTTGTTATTCCGTGGTTGGGAAAGGACCGGTGAAACAATGGACATGGGTTTCGCGGATTATCCACTTCGGTTTCATCCAGAGGGTCAGCATTTAGGTCACGCTCAGTTTGAGGGCTCGTCTCGGATCGCGACCAGGACAGTTTGAGTGCTTTGACAAAACGCTTTTGAGAATAAAGCGATGGGTTGAGTAATCTGGTCGCGGTAGCCTCTGCCGTTGTTAGACATTTTTTTCGAGCGAATTTCGGGGACGTTCGTACGGACTCTGTAGACCATTTTGAAAGTGTCGTCGTTTGCGTAATGTCCAATGTCCGCAAGATGCACCACAATTGCACTGGTAATGGATCTTCTGTTTCCCGTCGTGAGCCAAGCTGGTTTGTGCTCTCTGATCCCTTGTGATAGTTGCCGTGTCAATCTACCCATACAGTTTGCCGAACGTGAACAAACAAACGAATAGGTTAGCATGGGCGAGGCAGGAACAGGTTAAGTGCTATTTTCGATTCGTTGAGATCACTGACTACTGGCTGGTGAAGCTGGTACGTAATGTGGCAGTGGGAGAGATGCGATCGATTGCCTTTTCAAAGTGTTATTTAATATTTGAATAAAATGCTAACTATTATATTTAGCTATTTAGTCAGGGTATCAAACCACTAGCAATTTGACTGAATTTTAAAAAATGTGTTGATACCCGTGTCTTGTGAATGAAAAAGTACGATCAATTCATCAGTCAACCATCAATCCTGCCTGACATTGGGTAGAGACCAAACGCAGTCCAGTCTCTGAACCAGTTGCTGGACAAAATCTGGTTCTACCCACTACTCTCCTGGCGAGGACACTCCAATCCTCACTAGATTGACGTGGGAGTGGAGTACCTGGGGTTTCTCTCGACAGTGGGAGAAGTCACCGCATTTCATTGGGCAGCTATCGCCCGCCCAAACTGGGCAGCACCCAAGCCAAAGGATGCTGCACCGTCCACGTTCCGCTCGCTCCATCGGGTGTGTGGGGCTGAGGACTGAATCCGAAAAGCGGCCTGATAACAAAGCACCAGCGAAGACAAGACAGAATGGATGCAACAATCAGGTCTCACGCGACATGCCAGAAGAAGTTTCTTCACGGGTTCTTCGGTCACATTCCCGTGCTCGGTTAACGCCCAGCTGCTTTGTGGATGATACTTTTGAGTCAGTAGCTCCGTTATGGGCCCCCAAAGAGAAACCGCTTCTGCTGGGTGGGCAGCAGCGAAATATGGTGTGTCCAGAAGTCTACGGGGGTCCGTCGGGAAACATTTCTTATTCCTATGCTCTTCGACCTTCGCACCACAATGAGTCTTGATCGAGAACTTGTAGCCCTCATTAAAGTTTCGGAACACACATACAAGACCCAACTCCCATGTCAACACTTCGCTCCTCAGATACAAGTCCGGCTTCCCATTTCACTCTTCACGTGTCGGGCGATTCGATGCCTCATGCTTGTGGTCAGGTTGGTGTTATTACGGCTCTGAGCATGAACGCCAGGCGTGCACTGCTCGACTGGATTTTAGAAAGTAGTCGTCGGTGTACAGTCTGTCCAAAAAATCGGTATACCCCAATCCGGTCGAAATCCCAACGTATGATCGAATTCCAGTTTATGAAACCAAATTTCGAGCCAAGTATATCTTATACATACTGTTGTTTAGTAATAGAAGTCATGATGAATGGCGTAAATTAAGGGCTCAGTGACAGCATTATTTGGATTTATTCGACCGAATCGAGGTGATCCCGTATTTTTCGGACAAGCTGCACAGTTCGGCTGAATAGTTTTGTGCATGTCAACAGTACTAGACTGAAGCGCCGACACCTGTTTTTTCGTTTATGTATGTGCCCAAATGACTGTAACTCTTCTGAGGCTAAAAATGAATTCTATCATGATTTGCCTCAACTGTATGCTTCACGGACATAATGGTTGTTGCTGGTAACTTCAATGCTCAAGTAAGAAACCTAGACGAACCAGAGAGAAATATAGGAGGTCGTTTTGGCGTCCCGGCTAATCGAACAAATAACGCGGACCAACTCATCCAACTACTTCCCGACTATGGATTATTTCTATCGGATACAAATTTCTCGCACAGAAAGCACCACGGACTAACCTGGCGTCCTCCTGCGCCTTCACAGCGTTGGATTCAGATCGACCATATTGCTGTCGATTGTCGATCATTTTGGTCCACGTCTGTAGACTTTGATTACGCTGTTGTCCGCACACGTCTCAGCCTGCGTCTCGTCGATGGCCAAAATAACACCGAAGCCAACCGTTACCTGCAGTTGCTGCTTGACGATAACCATCGACCTGCTTTTCGAGCAGAATTATTCACCAGGTTATCCATGCAATCCAATCCCCAGGATCCATAAGAAAGATGAGCAGAGATCAAACAGGCCCCGCGTGAAGCTGCTGATACTGCCCGATGTCCAACAACCAGACGCACACAAGAACGATGGATATCTGCATCCTCAGCTGCACTGTTAGAAGCCCGCAGATCGATTTCTCCGGATTCCATATGTGATGATGCACGTTGATGCTTTAAACGCCAACTGATTCGTAGTCTGAGAAATGACCGTTAACACTGGTAGATTGCGAAGTGCAGGGGGACGGAAAAAGCGGCGGCAACTGGCAGCAGCCGCAACCTTTTCAGCCTAATCAGAAATATCGGTCCACGAATGCCAGGCGTTAGTGAACTGATCAAAGAGGCGAACGGCTCAGTGATTCAGACTCAGGAACGTTGTCTAGTTCATTGAGTGGCCGTTTTCCACGACAGGCTTTCCTACTAGCACGATGGTTACAGTTCTGTTTGTAGATAATAGTCCTCCGTCAGAAGTGGAGTTTCTTCGTGAGATAAGCTATCTGAAACGACATAAGGCTGTCGGGCTGGATGGGTTCCATCCGTCTGTTTTCAAAGACGATGACTGAGCACTTTTACTGGAGTTGACAAAACTCCTCGGTTTGGTATGGGAGAGGGAACAAACTTCAAGGAGTTGGTATGGATTGATAATCGTGCCGATTTATTAGAAATGTGACAGGTCTTTCTGTGAAAACCGCAGATGAGTAACTCTAGTTAGCATTGCATCCAAACCGCTTGCTGGTAATATCCCCCCCCCCCCCCGCCTATCTAACGCTCGTGACCAGTACTCGCGCGAGAACCAAGCTAGGTTCAAATCTGGTCGAATTTGTGTTGATCACATCTTCACTCTTAGACAAATTCTAGAACATAGGCACCTTCCGCAGGCCCACTATCCGTCTTTCTTGATGGTAGAGCAGTTTTTGACTCAGTCGACCGCACAGTTCTCTGGCACTGTCTGTTGTTAAAGAGTGTACCAGAGAAATTCATTTCCATCACAAAGTCCGTGTGCGTGAACAGTCGAAGCCGAGTTTGGGCCTACGGTGATCTTTCACCTGAGTTCACCACGAGAAGTGGTGTACGTCAGGGTTGTCCCCTTTCTCCCCTTCTCTTCAACCTTGTGATTGACATAGTCCTAGAGACCACGCTTTTATCAGGTGATGATAGTGGCATTGAACTTTTTCCGAATGGATAAGTGTTAAACCTTGAATATGCGATCGACATTGTTCTTCTAAGTGAAGATCCAAGTAAGTTGCAAGATTTTCTAGACAGCTTGACGGACTGCGTAGCCATTGTTCGGTATGCGTTTTGTACCTTTCAAATGTGAGATGCTGTTGCAGAACCGGGCTGGTCCAACGCCGAACCTTTCAGTGTCTGGGGAGACTATAGACGAGATAGACAAGTTCTGTTATCTGGGTAGCTACATTTTACCCAGCGGTCGGATATCGGATGAGGTGTGTTTGTGTATACAGAAGGCTTGTTTGGCTTTTGCCAAGGTGAATCATCTGTGGCGTGAACATGACACCCGTTTATCTCTCAAGGGTCGAGTTTACGCTGTAACATTCAGTCCAGTTGTTCTGTATGGTTCGGAGACATGGCCACTACAGGTGGAGGATACAGGAAGGTTGTCGGTATTTGAAGACCGATGTGTTCGTAGAATTGCTCGAATCTGGTGGGAACATCGTATAAGCCAAGCTGAGGTTTAGCGGAGAGTCTTAGGTTCACGAACCAACTCATTAGATGAAACACTTAAACCCACCAGGTTAAGATGGTTGGGACATATGTTGCGCATGTCCGTCAACAGGGTTCCTTGGCGTGCGGTGTTTGCTGAGGCGGGTAGCGGTTGGAGGATAAGTAATGGTGGCTAGTCCATGACATGGAAGGAAGATATGCAAAGTTTAACTGGTGGACTTGTTCATATGGGGCGCGTTAGACCTCGTGGGTGGTGTCCAAGATATCCTCGCACCCTGTTGTTAGACGTATTGGAGGATATGACTAGATGCCGCATTTGGAGGCTCTCTTGTACCCACAAACTTTCTTTTTCGACTTGATTCCGTTATTTGTAGTTCTCTTCTTGCTCCTTTCACACTTTTTTATTCTATTGCCATTGCCACAGGGGGATATTGTATTATATATTTTTGCACCCGCTTATGATCAATCATGGTGCCAACACTACAATCATAATTACAAAAATAAAGGAATTGGAGTGGACTATTGTAAAGAAGACGGTTGATAAGCAAATAAAATGCCGTACAGTTACTGTGTTCCTTTGTTTTTGTCAATTTTCCCGTCGGAATAACGTTTTTGCGAATACGGGTCACGGAAGTTTGACATACACGCCACTGACTTCTGTTCTGAGCCATATTTCTTAACGTCCCCAACCGGCAGCAATCCTCTTCATTTGGGTCCCAACCAGGGAGGAAGGAAGCACCAACCGAAGCTAGTGCTGATGCTAACTTTACCATATCTCTAGGAATAACAACCAAAAACGCTGCACCCAGAGCATAGTTGATGATTGTCTTGATTGAACTGACCAGTTCATCGGTTCTATGATCCATAAAATACTGCTGTTCTTACTCACCAATCAATCTGATTCGGCATCAGGGTGATGGTGAAATGCAAACAACTTTTCTCACTTTGACTGATGCGTCTGTCTCTGTATCGTCAGCACTTCTCTAGGGGCTTGCTTCTCAACTTTTATGAAGTACTATACTTTCCAGGGCCTGTGAGAGCGATATTTTTGTGGAGTTAGGTCTCATTCCTTGAAAATGTTATGTCAAAATATGCTGGTGCGGATGAAAATGAGGAAGGGATGATGTCACTTTACTCATGCCAATACATCACATCGTCGTCTTGTGGCGTAACCGATGGACTGCCTTCTGAATGAAGATCAAGCACGATAGCGTTGGCACACAGCACTTATCGTCCGCTAATTTAAATGCAATTTGTGTTTCGACTATCATCTTCCTACTGGATAGCATTATAGTTGTAAGTTCAACGTTCGAATATTTCCGAGTTATCTGTATATTTTTCAACACAGTACAGTTTTGTGCGATCAAAGAGAAACACTGTGGCACTTAATGGTGGTTTCTGAAGTTCGGTTCATGATCTGGCTTTCTTCATTTACTGTTTTTCGTGCAGACGGATACAAATACACGAGCGAAATATATTTTTTTCCTAATAAATGCATTGCGAATTTGAGAACACCTCACAGGTGCATGACCGGTCCTGGATTGTTTTATTCCATCGGAGAACATTTCGTCTCAGCAAATCACCGCATGTTGTTCTCTAATAATGATTATCACCTCAGTGATAGCATCCCCAAGTGAATTGTTTGACATTTGTAACTATACTAATATTAAGAATGTTTGTTAAATTTAATCGACAGTTGTAAACTAACTTAGTTTCTGCGCCTCAGTTCGCCAACTCACGTTCGCTGTCCGATGATTATCGTTCTCGTCTTTCCTCCGTCATTCTGCTCTGTCAGGACTCAGTGGATCAGAGACAGTGCTGCAACCCTTCTTGTGCGAATCCCGTTCGAGCCGATCCTCGCTGGAATGGCCAGTACTGTTCCGCAGAGTGTGTGCGAGATCACTGCAACTTGGTATTCAGCAAATGGTTGATTGGGAAACGGCCTAACGACTGCGGTATGCAGCGCGGTCCGATGGTTGATCGCTCCGACACCAGTAAAAGTGACCAGCTCCCGGGTGGCTCGTCTTCGGCACCGTTTGTGAAGAAAGAAGACACTCAGCTTGATCCCGAAAATTCCACTGGTCAAAACGCCACAAATCCCTCACAGCAGCATCCCGAGAGCGTTGGAAAATTGGTGAGTGTGTACACTGAAACGTAATTTTTTCTGTCAGCAAATGATGCAGTGGCACAAAATTTCGTGATGTCCTTCTCGCCCGCTTTTTGAGCATGTATTGGGGTGTATAATCCTCGGCACGCATAAGAAACGCAAGTGATATCGTTTGGCGTCGAAATTCCATAATCTCGAGGTACAAATTTCCTGAACTCGCTTGATTGACTGGGTCCATCTGTTTAAGTTGCTGACTTCTGTTAGCGTAGATTTGTGTTACCACTTTCCACCAAGGAAACTGTGTATCACGGTTCTGATTGTTTAATTTCTCCAACCGCGCCCTCAGTTTTTCTGACGCGTTATCCACGGACTGCACTATCATCAAATATCCCCAATTCATTAACAATTATTTATTCAAACAATCATATACCCCTCCACCTTAAGGAACACCTAAATATTCATGATACTCCGTTTATGTTTTCGTTCTCCCGATCGCATTTGTATCACTAAGTCGGAAAGGCGATTTGTCGTGTAATCCGCGTAACGAGACTAACTCCTTTTGGAACTCAGTGCCCTGTTTGATTTTGATGACACCAGGTTTGATGGGTCCTTTACTGCCCTCATTTTTGTGCATTAATTAGATTGTTACCTCTTCAGTTAGATTGGGTCTAAATTTTGAACGCAAGCAGGTGCTGCAGTGCAGTATTTGAAATTGGTTTTCCGCCAAGCGTTGTTGAAGAATGTAATGGAACCACTTTCCTTTTTGTTACGCACATTGCTTCCCATAACTCGTGCTACTGCTGGCATGTAGCCCATCATGGGTAAGGGAAAAATGCTTCCCAGGGTCTCCCGACAGTGGTTTCCAGCCTATTCGTGCCGGGTTACCTGCAAGCAGTAGAACGATGTGCAGTAATGTATGGTCATTGTGGGAAACAAAAGTTCTTTTCTTCATTATATTGTCATATTTAACAATACCCAGGAGAACCTAATTCGATCCGTGACATTGCCTCTGTGGCTTCAAGTAAACCCAATAACTTCCAAGTATCTTCGTTCGAAGTCCTTTACATACTTCCATGCGATTGGTATGCTCGGCTTCCATGGTGACTGTGAACTGAGAGTGCTGTGCAGGGAATTTTTTGAATCACAGGAAGCGAAATAGTGGAATAGTATAATTCCCTGTTACAAAATCGTAGGAACTAAAAAGTTCAGCTGAAAACGAGATCTCCATCATTGTAGACATCGTCCAAACTGTGGATCTTGACGTGTAAAACTCGTTCAAACAAATAGTAATGAATGCATCATCAATTTCAGAACGTTGATTCCATACGGCCTCAAAAGCAATGCGTCGATATTTGCTCTGAAAGTTAGTGTTGTAGCACGCGAAGGGAATGGAACGTGTTCGATCTGAAGAGACGAACAGCAAACTCCGTGAACCAAATTCATTTGGGATGTATCAACTGGTTGCCTACACTTGCATCAACCGAGAACCAATATGGCGGCCAACAGCCTCCCTTTAGTGTCACCGTTTTTGTCGTAGATTTCTAATCAAAATCCTCCGACGTATTCTAATACTTCACTAAGAAGTATGACTTTGCAATTTTCCGCGTTACATATAAAAAAAAACTAGGGTGCGTTCTCAGGACTTATTCTTCGATTTTTGATAATCCGTGATGGTGGCAATGAAATTAGCTGTTTCCCGTCCTGTGTTCGCTCATGATATTGAACACGAATTGATTTACCTTCCTCATTGCATTAGTCTGTTGGCATAGCCTTTCGCCCACTCAGCGCGCTCAGCTTAGACTCCGCGACACCTAAGTACTGATCTGGGATTGCGGTTTAGTCGGTAGACATGAAATTCTACGTGTCCCGGTAACCGCATTATGCACTGAGTGCTATGTGGTTTGGCTGATTTTATCGAGGCGCCCCATTCAGAAAGCAATTCTCCAACTTGGTTATCTCACGGTTCTCTATTTCAGTCCAGTTTTCGGCATAGTTGGCTCACGACTATGAGCCAACTGTGCTGAAAACATTCCCACTCACAGTTCAGAAAATTGTTATACTAAACAAGAACGTGCAAATGCGTTAACGTCTTCCCGAAATCACGCGTTTTCCATTTTGCATCTTTTTTGTCTTCGTTTATTTGATTTTTAAATTCCGCGTAATGGAGATAAATACTGTCTTTAGTCATAAACGGCATGGTTTTTATGTTTTTACCATTCTTTGGTAACAATATCCCGGTCCGCTCTTGAGAGTGGATACTCGGTAAATCTGTTACGACTAACCTTCCTAGTTTGTATCCAATACGGACTTCTAATGATCACGTGCAATCGAAAATCAGCCAACGTACTTATGCGGCATCGTGGAAGGATCTTCATTGTAGTCCCGAGATTCTTTATGTCTGGTCTGCGCTGGTTTCCGGCTTGTGAGGAGGTGTTCGTGTGGCACATGTGTTTGAGGCTGATGCCCAATAGTTCCCGGCCCATGTGCCATTCCCGTGTAAGTCGCCGCTCGGAAATTAGGAGAGCAGGACAACAGGCGATCACCAGCTGCAGTATGCGGTGGGTTGCAGTTGTGGATGGTGGTCTTATGTTAAGCAGTCAAGCCTCATGTAGAATGGTGCACCTAACTCATTGATTTCACTTAATTACGTCTGTGTTCGGTCCTCTAGTAGGACAGTATGCTTCATGTGACGACGCCAAACTGTTTTCTATTATAAAAGCTTCGTGCTTGCAGGCATTCCAGCTTCTTTCGCGAACCAGTCCCGCTCGCTTTTCCTGTCGGCTTACAGGCATGCAATACGCGAAATTGTCGCTGATCAATTCGGTGATAAGACAAGCCTTTCATACAAACCTGTTCCGAATGCTTCTTATCGTCTCAATCAATGCAACTTCTCCTCATTTACAGTCAGATAATTTTACTGCTTGTCTAGTACCAGGTCCTCGGGGTTACATTTGGGCTTACCAAATGAGCACTCATACTCAGTCGGAAGTGTTTCTCCCCGTATTCGTCATTTCGATGAGTTCGAACTGCTAGGCACGGGTAAGGACCATTTGGTGTGCATCGTAGACAGGACGAGTTCTCGACCGGCGTTGGTCAAACGGTCAACACTATAAATCATAGACCCTTCTGTCCCTGGGGGTTCGAATCCTCTCGCCGCCGCTGCTTCTGCCGCCGGTCACTCGCCTATCGGCAGCGACCTCCCTCTCTGAAGTATTGCACTATTGTTATACAATAAAAAGGAAGTGAATAAACAGAATAGAAGCTGAAAGATCTCACCGCGCATCACTTGATGGAACGAATAAGCTCGTGGACAGGTACGTGAAAATTAGGGTCCTTTCCACCATCGTAGTTTTGGTTATACTCAGTAGGGAATGAAACATTTGAGACACGGATAAATCGAGACAACCCTAGCGATAGGACTTAGGTAGTTCTCAAGAGGAAGACTATTTTAACTCCGATTTCGCTTTCTGTAAATCTCAATTCTGCAGTCAACTAGGGACCTTAGAGAAAGATTTTAAAAAATGACTACGTTGTAGCTTTGGTATGGTTTGAGAGCCCAATGTGAAAATTTGGCTACGTGTTAATCAAAACCGTGGGTTCAATAGGCTGATGTGAGTCCACTTCAGCATAGCTCTCAAGAGGTCGCCTTCAGTGTGGTTCTACTGAAGTCGCTCACTTCTGTTTGGCTGCATTTTAAAATCCACAACGAGGCATCGGCTTAGACACTACGGGAACTTTTTCTTCTTCACTGGTTGTCCCCGGGCTGACATAAGTGACTGAACATAATGGGGGTTGCTAAAAAAACAGGTATGACAAGATAAAAAGCAGTTCATGAATTTGTTACTTTTTCCCAGGGTCTCACGGTGTATTACATTCGTGCGGGCTACCGCGGTAAAATCTAGAAGACTGAACAAAATGGGCAACTACCGAGGGCAAAGTTAGCAGTGGTATTAGGGGACCGGTCATACCTTGTAAAAAGAGGAGCTTTAGAGTGTACATCTGTGCGCGCAGACGGTGACAACGCCAACGGAGCACAATTATCAGTAACGAAAAAAGTGTTTTTGTATAGAAGCACGGAGCACCACGAAACAAAAATAATTTGAATGGAGAAAACGAGTTGAAAACTAGAACGTCTGAAGTAGGGAAACAGCTTAAGGGATTTTTCAGGCATCATTTTGAAAATGGCTTCGTTTGGACCATCGATAACACCACATCGATAATCCGCTCGCAAAAGGATGAATATAGGTGAAGAAGTAGTGTTAAAAGTAAGGTGAAATAGTCACTAACGTGGGTGAAGATATTGATTTCACTCTCGATTAGCATTTATTACAACGTAAAACTAAGGATTCGATTTCCGAGTTCGACACAAAATGGAAACGAAATCGAGTATGGCTTTCAAAACATTTTGGGATGCATCCACAACCTTTCGTATAGGTCGAATAGAAAATGACAAGTAGCTTCACAGAAACAAACCCGCCGAATTTCCTTGGTCAGTTGAATTGAGAAGACTAGCATCGGTAATCAGGTGCAATAATGGGTTTTATATAATCTGGTACTGAAATCAGAAAAGACCAATACACAATCTCCAAGCCAGAGCAAAACCACATCGAGCCCGTGTGGTAGGCGAAAGTGGGACAAAACTGAAGATGGCGGAAACTGTATGCTCTTAATGTTCACTGAAACACCTGAAGTGGAACATTCGTCAAAGTCAATGGATCGTAGGAAAAATACTTCCAAAATGGCCTTCGGAGATCTGTTTATACTCTCCGGACAACCGATGCCATTACAGCTGCTCCACTGTTCTATTATTTTCTTGATGATTTTAAAAGATAATACGACGTCATAAACCTTAGACTTATTCACGCTCAGGGAAAATACTGGCTCAGGATACCGGTGAAAAATGGCCAAAGGTTAGTAAACAACCTCTCATCACCTAGTTCACCTCAGTATTATTAGCGCATAAAAAACCACGTATCAGATCGACAGTGTCGAACTCTCTTGTACATCTGATCTTCTCTGATGAGGCCGGCGCGAAATAGGATTTGTTTTGCATGTTTCCCCCGCAGAGAAAGTGTTTTGAGCTAGAAAATGTTTCACTTTCGTGTTTTTCCGCAAACCTGTGGTCCGCTGTAACTTAACCTGTGTTTTGATGGTACTGTTATATGCTGACGTGTTTCTGAAGTGGATATGAGGATTGCAGTTTGTTATTGTCATGCTCTTCGGGGTTTTTTTGCAGCCATCGAGCACTCAGCCCGCGGTGATATCTGGTGCGTCTTCTGATTTGTCCGTAAAACCAGAAGATACCTACATACCCTCCACATTGACCAATCGAAAATCACTCTTTGAATCCCTGAGGACCTGTCCTGTTTCATTCTCGGCCCTCACCAAGGAAACCTCGAAGTCAAACTCAGTAGAATTTCCGAAAATTGATCGATGATAGTTGCCCCGCCAATTGGTTTCATCTTCTGACCACCGCTGTAATTGGGTTCTGTACATGAAATTTAAAGAATCTTTCTTACTTCTGCCTGTGCCTAACCTTTCTTTAATTTCGATTTGGCTTTCGGTCATTGAATTCAGCTGAGGAAATTTCTGTTGCTTCCTCAAGCCCGTTATGCAGTGATTTTGGCATGTCGCTGTTTGAAATGCTTCAATTCAAACCCCTGAGAACAATAATTTTCAACTCCGAAAGAGATGGAATCTTGAGACAGCACATGGTTTCGGGCTAGAGTTCAATGCTTCCGGTATTGTGCAGTGTGCAGAGCCAAGAAAGTTGGACGGAACCCAGTGTGCTTCTGTGAATCCTCCGTCTAATCTATTAGCCTTCAAAATGACCAAAGAGCGTCATTCGGTCAATCTATCACAGCAAAAATGGGTTTTTGTGTTGTAAATTCGGAATGATCGTCCTTTAAGAAACGCGTGATGATCTGTGAATCTAGTTTAGCACCCGTGAAGTGGTCTAACAAACTAGTTCGTGATGGTGGAAAACGAGTTGCAATCCACTCATAAACTGAGAACTGTGTAGCGGTTGAGCCTTGACTGAGTGGGCTGGGGGGATGCAGTAACCTGCTCCTCTAAGACGCTATTTCAGTGGCGCTGCGATAAATTCGATCCGTGATTGTAGTTCATTTCGGTTTGCTCCAAAACTGTCCAGTTTCTTGCACAGTGAACTCCTCGGATCTCGGTGCTAAGACAAGCGGAAAAGCCAGGCATTCTTCAATCTAATGGTAGGGAAAACAGAAAAGGAGGATCTCCAGTCACTGTACCAATCCGAAGGGTGTACAGGGTCCTTGTTGCCAGATGGTGGCCATCCATCCAAAGGACTATGATTTACAGAAAATTACTCAAAGCTAATAGACTCAAAAGTGGTGAGGTAGATAAATCTATAAATTAGATGGCCGTGGAAGGGTACGATTGAAGAGGGAGTCAAAGTAAAGGCGAGGGCGTAAGAGAGGCGTAGTGCCACCCACTGTCCCTTTTCGTTAAACAAATCGTTCCGTTTGCCGTCAAGCTGTTTCTTAAATTCCTTTAATCTCCGTTCGGCCTGAACAGTCATGTGCTAGACAGACACTCGCGCACGCACACTGCATACACTTGATCCAAATACCTTGCAATCATGGACACGCCTGCAATCGTACAAACACGTACGCAATTGAATTTGGTCGTGCTTCGTCCCGGATAGCACTGGCCAGTCGGGTCGCATCCCACGCTGAGCGATCCTGTGTGGTCTAATCCGGTTGTAATTCGTAAAATAAATGTTGGAGACTTGTCCAGGCCCATGTAAACTGCATTCTGCACCGGACTACTCCGTGCTTGTCAGTAGGCAGATCACCGAAAAATCCACTTGGAATGTGAGTGTCCGGCCTGTTTGCCTAGGCCTTATATTTGGCATACCGACAACTTTTCGCCAGTGAAATCTTCCATGGAACCAAGATTATCGACGGATAAATGTCGGCATGTAGTCGATTCCTCGGAAGTCTACTAGGTTATGAAGCTAGTGGTTCAGATTGCTTCCCGGCAGCCTTATTGCATGCGGTAACAATTTAATGTTATAAATACCAATTCCGTCTGAATATATCGGACAGTTAAAAAGTTGAATGCGCAACGCTAGCGAAATAATGAAAAAGATTATCCGTATGGTGCATATGAAATACCTTGGGGCATGTAAGGTCTCATTACAAAATATCCCTGATATGAACCATCATGAGTACCCATACGGCGAATCGCATACTGTAACCTCTCTAATGTCGTAAAGCTCTTTCTGTCACACGTCGGAAGTCACAGATGGCATGATGTGTTACGTACTAAACCAATGTATTCGGTGGTGCTAGCAAGAAAACTTGCTGCAAATTCCAGCGACAAGCGGTATCCCCCCCTCGATCAGAGACCAGTTATGCAACTACTTCACAGCTCGTCGTTGTAGTCCAAATTACCACCTACCGTACGGCGTACTTGAATACAATCCCGTTCTTACGTATATGCTTTCGTTTTGTTATTGATTACTGGATTCAGCAGGTGTTCTGCTTAGATCGGTCCTTCATTAATTAGCCAAATCAGCATCAATCCGACTACGGGTTAAATGTGTGTACTGTATTTGATTGCGAAATTTAGTTCGAAAGGCCTTATAAAGCTGTCAAATAGGAATGGATGATAGTCATCACACACGCAGTGGTTCGCCCTTCCAGTAGCCCTAGAGTGACCACGTTGAAAAATAGCAGAGAGTTTGTCTAGTCGAATACACAAAAACTGCAATTCATGGGTGCACTGCCTTTGCGCGTGTGGTGTAACTTTTGATACACTTCATGTTGCCGCCTAATTAGCATTAAAACGCCGTAGGAGTCCAAAAGGACACCGGTTGGTAGTAAAAGTCGAGTAACTTGCGTCTTCAAAGCAGTTCACTGAAATTTCATATCCATTCCTGATGATGAATTTCGCGTGCTTCCTCAGACTTTCGCTGAAATTTGTTATTTGTTTCCCATTCTGGGAAGACCCTAATGGCCCTTTAGGACAACGAGGTGTTCGCTGGGACACTGAAGGTGGTTTTTTTATCTGATCTGTCCTATCACAGACTGGCAACCAAATCCCAAAACTTTTTAAGTCACCTGAGTGTACCGATTCGTCGTGCGGCTCCGCCAAGTCCCCGCGAAAATTTGATGGATAAAAACAGTTACGACTGCTGCCAAATTATCTCGTTTCGTGCAGTAGTGCGTTTTCTTTTAATTCGACCATATCGGTAACAGTACGATATATAGAGATACAAGAAGTGTGTTTGGTAGTGACACAGATCAGAAGTTAGATGACATTATCGAACAAGCAACTGCTCACACCCATTTATCTCACAATATGCATGGTAAAGATTAGTATTCTTGCCACTACACCGCTAAAACAGTCGGACGGAAGTCTATTTCAGAAGTGAAATGACTGGGAAGCGAGACCGTAGATCAGGCGCCAGACAACTGGTCCACATTTAGCTATCAGTTTGATTACCCTTTGTATTGCGGTCCAAATTGAAATAACTAGCTGGTTCATTAGTACATATTCACAAACTTGGAGCTACCCATAAACGATCAACACAAGATGCACCTATATGCTCTCCATAACCCCCTCAGACAGTCATTTGAAAGATCGAAGTAAATGAATTAAGATTTAGTCGTCATGATATGCACTCGTTCAACATCCTGTAATCGCGAACGCCTGAATTAAATAAAGATGTATTGGGTACACCACCATCCGCCGTTAGATATGATCTAATCATACGATCAGCCCGGATGCACGCCACTGCTGTTTCAATCTATCCCGCCGATATCAGTATCGGTACTTCTCGAAAATGATGAATCTCCAACAGACTATCACTATTGTTGCGCTTCTTAACTTTCAGTTTATCCTGGCATGATACCATATATTCATTCCGCTACCTTAAGGGGACCAGTATATCGTTCTGTCATAGACCTTTTATTTTTCCCAACCTTCAGGCAAGGAAGCTATTGAGTAATTTGAAACATTGGGTCCCCTTTATCCAATTCATGAGAACAGAGAGAAGACGTAAGTCGCGAGATGCAAGCATTTCGTTTACTCTTGTCAACCGCGGACGTAAAACGTGTCAGTATATATACATGGTACAGTAGGGGGGGGGGAGGTAATTGAAACAGTAAAGTAGGCACGATCGAAAACTCTTACAGTACGTACGTTGAGGTAAGTGAAGTCTGTCGCGTTAACGCCAGGGTAAACAAACATTTTGGGTCAATCGTTTTTGTACACATAGTGTTGGCTGATGCATCATGATTAGAATAGCTTCACTGAACGCTAGTAGTTTCGGCACTGGATTACGCAACAATGCTTTGAAACACTGGGTCAGGTCAACTTTGTGACCTGATGCAATCAAGTGTCTTCCAATCGAAGAAGCTGGCGGTGTCACGTCGTTGTGTATTGCCCCAGCAGGATGCGTCATCAAGTTTGACAGCCATTGTTGCGCAATCCAGTGCCGAAACTACTAGCGTTCAGTGAAGCTATTCTAATCATGATGCATTAGCCAACACTATGTGTACAAAAACGATTGACCCAAAATGTTTGTTTACCCTGGCGCTAACGCGACAGACTTCACTTACCTCAACGTACGTACTGTAAAAGCTTTCGATCGTGCCTACTTTACTGTTGCAATTACCTCCCCCCCCCCCTACTGTACCATGTATATAAACTGACACGTTTTACGTCCGCGGTTGACAAGAGTAAACGAAATGCTTGCATCTCGCGACTTATGTCTTCTCTCTGTTCTCATGAATCTATTGAGTGTTAGTTGCAACGAACAGCGGTTATCGTAGTGCTTTCAAGTGTTATAATCCAGAAGACGTGTTTGGTAAACAGGTCCTTATGAGCAATCAACTATTCATCTATCCAGTAAGTTGTATGAACACTCCGCCACAAAATAACCTTTTCACTTCACTGAGCGCCTCGACCCGGCCCTAGCTTTTCTTCCATCAGTTACGGTAAAACAACTCAAAATGAACTGAATCGTTTGGATGGAGCGCCGGAAATAAATATTGAGGCGCTGTGGGGTGTTGATTGGTGTCAGGAATTTGTAGTGATCTCGATCGTTTTGAGAAAATGACTGTTTTCTGGACACCATTTTGAATCTATTTTCTCTACGATCTTTTCTGACGTTTGACGTCGACCTCATAGTTTCTCCGGTTGCGTACATTTTACTGGACTGACTTTTCCGAGGTTTCCTTCGACCTCGTTTCAAATCACTTTCACTTTCGGTCGTTCGCCGATTGTACACGCTCGCGGTTCGCTTTCTGCACAGCCGTTGCGTTTCGTTTCGTTTTCCGTTCGGTGTATCTCTCGTATCGGTACTGTTTTGGTGCCACGATGTATAGAATACACCTCGCATCTGTAAACCGACTGGCGTCTTCTCTATTCGTCAGATAGAGGGGATATCGTTGGTATTTCGCTGCTAGACCCAATAGGAGACACTTTCACCAGCCGTCATCGGACGTCTTCTATAAATTCGCCATGCGGTCCGGTGAGACTATCATGACTGATCGTAACCCGGGTAACAAGACTGTTATCACAGTGACCAGCGGTGTAAGGTACTCCGTATAGCGTCGGTCAGCGTGATTACAGGTTTAAACCACGGCCATCCAAGGTGGAGAGTACTCCAGTCCCATCGATCAAATCGTTAAATCCGTACGGTAACCCGGGGGTGGCGCCTAATTGGCTAATTGCAACCCAGGTAACCAGCGTGATCTAAAAGGGAAAAGGGGCTCAGCAGGCTGAAGGATGCTCCAGCCGGGTATTTTGATTACCGTCCTAATTAAAACCACGCAACAAAAATGTTGTTAACTGACACCCAAAGGACAGATCTATGGAGGATTATTGGGCGGGGATAGTGTGACAGTTTTGTAGAGTAGCTGGATGATGATGGAGTTTTAGGGTAGATATTAGGCACAGACTTAGCCAGAGTGATAAATTATTAAGTTGGTAGGGGGTAAAAAAAGAAGAGCCCATTTTAGGATCAAGAATAGAAAAGGACGTGATCAGAAAGGGTCTGAAAATGTAATGGGAAAAAGAAGACAGCAGTCTGGTCATTGTACCAGCTGTGGGCGATAACGGCAAAAATAGTGGAAAGAAAAAAGTGTTCGGAGTTAAGTTGAGGAATTTTTATGTGGATGCAAAAGTGCTGCATATCAGTGGGGGTCATGAGAAATCAGAAGTATAAGGAAGCCAAGTGAGATGGGATCCTAAAAAACTTTGAACATATGCAAAGATCGGTGAGTATTGTTCATTGAAGGATAGTAATCCGCGTGGTAAGACTCGAGTCTACGGAAAAGTGCAAGAAAAAGGGTGACGAGACCGCTGAGTCTGAGACGAGATAATTAAGTGAAAGTGAGCACCTACCATTAACAGAAAAGCAAGTTCTTAAGGAGGACTTGAGTCAGGAAGCGGTTCGGTTGTGTAATTGAGTCAATACCATAGCAGAAGATCTATAGCTGAATTTGGACAACACATTATTGGTGCGTGGGCTCGAGCGAAACCCAGAAAAAGTAGAGTTTAAGAAGGTAGATTATAAAGGTGGGATGATTGCATTCCTCTTTCCGGCAACCAAAACAGGCCATGTTTAGCCCACAGTGGTGAACCGTAGGCACATCAACGTCAGGCTGTCGTCAGAGCAGAGGTCGCATAATGTAACGGTGCAAAACATGTATTGACTACTGCATTGGACATCGACAAGCTGGTTACGGGTTTTTCGGAGACCCCGAAGGGGTTGAAGCTGAGAAAGGCTGGGTCGTCAACTATATATGGAGAGCTAGAACGGCGTACTGTCACCCTGCACATGTTCAGACAAAAGAACTGAAGGCTAGCTCAGGTGCTTGGGGTATACCATGTGCGGGGTGGGGTACGGGCTGTTATCAGAAATTCATCTGTTACTGAAGGAGACAGAGAGCGTTGACCCAAGACCTTCGTGCCCAGAAGTTTACATTTTTGTTTTTTTTATAGAGCACCGGGAGAGCAAATTTACTCCGTAGGGTGAACTTCCCATTTCTCCTTGATCAGTCTTTCTTTACACTTGGCCCATTGGGTCTGAGACTGATAGGGATGGCTGTTTCCCGTTATTGTGAGACTGCCACAGACCGCCATTTAGGGCTGTAGCAATGGGTGGTTGGCGCAGATATGTCAGTGAGTACCGGCCTTAAGTTGCTCGCTGGAGATAAGAACCGATAAACTGTACAGATATTGGGAATCAGCATACCGAAAATTGTTCAATAAAAGAGAGGGTTGGATCGGCAGAAATTAGGTTATGGGTCGCGATGAAGCAACTTCGTGATCAGTTGCGGGCGAGTGTTCTGTAGGAAAGTAAAGCATTGTATGAAGAACAAACTGATGGCGAAGGATTATTTCAAGACCACAAGCCTCAGGAGTAGCGTTGAATCGTAGTCAGATTATTTCCAACGGATAGCTATGGTTCAAACGGAGCTTTGAACTGGATTTTTATGCAAGTTAGCGTGTAATGTGAGAAGATTTAATGAAGAAGAGATGTAAAGTGAATAGATGAACATGAAAAAAAATTGACGACCATGCCGTGGCTGTGGGAAAAGCGACGAAAGCATTGGCAAAACTGGAAAAGTAATGACTACTGGATTTAACGAACAGACGAACATTGAACCCGGAATGACCTTACTGAAGATAAAACCATTCTATAAGAAACAGTAGAACAGGAGGAGCAGGAAGTCAGAGTATGGAAGTGAAATTGCCGTCATAACTGGGGGTGGATTTCAGTTAATAAGGCACTTTCGGTGAAATTTCCAGGACCCCCCTTATTGAACTTTGCAGAGAGAGAATTAGAAGTGCAAATGGCGGGACCCGATGGGTAAGAGAGGCAAAGTGAATGGACAAGTAACAAGAAAGTAGAGGTAACGAGCAAGCTGGTGCTATGGCACAGAGAGCAATGTGTTCAGTCAAGGGAGTTCGAAAGCTGTTAGAAGCCTAATCCAACTCCAAAAACCCTTTCCTCACTTTGATTTGGTTTATAGTTTGTAGTGTGAAGATTTTGCTTATGCGGATCTCACATATCTTAAATGGCCTTATAGAACGTATATTTTATGATGGTTTGTTTCATAGTGCCGCATACTTGACCAGAAAAAAGTTGGACCTAAGGGCACTTCTAGAACTGGGAACGGTAACTGTGTTGTCTCTCAATCTTATGGAATATTGTGAATCTGTTAAGCTTAGGAACTGTGGTGCTGATACGTTGATTTTATTTACAACAAGACCATGGAAGAATATAAGGCTTAGATCTATGCCTCCAAGCCGAAGCGGATCTAGTTTCAAATGTTCACATCGTTGGCTGTAATTAAGTGAAGTAGGAAAACCGACTGAATCGTTTATCATTAGTCATTGAACCATTTCAACAGCCATTCTATTCCACTGGCGCATGTTAGAGTAGATTATGGAGGGGTATTCCAAAAAGGGTCTAACGTGGGTCTTATAGGTACTGAATTTGCTTTTCAGGCAAGCGAAATGTCCTATGAAGCAGGCCCATTAACCTTCGCAATTTGGGTGGTAGCGTGTTCTGAGAAGTCGAAAGTGAAATACTGCAAACCACATCCCATACTAACGGATGGCTGGAAATCTGGTGACAGTCAATATTGAATATAGCTGGAGGAATATTGCACATGAAGGTGAGAATTTGGCTTTTCTCGGTGGAAAATTTCACTACTGAACTAGTGAACCAAGAACCAGGAGTTGTTAGATCTTGCAGTATATCACTGACAACTGAACTACTTATTCTGGAATCAGATGTATACAAGCTCTTGATTTCGTCCGCGAAGAGGTGGAGACTGCCATGGCGAACTATAATGCAAACATTATTTATGTATACGGCGAAGAGTAATGGGCCCAAAGCGCTGCTTTGGATGGCACCATTAGTGACACGTTTGGGCTTGGAGACGGAAGCACTTATCTGAACTAACTGGTGGCTGTAGAGGAGTAAGAATCCAACCAACAGAGTAACGGGTCAGTGATGCCAATATTATTTAGCCTGTGTTAGGAGCCGCGTGTGTGAGACTCGGTCGAAAGCCTTCTTCACATCTAGCGTGATAGTATACATGGACATGCTTTTGTCAGTAGCCTCTGAGACGCAGTTCAGGAAGTCCACTTGACAAGTAGAGCGCGGAAGGTTTTCTGTGATAATTACGAACTGGACTGAAACACTCGTACTATAGCTCCTGCCCGAACTACACTCAAAAGAAGATTGTAGTGGTATTTAATATTCCCTTTATGCCTAACCGTTTAAGGTGAGAGAACGACACGAAGCCGCATCGGCCCGGTGACGCGTATTGCCTTGGTTAGTCAACAGTCACATGTATGGCACAAACGTGAGTGCAAAAAATACGAGCCAGGGTTGTAAGGTTGATTAGACCTTACTTCGCGGTTTCCTTAGTAAACGCGTGCTTCGGTCCTTTGTACTGCGTGGACCACCTGCACGTTACTCTAATGTGCGGCACTGTACAAATATGTTAACCAGAACAGTATTCTCCACGACCCGTGAGAACGAGAAGGCGATTGGGAGAGATATTGGTTAGCGTGTATTTGGGAGCGTGCGTGAGAGCGTGCGCAAGAGCAACGGTCAAATGGCAACCGCGCTTGGCAGTCAGCGTTCAGTTAAACAATAAACGTGGTAAAAGTACGGATGAAGATGGCGACCGCTACAGGGTCATGTGTTAACGGAAAAGCAAGACATGCTTACAGTCAGAACAGGTCACGATAGGCCATTGCCTGATTGGTCAGTGTCATCTGGAGTGAAGTATGACTGGAGTCATCCTACGTGCGCGTGTGAGTGTCTACACATGAACATGATTGGTATCAATTGTCAGTAATGTGCGTGCATGCGGGTGACGGTCTTGGCTGAGCGTGGGATCGTTTGGATTGAATCACACACCAAAAATGGAAATGACTGTGTGTGAGAACGATCAACTGGTGGTCTGCGTGGAGATGGTCCGAATGGCTATGACTGTATCGATCGCGAATACTGGGCAGAAATATAGAATGGATAAGTGCCGAAATAATGAGAACTGAGATTGTAGCAAAATCAATATCTACACTGCAAGATCAAGAACACTGGCTAAGCAGGCGTACACTCGAACTCATATTCCGCGCAGTTGTATTGTACATGAACAAGCAGATGCAATAAAACAACATGAAGTACTGTCATTAACAATGGCCAAAGCCGCCGCAGCTTGAATGAAGTTCTGGGTTTTCGTAATCACGGCGTTCTTTGTTCTGTAAAAGTTCCGGCCTTCAGATTGTTTCTGTCGAACTGGAGTTTGAGCTGGGGTCAATTAGATCTGGAAAGAACTTGGGAAGATCAGAACTCGTATTAACTGGACCACAATCGGAAACAGGATTGAAAGCAATCTGATCGACATGTCTTTGATGAATGTGACCATCAATGAGATCCAAAATCTGACAGAGTCTTCTCCCTAGTTACTCAATTACAATGCCTGCCAAAGGTCCCAAATCATGCCTTCTTTGGTAAGAAACTTTCGAGGACTCGAGCTGGAGTGAATTAGCGCGTACTGTACGGCTCTTGAACAGCCTCGCCGGACTACTACCCGTGGTCGAATTGACAGAATTGCGAAAAAGCTTTAGGAAGTTGTCCATGGCTCTTTCCAGTTTATTGAATGTTCTTGAATTTTTGGGTTTAATAGCACTCTTTAATTTTCACACGAAACCTACAGCAATTCATTTTGACTACGGATGACGTGCGGGAGTTAATACATGAAGGTTACCCATGGACCTCAACCAGTCTGTCACCTTCTAAGCAGCGAAATGACTCCCGGTATCCGTAACCAATGCATACGGTACTCCTTCCCGGCTAAGTGTCTTGCGAAGTGCAGTAAAGGTAAAATTAGAGCTCAGTAAGGTAGCGAAATGAACCTCTGGCCAAATGGAATAAGAATCGATGATAACAAGGGCTTAGTGCATGCGCAGGAAGGGTCCGCAATAGCCAGCATGAACACGCTGCCAGGCCTAGAGTGATATGGGTTACGGAGTCCACTTGGAAGGTTGGGAATGAAATTTATGCACAGAGTCGGTACAATGTTTAGCAAGCTGGTATAAATCACTGCAGAGTTCAGGCCATCAACAGGTAATTCGGGCCAAAAATTTCATCTTTTCAAGACGAAGATGCCCGGAATGCAAATCAGCCAGAACAGCTGACCGTGTAGCGGCCTCGCAGACACCAAACTCATTAAAATGCAATTGCAAGCTTAGAGCTTAGGCGTGCCTTGTTTACAAATAGATATTTTCATCTAGATTAACTTGGGATTGACAACTGCACCCAAAAGCGGCCAGCTCTGGTGTCAGGCCCTCCTCTAGCTATAGACAATTTTTCTTTTCGAACCTTTCTTCTCAGTCACATAAAGTGGCTTATAGTCAGAACAAAAGTACTTCAAAGTACATTCACTCATCCAGACCCGACTTAACCAGTGCGGTGTTATAATCTCCTTCGGCCGGACACATCAGCCTATCTTAGAAACCTTTTAAGACATTTGGGTGGTCATCACCAATCATCGTTTGAGGTACGCAACTGGCTTAGCAAACGTTGACCAGGCTTTTCAATAGGTCGGGAATCGGTCTAGCATCGGTTCCTTCAATCAACTGGTTGCTTGAAATCTGATTTGTGTAAGTCCATTTGGTACCGAAAAAGTCGAGCTCATCGAAAACCTACGTCACGCTACGTAACAAACGACAAGACGCGCTCCAGCTCATCAGCTCTGGTCATTAGCTCGTTCAGTCTCCCTTCTCCGGTCATTTATACAGGGCAACCAATATAATTACTGAAACCCATCAATTGATGCCGTTCTGCGTCTCCATTCGCTGGACGGGAATCGAGTCCGCAAATCGTGCGTGCGACCAAAACCGCAGGGTAGGCGGTACAATACTGTGATCACTGAAATACGAAACACCGTCAAAAGTCACAGGGATATCTTCGTGAGGCTTGTAAAACTCCGGGAATGGACATTTGATATCCGCTTTCGAGCCATGTTGAAAGCAAGACAAAATGGCCTGATAATATCTCCTAGTTTCACTAAGTGGGTCGGATCGATTTAGAGGAAGCGGTCGTGTTAACAAACGGTCAGAGGATGTTTCCTCAGAAGTGGTGTAACGAGACAAATAGTCTGCAGGAATAGTAGTTATTGCTTTACGACGTTGAATATCATAAGAATATACGCTAAGGGCAAAATCCCACAGCTAAACCATGGCTGCAGATGATTCTGCCAACGAATCGTGTGGATTGCAAATGAACTTCAGTGCTTCATGATCAGCCTCTAACGTGAAATGTGACCCAAACAAGTATTTGCGTAGTAAACTGACTTCCCAAAACACAGCTAGCGCCTCGAGTTTTGTTTGTGAATATCCCCCTTTGGCAGGACAAAGTCTACGCGCAATGCACAGCACGGGATGACCATCCTGATCGAATACAACTCCAATGTCAGCCGGAGAAGCATCCGTGATGACAGAACATTGCAACTTGTGTAAGAATGCACGTAAGATCACATTGGTAGAAAAAAATCAAGCAACTGTAAAAGCGCACTTTCATGACCAGGTGACCGCCTAAAAGAGCTTTGTAAACAAAGGTCAAGCAAGGGTTCTGCTTTAGAAAAAATGTTTGGAATGAATCTGGAATAGCACTGCAGTGAACCCAATAACGAGCGAGGTTCTTCAACAGATGTAGGTGAGAGTGCATGCCATGAAGTAAAAAGACGAGGATTGAGTTGAAAATCATGTTCGTCTACCAGATATCCTAAACAAGTGAAATGATTGGTTGAAAAAACACGTGTTGGGATTTTAAGCACACGAGGATTCTCGGGTGTCGAACTGAGTATATGCAGTACAAAACAGTGTTGAGTTTTCCGTGGTCGCACGAAGAAATGCCCGGCAAAATCGAGTTGGAAGGTTGGATGGTCAAGTTGCTCAGGAACGAGCAAAATCGGCCATGTGGTTAGGGATGGTAGAAAAACGCCCAGGAATTCGAATATGATTGATACAAAGTCGCAAGGGAGAGTATGCTGACGAAAAAACGTTTGAAAAAAGCACCTTCTAAAATTTGGGAAAATTATTGTTGATGACGGATACGTACTTGAACCCGTAGTTCTAATGACTTGTGGAAAAGTAGAAATGTCATTCTGAGGGAGTTGAAAGGTGTTCTTCGGGGAGATGAAGTGCGTACATGGATTAGAAAGTCCAATTCACCAAAACTTGAGTGTTTGATATCCGGCGAGAAGTTGCGGAGACAACACACAGTGGGGTGTGGGGTGGGTTCCCAGTCATGGAAATTCGGTGAAGCAAAGTGACGGGAGTTGACGGGTGAGTTGAACAGTATTCACATAAATGGATCATTTAAGTTAATATTAATAACAATGTATTTTGGATGGGCCCGAAGGATTCCACATTGCACGAACTAGTGGCACAAACGATGACAGAATCAGAGTTCCGAATAAGATGAACTAAGTGCGTAGGCAGGATTATACGAGAACATTAAAATGGACAAAAATGATCACAGAGCCCGGCAAATTGGAAACCCATCGTCAGGTAGTGGGATCAGTTATCTTTGGGTGAGGTTGGCTAAACTTCTGTAGTACGTGCATGAATGGTACAGGAAGAAATAACCAGTGGTTTAAATTCGAACACATTCAAGGGATATGTTGTTTGTCTTTCTGAAAAGAGGAATTTATCGATTGGGGTATAAATAGTTAATTGCAGGCTGCAGAACATGAAGGGCACACGGATAGGAAACTCGGCGGTGTACTAAGGGAAGCTTTCGGCGAATGGTTCACTTTATAGCGGATATGCCAAGAGGCATCAACGTGGAATTATATCATCCTGCAGGGGTCGTTGCATAAGGTGGTGGGTGGATGCTGGCGGTATCAGATATAGAGCAAACAATTGACGCACCTAAGGCAAGAAAGAGACTGCAAGAGTGGCGGTGGGAGGCAGCGGCCTGCAGCAAATTGTTAACTTTATATAGGTTTGAGAGAGTAATGTCTAATAAGAAAAAGAAGATAAATTAGTCTGAACTGCTTGACTACAGCGACTACACGGATGTTTAGTTTTACAGGGGAGAGGACAGAGTAGTTGGCCGGTGAGAGTACGTCAATAGATGAAGGCTGTGTAATGTGTACCACGAAAAAATGACGAACGAAAAAAGCTGCGCAGCGTGTATCGCGGAAGGCGGCATTGGGTCCATGGCTATAGAATAAAATACATCAGCCGGCGAAGATAGTGGTGGAACTTACAGGCTGGAACCAGAGTCAGTTTCGGTAACACAATGTACGAAAGGCACATCTGGAGGGAAATAGAAACGGCCAGACTGAGGGTGTAGGAAGGGTAACGGTATAGCGGTTGGACAGTAAGTGTACAACTTCTAGCGACCATTTTGCCAGGTATGATGATGACAGGGTGGCGGATCTGTATGAGAAATATATCGGAGAAGTCCAAACATGGAGGAAACGTGGTGATCTGCAAAACCAGAATAACTCAGTGGAATAGCACTGTGGAGGCGATGGGATGGACTGATGAAGGGTGCAGGCAATCAACAAGCATCTCACTGACTACTGGAGGGCTACGGAAAGATATTTCAGCGCTGGACATCTTTTGGTAGCTGGTGACGGAATGTGCAGTGACGATAAACGTGCCAGTGATTGGTCAGTATTAGCGAGTTCTAACACGCAAAACGGGCATGATTACGAATGGGACGGAAGAGTATACAGGCGTGCAACTCACGGGAGGTATGCAATGAAGAACTGTCAAGATCGGTAGTGTTGTGTTTGGCCTGAACAAGCATGTGCTTAGACAGACAATCTCGCACGCACACACACGCACATACTAAGCTGAAGCTTTTCATGCTTCGTCCCGGACAGCATTGACCAATGAAATTGCGCCAAATATTGTGCGACCTTGTACAGCTTAACCTGATAGTACAGTTGTCTTGCTCTTTTGATTGCATATAGCCTTGACTCACGCGCTTGCGGAAGTGTTGGCTTTTTCACGTGTTTGCCTTTACTTGGGCCCGCCGTACGTTTGTAATGAATACACGTTCACTCGTACACGTGCATCTTCCCTCTGTTGCCGAATTTGTGAACACAACAGGTGAGTATTTGCGTAAGCAACCGCTGGATACAGAGGAGAAGATAGATGGTAGATAGAAGTGAAAGCATTTCACTGTTCCTTACGTAGGTAGTGAAACATCGAGCTCAGCACGAAAGGGTTATGATATAAAGTCGATATGGAGAGCAAGCTTGGTCGAAAGCCGGTGATAACTGGATAGCGATGGAGCGGATAACATGGCTCCAGCAGCAGCGCAGGCGTCAAAAGAGAATTTTGTAATCCACAAGAGATGCTAGTTTATGGGACTGACGGTGTGTTGGACATCGAAACTGAAAACCACTTCTGGAGGCCTGAAATCTCGTATGGCGAAGTGGGGCATCAACAAGTATGTAGTTTGCGCGTGAATGGGGCTGGTACCGTGATGACACAATACTATATACGTTAGCACGTAAACTTTAACTTGAGCTATATGCTATTACTAGCTAAAGGCAGATAAACAGGGGTCTTACCGACTACGGTTTAACAGGCAGCATGAATCGACGAATCAACAGAGAAGCAATGACTAGAAGGGGGTCGCAGTAGGGAGTGCTGAAAATAAGGAGCGAATAAGCAGATAAATGGAGTGTTGTAGACAATCATATGGCACGGCTCAGAAGCTCCCACTATTTACGCTGACTCGATCCCCGTACAACGAAAGGAGACACAGAACTATAGCAATTGGAGGGTTTTAGTAATTATAATGCTTAGGCTGTACAACTGACAGGAGATGGGAGACTGAAGGAGATAGGGACCAGAACTGACGAGCTAGGGTGCGCCTCGCCGCCTGAGTCGCGCGATGTAAGGTGGTAGTGCAGCTGATTGTGCCGGTACCAGGTAGACTTAAACAGACTTCAAACAACCAGTCGACTGAAGAAGCCGAGGCCAAACCGAATTCCTAACCTATCGAAGAGTCTGGTCAACATTTGCTTGACTATTTGCGTACCTCAATGGATGGTTGATGAGAGTCATCCAAATATTCTACAGGACTTCAAAAATATACCAACATGTTTGATCGGAGAAGATTATGGTAACGCACTGGTCGAATCGGTTCCGGATGTGTGCAAGTACTTCAAAGTACAATTGTCCTGACTGTTAGCCATTTTATGTGACTGAGAAAAAATATTCGAAAAGGAAGATTGCCTATAGCTAGAGGAAGACCTGGCACCGGAACTGGCTGCTCCTGGGGAGCGGTTGTTATTCCCAAGTAAACCTAAGTGCAGATACCTACTCGTTAACAAGGTGCGCCCAAACTCTAAGCTGGCAATCGCATTTTAGTGGGTTTGGAGTCTTCGAAGCCGCTACAGCGCGCTTCACCGTTTCTTTCTGCCTACTACAACATAGGGTGAGTTTACATGCTCCTGAGAATCCACCGGGACAAAAGTGGTTGTATTTTTCTTAAGTATCCCAGACCCAACTCGACGGCTGGAATAATCGACATGTAGGGATCATGCATTAGACTGAGCGTCTGTACAAACACGTTATTCTATTTCTTTTTTCAATATTAACGAGGCCGAAGTTGATGACCTTGTTCACCGTGGCAGCTTCTTCCAAAGTGAAGAATATATAATGGCAAATAATTTACACCGCCTCGCGTTCCTGGGCACACTATTCAAGACCATAGAGTCCCTATATTGTAAAGAATATTTTGTTGGAGTTCCGACCTGGGGGCTGAAATGCAAGATGTGCCTTGTATGATATTTCAAAAGAAGGGCAGGTTCACTTGTAGACGGCGTATCCATAGATGCCCTAGATGCGATATTTCGCACGGTTCCACATAATTTAAGCGTGAAGAATATCACAGCAAAGTTTGATAAAGCTGAGTTGTGCATTCTCAGCTGCTAACAATAATAATATTAATGGTTTATTTCGGAGACGCCCCAGGCATGCCAGGTGTATGATCAACTGTTTACAAGTGATGAAATAGACAAACAAAACCCTTGAAAATGAAGAAGTTCACACGACAGAAGTTGGAAAAAAGAGGCTTAAAAGGGGGAGCAAAGTGGGATCAAAGTATGGCAAATGTATGCACACCAAAGAAAATGTACTGAGTTTAAATGGACTCATGGGCGGATTCAAATGGACGCCCGGTGAGTTCGGAAGTCAAGGTCAGGTAAGGAATCCGTCTGGTCCGTATAGGGATGTCTAAAAGCTGACTGATATACATGAGAAGGGCTAGAAATCAGCATAAGAAACTGTAATAACGGGAGATGATGAAGAAAAAGTGAGATTCACTGCAGGGAATAAATAGCAACGAAGCATTGGTACTCTGCAATAGATGGTCGGCGAACAGGGCACAAGACTCATTTTAAAACAGAGAGCGAGCAAAGTAAGACGTAAAAAGTGAATCAGGCGAAAGAAATAGTTCATAGGAATTGGACATAGTAGATGTGGGTTATAGATGTAGAAGGAATGGATGCATATCATGGCGGTCAGCGAGATGATAGCAAGAGAGATGGCCTGTGAAGAACTACAGGATACAGAGCGAATGCATATACACATATGTGCGGTTGTTTATATATATATATATATATATATATATATATATATATATATATATATATATATATGCATATATATACATATGAGAGAAGCCGGATCAATAACAATGGAGTCCTAGAAAGAAACTATCAGTTATTAGGAGGGGCGGGTTTGGTTAAGTCGAATGTTTGTAGAATTCACTTTGGAATATCGTGGTGAATTATCTTCATGACAGGTGAACTTGGCGGATCAACGGAGAGAGTGGAGAATGCGGAAGCACAAAAAAGACGACGTTTGAGAAGCAGTTCAAAAAAAGGGGAGATGAAGGAAAGTACCGAAGAGAACAGGTAAGAACGGGTCAAATAACCTGGTTTATGCATGTGAGACATGTGGTGTCGGTCAAGAATGGGAGAAGCATTATAAAATGGGCTTACAATATTCAGCAGGAAGATGGTGGAGATGGGGATGGCTAAGCAACGCGGAGCGATAATGCATATAAAGTGGAGAAAGCTACCTGGGAGGTGAAATTGCCCGTGGTGCAAGATGCAGCAGCTGTGACGGCATACAGCGTGGGAGAGGAATGAGCGAAAGGGGTACCAGAGGGTAATGGCAGATCAAACGGACTGAAGCCGTGAATGAAAACCATGACGAAACAGTGAGTTTACATTAGGTGGCAAGTGAAAAGCAGAACGGTCCAAATGGCACACATAAAATGACTGTGGCAAACAGTAGACGAAACGGGAGATTGGAGCACGGGCCGAAAAGACAGGTGAGACATAACCAGTAAGATCATTTCATTGCAGGTGGAACACGAAAAAGGCAGAGAGGAAAGAAGCACCGGGACAGGTAAGCCGGTGGACGAACACATCGCATGAACAATGAATGTGCTTCGGAGTCGGGGACATATAAATTGGGAGCTGCTTGCATGCCGGCAATTGTACAAGCGGATGTAAATGGACGATACTAATCGGAGCACTGACAAGTGGAAGGATCCACAGAGGAATTGCAGGGCCAGGCAAGGAAAATGGAATGTTAGTGACTGGATAATACATGTGGCTGTGGGAGATGCAGAGTTTGGAACGGCAGTTCTGATATGAGAATTGGTCACGGGCGCGGGTGGGGCTAGTGTGTAATGGTATTAGGCATGAGGAAGGAGAACGAGGGAGGGTTTGGCAGAACGGTAGGCAGTGAGGAGTAGGAATACGATTAGTGAGCTTTATAGGCCTAGGGTGATACCAAATGAATAGATACTACAAGCCGGCGACGCCGAAATGGGTGTAGAAATAAAATATTGGCGGTCGTCGGCAGAATCAAGTGGGTAGGACGATAGTGACGTGCAATGAGAGGTGACACAGTGAGAGTCGATAGGAGCAAGGACAGAATGGGTAGGTGTGCACATCATAGGAGAACGAAAAAATGGGTGTGATAGGTGGGAGTACAGTGGCGAACAAGGATGGTTGGAGCATGCGGTCTGCAGCTGACAGCATTAGAGAGTGCGATCCGCTACCGGTGCTAGTGGGTGGGATTGGCCGTGCACTGGACATCCAACCTGAAAAACATTTCAAAGTGAACCTTGGGGGGTGTGATCCACCAGCCTAATTGCACTCGCACATCGCTGCAGACGACCTACACGCCCGATGTGCACCGGCCAAAGCGGTGGATCTGACCGCGCCCCTCACCGTTGGGAATGGCACCAATGTTTATTGGTGGTTGTGCATGTAAGGCGTAGTTCAACTGTGATAGTATGAGATATAAGTTCGGCGATCGGATGGCCAGGTTGCAAGGGGTTCCAGAGGACGGAGCCAGCGGCTAATAATCGACCAAACAGCGGCGTTATCCAGGCGCGTGTACCGACTTTGAGGACGAAATTCACGTAAGGAGAGAACTGGAGAGGGAGAGCAAATAAAAAAGAACAGTCAGGGTGTGCCCTTGCTGTGGATTGACGGTTAATGGAGGCATATAAAAACCAGTGAAGGACGAGACATAAGAATGACAGACTACGGGAGAATGTAGAAGCAAAGCGGATGAAAACGGTGGTATTTCAATTGCGTTGATTCATTACGGGAATGGCCATAGCTAGTCAAAGGTTGGGAACTCAGTCAGACAGATGAAACTGTCTGTCGTTGATAGTGTCCTCAATTGAAGGGAGCAGGGTCGGCGAAGAATTTGGTCTTAGAAGCCGAGTCTCCTTTCGTATGCTTTATCTTCTGCCATGCTCATATTGAATAACTGGAGTGCACGGGTGAAGCTGAGATATGAAATGAGCGCGGACAGATATTGGGACTTGGTTTGTGAAGCTCGAAGGGTGATGGGCGACCTGTTCCAGACTGTGGAGTAGACAAGAAGGCAAAACTTGACCGTATGGCTGATTTAGCTATACTAGAATGGACAGTAAAAGGCCTGTGCCGGAGTGAGTAAGGGGGTTCACGGGAGAAGTTTACTTGGTTAAAGGATAAAGACTGGTTATGGAGCAGGTTATACAAGAAAACTAAGTTTAGTCTTAAGCGGTGGAGCCACAGTGGGCCAATCCTATTTACTCTAAAAACATGGTACCCTTCAAGCATAATTTCGCCTGTGGGGGTGTGTTCGGTGAGCTAGGTTTCAATAATAAAAATGATGTCAGGACTGGATGTTATGTCATAGTGCTTTAACTGATGAAGATTATTTGAGATGGACCGCGAGTTAAATAAGGTGGGGGGGGGGGTAGCCCACTCATGTGGAAGTGAGTGTCTTGGTTGGGTAACGTAGGGGAGTTGTTGGTCGGAGAAAAACCCGGTGAGGGGCGTGAGTTGGAGCTACTACCGAGGAGGAGGAAAAGTGAACTCCGCGTGAACTTCGGAAGAATCAGCGGACGAACCGGAAATAATCAATTTTGGGTTAATACGAGGTGATCTTGCATTTCAGCATGCTTCGGGGTTATCCGAAATAAACTATTTTTATTGTTACATTATACCTTCGACGAAGTAGTCCTTGTACTTGTCCTGATTCGCTGGAATCGTTCGATGCTTCAGTGCAGTGACAGAATACAGGGTTATGGAATATATTGGCTTTCCCACGTGACAACCTTAGTATTGGTTGGTGTTGTGTGGTAAGAGCAGGCCTCGGAGGGTAGGGACTAGGAGCATGTGGGGTGGCCTCGCCGCCTATCGATGCGGCTTGCCCGGGTGGGGAAGGATAGGAATCGGCGGTTGGTAGAGGGGGTATGTGGAGGTTATTTTGGAAGAAGATAGTGATAATACACAGTGTTGCATGGTTGGCCTGCGGAGTTCGGTGCGCTATGAAAGGTGTGAACGACTGGTAAGGTGCTCGTATTGGAAAGTGGTTCATTAGGGCCAGAAGAGATGATAGATTGTGGGGTTGTATGCCACAGGGTGGGTAAAATTTACTGGAAGGGGGTTTGTGGATGTATCGCGCGCGTAAAAAGGCTGTGATGGGATAGGCAATGGTGGGGAAAAACGGAAATTTTGATATGGTAAAGGGGCTAACGGGATGAACAGTGGAGGTACGGAAAAGTTAGGAAAAGATGAGCTAGGCACATGCAGCTCTGAATAATAGCTGTGAGTTGGTTTGAGAGCATCGTCCGTATAAATGCGCGTAGAGCTTGGATTTCGCTGGGAGGAATTACGGTTTGAGAAACTATTTATTTTGGGAACAGTACCTGTAGGTCCCGGCATTGGTGACTTCCTACTAGGATACCTGTTCGCTTCTAATCTTTGCAGGACCTTCGGGCTGTAGCCTGGTGATATAAGGCCGTCGTCGTTTAGTGAATTAAACGCTGAGGCCTTCAATAGGGGTGGAGTGTGGGTTGCAGAATTCTGGATTTGCGGCCATGGGTTACCTTTGGTATGGACACACTGCATTGGGGGCTGAGTGTAGATCGTTACCAACTTTCGGCCCATTGGTGATAAGTCAGATTGCAGCGATGAGGTTGTGTCCTTAGGTACGCCACGTCTTGGCAGTTTGTTTACAGGAGTATGCTCTGAAAGCTGACGGGTTTGGTTCAAACGAGAGTGACCTGGCAATGGTATCGTGCGGTCCGGCGGATGGGTTTTAGTCGTGGCTATATGGCGTGGACAAGAACGACCATACTTTGATTTGTGTAGCCTTTGGAGATTGATGCAAAGTTGTTAGGTCAGGGAGGCTACGCGATTTAGGTAGCTGTTTCTGATGCACAGAACTAAGCTGTCTGGCAGGAGTCAGTGGATTCGAGTCCCAGGCATCTACGGCACTATTGACGAGCCTAGTGCGCTTGGAGACTGGTGGATTTGGAGGAGATTCAGGCTTTGCGTCAGGGCCCACATCAGACAATTAATGACCAATAGACGTTGGATGCGTACAGTAGGTTAAGGGAATGACGGGGTTAGGAGTCTTTTGAGTGGATTCCTGCCTTAGATTTTTGAGAGAGTTCAACCTTCTCAGAACTTCTCGTTGTAGTGGCGTTTTGTCGGATGCTATTCAAATGTTTCTGTATGGCGAGTTAATAGCAATAACTGCTCGTTTATGAATGAACTCACTGACTGTCAGTGAGTCCAAAAACTGGAAATGCAGGGGCCATCGGTGTCGTTGCTTTAGTTTTTGTAGTCTGCTGCTATGACATATCACACGTCCCATGTTAGCTGCCTTAAGCGAGGTACTGCAGACTACGTTGAGTGGGGCCCTACAGGGAATGGTAAAAACAATAGCGTGATTTGAGTTTCGTATTCGTTTTAAAACCTCTGCAGTTATGTCGTCAATAAGGTTACACGTGGCAACTAAGTTTTAGTCCGTAGTTACCGTAGAGAGCTGGAGGAGTTGAGCCAGTGGAGTCAGAATTCTGGTGGCTCTTTCAAGAGCTTCAATTCGCGATTCGAGTGAGCAAACGTGTTGTAAGAGTCTGTCGATCTTGCTATTTGCTTCAACGTGGATGTTCGGTAATAGGACGGAGTATGACGTAGTGATTGGGAGACGTACGGCTACTCGTTGCAAAATCTTGCTGGCTGGTTCGCTTTTTTGGGATGGCGCATTGTGACTGTAGGCTTTGGATAATCAACTAATTTTGATGAAAATTCCGCGACTGCAAAAACCTAGATACGGAAAGGAGACCAAATTTTATAGGAAGTCACTTAGGATGTTTGCAAATAGGGTTGGCCAGATGGTTTCACTGTATGGACGAAGGGGGTTAGAGTTTTAGCCAGGGAGGAAACGATGACTGGAAGGGTTGATTTAGCGAACTATCGCTAAGTATTTTATAATGGGCTCAGCCCACCACATGTTAAAAGAGACTACATGACAATATTCCGAAGGTGGTCTGACGTGAGTTCAAAGAATGCTTAGCTTGCTCTCCAGAAGACCAAAGGTTCTATTAATAAGACTGCGGCAGCTCGTTAGGTGCGAGGACTAAAGGAAGTATGTCAACAAAGTGCTAGTTCACAGAAATGCCGTACAACGGACACAGAAAATTGCCTACACACAGTATGTCCACCACGTTCAGTGGGTTGGCGTCAAACCGGCCACGTGAAATTTCTCCTCAAGTTAGGTTCTGCGCAGCTCGTTGTCCCGCGCCAGCGTTTTGAGTTCTTCTCTTCCCCGTGCCGCCGAGTATAGTTGCTAGCGTGCAGCTGCCCTTAGCAGCAGAACCTGAGGTCCAGCAGGTGAGAAGCAGCAGCTTTCTGCTTTTATTGCCAGTGACCCTTCCAACTTCAGACGTAACTATTACCTGCGATGTGTCAGAAGGTCCCCAGCGACCACTAGTTCCTGCTAGCTTTCGCCGATAAGCTTAATCAGCCTCCACAACTTATCGCATCCTAGTGTAACCGCCTCAGTGAAACTTGTCACCGGGCAATTCGTCCAGCCTTGCGTAAAACGTGATGTACGTTTTTGGGTCCACGCTTGTCTTCAACGCAAACGCGTTAAATACATCGTCACACTAAGTCTACGTTTGGCACATTCTGTGAGCCGGACACGCACTTTCATCATGTGCATGTGGATCTCGTGGGACCCCTTCCACCATCTAATGGCTGCGTCTACACCCTCACTTGCGTAGATTGTTTCACTCATTGGCCACAGGCCATACCTATTCCCCGTCCTACCCCAGATGAAGCTACAAAAGCGTTTCTAACTGGTTGGGTAAGCCACTTCGGTTTCCCTTCTGTCGTGACCACTGACCGCGGTTTTCATTTTGACGGTGCCTTCCACTAGCTACTGAATGCATTCGATCGCAGACACAACAAGACGACCGCCTATCATCCTCAGGCTAAGGGCATGGTGGAGCGATTCCATCGCCAGCTGAAAGCTGCCCTTCGTGCTCGTGATAACCCTTCATGGAGTGAAGTTTTACCGATCGTTTTCTTAGGACTGCGCAACGCCGTTAAAGCCGACATGGGTGTCATGGCGGCTGAACTCGTTTACGGTTGCGCATTACGACTTCCAGGTGAGTTGGTTCCTCCATTACGACCTGCTAGTTCTAATTACGGGGATTATGCAAAACGGTTGTCCCACCAGATGCGGGTGATAAAGCCCACCCCGCCAAGAGAACAAACTCTCAACACCTACACACCTGCCGTTCCAGTGACCACCAGCCATGTGTTTATTCGGGTAGATACATTGCGATCACCGCTATAAGCGGTTTACTCTGGCCCGTTTGGCGTCGTTCAGCTAAAGGAAAGGAAGTACGCGGTAGGCGTCGAAAGCAGGGAAGAGACCATCAGCATAGACTGCCTTAAACCAGCCTTCATCGAGGTAGAACCCACCCTGAACAACCCGCCCAACGTCCCCACCTGCTCGCAACCCTTGGTTAGTCGTCCTGAGTCGGCCCCTGTCACTCCCACTAACGACTCCCTATTAACCGCTGCAACACCAAACTCCACGGAAGACACAGCTTCACCCATCAACAGGAGAATTCGACGCGGCCGCAAGCTGCGACAGCCAACAAGGTTTTCTGAATACGTAACAGTTGTATATGTTTCATTTGACTCTTCATATTCCACTTGTACATAGTTTTACTATGCATGAATGCACGACCACGTGGTTGCCACGACAAGGATAGCGGCAGCTTGTATTGCACCGGTATATCCCCCCCTCCAATTGAATATCCATCCGCGTCCCGAGGCGCAGCTTTCTTGTGTTTCGTGCCTTCCAGCTCGTCCCGTCGGACAGGACCGTGTGGAATTCCAGGATCTCGCATGGCTCAAACACGACGCCCATTGGATCGCGACCTGACTCATTTGACGCCGGACGCTGGCTCGTTTGCGAAGGCAATAACAACCAAAGGTAAATGGAACCTTGGGGCATGCCGACCACGGCAGGCCCTACGAAACAATCACCACTGCCAAGTCAAAAGCAGGATCTACCAAGGTCGGATTCAATGTTAGGGAGGACGCAATTTTGCAATGGACGCACAGCGACCAGTGTGAGTCATGGAGAATGGCTTGTGTTGGCTTCGTTGTTGTGTTCGATTGCGGCGGGAGGCATGGAAGACGTCTCTCGTCACCGAAGCCGACGCACATATCACGGGCCGGAGCCTAACTGCGTCGGCCTTCTAGGGGGAGACCCCCGTATTGCCACCGATACAACACACGATTTCATAGACTGAAGAATTTGTTCATTTGAACAAGTACCGAATTTGGTGGAGCCACTTGCTCCGCCTGTGTACATCGTCTGCACGCCGTTGCGCTCCTCCAATATACACGTTGTCCCGCTCCAGCGTTTTGCGTTCTACTCTTTCTCGGGCTGCCGAGCATATTCGCTAACGTGTCATGAACCGAGGATCAGGGGCTATAGATTCTATGTGGGAGAATGTCCCAACTTAACTCAGGAGAATCCAAAAGCATTGCTAATCAACTTGACTGGGTGAGTTTTGATTGGCCTGTCGGTCACACTCAAACGTTTGTGAGCCATTACTTCGTCAGTCCGTTGAGATGTGGCATGCGTACTTACTGTGTATGGGGAAAAGAGCAGCCGTCGATTGACTCGGGTGTGGATGTTCACTAATTCCATAGTGCGACTTGTGGACGAGGGGCGCACTTCCATCGCGCAACTTTTCACAAAGAGGAGAACTACGGTTATGTTCATTGCACGGCTGGAAAACGTAAAAGCACCCCAAGGCTCTTTTCGGGGACACTCTATACTGATTTCCTTTCTTTTGTTGCTTTTTTAGAAGTGCGGTGAAAAGTTGGCAGATGAGCCTCGTTTCGTGTGCGCGACTAATTGATGGCCCTCATAAAGTGGAAACGTAGTAGTTAAGGTCGGGAAGACCGAGAATACTATACTGGTATTTTAAGCGACTGAACTAAGTTGGGCTTATTGGCGCGAAAGAAGTAACTAATATTCCAATAATATCTTTATATAAGGACAATGATTAGAATATTTTACTCGTTCCATGGGCATGACTCAGAGCGGTATATAACTTGGTATTTCAGGGCTTTTCAATGTGCTGAACATGGGCTACCTAATAACTGGAGGACCAATGTGAATGTAATGTATTAAATATTTCCTCTTTAAATAAAGAATAACATCTTTTGTCGGATGCTTTCTTCAGTTTCTTAAACTACAAGCTAAAGCAATATGGGCATTTGTAAACTTTTGCTTCACTAGCAATAAAAAATAGAAAGACGCTTGAAAAAGGATAAAACCAGCCACTAAAGCTTAACTTTCATGACCAGAATACACCAAGCGGATTAGCTCCACATTACTGGATTTGTTATTCAAATCCGCCGACTAAGGCGTACACAATACCAACCCTAGAGACGGCGGTCGCTCCAATTTTTCCTTTGGTTTGAGTAGAAGCTACCGACAATCGGTGGCAACCCTCTGCGGTTCAGTTGAAAATGTGTATTTTTATTTTGATAAAACAATAAAACGTGTACAATACAGAGAAAAGCGAATGATGGGATATCTGGGATGCACGAGGTACCACGGGGACCAACTGGCCGTCAAGCTTTAGCAACCTGCACGGATAAATGTTCAGGGGAATTAAATATAAATGATTACTGCAAATCCAAGTCCCTTACTTCCGGACTGATCGCTAACTTTTAACTTCCTTTAAGGAACCTGAAACTTATAAATAATGGGACAACTTTTGTAGCGTAGAACTTCATCAACCTTAGATTGCTGCGAGAATCTAGCGATGGTAGGCTCAAAAGAGCAAATGATTCCAACTTAGTCAATCTCCTGTATGATGATGTTAGAAGGGCCGTTCAGATGTATCAGAAGAAGTAAGGCCCCTAGTGCACTACTTTAATTAACCCCACTAGTTACCGGTGTGGTAGTGATAAACTGCTTTCAGCCTCCGCCACCTGTTTTTTGGAAGTAAGATATGGCAAAAACCAGCTGGGGATTGGGTCAACAGTTTCTGAGGTTTTTACCCTAGCCATTATTCCATTGCAGGATAGTCAGTCGAAAGCTTCGGATCACTGACATACCGCTGTTGGTAGCCATAGCTATCAAGCTAAAGCAGTCACTGGTGAAATTGACACGCCATCCTTTTTGAAGAAAACTTCTTCGGCCAGATTCAATAAGATTATTGTTCGTTGGATGGGTTTTCGGCTTATTTTTAATCAGTGTTTCCATAATTTGGGAAACTATAGGGGTGTGGTCCACTGCTTGATATTTGGTTAGGTCCTGCCTTGAACCTGCCCTAGAAACTGATATAACAGCTGGTGTTTTCCAGTGAGAGGGGCAGGTCCTAATGCTAATAGATAAATAAAATTTTTGACAACAAAAATGGGGTATCATTTCCAACTAGACTGGAGTGAGGCTTGTAGGGACCTCGACTGTTCTGAGAAAATGACTGTTTTCTGGACACCATTTTGGATCCATTTTCTCTACGATCTTTCCCGACGTTTGACATCGACCTCATAGTGTTCTCCGGTTGCGTACGTTTTACTGGACTGACTTTCCCGCGGTTTTCGTCAACCCCGTTGTGAATCAGTTTCACTTTCGGTCGTTCGCCGATTGTACACGCTCGCGGTTTGCTTTCTGCACAGCCGTTGCGTTTCGTTTTCCTTTCGGTGTATCGCTAGTATCGGCACTGCCTCCGTGCCACGATATACAGAACACACCTATGAATATGTCAACCGGCTAAATCTTCTCTATTCGTCCGATAGAGGGGATAACGTTGGTATTCCACTTCCAGACTGCATAGAAGACACGTTAACTAGCCGCCATCAAAAGTCTTCCATATAGGTTAGCCCAAAGCCTCCAGAATCTCCTTGTAATACCCGCCCGCTCGGCGAGTCTGTGATATTTCTGCTGTTTGACGTCCCCTAGTTGTAGTATGATGTATATTTTTTACTATGTGCTATCGCAACATAGCCGTGTCAAAGAATACGATGCAGCTAGACACGGACCTCAGTTTGCCTGCGGTTGCTTTCAAGCCAGTAACGTTTGTCCCACATGATCCTGAGGTTTGGTTTGCAGCCTTAGAGTTGAAATTTGAGGCACGTAGGATTATCGGCCAGCGCCAACGATTTTCCTATGCCTTAGTGGAAGTCCCGGGCGATTTTATCTCCTCTGTGAGGGATTCCGTTTTAAATCCTCCCAAAGAACAGTGTAGGATCGGCTTAAAGAGGCTACGTTGCAGCATTCCCTACCCTCTCAGAAGCAGCGCTTACGTCAGCTACTTTTTCGGCACCCCACAGGGGACACAAAACCCTGCCGCTACCTAGCTCACACCAAGTCCCTGGCAGGGCCCGCCGATAGCGATTTGGGGATGGTTAAGGAACTGTGGTTGGGCTCGTTAAACTTTCTTGTTCAGACCACCATAACTGCTCGCCTCCAGAACCCGTCCTTGGAACGAGCAGCCACCGTGGCTGACAAGATTGTCGCATGCGTCAGCAGTGAGGCTGATCCCCTCATCGCCTCGAATTCGCGCAGTCCTCAGGGTGTTACCCTGGATGAATCGCCAGAGAGGCCTCGGTGATCTCAATCCATCCAGCGCCGACTGTTTTTCAAAGAGAGAGTTAAAAAAACCCACCCCTAGGAAGAGCCCACGTAAGCAACGGCATGGACGGGCGCCCTTTCCGCTGCCCACGTCCACAGTGAATCCGCCCCACCTGCCTTGTCCAAACCAGACTAGTCTATTGGCGGTTTTTTGTCGGTTTCACCGCGTTTTCGGACCGGCCGCCCGTAGATGCAGAGAGCCGTGTTCATACTCGGCGGGCAACGCCCCTGCCGGCAAGTAAAAGCGGCCGTATCAGCCAACAATCATTCTCAGGTTGGCCGTCTATTTTACGTGCATGATTCGTGCACTAAAGCTAGGTTCTTAGTCGATACTTGGGCCCAAGTTTCTGTCCTGCCGGTTGATAAAGACAGACCACGAGCTTTTTTGCTTCGGCCGTCAGCAGCGAACGTTCCTTCCATTCCTACCTACGGCATGAGAGAGCTTGCGGTCAACCTGGGGCCACCACGAAGGTATTTCTAGGCGTACATCCTTACGGATGTTCCCCTAGGCATACCGGGGATCGACTGTCTACAGCATTACGAAGTACTCGTTGATTCACTTAGGTTGCGGCTCATCGATCCTTCGTCGGACACTACATTCACGGGTATAGCAGCTCGAACAGATACACACCGAATCACCGGTTTGCTTTCTAACATTCCTCACGATTTTCAGTCTTTATTTATTGAATTCCTCATTTTGGCTAGGCCATTTGAAAAGATAGATGCAGTGACCAATCTTGTGGCACACCACATTGTCACTCACAGACCGCCAGTGACGGCACGACCTCGCCGACTGGCACCGGATAATCCGGCTTTCGTCAGACACGAGTTTGACTGTTTGCTTCCTAAAACTATTGTTCGTCCTTCTCACAGTCCATGGGCCTCACCTCTGCACACGTTTCTTAAGAAATATAGCATTATCTGGCGACCATGTGGCGACTATCGCTCATTTGACTCGGTTACCCATTAGGATAGCTACCCGACACCCACATACACGACATCATGGCATCACTTCACGGCGCGACTGTACTTTCTAAGCTTGATTTAATATGATCCTATCAACAAATCCCAGTCGCTGCCGAAGGTGTCGAGAAAACCTCTGTCACGACTCCTTTCGGTTTGTTTGAGTTCCCACGTATGTCTCTTGGTTCGCGAAATGCTGCTCAGACATTTCAGAGGTTTATCGATAGCACTACGCGAGACTTGGAATTTGTTCACGTCTATATCGATGACTTGCTAATGGCATCGTCGAGCGTAGGTGAACATTTCCAACATTTGGCGCTACTATCTCGACGTTTGCCCGATCATCTTATGGTAGTCAATCCCGATAAATGTGAAGTTGGCAAAAATGAACTTGTGTTCCTTGGCCACAAGATCACTCGAGAGGGTATTAAGCCTTGCGAGGGCAAAGTGTGCGCTATTCCAGATTGCGCCGTGTCGTCCTCAATCAAGGCATTTTTGGGGTTAGTTCACTTTTAAAGTCGTTTTATACCCCATGCTGCTGAAAGTTTGCTTCAGTTAACTGACCTACTTCATGGAAAACCACGTAAGTTGTCGCTTACGGACACCACACGAGTAGCGTTCTCGGAGATTAAGGCGACATTAGCTCGGACCACGCTACTAGTGCACCCAGCTCCATCCGCCAAGCTAAGCATAGCGGTGAATGCATCCCACTTTGCCGTCAGAGCGGTCTTGAAATAGTCTGTTTCTGGGATTTGCAGCCATTAGAGTTTTTCTCTGTAAGCCTCAGTCCCACGGAAACCAAATATAGTGCTTTTGGTTGCATATAATGCCGCTAAACACTTCCGCCATGCAGTCGAGTGTCGATATTTCATCCTCTGCACCGACCACAAGCCTTTGGCGTATGCTTCGCATACTTAGTCTGACCGTTGCTCCCCACGAGAAGTCAGACACTTAGACTATATTTCCCAGCCCACGACTGACCTACGACACATTAAGAGTGAGTCGTACTGCGTTTCAGGTGCTTTGTCGCGTATTCCGCCTAATGCTATCAAATCTCCAGTTGTAGGCATCCCTGCCATGGCCGCAGCACAGGCACCGGATACCTCATGTGCGAAAACTGCTCAGTCGCCGTAGCTACAGCGTCATTCCGTACCTCTGGCCACCAGTGCTAGGAGTATACTCTGCGACATGTCTACTGGCATACCTCGACCAGTCGTACCCTCTACATTTCGACGTCTCGTGTTCGATACCCCACGTGGACTCTCACATCCAGGCATCGCAGCCAGTCCCCGATTAGAAGCTGAACGATATGTCTGGCCGTCCATGAATAAAAATGTTCGTTTGTAGGCGAAACAGTGTCTACAATGTCAACGATCTAAAGTGCATAAGTACGTGGTTTCGCCTATCGGTACCTTTACTACGCCTGGTGCTTGCTTCGATCATATCCACGTAGACATTGTGGGTCCACTGGCCCTATTACACGGGCGTGTCTACTTATTAACTCGCATCGATAGATTTGCGGGGTGGCTCGAGGCTACTTCCATCTCTGTCGTCACGGAGGAATCGGCGACTCGACATCTAATGGAACGATGGATAGCTTTATATGGTTGTCCTCTCACAATCTCTACCGATCGAGGGCAACAACTTGAGTCTGATCCACTCTCTTCAATAACTGACATGCTGGGTAAATAACGCATTAGCGCAACCACGTACCATCCGGCATCGGATGGCTTAGTGGAAGGTGTTCACTGCCAAATCGAAGCTGTTCCCAAAGAACACGAAAGCCCAGACTGGTACGAAACGTTACCGTTAGTTCTGCTTGGTATCAGGACTTGCATGAAAGCAGATATCCAATGTTCTGCCACAGAACTTGTCAATGGCACGACATTACGACTTCTCGAGGAATTCTTTACGCCTTGGAGTACATATTCCCCTGTCGTACAGACTTAAGTTCACCGCTTGTTTAGGTACATGCAAAATCTCGTTCCGGCGCAGACTCGAATACAGCGACGACAGGTTTTTGTTCCGACCAAACTCGAAACTTGTGCGCATGTATTCATTCGTGTTGATTCGGTACGGAAACCATTACAACATCCTTACAAAGGTCCATTTCGCGTGATTTTTCGTCACGATAAAACCTTTAGGTTTGGTCGAGAAGGTCGCGTCGATGCTGTCAGTATTGACCGTGTGAAAGTCGCGTACGTTGATGGTAGCGTGTCGCCCGCTGACACGAGATTCGATGTTAACACTGCGCCATCTGTTGACGACACTTCCATGTCACGTCAAGGTCCACAGTAAGCATCGCCTGCTACTACTTTGAATGAGGCTCCGGTCTCAAGTTTCGGTAGGAAGATCGTATGCCCAGCAAGTTTTCGCGTCTAGGTCAAAGACAACCTTAACCACTGCCCTTCGCAGTAATAACCTTCGTGTTTATCGTTTCGACACGATTTTCATAACTCATCAGTTATTACTGCATTATCGTCAAGTACACTGCCGCAGCTACACCGGTTTTCCGTTTCTTTTCTTTTTATGGAACCTAGCCATATGAAACTCCAAGATGGCCCCAAATGATCTGGAGGATCTCGGCACCAACGTTTGCGTGCTGGACCGGATCTATAGCTGCGCTCCTTGCAACTGACAAACCTACCGATCTGGTTTCCTGATATCATACTGGTTCACGGTTACCTGAAGCTGAACGTTATCAATAACAATGATAATAATAATAATGGCATATTTTGGAGAAGCCCGAGGCATGCTAGACGCTTGATCAAGTTTTTACCAGCGATAAAATGGACAGACGAAACTCGTGAAAAAGTAGAGATATACATGACAAAAGTGGGATAGGTAGGCTTTGGAGGGAGATAAACGTATGATGAATGTATGCACACCAAAGAAAAATGGAGAAAGTTTTGAAGAACCCAAGAGTGGGTTCAAATGGATGCCCGGCGGATTTGAGGTTCGAGGTCAGGTAAGGAGTCTGACTGGTCCAAGTGGGGATATCTGGATACTGACAGGTATACATGGCTGGGTCTAGAAACTGGTATAAGAAACTGTGGTAGCTGGCGAGAGTGGAAAAAAGGGGACCCATTTCTAGGAATTAGATAGCAATAAATTCTTGATATACTGCAGTAGATGGTCAGCGGACAGGACCCAAAACCCATGGTAGAAGAGGTAGCTAGCACTGGAAGAAGTAAGAGTTAATACAGATGGCAGAAGTGATTTCGAGGGATTGGATATAGTAAGTTTGAGGCACGGATGTAAGAAGAATGGACGCATATCACGAGGGTTGGCGGGGTGATAGCATAAGAAATGGCCGGCAAAAAAGTGCAGGACGCAGAGCGAATGCATATTTACATGTATATATATATATACATGAATAGGTATGCGAGGAGCAGGAGCAGAGAGTAGTGGAGTGCTAAGAAGGAAAAGTGTCAGCGATTGGGAGAGGCGGGTAGGATCAGATCGAAATGTGTAGGATTGACTTGGGAAAATTCAGACGAACTTTTTCATGGCGGGCTAACGGTGGATCAGTAGAGACGGAAGAATGAAGAAACATAGAAGTGATGCCGGCCGTGAAGAGCAGATCGTGGACGAGGGAAGATGAAGGAGAGGATTGAAGAGAACAGGTGAGAATGGGTCCGATTATTTGATCAAAGCAGGTACGACATGTGGTGATTGACCAGAGGAATCGGGTGGTGGCAGATCAAACGATTTAAAACTGTAAGTGAACATCACTACGCACCGCCGTTTCACAGTCGGTGGAACATCGAAAAGCAGACCAAACTGAAAGGCACACGGAGAATGCCCCTAGTTCCAATGATAATCCGCTCCCTTAACTGGGACACATTTTTTCTTTCATCCGATCCCCTCACTGTCGTGAACTCTCTTTACTCCAACCTCCTACACTGCCTAAATACCGCCAACCCATGTGTCGACCCACGCCCCAATTCCAGCACCTCACGCCTGTCACTTTTAGAGCGTAAGCTGTCTAAGCTGCAACTTACCTTCGCTAGATCACACGACTTTACACTTCTCCTGCGCATAAACCAGCTACAACTGAGGCTGCGTTGCATGGTCGATTCGCATCTGAGAAGGCAAGAGGCCATCGCCCTAGCACACCCAAACAAAACTGGCTACCTGTCCAACCTGCTTAGTAAAAGGTCCAAGCAATCCAATCATATCTCGCCCAAGTTCCTCATCTGCGGCTCATCTACCGCTAATACTCCTGCATCTATTTCTGAGGCCTTCAATGAGCATTTTTCTTCCTCCCTTATAAGCTGTCCTGGTATTCCCCCTCCTACAATCCACCCCTGCACCTCTGCCTCTCTTTCATCGATTCCCTTCACCCATCTAGAAATTGAAAAATCAGTTTCGTCTATTAAACCTTCCTCGAAACCGGGACCAGATGATCTCCCACCGGCCCTCCTCCGTTTCGGTGGTCCTGACCTCCCTTTATTGTTACTTAATATGTATACCACCTCCATGATTCACAGTTTCGTCCCCCCTCAATGGAAATCCTCTGTTATAGTTCCGCGCTTCAAAAAGGGCGTATTACACGACCCAGATAACTATCGGCCCATCAATCACACCCCAGTAGTCTGCAAAATTATGGAGAGAATTATCAAAAGACACATTGTCCAGTACCTGTTATCTAACAACCTGCTGAACCCTGGTCAGCATGGTTTCTTGAACTCCCGTTCCTGCTCTTCCTGCCAGCTTGACTTTCTCAATGTCCTATCGTCTGCTGCCGACGCCGGCAACTCTGTAATTGTCCTGTACCTCGACATGTCTAAGGCTTTTGACCGTGTTCCCCATATTCATCTGTTGGCCAAAATCCGATCTCTCGGTATTACTGACCCTCTCCTCTCCTGGCTATCCTCCTATCTCTCTAACAGATCACAAGCCGTGCTCGTCGACGGCCACCTATCTTCCGCCAAACCAATTACTAGCGGCGTCATCCAAGGCAGTGTCCTAGGCCCATTACTATTCCTTATTTATATCAATGACATTTTCTCTTCTATTCGACACGGCACTCCTTTCCTCTTTGCCGACGATATAAAAATAGTGTACTCTTTCCTCCCCAGTGACCTTTCCGTGACTCTATGCAACATATCGCAGGACTTACTCGTTCTCCAAACTTGGTGCGTCTCGTGGTTCATGAAATTCTCTGCGGAGAAAAGCTTCCTCCTACCGTACAAGTGCACGGTACCACCCGGCCAAATTTGTCTGGACGGTCTGCCCATCCCCATACACCCCATGGTTACCGATCTTGGCGTGCGCTACTCTTGTTCCTTTAACTTCTCAGAACAGGCATCATTCCAAATCGCTAAGGCTAAGAGAACCCTAGGCCTGATCAATCGGTGTTTCCTAATACCGGCCAGTCGCCTCTCCATGTATCTCTCACACGTGAGACCGCTCCTAGAATATTGTCCCATTACCTCCAGTCTCTGGCCACGTTCCTCCATTGTATCTCTTGAGAACGTTCAGCGTACCTTCACCAAAAGGCTGTTGGGCGTATCCCTAGCTCTAACATACCGCCAGCGCTGTGAGCTCCTACAAATTGAGCCTCTATGGATTCGTCGCATGAGGCTCAACCTGATTTTCCTCTTTAAGCTAATCCATAACCTGGCCTACACCTCTTATCCCATCTCATTCGTTGCGCCCTGCTCCTACCCCATCCGGCACCGTGCCTTCTCTCTCACTGTCCCTCATTCTAATCTCTGTCTGAAGTCCCGATTCTTTCTGTCAGCCTATTCCAAAATCTGGAATAAGCTGCCCCTTAGCTTACGCAGTGCCTCCTCAATGTTCGCTTTTAGGCGCGCACTTTTGTCATACTTAACAGTCCCCAATGCTATATTGCTCACCAATGAGCTCGTCTCCGCCGACCTGGCCTTTGAAAGAGGTCTCACACTGTAACTCTACTACCTCTGCGTCACAAGCCACTAGGTACACCCCGCGAACTAAGGCCACTGCCGTCAATGATCCATAGCGAACCTACCTCCTGCCATCATAAAATAACCCTATTGCTCACCTAAGTTCATATCTTATCCATCATATTCACTTTTTTCTCCTCAGTATCCGTTGATTCTCAGCTGGGGCACACCCAGACTGCGCTTCTCCATCTTTTTTCCCTCTCCAGTGATCCCCGCTGACGGCCAACCACTTCGGGCACCGTAATTACCATGTCCCTGGCAGGTGCATCTGGATAATATTGCTACACGGTCGTCTACCACTTGCTGTTTCCGTTGGCTCTCCTGTCCATGGTCTCACGGCTTGGTCAATTGTTCCTGGTTCACGCAACCCCATCGCGGTCGTTTTGTCCCCTGTACAATTATCCATGATCACTCGTGCCACTCCCAACAGTGCGGGGCGCGGTCAGATCCACCGCTATGGCCGGCGCACATCGGGCGTGCAGGCCGTCTGCAACGATGTGCGAGCGCAACTAGACTGGTGGATCACACCTCCTGCGTTCACTTCACGAAGTGTTTTTCAGGTTGGGTGCCCAGCGCACGGCCAGTCCCACCCACTAGCACCGGTTGCGGGTGGCACGCCCTAACTTTTCTTGAACTACCGAATCCAATGCTGTCGGTTGAAAATTGCATGCTCCTCATCGTTTTTCCGCCACAGCTTGTTCACCTAGAGCTCTTATCATCTGTTTCCACTTTCCGTCTTTGTCGCCCTACCACGGTATGCACACCTTCCCGTTTTGTCCTCCCTCCTATTACCTCTCTTTACATCAACTTTCACTGCTTTGAGTCACTATCGTCCTAACCACTCTTCTCTGTCGACGCTCGCCAATAACTCTTTTCCCACCTGCCGTCATTGCTGGCTTCTATCATCTATGCGCTTGGTGTTACCCTCTGCTCAGAACGCCCATTGATAGCTTCCTTAAAACCTGTCGCCCTGTTAATCCCTCCTCGTGCCCCATGCCATGATGCACCAACCGCACCCTCACCCATGCCCAATCCGCATATTAGAAATTGCCGCTCCAAACTTCGCATCCCTTACAGTTGTATTTATTATCTAATCACCACCACCATATCTTCCTCACTTGGCCCCGCGATTCCTCTGCGGTTCTTTCCAGTGTCCTGATTAATATCCACCTGTTCAATTGTCTGCCGGCACTCAGCTCTCCAGTTCCATTGCCCCAATTCCTTTGCGCGTTCGTTTTTTTGTGTGGCCTTTTTGCTCTATTACTGGTCCACTTATCTCAGGGCTTCCCGATTCCTTGTCCGCCTCCTTCGTGTTTCATCTGCAGTAAAATGATCTGATTGGTGATTTCTTACCTGTGTCTCCTCGGTCGTTGCTTTCATCCCTTGATCCGTTTATTGCTCGCTACAGGCATTTTTCTGTACCTTCCAGTGTGGTCCGCTTTTCCATGTACCACCATTGTAATGACAATGTTACGTCGTGACGTTTTTTTTTTACAGTTCCAAATTGTTGGACCTGTCACTACCCGATTCCTCTGGTCCGTCACTACATCTCGCACCTGCATTGATCAAATAATTAGACCCATTCTTACCTGTTTTCCTTGATCCTGTCTTTCATCTTCACTCTTCCATGAACTGCTCCTAACAGTCTTCATCACTTCTGTGCTTCCACATTCTATTTTTCTCTCCGTTGGGCTGCCACGTGCACTTGTCATGAAGTTAATCCACCACGAAATTCCAAAGTTAATCCTACGACAAATTGATCTAACATTACCTACTCCTCCTATTGACTGATAATTTCTTTCTAGGACCCCGTTGTTATTGCTCCTGCTTCTCTTTAACCTATACATATATATACAATTAATCTATATATATATATAAACTTACGCATATATATCTATGTGCATGCGCTCTGCATCTTGCAGTTCCTCACCTACCATTTCTCTTGCTATCATCCCAACGACCGTCATCATAGGCATCCATCAACTCTACATCTGTGCCTCACATCTACCGTATCCAATCCTTCTAAATCGTTTTTGTCATCTGATCATCCCTCTACGTCCTGCATTGCTCGCTGCCTGTTTTACGGTGAGTTTTGTGTCCTGTCCGCCGACAATTCACTGCAAAGTACCAATGCTTCATTGTCATCTAATCCACTGCAATGCACCTCACCTTTTTCTCCATCGTTCCTCGCTACTGCAATTCTTTATACCGATTTCCAGCTTTTCTCATGTTTACCAGTCTGCCTCCATATGTAATTGCCCGGGACCAGCCAATCAGTCCACCTGACCTTGAATTTCAAATTCACCGGGCGTCCATTCAAATCCGCTCTTGAGCTCATTTAAACTATACACAATCTCTATGGTGTGCATACGTTTATACTATTTTCATCCTACCTTATTCACCCTTCTGAGCCTTTTTACCCAACATTTTAATGAGAGTCTCCATATTTCCATGAATTATATCTGTCCATTCCATCACCTGTATCTACATGATCATGCACATGGCATGCTTCGGGCGCTTCCGAAATAAACCATTATTATTATTATTATTATTAAGTCCACTGATAGATCGTTGCAGACCTTCGATGAGCCCAATATGAATATACACGCCTGTAGCAAGCCATATGCGGAACAGGAGGTGAAAGCAATGACGGAAAGACGCAGGTGAGTCATGACAAATCAGATCGTTCTCTACGGAAGGGGCAGCGAAGAAAGGAGCTGGAGTCACCAGGATAGGCAAACCAGTGATAGAACAAACTGCGGGTGGTTTTCGACTGTGCGGCCAAGTTCCAGGGCAAGTCGTAAGAAGATCGCCTACTACAAGGTCCTGACTGGACAACACCACTGATCGACGTTTTGTGCCGCTTCAGAGTGGGTAAAGTGGCTTTGTCTGCCGACATCAGGGAAATGTTTCACCAGATGAAAACACCGGTAGGAGAACGAGATGCTTTGCGTTTCCTTTGGTGGAGAATTATAGGATGACCGTCCACCCCTTCGGAGCCATATCGTCACCATTTTGTGCAAACTACTCCCTCCGAGAATCAGCGAACAAACACGGCGATCTAGTACATCGGACAGTAGTAGATAGCGTCAGCAGGAACTTCTACGTCGACGACTACCTTGGGTCATTTGACGATGTGGAATCAGCTCTAGAGCAGTTCAGGGGTCTGACGAGATTGCTGGAAGAGGGCGGCTCCCATCTAACTAAATGGATGTCGAACGCTTCAGAAGTGCTGAAGGTCATCCCGTATCACGAAAAGGCCGAAAGGGTAAGAGATTTGGACGGCTCCCCACTTCCTATTGAGCGCACTTTGGGAATACAATGGGACGCGGAAACGGACGATTTTATTTTCGAGCTAAACGTTCCCGAGCTGCCAGTAACCCGTCGTGGCATACTATCTGCCGTCTCAAGTTTGTTCGACCCGCTCGGTTTCGTCTCACCATGGCTGCTACCCGGAAAGATCTTGCTGCAGTGGCTGTGCCGTAAGAAAGTTGATTAAGACCAGTCAATGGACCGAGGGGACCGGTTGGACTGGGAAGAATTTTTGAACACCTTGAAGAAATTAGGGGACATAAGAATCCCACGATGTTTGACTCCTGGCCATACGACACGGACTGGAGAACTACATGCCTCTTCCGATGCATCCGAAGTCGGTTATGGAGCTGTGGTGTACGGGCGTTGATGCACAGGAGATGAAAAATATACCACGAGGATCCTGTTCGCTGAAGCACGCGTTGCTCCACTGGAGTCGGTCTCGATCTCACGCCTTGAACTCAGCGCAGCCGTGTTAGCAGTCACGTCGGTACAAGCTGCGGAGATAAGTTCCGACTTCTGCATTTGGTCGGCCAGCTTTTGGATGGACTCAACGATAGTACTTTACCACATTAACAACGTCCGGAGCCGGTTTAGTACTTTCGTTGCTAACCGACTCACGATTATCCACGATGAATCAGCCATGAACCAGTGGAAGCATGCCAGGTCTGGAGATAATCCGGCCGACCTGTGCTCCCGAGGTGCGACCAACTTCAGGCAACTAGACACGTGGACGAGGGGGCCAAACTTCCTGCACCTGCCCAAACAGGACTGGCCCGTGTTCGAATTAAAACCCCCTACGGAAGTGGAACTGGAGATCAAAGGCGTAGTGATAGCGGCCAACGTCGTCGAAGCGACGTCCATTCTATCGCGACAGGTCAGGTTTTCTTCCTGGATGAAGACGCTTCGTTCGCAAGTTTGGTTAACCAGAGTCAGGAGAAATTTATTAGTCATGAAAGGGCTACCCCCCTCAGGCCGGATACCGGTCGTCCCGATAGGTCCCGATGAGCTTCAAGCGGCAGAGTACGATATTTTCAGAATGATACAACGCGAGGCTTTCGCCCGAGAACTCGAGAGGGCGGAAGAAGTGGGACCAATCAACAAAGAAATATCATCTCCAAGAGGCGAATTAAAGCACTTTAACCCCAAACTCGTTGATGGATTGCTGCGGGTGGATGGTAGACTGACCAACGCCCACCTGAGCTTCGACGCAGAGTACCCTACACTGCTGCCGGCTCGACAAAGTGTAGTAGAGCTAATGGTCCAACATGTCCACGCCGTGGAGGGGCGGGTCGGGGAAAGTCACGTGACGAGCGTCATCCGAAAGCGTCTTTGGTTGCTGAGGGGAACAGCCACTGTAAAATGCGTAATCCGACGGTGTGTGCAATGTAGGAGACGCAATGCCACAGCAGGCAAACAACTCATGGCCCCACCACCAAAATGCAGGGTGACTACGGGCTGGTGGCCGTTCAGTGACACCAAGTTGGACTATTTCGGGCCCTTGTGGATCAAGTGCGGGAAGAGATGGGAAAAACGATATGGGTGTATCATGACGTGCATGAAGTCACGTGCGGTACACCTGGAAGTCGCACATTCGATGACGACCGATACTTTCCTACGGGCGTTGCAGAGATTTATCAACCGAAGAGGCATACTGGCCGATGTATACTCACATAACGGGTCGAACTTTGTGGGCGCTCAACGGGAATTGCAGAGCTGGCACAAGAACATAAACAGGGACGAACTGCAGGATCTAACCGTGGCCTACTGCATACGATGGCATTTCAACCCCCCACAGGCCAGCCACCGAGGCGGCATATTTGAACGTATGATCCAGTTCGCCAGACGGATATTGCTGTCAATCATGGAGCAACAGCCGCCCGACGACGAGACGCTGAACGCCGTCATGACTGAGGTAGAGAGAATTCTGAACAACCGCCCCCTGGTTCTAGTAATGAACGGCGACCCGACCAAACTGGCGCTCACCCCGAAAGACCTATTGACGTTAAGGTCGAACGAGGGTTTCCAAGGGCCGGTAAACCTTCGCGGGAGCTACCTCCACGGGTGGAAGCAAGCTGACTATCTGGCCAAGGTCTTCTGGAGGCGATGGCAGCGGGAGTACCTACCAGCTTTGCAGACTCGACAGAAGTGGCTGGTCAAAACAAGGCCATTCATGGTTTGGGATGTGGTTATGATTGCCGACGAACGCGCACATTTCAGCACTTGGTCTTTGGGAGTAGTTATGGAAACCATCGAAAGCACTGACAAAATGATAAGAACGGTGAAGGTGAAGACAGCTAACGGAGTGTTCATTCGTGATATACGCAGTATTAACCTACTCGAGAGCGAAGGCGGAGGAGCTGATAACCCCGAGGCCCAGTAGACCTTTTTATACTAGTCATCGAGGTGGATAAAGAAACACAATATATACCACACAATCTCCGTCAAACACGTTAAGGTGCTCGCGGTCTTTCGTTGACATTACAGAAGTTTTTTTTCGATATGCGGTGATGAATGCGATCCCATTGTACATCCCGACACATACACAAATGCACGACGCACTCTACACCCCGTAACCCCATCAGACATGTGACAGTGTTCGTTGTTTGCTTTTTGTTGACGTTACCGAATGCTGCTTGCATATGTAGAGGTAGCGGAGCAGTATGGGGTAGCAATAGAAATGATGACTGCCAGAATAAACAATGTCGCTACACTACCTCCGCCGCAGAAGACTGCGTAAGACTTCTTAGAAAAGATAATTTGTGATAGCTTACCCTTCCCTTGAAGAAAGACTCACGACTGAGAAGGAAGACTAAGTAACGAAAATAACAAACTGGATGCAAGCAGCCAGTAGTCTACCGTTTGTTGGAAATAGAAGTAAAATATTTGTAATGGTATATTTGTACCTCTGCAGGATCGCTCTATGTCTCGGAAAAAGCCCCGATATTTTTATTAGATGCATATGCCCTTCCCTGAGTCCTGTGTTCAGAACCTTTGCAGAGGGTTGCTTGTCATTAAAAACGTGGTCGGGGTTGCCAGAAAAATGACTAGGTGTGCTAAGCACTTCGCAAGCCTACAGACGGTACGGTGACGGTGGCCACACTTATCCACACACCCATCCTTGGGGCAGATAGATGGACTGTTGGAAGAAGGACCATTATCTGCAAAAGAAACTCAAGGGGTGAGAAACGGACGAAAATGAGTGCACGAACGGTTGTCCTAAGGGGCTGAATGTGCACAAAAACTAAGAAAACCAGCAAAAATGATAGTTTTTCCAGTAAAAATAATGATAACAGTAAAATCTTATTGATGGTTAGTCAAAACAGCTACAGCGTCTGCAAAGCTAACGGGTCTTAGCACGACCGGACCGTGACGGTCGCAGTGTACCCGGGTTCCGCGGTTTCTTGCATGCGTGTTTTCTGATGCTGTAAGGCCTGGTGCAAGTTACAATTAGAGCAAATCGATCAACGTGCAGCCAGTTCACACGAGTCTCAAGACCAGAACAGGGTTGGTCTGCAGTTTCTGAAGTACCAAACTGAAAATCACAGAAAGTAAAAATATGTACAGACCTCAAGCTTGGGACCAAAGTGACTCAACAGCAAAACCCAGAGGTCCCGTGGCCCAGGCGAGATGGTCAAAAGCGGTTCAGGGCCAACCGCGAATGTCTTACACAAACAAACAAACGTGCTGAAATGTTTTGTATGAGCAAGCTTGACAGAATAACATCAAATATAGCCACTCTGATGGAGCGTGTGGAACATTTGGAAGGATTTTCAATGTGTCCTTTAAACTGGGGCGGGTGTGACTGTAGGTGCTGAACATGGTTGGGCTGAATCCAACGCATTCCCTACTCCCATGGAAGCCTGTTTTAGTTCATCTATGGAAACCGTCTCTGGCTTGCCCTCAGGCTCCATTACACGCCACTTCCCGTTCAGCTCTAGAACTCGAGGTGGGCCTGAAACGGGGGCCTGGACCGAGCATCGTGTGCTGGATTGATCTTTATTTATTGTTTTACATTTGATATACCATTGCACTTATGGCAAGCCTGATCCGGAACCGTCCGTTTTGATAGTCTCCCTAGCCGTCCCTGAGTTTTTTATCAATGACCCTCAACTCTGGTTTCATATGTTAAAGGCAGAGTCTGAATCACATAGAACCACAGGCGAGCGTTTCCGTCAATCGTGGGCTATCGGTCGCCTCCCTTGGGACTTTGCTACCCAGATATGAGACGAAATATTCAGTAACAGTTTTTACACAGCCGTGAAAGACGCGGTATTCTCTTGTCTTTTGCCGTCAGAATAGTTTCGACTGAAACGGCTGATCCAAGGGACAGAGTTAGGTGGCAAGAAGCTCTCTACATTACTGAGAGAGAAACAGTAGCTGGCAGGGCAATTTTTGGAGGAAAAAGTCCTTAAACAGTCGTGGGTGCAGCGACTACCACCCAGTATTCAATCACTGCCCGAGGTCCCCAGCCACCCTAAGCTCACAGAAGTGGCGAAGCTAGCGGACGGTATTATGGAAAGGTACCATCCACAAATTGCTGCAGTTACACAATTCGAACAGCCTCCAGACCACCGCTCCCACCGTAGAGCCACTTTCCGCGGACACTCTGATAGCTGCTTTCGAGCGGGCTTTCAGACGTTTTCCCCACTCCTGGTTGTTCTCGCCGTAGAGACCATAAATCTTATCACAGTTCTGACCGACGTGAACGTCCCAGAAGGCCTTCCCCTGACAGCCCCGTTAGCCCATTTCGATCAACGTGCTGTCGGTATCACAAACCGTTTGGGGGGAAGACCAGGCGCTGCGAAGCCGGTTGCACCTTCCCAGGTGCCAAACAAAATAACTAATGCCCCGACTTGTTCCGACGACTAAAGTAGTCGACAGCCATAAAAGCTATCGTCTGTTGTACGTTTGAGCTTCAGTTTCCAACGGCCTGTTCCTAACTGACACCGTTGCAGCAGTTAGAGTCATTTCAAAGGAAGCAGGCAATCGAACGATTTCATCAATCCAACAACCCCGTGCTGTAACGAACGTTTCAGAAATGCGTAGCCAAATTCGCAACGGATCCCGAAATTGAAAGACGATTATCCGCGATATTCTACGATACTAGATTATTACATGAACAATGACATAAACAATATACAAACCTCAATAATACGATCACAAAGACTCAACAACGAGAAACCGAATAGCAGCATGTGAGCAAACAGCACGTGCGTCGCGCAGGTCCTGAACAAGGATGTGCCGAAGTAGCGCTCTGGGCGCGAACAAACAACAATTGCTCCATAAAAACAATCACTTCGTAAAGACAAGTCAATAGTGTATGGAAATGAGTGATGTTGGGAAAAAACACTGAATCGCGAGGGAAAAAGGGGGATTTTCCACGACCGGCTGTTACACCGCCCACCAAAATCCTCCTGGATCCTTAGCAGAATCAAAGGTTCGGTATAAAGGTACTGATTCTTTCTACCTACCCAGGCCCTGCTGTCAGTGCGCGCGCCTAATGCTCGCCGTCAACGTTCTATTACTGGTCGCACCTAACCCATTGGCTACATAGACGTGAGGCTAGTCTACATCTTCCACAAGACCAAATGACCGATGGCGGGCGTGAAGGGTGTAACAGCCGGTCGTGGAAAATCCCCCTTTTTCCCTCGCGATTCAGTGTTTTTCCCAACATCACTCATTTCCATACACTATTGACTTGTCTTTACGAACTGGTTGTTTTTATGGACCAATTGTTGTTTGTTCGCGCCCAGAACGCTACTTTGACACATCCTTGTTCAGGACCTGCGTGACGCACGTGCTGTCTGCTCACACGCTGCTATTCGGTTTCTCGTTTTTGAGTCCTTGTGATCGTATTATTGAGTATCGTTGCGAATTTGGCTACGCATTGCTCAAACGTTCGTAACAAAGGGGCCACATAGATGCTGTCCTTGTAAAGGGCCATCCTGTCCTGGACGTATGTGCTTGAGTGAGTGTGTGGGTGTGTGTGTGTGCCGGGGTGTACAATGAAATCACAGGTATGACTACACATCAAAGGAGGACTTTCTGCAATGTCAACAAAAGACCGTGTGGCAAGAAAAACGAGTCAAATGTAGCATGTGTGCGTGACCTAAGCTCCGCTACCTCTACATATGCAAGCAGCATTCGGTAACGTCAACAAAAAGCAAACAACGAACACTGTCACATGTCTGATGGGGTTACGGGGTGTAGAGTGCGTCGTGCATTTGTGTATGTGTCGGGATGTACAATGGGATCGCATTCATCACCGCATATCGAAAAAAAACTTCTGTAATGTCAACGAAAGACCGCGAGCACCTTAACGTGTTTGACGGAGATTGTGTGGTATATATTGTGTTTCTTTATCCACCTCGATGACTAGTATAAAAAGGTCTACTGGGCCTCGGGGTTATCAGCTCCTCCGCCTTCGCTCTCGAGTAGGTTAATACTGCGTATATCACGAATGAACACTCCGTTAGCTGTCTTCACCTTCACCGTTCTTATCATTTTGTCAGTGCTTTCGATGGTTTCCATAACTACTCCCAAAGACCAAGTGCTGAAATGTGCGCGTTCGTCGGCAATCATAACCACATCCCAAACCATGAATGGCCTTGTTTTGACCAGCCACTTCTGTCGAGTCTGCAAAGCTGGTAGGTACTCCCGCTGCCATCGCCTCCAGAAGACCTTGGCCAGATAGTCAGCTTGCTTCCACCCGTGGAGGTAGCTCCCGCGAAGGTTTACCGGCCCTTGGAAACCCTCGTTCGACCTTAACGTCAATAGGTCTTTCGGGGTGAGCGCCAGTTTGGTCGGGTCGCCGTTCATTACTAGAACCAGGGGGCGGTTGTTCAGAATTCTCTCTACCTCAGTCATGACGGCGTTCAGCGTCTCGTCGTCGGGCGGCTGTTGCTCCATGATTGACAGCAATATCCGTCTGGCGAACTGGATCATACGTTCAAATATGCCGCCTCGGTGGCTGGCCTGTGGGGGGTTGAAATGCCATCGTATGCAGTAGGCCACGGTTAGATCCTGCAGTTCGTCCCTGTTTATGTTCTTGTGCCAGCTCTGCAATTCCCGTTGAGCGCCCACAAAGTTCGACCCGTTATGTGAGTATACATCGGCCAGTATGCCTCTTCGGTTGATAAATCTCTGCAACGCCCGTAGGAAAGTATCGGTCGTCATCGAATGTGCGACTTCCAGGTGTACTGCACGTGATTTCATGCACGTCATGATACACCCATATCGTTTTTCCCATCTCTTCCCGCACTTGATCCACAAGGGCCCGAAATAGTCCAACTTGGTGTCACTGAACGGCCACCAGCCCGTAGTCACCCTGCATTTTGGTGGTGGGGCCATGAGTTGTTTGCCTGCTGTGGCATTGCGTCTCCTACATTGCACACACCGTCGGATTACGCGTTTTACAGTCTCTCGTCCTCTCAATAACCAAAGACGCTTTCGGATGACGCTCGTCATGTGACTTTCCTCGACCCGCCCCTCCACGGCGTGGACATGTTGGACCATTAGCTCTACTACACTTTGTCGAGCCGGCAGCAGTGTAGGGTACTCTGCGTCGAAGCTCAGGTGGGCGTTGGTCAGTCTACCATCCACCCGCAGCAATCCATCAACGAGTTTGGGGTTAAAGTGCTTTAATTCGCCTCTTGGAGATGATATTTCTTTGTTGATTGGTCCCACTTCTTCCGCCCTCTCGAGTTCTCGGGCGAAAGCCTCGCGTTGTATCATTCTGAAAATATCGTACTCTGCCGCTTGAAGCTCATCGGGACCTATCGGGACGACCGGTATCCGGCCTGAGGGGGGTAGCCCTTTCATGACTAATAAATTTCTCCTGACTCTGGTTAACCAAACTTGCGAACGAAGCGTCTTCATCCAGGAAGAAAACCTGACCTGTCGCGATAGAATGGACGTCGCTTCGACGACGTTGGCCGCTATCACTACGCCTTTGATCTCCAGTTCCACTTCCGTAGGGGGTTTTAATTCGAACACGGGCCAGTCCTGTTTGGGCAGGTGCAGGAAGTTTGGCCCCCTCGTCCACGTGTCTAGTTGCCTGAAGTTGGTCGCACCTCGGGAGCACAGGTCGGCCGGATTATCTCCAGACCTGGCATGCTTCCACTGGTTCATGGCTGATTCATCGTGGATAATCGTGAGTCGGTTAGCAACGAAAGTACTAAACCGGCTCCGGACGTTGTTAATGTGGTAAAGTACTATCGTTGAGTCCATCCAAAAGCTGGCCGACCAAATGCAGAAGTCGGAACTTATCTCCGCAGCTTGTACCGACGTAACTGCTAACACGGCTGCGCTGAGTTCAAGGCGTGAGATCGAGACCGACTCCAGTGGAGCAACGCGTGCTTCAGCGAACAGGATCCTCGTGGTATATTTTTCATCTCCTGTGCATCAACGCCCGTACACCGCAGCTCCATAACCGACTTCGGATGCATCGGAAGAGGCATGTAGTTCTCCAGTCCGTGTCGTATGGCCAGGAGTCAAACATCGTGGGATTCTTATGTCCCCTAATTTTTTCAAGGTGTTCAAAAATTCTTCCCAGTCCAACCAGTCCCCTCGGTCCAGTGACTGCTCTTAATCAACTTTCTTACGGTACAGCCACTGCAGCAAGATCTTTCCGGGTAGCAGCCATGGTGAGACGAAACCGAGCGGGTCGAACAAACTTGAGACGGCAGATAGTATGCCACGACGGGTTACTGGCAGCTCGGGAACGTTTAGCTCGAAAATAAAATCGTCCGTTTCCGCGTCCCATTGTATTCCCAAAGTGCGCTCAATAGGAAGTGGGGAGCCGTCCAAATCTCTTACCCTTTCGGCCTTTTCGTGATACGGGATGACCTTCAGCACTTCTGAAGCGTTCGACATCCATTTAGTTAGATGGGAGCCGCCCTCTTCCAGCAATCTCGTCAGACCCCTGAACTGCTCTAGAGCTGATTCCACATCATCAAATGACCCAAGGTAGTCGTCGACGTAGAAGTTCCTGCTGACGCTTTCTACTACTGTCCGATGTACTAGATCGCCGTGTTTGTTCGCTGATTCTCGGAGGGAGTAGTTTGCACAAAATGGTGACGATATGGCTCCGAAGGGGTGGACGGTCAACCTATAATTCACCACTGCGTTGTCCCGGTCGCTCTCTTCCCACCAAAGGAAACGCAAAGCATCTCGTTCTCCTACCGAAATCTTCACCTGATGAAACATTTCCCTGATGTCAGCAGACAAAGCCACTTTACCCACTCTGAAACGGCACAGAACATCGATCAGTGGTGTGGTCCAGTCAGGACCTTGTAGTGGGCAATCATTTAACGAGTTGCCCTGGAACTTGGCCGCACAGTCGAAAACCACGCGCAGTTTATTGGGTTTCTTGGGGTTGATAACCGGTTGGTGAGGCAGATACCAGCTGCCTCTTTTGGCCGTCGGTGTTGGCAGGCGCCTTTTCAACGTAACCGAGAGCTTCGTTTCGCTTCGTTAATTCTGCGTATCGTTCCCACAGATTCTGGTCTCGAATGAAGCGTTCTTTTAGTCGTAGTGATCGTTGGAGAACATAATTTCCGTTGTCAGTCCACGGGTCGACCGGTGTGCGCCATGGGAGGGGAACCTCGAACCGTTTATTGAGGCCTCTACAGCCTTGCCGCACCGTTCGTAGAGCGGAGTGATCCTCTTGAGACAACGTCGGTCTTTCGTCTCCAATGTCATGAAACTCCTTTTCATACAGCCGTTGCATATGATATTCTATGTGGTCCGTTTCGGCGAATAAGTAATTCACGGAACCACGTACCCTTACTGGACCATATAACATCCATCCCAGAGCCGTGCGTACGGCATAAGGTGCCTGGCGGCCGCCCACTCTTTGGTCAAGCACCCAATGTGCCTCTGGCACGTGGCAGTCGATGAGGAGATCCACCTCATCATCTTCCCAGTCTACAACGGGTACATCCTGCAGGTGGGGCCACCGAGTCAAGATGGCCTTCACCGACCTTGGTGCTCGTATGGGGAGATCCGCTAACGTGAATGCCTCCGTTGGTTCAATTTCCTCCTTACTGTCTAGAGATTAGTTGCAGCCTCAGTCTACCGGCGGTCATCGCCTGTGTTCCGCCCACCGTGCTCACCGCCAACGACGTCGCACCTTTAGCCAGTTGGTGTTTGTCGGCAAGCCGCTCTTTCACTAGAGTAGTGTCGGATCCACTATCGACGAAAGCCAACGCTTTGACCACCCTAGTCGGGGTCACTACTCCCACGGCCACTACGCCTAAACGTACCGGTTCACTGGCAGATCGTGACGTTGAACAAATAACACTGGTCTTGGTACTCGCCTCGGGTAAAGTTGCTCTCGCCTGATGCAGCAGCCGATGGTGCCTGCCCGTGCAGCCCTCGTTGTTACGAACGTTTGAGCAATGCGTAGCCAAATTCGCAACGGATCCCGAAATTGAAAGACGATTATCCGTGATATTCCACGATACTAGATTATTAAAATAAACAATGACATAAACAATATACAAACCTCAATAATACGATCACAAAGACTCAACAACGAGAAACCGAATAGCAGCGTGTGAGCAGACAGCACGTGCGTCACGCAGGTCCTGAACAAGGATGTGCCGAAGTAGCGCTCTGGGCGCGAACAAACAACAATTGGTCCATAAAAACAATCACTTCGTAAAGACAAGTCAATGGTGTATGGAAATGAGTGATGTTGGGAAAAAACACTGAATCGCGAGGGAAAAAGGGGGATTTTCCACGACCGGCTGTTACACCGCCCACCAAAATCCTCCTGGATCCTTAGCAAAGTCAAAGGTTCGGTATAAAGGTACTGATTCTTCCTACCTGCCTAGGCCCTGCTGTCAGTGCGCGCGTCTAATGCTCGTCGTCGACGTTCTATTACTGGTCGCACCTAACCCATTGGCTACATAGACGTGAGGCTAGTCTACATCTTCCACAAGACCAAATGACCGATGGCGGGCGTGAATGGTCACATAGACGTTGTCCTCGTAAGGGGCCGTCCGGTCCTGGATGTACGCGCTCGAGTGTGTGTGTGTGTGTGCGTGTGTGTGTGTGTGCCGGGGTGTACAATGAAATCACAGGTATGACTACACATCAAAGGAGGACTTTCTGCAATGTCAACAAAAGACCGCGTGGCAAGAAAACGGGTCAAATGTAGCATGTGTGTGTGACCTGAGCTCCGCTACTTCCACATATGCAAGGGGCATTCGGTAGCGTCAACAAAAGGCAAACAAAGAACACTGTCACATGTATGATCGGTTTACGGGATGTAGAGTGCGTCGTGCATGCGTGTATGTATCGGGATGTATAATGGAATCGCACTCATCACCACATATCGGAAAGAACCTTCTGTAATGTCAACGAAGGGACCGCGAGCACCTTAACGTGTTTGACGGAGATTGTGTGGTATATATAGTGTTTATTTATCCACCTCGATTACTGGTGTGAAAAAGGTTTACTAGGCCTCAGGGTTATCAGCTCCTCCGTCTTCGCTCTCGAGTAGGTTAATACTGCGTATATCACGAATGAACACTCCGTTAGCTGTCTTCACCTCCACCGTTCTTATCACTCCGTCAGTGCTTTTGATGGTTTCCGTAACTACTCCCAAAGACCAATTGTTGAAATGTGCGCGTTCGTCGGCGATCATAACCACGTCCCCAACTTTGAATGGTCTTGTTTTGACCAGCCACTTCTGTCGAGTCTGCAAAGCCGGTAGGTACTCCCGTAGCCATCGCCTCCAGAAGACCTTGGCCAGATAGTTCGCTTGCTTCCACCCGTGGAGGTAGCTCCCGCGAAGGTTTACCGGCCCTTGGAAACCCTCGGTTGACCTTAACGTCAATAAGTCGTTCGGGGTGAGCGCCAGGTGGGTGGGGTCGCCGTTCAATACTGGAACCAGGGGGCGGTTGTTCAGGATTCGCTCCACCTCAGTCATGACGGTGTTCAGCGTCTCGTCGTCGGGCGGCTGCTGCTCCATGATTGACAGCAATATCCGTCTGGCGAACTGGATCATGCGTTCCCATATGCCGCCTCGGTGACTGGCCTGTGGGGGGTTGAAATGCCATCGTATGCAGTAGGCCACGGTTCGATTCTGCAGTTCGTCCCTGTTTATGTTCTTGTGCCAACGCTGCAATTCCCGTTGAGCGCCCACAAAGTTCGATCCATTATCTGAGTATATATCGGCCGGTACGCCTCTTCGGTTGATAAATCTCTGCAACGCCCGTAGGAAAGTATCGGTCGTCATCGAATGTGCGACTTCTAGGTGTACCGCACGTGATTTCATGCACGTCATGATACATCCGTATCGTTTTTTTAATCTTTTCCCGCACTTGATCCACAAGGGCCCGAAATAGTTCAACCCGGTGTCACTGAACGGCCACCAGCCCGTAGTTACCCCGCATTCCGGTAGTGGGGCCATGAGTTGTTTGCCTGCTGTGGCATTGCGTCTCCTACATTGCACACACCGTCGGATTACGCGTTTTACAGTCTCTCGTCCTCTCAACAACCAAAGACGCTTTCGGATGACGCTCGTCACGTGACTTTCCCCGGCATGTCCCTCCATGGCGTGGACGTGTTGAATCATTAGCTCTACTACAGGTTGTCTCGCAGGCAGCAGTATAGGATACTTTGTGTCGAAGTTCAGGTGGGCGTTGGTAAGCCTACCATCCACCCGCAGCAGTCCGTTGATGAATTTGGGGTTTAAACGCTTCAGCTCGCCTCTTGGAGATGGCATGTCTTCATTGGTCGGCCCCACTTCATCCGCCCTCTTGAGTTCTCGGGCGAAAGCCTCGCGTTGTATCATTCTGAAAATATCGTACTCTGCCGCTTGAAGCTCATCGGGACCTATCGGGACGACCGGTGTCCGGCCTGAGGGGGGTAGCCCTTTCATGACTAATAAATTTCTCCTGACTCTGGTTAACCAAACTAGCGAACGAAGCGTCTTCATCCAGGAAGAAAACCTGACCTGTCGCGATAGAATGGACGTCGCTTCGACGACGTTGGCCGCTATCACTACGCCTTTGATCTCCAGTTCCACTTCCGTAGGGGGTTTTAATTCGAACACGGGCCAGTCCTGTTTGGGCAGGTGCAGGAAGTTTGGCCCCCTCGTCCACGTGTCTAGTTGCCTGAAGTTGGTCGCACCTCGGGAGCACAGGTCGGCCGGATTATCTCCAGACCTGGCATGCTTCCACTGGTTCATGGCTGATTCATCGTGGATAATCGTGAGTCGGTTAGCAACGAAAGTACTAAACCGGCTCCGGACGTTGTTAATGTGGTAAAGTACTATCGTTGAGTCCATCCAAAAGCTGGCCGACCAAATGCAGAAGTCGGAACTTATCTCCGCAGCTTGTACCGACGTGACTGCTAACACGGCTGCGCTGAGTTCAAGGCGTGAGATCGAGACCGACTCCAGTGGAGCAACGCGTGCTTCAGCGAACAGGATCCTCGTGGTATATTTTTCATCTCCTGTGCATCAACGCCCGTACACCGCAGCTCCATAACCGACTTCGGATGCATCGGAAGAGGCATGTAGTTCTCCAGTCCGTGTCGTATGGCCAGGAGTCAAACATCGTGGGATTCTTATGTCCCCTAATTTCTTCAAGGTGTTCAAAAATTCTTCCCAGTCCAACCAGTCCCCTCGGTCCAGTGACTGCTCTTAATCAACTTTCTTACGGTACAGCCACTGCAGCAAGATCTTTCCGGGTAGCAGCCATGGTGAGACGAAACCGAGCGGGTCGAACAAACTTGAGACGGCAGATAGTATGCCACGACGGGTTATTGGCAGCTCGGGAACGTTCAGTTCGAAAATAAAATCGTCCGTTTCCGCGTCCCATTGTATCCCTAAAGTGCGCTCAATAGGAAGTGGGGAGCCGTCCAAATCTCTTACCCTTTCGGCCTTTTCGTGATACGGGATGACCTTCAGCACTTCTGAAGCGTTCGACATCCATTTAGTTAGATGGGAGCCGCCCTCTTCCAGCAATCTCGTCAGACCCCTGAACTGCTCTAGAGCTGATTCCACATCATCAAATGACCCAAGGTAGTCGTCGACGTAGAAGTTCCTGCTGACGCTTTCTTCCACCGTCCGATGTACTAGATCGCCGTGTTTGTTCGCTGATTCTCGGAGGGAGTAGTTTGCACAAAATGGTGACGATATGGCTCCGAAGGGGTGGACGGTCATCCTATAATTCACCACTGCGTTGTCCCGGTCGCTCCCTTCTTACCACAGGAAACGCAAAGCATCTCGTTCTCCTACCGAAATCTTCACCTGATGAAACATTTCCCTGATGTCAGCAGACAAAGCCACTTTACCCACTCTGAAACGGCACAGAACATCGATCAGTGGTGTGATCCAGTCAGGCCCCTGTAGTAGGCGATCGTTTAACGAGTTGCCCTGAGACTTGGCCGCACAGTCGAAAACCACGCGCAGTTTATTGGGTTTCTTGGGGTTGATAACCGGTTGGTGAGGCAGATACCAGCTGCCTCTTTTGGCCGTCGGTGTTAACAGGCACCTTTTCAACGTAACCGAGAGCTTCGTTTCGCTTCATCAAATCCGCGTATCGTTCCCACAGATTCTGGTCTCGAATGAAGCGTTCTTTTAGTCGTAGTGATCGTTGGAGAACATAATTTCCGTTGTCAGTCCACGGGTCGACCGGTGTGCGCCATGGGAGGGGAACCTCGAACCGTTTATTGAGGCCTCTACAGCCTTGCCGCACCGTTTGTAGAGCGGAGTGATCCTCTTGAGACAACGTCGGTCTTTCGTCTCCAATGTCATGAAACTCCTTTTCATACAGCCGTTGCATATGATATTCTATGTGGTCCGTTTCGGCGAATAAGTAATTCACGGAACCGCGTACCCTTACTGGACCATATAACATCCATCCCAGAGCCGTGCGTACGGCATAAGGTGCCTGGCGGCCGCCCACTCTTTGGTCAAGCCCCCAATGCGCCTCTGGCACGTCGCATCCGATGAGGAGATCCACCTCATCATCTTCCCAGTCTACGATGGTTACATCCTGCAGGTGGGGCCACCGAGTCAAGATGGCCTTCACCGACCTTGGTGCTCGCATGGGGAGATCCGCTAACGTGAATGCCTCCGCTGGTTCAATTTCCTCGTTAGTGTCTAGAGAGATGAGTTGCAGCCTTAATCTACCGGCAGTCATTACCTGTGTTCAGCCCACCGTGCTGACTGCTAACGACGTCGCACCTTTAGCCAGTTGGTGTTTGTCGGCAAACCGCTCTTTCACTAAAGTGGTGTCGGATCCACTATCAACAAAAGCCAACGCCTTGACTATCCCAGTCGGGGTCACTACTCCCACGGCCACTACGCCTAAACGTACCGGTTTACTGGCAGATTGTGAAGTTGAACAAATCACGCTGGGCTCGGCAATCGCCTCGGAAATGGTTATTCTCGCCTGATGCAGCAGCCGATGGTGTCTGCCCGTGCAGCCCTCGTAACCACATCGATTCCTTGTTCTACAGGCTGCTGCCCGGTGCGTGGTGTTGAGACAGATGAAACATGCTCCTGTAATCCTCGCCATTCCCCACCGTTCGTCTATTGTGGCGTTGCCGAACTTGGGGCATTCTGGTAGGCCATGGCTAGTACCACAGGATCTGCAATTTGGTTTCGCCGTAGCATCTCGTGAAATGACGTGTGTGTGGGTCCAAGGCTGGTACTTTGGATATTCCCGTACAGGGGTTTGGACTTGGCTAGTACCGGGCTTGTTTGCTCGGTTGCTGTCTCGGATGAGTCGGCCGAATCTGCTGTCAGCTATCTTCGTTTGCCTGTTTAAGTATTCAGTCAGGTCTTCGAAGTTGGCTTCTCTGTCGCTTCGGCTTATCCGTTCAGCTTCTTCCGCCCACCGACCCTGTAGTTCGGGAGAGAGGTGACGGACTATGTTTTCTAAAGCGTGCATGGCATCTAGGTCAGCCCTGTAACCTAAATGGTCGACGGCTATTGAGCAGTTCTGCATCTTAACCACCAGGTCGGCCATGGTGTATACGTCGCCCTTGGTTCTCTTTGCCTCTGCCATCACGCCCTCTATTAGGTTACGGGCTACTTTGAAAGGTTGGCTAAACAAGTCCTTCAGAATCTTCCTTGCCCTTGTGTAGCCTTGTTCTGGATCGAGCATGGTGCACCCGTCGATAGCTTCCCTCGCTCGGCCTCGACAGTAGTGAGTAAAGTAGAGAAGCCTTTGCCCAGGGTCGGTTATCTTATTTTCGACGAACGTCTCGAACTGCTTGACAAACTTGCAGTGCTGCTCAGCTCGCCCGTCGAAAACCGTTAACTCCACTCTAGGCAGATCGATCAATGGTGGTTTTAGTCGGCGACCGGCGTGGGGTTCCCTATCTTATTGCACCCTGATCTATCGGAAGTGTCATGGTCGTTGGTCTCATGCTCTCGCTCTTTCTGTGTACACTTCTTCTCTGCTTCCTGCGCCTGTAGTCTAGCCGATAGTAACCGTTGTCCTAGGTCTAGTATTCTCAGCCTACATAAATCAACATCCTCACGATCAATATTGCTCTCATTAACACATGAACTAGCACTGACAGGACTAGGCGATCTAACATTAACTAAAGAATCAAATGTACCCAAAACCTCCCCAGAGACTTGCCGTGTTACTTCCTGTCCGGATTCCAAAGTTTTCGATCGTTTTCTCGGCATTTTGTGTGTTTTTCTTCGTTCCAAATTGATCTATTGAGTATTGTAACGAACGTTCGAGCAGTGCGTAGCCAAATTCACAACGGATCCCGAAATTGAAAGACGATTATCCGCGATATTCTACGATACTAGATTGTTACATGAACAATGACATAAAAAATATACAAACCTCAATAATACTATCACAAAGACTCAACAACGAGAAACCGAATAGCAGCGTGTGAGCAAACAGCACGTGCGTCACGCAGGTCCTGAACAAGGATGTGCCGAAGTAGCGCTCTGGGCGCGAACAAACAACAATTGGTCCATAAAAGCAATCACTTCGTAAAGACAAGTCAATAGTGTATGGAAATGAGTGATGTTGGGAAAAAACACTGAATCGCGAGGGAAAAAGGGGGATTTTCCACGACCGGCTGTTACAGCGGCATCCTTTTTACTATTTAAGGCCGTCAGTCACTCACTCTGAACTTGGCTCTACTTCGCACCTTCCGACGGGTGTTTATAGTAGCAGATGACCCCTAATCCATACTAGGGTATCGATTTCTCAGACCTTTTTGGCCTCCTGGTAGATGCACGATGTCAGAGAGTTGTCGACCGGCAGACTTCTTCCGTAACCGGTTCATATTCCTCCGTGAATCACGTCACACCCCTATGCATCGACCCTGAGGCCGAACATCCCTACTCACACCTCCTTTCAGCTTACCCAGCAACGCCAAGACAATCTGGCCCTCTTCCCGCTGTAATCACCGATGCCACCCACCGTATTGTCACTAAAGGATCCCAGCATTTAGACAATCACGTCGCTTGGCACTAGACAAGCTCCGAGTAGCACAGGCTGAGTTGTAATACATGCTAGAACTGGGCATATTACGCCCGCTTAGTAGCTCTTGGGCCTCGCCCATCCACTTGGTTCCTAAACCTAATGGCGACTGACGCCCCTGGGGACACTACAGGGTCCTCAACCAGGCTACTACCCCAGACAGGTACACCATTCAACCTATTCAGGACCTTGCTTCTTCCCTATTTGGTTATTCGGTTTTCAGCCGAATCAACCTCGTTGGAGCCTACCACCAAATCCCGGTGGCTGAGGCTGACATTCCTAAAACCACTGTCAGAACTCCATTCGGACTATTCGAGTTTTCGAGCATGCCTTTTGGGCTGAGCACCGCAGCCCAGACCTTTGAAAGATTTTTGCATGAAACGACACGCGGTTTGAAGAACATTCACGTGTACTCAGACGGTGTTTTTGTGGCAATTTCTTCAAAAAAGAGCATATGGCCCACCTGCGCGCTCTCTTTAAGCGTCTTAGCTAACACGGCGTAACCAATAATCCCACCAACTGTCAGTTAAATAGGACAGTCAGCACATTCCTGGCCCACGAAATCTCAGCTTCGGACATACGGCCCCTCCTTGAAAGGTGGCGGCATTTCGCGACTGTCCTGAGCCTCACTCTTACCGGTAGTTACGTCAATTTCCTAGCCTTGTTAGCTTTTGTCACCTGTTTATCCCGCATTGTGCCGGAGTAATGCAGCCTCTAACGGACCTTTTACGTGAAGGTGAGCGGAAATTCTCTTTTCTTGACGAGGTGCAGGCAGCGTTTACTTTGATCAAGGGGGCTGTCGCCAGCATAGCACTTCTTTGGCATCCTGATCCTTCTGCTCCCCTGGCATTAGGGACAAATGCTCCGGACACGGCTGTTGGGACACTGCTGCAATTCGCTAAAAATGCATGGCAATCAATGGCTTTCTTCTCCAAGCGTCTTCAGCCTGCGGAATCCCGATACGGCACCTTAAGCAGAAAAATACTGGCAATCCATTTGGGTATCCGACACTTCTGGCACACACTCGAGGGCCAAAGTTTCACAGTGTTCACAGATCGTAGGCCACTACCGTAGGCTCTCCAGTCAGCTTCTGATCGATATTCGCTACGCGAGGTTTGCCAAATTAACTGTTTCGCAGTTCACCACAGATACTCGACACATCTCTGGGACACAATCCTGTAGCGGAGGCAACTTCCCGCGTTCACAATATCGACGACCCACTACCCATGTGCATAGAACCAGAAGCAATCTCCGCAGCTCAAAAAACAGATCCTGAGGTCGAGCCGCTCAGAATCAGTAGTTCTCTGCATCCATTGCTAGTGACCCTTCCAACTTCAGACGTAACTATTACCTGCGATGTGTCAGAAGGTCCCCAGCGACCACTAGTTCCTGCTAGCTTTCGCCGATAAGCTTAATCAGCCTCCACAACTTATCGCATCCTAGTGTAACCGCCTCAGTGAAACTTGTCACCGGGCAATTCGTCCAGCCTTGCGTAAAACGTGATGTACGTTTTTGGGTCCACGCTTGTCTTCAACGCAAACGCGTTAAATACATCGTCACACTAAGTCTACGTTTGGCACATTCTGTGAGCCGGACACGCACTTTCATCATGTGCATGTGGATCTCGTGGGACCCCTTCCACCATCTAATGGCTGCGTCTACACCCTCACTTGCGTAGATTGTTTCACTCACTGGCCACAGGCCATACCTATTCCCCGTCCTACCCCAGATGAAGCTACAAAAGCGTTTCTAACTGGTTGGGTAAGCCACCTCGGTTTCCCTTCTGTCGTGACCACTGACCGCGGTTTTCATTTTGACGGTGCCTTCCACTAGCTACTGAATGCATTCGATCGCAGACACAACAAGACGACCGCCTATCATCCTCAGGCTAAGGGCATGGTGGAGCGATTCCATCGCCAGCTGAAAGCTGCCCTTCGTGCTCGTGATAACCCTTCATGGAGTGAAGTTTTACCGATCGTTTTCTTAGGACTGCGCAACGCCGTTAAAGCCGACATGGGTGTCATGGCGGCTGAACTCGTTTACGGTTGCGCATTACGACTTCCAGGTGAGTTGGTTCCTCCATTACGACCTGCTAGTTCTAATTACGGGGATTATGCAAAACGGTTGTCCCACCAGATGCGGGTGATAAAGCCCACCCCGCCAAGAGAACAAACTCTCAACACCTACACACCTGCCGTTCCAGTGACCACCAGCCATGTGTTTATTCGGGTAGATACATTGCGATCACCGCTATAAGCGGTTTACTCTAGCCCGTTTGGCGTCGTTCAGCTAAAGGAAAGGAAGTACGCGGTAGGCGTCGAAAGCAGGGAAGAGACCATCAGCATAGACTGCCTTAAACCAGCCTTCATCGAGGTAGAACCCACCCTGAACAACCCGCCCAACGTCCCCACCTGCTCGCAACCCTTGGTTAGTCGTCCTGAGTCGGCCCCTGTCACTCCCACTAACGACTCCCTATTAACCGCTGCAACACCAAACTCCACGGAAGACACAGCTTCACCCATCAACAGGAGAATTCGACGCGGCCGCAAGCTGCGACAGCCAACAAGGTTTTCTGAATACGTAACAGTTGTATATGTTTCATTTGACTCTTCATATTCCACTTGTACATAGTTTTACTATGCATGAATGCACGACCACGTGGTTGCCACGACAAGGATAGCGGCAGCTTGTATTGCACCGGTATATCCCCCCCTCCAATTGAATATCCATCCGCGTCCCGAGGCGCAGCTTCCTTGTGTTTCGTGCCTTCCAGCTCGTCCCGTCGGACAGGACCGTGTGGAATTCCAGGATCTCGCATGGCTCAAACACGACGCCCATTGGATCGCGACCTGACTCATTTGACGCCGGACGCTGGCTCGTTTGCGAAGGCAATAACAACCAAAGGTAAATGGAACCTTGGGGCATGCCGACCACGGCAGGCCCTACAAAACAATCACCACTGCCAAGTCAAAAGCAGGATCTACCAAGGTCGGATTCAATGTTAGGGAGGACGCAATTTTGCAATGGACGCACAGCGACCAGTGTGAGTCATGGAGAATGGCTTGTGTTGGCTTCGTTGTTGTGTTCGATTGCGGCGGGAGGCATGGAAGACGTCTCTCGTCACCGAAGCCGACGCACATATCACGGGCCGGAGCCTAACTGCGTCGGCCTTCTAGGGGGAGACCCCCGTATTGCCACCGATACAACACACGATTTCATAGACTGAAGAATTTGTTCATTTGAACAAGTACCGAATTTGGTGGAGCCACTTGCTCCGCCTGTGTACATCGTCTGCACGCCGTTGCGCTCCTCCAATATACACGTTGTCCCGCTCCAGCGTTTTGCGTTCTACTCTTTCTCAGGCTGCCGACCATATTCGCTAACGTGCCATGAACTGAGGACCAGGGGCTATAGATTCTATGTGGGAGCATTTCCTGACTTAACTAAAAAGAATTCTAAAAGGCCGCCGAATTTTATTTGAGGAGTCACAATGACCCATGGTAGTCTTATTTGAAGTAGCCGTAGGTGGGCTTGGCTCCATTTCTTTCGAAGCGAATCTGTAAGGTTTCGTATCTGACGCCATTGTTGATTCAGGATTCAGAGGACCCTTTCTTTCCACGAGGACGTAAAGTTACATGAACCCATGAGAAAATGTTGTGGGGTGAGGTCAGCATACTCGTTCGAGCGCCGCTATTTTTTACTGGCGGCTCGTCATCAATATTTGTCTCGACCTCGGTTGCAGTAGTGATGGAAACCTGGTCTTTGTCCGATTACGAACCCAAGAATGAATCCAATACATGTCTTATGGTCCTAGTTAACCCCTCCTTGATGCCTCCACGATGACTCGGTGTTAGGAGGTTGAACATCCCATCGCACCGTCTCTCCACGACGGACCTGTTATTGCAGTCCTGAGCCATTCCCTCGTCAGGTGCCTTTTCTCACCTTCAGCCCCTTGAAACTCCATCTACTGTCGCTGTATTTTCTTCAAGGGCATCCTCGTCTGTCAACGAAGCGGGCAAATGCTCACAAGAAAGCGTCCGTACCAAGGTCCGAAGTTACTTCATCGTGGACTGAAATGAAGCCTAGGCACGTTATTAAGCAGCAGCAACGGTTCTGCACCCACCGATTCACCTTCACCTGAAGTGGTCTAAAGTAGCCGGCCCCGGTGAATGTGAATACTGAGTTGTACGGTACTGTTCGATCCGCAAGCAAAAGAAACCACCAGCTTCCGACAAGGAGGAGATTGCCGTCGCAGGAACTAATGATCCGTTTAACAAGAACCTGGTGCCCGACCATCAGGTACTTCCCGCGCAACAATAGTATAAAAGTGAGAAACAGTAAAGTGGCCGTTCGATCGACGAGTGTAACGGTTGTTCCGGCTGTGAGAAACGCGTAGCCAATTCAAAATGAATCCCAAAACCAGAACGAGATTGATTCATAGTTTCTACGGTACTGGACTAACAAGTCATACGCGTATAAATATGTACAAACCCCACCTGTACGACCACAACATCTAACAACGTGGACCAGCGTTCAACAAGAACCAATGTCAGGTACCACCATCACGGCAGTTCAAGTTCGAATCAAAATTATGCCACTTCACGTGAGCAAAATATAAGCAAATGTTGAAGTGTAGTGATTAATGCATGTTGTACTTGTTTCAAGGTCAATAAAATAAAGAAAACAGTCTCAACAATACAAGTAGACGACTGTGACGACCGGTCATGGAAAATCCCCCTTAAACCTTTGCAATTCCATGTTTTCTTAACATCACTCACTTGCCTATACTTTTGACGTGTCTTTACGCACTGTTTGTTTTCGTGGACCAAATTTTGTTTGTTCGCGCCCAGAGTGCTACTTCGTCATATCCTTGTTCTGGACCTGCGTGACGCGTGTGCTCCTCGCTCGCAGGCCGCAACTCGGTTTCTCGTTTGTTGAGTCCTCGTGATCTCATAATTGAGGTCCGTATCTGTTTGGTGTCATTGCCCATTCAATAATCTAGTATCGTAGAATACCACGGATAATCGCCTCTTGATTTCGGGATCCGTTGTGAATTTGGCTACGCATTGCTCAAACGTGTGTTGCAATACTCAACTGAACAATCCGGAACGAGAAAACACGCAAAACGCCAGGAAAAGGATCAAAGACATTGGAATTTGGACAGAAAGTAATACTGCAAGTAGTTGGGGGAGGTTTTGGGTACATATGATTCTTCAGTTATTGCTAGATCACCTAGTCCTGTCAGTGCTAGCTCATGTGTTACTGAGGGCAGTATGGATTGTAAGGATGTCGATCTATATAAGCTGACGATATCAGACCCAGAGCAACAACATTTGTCAGCTAGGCAACAGGCCCAGGAAGCAGAACAGAAGTGTAGACAGAAAGAGCGTGAGCATGAGACCAACGACCATGACACTTCCGATAGATCAGGGTGCAATAAGATAGGGAACCCCACGCCGGTCGCCGACTAAAACCACCATTGATTGATCTGCCTAGAGTGGAGTTAACGGTTTTCGACGGGCGAGCTGAGCAGCACTGCAAGTTTGTCAAGCAGTTCGAGACGTTCGTCGAAAATAAGATAACCGACCTTGGGCAAAGGCTTCTCTACTTTACTCACTACTGTCGAGGCCGAGCGAGGGAAGCTATCGATGGGTGTACCATACTCGTCCCGGAACAAGGCTACACACGAGCAAGGAAGGTTCTGAGGGACCTGTTTGGCCAACTTTTCAAAGTAGCCCGTAACCTAATAGAGGGCATGATGATAGAGGCCAAAACAACCAAGGGCGACGTCTATAAAATGGCCGACTTGGTGATCGAAATGCAGAACTGCTCAATAGCCGTCGACCATTTAGGTTACAGGGCTGACCTAGATGCAACGCACACTTTGGAAGACATAGTCCGTCACCTCTCCCCCGAACTACAGGGTCGGTGGGCGGAAGAGGCGGAACACATAAGCCGAGGCAACCGGGAGACCAACTTCGAAGACTTGAACGAATACTTAGACAAGCAAACCTAAATATCCGACAGTAGATTTGGCCGACTCACCCGGGACAGTAACCGGGTAAACAAGTCTAGTGCTAGCCAGATTCAAACCACTGCTCGGGAACATCCGAAATATTAGCCTTGGACCAATGCACATGCCATTTCACGTGAGGCCATAGCGCAACCAAATTGCAGGTCCTGCGATGCTAGCCACGGGCTACTAGAATGTCCCAAGCTCGTCAACGCCACAATGGACGAACGTTGGGGAATGGCTAGGATGACAGGAGCGTACTTCATATGCCTCTACACCACGCACTGGGTGGCAGCTTGTCCAGCAAGGACCATATGTGGTCACGAGGGCTGCGCGGGCAGACACCATCGATTGGTACACCAGGCTAAAGAAACTATGCCCGAGGCGAGCACCAAGCCCAGTGTGATTTGTTCAACATCGCGGTCTGCAAGTAAACCAGTACGTCTAGGAGTAGTGACCCCAAATGGGGTGATCAAAGCGTCGGCGTTCTTTGGCAGTGGATCTGACACTGCCCTAGTGAAAGGGTGGTTTGCCGACAAACACCGGCTCGCCAAAAGCGCGACGTCGTTGGCGGTGAGCACGATGAGAGGAACAAAAGTAATGACCGCTGGCCGGTTGAGGTTGCATCTCATCGCCTTAGACACTAACGAGCAAACCGAACCAACGGAAGTATTCACATTAGCTGATCTCCCCATGCGAACACCAAAGTCGGTCAACGCAATCTTGACTAGGTGGCCCCACCTGGGGGGACTTAATCGTTGTAGACTGAGAAGACGACGAAGTGGATCTCCTCATCGGCTGCGACGTGCCAGAGGCACATTGGGTACTTGACCAGAGAATGGGTGACCGCCAGGCACCTTGTGCCGTACGCACGGCTCTGGGATGGATGTTATATAGTCCAATAGGGGGACGTGGTTCCGATAATTGTTTATCCTCCGAAATGAACCGAATGGAGTATCACCTGCAGTGGCTGTATGAAAAGGAGTTTCATGACATCGGAGATGAAGGACCATCGTTGTCTCAAAAGGACCATTTTGCTTTACAAACGGTGCGACAAGGCACAAGAGGCCTCAATAAACAGTTCGAGGTTCCCCTCCCACGGCGCACATCTGCTGACCCGTAGGCTGATAACAGGGACTGTTCTCTAATGACTACTACGACGGAAGGAAGGCTTCGTTCGAGACCAGCATCTGTGGGAACGATACGCAGAATTAATGAAGCGAAACGAAGCTCTCGGCTATGTAGAAAAGGCGCCTGCTAACACCGACGGCCAAAAGGGTATCTGGTTTTTACCCCATTACCCGGTTACCAACCCCAATAAACCCAATAAACTGCGGGTGGTTTTCGACTGTGCGGCCAAGTTCCAGGGCAAGTCGTTAAATGATTGCCTACTACAAGGTCCTGACTGGACCACACCACTGATCGACGTTTTGTGCCGTTTCAGAGTGGGTAGAGTGGTCTTTTCCGCCGATATCAGGGAAATGTTTCACCAGATGAAAACACCGGTAGGAGAACGAGATGCGTTGCGTCTTCTTTGGTGGGATAGGAAAAACCGGGGCAACGCAGTGATAAATTATAGGATGATCGTCCACCCTTTCGGAGCCATACCATCACCGTTCTGCGCGAAATAAGCTTTTCGATAATCAGCGAACAAACACGGAGATTTAGTCCACCGGTCGGTGGTAGATAGTGTCAACAGAAACTCCTACATCGACGACTAGCTTGGGTCATTCGATGATGTTGGCCCGGCTCCGGCACAGTTCAAAGGCCTAACAAGGTTTTTAGAAGAGGGGAGCTTCCATCTAACGAAGTGGGTGTCGAAGGCTTCAGAAGTGCTTGAAGTAATTCCGCACCAGAAGAGGACCGAAAGGGTTAAAGATACAGACGGTTTTCCCCTCCTTAGGGAAATCACTTTAGGAGTACAATAGAACGCGGAAACGGACGACTTTGTTTTCGAGCTCAAAGTCCCCGAGCGGTCCGTAACCCGTCGCGGCATACTATCTGTTGTCTCTAGTTTGTTCTATCCGCTCGGCTCCGTCTTGCCCTGGCTGTTAAGCGGGAAATATTCTGCTGCGTTGGCTCAGTAGTAGGAAAGTCGACTGGGACCGGCCACGAGACCGGGAAGACCGGCTGGACTGGGGGGAATTTCTAAAACCCTAAAGGATCTAGGGTACATACGTATTCCACGGTGCTCGATTCCTGGTCATGCAACGAGGACGGGAGAACTACATGCCTTTTCCGATGCATCCGAAGTCGGTTATGGAGCTGTGGTGTACGGGCGTTGATGCACAGGAGATGAACAATATACCACGAGGATCCTGTTCGCTGAAGCACGCGTTGCTCCACTGGAGTCGGTCTCGATCCCACGCCTTGAACTCAGCGCAGCCGTGTTAGCAGTCACGTCGGTACAAGCTGCGGAGATAAGTTCCGACTTCTGCATTTGGTCGGCTAGCTTTTGGACGGACTCAACGATAGTACCTTACCACATTAACAACGTCCGGAGCCGGTTTAGTACTTTCGTTGCTAACCGACTCACGATTATCCACGATGAATCAGCCATGAACCAGTGGAAGCATGCCAGGTCTGGAGATAATCCGGCCGACCTGTGCTCCCGAGGTGCGACCAACTTCAGGCAACTAGACACGTGGACGAGGGGGCCAAACTTCCTGCACCTGCCCAAACAGGACTGGCCCGTGTTCGAATTAAAACCCCCTACGGAAGTGGAACTGGAGATCAAAGGCGTAGTGATAGCGGCCAACGTCGTCGAAGCGACGTCCATTCCGTCGTGACTGGTCAGATTTTCTTCCTGGATGAAGACACTTCGTTCGCAAGTTTGGTTAACCAGGTTCAAGAGAAATTTATTAGTCATGAAAGGGCTACCCCCCTCAGGCCGGATATGGGTCGGCCCGATAGGTCCCGATGAGCTTCAAGCGGCAGAGTACGGTATTTTCAGAATGATACAACGCGAGGCTTTCGCCCGAGAACTCGAGAGGGCGGAAGAAGTGGGACCAATCAACAAAGAAATATCATCTCCAAGAGGCGAATTAAAGCACTTTAACCCCAAACTCGTTGATGGATTGCTGCGGGTGGATGGTAGACTGACCAACGCCCACCTGAGCTTCGACGCAGAGTACCCTACACTGCTGCCGGCTCGACAAAGTGTAGTAGAGCTAATGGTCCAACATGTCCACGCCGTGGAGGGGCGGGTCGGGGAAAGTCACGTGACGAGCGTCATCCGAAAGCGTCTTTGGTTGCTGAGGGGAACAGCCACTGTAAAATGCGTAATCCGACGGTGTGTGCAATGTAGGAGACGCAATGCCACAGCAGGCAAACAACTCATGGCCCCACCACCAAAATGCAGGGTGACTACGGGCTGGTGGCCGTTCAGTGACACCGGGTTGGACTATTTCGGGCCCTTGTGGATCAAGTGCGGGAAGAGATGGGAAAAACGATATGGGTGTATCATGACGTGCATGAAGTCACGTGCGGTACACCTAGAAGTCGCACATTCGATGACGACCGATACTTTCCTACGGGCGTTGCAGAGATTTATCAACCGAAGAGGCATACTGGCCGATGTATACTCACATAACGGGTCGAAATTTGTGGGTACCCACCGGGAATTGCAGAGCTGGCACAAGAACATAAACAGGGACGAACTGCAGGATCTAACCGTGGCGTACTGCATACGATGGCAGTTCAACCCCCCACAGGCCAGCCACCGAGGCGGCATATTTGAACGTATGATCCAGTCCGCCAGACGGATACTGCTGTCAATCATGGAGCAACAGCCGCCCGACGACGAGGCGCTGAACGCCATCATGACTGAGGTAGAGAGAATTCTGAACAACCGTCCCCTGGTTCTAGTAATGAACGGCGACCCGACCAACCTGGCGCTCACCCCGAAAGACTCGTTTATACTACCTGGTCTCCGTCAAACACTTTACAGTGCCCACAGTCTTTCGTTGACGTTACAGAAGGTTTTTTCTGATGTGTTGGTACATGCGATTCCACTGTACGTCCAGATACACACACACATACCCGATGCGCGCTATACCTCGTAACCCCGATCAGACATGTGACAGTATTCGCCGCTTGTATTTTGTTGACGTCACTGAAATGTCTTTTGCATATGTGGAAGTATCGGCGATTACATCATGCACACGCACACTCACGCAAGCACATACGGCCAGGGCAGAGCGGCCCTTCCAAGGACAGCATCTATGTTTCCCCTTTACGCCCGCCATCGGTTAGTTGATCTCATGGAAGATGTAGAATAGCCTCGAGTCTATGTGGCCAACGGATTAGGTGCGGCCATGAGTGGAACGTTGACGACAAGTATTAGGCACGCGCACTGACAGCAGGGCTTAGGTAGGTAGGAAGGATCAGTGCCTTTATACCAAACCTTTGACTCTGCTAAGGATTTGGAAGGATTTTGGCGGGCAGCGTAACGACCAGTCGTGGAAAATCCCCCTTAAACCTTTGCAATTCCATGTTTTCTTAACATCACTCACTTGCCTATACTATTGACGTGTCTTTACGCACTGTTTGTTTTCGTGGACCAAATTTTGTTTGTTCGCGCCCAGAGTGCTACTTCGTCATATCCTTGTTCTGGACCTGCGTGACGCGTGTGCTCCTCGCTCGCAGGCCGCAACTCGGTTTCTCGTTTGTTGAGTCCTCGTGATCTCATAATTGAGGTCCGTATCTGTTTGGTGTCATTGCCCATTCAATAATCTAGTATCGTAGAATACCACGGATAATCGCCTCTTGATTTCGGGATCCGTTGTGAATTTGGCTACGCATTGCTTAAACTTGTGTTACAATGGCAACGGCCAGGGAGGATTTTCACGAATGTACGTTACATCGCCCACCAAATCTTCCCATGGAACGGTCAACATCCAAGGAGTAAATAGGGGTGCTGACTCGCCCTATCGTACCTAGACCCTAAAGTCAGTGCTTAAGTAGGTCGCCATGGGCGTCATCTATTGTTGTCCAGTGGCAGACACGCTTGCAGGTTTTCTTGAGGTTATGCTCCAAACCTCGATATTTTAGAGCTTCTTCTGCGAACGATACGAGATTATCCGTCTACGAAGAATGACTTCGATGGGGTCGGGATGCGTGTACAGATGACGGAATGTGGAGGAAAAGGCTGCCCGAACAAGAGTAAATTACGTGGCAAGATGAAGTCTGAGAATTGTTGATGAAAAATCGAGATGGCTACAGGGTACTTGAACATCAGAGGCTCCAAGCGTGGTGTTGTCACTGTAGAAGTATGTTTGGCTCACAACTTATATCCACTTGGACACAGGTTGAACAATAATACAAACAGGTCCCGCAGATAGAGATATTTCTGCAAACAGTCAACAAGTGCTTGTTCAAGAGTTTCGGTTACTTCACAAACAACGTCGTGTCATGTGATAACTAGGGTTTCGACAACTAACTCCATAGTAAATCTTGAACACCGTATGAAATTAGACACAAATGTGCTTCAAAGACGGTGTGAAGGGTTGGGACCTACAAGAGAACGCATGAGGAATAAATAAATAAAATCATCTTATTTTGGTATCGGTAGACTTGGTTTTAGCTTGGTCTGTAGCGTCCACTTTGCCCTCGTCATTGTCACCTTCAAGCAGACATATGTTACGGATATCTCGCGGTTCGTTTCCCTTGTTCGTTCTCACCACCACCGTGCGCACGATGCCATCGATTTCTGTACGGCAGTCCTTGCTCACTCCAATCGGCCAATCTTCTTTATGTAAGTGGCTTTCCACGAGGATGACGACATCGCCACGTCTGAACGATCTCTCTTTGGAGATCCACTTTTGCCGAAGCTGCAGTGTCGGTAAGTACTCCCTCGTCCATCGTTTCCAGAAGGCTTGTGCCGGGTGGTTCACTTGTTTCCATCCAATGATGCACGTTCCACGTAGGGTTTTCGGTCTGATTGCTCCTACGTTTGACCGCGGTAATAACAGGTCGTTGGGGGTAAGAGCCGGTTTGCCTTCCAGGTCTGGGATGATCGGCACCAGAAGTCTGTTGTTCAGTACGCGTTCTACTTCTGTTATTAAACTAGTCAGCGTCTCGTCATTGGGGTTTTGTTGTGAGGTCGGGGCCGTGAGTATTTTCCTAGTCGATGGTATCGGCCTTTTCCAAACGCCACCGCGATGACTGGCACAAGGTGGGTTGAAGTGCCACTCTATCCCCTTTGTTACGGTCTTGTTTTGTGTTTTGGCGTGATCCAGACGGTTCCACCATTCCTCCAACTTCTTATGAGCTCCAATGGAGTTCGAGCCATTGTCTGAGTATGCGTTCTTGGGGAAGCCTCGCCTCGCGATGAAACTTTGAATGGCTATTAGAAATGATTCGGTGATCATAATGTGCACCACTTCCATATGGACTGCTCTGGATTGTAAGCATGTTATCAGGCAGCCATACCCCTTTTGCGTGCTCCCCTGCCGTCATACAAGTAACGGGCCAAAGCAGTTGATTCCAATTTCCACGAACGGGCACATCCCGGTTGAACTCTTGTGGCTGAAAGGGGTCCATTATTTGTTGGCCTGCTACCGCACTCCATCGATGACAAGTGACGCAGTTGCCTACGACTCGCTTGACCGTCGCTGGTCCCTTTGTAGCCCAAAATCGTCGACGTGTATTGTTCAATAAGTGATTTAAACCTGCGTGTCCCTCTTCTCGATGTACATGGTCTATCAGGCATCTCGTCATGTAATGGTCAACAGGAACTATTTCGGGGTATTTTGTTTCGTACTGTAGACTTGAATTCGTCAGTCGCCCTCCAACTCTCAGTAGTCCGTTGGTTCGCATAGGGTTTAGTCTTTGGATACTGCTGTACAACAGCCTGCTTCCCTTTGTGTTGTAATTTATCATGGCTATCTCTCCGGTCCCGGACGGGAAGGCCTCTAGTTGTAGTAGGCGTGGAACTTCGAGTTTGGCTTGGTTCAGCTCGCCCGGTAGGGACTCACGGTCAGCCTGTACTCGTCCGATGCACGATTTCCATCGCCTTCAGGCCACCAAAGAGGGCAAAAGACGTCCCCATCTTCAGCGGCCGTCTTTATGTGTAGAAACATTCCACGTATGTCCGCATAAATGGCCACGTTTCCTAGCCGAATAAAACATAAAACCTCGACTGATGGTGTTGTCAGTCTGGGCCCTGTAGCATATGATCGTTGAGTGGCAAACCCTAACATTTCGCGGCACAGTCGAAAACCACCCTGACCTTTCCCGGTTTCTTTGTGTTCACGACCGGGTGATGCGGTGGGTACCACCAGCAATCTGTTAGGAAAAGCAACGGACCACTTCTACGTGGACAATTTTCTGTGTTCTTTTGACGACCCAAATACTGCTATTCTATATATGACCGAACCGACCGCCACTCCAAAGGCTGGAAGATTCAACCTCACTAAATGGACCTCAAACAGCCGGGAGGTGCTCAGTGTTATCCCGAAGTCCGAGGAAATGGAGTGTGCGAGAAAGCCTTTGGGATCCTCCTCACAAACAGAGCGCACGCTTGGAGTTCAATGGAAACCCGAAGATGACGAGTTGTTACTCACTCTGGACCTACCCAAACGACCGGTCACACGGAGAGGAATTCTATCATCAGTCTCGAGCCTCTATGATCTCCTAGGTTCCGTCTCTCCATGGTTGTTACCGGGCAAGTGCTTGCTGCAATCGCTATGCCAGAGAAGTACGGGTCGGGACGAACCTCCCCAGGATGGCAATGACAGACGGTGGCGCGACTGGTTGCACAGCCTAGATCAACTTGGTGAGATAAAAGTACAAAGATGCCTGACGGCAATCGAGTGTACAAACGACGCCCAACTCCACTTATTTTCTGATGCATCAGTAATAGGCTACGGGATAGTGGCTTACGGCTTCTGGATAGACAAAAATGGAGGGCAGCACAGTCAGATAGTATTCGCAAAGGCGAGGGTGGCTCCACTGAAGGCGGTGTCCATTCCGAGGCTGGAACTGACAGCAGCAGTGCTGGCCGTGAAAGCCGCGATGCTGATTAGAAGATACTTCGATCGGATAAACTGGGAACCAATCGTTTGGACGGACTCAGCCATGATATTACATTACATAAACAACATTACCACTCGTTTTAACACCTTCGCGGCCAACAGACTCACCATAATCCAAGAGTCGACTAAGACTGATCAATGTCACTATGTACAATCCGCCAGTAACACAGCCGCCTTCTGCACGAGGGGCCTGAGAACACTAGCAAGGCTGCGGATGCGGACAATTGGACCGGACCTCCTATCTGCATTTAAAGAGATGTGGCCAAAGTTACCAACACCCAAGCCTGAAGATGGAGATATTGAAAAAACGATTAATGCTGGATACAGACCCCACAAGAGGCGTAAGGCTAATGGAAAAGCTGTGCCACTTCCCCGACTGGGTAAAAATGTTGAGGGCCGTGGTCTGGTGGACGCGATACAAAGTACTCCTAATGGTTTTGAAAGGCACACGACCACAGAACATGTTGAATGTGGGGACGATACTACCGGGCGAGCTGAACCAAGCCGAACTCGACGTTCTACACCCACTACAACTAGACCCCTGAATCACCTTCTTGGAATTTTGACTCTGCTTCCGATTGTACCGTTTGGTCCTGCGTTGCAGCATGCCTCGGAGGTATCCTAAATGAACCATTATCATTACCATTACCAGTATCATTCTATAAACTTCAAGTCTATGTTTTGTTGCACGGCTCGCGTGTATTCTGTCCCTATTTGTGGTTCTCGAATAAGCCTGGTTTTGAGGAAGCGTAAACTTTTCAGAGCCATTTCTCGGCTGTTTGGCATCAGTTTCTTGTTGGGTCTCCACAGGACAGGAACCTCGAAACGATATATCACATAATAATAATAATAATAATAATAATAATAATAATAATGGTTTATTTCGGAAACGCCCGAAGCATGCTTTGTGCATGATCTTGTTGATACAGGTGATGGAATGGACAGATATAATTCATGGAAATATGGAAACTCTCAGAAAAATATTGGATAAAAAGGCTCAGAAGGAGGAATAAAGTAGGATGAAAATAGGATAAACGTATGCACACCATAGAGATTGTGTGGAGTTTAAATGAGCTCAGGAGCGGATTTGAATGGACACCCGGCGAGTTTGAAAGTCAAGGTCAGGTGGACTGAATGGCTGGTCCGGGCGTTTACATAAAAAGGCCGACTGGTAAACATGTGAAAGGCTGGAAATCGGTACAAGGAACTGCGGTAGCAAGGAAAAATGGAGAAAAAGGTGAGGTGCACTGCAGTGGATTATATATCAATGAGGCATTGGTACTTTGCAGTGGACTGTCGGTGGACAGGACACAAAACTCACCGTAAAACAGGCAGCAAGCAATGCAAGACGTAGAGGGATGAAAAGATGACAGGGACGATTTCGAAGGATTGGATACAGTAGATGTGAGGCACAGATGTAGAGTTGATGGATGCCTATGATGACGGTCGTTGGGATGATAGAAAGGGAAATGGCCGGTGAGGAACTGCAAGATGCAGAGCGCGTGCACATGGATATATATGCGTAAGTTTATATATATATATATATATATATATGTAGAATTATTATATATATATATATATGTACGTATGTACATATATGTATATAGGTATAAGAGAAGCAGGAGCAATAACAATGGGGTCCTAGAAAGAGATTATCAGTCATTAGGATGAGTAGGTAATGTGAGATCAGTTGGTTGTAGAATTAACTTTGGAATATCGTGGTGGATTAACTTCATGACAAGTGCACATGGCAGCCCAATGGATAGAAAAATAGAATGCGGAAGCACATAAGTGATGAAGACTGTGAGGAGCAGTTCATGGAAGAGTGAAGATGAAAGACTGGATCAAGGAAAACAGGTAAGAATGGGTCTAATTATTTGATCAATGCAGGTGCGAGATGTAGTGACGGACCGGAGGAGTCGGGTGGTTACAGGTCAAACGATTTGGAACTGTAAAAGAACACCGTGACGTAACGTTGTCATTACAGTGGTGGAACATGGAAAAAGCGGACCACACTGGAAGGTACAGAAAAATGCCTGTAGCGAGCAATAAACGGATCAAGGGATGAAAGCAATGACCGAGGAGACAGGTAAGAAATCACCAATCAGATCATTTTACTGCAGATGAAACACGAAGGAAGCGGACAAGGAAGCTTGACGCCCCGAGATAAGTGAACCAGTAATAGAACAAAAAGGCCATAAAATTGAATGCGCAAAGGAGTTGGGGCAATGGAGCTGGAGAGCTGTGTGCCCGCAGACAATTGAACAGGTGGATGCTAATCAGGACACTGGAAAGAACCACAGAGGAATCGCGGAGCCAAGTGAGGAAGATATGGTGGTGGTGATTAGATAATAAATACGACAGTAAAAGATGCGAAGTTTGGAGCGGCAAGTTATAATATGCGGATTGGTCATGAGTGCGGGTGCGATTGGTGCATCATGGCATTGGGCATGAGGAGGGATTTAACAGAACGGCAGGTTTAAAGAAGCTATCAATGGGCGTTCTGAGCAGAGGGTAACATCAAGCGCATAGATGATGGAAGCCAGCAATGATGGCAGGTGGGAAAAGAGTTATTGGCGAGCGCCGACAGAGAAGGGTGGTTAGGACGATAGTGACTCAATGCAGTGAAAGTTGATGTAGAGAGAGGCGATAGGAGGAAGGACAAAACGGGTAGGTGTGCATATCGTGGTAGGGCGACAAAAATGGGAAGTAGAAACAGATGATAAGAGCTATAGGTGAACAAGCTGTGGCGAAAAGTAGATGAGGAGCATGCAGTTTTCAACCGAAATCATTGGATTCGGTGGTCCGATAAAAGTTAGAACGTGCCATCCGCAACCGGTGTAAGTCGAATCTCGCAAATCGAGCAACGCGTAGCCAATTCAAACGAATCCCAAAACCAGAACAAGATTGATTCGTAGTTTCTACGGTACTAAATTGAAATGCACAAAGGATACAAATATATACGAACCTCAAGTATGCGGCCAAATAGACTTCACAGTAAAACCCAAAGGTCCAAAGCCCCGTGGCTCAAGCACGACAGTCAGAAACGGTTCAAGGCCAAATTCAAATGTCTCACATGGATAAACAAACGTGAAAATGTGTGGTGTATGAGCGAGCTTTCCAAGATAATGTTAAATATAGTCAAATTCACAAAGCACGTTGAACATTTAGAAGGATTTTCAGTATTCGTTCGTTACACCGCCGGCCAAAATCCTTCCGCGAAAATGGTTGTCTAAGGTTCAGGAAGGGGTCATGATTCTCACCCTATCTACCTTTAACTTATTGTCAGTGCCTGTGGATACTAACTTCCTGTGTCATCTGAATGTGAAACAGGTTTTTGCCGTAGTCATCATCGCACAATCCATAAGGAATCAATTCCAAATCCCGCTGCACAACTTGAGATTGACATATTCATCAGGAGACCGGCGCATATATTCAGACGCACGATGAAGATGAAGGCTTCGCAGAGTGAAGTGTTTCGCCGCACGAAATAAGTCTAAGCATCACAAGCAGTAACCCATTGCAGCAACTGGTTAAACTAATTTTGTTTACAAGCATGAGCGCAGAAGTTGAACGCAGGTGCAACGCCTAATGAGATATCGCGTAAAATTGACAGGTCACGAACCAGTGGAATTACATAAAATTAACGCACCAAATCTTCCGAAAGAAATGGAAACCGGTTTCTGATTATGAATAAATTTCGAAAACAAGTGTACGGCGGACAGTATCGAAATACACATGAACACGGAGATTGATCGAATACTGGCATCTATCAGAGTATTTCAAAGTTTTTCTGTGCACAAAATATGTGACAATCAATATTGTATAAAATGTAAATAAATGTTCTTCTTTAAAGATAATAATAGTTTCACAATGTGCTCGCAGCTAGTATGCCTCACCCGAACTGTTCAAGTGAAATACTGGTGAATTTCTCCTCTTCGCCTATGTGCACGCCAGATAGAAACTGGAACTAAGTACATTTGCAACCTTTCAGAAAAAATGGGTCCAGTTGATTAGTTGTAGGGCATGAAATGCAATAAAGTGCTGAGTAACTCGGAGCGAGGCGATCTGCGAGCTACTTTGTCTTTTGTATGTGGTTTCGAGCTCGAATCATCAACATTTTCCTCGCTGTTTCCTGCTACGAGTGGATTAACTCTCTGATGTCTCGAACACGTTCTTCGTTTCTTCCGTTTCCTGTAATGTAATACAACTGTAGGATCTGTCCAATAGGCAAGGCTCAGTTCGGCGGTGGTGCAGTTCTCTTTTAGCATTCGTGCTACCTTAAAACCCAATACCAGTGCAGTCGTTTTGAGCTCGTTTAGGAATACTGACTTCAGCTCAGCAATTTATGTTTTGGCAAAGGGTACTTTGTTTCGCCGCCGGCCATGCAGTTCCACCCAGGTACCGTACACTGTCACTGGGTCGGCAAATTTCAAGCTGCTTTGGGTGACCTGCTGGTGTCCTTTTTTGAGATATTTCAAAAGCCTCCGGGCAACTTCTCCTTTTCTCAATAAGTGACTTGACGGTGGTCTCTCGGGTATAGCAACTTCATGTTGCCCACTGTGAAGTCCCGTCTTTGAATTCGCCATCGAAAGCACCGACTGATCCTTCCAGTGAACTTCGCTTTCCTGAGATGGACCGTTGGATTCAATATTGAAAGGCTGATTGTGTTCTACAGAGGCACTTCTCTCAGCAACATTTGAGCAATTTATTGATGCCGATTGTTGAAGTTCGCTCGTCAGGGGTCCGAGAAGTGTCCAGCCTAGTATCGTTCGCGTAGCGAATGGTTCTTTTCGATTGCTTATGCTCTGTTCAAGCACTCAGTGAGCCTCTGGTACATTGCATCCAATTAGTATGTCGACGTGGGGGCTAGAAACTTCTTCGAACTCTATGTCCCTGAGATGAGACCATCTCTTGGCGATCGATCTAACAGAGTCGACTGGTCTCATTGGCAAGCTGTCTATTGCAAAAGCTTCCGGAATTTCTACGGTCCCCTCATCAGATAAAGACGTTAACTGCAGGGTCAGCCTCTTAGAATTGCTAACATGACCCCCTGCAATCGTGCTGATAGTGAGCGAGGTAGGCTCGCCTACTAGTTCACAGCTTTCTACAAGCTCGCGAGTAATCAGCGAGGTATCCGACCCCGTGTCCAAAAATGCATTGACCCTCCTCAGTCCTTTAGGTGTCACGATACCGACAAGTACGATGCCTAATCTTGCCGGTTTGAAATCATCATGTCCCGTTGAACAGACAATTTTGGGTTCATCTGGCTGAATAGGTCTATTGTTGAGAAGGCCATGCAGTAACGAGTGATGATTACCCAAGCATCCGTCTTGGTTGCATTTCACTCTTAAGCTGCATTCAGAGGCTCTATGAGAGTTGTTCAAACACATAAAGCATGAGCCAATCCTTTTTACTGCGCACCACCGATCGGGTACACTCATCCCATGAAAGGTCGGACAATCTAGTAACCGATGCAGGGAGTTGCATAGCTTGCATTCAGCTGACCTCTCGGGTTCTTGACTTATCATGTGCATGTTAGCCAAAGACTGGGTTTGGTTACAGTCCTTCTCCACAATTCGAGATGTTGGTTCCCTTCGCGCCAGTCTGCAACTTTCGCGTACGATTTGTCCAAATCGGCTGTTGGCGATACGGGATTGACGACCTATGAACTCCGTCAAATCGTTGAACGTAGATTCCCGCTCAAGCATATTTATTTTTTCAGCTTCCTCTGCCCATCGGCTCTGTAAATCAATAGATAGACATCGGACAATGCATTCCTGTGTGTGCAATGCATTCAGATCAGACTGGTATCCTAAGTGCTCCAGTGCTATACTGCAATTCTGCATTTTTATCACCAAACTCGACAGTGATTCAGCCTTGCCCTCAGTCCTTTTCGCCTCCAATAAAACACTATCAATTAGGCTTCTAGCCACCTTGAATGGTTGTCCAAACAAATCTTTCAGGATTCTGCGCGCCCTGATGTACCCCATCGGTGGATCAAGCATCGCGCAGCCTTCGATAGCACTTTTGGCTCTCCCACGACAGTAATGTAATAAATACAAAAACCTTTGACCAGGATCTGCAACTTTGCACTCAACAAAATTTTCGAACTGTTTCATGAATATACAGTATTGCTCGGGGTGCCCGTCGAAGTGGGATAGCTCCACTCTCGGCAGGTCAGGAGCCAAAACCTCGGTAGTTTCAGGCTGTCTCAAGGGTTTATATTCGTCGATCACAGTGCCTTTTCGATGTTGACATTGTGAACTACATGGACTCTTTGCTGGCTCTCTGAGACCAGTTCCTTGTGTAAGGGGCTCTGCTTCCTTTCTGGCTAACCGCAGCTCGTTTTCTAATTCTATTACTCTCATTCTATAAGTACTAATATCGTCAAACGCATCGCGGTTAGAAATATATGACCTGGCACTGACAGAGCTAGTAAACTTAGTATTATCTAGAGAATCAATAACACCCGAACCATCCCCAGAGACTTGCCGAGTTATTTCCTGTTGTCTCAAAATGTCCTTGCTTCCTCGTCTGGGCATTTCCAATGAGTTTTCTTGTCCAGGTTCCACTTGAGTACCGTAAGTCGAATCTCGCAAATCGAGCAACGCGTAGCCAATTCAAACGAATCCCAAAACCAGAACAAGATTGATTCGTAGTTTCTACGGTACTAAATTGAAATGCACAAAGGATACAAATATATACGAACCTCAAGTATGCGGCCAAATAGACTTCACAGTAAAACCCAAAGGTCCAAAGCCCCGTGGCTCAAGCACGACAGTCAGAAACGGTTCAAGGCCAAATTCAAATGTCTCACATGGATAAACAAACGTGAAAATGTGTGGTGTATGAGCGAGCTTTTCAAGATAATGTTAAATATAGTCAAATTCACAAAGCACGTTGAACATTTAGAAGGATTTTCAGTATTCGTTCGTTACAACCGGTGCTAGTGGGTGGGACTGGCCGTGCGCTGGGCACCCAACCTGAAAAACACTTCGTGAAGTGAACGCAGGAGGTGTGATCCACCAGTCTAGTTGCGCTCGCACATCGTTGCAGACGGCCTGCACGCCCGATGTGCGCCGGCCATAGCGGTGGATCTGACCGCGCCCCGCACTGTTGGGAGTGGCACGAGTGTTCATGGATAATTGTACAGGGGACAAAGCAACCGCGATGGGGGTGCGTGAACCAGGAACGATTGACCAAGACGTGAGACCATGGACAGGAGAGCCAACGGAAACAGCGGGTGATAGACGACCGTGTAGCAATAATATCCAGGTGCACCTGCCAGGGAGATGGTAAGTACAGTGCCCGAAGTGGTTGGCCGTCACGGAGGATCACTGGAAAGGGAAAAGGGATAGAGAAGCGCAGTCTGGGTGTGTCCCAGCTGAGAACCAACGAATACTGAGGAGAAAAAAAAGTGAATATGGTGGATAAGAGATGAACGTAGGTGACCAATAGGGTTATCTTATGATGACAGGAGGAAGGTTCGCTATGGATCAGTGAAGGCAATGGCCTTAGTTCGCGGGGTGTACCTAGTGGCCTGTGGCGCAGAGGTAGTAGAGTTACAGTGTGAGGCCTCTTTCAAGGGCCAGGTCGGCGGAGACGAGCTCATTGGAGAGCAATATAGCATTGGGGACTGTTAAGTGTGACAAACGTGCGCGCCTAAAAGCGAACATTGAGGAGGCACTGCGTAAGCTAAGGGGCAGCTTATTCCAGATTATGGAATGGGCTGACAGAAATAATCGGGACTTCAGACAGAGGTTAGAATGAGGGACAGTGAGAGAGAAGGCACGGTGTCGGATCGGGTAGGAGCAGGGCGCAGCGAATGAGATGGGATAAGAGGTGTAGGCCAGGTTATGGATTAGCTTAAAGAGGAAAATCAGGTTGAGCCTCATGCGACGAATCCATAGAGGCTCAATTTGTAGGAGCTCACAGCGCTGGCGGTATGTCAGGGCTAGGGATACGCCCAACAGCCTTTTGGCGAAAGTACGCTGAACGTTCTCAAGAGATACAATAGAGGAACGTGGCCAGAGGCTGGAAGTAATGGGACAATATTCTAGGAGCGGTCTCACGTGTGAGAGATACATGGAGAGGCGACTGGCCGGTATCAAGAAACACCGATTGATCAGGCCTAGGGTTCGCTTAGCCTTAGCGATTTGGAACGATGTCTGTTCTGAGAAGTTAAAGGAACAAGAGTAGCGTACGCCAAGATCGGTAACCATGGGCTGTATGGGGATGGGCAGGCCGTCCAGACAAATTTGGCCGGGTGGTACCGTGCACTTGTACGGTAGAAGGAAGCTCTTCTCCGCGGCGAATTTCATGAACCACGAGATGCACCAAGTTTGGAGAACGAGTAAGTCGTGCGATATGTTGCACAGAGTCACGGATAGGTCACTAGGGAGGAAAGAGTACACTGTTTTTATATCGTCGGCAAAGAGGAAAGGAGTGCCGTGTCGAATAGAAGAGAAAATGTCATTGATATAAATAAGGAATAGTAATGGGCCTAGGACACTGCCTTGGATGACGCCGCTAGTAATTGGTTTGGCGGAAGATAGGTGGCCGTCGACGAGCACAGCTTGTGATCTGTGAGAGAGATAGGAGGATAGCCAGGAGAGGAGAGGGTCAGTAATACCGAGAGATCGGATTTTGGCCAACAGATGAATATGGGGAACACGGCCAAATGCCTTAGACATGTCGAGGTACAGGACAATTACAGAATTGCCGGCGTCGGCAGCAGACGATAGGACATTGAGAAAGTCAAGCTGGCAGGAAGAGCAGGAACGGGAGTTCAAGAAACCATGCTGACCAGGGTTCAGCAGGTTGTTAGATAAGAGGTACTGGACAATATGTTTTTTGATAATTCTCTCCATAATTTTGCAGACTACTGGGGTGTGCTTAATGGGCTGATAGTTATCTGGGTCGTGTAATCCGCCCTTTTTGAAGCGCGGAACTATAACAGAGGATTTCCATTGAGGCGGGACAAAACTGTGAAGCATGGAGGTGGTACACATATTAAGTAACAATAAAGGGAGGTCAGGACCGCCGAAACGGAGGAGGGCCGGTGGGAGATCATCTGGTCCCGGCTTCGAGGAAGGTTTAATGGAGGAAACTGATTTTTCAATTTCTAGATGGGTGAAGGGAATCGATGAAAGAGAGGCAGAGGTGCAGGGGTGGATTGTAGGAGGGGGAATACCAGGACAGCTTATAAGGGAGGAAGAAAAATGCTCATTGAAGGCCTCAGAAATAGATGCTGGAGTATTAGCGGTAGATGAGCCGCAGATGAGGAACTTGGGCGAGGTATGATTGGAGTGATTGGACCTTTTACTAAGGAGGTTGGACAGGTAGCCAGTTTTGTTTGGGTGTGCTAGGGCGATGGCCTCTTGCCTTCTCAGATGCGAATCGACCATGCAACGCAGCCTCAGTTGTAGCTGGTTTATGCGCAGGAGAATCGTAATCTAGCGAAGGTAAGTTTCAGCTTAGACAGTTTACGCTCTAAAAGTGACAGGCGTGAGGTGCTGGAATTGGGGCGTGGATCGACACATGGGTTGGCGGTATTTAGGCAGTATAGGAGGTTGGAGTAGAGAGAGTTCATAACAGTGAGGGGATCGGATGAAAGAAAAAATGTGTCCCAGTTAAGGGATCGGATTATCATTGGCACTAGGGGCCAGTTACAGGAACGGTAGGAAGTCAGAACAGGGGGAGAGGATTGCATCGGATGAGAACAGCTGAAGCAGCTGAACTTGCACCTGACAATACGGTGGTCACTACCCGGGAAGTGATCAGTAGTCTGGGCGATCATATCAGGGACATCAATGGAGAATACTAGGTCCAAGATGTTGTTCCCCCTAGTAGGGCAGGAGACATGTTGGGTCCATCCACCAAGACGGACACAAGAAAGGAAGGTGGAGATGGCGGGAGGGCTAGTATAGGAGGACCAGCAAATTGAAGGAAAGCTAAAGTCACCCGCAATAATTTTTGCACTGGCAGGGTAGTCAAGCGCAGCATTAAAGACATCTACGGCGGAGTCAATTTTTGCAGGCTCCAGACCCGGGGGGACGTAGACGCAGCCAAGGAGGAGGTTCTGGCCGGAGGCGTGAATGGAAAGCCATAACGAATCCTCAATAAGGAGAAGAGAGAGGTGGTCGATAACACTAGCGTGGATAGTGCATTTGACAAAGGCCAAACAGCCCCCTCCACGCCTGGACTGGTGGGTGTTCGAGAAGCATCGATACCCAGCTATGCGAACAAGGTCAAGCGAAGCATCATCTGACAGCCAGGATTCAGTTACTAGTATAATGTCAGCGTTTGACGTAAATGCCAAAGATCGCAGGTGCGATATTTTTCTAGTTATTGAGCGAGCGTTAATAAGAACTAGTAGGAATGAGTTCACTGTCGGTGTGCGCAAGTCATGGATGCCAGGTGCAAGACTATTGGGATCGCTGTGGCGATAGGAGTTGGGTCTCAGTGGGGATATAGCGTCAGTGGAAGGGGGAGGGCAGGCAGTGTTGGGTGGGGGACGGAAAGTAGGAGAAGCGTTACCATTAGGCGCAGCCGATCGCTGTGGGTGATCAATACGGTGGGTGTGCAGCACACCGCTGATGTGGGCCGGAGGGGTGTCACACGGTGCAGAGGGAGGAGGCACCATATGGCAAAGTGAGAGGTTAAGAATATCTGTCGGAGCGGGGTGGACAGGAGGGAGTGCATGGTGTGAGGTGCTAAGTGGCATGACATCGAGTGAGGAGCGATCAGTGATATGAGTCTGTAAAAGTTTATCGATATGGTCCATAGGGTGACTAGCAATATGGCCACGGGTGCGGAGGGCACCGGTCAGGAAAAAAACGAGAACTTGACTGCAGGTAACCTACCTGTTGGGCAGAGTCAGTATAAGGCCGGTAGGTCGGTATGGGGGTGAAGGCATGTGGGAGAGTAACTGGGACGTAGTGTGGGGTGGGGGGCGGGAAGGGAGTGGCGAACTTTGGAAAGGTTTGGAGGCTCATGAGGGGCAGGGGAGCCGGTGAGTGGAAAAGTGGGGCGAGGAGGCGGGATGCGGGTACGAATCTAGAGTATCTGCTAGGGTATGTACGTGGTACTTCAGGGTTAGATGAGGGTTGGTGGAGGTGAGCAGGGGGGAACAGCGGAGGCATGCTGGGGCTATAGTATGGAATGTTGGTGTCTGGGGGGCAGGGAGGGATATACGGTAGCAACGGAGATGGAGGGTTCGTGTGACCCATGCGATCAGAGAGGGAAAGACAGTGGAGGGGGGTGCGAGGCAATGGAAGGGTGAGTGGCACTGGCAAGGCCCTGAAGGTCACTCCTGCAAATAGGGACGATGGCGTTAGACGAATCCGGAAGGTGGCCCGGTTGGTTATCACCTGGAGGATCCGAGAGTGCGCTATAAGCAGAAGCCGATTGAGAGTGGGGGGTAGTGTGTGGAGTGATTAGTTGGGCAAGTGCGGACCTGGTAGGAGTACCAGGTAGGCTTTTGAGGGGGGTTAGAGCGGCACTTATGAGGATAGAAACGAAGTGTCGCGGCTGAGCTAGAAGCTGGTGGGTAGTTAGTAGAGTCGTTAGAACGAGAGCGGCGGGTGACAACACTTGTCGACGGCTCGGAGGACGGATTGGAAGTAGTATGGCGGGGGCTGATGGTTGTACCAGGGTCTTGTCTTGGCTCAGAGACTATGACGGGGGAGCGCGGCTTTAATACTGAAGTGGAGTGCCGCTTGGGGCCTGTGGTCGGGGAGCGGGAGCTACTGCTAGTAGAGGCTACTGGGGGAGATGGTAAAAAAGGGCGTTTGTGTGGAAGCGGAACGGGGGGTGGGGAGTTAGACATATCTAAGTCGACAGTTTGCAGGCAGGCAGGGTGAGGCGATGGGCTCACCTTTGACTTCTTGACAGAGGGGCAATGGGTAACCTTCATGTCGGTTACAGTGGGGTCAGCCTGCATGGGCAAGGCGGAGTTACTTCTCAGCGAGCGAAGTATTTCCCGTTGGAGGGGGGTTTTATCAGAGAATATATTGATGTCCTTATACGGCGAAGGGCAGCAATTGTCGACTTGTTGCTAATGAACTCTGTAGCTGTTAGGTCGTCCGTGAATTGGAATAGCAGGGGGCAACTATGTCGCTGGGACTTTTTACGTAGCCTCCTGCAATAGCATCTGTAGTGAGCCATGTTGCACGAACTTTTCAGAGCCATTTCTCGGCTGTTTGGCACCAGTTTCTTGTTGGGTCTCCACAGGACAGAAACCTCGAAACGATCTATTACATACTTTGCGTTCTCGGCTACCACTTTCAGAGCCGACCCATCTCGTGATGGGGCATCTATATCAATGACCAGGTCCGCGAATTCGACGCTATACGGCTTGTAAAGTAGTTCAGGATAACCCGTTCTGTGAATTAGCCCCCACTTTACAAACGACAATTTTTATTCGTATGAACGATATTTACCGGAATTCCGACTGTTTGTTACATTGCTCTAAATCTTTGTCACAACCCGGACTTCCACCGTTGCCTCGAGCGTCAGTCGCCCAGCCTGAAATTTGTTGTGACTGTATTCGGTAATCTCATCTCCTGTATCTAACCTTTTACTGTAATTCAGCTGCAGTTGTTGAGTTGTTCAGTTTGGAGCGTAAGAGCCCGGAAGGAGCAGTATTGAGGTTTAATCATTGTAGAATTGATTAATTGTTGTATATAGTACCGTAGCTACTTGGAACGGCTTTGCTTTGAATTGTGTCGAAGTTGGTTGCTACGATTCGCTCGAACGTTCCGGTGGCTGGACTGCACACAGCTGTTGGAATGCCTGTTCAACGTTCGCCGTTTCCACCGAAGTACAGTTGATTTGGATTTGTTTGGCGCATCTTCACTCTGTACTACCATATAAAGTCCAGCTGAATATGGTGCGTACTGCACAGAGTGCTTTGAGGCTTCCCATTCTTTGATCCAGGACCCAACGCGCTTCCGGTACATCACAACCGATCAGCAGATCAATTTCGTTATCCTGCCACGCCTCGATCGTAACCCCGTCGAGATGCGGCCAATGAGCCAGAATCGATCGCACTGACTGAGCTGCTCTCATCGGCAGATCTTTTATAATGAATGCTTCTAGAATTCCTGTTCTATCGTTGTTGACCAAGGAAACGATTTGTAGGTGCAGTTCGGTTGACTGGATGATCTGGGTGCCACCCATTGTGCTCATCGCTGCTGAAGGCTGATTCCCTCTGATCATACATCTTTCTGCATGCTCCTTCCCTACTGGCGTGGTATCCGAGCCACTATCTACGAAGGCCAACACTCTTATCACCCCAGCTGAGGTTTCTACGCCGACCGCTATTACTCCCAGGCGAATAGGCCTGTTAGTAGAACGAGACACTGAGCAGACCACACTTTGCTTCGGCATTTACTCGGCATTCAAAAGCTGGGATTTGTGCTGTAGTTAATGGTGTCTTCTATGGCATCCATACTGACTACTGCCTGTTTTCATTCGGCACACTACTGCTCGATGTGAATCGTTGAAACAGACGAATCCCGCGCCCAGTCTCTTAGCCACTTCCCATCGTTCGTCCACGTCTACGCTTTGGATGCGAGGGTATTCCACTAGGTTATGAGGCGCCCCACAAACCTTACACACCGACAAATTTTCACCTTCGCGGGATAGTGCGTGTGTTTGCCCATGCTTGGCTCCTACTTGGCTCCCTAGTCCAGGTTTGCGTCGTCGTTATCCTGGGTAACTTGCTCGTCTCGCCCACAAGTTGACCGGAACGACTGCTTGCTATTCGGGCATGATGGTCTATAAACTGCTTCGAGTCTTCAAATGCAGTTTCTCGCCCAAATCGACTGGCCCCATCGGCTTCCTCTACCCATCCACTCTGTAGTTCTGTGGGTAAACTGCGCACTACGGTCTCCAGTATGTGAAGTGCGTTCAGGTTCGATCGGTAATCTAGGCGATTCAATGAGATGCCGCAGTTCTGCATTTTTATCACCAGGCTGGCTAGAGGGGCCGGCTCGCCTTTGGAGCGTTTTGCTTCTGATAGTACGCCATCGATCACATTCCGGGCGACTTCAAATGGTTTCCCAAATAGGTCTTTCAGGATTTCACGTGCCCGAGTGTGACCTCCTTCGGGATCCAGCATCGGGCACCCGTCGATTGCTTCCCTGGCCCTCCTACGACAGTAGTGCAGTAGATACAAGAATCTCTGTTCTGGATCGGATACTCTCCTTTCCACAAAATTATCGTATTGTATAATGAACTTGCGGTATTGTTCTGCGCTCCCGTCAAAGGGGGACAATTTCACTCTTGGTAGGTTAATAGCGTGGGTTACACTGGCACAAGTCGGCTTCAATCGTTTCACGGAACTGCTAGGCTGAATGGCCGTCTGCTCTGTGGTCTCCAAGATCACCTCTCGATCCCGTCTCTAAAGTTGATCTTTCATGGCAGATTCAGCTTCCTCTCTAGCCTGCCCAATCTGGGTTTCTAATTTGACTGTTCTCCATCGATAGATATCAACACATTTAAATTCCATATCACTGGCTGAGGTACATGAAGTTGCACTGACTGGACTAGTAGACCTAGCAATGTCTAAGGAACCAGTATCACCCAAAAATACCCCAGGGACTTGCCGGATTACTTCCTTTCCAGCTTCGGTTTGCCTTTGTCCTCCTCTTGGCACTTCTGATCGGCTTCCTCGTGGAGATCCCAATTTGAGTACTGTAACGCTCTTTCCGATCGTGAGTAACGAGTAGCCAATTAAAATGAACCCCAAACCCAGAACAAGATTGGTTCGTAGTTTCTACGGTACTGGACTAACAAGTCATACGCGTACAAATATGTACAAACCCCACCTGTACGGCCACAACGTCCAACAACGAGGACCAGCGTTCAACAAGAACCAATGTCAGGTACCACCATCACGGCAGTCCAAGTTCGAATCAAAATTATGCCACTTCACGTGAGCAAAATATAAGCAAATGTTGAAGTGTAGTGATTAATGCATATTGTACTTGTTCCAGGGTCAATAAACTGAGGAGCATTGTCTCAGCAACACAAGTATATGGCAACGGCTAGGGAGGACTTCCACGCATGTACGCTACAGCGAGCAAGTCCCACGAACAGCCGACATATGGAGGGATTATGCGGGGGATGATGGGAGGCTTGGTATCTCAGGGCATTACAGCTTACTGCTTCTGTCCTCCTACTGGCATAGTGTCACTCGAATAGAGAGGCGAAGGTTGTTGCAGGGGGCTGTTGTTTCTTCTGAGAATGTTCTGAGGGGTTTCAGTGTGGCTACCGCGAACCAACTTACATTCGGCCTTGAAGCAGCCCTGCTTGATCATAACTGATACGTCTTGTTTTGCGCCTTCTAGGTCGGCCAAGTTGTTGCGCCTGAGATGTAATTGCGACAGATGTTGACACCAATTTCCCAGATGAGCCTCAAAGGTTCTCAGCCACGTACCTCAATGGTTTTCCCCAACTGCTACGACCGGGTAAGCTTCTGAGCCGACTTTCTGTTTTGAGGGCGGCGCTGAATACGCGACCAATACTCCGCACCGTTTGGACAGATCCTTGGTCGGGTTCTTGCGGCCTTTCATCAGACCTTTCGTGCAGAAACATGGGACCAGAGAACCGAGGACTACTCTTGTGTTTGTTACCTAAAACCCCTCTGGAGACTCGGTCGGCTGGGCTATCGTGGGACTCAAGGGATCGCCACTGTGAAGAACTGGATAAGTCCAAAATGGACGAAAGTCGATTTGCTACAAATGTTTCCAGGTGTAATGTAGTATTTCACAGTAACTGTAAGAAAACCTTTGGGTCAACCCGCAAAACCCTGCAGATGATCTGTGGAGTTAATTCTAGCTCGGCTTGCTTGACCGGTTTAGCGGCCAGGCCCCTGTCCAAGCGGTAAGTTCCTGTCTGGGTGTAGTGCGAGCCTTGAGGAGGGCGACTCGTACAGTCGCCCGGATGAATTTTGCAACAAAATTCTGAAAATAATAGGAGTAGTAAAAATAATGAAAAAATAATAATAATGATAGTTTATTTCGGATAACCCCGAAGCTCTGTGCAATGTGAGATCCCCTTGGGCGGCCCCTATAGTGTTGGCTATGACGAGCGACGGGTAAGCAACCCAGATTTGCGGTGACTACCGATTGACCTTTAATCCCTGGCTACAGAGATGAGCGACAACCAAGGTGGGACCTGAGGACCTCGTGAAATGCATGTTCGGTAGCGATCTGGTTGATGCGTACTAGCGAATTCCGCTGCACATTGAGTCTTAACCACGAACGACCATAACCGTTCCATGGGGCGTATTCCAGCGCAGTTTCCTGCCATTTGGGCTGCGTGTGTCATCCGAGATTTTTTAGGCAGCAAAGGGCGAGTTGAAGCATGGTATCGAGGGGGTGATGGCATATCACGACGATGTGCTCATCTTCGGATCCACGAAGGATGAACATGACCACAGACTACAAAGTTTGCTGTAGAGGTTCGTGGAAAGAAATGTATCGACCAAAGCCCTTAAGTGCAAATTCGGTGAAACCGAATTAGATTCCCTCGGTTTCACTGTCAATGCAAACGGATACCGACCCGAGCCAGATCGTTTCTAACCCCTGATTTGCATTGAGTCACCGAAAATTCAGGCGCACTTACGATCAATTCTTGGGTGCCTGCAATAATTCTCCAGGTTCATTCTGAACTTTGCAACAAGAGCCCAACCATTGTCTCTGGCTAAGTAGTCCGATGTGTGGCACTGGATCAAACAACGCAAAAAGGTATTGCACGGTCTCATTCAAAATATCATTGGCCGACCGATACCAGCCCCATCAGCACAATCTAAGCCGACCACGCCGATCACTGACGCGTCTGAAGTGGGGACAGGAGCAGTTCTGGAACAAGACAGATGTCCAATAATCTGCTTTTCTATTCCTCCCAATACTGCAGAGGAAGGTTAGTTTCAGAAGCAGAAGGAATCTTCGGCCATTTTCTGGGCGGTACCCTGACTACACAAGTACCTATAAGGACTGAAGTTAATGAGTGCAACCTACCACCAAGCCCTTCAGTTCCTATCTAACCCAGATAAGCCCGCCGCCAAATCCACGGCTGCTGTGATCCAGGCGTGGAGCATTGTTTCAGCGGCCTATAACTATGGCGTTTTACATCAAACCGAAAAGATAATCCCGCAAGCGGGCTTCCTGTCTCGATACCCACGATTCGCAGTGGCGAACTAACGTCGTTTCACTTCACCTTCTGAGCCTATGTCGAGGAGGAATTGGGCAGGCGGACAAAACGATACTACTCGTCTGTGATTTTCGTGGTCGGAAAGGGATGGCTGCCCGAGGTGAAGCGGAAGTTTCCTCAGTTCTTCGCACTGCGAGGGGAATTCAGTGTCCGATCCGACGGTTTCCTTTGTTGAGGTGACCGGTTCTTCATTGCACCTCTATTGAGCAAGTCGGTTTTCAATGAACAGCACCAAGGCCAGCTCAGCGTGGACAAAATGAAGTCGCTGGCTCGACGGATGTGTTCTCGGCAGGACTAGAATGCGGAAGTATGCACTGCAGCAAAGAACTGTGACGCGTGTCTGCACAAGGCACAGTCGAGGCCAGAGAACCCTAATCAGTGGCCTTAAGGCTACATTCCATGGCAGCCCAGCGGCCCAGCTCTATAAGCAGGCATAAAGCCCTTGTGCTGATCGACTCTTACTTTAAATGGCCGGAAGTGTTCCTGAAGATTTCATCAACCCCCTTGTTCGTAGAGCAATTGTTACGAAAATGCTTCAGCCATTAGGAATCCCTCAAGTACTAGTCACCGAATTCTGGGAGGCTTGGCTGAAATGATGGCTTGATGAAATCGGATTTTGGGCATCCAATTACGGCATAACCCCACCCGGGTTCTAACAGTGCAGCCGAAAATTCGGTGCGTTCTTTGGAAAGTGCATAACCATCTGCCCACCTGAGGACTAAGCTTGACTTGGGAGAACTTCTCGACCATTTTTTGCTGCAGTACAGGGAAGCAGTGCATGCAACCACCAAGGAAAGCCCAGCCGTCCTCTTCAAGCCCAGAAAATCACGGTCATTGCTGACGTGTCTTGGCTCCAGCGGCATCATATACTTCTGCGGTGACTAGCTTCAACTAACTCGTGGAATTGTCGTCAGACAACTTGGCCTATCTATGGTCAAGATCACGGACTTGGATGGTGCATCGGTGCATCGGAGCCGCCTCAGCCAAGTCCACTTCAGAGAAGCAACCGACGAAGCAATCGATGGCACGGCTGAGACGACGGAGGATCCAGAAGGTGACCGCGGTAGTGACCGTGATGCATCATTTCCGCCTCCTAAAACGACTGCAGCAGCGGCCCAGCCACAGCCACAAGCTTCAGTTCCAAGGTCAGTAGGACAGGCTAGCCAAATTGACGAGGAGCACTTGAGAGAGGAAGGTTGCAGTGACTCAGCTGCTGTCACTCGTGATATGGCCGGTTACAGCGGCGTGGCCGCGTACGTAGATGAGCTTCTTCAACTGGGGATCGCCGCGGACATGTCCGTCAAAAGCTCCCCGTGATTAGCTACCCTCGAGTCCAGCAATTACCTCTGAGTTAACACGATTATACAAACCCGTTCTGCAATAAAACTAGGGTGCTGTTTCGCAGCCTTGGTAATCTTGCTACTTTCGTACTCGTAGTTCTGGGTGAGGGCTATTTCAATGCGTTCTGTCAGTTCAGTTCATTGAGTTTATCACAGAAACTCATGCTCCGTGTTTGCAGATGGCGCGAAGTTAATTGGCCCCGTAGCAACGTATTCCATGCAGCGGGATCTGGATACAATGCGTTGCACGTAAATGGTCCGGTACCTTCCATTAAGTGCCAATAATTGCGTCTACTTAGTAGATGGTGAGGAACTCCAACCGACTAGTTAACCTGGGAAGAAAGTGACAGCAGTCAAATCACGAAAGTGACAACGGCTAAGGGCCTTGAGGTGTCTTTATCAGAAAACTTTTGATCCGGGGCGAAATGCCATAAGGCCACTCAAGAAGTCTGTAAAGGAACTTTGCAGGCCTAAGAGAATCGTAGCACCCAGAAAACCCTGGGTTCTATCACTGTATCAAGAGGTGCTAGTTGGGCCACACCTGGAATACAGTGTCCACTCGTGGTGGTCCTTCTTAATGGACGACTCCATGTTTCTCGAACGGGTTAGTCGACGTTTCATCAGGTTGTCAGCTGACCCAGTGGGTCTCGCTTATGACCAAACACTCCAGCCCTTGAACTTATTTTCTTCTGAGCTTCGAGGACGTAGAAATGACCTAACAAGAACTTTAAAAATCCCCAAGGGGTATGCTGATCTCCAGAGGTTGGCCACTCAGCTGTTGAACGTCAGCCACGGTGCAGCCACCAGAGGGCCCCCAATGAAGTTGACGAGTGAAAGAGTCTTAGGTCGCCTAGGAGTAAAGTCTTTTGTCATTAGAGTCGTAAAGAGCGGAGCCGACTCCCGATGAAAGAGGTATTATTCTCTTCCACTTCTCCTATCATCATTACCGTTTTTTACCTTCGTAATTCCTCACTCAACCTCCTTCTTCGGCCGCTTTCGTTCTCACCTTCCTGCTCCCAGACTTCGCAGTTACTTCTTATATTTCTAATGGCCTACTACTCCCCTACCAAGGAGACCACACATCTATTGCCACCCATATTCTTCAACCTCCGTAACTTCTGTCCCCGAGGTAGACGGGGGGCTAGCTACAACCCACCCAGGGACGGAGACTTCGTAAGGCTGCCCAGATTGGTGCACAGTTGGAGAAGGTCCTCCCTTCCGTCTATCCTTACCAAACACCGAAGAAACTGTTCTTCCATTTGTCACAGCACCGGATGGCGGAAGGAGCTCACAGCGCAAGAACCCGGAAAAACTCGGCGAGTCCATTTGATTTTGTTTGTTTCGAACACAATGGCAGCCCTATCCGGCGACAAGTGAAAGTGGGACGAAACCAAAACCCAAAGAACTGCAGTTGAGTCTGTATCTGACATCACACCGTTGTGGGACAAAAACTGCAAAGGACTATATGCCGTATGTACGCATACGTGCTACATGCATATCTATATTTATTCGTTTATTGAAAGCGCCAAAATTTTTCAGCTACACAAGCTGAAGTTGAACCAAACCAAAAAAGAGGTTGCTGCTCAGTTCAGTTCAGTTCAGTCTGCACAGGACAGGTAATGGCCACGGCCAATCGAGCGTCCAGAATTCCTTCGATGGTATGCACACCAGTTATGCACCCACCACTGCCGAGTGTATTTCGTCGAATCCCCGCTAAAAATGAGAGGGAAACGAAAAACCTCATCGCACATCAACTGCGTGAGACATTATGCATCGTGAGCGTTCACTGAGACAGTATGCAATGAGGGAAAAAGTCTGCTAAAACATACTCCAGAAGGACCACAGTGCTACCCGTCATCCATCTAGTTGATATACTCAAGGCTCACTACAAGGAAAGATCTCGTACCACTTGCGATCTAGGGCACCTTTGAAGGATTGGGCTGTCTGCAGATCCACCATTTCACCAGACAGACCGTTCCAACTGTTCACAACCCTATTGCTGAAGAAGTTCGATCTAGCCATCAACCTAGATCGGGCTTTTATCAACTTATTTTCATGTCCCCTTGTTCTGGAGTCTACGGCGACTTGGAATAGACTAGCTGGTCTAAGGCCAGAAAAGCCCTTCATTACCTTGAACGTTTCTATGAGATCCCCTCGACGTCTCCTCCTTTCCAACGAGAAAAGATTCAGGTCACAGAGTCTCTGCTCGTAAGTCTTACCCCTCTGCCCTTCAACCATTCGCGTGGCGAGACGTTGGACTTTCTCGAGGCAGGCGGCGTCCTTTTTGTAGAAGGGTGACCAAGCCTTCACGCTAACTTCTAAGTGAGGTCGTACTATAGCCATGTAAATAGGTACGAATACCTCCGGCTTCCGGCAAGACAAAGCTGATCGCAGTCTAAAGAGCTCCCCACGAGCCTTATGCGCAGCAGCATTGCATTGCTCCGACCATTTGAAGTCACTGTTCATGATGACCCCCAGGTCTTTAACCCTACTGGCTGTCTCTACGGTGAACAGCCCTTGCTCTAGGGTGTCTGTCAAAATCCTACCAATGCATATGTCTAAGCATACGTGAGGCTTGCACCGGCATTTGTACTAGGATTCTGCCCTCCCTGGAGGTTTTCGTTTTACCGCATCAGATCTAAAAACTCGCATTCCGGTTTCGGGTTTAAACGTCGTCGCTTTCGACCTTGAGCTTGGCTGTGGTCCTCTGGTGCGGAAGATGGCGCAGAAGATCTTAGAACCGTTCAGGAAACTTCCTCATCAAATTCATAATTTCGGTTTCATCCAAAGGATACATGATTTTGCCACTGGGAAGGTTGATGTCTCCTTTGGAAATTGCTTGGTGAGTTCCTTGTTTTTAGTTATCACAACAGTCTTCGGCTTACGGATGTTTGGAAGCCCCAACAGCGCTGGCATTTGATAGTGCATTGGGACTTCTGGCAGTTGGCACGAAGAGCGGTATTATTAAAATGTAGGTTCCTTTACATTCCGTTCCATAATCTGCAGATACGGAACTCCTGGTGTCGCTTTTGCCCTCACGTCTAGCGAAAGTTCTGTTGTGGCGTTGCAGTTCTGTCTAAAAGAAGTGAGATATGAATTTCTCCGTCATTCTGTCTAGGGACGACTTATTTCTATCCATGCGGATGGTTTCATAGAGTTGCATGAGCTCAGTGTGAAAGCCGGGACGTGGGTACGCCGTTCACGTGTGTGCGTGGTAAACCCGTAAGTCCCATATGCTCCCGTTGTTTCTCAGTATATTCTAAAGTAAACGACTTGTAAGATATAGTCACTGGAGTCTAGAAGCTCTTCTTATCTGCTTTGGGCTTGGTTTAAGTTCGGTGCCTAGTTTTACATCGTCGTTCATTATTCGCTCATGATGCTGTGACAATCGGCTACCACTATTTCGCTTGAAAGCTCTCTTTTCTTCTTGTTCTAGTGACTGTGAATTGTTGACATGTATGGCGATCGGTGACAAGGTGGTTTACGTAGGATCTTCTGCGGGTACACTACGGCAGATTGCGAGAGAAGGAGGGCGCCTGTGTGCGGGAGAAGAATCCTTGACAGCATGCACGGCCTCCATGGTTGTTGAGACGTAAGTGCAACATGTTGCTTCGGTATCGTGGTTTGTTTCCGTCCGTAGGATGCTTGTCTTCTGGTGAAAGTAGATTCAGGTTCCAACCAACCGTATGTCAGGACTTTTGTCTCTGCGTTCCTAATTGATAAGGCGTCATCCTATGATTCTGTAATTTTTCAGTAGACTACACCACAACACAGTACACAAGGTGGACTCTTTACTGGTATTTTTCCTAATAATTTCGCAACACGAAGTGGTTCGTAATCATGCAATTATATCACATTATATATTGACGGTGTTAATTCGATAAAACATAAAACTGAAGATAGATCAATGGGTCAAGAAGAACAGGGAAGTACAATTTCTGCACGCATTACCCAAGTCCGTCTCTTAACCGTGAGTGCGGTTGCTATCACTAATCTGACCAACGAATCCGTGTTGTTTGGGGTAGAGGGTTGGCTCAGGAAGTGTCGATGCTTCCTCAGACTGCTTCAGAGCACAATGGTGAAATGCAGAGGCTCGTGCATATCACTTCCGCTGTGGCTGCGACGCGGCATTTCATTGTTGATTGCCCTCTTCTAATTTTGTCAATTGCTCGGAACGCTTCGGCCACATTCCAAGTTGTTAGACCCAACAACGCTCGTAATTACCTCGGTTGCTCCAGTGTTCAACAAAACCGGATGGTGCTCATGGTCACGTTTAGATTTGCGCCTGGTTGTGTTCGTGTAAGATGTGATGTGATAGCATGATTATGAATCACCGGAAACGAGCTTGTTCGCCACCTAATGTTTTTGCTTTTTGTTTTATGGTTAAGCCGCCGTGTCATTGTGTATAAACATGCATGTATATGTACATACATATGCATATATATATATATATATATATATATATATATACTAATGTTTATACATTTAATGTATGTAGCCAAGTTCACTAGTTCGTTTGGTGGTTTCTTGCTTAGGTGCAAAATCTGTATTGATTTGTTGACCGTGGTTCGGAAAACAACCGCGCATGGACTGATAAGACTGCTGCAAACGGGGCTCATCTTTCGTCGGTGTAGCCCCAAGGCAACTAGGGTGAACCCAGAGTTACGATGAACGCGCGAATGCATTTGTAAGGGTCGAAGCATGTTTCGATTGCTCGTATTTTGGGAGTTTATGGAGGCGCGATACGAAAACAGACCGATAGACGCTTAGCAATGTCCATACACCAAAGTACAATACAGTAAGAAAAGTATGAAGTGGTTTGCAGATTTCTGGCAGTGTCCTGAAAACATGTGGAACCAACCACACCGTTGATTCTCCGAAATAGTTCGTAGTAGCTTGATCGGATGTCATTGTTGTTTGAGCTGGATCCCAATGATTGCGGTCGAGGCTATCACGTAGATATTGTGTCTACGGTGTGTGAAACCGTATGAGTTTGGTTGCAACTGCCACGGATCTCAAAACGCCCACAAGCGACACAGAGTACAAACCGTGGTAACCACTTACGGCTTTTGTGGGAAGGTGTATTATTTTTGTAAAATAACACTGCACAATGCAATAAATGATATATGGTGGAATATACGATATACGATATACTGTTCGATATGCCATGGTTCTGTGGCGTTGGGACAAAATTAGACTCAATGCGCTTGATATCAAGGTGTTCGTGAATCATAACGAACGCTAAGTGGGATGCTTTTTTGATGACATGCTTACTCATGAGTGTAGCGAAACGGGCATTTTACCCCGTATCCACGAAGGCCCGCTGCATTATTGGAAAAACCGGCAACTAGACCCTGAAACCTTAAGTGACGAGGAACCATACAAGGCTCCAATAGGTCAGGTCTGGTAATGATCCGGACAACAGTGGACTACTGCCTATCACCAAAGTAACCGGTGATGGCGAGGATTCGAACCTCGGGTCTCCGAGGTGGTAAGAAACGCTCTAAACCACTCGACCACCGGTTTATAGTCCTCAAAACGTTTCCTGTGCCTTGGGGTTTGAACCTCCTAGAAGTTCTTTGGCGGTGACAGCGGTGTTTGTGGTTGGGTCGATGATAATTGCAGTGTTGATAGAGATAAATTAAAAGGTTCTGAGAGTGTAGGTACGGCAGTAGCACTGACGGGATCTGGTACAGTAGATCCAACATAAGCTACTTTGAGGTGATCAGCGCTAATGGAATCGTGAAGTTCATTGTGGTCAGTGATAAACTACTTACCATATTTTGATTGCACGAAATGGACCACCATAAGGTGGTTGTAGGGATTCCCAGACGAGATCAACACGAATAAAAACAAACAAATGGGCAACTGGATAACTCACGAGAGATTTGCGTTGGATGAAAAGCATGTCGTGTAGCCGTAGGCTGAATTCGGTGGATGTGATGTGTCAACCATGAAGCATACGACGTGTGGTCTAGATCAGGGGGAATAGAATCAATAAACATCGGGAAGACAAGGTGGTGCCATAAACGAGTTCAGCCGGAATACAGTGAATATCTTTTGTCGTGTTGCGAATGTCGGGGAGGATTAGGCGAAGTTCTTCGACCCATCTCACTGATAAACAGGCCATGGTAGTGACTTTGGCGGTGAAAACTTTCGACTAAACCGTTTGAAGCAGAATGATAGATCGTGGTTTTTTGTTCGCAGTTGAGGGCGCGCTTGAGATCACGGGATAAGGCTGATGTGAATGGAGGTCCGCGGTCTGACGTTATAGTGGCAGGTATCCCGAATGAAGCAGCCAGCGTCTCCACTTGTCTCAGTGACAGTTTCAGCAGAAATGTATTTGATGGGGATGAGAAGTGGCTAACACGAAACGATCGACATTGGCAATAATGTGTGTGAGCTATTCAGAGGTGGCGGAGGGCCAACCAAGTCAACGTAAAGATTTTTAAAACGACAATCGGGCAATGCAAACGGACCGATATGGTTGTTGTATGGTGGTGGACCCTGCAACGTTGATCTACCGACTTGCGAACATCCTCTCCCGTGTTAGGCTAAGTAAAGCGATCGGCAACCAGTTTTACAAGTGAGCGAATACCAGGGTGGAAACTGAAATGGAGGCGTTCAAAAATGGCTCGTCGAGACTCAAGAGGAACATTAAACCGAGTCTGTTTATGGGGAAGCCCCAAAAGTTGTGGGGTCGTTGTGGAACAATTCAACAAATTTCGAACGTCACTTTTTGTCCGGATGTTTCGCTTTCGCCATGCTCGTCAAGTCAGGTAGGAAGGAGGATAAATGACACCTGGATGTGCACGGAACAACGCGTCAGCAACAACATTATTGGAATCTGAAACTAGAGTATTATGGTTGGAAAATTGCAAAATGTACAAGGTACCACAAGTCTTGCTGTCTGATGAACACCGTTATAACAATATGTAGACAACCGCAAAGTATACGTATGTTTTTTGGTTACCTGTAATCGTTTATATCGCAAAGTATACCATTTATCACTCCAGTGTTCCCTTAGATAAGCGCCAGGATGTTCACGTGGACTCTCCCATTGTATCTCTGGCCATGCAACCGGAAGGGAATCATTTGCTTGTCGCATATGCCAGTGGTTGTGTCGCTGTTGCTATTCCACAACCGCTGATGGATACTGCCGCAGTGGAGTCGCGTTCAGGTGAATCGGCTCCCACCGCAGAAGTAGAACCTACAACACCAAATACGGAAGAATGCCCTGTTGACGCCGGTTTGCCTTCAACCCCAGCAGCATTGGTTAACGAAGCACCGCCAGAAGCCGCGGCCGATCCCTCCCAGTCTCCGGTCACCGGAACACCTGTCAAAGGGAGTGGTGAAAGACGAGCCACTCTAAAGTTGAAAGGACTAACTCGAAGCTTACGTGGCACCGACAGCGCAAAACCGGAGGTAAGATTTAACAACCACTGTTTGTTATGCGTCTGTCAGGCGCTTCGGGCTAAAAATATTTGATTTGGACAGCTTTGAATGTTCACTGACGCTGTTTCTTATGCAGATCTTAACAAAAACCTTAGTCACCAAGCGTACAAATATAAAACGAGAATGGAGATACGCACCAGAATCTTCACCAAAATGCATAAGCCAAACGCGCGCGTTTTCATCGTTTTCAGCTACTGTTATTAATCCATGTTTTTATGCTCGATTGTTTAGGTGGAAACCGAACCGAAAATAGCCGTCCCACCAGCACCAAGAATAAGTCACCTCTTGATTCGGGATCAGACCGTGGAATCTGCAGCCTGGCGGGTTACGTCCATCGGTAGTCTCTCTACTGAGGTTGTGATTGCCTACGGAGATGGAGCGTTCCAAATATGGCCAGTAGTTGCTGCGGTCACTCAGCAACCTCAGGAGCCAATCATCGTGTCTAAGCGTGAACCTCCAAGTACTCCATACGGTAAGTCCATTGCTTGGGATTTAAAACCATACACCCACATAGTTATGTAAACGTTTGAATTTCGTTAGTTGCATGATTTCCCATTTAAAGTTGACACAGATTAGATTAGATTTTATTACGACCTGTTGCAGTGGCCATTCCGGCAGTTTTTTGAATACTGCGTACTCCGAAATATGGAAAGAATTCCTACTGTCAATGCAAATAAACAGCTCAAGTTAAATTGGTTTCAATGCCTAACCTTCACCACGATAGTATTTGAGTTGCATAGGCGTGAATCACGTTGGTGGTTCGAACTCCGTCGTCACGGGCTACGTTGGTAATAGATGGCAGTCCTCTTTCGTTCGGTCGGTTACCACACCTGGCTTGTGGTTGCTAATACGGTTTTCAATTTTGAGTCCCTGGGTCAGGTTGCCGGTTACCCTTGATAGTACAAGGCCTTCAGATCTTTGAGGTATGCTCTTTCACCTGTGCTCATGTGCAAGCATCAAGTAAAAAAATGCGTTAGAACACCAGGTATTCTCGCGACTTGATGTTTTGCTTTATGCTCAGTGGAAGCCATAGATGTCTGAGTATTTCTGCAATCACTACACAACTGAAATACACGTGAATTCGCCTTAAAGCCTACGAGCACGCATTTCGTTTGAGTTGTTACACAAATATTAGACAATCACGATTTGTTAGTTGATTGTGTTTATTTGGTTTACCATTTGAACAGTTTGGTTGTTGAGCCTAGTGCATTTCCACGCGATGTTTTATCTGTATTTTCATACGTTATTTGCTACCCGCTCTTTGTCGTACCGAGGTTACGAGGGCTAGTTCCAGTTTACTTTTCAGCAATAACCGGCATTTACCGGGGTTTTCGAAAGCAAGCTATCACGTGTGTAAAACTATGCGTCATTGTGCGAATATGACTTCTTTTCTTTTGTTACAGGACCGCTTCCATGTGGTGCCATCAGGAAAATACTCATCAATCCCGGCGAGCAGTAAGTGTAAAGTCCACAGTGATATCAGCCATCCATGAATTCAATGAACGGGGTACATAACAGATTTTTGTTGGATGTTTCTTACGAGCAACTATGATAACTTGAAAATAAAACCATCAACCTACCGTCTCGTAGAACTTTCCTGCATGTTCGAGCCACGGACTGCTTTGACTTGGGCGCACGTTAGATTTCCCCTTGAGAAGCAGGTTTTTAATCCCGAAAGCCCACGATCAAGCGACGCAACTATTTCACATGACCTCCACGACTGACCCCATGTGGGTCATCGACAGTGCAATACTTGGGAAATAGGTGTTACACATGTTGGCATGCTTCACTATATGAGAGTTTCTGGTATTTGTGAGGTAGCCCCAAGGACACAGAGAATCATCGACTTAGGTAGGCCTCGAAGGAGAATTAACTAAACAGACGTCCGTCGATCTGAAAATTGATGACACTGCCGTAATGTCAAACTCTTTGAAGCGACAAACATTCAGGGCTGTCGTATTCGGTGTTTTTTCACGGGTCTGTCAGTGTCCGTCTGTGTTAAGAAAGCTCGAGGACTGCTTCCACTGAACAGCGTGTTTGGGACCGTTTGTGTAGTAGTGAGCGGTTTGTCATCGAGCGGTGTTTATATGTGTACAAGATACCGTTAGTTTCCATTGGCATAGTTGATAAAACGTTGAGGTCAGATCATTAATTTGTGTTATTGTACGAATAAGTTACTGTCAATGCTAGGCTTGATTATTGCTTACCTGCTCCAGAATCAAGACCATGTGGATGATAAATTTCCGAGAGTATTAGAAAATGTGATTTGAAGTCAAGACTGCTGTATGAGTAGCGGCGTTTACAACAATAACGGTGTGTTCAAATGCAGATTGGTAATTCTTGGTACCCAATAATCCGTCCCATCGTCTCAGTTGAATTTCTAGTCATTGGTTAGTTATCTGCTTCCTAACCCATAGCAAATCACCGATATCTTTCAGCGGTGGCGTGCTAACTGCCTTTTCCGGTGGGCTTCCGCGACCCGAGTTTCAAGATCGACATGCCGTAACTGTTATGCAGGGTCAAGAGCATCATGTGTGTTTCCAGTTCGGTTCGGAAGTCAAAGATTTCTTGTTCATTCCCAAGAAAGAAACGGGTGAGATTTCCATCTTTTGATATTTTGTTCACTTTCTGAGCACATTTATTTATTTGGGCTGCACCTTAGGAATATAAAATTTGTTAACGCAATGTCCAGAGTAGAAACAGTCATTATTTTCAAATTTGTAGTCATACCTATTAATTACTCGCAGAGTTCGTCATTCGAGTGCCTAATGGATATCGAGTTCGATTCGTCGGAAGTCTGAAGCATTTAACTTTGAAATCTGATTACGGTGATGAATTAGACACGTCGATGGGTTTTTAACAGCTGTAAAAACCCATGACTTCAGTAAACGACAGAACAAGTAGCGAATTCACGTTAGTGGTGGTAGGCAGCAACCCACTGTCACTCGCTTCGTGATTACATCTGACCCACTGGGATGTTATGTTTCCCCACCTCGAGCCTCAGGGTCATGTCTCCTGGTTCCTTAAGACCCTAGGTTATCACCATCTCATTGCACTCATGTGTATGCAATGGAGTGAAAATTAGTATGGGTTTAAGGTGTATCTTCGGGAATCCCCCCATACTTCAAATTCGCTGGAAGATAAAGTCTACCATCACCCAGTAATTACCATGCGGTATATGCGCACGGATCGTACAGCGTTAAACAGCAGGGCAAGCCCCACTGACCACTGCCTTTCTCATCATGTTGCACGTTGAATTAGAAAGTATGAATATACAAGATGGACAGGGAGTGGACCTACACGGATGGGAAAAGGAAAGACGCCCTAACAGCCAACACACGGAATACACAGTCTGACTGTACAAACGCTCATCAATCAATCATTCTGATTCGACAGAATGTGACAACAAGATCGCCAGCGTTCACGGTTTTCTGCCATATCCTTCAGTGTCACTACTTGTCCGTGGTAGAGCAATGGTAAGGATTAATTCTCTTGATTCGGTTTACGACCTTGTTATACTCTTTTGGGCACCAGAATCAAATAAGATTTCCCCCGTGGGGTAAGTGCGCGGCTATCGATTTGATCCCCGTTTACTTTGGTAGTTGTTTGCGAGATAAATGACGGTATAATTTTGCCAGAGGTCCCGTAAGACAGTGTCGTGGGTGGCTATCTTCAAATCTTGCTTCGATGCTCTGGCAAAACGTGCTTAGTTGGTTGATGATCGAGTAGTGCTTGCCTGTTGTCCGGTGGTGGTCTATTGGCCTAAATTTCTTTTACCCTGAATGTAAGAGGTTTGAATCCTGTTGCCACCGATCACTGGTGGCGAGCAACAATCCGCTGTCGTCCCGCTTGTCATCACGTCTGGGTATCGTTGCAGAGTCTCAGGGTCAGGTTACCGATTATCCCAATAGTGCAATAGACCTTTGATGCTGTGGGGTATACCCATTCCACCGCACTCATAGAGAAGCACGTCATAACACGCCACCAGGCCTAAAGTCTACCACTGTCAGTCAGTTTTGGTAATAAAAGCTCTATTGTCTCGGATGGTTTCGGGACCCTACCTTTTGGAGTCTCGTTTATTGTTAGAAGTGTTTGATATATCAATGTTCGTCACTTAACTGCCTAGCTAAATATGAGTGACATTATTAACGATACAGTTTCAGCGGAATAGTGCTAGCTCGCTTGTGTAGAAAAATCTTAAGTTTTCATTCACCCGCATTTTTCTCATTTAACAATGTACTTCTGCATTTGTGGTAGTAACACCTATCCGTTTAAATTACTAGCCGAAATGCTCGTCACGGAATCGGATTGCAATTCGAGTCGCTCGTTCGCTGTGGCCGCGTTGCTTGTCTTGACGGAGCGTGAACTGCTGGCGGTGGACTTGATGCGACCCGATTGGCCTGTGCTTCAGTTACCTTATTTAAGTTGCCTGAATCTCTCACCGATCACAGCTGTAGCACATTTATCTCAAGTAAGAATTTTTCTTGTTGCATGTCGATGTAATAAGTACTACTCTTGAAGTCACGAGAATAGCACAGCACTCATTGAAAATAAGTGGTGTCGTGGCATGTTTCAATGTAATACGTGATGTTGGTGATAACGATACATCAAAGTTGCGCAGCGGAAATCTCGACGTTTTAGATGTGGTAAAGTCTTGACTTGAACACAGGTAGGACCACACCAATTATTGCGCACCTATTCAACCCCTACTGGAGCGCCTCAAGGGCGATAGCGGTATGGCTACATTAGACATTTTCAAAGCGCAAACATTTGTGACATAGTTATTTAGATAAATGCCGGTCACATTGGTGTTGAACAGTATTGGTTGTCACTCGGCTGGTTACCACACCTGATTTACTGTGACTTGTGGTTCACCAGCTCGAGACCTTTGAGGCCGTGGAGAGTGCCCTTTCCATCACGCTCATGTGCAGATAAAATGGCAAACAACTTAGAACTTCACCGAGTTAAAATATGGTCGACGTACTCTGAGTAGGATGGCTTTTGTTTCAAACACAGACCGACACCATCATTTTTATACAACAATAGGGTCATCTATATAACCATCTCTAGTGCCAAAAGATAAGTCGGATAACCGCAGTTTATCACGGCGTACTCGGGCAAAAATTTACCGTAATCTTCGTGGATAGTTTCGTGCACGAAAATTTAATGGCGATGATTTTCAGTAGTACTCATAAGCACTGAAAATATTTCATCTCCTACCGAACTCTGCATCCTTAATCTACTCACAGTTTCATTACTGTTGGTTATCAGCCTCCTAGTCAACTGTTTTCTCAACTCATACATGGCATCCAAAACACGTGTCTGCAAGCATCTAACGACGCAAACCGCACCGTAATAGTTTATCACCCGAAAAAATCCTGACTGGTGTCAGCCGGCTCAAACAGCACTTCTTTGCTACGAGGCCGTCAATCGTCCGGGTCCTAGGCATGGAAATGCACCGACAGTCGCTGGGATCAGTCGTAGTGAAGGTTTCCCTCTCATGGGTCAACGTGTGTTTCACTGTGGTTTTTGCAAGTTTTTCGACTAACGGCCTGTCGTTATCTTTCTTAAACTCCTAAAATTCTTCCTGGATGTGCTTCAATACGTTCGGTTTTGTGTGCCTAATCAGGACATCGCATTGAAAATATCAGTTACATATGAACAGTGTTACCGCGTTCTTTGCGGGCAATTCGTCAAGATAGCAAAATACATTGACAAAGACAATCATGTCATAAGAAAAATGTCACTCACTGCGAAATTGCAAGCACACTAAGCACGTCCCATTCAGTCACATGGCTTCCTTGTCTGTGTCTGTAATGTTATCTATCTTTGATATCAGAAAATAAACCTAACCATCTATGTTCTTGTTATTTCACAGGCTGTATTTAATCAAGTTGATGGCCTCAAGAATCGCAGCGTAGCAACTTTGTTGGGACAAAGCAGACAAACCAAACACTAACCATATGCAGTCGTTTTTTGTGTTACGTTAGCTTCTGACTGCAATTTTTTCCTTTTTTGACGTAAAGTTTCTGTCAGACAAGACACCAGTCATAAGGGTTTCGATCTAAAGAATCGTTTCAGATTATCGGATCAGTTTTCCTCTCATTTTTCGATGCTACACGTAATTGCATCGAGTCAGTTTTAAGTGCTACTTGTAGCTAGTTACTGTCCGCTTAATAAACATAACGGTTTTTCCTTCGATGTTAAGTGTAGAAGTCTTTCTGTACACTCAACTCAGTCGTCGGGCAACTTTCTGACCCTGAAGCGACTTCTTTCTTGTCTTTATAGACCGTTCTTCATTGGGTTGCCAGCCACACTTGCGTATACTGCACCGTTGTGTTGGATCGCCTCTATGTGGATCTCAACAGTTACTTGTTTCTCCTCTGTGTAATGCCTAACAAACAAAATAGTTGCTAGGCTTTAAGAGAAGTACGTCTCACTCCATTCTTTTTCAGGTTCCTTCTCCGCTGTTACAATCATTTCCTTGCGATTCTGACTTTATTTGGGGTGGATGCAACGAGTCGAAGAAGGAAGTTCTGTCGGACAAGAACCACTCTGATGTCACTATCCTCGGGGAGGCAAATGGATTGGTCTCGATGTTCGTCATGAGTAAAGGCGATTGTATTTACCGCATTGGTACGTTGCTCACGGCATCCTTGTTCGCTGCTGATGGCGGCTCATGCTCGCAGGTGAGTTGATCCAGCAAGCGAGATAGTGCCGCGAAAATTGAACTATTTATGGACGCATGGCACTAGCGTTTGACGGCTAATAATTGACTTCTTACGTCGTTGTTTAAAGGCAAACTAAGCCCGATACTGCTGAAAGTTTGACTGCATCAAACGAACTATCATGTTTTCACGGTTGTTTGTTTGCGACAGAGTAGAAGATAAAATACCACAATCGGGCCCCGTCCTTGACAGCAGTCAGCCCCTAACATCGCACAGTAAGTAAAAGCTTTAACAATTGAACAGCTGTGTGAAATTTAATGGACCCAATAGGTAGGAAATACAAGAGTATGTCGCAACCAATCTCATTTTCGGCATTACTTTCTGGTGTTTTCACGTGATTCTATCGTACTGTTTTTATTGATTGATTGAGTTTAGTCAGGAGATAGCAAACGAAACCATTTGATTTATTTCACAATTTGCAAATATTCGGTTTGAAACAAACTTGAACGCTATTCGCTCCTCGTGAAATGCGAATGTGTGGTTTACAAACGCTGAGGGCTACTTATTCGTTCGTATTTTTAAAGAAATGCGTGGAGGAGGAAACTTGGCCTCCGTTCCGTCGAGTCGGATACTGCGCGTTGATGAACGAGCAATATGCTGCCCCGCCAGACCATCGGTTGGCCGTGTCGCGAATCGAAGCTTTCATCGATGAAACAAACAAAATCAATCTAGTTGTCGGTGGTGCTGGTGGTCATGTCAGTTTATGGACAGCCGGAGCGAAATTGAACTGTATAGACCACAGTCCGGTCGCTTTCGAACCCGACGTTGCTAGAATACATGCAAACTTGATTGATCCCGAAACGACTACAAAATATGTGTGGAAAGGACCTTCGGCCCTACGAGTAAGTAATAATTAAGATTTTTCTTTCCAGAGGAAAAAAACATCAATTAGATTGCTGGTTAGAAAGAAAGTTAGAGCATATTAGCAAATAATGTTTCTTCCTTCTTATCCAGCCCTTTGAAGGTGTCACCCAGCTCTACGACTCCACTGGTGTAGTTTTTATTCCTCACGCGCTAATACAACTGGATCCCCCAGCACCAATCACATCAATTGCTTGTGAGCAGTCCTGGAATTTACTCGCTGTCGGTTCGCTTCATGGTTTTGCAGTGATTGACTTGCTCGCGAAATCCACAATTCACGTGCAGCTGTTGTACGATAGACCACTGCAACAGAAAATCACTCATGCTGTTTCCTGTGAGTTTTGTTGTCTCGCATCTTTTCTCGGGCCGTCACCTTTTCATTAACTCACACAAACGCACACAACTACTTATGGCATTGTCAAGTTGAAGTGTACCGTTCACGCATCTGTACAGTTACCTGGCTTGACTAAAAGCACAAAACATTTTAAGGCTTTGGATTGCACGTAGATCACATTTACCAGATAATCGTATAATAGCCAACTTCAAATAATCGAAAGTGCGTGAGGGCTATACGAGAGTTTAAAATCCTCGTGAAGTTCCATTCAAGAAATGGACTAGAAGGCAATAAGTTGAACAAGACGAAATCACGTCTACATTGTGTAGGCATTTGTAGGAACAATGGCATCGTCTTGAGGATCCTTTAGACTTTGACGTTGACAAAAAGATCTACTTGACGGGCGGTGGTCAAGCGGTTATCTTCGTGGACTTTGAACAATAACAACGCGGGTTCGACCCCCACCACCGCCGGTCACTTCCCTATTTGGCAGCCTTTCATTGACCGCAACCCCCTTCTTTGTTATACAATGTTGTATAATAAATAAAAAGGAAGTAATAAGAGTATTAGTATTGATACTAATATTAGTATTATTTCCTCTGTTCTCCATGGTTATCACATCGCTTCCACGCTGTTTTTGGTCGCATGGTTTTTTCCGTCGTGAGGTGAAAACTACAAATTTAGACTTGACAATTACTACTACACAGATCACAAGCTACATTGTGTTCATGTTTTACGGTTTAACTGTTGTCGTGCTTCCAGTATCGTGCTTAATACAAAAAACGATGCTGCTGAGACTGTTCGCACACTAAGGAAAATATCATGAAATCTCTGTTTATTATTCATTTCTGTTGCTTTACTTTGAGCATCTCGCCGGTTGTACTGTCCTGCCAGTCAATTGCATCTTATCGTCGATCCAGTAAGAACGAGTCGGTCGTTCTTTCAGAATTTTTGCATGAGAGCTTTGTGACAGTACCTCTGTCTAATGTCATGTTGCATCTGCTGCATTCGTACTTTAGCGTGAGAACTAAATCTGGCTTTCCTAAAATGTTGTCTGCCGTTGCGGAATGTTACGCTTGAACGGCCTCTTCGTCTTCAGTCACTTGTGGTGAAATGATGCAATGTACATGGTTAACCCATGATAAAAGCAGTTTATTCCCGATCGAGTTACTCTCTGAGCTGAGTCCGTTCGAAAGTGACATAGAAGATAGTAATAAAGAGGTAAAGACAGTGTGAAGGAAACTGAGGTAAACTGATTCAAAGATTCAAATCGGCCGCTAGTACTACCCATGTTCTTTTTTCGACCGTTGATTGAACGGGTATCAGAGTCCATAGACGAATACATCTAGGAGAAATAAGGCTTTCGTCTAGTGCACTCTACTCACTAGATAAGAATGCTAGGTGAAATAGGTGAATATGGGGTGCACCATCAGTTGCGTATGAAATGTCACTACTCTTCCTCGTGTGTCCATGCCAAAAATCAGTATTTTTGAGCATAGGTGGTTGCATTTATGGGCACGTTTTGTTTAGTCTTGAAGTTTAAAGCAGAAAATGAGATCCGAACTCGTTTAACAGGTAAATTTTTGACTTTTGACTTCGTATTTCGTTTCTGTCGTTCGGTACACGTGTTTACTTTTCCCCAGAGGTTCTCATGTTTTTGTTGTTCTTCGTAGCTGTTCAGCGCGAATTGGTTAGTCGTGGCAAACAGATCACTGCAAGTATGCGTCAGTCATTCAGACGTCTAAAACAGTTTCGATCTTCGTCAGTTAGTGGGAGTAAAAGCTCAGAAACGACAACGGACGCTAACCAACCCAAAACATCCGCGGAGTCCGCCGAACAACCGCACGGTGAGTTTTTACTTGATCACAGTACTTTCCATTTAGTGCATTCAGATAATGACCTGAGCTCTAGCATTTTTCCGTTCACGTCTTACCTAAATAGTTCACGGCATGAGTACGTATCATTCTGCCGAAAACGTCCTTATACGCAGGTTGCCTTGAATTCAATCCTCGAGGGTTGTTTTTCATTGTTGACTCCGTGTACGAACATCCCAACAGTACAATTCCTGTTGGCGTTCAGAAACCAATTAAAAAAGTCGCATTGAAATGAGGTTGTAGAAATGCGTTCTTGTTTTTTGGATGAGCAGTAGGTAAGCGTACAGAATATCGGTGTGTTTGTGTTGTTTCTTTCAATACAGGCTATGTTCACTCCAACCGGACTAAAACCGTAGTCAAGGTTAAACGAGCTTTTCCTCAGTGGTCGGACAGTCAATTAGACTGTAACAAGACGGTAGTGTTTTGCGATCTCCCGTTGTCTGAGAGGAAAACCATATAGCGAGAAGCCATGTGCTGCGTAGTGCACTGTTCGCAGTTCACGTGTCACTATGAAGAAACAAGTGCAGGTGAGTAAATGACACGAAGAAGAGGCATGGTAAATCGTATTATGAGAGCAAAGGTAATGAGTGCTTCTCGTTTTGGTTTGGTCTGAACGATTCTGTCACTGGTTGGTTGGAGACTAAGGTAAGAAAAAAACAACCATGAATTGTGATGACCTGGTCCACTCGGAACTTGTGGCTGTGTTCGAGCCTCCTTCGTTTGCATGATTTTTACACTTTGAAGAGGGTCGGAAATAAGACCGCGGAACGTGCGTGCGAGGTCATTGTTTAAGAACTCATCCCAATGTGTACACGTGTTATATATCTAGTGATCAAAGCCGCATTTATCCCTCATTCATTTGTCAGATCACTTCGCCAATAAAATTCCTCCTTCGTCTGTATTAATAGCTTACAACAGAAGCTTCAATGATTATGTGTGTTGCTTATTTAACCACTTCCACCCATCCAGCAAGTCATATCAGAACTGCTAGGATTCGGGACTTCCACCTGATCTGCTTCTAGCCACTGATCTCCACCTGGCCGTCAACTCTCATCTGTGAATCCGAGACCGCTTCTGGAGACACCGACCGCGCTGTTGTGTTGCCATATCACACACAGTTAACACACTGAAGTCTCGAAATAAATAAGGATTGGATAACTTGGGCCGTATTGGCAATGTTATGCCACAGGTAACACAGGACACGATGACACAGCACGAAATGCGCAGAACACCTATGTTTTTACGGGTTAGGACAAACTTGGCATTGATGACGCACAATAGAATTCCACTGGGTCTCCCTAGACCTGTATTCGCACAACAGAATATTTCGCGAACGTATACAGACTTGAAAAAACGACGCACAATTCGACCAGACCAGCCCTCCCGCTAGCTAGAGTAAGAAGATAAACACCGGCACGACCAAACTTTTACTGGCGACCCGTTGACATGATGCAAAAATGCTTCCAACTCTATCGCTTATTTAATGTTCGCAGATGGCCTTGTAAAAACGCGAATTAGGACCAATGTAGGATGGAAAAATACAGTGGAACAACGGTAAAACAATTTGAGAAGCGAAATAGAAAATATTACAACAGTGGGAAAAAATTAGACCTTTAGGCAAAAGTAAGAATGTTGGTTTTCTCCACAGTTCAACGTTTTTGAACAAAAAAATCTCACTAAAATCTGTGATATTTAATTGCTGAGGAAAATCGCGATTCCCCCCAACCTACCCTGGTTTGGAGTATTTGAGAGTATAGCACCTCTGAGTTGGCAGACTGTCGTGCCTAGTGGAGTATCTTTCTTCTCTTTTGTTTTCACCACCTGCCCAACTCTCACCTGTGGCTTCACAGAGCATACATCAGGGGTCACACCCCGACTAACCGCTCGACAGGCGAACAAAACCAGGTTGAGGGTAACGAAAGCCCTAAAACCCCGGTGAGACGGCGCCCAGCATGCAGGGGCGGATACTCCTACATAGGCGGATGAGATCTGCTGGGATGCAACGGCTATCAAGAAAATCCGTCCACTCAACAGGGTTGAATGAACCGCTGGGTCTAAGTGACCTCTATCGAATGATGAACGAGATCCTAGGGAATCGCCCGCAACCATGCACCAAGATCATTTGGACGTGTTGGGCATCCCGGATTGGTAAACCACCATCTAACAGGCGTACAAACAGCTCGTTCCGTCACCGGCTCCCAACACGAGAACCTCCTGTTGCTCGACAAGTAGCACGGTTGTGCACAGGCCAGAGTTGCTACCTCGAACAAAAAGCCGAGTGACTCTGAGGACGCCGCTTCGTACCAAATTCCCAAGACTCTCCATAACAAGTTCCATTACACACATCGCTCATGCTACAGCGTCCCCGATAAGCAAAACACCGTGTTCTCCACGGTCGGGGTGACATATGCTTTCTGGGAGCGTTAAGACGCTGTATCACATCCAAATGGCCTGCTGCAATGTGAGAGCACTCTTAGACATCAGAAGCCGAACCATCACCGCGCAAACGCTACATGGCTATCGCATCGAAGTCACTCGTCTCTCCGAGGTTCGGCTGTCAAATTCTGGCACCCGGTGTATAAAAGTTCCAGGAGTTGACGACAGGTACCACCTCTGCCAGCGGACCCACAGACAGCTCTGGCCTCCACGGCGTCGCAGTAGCCGTCAGCAACAACAGAACACAGCTTTCATAGAACCCCTTTCATGTCCCCTGGGATTACCCTAGCTCGTTTCCGCACCTTATTCTTGGACGTATCGGTTGGTGCGGTCTATGCCCTGACAGTTGCAGCCGAAAAAGCGGCAAAGGACGTGCTCCGCGACAGGCTACAAGAGACGAAGAACGGCGTCCTAAAATGCGACATTCTCCTGGTTGCGGCGGACTGAAACGCCCGCATTGGTGCCTACACCCAAGCAACTAGACACATTTGGGTAAACTGTGTTCTCGGGCAGCATTGCGGCATTGGTGAACGTCTCGTCAACTTTGCAGACTTCAACAGCCTAACCGTCACCAACACCCGCTTGCAATATCCCAGGAAACACTTACTAGCTTGGTAATATAATAACGGTCATACAGCGCACTAGATTGACTACATTCTCATACGATCACACTCGCCATCTTCGATTAAAGGTTGCTGGTCCTACCGAGGCGCGGAGACTAATAACAAGAATAGAACCGACCACGCTTTCGTCTGTGCACACTCAAGATCCACCTAGCCAATAGTCGCAAAACCTGTGCCCCGAAGTGAATGAACACAACAACGTTAGGATCACTGGAAAATGCGCCAAGCGGTCTCAGACGCTGTTGCCTCCTATCTAGCCACCACGTTCATAGGCGGAGAAGTGCAGGCGAAAAATCAGTGGAGTTCGCTTAAGGCACCGACCAAACAATCCGCTTTAGATGAGCTGAGCATTACGCGACGACATTAGAAAAACTGGATCTCTGGGTAGACTCCGGTTAACCGAAAATGCTAGAAATACCCGCCTAGGTGGTCACCCAGACTTCCGTGAAATCCAACGAAAACCGTCCGTTCGGCCAGGAGCGACCGTAACAATTTCTGGACCGAAATCACGAAAACCATGAAGACTGCGGCTAAATGCGATGACTTCCTAAGGCTCTTCCGTGTAATTCGCATTACATCTGGTAAGCGACATTAGGCAGAATCCCTCCGTGATGCAACCGTGATGCTCATTCTTGAGCAGGCCAAAGAGATGCAGCGGTGGACCGAACACTAGTTGTCTACTAAACCGTCCCGCGGCAAGCTCTGTGAACCCAATCCCAACAATCCAGAGTGGGATGTACGACATTAATAACAACCCATCAAACCAAGATGATATCACCGATGTAATACACAAGATGGGGAACGGGAAATCCCCCGGAAGAAGATGGCATCGTACCGAAGGTACATAAGTCATGTCTTTCAACGCTGCTGGAGCCATTGCACACCATATTTTGTTCAATCGGGAGAAAAATTCCCAACGGACTGGGGGACTTCTATTTTATTCCCTCGACAGGAAGAAAGGCGACAGGACTGCGTGCGTAAACTACCGTGGCATCACTTCAATCGACGTGGCCATCAAAATATTCGTGCTTTTGTTGAACCGCTTCTCAGTGGTGAGGGACGTGCGCACACGCCCTAGTCAAGAGGCTTCCGCCGTGGCAGAGGGTGAATGGGCCAAACATTCACCCTCCACCGAGTATAAGAACATCGGTACAAGTTTCAGCAACTGACTTCAATTTTGTTTTATTGATTTTCGGGCTGCCTTCGACTCAGTTGACAGAGAATCGTTGTGGACTATACTACGAGCGGATGGAATACCCCGGAAGCTTCTCAGTCTCGAGGTCGTACTACACAAAAATACCTGCTCGAGAATACGCATCTGCCGAGAGGAGTCCAGTGACGTCTCCCTCAATTCCGGTGTTAGGAAAGGCTGTTCTTTGTCGCCAGTGCTGTTCAACTACACCATCAGTTGGATAATGTGTCAGGCGCTCACTGATTGCTCTGCTATTCAGCTGGGCACCGGTGCTTTCCTCGCTGGTCTAGGATTCGCAGATGATATTGCTACCCTTGAAGACAGCCCAACTGCCTTACAGCTTGTTCTCAGTCGCATGAAATGTTTTTGCAAAATCCATGGGACTAAAGACCAATGCGTCAAAGACAGATCTTTTCGACATGCTCTACACAATCCATTCTCCCGATATGCTTAAGCGATGAACCAATTGAACACGTTCCGGCGTTCAAACATCTGAACTTCACGATTCTCTCGAACGGTCAAGCCAAAGATAGAGTCAAGTTGCGCATTAACAATGGTGGGGTTGCGTATCTCCAGCTTCTCAATGTACCTTGGGCGCGCAAGAAAATCAACCTCTGGACCAGGGTCCACGTCTCCCGGGTTTCTATCCGTTCAATACTGACCTGCGGTTGCGAGACGTGGTCACTACGCGTCAAGGGCATAGGGAAGTTAGGAGTGTTTCACCATTGGTATCTGCGATAGATACTAAAAGTGGCTTGGCACGAAAAGCTTTCAAACGAGACAATAAAGCAACGGTACTTCAACATCTAAAAGCTGTCAGTGTTCCTCCAACGCCGACGATTGCAATGGTTAGGACGTGCCCTATGACATCCGGACACAGATCTCAAAACAGTGCTTCTCTCCTGTTCCATGTCCAGGATGGCGCTGTCGCTTGCGAGGACAGCTGAAAACATGGGCCAGTACTGTCAAATCGGGTGTTGAGGGATTAGGACTCCAGTCCGTCTACAGCGTTCGCAACTGGAAGCAGAAATAAATTTCCCTGTGCTTGGGCCTCGCATTCAATCGCCGCTCATGGGCAGGCGCCACTCGGGACGTACGTAAAGCCGGCTCATCTTTTCGCAGGAGCTAGCCGAGTAAAAGTAAGAAGTAAAAGTGGACCGCTCGACAGGCAACCAAACCAGTTAAAGAATAACTAAGACATTTGAATATCGAGGGAAAACTTCTGTAGCACATGAACCCCAATTTGGCGGAACGTATTAAGATGCACATCAGGATTCAACGACCAAACTGTCATCAAACTCCCGAGTGACGCTAGGGGCGCCACTTCGTACACTACTCCCGAGACTCAACATGGATTTTGCCGCTGTAGTACACAATCGATCTCGCCTCTGACCACCGTTCGGGGTCAGGCGCAATCCGCGACATCCATGAAGCCGGCTCATCCTCTCTCAGGAGACAGGCGCATAAAGGTAAAAAGGTGAAGTCATTAGGTTCCGGTGATTCCGAACATCCACGAAATCTGTTTTTTTGCTGGTTGTATTTGGCTATGCCAAGATCGGTCTGAGGTCTCCTAAGTCGTCCTGCCACTAGGCAACGGAGTAGTGTAGTAGTGTACAGCACAACAATAGACTTTCTGACCCATCTGACTATGATCAGTAATGCTGCTATTGTCTGATGTCTCAACATGCACCATCGAAGAGTACATGGTTTTAGTCGCTCACCATTTGGTTTGCAGTACCGTCGAGATTTCGGGTGCTGCCATCCTAAAGTTGTGCTTTGTCCATTTATGTTCCCTGATATTTGGATCCTTCGTTGATGTGTGCCTGACGTGTAGTGGTTGAATATATTGGAGATAGTAATGAAATAATGCGCCTAACCACAATGCCAAGACTCTTGAACAGTTGATATCGCACGTCTTCAACGGACTATCATACCTGCAGTAACTCACATTCGTTTTCCGAGAAACAAATCTGCAAAGGTTTTAAGGGCGATGGAAACTCGCCGTTCTCTCACTAAGTGTATGCCTTCTTTTTAGTCAATACAAGAGCATTCAGACGACTTGAATGATTGGGGTTGACTTATAACTTTTCTTGCACAAAGTGTAGTGTGGTGCGCGACTTGCGCATTTTTAATATACACAAACTGTCCACGATGATCACAGTTTTTCGTCCAACAAACTTCCAGCGCCGGTGTTAGAATTTAAAGTTACCAGGTTCAGACATCGCGATTTTTTCCGAAACAGTTACTATGAATCGAATTAATGCAAGTAAATAGAATGACCGTGACTTTCTCCGCTTTTCGCATCATAAATCAAATTTTGTCTTCCAATGGTATGTGCCTTACCCGACCTAGGTGCAAAGCGCCTCCATAAGACAAGAAGGAGCTGACGCCTGTTTTCACTCTCTGTGATGAACAGTTTGAATTAGTCAATAGCTTTAAGTACCTTGGATGCTATGTTGCAGCTGAAAGTGGTGTTGGAGAAGAGATCAAATCACAAATAATGAAGACCAGACTGGCTTTCGTGAGCCTGCATCACTTTTGGCGCCGCCACGACAGCCGTCTCATTGAAAGGACAAGTGTATAGTGCAACACTGCTGGGCAGTTGCGAGACCTTAGGAACCTCTCGTGCCCCATAAAAACCAAGCAAAAACTTTGAAAAATCACAAAAAATAGTTTATTTTTATGCCTCCTTGATATCCTTTTCTGTGTTCATGGTGTTGGGTTCAGTGTAAAGTAATAATATGCTCTTCCCGTAATTCGTTGGTTTTGTGTTCAATGGCAGTGCTCGGTCCATAGAATCTTAGTTTGAAGAACAGTTTGGCGAACAAGCTTGTTTTCAGCGATTCATAATCATACCATTGCATCACAATATATTACGACAAGTCAAAGGGTCGAACCAACCACTGAAAACGAGCTTGTTTGCCAAATCGTGTCCTCCACATGTGTTCATTGGGAATTTTCCGACATTTGAAACAGGCCAAAGACCCGGCCGTACCAAAAGAACTTGACAAGTACATTAAGTTCTGTACGAAACTGGCGCTAGCAAGAGCTCATATTCAGTTCTTGGATGAATGTCTCAGGGAATCTGTATTTCCTAAACAACATTTTACTGTGTTGAAAAGAAACCGGATATACGTTTCGAGCGTGGCACTTAAGCGTCAATTGCTTAATGAGCGTGACACCGTGTATGACCATATTGTAGGAATAGAACGAACATTTGTGATATCTTATGTTCTGGATCACTCGTCTGTGGATGAAAAACAATCGTTCAAAGATTATGTTCAAACGGTTGTGAATAATCATGTTGTTTGCAAACGACAAAAGTTGTTCAAACGGATCAAAGGATCAAAACCAGTGAGTGAGTTCCCGTCAAACCCCGAGAGTTTCGTTCACAATCTATCTGACCTCCAACTAGGCAAGATGTTGCTATAAGTTTTATCCTTGGGACCAAAATTTTGCCGTCCAAATAACCAGAGCAAACAACTAGATCTGGAAGTGGAGTTTGAGAACATTTATGCTCAACTGTCAGGTCTACTCCCATCGTCACAGCTGGAGCTACAGAACCTTGAATCCACCTAAACGTGAAAGAATGTCGGATGCTTCCATTAGACGTCAGTTCACTTTTTACCAGCGTCCTAATAGGTGAAACCATCGATTACCTATGTCACTATATTGAAAAGAACACAATTGATATAGGCATACCTCTGAAGCGGCCACTGTTTTTCTGCACGTACAACGTTCAGTTCAAACTTGACACTCAGATCTATCGCCAAAAGGATGGGATAACAATGGGCTCCCCACTCGGACCACTACTTGCCGATGTCTTTATGGCAAAGTTAGAAAATGGCCCACTTGAATCTACAATCCGAAACTGTATTGTATACAAACGCCACGTAGATGACATTTTCTGTGTCATCAATTCATCGGCCCACATAAGCCAACCGTTGGTCAGCTTTAACTGAGCTCATACAAGCTTACACTTCACAATGGAAATAAAGTCAGACAATACAGTTGCCTTCCTCGACGTTCGGATGAGTCGCCGTGAAGACGGCTCAAACAGCCGGTCAACACACAGAAGGTCTACGTGGAATGGGGAATACACTTACTTCCACAGCTTTGTGCCTCTATGGATTAAAAAGAATCTAATTCGATGCCTCACAAACAGGACAAGAAGAATATGTTCGGAGGGCACCGTTGAAGAAGAACTGCAAACGGTGCCAACAACCTTCATCCAAAACGGCTACCCGGATCGGCTAGTTGAGAAGATAACGCGAGTTAGATTGGAAACCCCAAGGACGTTTGGGGTGGAAAGAAAGCCGATATACATCTCTTTGCCATTCAAGGGTGATACGTTGGTGGAGATTGTGCATAGAAGATTGTCGGGGCTAATCAGCAAAACGTTCTACGCAGCTAAGCTCCGGGTTTTGTTCAAATCCCGGCCGGTAGTGCTTTTGCGGTTGCAAGGCAAAGTGCCTGATTCTGCAGCCTCATTCTGTGTCTATTCATTCACTTGTTCCTGTGGAACAACGTATATCGGCCACACGGCCAGGCGTGTGTTTGAGTGCATCCGCGAGCACCACCCTGCATGGTTAAACACTGGAGCAGTTAAGTCACTCACTAGCGCTGTCGTTTCACACCTTGCCCAGACTAATCACACAGTAAACGTGGCTGAGGCCTTCCGTGCGCTGTATGAAGTTCGGGATTGGCAATCAAGACAGGCAAAGTGTCGCATACTAGCTACAGCTGAGGCCGTCAGAATCGGCCTCCACAACTCCCTTCTATGTGCTCAAAAACAATTTGTGTTCTGAAGCTGCCCTGGCCCTCCCTCCACCCTACAACAGGTCATAGACCAGATAAAAACTGAAAAATACGAGAAAAACAATACGTGTCCGGTTTTGATTTAAGCCCGGATAACAGTTGTTCCCCCCCCCCACCCACCCCCTCGTTTCATCATTGATTCTTATCACTTCCCACTTAACTGATTGATTAAATCCTTTGACTTGTCGTAATATATTATGACGTAGTGGCATGATTACGAATCACTGAAAACGAGCTTGTTCACCAAACTGTGTTCTCCAGAATCTTAGTTCTTGAAATTCATTTGAATTTGGAAGACTCCTATGTAATCTTACAGTGCGCTTAATTTTCGTTCCAGAAATGGGAGACGAGACTCCCATTACTGCAGAGGAAGCAGAAAAAGCTCAAGTAGAAAACGCGGAGGCCGGAAAAACTACTGACGAAGGAGAAGTTGGTCAGCCCCATAATTTGTCAGAAGATGCGAAAGAAAAAGAGGGGGACGAAAATGCCGAAGTCGTAGAAGATGTAGAAATAATTACTCTCCCATCTGAAGACAATCCTGGATCTGTGCGGTCGCTTTTGTTTGTGGATACATTCCTGTTGTCCCCACCAAATACCGATGAGACTCAACCAAAGGCGACAAAACGTACACCCTCGCTATGGGTTGGCACTTCAAATGGTCGAGCCATTGCTTACGTACTAAAGTGGGACGGTACTCAAGGCCCAGTAAAAGTACAGCTTTTGAAGGAACTGCAGCTAAGACATCAGGCACCAATCATTGGTATGTGCGTAATTGACGCCGGTTCGAAGAGTCCCGTGTCATCTACGCCAAGGAAACGGTAAGACCAATCATTTCAAACGAAACTTTTTTCATTTTAACTTTTGAGCAGAATCTGGAACTATCAAATAAAACCAACTTGATCATTTATTCTCCGATCGGGTTATAGTGAACAGTTTGTTACCGAGCTGTCTGCTGCGTCTCTCTCATTTAGAGTGGATATTGTGATAATATTTCAGGTCTTACGATCTAGGTCGTTAGTTTGTTGTATTAGTCCTTCGGCTGCGTTCAGACTTAGTCGCGGATCAAACATTGTACTGTTGATCACTGTCTACTTGGTTGAGATTCTCATCAACTTCTCGATGGTACGTTTAATCAAAGGAGTTTCTTGGACTCATGTCAGGGGGCTCCTGTTTGAACATGCCTAACGGTATCGGTACACTCAAACTTTGTGCTACAGTTCAGATTAACTTGGAACCTATCGCGTTGCTTTATCGTTGTGGTTGTGAACTGTTGTGTATCGTTCGCGTTCAAGCTGTTTATCGTAGCTCCATTTGTCGATTGCAGAAATTCATGTGAACCGCCTCCGAGTACTGTAGATGTTCCAGTTGAAAAGCCATCAGAGGAGAAATCCGGTGAGTGCCCCACCTCCCCAACAGTGGATATCAAACCCGTTTCAGATGAGGCTCGCACACCTGCCGATGTGCATCAATTTCTGGTTTGTTCTGATGAGCAAGTTAAGCTGTTCAGTCTTCCGGCTCTTCGCGCACTCCATAAGCACAAGTATGTTGATCGTATTCGTCTGCCCTACGGGGTTGGTCAGATCACGCTGACATCAGACTCACCCAACACCAAATCAGAGAAGCAAGTTGCCGATGCAGCCGAACATGGAGAAGCTGTTGGCGAGGTTCGTTCAATCTAAGGGAAATTTTACCCGTTTAATAATCTTTAGCGATTAGTCATATTTGTGTTCCCCATTCTATTGAACCTTCTTATGCTTAAGTTGTTTGCATTATTTCTGTTAAACCGTTCCCGCGAACTTCGATCTGTATGAGTTGTCTTTGGCCATTTTTGTATTTGCACGCACACCTTTATGCTGCGACTAAAGGCATTAGTATGTTTCACACCGGCTTGAAATCAAGCGTGATGCCAGCGCAGCAACAAGTACAAGAATAAAGAGGGGGGAGAGAGAGAATACAACAGTATAATAGTCATTCATAGCAATAAATATCCTTTTCATGGTTGCATGGGTTATGGGCTGTTATACCGCTCGATCGTCCGGTCCAGAGTAGACCTCATTATTGTACGATGCGCCTCTGGTCTTTGCGCAGCCAAGCGCGTCCTACAGTGCAGCAGTCTTCGTCAAAATAAGCCGATGGTCAATTGTATGGCTCATTCGCCTCTTCTAAGGCAAGTGGAGTACGGCAAGAAGCTACTGCCTTACTTAGTGATTGGTCACACTCGCCACGTCGCAGTGCCGTTAGCAGATTTGTGACGTTCTAAAGTGGAGCACACTGGCCAAGTGGAAGTCCCGCCGTATCTAGCGCTGCCGCTGATTGTCCACGACCATTTATTTGGTGAGTGCACCTTATTCAAAGTTAACAGTGGGAGTGACTGTCATCTCCGCGGCTCGGAGATGCGCCCGATGGCAGTCAATCATATTATCCGCAACCTATACCCCGGCTGCTGGTCGGAAAAGTACCAGTTGATTGAGACATAGTTGAGTGGTTTTGGCTGAGTGGGTTGGAGCGTTCGTTCACCACTTTGAAGATAGGGGATTTGGATCCCGCAACCGCCGGTCACTTCGGCTTTAGCACATTCAACCCATTGGCATCTTATGTGCTTCTTCACTTCAAGTTTCACGGTCTGGTTACCGGCTATCCCTTATGAGCACTGGGCCTTTGAACCTGTGGGGTATACTTCTTCCAGTGCACTCATGTGCATGCATGTGATGAGAAAGTAAATAAAACGGTTGCCTTTCACATTTTTTCAATCAAACTACCTCTTCAACAGACCCTCACTTGTTTTTTGGGGTAGGTTTTTCTATTTACAGTATACTACGTACCAGTTTCTCTGGAGATTTCAATCGCGGACTAGTTTCTCTTGTTTCAGACTTGTATTTCCTATTGTACAGTTAACAATTGTCATCACGCATCGTGTGGAAGTATTGATAAATGGACTTACCTATTTTTCTTTTTCTTGTTTAACTGCGCTAGGAGGAGAGCAAAGGTCAGCAGTATCACAGAAAATCTCTCACTGCCATCGGCGTGCAGTGCTTCACTCGCGACGGATCTGATCAACCCAAGGACGAATGGTTCGTCATTGCTGTGCGTCGAGATTGCAAGGGATCCATTTTAACTCTCCCACATCTGCGTCAAATTTGCAAATGTGAGTAAATAATGCTCCCGCTGTCATTATCTGTATGGTTGTGATTCCTTACTAGGGCTAACTGGTTTTGGTCATTGGCGTTCGTGAACGCCAGTTTTGTAGAACTGAACCGTTTATATTGACATCTTGTCGAGTGATCGGAAATCGGATGAAATGTCTTTTCGTATGCAAAAGCCGCGTTTGACTTTCGTCAGTTTGAACCACCAATGACGTCCGCATGCCATCCGACTGTCTGTCAACTTTCGAGCGTGTGTTGCCGTGATCTGATCTTTTTTATACTGCTCGGAAATGTTCGTAGAATATATACAAAGACTGTCGGTGCTTGGACATCACTGTGTTCGTTCAACTCAGCTGGTTCAACCATCAACTTTGCACTTCTGTTGTCTGCTTTCGGTTACTACCACGCAGCATCGTTCGGTTGAGAGTAGGATGAATAGAAGCATACAGTTAAAAATAGCCGACGACAAAATAATGACCGGAAATCACGAAATAAATGAATGAGCCCGAATGCAACTGCGCCGTTTAGCCAAGTTGCCTAATGTCTCCAACTATCTAACAGGCTGGTCTCGTGAACCCCAACTCGGAAGACTGATACGTCTTAGTTGGCCAGGTTCACTGGTCAATGCTCTCATCTCTTTGCCATATCATGGACTGACCATCTGAACCTACTTTCCAGTCAGTACTTGCTTCAGAGAACAGCGTACGCCGAGGGGGTTTGTGTCCAAGCCACCTTGACCTGCTTGAACTCAGTACTTTTCCAGTGTCAAACCACTGATTCCCAACACCTTACTTCTAACCTCAGCATTGCTAATACGGTGCTCTAACCACATTCGAGCAGTGCTGTGAAGTCTGATGCTCAGGCACCGACATTCTTCCATCACCTACTCCTATCAACCATGTTTCTGAGCCGTATAAAAGAACTGATCTGACCGCCGCGGTGTATACTCGACCCTTGATGGACAGCCGGATGTCACACCGGCCCCACAGACGATCGAGGTTAGCAAAGCCAAGCGCGCCTTCCGTATGCGCGATGACACTTCATCCGATATTCAACCATTTGGCAGGATATATCTGCCCAAGCAACTAAACTTATCTACTTCAGCTAGAGCTTCAGTCATTATATTGTTTGACTACTTTGGTGGTAGACAGTAATTCTCACTGTCGTCTGGATCGCTACCACACCTGATCTATGAGGACCTTATCTGGGTTTTGTCGTATATTTGATACAAACCTGAGCGGGTCTGAAACCTGCTCGATTCTCACGCGTGCACCTTTTCGCCGCGTTTGGAGTTCGGAGAACAAAAATCCAAAAGAGGACTTCAAAGTCTGCTCAATATCCCATCATGATCATACAGCGTTAAACACCGGGGCAAGCCCCACTGACAACTGCCATCGTAAATTTTTACGCGACCAGAAGTATAAGAATACAGTGATATCAGTAGACTCAAGAACTGTGGCATACTTTTCGATGAGGAGCACTGCACAGGGCGGTTTGATCAACTGGGTCGAAGGCGCCTTCCAAGTTTAACAGATCCATTGTTGTCGGTTGGATGTGCGTGTGACGCGTTTCAAGTAATTGACGAAGAGTAAAAATCTGGTCGATGCATCCTCCACTTAGGTGGAATCCAGCCTGTTTTTCGTAGGTGTTCCTCTCGCGAGTCGGTATCAAACGCCGCAGCAAAATCAGGGCTAAGACTTTTGTAACTGTCGGTATCGGGCTAATACCGCGATGGTGATACAGTCACTGCGTATTCCCTTCTTGAAGATCGGCACAGTCAGTGACTCGCCTCATAATAACGGAATACGCTCCTCTTTCCAAATGTCACGCATCAAGATGGTAAATGACTTTATCAACGCACCACCACCCATTTGGAAAAGAACTGGGGAAATTTGTCGGGATCGGCAACGTTCCCACGCCTCGGTAGTCGAATGCGTGACTCCACTTCCACTTCCGATGGGGGGTCACGTGATACTCCCCAAAGAATCGCAGTCGTTGACGGCGGGTCAACCACATCGGCGTGTGACCAGTCAACCTGCTCTTTGAAGAATTCGGTCCAACCGTCCACCCTTTGTTCTTTGCCATGAACAAGCTCTCCATTTCTATCACATATCGTTTCACTGACCAGGGTTCTTCGTCCACCGGTGTCGCGAATAAACTTGAACAGTCTTTGACCATTACCTGAAGTAGCTGCTACCTCCATTTCTTCAGCTACCTTGACCCAACAATTTTTGCGATCCTTTCTAAGGCTTTTCGTAACACGCTTTCGTAAATGTCTTCGTATCTTATTCACTTCTTTACAGTTCGGGAGCTGACGTTTTTGTTCCATTAGACTGACCAACTTTTGAGAAATCCAGTGGCTTACGATGGACATCAGATCTGGGACCACAGGCGAAACCTGCTGCCACGTGTATCGCCTGCTGGATATGGGTACAGTGCTGATCTGCATTACTGTTCGTCGTAGATCCCAGTTCATGTGCTAATTTCTGTTCATAACGGGTGCGAACTTCTGGATCAGACAAACGCTGTACGGTTAATCGGGTTTTGCGATTTGCGTCGATGACCACTGAGATGGATCGATAACCACAATAAAACTAATGCATATTCCCGCTCTACGTACGTCAGCCAGTAAGATCTACGCTTCTATACAGAACTGTGCCACCGGTAGTTTACTGCGATATGATCGATCTGGCTCAGAATATCTGTTGAGTTAGAGTGCCATGTCGCTTTGCGACTCGAGCTGTGTCGGAAATTTGTTCTCGACAGGAATAGTCGATCGTGTGCACAGAACTGGAGAAGCCTATACTCCTTATCTGCACGCTCAGTGTGTAAGGCACAACAACCACCTAAACAAGCTTGTGACGTACTGAGTTTGGCAACTTGTGCATTAGAATAGCCTGATAGCACTACAGTATCAGAACCTTTTCTCCTACGAACAAGAGTGCCAAGTTCATCCTAGAACTCATCCTTCTGCGTGTCACAGCTGCAATCTTTTGGGGCATATGTCAAGATCACAAACAAATTGCTCTCAACACAACTATCCTTTCGAACACCAACTGACCCCTGGAGTTTCACAGCACATAAATGACTGGTAACAGGGATCCAGTCTAAGAGGGCAGCTTCAGCCTCGTAAGTCAGGACTATTCCTACACCACGTTGACTCGCAGCTCTAGCTATTTCGTCTTCTAAATTGTACGGTAAATACCTCAATGAGATACCAGGAGTAGTTCGTTGAATCACACTGCTCGAATCCTGGATACGCGTTTCACTTACGCATTTGACATCAATCTTCAGACAGTCTACCAGCTAAGCACGTCTGCTGACCGGCCTGCATGAGTGCACGCACGTTAAAGGAGCCGAGCTTCGGAGGTTAACGAGGCTTGAGACAGACAACGGATTATTCGCGACACTATTTGATAATGAACCGTTGCGAGTATCGGCCGTGTTGTCAAGGGGAGCATTATGAGTTGATAGAGGGGGCAAAGAGAGGTGGCTGGGACCAGAAAACAGAGGTCAAATAAAAGAGAGGGAACTTTGAGCAGTAGCCCACCGATCACTGCCCACCCCACTCGATGAAATGGGCAGCGCTGTCCCGATTATCCTGTGCGACGACCGATGCAGTATGAAATCCTTTGTATTCTTGAAGTTCACGGGAGATGTTGGACGGGCACTGCCAGGGTTTCCATCCGCAAAGCAAGGGAACGATTAGGGTTCTCAACCGAAGCCTTTAGTTCTAGCGAGAACTTGTCCACGAGGCAGTGGAGTGGCGGTAGCCCGTTCCATCACTGACGAGATAATAGAGAGTGCGTTACAAAATCTTCATGATGTGGGCGTCGAACTAGGAAATAGGAAAAAGCTATGTGACGTCCGTTATGCGGACGAGGGTGTCTGCTTGTTCGCATACACGGAACATGCGGAACAAACACCGGATTGATTTGTTAGGGCTACAGCTCCATTCGGCATGCGCTTTGCACCTTCAAAGTGTAAAGTGATGTTACAAGACTGGACGTCAAGGATTTGGAGCTTGGTGCTTGATGGGGAGGTGCTAGCAATTGTCAACCGCTTTAGTTACCTCGGCAGCAGCTTGGCGACGGATGGAAGCACTGTAGTAGAGGTGAGCACGCGAATATCCAAGGCTCGAGCGGCGTACGCTGCACTGAAGCACTTATGGCGTCGACCTGATATTTCACTGAAGATGAAGGGTCGTGTGCACTGTGCCATGGTGCGTTCAGTTTTGTTGTATGGTTCCGAGAAACAGAGTCTGCGTGCGGAAGATGTTCGTCGTCTTGAGGTTTTCGGACGTCGATGTTTGCGTAGTATCGCTAAGATCGGATGGAATGACCGAGTAAGCAATGCTGAGATCAGAAATTGAGTATTGGGTACTAGTTCAGAGAACTTTCTATCACACTATATCCAGATTAGTAGACTCCGTCGGTTGGAACACGTGTTGCGTAATGCGAACATACATCTACCATACCGTGCTCTGTACTCCGTTCCTCCTAGGGAGTGGAGAAAACTACGTGAAGGCCAACAGATGACGTGGCAGCGAGGAATGAGAAAATCTACATCAAAATTAGGAAAAGTAGGTGCCTCGCGCCTTCGTGGTTGGGGTCCAAAAAATTCCGTCTACCAGTCGGGTGGTGACGCTGAAGGATATGGCAGGGAACTGTGAACAGTGGCTCTCGTTTTGCCACTTTCTGTTAAATCAGAATGATTGATCAACGTGGGTTTGTGCAGTTAGATTGTGTATTCCGTGTGTTAGCTGTTAGGGCGCTCTTTCCTTTGAGCAGTAGCCCACCGATCACTGCCCACCCTACTCGATGAAATTGGCAGCGCTGTCCCGATTATCCTGTGCGACGACCGATGCAGTATGAAATCCTTTGTATTCTTTAAGTCGGGTGGTGACGCTGAAGGATATGGCAGGGAACTGTGAACAGTGGCTCTCGTGTTGCCACTTTTTGTCAAATCAGAATGATTGATCAACGTGGGTTTGCGCAGTTAGATTGTGTATTCCGTGTGTTAGCTGTTAGGGCGCTCTTTCCTTTTCCCACCCGTGTAGGTCCACTCCCCATTCATCTCTCATATTCATTCTTTTTAGTCCTACGTGCCGCGTGGTGAAAAGGGCAGTTGTCAGTGGAGCTTGCCCCGGTGTTTAATGCTTTATGATCCTGATAATGCATGGGCGGTTTACGTTTCTCATTTTTAAATTGAGTTCTCTGGGGACTCATGTATGTTGCCCTCCATTCCACGTCTATTCCTAAGAAACAAATGAATGATCAGTCAAACCAAGCCATTCATTCTTTAGCTTGAGCGGAAGTTTATGCTACCTGACTCGACTGACTTATCCTTGCATTGTTTCGTTTATGGGGTCAAATTTTTCAGTGCGAAAATATGTTGATGCTGACGTCCATCCGGTGCATTGTGTGTCTTCTCTGTCGAACGCGAATCTCATTCTTTGGAACCTTGGTCGTCAACTATTCGTGCAAGAGTTGACCTCGGTTCCTCGACTGCTCTCATCATTTTGCTGCGCCCCTGGTCGTTCGTCACCAAGCCTTACGCTCACGTTGCCTGAATGGGCTCGACCCGGCGATGCCACTCAGCTTGAAGTAACAGACGAGACGCAAAATCCCACCTTGAACGTGATGCCTGCCATGGAGTCAAGTGATGAGCCTACGACTGAAGTGAGTATTAGGTCTCTCAATCCGCTTATTTATGTAATTCACTTTCATAACCAAAACTGTCTTCTCAGGTTGTAGGTCCCTCAGTTGAGGACCAGGCACGAGTATCTGAAAAACCGATTCCGTATCACAATGAAAGGGAGCAAGAAGTGAAAATGGCTGATGATGCTATTCCCGGTGTACCACAGGCAGGAGATCTAACACTCGATTCAATCAAAGAATACCTAAATGGGTGAGCCACGCTTTGCGCCTTGGATTGTTTCTTACACGACTATAGTATTACTTGGCTCTTCCCCTTTCAATTCGTGTCTGGAGCTTCTATTTCCGCCTTCGCGGTCCCCATTCCCAACGAAAACGGCAGTTCGAGCGGGTCCGAGAGCACGCCCAATGCTCACCTAATTTAAATGCCGGTCCTTTTTTTGCCGCGTTTTATAACCAGACTAGGCGTTATCAAAGCGAAGGTGGCGTTACCGGTCCCTTCTTTACTCCCTCCAGTTGTCTGTAATCGTGTCATGGGATGAATTGTCTTGGTCTGATCGTCCTCGGTTGCATCGGTGATGTTGGAATAAGGCGAAACGACCCGTTTGACACTGTGTTCATCCCTGTTAAACCTCTTGTCTTCAGTAATCAAACCGCTTGCTTCAGTACTTTTTCCGATTATTGTTGGATTGGATATGGAAATCCCACATACATTTAAACATTCCACTGACAGTGTCTACTCTTTAAGTTCTTACATGTGGTTGTTATGCCAATGGTCCCACTTGTCTCATTTCGATGTATTTTCTTCATTTCAGAGATAATATGGTCACTGTTAAGACATTTGAGAGCTCAACAGAAAAGCACACATTAGTTGAAGGCGGGCGCATTGTAACAACACTGCATGAGACGGAGAAGATTGATGGAAAGGTTATGAAGGATGATGTGGTGAAATTCACTTCGGACGGCGAAAACACGACTCCTATGATAACAGGTGGGTTGCCCCTTTCGTTAGAACTCTTCTCAACCAAAATTGGGTATGTTTCACCCAACAGCGCGAAGTGAAATCATCAGAATGATGTGGACATTAAAAGTCGGAGGATCTCACGTTTTTCCTACGGTTGTTTTCACCAGTCTAACGCATCATAACTTGATTTTCGTAAGGTCGTTTATTATATGATAACAAACAAGCTTGATTTCGGCGTTTCACAGCCGACAGAATGCATCATGTTTTTTGAGTATTAAAGTCGGAATGCTGTCGCCGTTTCTCCCAATGATAGTGTTCTGATTCATGTTATGTTGATTGTATGACGCTGGTGTGGTGATCGTTGCTTTTTCTCTTCTATTCCAGATTCCAGTTAATTGATGTCTTGATCACCCTTTCCAACCGTTATTGTTGTCCTGGATTCTCGTATATTCTTCCGCTTCTACGCTCACATTTGCATGTTTGTTGTGTCCATAGTAAATTTGGTTCCTGCCACTCTTTTCAGTTCTTATCCAGGGTTCCTCACAACTTGCAATACTAGCTTTCTGTTTTTCACAATTTCTTTTTTGGTTTCTTATTCACGAACAGATAATTCTGTGCTGCATTTTGAGTTCCGCTTTGCTGTTCCCCTTCGACCATGATTCCTTCAAACTTGCATTCGGCTTGCACAATCATGTGACTTCCTTGGTTTGCACATTTTTGCTAAAAAAATATTCGTCACTTTCTTCGGTGCCTTTCATTTTGCATAATGATCGTTATTGTTATTCAGCTTGTCATTGTGACACTACACTCAGTTGCTCTTCTGTTGCTGTCTCTGATGTAAAAAGCATTTCACCGGTGTTGGGGTTTTCCACCTGGTCGTCATTCATACGTTTTACGTCCTATGAACATCAAATTAACGGTGCATTTTGTTTTTGTAAGCAGTATGAACCACGTGGTAAACCATTATTTGAGTTTCTTATTCCGATTTATTCTTTGTGAATTGGATAAGTGGGATTTCTCTCCTCGAGTGCATTTCTTTTCCACGGTCTTTATCTACTTTTACTCGCTCATTCAGTGTCCGGATGGAATTGTATTGTTGTTTGCGCAGTTCGCGTTTTTTTCTTCATTATTCAAGTACGTGAGGCTTATTGAGCAACACCAACAGTCAGTTGCATTCCGTCATCATTTCCAGCCAACACAAATAGGTAAACCCGGTTTACTCATTATGCATCGGATATTACCGACAATGTCATGGGTTCAAAAGAATGCACAATAGGGAAGTAGTATAAACTCACCATGGACTTGTGCATGTAGCACGTGAACTTGGAGGAAGGGAAACATTCAGTCTTCCGTCTTGCCATTTCATAGTAATATTGATCAGACGTGAATATTATTACTAGTGCTAATAGAGATCACGTGTGCATGGCGCTATGGTGTCCACCAATAAAAAAGAAGGGGGATTTACTAGAACCATTGGTACAGCATGTTATCCATATCTGTTTAAATGCAGCACCACGAGTATACATTACAGTCTCAAAAACAAGACCGAGTTGAGACTGAAATCCTTTGTAGTAAAAATAGGATGGATTACCGTGGTTGAGTAATCCTCCTCAGTCCACTTCATTCAACCATCAACCTCGCACTTCTGTGCTGGATATGTGTTTTGTAGATCGTTGAGTTGTTGGCAAAATAATTAAAAGTGCAAAAATGGGTCCTATTTCCGGATGTGCCAAACGGAAACACGGTACAACCAGAAAAGAAAGTGTAGACAGCCAGAGTGAAAACGAATGGAGAAAAATACAGTTGTTTTGATTGCTTGTGTGCATACCTTTGTGTTTTCACCATGTTTGATGACTTCAACAAAAGCAAATGCATTCCAGCAACTGAGTTTGACTTTGAACCATGCCTGTAAGTGGAACAGGGCAGCTTTAGTCGAAAAACTGGTAGAAACTAGCAACCGAGACGGTCATGCACAAGACAGACCCTCCTTATTTCTTTTACTCTGTGCGAGCCCATTGCTTGCCATCCTCGCTATTCCAGTCAGGCCCGAGGAGCGGAAACAATGCGTGAAGGTGCAGGCGCAGCTCGTTTGTGATCTCGGCATACGCCCCAAAAGACAGCAGCTCTGACACTCAGAAGGATGACAGATTTACCACTTGTTCACAGGCGCGAAGGTTTGACATTCTAGTGCTAGCAGATGGTTTTCATGCACAGCTGGCAAACAGTGTGCTAGGAGCTTGTTCCACTGAGCTTTGTGCCTTACTCGTTTGGCGCAGACAGTCGGTTATTCCTGTCTGATACAAATTTCCGACAGCTCATGTACCACGGCGACATGGCGCTCTAACTCACCCGATATTCTAAGCCAGATAGATCATATCGCAGTGAGCTACCGGTGACGCGGTTCTGTCCAGAGCTGTGAATCCTGCTGGTGCGCGTACGCAGAGCCGGGCCGTACATTTGTTTTACTGCGATGATCGCTCGACGAAAATCGAAAACTTGGGACAGAAATAAGCACACGAGCTGTAATCGACGACGAACAGTAATTTAGATGAGTATTAGGCTCATATCCAGCAGGCGATACACGTGGCAGCAGGTTTCGCTTTGGTCCCAGATCTGATGTCCATCAAAGACGCTGGATTTCTCAAAAGTTGGTCAGTCTAATGGAACAAAAACGTCAGCTCCCGAACTGTAAGGAAGTGAATAAGATACGAAGACATTTACAAAAGCGTGTTACGAAAAGCCTTAGAAAGGATCGCAAAAATTGTTGGGTCAAGGTAGCTGAAGAAATGGAGGTAGCAGCTACTTCAGGTAATGGTCAAAGACTGTTCAAGTTTATTCGCGACACCGGTGGACGAAGAACCCTGGTCAGTGAAACGATATGTGATAGAAATGGAGAGCTTGTTCATGGCAAAGAACAAAGGGTGGACGGTTGGACCGAATTCTTCAAAGAGCAGGTTGACTGGTCACACGCCGATGTGGTTGACCCGCCGTCAACGACTGCGATTCTTTGGGGAGTATCACGTGACCCCCCATCGGAAGTGGAAGTGGAGTCACGCATTCGACTACCGAGGCGTGGGAACGTTGCCGATCCCGACAAATTTCCCCAGTTCTTTTCCAAATGGGTGGTGGTGCGTTGATAAAGTCATTTACTATCTTGATGCGTGACGTGGGCAGAAGAGCAATGGCTATTACCATCGTGGTATCAGCCTAATTCCTATAGTCATCAAGGTATTAGCTGCGGCGTTTGACGCCGACTCGCTAGAGGAACACCCACGAACAGCAGGCTGGATTCCGCCCAGGTTAGGGATGCTTCTAAAGATCGCCACGATACTGGCGAGTCATGATGAACTATTGGAGGATGTTCTGGAGGACGGGGAGAATTTATGTCAACAGTTTGGAAACTCAAAAAAGACTAGTGAAATAGCTAGGTATAGATGCGTGGTTCTTCACGGAATTCTCTAACCGCGTATATGGAGGAGAGCAGAATAAGGATTAGGGCAATGAGACATTATGTTGTAAACTGGCTATGAAGCGTTGGTCTGTCTGACCAGGCCACAATGAAAAGAAACGGGCTCTCAAAATAGGGACCGAATATATCGGAGAGCGCCAGTAAGCGAAGACCCACCTTAGTGGAGTTCACAAGCCGAAGGCACAGAAACGGGGTGTTGGCTGCCTCGGATAAAACAAGGAGGCTCTCAAACGGTCGGGTCTCGTCGAGCTGGGTGATGCGACCGGCAAGTATACTACTGAAATTTTGAAAGCGGGCATAGAGTCTTCCAGTCTGAAATTTCCGAAGCTGGCAGTAATGCGAGTCCTAGTTTCCGCGGATGAGGGTTTACGAAGGACAGTCACTGCTCAAAGCCGGAAGATGAGAAAATTCGTGCTGAAACTAGAATACTGGAGGGGAGCTTGTAAACAGTTGAACGCTAGTGGATGCTGCAGCGGAACTAAATTGGGAGATCACTCATTGCAGCGTGGAAGAGAAGTGGAACCATACCAAGGGAAACCTAAAGACCCTTCTGGATGCTTTTGCGCCGTTGGTGAGGATTAAACAAAATGGTCTGCAGCCATGGTGGGAGTCCAGGGCACGGAAAGCACATTCTAGAAAACAAAGCTTGGTGCACGTTCAGGAAGGGGGGAGCCATAGGAAACTACCGGGATATATGACGGCTCGTGCAGAGGCGTTGAGAGCCCAACTGGAGCGCAGACGCCAGTACGGAGAGAGGCTCGACGGGTGAAACGTAACCCGAAAGCATATTTTAATTATGTCCAGTCGAAGTCAACCCCACGGGTTGCAGTTGGTAATGTAAAGGACTCGAGGGGCGAAAACACTGAAACGAGTGAAGGCAAGGCCAATGTATTGTTCCAGTGCTTTGAGGGAGTGCATAGAAACGATAGTGGTAGAAACACGCCTAGTCTGTCTTTATTCAGCGGGACAGGAATGCCACTCGTCCAAATTGAGGAGGACGAAGTTAGACGAGAGCTAGCAGGACTAGAACGAGGTAAGGCAGCAGGCCCAGATGAAATGTCCAGCCCTGTTGAAGCCACTGGCCAACCTGTTGGCCGAACCTCTTTCTCAGTTATTCAACCAGTCTCTGAGGGACTGTCAACTGCCAGGACACTGGAAGGTGGTGCCAATCCACAAGGGTGGGAGTAGAGAAGAAGCTCCCAACTACAGACCAGTAAGCCTGACATCTGTGGTGTTGAAGGTCCTGGAAAGGATTCTACGAAACCAAATGGTTTCATTCCTATCCGGGAATGGAGTGATAAGTATGTACCAGCATAGTTTTATGAAGAAGAGGTCACGACGAGACTGCATCTTGGCATGGTGTGATGGCTTGCGTGCCTCCATGACCCAATGAGCTATGCAGGACGGCTTCCTCAAGCCGGAGGTACAGTCATACCTGAAAGGTCAATGGGTAGAGGCTAGACGAAGCCCACTCTCAGAAACAGTTGATGGACAACATCTGGTTCTATTCACTATGCCCCTGGAGAGGACACTCCAGCGAATAAACACGGAGAGAAACAGTTCACCGGTAAAAAAAACCACTAAATGGATGTAGGAGTGGAGTACCTGGGGTTTCTTTCTACGGCGGGAGAGGTGATTGCACTTCGTTGGGCAATTATCACCTGTCTCGATACCCACGATTCGCAGTGGCGAACTAACGTCGTTTCACTTCACCTTCTGAGCCTATGTCGAGGAGGAATTGGGCAGGCGGACAAAACGATACTACTCGTCTGTGATTTTCGTGGTCGGAAAGGGATGGCTGCCCGAGGTGAAGCGGAAGTTTCCTCAGTTCTTCGCACTGCGAGGGGAATTCAGTGTCCGATCCGACGGTTTCCTTTGTTGAGGTGACCGGTTCTTCATTGCACCTCTATTGAGCAAGTCGGTTTTCAATGAACAGCACCAAGGCCAGCTCAGCGTGGACAAAATGAAGTCGCTGGCTCGACGGATGTGTTCTCGGCAGGACTAGAATGCGGAAGTATGCACTGCAGCAAAGAACTGTGACGCGTGTCTGCACAAGGCACAGTCGAGGCCAGAGAACCCTAATCAGTGGCCTTAAGGCTACATTCCATGGCAGCCCAGCGGCCCAGCTCTATAAGCAGGCATAAAGCCCTTGTGCTGATCGACTCTTACTTTAAATGGCCGGAAGTGTTCCTGAAGATTTCATCAACCCCCTTGTTCGTAGAGCAATTGTTACGAAAATGCTTCAGCCATTAGGAATCCCTCAAGTACTAGTCACCGAATTCTGGGAGGCTTGGCTGAAATGATGGCTTGATGAAATCGGATTTTGGGCATCCAATTACGGCATAACCCCACCCGGGTTCTAACAGTGCAGCCGAAAATTCGGTGCGTTCTTTGGAAAGTGCATAACCATCTGCCCACCTGAGGACTAAGCTTGACTTGGGAGAACTTCTCGACCATTTTTTGCTGCAGTACAGGGAAGCAGTGCATGCAACCACCAAGGAAAGCCCAGCCGTCCTCTTCAAGCCCAGAAAATCACGGTCATTGCTGACGTGTCTTGGCTCCAGCGGCATCATATACTTCTGCGGTGACTAGCTTCAACTAACTCGTGGAATTGTCGTCAGACAACTTGGCCTATCTATGGTCAAGATCACGGACTTGGATGGTGCATCGGTGCATCGGAGCCGCCTCAGCCAAGTCCACTTCAGAGAAGCAACCGACGAAGCAATCGATGGCACGGCTGAGACGACGGAGGATCCAGAAGGTGACCGCGGTAGTGACCGTGATGCATCATTTCCGCCTCCTAAAACGACTGCAGCAGCGGCCCAGCCACAGCCACAAGCTTCAGTTCCAAGGTCAGTAGGACAGGCTAGCCAAATTGACGAGGAGCACTTGAGAGAGGAAGGTTGCAGTGACTCAGCTGCTGTCACTCGTGATATGGCCGGTTACAGCGGCGTGGCCGCGTACGTAGATGAGCTTCTTCAACTGGGGATCGCCGCGGACATGTCCGTCAAAAGCTCCCCGTGATTAGCTACCCTCGAGTCCAGCAATTACCTCTGAGTTAACACGATTATACAAACCCGTTCTGCAATAAAACTAGGGTGCTGTTTCGCAGCCTTGGTAATCTTGCTACTTTCGTACTCGTAGTTCTGGGTGAGGGCTATTTCAATGCGTTCTGTCAGTTCAGTTCATTGAGTTTATCACAGAAACTCATGCTCCGTGTTTGCAGATGGCGCGAAGTTAATTGGCCCCGTAGCAACGTATTCCATGCAGCGGGATCTGGATACAATGCGTTGCACGTAAATGGTCCGGTACCTTCCATTAAGTGCCAATAATTGCGTCTACTTAGTAGATGGTGAGGAACTCCAACCGACTAGTTAACCTGGGAAGAAAGTGACAGCAGTCAAATCACGAAAGTGACAACGGCTAAGGGCCTTGAGGTGTCTTTATCAGAAAACTTTTGATCCGGGGCGAAATGCCATAAGGCCACTCAAGAAGTCTGTAAAGGAACTTTGCAGGCCTAAGAGAATCGTAGCACCCAGAAAACCCTGGGTTCTATCACTGTATCAAGAGGTGCTAGTTGGGCCACACCTGGAATACAGTGTCCACTCGTGGTGGTCCTTCTTAATGGACGACTCCATGTTTCTCGAACGGGTTAGTCGACGTTTCATCAGGTTGTCAGCTGACCCAGTGGGTCTCGCTTATGACCAAACACTCCAGCCCTTGAACTTATTTTCTTCTGAGCTTCGAGGACGTAGAAATGACCTAACAAGAACTTTAAAAATCCCCAAGGGGTATGCTGATCTCCAGAGGTTGGCCACTCAGCTGTTGAACGTCAGCCACGGTGCAGCCACCAGAGGGCCCCCAATGAAGTTGACGAGTGAAAGAGTCTTAGGTCGCCTAGGAGTAAAGTCTTTTGTCATTAGAGTCGTAAAGAGCGGAGCCGACTCCCGATGAAAGAGGTATTATTCTCTTCCACTTCTCCTATCATCATTACCGTTTTTTACCTTCGTAATTCCTCACTCAACCTCCTTCTTCGGCCGCTTTCGTTCTCACCTTCCTGCTCCCAGACTTCGCAGTTACTTCTTATATTTCTAATGGCCTACTACTCCCCTACCAAGGAGACCACACATCTATTGCCACCCATATTCTTCAACCTCCGTAACTTCTGTCCCCGAGGTAGACGGGGGGCTAGCTACAACCCACCCAGGGACGGAGACTTCGTAAGGCTGCCCAGATTGGTGCACAGTTGGAGAAGGTCCTCCCTTCCGTCTATCCTTACCAAACACCGAAGAAACTGTTCTTCCATTTGTCACAGCACCGGATGGCGGAAGGAGCTCACAGCGCAAGAACCCGGAAAAACTCGGCGAGTCCATTTGATTTTGTTTGTTTCGAACACAATGGCAGCCCTATCCGGCGACAAGTGAAAGTGGGACGAAACCAAAACCCAAAGAACTGCAGTTGAGTCTGTATCTGACATCACACCGTTGTGGGACAAAAACTGCAAAGGACTATATGCCGTATGTACGCATACGTGCTACATGCATATCTATATTTATTCGTTTATTGAAAGCGCCAAAATTTTTCAGCTACACAAGCTGAAGTTGAACCAAACCAAAAAAGAGGTTGCTGCTCAGTTCAGTTCAGTTCAGTCTGCACAGGACAGGTAATGGCCACGGCCAATCGAGCGTCCAGAATTCCTTCGATGGTATGCACACCAGTTATGCACCCACCACTGCCGAGTGTATTTCGTCGAATCCCCGCTAAAAATGAGAGGGAAACGAAAAACCTCATCGCACATCAACTGCGTGAGACATTATGCATCGTGAGCGTTCACTGAGACAGTATGCAATGAGGGAAAAAGTCTGCTAAAACATACTCCAGAAGGACCACAGTGCTACCCGTCATCCATCTAGTTGATATACTCAAGGCTCACTACAAGGAAAGATCTCGTACCACTTGCGATCTAGGGCACCTTTGAAGGATTGGGCTGTCTGCAGATCCACCATTTCACCAGACAGACCGTTCCAACTGTTCACAACCCTATTGCTGAAGAAGTTCGATCTAGCCATCAACCTAGATCGGGCTTTTATCAACTTATTTTCATGTCCCCTTGTTCTGGAGTCTACGGCGACTTGGAATAGACTAGCTGGTCTAAGGCCAGAAAAGCCCTTCATTACCTTGAACGTTTCTATGAGATCCCCTCGACGTCTCCTCCTTTCCAACGAGAAAAGATTCAGGTCACAGAGTCTCTGCTCGTAAGTCTTACCCCTCTGCCCTTCAACCATTCGCGTGGCGAGACGTTGGACTTTCTCGAGGCAGGCGGCGTCCTTTTTGTAGAAGGGTGACCAAGCCTTCACGCTAACTTCTAAGTGAGGTCGTACTATAGCCATGTAAATAGGTACGAATACCTCCGGCTTCCGGCAAGACAAAGCTGATCGCAGTCTAAAGAGCTCCCCACGAGCCTTATGCGCAGCAGCATTGCATTGCTCCGACCATTTGAAGTCACTGTTCATGATGACCCCCAGGTCTTTAACCCTACTGGCTGTCTCTACGGTGAACAGCCCTTGCTCTAGGGTGTCTGTCAAAATCCTACCAATGCATATGTCTAAGCATACGTGAGGCTTGCACCGGCATTTGTACTAGGATTCTGCCCTCCCTGGAGGTTTTCGTTTTACCGCATCAGATCTAAAAACTCGCATTCCGGTTTCGGGTTTAAACGTCGTCGCTTTCGACCTTGAGCTTGGCTGTGGTCCTCTGGTGCGGAAGATGGCGCAGAAGATCTTAGAACCGTTCAGGAAACTTCCTCATCAAATTCATAATTTCGGTTTCATCCAAAGGATACATGATTTTGCCACTGGGAAGGTTGATGTCTCCTTTGGAAATTGCTTGGTGAGTTCCTTGTTTTTAGTTATCACAACAGTCTTCGGCTTACGGATGTTTGGAAGCCCCAACAGCGCTGGCATTTGATAGTGCATTGGGACTTCTGGCAGTTGGCACGAAGAGCGGTATTATTAAAATGTAGGTTCCTTTACATTCCGTTCCATAATCTGCAGATACGGAACTCCTGGTGTCGCTTTTGCCCTCACGTCTAGCGAAAGTTCTGTTGTGGCGTTGCAGTTCTGTCTAAAAGAAGTGAGATATGAATTTCTCCGTCATTCTGTCTAGGGACGACTTATTTCTATCCATGCGGATGGTTTCATAGAGTTGCATGAGCTCAGTGTGAAAGCCGGGACGTGGGTACGCCGTTCACGTGTGTGCGTGGTAAACCCGTAAGTCCCATATGCTCCCGTTGTTTCTCAGTATATTCTAAAGTAAACGACTTGTAAGATATAGTCACTGGAGTCTAGAAGCTCTTCTTATCTGCTTTGGGCTTGGTTTAAGTTCGGTGCCTAGTTTTACATCGTCGTTCATTATTCGCTCATGATGCTGTGACAATCGGCTACCACTATTTCGCTTGAAAGCTCTCTTTTCTTCTTGTTCTAGTGACTGTGAATTGTTGACATGTATGGCGATCGGTGACAAGGTGGTTTACGTAGGATCTTCTGCGGGTACACTACGGCAGATTGCGAGAGAAGGAGGGCGCCTGTGTGCGGGAGAAGAATCCTTGACAGCATGCACGGCCTCCATGGTTGTTGAGACGTAAGTGCAACATGTTGCTTCGGTATCGTGGTTTGTTTCCGTCCGTAGGATGCTTGTCTTCTGGTGAAAGTAGATTCAGGTTCCAACCAACCGTATGTCAGGACTTTTGTCTCTGCGTTCCTAATTGATAAGGCGTCATCCTATGATTCTGTAATTTTTCAGTAGACTACACCACAACACAGTACACAAGGTGGACTCTTTACTGGTATTTTTCCTAATAATTTCGCAACACGAAGTGGTTCGTAATCATGCAATTATATCACATTATATATTGACGGTGTTAATTCGATAAAACATAAAACTGAAGATAGATCAATGGGTCAAGAAGAACAGGGAAGTACAATTTCTGCACGCATTACCCAAGTCCGTCTCTTAACCGTGAGTGCGGTTGCTATCACTAATCTGACCAACGAATCCGTGTTGTTTGGGGTAGAGGGTTGGCTCAGGAAGTGTCGATGCTTCCTCAGACTGCTTCAGAGCACAATGGTGAAATGCAGAGGCTCGTGCATATCACTTCCGCTGTGGCTGCGACGCGGCATTTCATTGTTGATTGCCCTCTTCTAATTTTGTCAATTGCTCGGAACGCTTCGGCCACATTCCAAGTTGTTAGACCCAACAACGCTCGTAATTACCTCGGTTGCTCCAGTGTTCAACAAAACCGGATGGTGCTCATGGTCACGTTTAGATTTGCGCCTGGTTGTGTTCGTGTAAGATGTGATGTGATAGCATGATTATGAATCACCGGAAACGAGCTTGTTCGCCACCTAATGTTTTTGCTTTTTGTTTTATGGTTAAGCCGCCGTGTCATTGTGTATAAACATGCATGTATATGTACATACATATGCATATATATATATATATATATATATATATATATATATATATATACTAATGTTTATACATTTAATGTATGTAGCCAAGTTCACTAGTTCGTTTGGTGGTTTCTTGCTTAGGTGCAAAATCTGTATTGATTTGTTGACCGTGGTTCGGAAAACAACCGCGCATGGACTGATAAGACTGCTGCAAACGGGGCTCATCTTTCGTCGGTGTAGCCCCAAGGCAACTAGGGTGAACCCAGAGTTACGATGAACGCGCGAATGCATTTGTAAGGGTCGAAGCATGTTTCGATTGCTCGTATTTTGGGAGTTTATGGAGGCGCGATACGAAAACAGACCGATAGACGCTTAGCAATGTCCATACACCAAAGTACAATACAGTAAGAAAAGTATGAAGTGGTTTGCAGATTTCTGGCAGTGTCCTGAAAACATGTGGAACCAACCACACCGTTGATTCTCCGAAATAGTTCGTAGTAGCTTGATCGGATGTCATTGTTGTTTGAGCTGGATCCCAATGATTGCGGTCGAGGCTATCACGTAGATATTGTGTCTACGGTGTGTGAAACCGTATGAGTTTGGTTGCAACTGCCACGGATCTCAAAACGCCCACAAGCGACACAGAGTACAAACCGTGGTAACCACTTACGGCTTTTGTGGGAAGGTGTATTATTTTTGTAAAATAACACTGCACAATGCAATAAATGATATATGGTGGAATATACGATATACGATATACTGTTCGATATGCCATGGTTCTGTGGCGTTGGGACAAAATTAGACTCAATGCGCTTGATATCAAGGTGTTCGTGAATCATAACGAACGCTAAGTGGGATGCTTTTTTGATGACATGCTTACTCATGAGTGTAGCGAAACGGGCATTTTACCCCGTATCCACGAAGGCCCGCTGCATTATTGGAAAAACCGGCAACTAGACCCTGAAACCTTAAGTGACGAGGAACCATACAAGGCTCCAATAGGTCAGGTCTGGTAATGATCCGGACAACAGTGGACTACTGCCTATCACCAAAGTAACCGGTGATGGCGAGGATTCGAACCTCGGGTCTCCGAGGTGGTAAGAAACGCTCTAAACCACTCGACCACCGGTTTATAGTCCTCAAAACGTTTCCTGTGCCTTGGGGTTTGAACCTCCTAGAAGTTCTTTGGCGGTGACAGCGGTGTTTGTGGTTGGGTCGATGATAATTGCAGTGTTGATAGAGATAAATTAAAAGGTTCTGAGAGTGTAGGTACGGCAGTAGCACTGACGGGATCTGGTACAGTAGATCCAACATAAGCTACTTTGAGGTGATCAGCGCTAATGGAATCGTGAAGTTCATTGTGGTCAGTGATAAACTACTTACCATATTTTGATTGCACGAAATGGACCACCATAAGGTGGTTGTAGGGATTCCCAGACGAGATCAACACGAATAAAAACAAACAAATGGGCAACTGGATAACTCACGAGAGATTTGCGTTGGATGAAAAGCATGTCGTGTAGCCGTAGGCTGAATTCGGTGGATGTGATGTGTCAACCATGAAGCATACGACGTGTGGTCTAGATCAGGGGGAATAGAATCAATAAACATCGGGAAGACAAGGTGGTGCCATAAACGAGTTCAGCCGGAATACAGTGAATATCTTTTGTCGTGTTGCGAATGTCGGGGAGGATTAGGCGAAGTTCTTCGACCCATCTCACTGATAAACAGGCCATGGTAGTGACTTTGGCGGTGAAAACTTTCGACTAAACCGTTTGAAGCAGAATGATAGATCGTGGTTTTTTGTTCGCAGTTGAGGGCGCGCTTGAGATCACGGGATAAGGCTGATGTGAATGGAGGTCCGCGGTCTGACGTTATAGTGGCAGGTATCCCGAATGAAGCAGCCAGCGTCTCCACTTGTCTCAGTGACAGTTTCAGCAGAAATGTATTTGATGGGGATGAGAAGTGGCTAACACGAAACGATCGACATTGGCAATAATGTGTGTGAGCTATTCAGAGGTGGCGGAGGGCCAACCAAGTCAACGTAAAGATTTTTAAAACGACAATCGGGCAATGCAAACGGACCGATATGGTTGTTGTATGGTGGTGGACCCTGCAACGTTGATCTACCGACTTGCGAACATCCTCTCCCGTGTTAGGCTAAGTAAAGCGATCGGCAACCAGTTTTACAAGTGAGCGAATACCAGGGTGGAAACTGAAATGGAGGCGTTCAAAAATGGCTCGTCGAGACTCAAGAGGAACATTAAACCGAGTCTGTTTATGGGGAAGCCCCAAAAGTTGTGGGGTCGTTGTGGAACAATTCAACAAATTTCGAACGTCACTTTTTGTCCGGATGTTTCGCTTTCGCCATGCTCGTCAAGTCAGGTAGGAAGGAGGATAAATGACACCTGGATGTGCACGGAACAACGCGTCAGCAACAACATTATTGGAATCTGAAACTAGAGTATTATGGTTGGAAAATTGCAAAATGTACAAGGTACCACAAGTCTTGCTGTCTGATGAACACCGTTATAACAATATGTAGACAACCGCAAAGTATACGTATGTTTTTTGGTTACCTGTAATCGTTTATATCGCAAAGTATACCATTTATCACTCCAGTGTTCCCTTAGATAAGCGCCAGGATGTTCACGTGGACTCTCCCATTGTATCTCTGGCCATGCAACCGGAAGGGAATCATTTGCTTGTCGCATATGCCAGTGGTTGTGTCGCTGTTGCTATTCCACAACCGCTGATGGATACTGCCGCAGTGGAGTCGCGTTCAGGTGAATCGGCTCCCACCGCAGAAGTAGAACCTACAACACCAAATACGGAAGAATGCCCTGTTGACGCCGGTTTGCCTTCAACCCCAGCAGCATTGGTTAACGAAGCACCGCCAGAAGCCGCGGCCGATCCCTCCCAGTCTCCGGTCACCGGAACACCTGTCAAAGGGAGTGGTGAAAGACGAGCCACTCTAAAGTTGAAAGGACTAACTCGAAGCTTACGTGGCACCGACAGCGCAAAACCGGAGGTAAGATTTAACAACCACTGTTTGTTATGCGTCTGTCAGGCGCTTCGGGCTAAAAATATTTGATTTGGACAGCTTTGAATGTTCACTGACGCTGTTTCTTATGCAGATCTTAACAAAAACCTTAGTCACCAAGCGTACAAATATAAAACGAGAATGGAGATACGCACCAGAATCTTCACCAAAATGCATAAGCCAAACGCGCGCGTTTTCATCGTTTTCAGCTACTGTTATTAATCCATGTTTTTATGCTCGATTGTTTAGGTGGAAACCGAACCGAAAATAGCCGTCCCACCAGCACCAAGAATAAGTCACCTCTTGATTCGGGATCAGACCGTGGAATCTGCAGCCTGGCGGGTTACGTCCATCGGTAGTCTCTCTACTGAGGTTGTGATTGCCTACGGAGATGGAGCGTTCCAAATATGGCCAGTAGTTGCTGCGGTCACTCAGCAACCTCAGGAGCCAATCATCGTGTCTAAGCGTGAACCTCCAAGTACTCCATACGGTAAGTCCATTGCTTGGGATTTAAAACCATACACCCACATAGTTATGTAAACGTTTGAATTTCGTTAGTTGCATGATTTCCCATTTAAAGTTGACACAGATTAGATTAGATTTTATTACGACCTGTTGCAGTGGCCATTCCGGCAGTTTTTTGAATACTGCGTACTCCGAAATATGGAAAGAATTCCTACTGTCAATGCAAATAAACAGCTCAAGTTAAATTGGTTTCAATGCCTAACCTTCACCACGATAGTATTTGAGTTGCATAGGCGTGAATCACGTTGGTGGTTCGAACTCCGTCGTCACGGGCTACGTTGGTAATAGATGGCAGTCCTCTTTCGTTCGGTCGGTTACCACACCTGGCTTGTGGTTGCTAATACGGTTTTCAATTTTGAGTCCCTGGGTCAGGTTGCCGGTTACCCTTGATAGTACAAGGCCTTCAGATCTTTGAGGTATGCTCTTTCACCTGTGCTCATGTGCAAGCATCAAGTAAAAAAATGCGTTAGAACACCAGGTATTCTCGCGACTTGATGTTTTGCTTTATGCTCAGTGGAAGCCATAGATGTCTGAGTATTTCTGCAATCACTACACAACTGAAATACACGTGAATTCGCCTTAAAGCCTACGAGCACGCATTTCGTTTGAGTTGTTACACAAATATTAGACAATCACGATTTGTTAGTTGATTGTGTTTATTTGGTTTACCATTTGAACAGTTTGGTTGTTGAGCCTAGTGCATTTCCACGCGATGTTTTATCTGTATTTTCATACGTTATTTGCTACCCGCTCTTTGTCGTACCGAGGTTACGAGGGCTAGTTCCAGTTTACTTTTCAGCAATAACCGGCATTTACCGGGGTTTTCGAAAGCAAGCTATCACGTGTGTAAAACTATGCGTCATTGTGCGAATATGACTTCTTTTCTTTTGTTACAGGACCGCTTCCATGTGGTGCCATCAGGAAAATACTCATCAATCCCGGCGAGCAGTAAGTGTAAAGTCCACAGTGATATCAGCCATCCATGAATTCAATGAACGGGGTACATAACAGATTTTTGTTGGATGTTTCTTACGAGCAACTATGATAACTTGAAAATAAAACCATCAACCTACCGTCTCGTAGAACTTTCCTGCATGTTCGAGCCACGGACTGCTTTGACTTGGGCGCACGTTAGATTTCCCCTTGAGAAGCAGGTTTTTAATCCCGAAAGCCCACGATCAAGCGACGCAACTATTTCACATGACCTCCACGACTGACCCCATGTGGGTCATCGACAGTGCAATACTTGGGAAATAGGTGTTACACATGTTGGCATGCTTCACTATATGAGAGTTTCTGGTATTTGTGAGGTAGCCCCAAGGACACAGAGAATCATCGACTTAGGTAGGCCTCGAAGGAGAATTAACTAAACAGACGTCCGTCGATCTGAAAATTGATGACACTGCCGTAATGTCAAACTCTTTGAAGCGACAAACATTCAGGGCTGTCGTATTCGGTGTTTTTTCACGGGTCTGTCAGTGTCCGTCTGTGTTAAGAAAGCTCGAGGACTGCTTCCACTGAACAGCGTGTTTGGGACCGTTTGTGTAGTAGTGAGCGGTTTGTCATCGAGCGGTGTTTATATGTGTACAAGATACCGTTAGTTTCCATTGGCATAGTTGATAAAACGTTGAGGTCAGATCATTAATTTGTGTTATTGTACGAATAAGTTACTGTCAATGCTAGGCTTGATTATTGCTTACCTGCTCCAGAATCAAGACCATGTGGATGATAAATTTCCGAGAGTATTAGAAAATGTGATTTGAAGTCAAGACTGCTGTATGAGTAGCGGCGTTTACAACAATAACGGTGTGTTCAAATGCAGATTGGTAATTCTTGGTACCCAAGAATCCGTCCCATCGTCTCAGTTGAATTTCTAGTCATTGGTTAGTTATCTGCTTCCTAACCCATAGCAAATCACCGATATCTTTCAGCGGTGGCGTGCTAACTGCCTTTTCCGGTGGGCTTCCGCGACCCGAGTTTCAAGATCGACATGCCGTAACTGTTATGCAGGGTCAAGAGCATCATGTGTGTTTCCAGTTCGGTTCGGAAGTCAAAGATTTCTTGTTCATTCCCAAGAAAGAAACGGGTGAGATTTCCATCTTTTGATATTTTGTTCACTTTCTGAGCACATTTATTTATTTGGGCTGCACCTTAGGAATATAAAATTTGTTAACGCAATGTCCAGAGTAGAAACAGTCATTATTTTCAAATTTGTAGTCATACCTATTAATTACTCGCAGAGTTCGTCATTCGAGTGCCTAATGGATATCGAGTTCGATTCGTCGGAAGTCTGAAGCATTTAACTTTGAAATCTGATTACGGTGATGAATTAGACACGTCGATGGGTTTTTAACAGCTGTAAAAACCCATGACTTCAGTAAACGACAGAACAAGTAGCGAATTCACGTTAGTGGTGGTAGGCAGCAACCCACTGTCACTCGCTTCGTGATTACATCTGACCCACTGGGATGTTATGTTTCCCCACCTCGAGCCTCAGGGTCATGTCTCCTGGTTCCTTAAGACCCTAGGTTATCACCATCTCATTGCACTCATGTGTATGCAATGGAGTGAAAATTAGTATGGGTTTAAGGTGTATCTTCGGGAATCCCCCCATACTTCAAATTCGCTGGAAGATAAAGTCTACCATCACCCAGTAATTACCATGCGGTATATGCGCACGGATCGTACAGCGTTAAACAGCAGGGCAAGCCCCACTGACCACTGCCTTTCTCATCATGTTGCACGTTGAATTAGAAAGTATGAATATACAAGATGGACAGGGAGTGGACCTACACGGATGGGAAAAGGAAAGACGCCCTAACAGCCAACACACGGAATACACAGTCTGACTGTACAAACGCTCATCAATCAATCATTCTGATTCGACAGAATGTGACAACAAGATCGCCAGCGTTCACGGTTTTCTGCCATATCCTTCAGTGTCACTACTTGTCCGTGGTAGAGCAATGGTAAGGATTAATTCTCTTGATTCGGTTTACGACCTTGTTATACTCTTTTGGGCACCAGAATCAAATAAGATTTCCCCCGTGGGGTAAGTGCGCGGCTATCGATTTGATCCCCGTTTACTTTGGTAGTTGTTTGCGAGATAAATGACGGTATAATTTTGCCAGAGGTCCCGTAAGACAGTGTCGTGGGTGGCTATCTTCAAATCTTGCTTCGATGCTCTGGCAAAACGTGCTTAGTTGGTTGATGATCGAGTAGTGCTTGCCTGTTGTCCGGTGGTGGTCTATTGGCCTAAATTTCTTTTACCCTGAATGTAAGAGGTTTGAATCCTGTTGCCACCGATCACTGGTGGCGAGCAACAATCCGCTGTCGTCCCGCTTGTCATCACGTCTGGGTATCGTTGCAGAGTCTCAGGGTCAGGTTACCGATTATCCCAATAGTGCAATAGACCTTTGATGCTGTGGGGTATACCCATTCCACCGCACTCATAGAGAAGCACGTCATAACACGCCACCAGGCCTAAAGTCTACCACTGTCAGTCAGTTTTGGTAATAAAAGCTCTATTGTCTCGGATGGTTTCGGGACCCTACCTTTTGGAGTCTCGTTTATTGTTAGAAGTGTTTGATATATCAATGTTCGTCACTTAACTGCCTAGCTAAATATGAGTGACATTATTAACGATACAGTTTCAGCGGAATAGTGCTAGCTCGCTTGTGTAGAAAAATCTTAAGTTTTCATTCACCCGCATTTTTCTCATTTAACAATGTACTTCTGCATTTGTGGTAGTAACACCTATCCGTTTAAATTACTAGCCGAAATGCTCGTCACGGAATCGGATTGCAATTCGAGTCGCTCGTTCGCTGTGGCCGCGTTGCTTGTCTTGACGGAGCGTGAACTGCTGGCGGTGGACTTGATGCGACCCGATTGGCCTGTGCTTCAGTTACCTTATTTAAGTTGCCTGAATCTCTCACCGATCACAGCTGTAGCACATTTATCTCAAGTAAGAATTTTTCTTGTTGCATGTCGATGTAATAAGTACTACTCTTGAAGTCACGAGAATAGCACAGCACTCATTGAAAATAAGTGGTGTCGTGGCATGTTTCAATGTAATACGTGATGTTGGTGATAACGATACATCAAAGTTGCGCAGCGGAAATCTCGACGTTTTAGATGTGGTAAAGTCTTGACTTGAACACAGGTAGGACCACACCAATTATTGCGCACCTATTCAACCCCTACTGGAGCGCCTCAAGGGCGATAGCGGTATGGCTACATTAGACATTTTCAAAGCGCAAACATTTGCGACATAGTTATTTAGATAAATGCCGGTCACATTGGTGTTGAACAGTATTGGTTGTCACTCGGCTGGTTACCACACCTGATTTACTGTGACTTGTGGTTCACCAGCTCGAGACCTTTGAGGCCGTGGAGAGTGCCCTTTCCATCACGCTCATGTGCAGATAAAATGGCAAACAACTTAGAACTTCACCGAGTTAAAATATGGTCGACGTACTCTGAGTAGGATGGCTTTTGTTTCAAACACAGACCGACACCATCATTTTTATACAACAATAGGGTCATCTATATAACCATCTCTAGTGCCAAAAGATAAGTCGGATAACCGCAGTTTATCACGGCGTACTCGGGCAAAAATTTACCGTAATCTTCGTGGATAGTTTCGTGCACGAAAATTTAATGGCGATGATTTTCAGTAGTACTCATAAGCACTGAAAATATTTCATCTCCTACCGAACTCTGCATCCTTAATCTACTCACAGTTTCATTACTGTTGGTTATCAGCCTCCTAGTCAACTGTTTTCTCAACTCATACATGGCATCCAAAACACGTGTCTGCAAGCATCTAACGACGCAAACCGCACCGTAATAGTTTATCACCCGAAAAAATCCTGACTGGTGTCAGCCGGCTCAAACAGCACTTCTTTGCTACGAGGCCGTCAATCGTCCGGGTCCTAGGCATGGAAATGCACCGACAGTCGCTGGGATCAGTCGTAGTGAAGGTTTCCCTCTCATGGGTCAACGTGTGTTTCACTGTGGTTTTTGCAAGTTTTTCGACTAACGGCCTGTCGTTATCTTTCTTAAACTCCTAAAATTCTTCCTGGATGTGCTTCAATACGTTCGGTTTTGTGTGCCTAATCAGGACATCGCATTGAAAATATCAGTTACATATGAACAGTGTTACCGCGTTCTTTGCGGGCAATTCGTCAAGATAGCAAAATACATTGACAAAGACAATCATGTCATAAGAAAAATGTCACTCATTGCGAAATTGCAAGCACACTAAGCACGTCCCATTCAGTCACATGGCTTCCTTGTCTGTGTCTGTAATGTTATCTATCTTTGATATCAGAAAATAAACCTAACCATCTATGTTCTTGTTATTTCACAGGCTGTATTTAATCAAGTTGATGGCCTCAAGAATCGCAGCGTAGCAACTTTGTTGGGACAAAGCAGACAAACCAAACACTAACCATATGCAGTCGTTTTTTGTGTTACGTTAGCTTCTGACTGCAATTTTTTCCTTTTTTGACGTAAAGTTTCTGTCAGACAAGACACCAGTCATAAGGGTTTCGATCTAAAGAATCGTTTCAGATTATCGGATCAGTTTTCCTCTCATTTTTCGATGCTACACGTAATTGCATCGAGTCAGTTTTAAGTGCTACTTGTAGCTAGTTACTGTCCGCTTAATAAACATAACGGTTTTTCCTTCGATGTTAAGTGTAGAAGTCTTTCTGTACACTCAACTCAGTCGTCGGGCAACTTTCTGACCCTGAAGCGACTTCTTTCTTGTCTTTATAGACCGTTCTTCATTGGGTTGCCAGCCACACTTGCGTATACTGCACCGTTGTGTTGGATCGCCTCTATGTGGATCTCAACAGTTACTTGTTTCTCCTCTGTGTAATGCCTAACAAACAAAATAGTTGCTAGGCTTTAAGAGAAGTACGTCTCACTCCATTCTTTTTCAGGTTCCTTCTCCGCTGTTACAATCATTTCCTTGCGATTCTGACTTTATTTGGGGTGGATGCAACGAGTCGAAGAAGGAAGTTCTGTCGGACAAGAACCACTCTGATGTCACTATCCTCGGGGAGGCAAATGGATTGGTCTCGATGTTCGTCATGAGTAAAGGCGATTGTATTTACCGCATTGGTACGTTGCTCACGGCATCCTTGTTCGCTGCTGATGGCGGCTCATGCTCGCAGGTGAGTTGATCCAGCAAGCGAGATAGTGCCGCGAAAATTGAACTATTTATGGACGCATGGCACTAGCGTTTGACGGCTAATAATTGACTTCTTACGTCGTTGTTTAAAGGCAAACTAAGCCCGATACTGCTGAAAGTTTGACTGCATCAAACGAACTATCATGTTTTCACGGTTGTTTGTTTGCGACAGAGTAGAAGATAAAATACCACAATCGGGCCCCGTCCTTGACAGCAGTCAGCCCCTAACATCGCACAGTAAGTAAAAGCTTTAACAATTGAACAGCTGTGTGAAATTTAATGGACCCAATAGGTAGGAAATACAAGAGTATGTCGCAACCAATCTCATTTTCGGCATTACTTTCTGGTGTTTTCACGTGATTCTATCGTACTGTTTTTATTGATTGATTGAGTTTAGTCAGGAGATAGCAAACGAAACCATTTGATTTATTTCACAATTTGCAAATATTCGGTTTGAAACAAACTTGAACGCTATTCGCTCCTCGTGAAATGCGAATGTGTGGTTTACAAACGCTGAGGGCTACTTATTCGTTCGTATTTTTAAAGAAATGCGTGGAGGAGGAAACTTGGCCTCCGTTCCGTCGAGTCGGATACTGCGCGTTGATGAACGAGCAATATGCTGCCCCGCCAGACCATCGGTTGGCCGTGTCGCGAATCGAAGCTTTCATCGATGAAACAAACAAAATCAATCTAGTTGTCGGTGGTGCTGGTGGTCATGTCAGTTTATGGACAGCCGGAGCGAAATTGAACTGTATAGACCACAGTCCGGTCGCTTTCGAACCCGACGTTGCTAGAATACATGCAAACTTGATTGATCCCGAAACGACTACAAAATATGTGTGGAAAGGACCTTCGGCCCTACGAGTAAGTAATAATTAAGATTTTTCTTTCCAGAGGAAAAAAACATCAATTAGATTGCTGGTTAGAAAGAAAGTTAGAGCATATTAGCAAATAATGTTTCTTCCTTCTTATCCAGCCCTTTGAAGGTGTCACCCAGCTCTACGACTCCACTGGTGTAGTTTTTATTCCTCACGCGCTAATACAACTGGATCCCCCAGCACCAATCACATCAATTGCTTGTGAGCAGTCCTGGAATTTACTCGCTGTCGGTTCGCTTCATGGTTTTGCAGTGATTGACTTGCTCGCGAAATCCACAATTCACGTGCAGCTGTTGTACGATAGACCACTGCAACAGAAAATCACTCATGCTGTTTCCTGTGAGTTTTGTTGTCTCGCATCTTTTCTCGGGCCGTCACCTTTTCATTAACTCACACAAACGCACACAACTACTTATGGCATTGTCAAGTTGAAGTGTACCGTTCACGCATCTGTACAGTTACCTGGCTTGACTAAAAGCACAAAACATTTTAAGGCTTTGGATTGCACGTAGATCACATTTACCAGATAATCGTATAATAGCCAACTTCAAATAATCGAAAGTGCGTGAGGGCTATACGAGAGTTTAAAATCCTCGTGAAGTTCCATTCAAGAAATGGACTAGAAGGCAATAAGTTGAACAAGACGAAATCACGTCTACATTGTGTAGGCATTTGTAGGAACAATGGCATCGTCTTGAGGATCCTTTAGACTTTGACGTTGACAAAAAGATCTACTTGACGGGCGGTGGTCAAGCGGTTATCTTCGTGGACTTTGAACAATAACAACGCGGGTTCGACCCCCACCACCGCCGGTCACTTCCCTATTTGGCAGCCTTTCATTGACCGCAACCCCCTTCTTTGTTATACAATGTTGTATAATAAATAAAAAGGAAGTAATAAGAGTATTAGTATTGATACTAATATTAGTATTATTTCCTCTGTTCTCCATGGTTATCACATCGCTTCCACGCTGTTTTTGGTCGCATGGTTTTTTCCGTCGTGAGGTGAAAACTACAAATTTAGACTTGACAATTACTACTACACAGATCACAAGCTACATTGTGTTCATGTTTTACGGTTTAACTGTTGTCGTGCTTCCAGTATCGTGCTTAATACAAAAAACGATGCTGCTGAGACTGTTCGCACACTAAGGAAAATATCATGAAATCTCTGTTTATTATTCATTTCTGTTGCTTTACTTTGAGCATCTCGCCGGTTGTACTGTCCTGCCAGTCAATTGCATCTTATCGTCGATCCAGTAAGAACGAGTCGGTCGTTCTTTCAGAATTTTTGCATGAGAGCTTTGTGACAGTACCTCTGTCTAATGTCATGTTGCATCTGCTGCATTCGTACTTTAGCGTGAGAACTAAATCTGGCTTTCCTAAAATGTTGTCTGCCGTTGCGGAATGTTACGCTTGAACGGCCTCTTCGTCTTCAGTCACTTGTGGTGAAATGATGCAATGTACATGGTTAACCCATGATAAAAGCAGTTTATTCCCGATCGAGTTACTCTCTGAGCTGAGTCCGTTCGAAAGTGACATAGAAGATAGTAATAAAGAGGTAAAGACAGTGTGAAGGAAACTGAGGTAAACTGATTCAAAGATTCAAATCGGCCGCTAGTACTACCCATGTTCTTTTTTCGACCGTTGATTGAACGGGTATCAGAGTCCATAGACGAATACATCTAGGAGAAATAAGGCTTTCGTCTAGTGCACTCTACTCACTAGATAAGAATGCTAGGTGAAATAGGTGAATATGGGGTGCACCATCAGTTGCGTATGAAATGTCACTACTCTTCCTCGTGTGTCCATGCCAAAAATCAGTATTTTTGAGCATAGGTGGTTGCATTTATGGGCACGTTTTGTTTAGTCTTGAAGTTTAAAGCAGAAAATGAGATCCGAACTCGTTTAACAGGTAAATTTTTGACTTTTGACTTCGTATTTCGTTTCTGTCGTTCGGTACACGTGTTTACTTTTCCCCAGAGGTTCTCATGTTTTTGTTGTTCTTCGTAGCTGTTCAGCGCGAATTGGTTAGTCGTGGCAAACAGATCACTGCAAGTATGCGTCAGTCATTCAGACGTCTAAAACAGTTTCGATCTTCGTCAGTTAGTGGGAGTAAAAGCTCAGAAACGACAACGGACGCTAACCAACCCAAAACATCCGCGGAGTCCGCCGAACAACCGCACGGTGAGTTTTTACTTGATCACAGTACTTTCCATTTAGTGCATTCAGATAATGACCTGAGCTCTAGCATTTTTCCGTTCACGTCTTACCTAAATAGTTCACGGCATGAGTACGTATCATTCTGCCGAAAACGTCCTTATACGCAGGTTGCCTTGAATTCAATCCTCGAGGGTTGTTTTTCATTGTTGACTCCGTGTACGAACATCCCAACAGTACAATTCCTGTTGGCGTTCAGAAACCAATTAAAAAAGTCGCATTGAAATGAGGTTGTAGAAATGCGTTCTTGTTTTTTGGATGAGCAGTAGGTAAGCGTACAGAATATCGGTGTGTTTGTGTTGTTTCTTTCAATACAGGCTATGTTCACTCCAACCGGACTAAAACCGTAGTCAAGGTTAAACGAGCTTTTCCTCAGTGGTCGGACAGTCAATTAGACTGTAACAAGACGGTAGTGTTTTGCGATCTCCCGTTGTCTGAGAGGAAAACCATATAGCGAGAAGCCATGTGCTGCGTAGTGCACTGTTCGCAGTTCACGTGTCACTATGAAGAAACAAGTGCAGGTGAGTAAATGACACGAAGAAGAGGCATGGTAAATCGTATTATGAGAGCAAAGGTAATGAGTGCTTCTCGTTTTGGTTTGGTCTGAACGATTCTGTCACTGGTTGGTTGGAGACTAAGGTAAGAAAAAAACAACCATGAATTGTGATGACCTGGTCCACTCGGAACTTGTGGCTGTGTTCGAGCCTCCTTCGTTTGCATGATTTTTACACTTTGAAGAGGGTCGGAAATAAGACCGCGGAACGTGCGTGCGAGGTCATTGTTTAAGAACTCATCCCAATGTGTACACGTGTTATATATCTAGTGATCAAAGCCGCATTTATCCCTCATTCATTTGTCAGATCACTTCGCCAATAAAATTCCTCCTTCGTCTGTATTAATAGCTTACAACAGAAGCTTCAATGATTATGTGTGTTGCTTATTTAACCACTTCCACCCATCCAGCAAGTCATATCAGAACTGCTAGGATTCGGGACTTCCACCTGATCTGCTTCTAGCCACTGATCTCCACCTGGCCGTCAACTCTCATCTGTGAATCCGAGACCGCTTCTGGAGACACCGACCGCGCTGTTGTGTTGCCATATCACACACAGTTAACACACTGAAGTCTCGAAATAAATAAGGATTGGATAACTTGGGCCGTATTGGCAATGTTATGCCACAGGTAACACAGGACACGATGACACAGCACGAAATGCGCAGAACACCTATGTTTTTACGGGTTAGGACAAACTTGGCATTGATGACGCACAATAGAATTCCACTGGGTCTCCCTAGACCTGTATTCGCACAACAGAATATTTCGCGAACGTATACAGACTTGAAAAAACGACGCACAATTCGACCAGACCAGCCCTCCCGCTAGCTAGAGTAAGAAGATAAACACCGGCACGACCAAACTTTTACTGGCGACCCGTTGACATGATGCAAAAATGCTTCCAACTCTATCGCTTATTTAATGTTCGCAGATGGCCTTGTAAAAACGCGAATTAGGACCAATGTAGGATGGAAAAATACAGTGGAACAACGGTAAAACAATTTGAGAAGCGAAATAGAAAATATTACAACAGTGGGAAAAAATTAGACCTTTAGGCAAAAGTAAGAATGTTGGTTTTCTCCACAGTTCAACGTTTTTGAACAAAAAAATCTCACTAAAATCTGTGATATTTAATTGCTGAGGAAAATCGCGATTCCCCCCAACCTACCCTGGTTTGGAGTATTTGAGAGTATAGCACCTCTGAGTTGGCAGACTGTCGTGCCTAGTGGAGTATCTTTCTTCTCTTTTGTTTTCACCACCTGCCCAACTCTCACCTGTGGCTTCACAGAGCATACATCAGGGGTCACACCCCGACTAACCGCTCGACAGGCGAACAAAACCAGGTTGAGGGTAACGAAAGCCCTAAAACCCCGGTGAGACGGCGCCCAGCATGCAGGGGCGGATACTCCTACATAGGCGGATGAGATCTGCTGGGATGCAACGGCTATCAAGAAAATCCGTCCACTCAACAGGGTTGAATGAACCGCTGGGTCTAAGTGACCTCTATCGAATGATGAACGAGATCCTAGGGAATCGCCCGCAACCATGCACCAAGATCATTTGGACGTGTTGGGCATCCCGGATTGGTAAACCACCATCTAACAGGCGTACAAACAGCTCGTTCCGTCACCGGCTCCCAACACGAGAACCTCCTGTTGCTCGACAAGTAGCACGGTTGTGCACAGGCCAGAGTTGCTACCTCGAACAAAAAGCCGAGTGACTCTGAGGACGCCGCTTCGTACCAAATTCCCAAGACTCTCCATAACAAGTTCCATTACACACATCGCTCATGCTACAGCGTCCCCGATAAGCAAAACACCGTGTTCTCCACGGTCGGGGTGACATATGCTTTCTGGGAGCGTTAAGACGCTGTATCACATCCAAATGGCCTGCTGCAATGTGAGAGCACTCTTAGACATCAGAAGCCGAACCATCACCGCGCAAACGCTACATGGCTATCGCATCGAAGTCACTCGTCTCTCCGAGGTTCGGCTGTCAAATTCTGGCACCCGGTGTATAAAAGTTCCAGGAGTTGACGACAGGTACCACCTCTGCCAGCGGACCCACAGACAGCTCTGGCCTCCACGGCGTCGCAGTAGCCGTCAGCAACAACAGAACACAGCTTTCATAGAACCCCTTTCATGTCCCCTGGGATTACCCTAGCTCGTTTCCGCACCTTATTCTTGGACGTATCGGTTGGTGCGGTCTATGCCCTGACAGTTGCAGCCGAAAAAGCGGCAAAGGACGTGCTCCGCGACAGGCTACAAGAGACGAAGAACGGCGTCCTAAAATGCGACATTCTCCTGGTTGCGGCGGACTGAAACGCCCGCATTGGTGCCTACACCCAAGCAACTAGACACATTTGGGTAAACTGTGTTCTCGGGCAGCATTGCGGCATTGGTGAACGTCTCGTCAACTTTGCAGACTTCAACAGCCTAACCGTCACCAACACCCGCTTGCAATATCCCAGGAAACACTTACTAGCTTGGTAATATAATAACGGTCATACAGCGCACTAGATTGACTACATTCTCATACGATCACACTCGCCATCTTCGATTAAAGGTTGCTGGTCCTACCGAGGCGCGGAGACTAATAACAAGAATAGAACCGACCACGCTTTCGTCTGTGCACACTCAAGATCCACCTAGCCAATAGTCGCAAAACCTGTGCCCCGAAGTGAATGAACACAACAACGTTAGGATCACTGGAAAATGCGCCAAGCGGTCTCAGACGCTGTTGCCTCCTATCTAGCCACCACGTTCATAGGCGGAGAAGTGCAGGCGAAAAATCAGTGGAGTTCGCTTAAGGCACCGACCAAACAATCCGCTTTAGATGAGCTGAGCATTACGCGACGACATTAGAAAAACTGGATCTCTGGGTAGACTCCGGTTAACCGAAAATGCTAGAAATACCCGCCTAGGTGGTCACCCAGACTTCCGTGAAATCCAACGAAAACCGTCCGTTCGGCCAGGAGCGACCGTAACAATTTCTGGACCGAAATCACGAAAACCATGAAGACTGCGGCTAAATGCGATGACTTCCTAAGGCTCTTCCGTGTAATTCGCATTACATCTGGTAAGCGACATTAGGCAGAATCCCTCCGTGATGCAACCGTGATGCTCATTCTTGAGCAGGCCAAAGAGATGCAGCGGTGGACCGAACACTAGTTGTCTACTAAACCGTCCCGCGGCAAGCTCTGTGAACCCAATCCCAACAATCCAGAGTGGGATGTACGACATTAATAACAACCCATCAAACCAAGATGATATCACCGATGTAATACACAAGATGGGGAACGGGAAATCCCCCGGAAGAAGATGGCATCGTACCGAAGGTACATAAGTCATGTCTTTCAACGCTGCTGGAGCCATTGCACACCATATTTTGTTCAATCGGGAGAAAAATTCCCAACGGACTGGGGGACTTCTATTTTATTCCCTCGACAGGAAGAAAGGCGACAGGACTGCGTGCGTAAACTACCGTGGCATCACTTCAATCGACGTGGCCATCAAAATATTCGTGCTTTTGTTGAACCGCTTCTCAGTGGTGAGGGACGTGCGCACACGCCCTAGTCAAGAGGCTTCCGCCGTGGCAGAGGGTGAATGGGCCAAACATTCACCCTCCACCGAGTATAAGAACATCGGTACAAGTTTCAGCAACTGACTTCAATTTTGTTTTATTGATTTTCGGGCTGCCTTCGACTCAGTTGACAGAGAATCGTTGTGGACTATACTACGAGCGGATGGAATACCCCGGAAGCTTCTCAGTCTCGAGGTCGTACTACACAAAAATACCTGCTCGAGAATACGCATCTGCCGAGAGGAGTCCAGTGACGTCTCCCTCAATTCCGGTGTTAGGAAAGGCTGTTCTTTGTCGCCAGTGCTGTTCAACTACACCATCAGTTGGATAATGTGTCAGGCGCTCACTGATTGCTCTGCTATTCAGCTGGGCACCGGTGCTTTCCTCGCTGGTCTAGGATTCGCAGATGATATTGCTACCCTTGAAGACAGCCCAACTGCCTTACAGCTTGTTCTCAGTCGCATGAAATGTTTTTGCAAAATCCATGGGACTAAAGACCAATGCGTCAAAGACAGATCTTTTCGACATGCTCTACACAATCCATTCTCCCGATATGCTTAAGCGATGAACCAATTGAACACGTTCCGGCGTTCAAACATCTGAACTTCACGATTCTCTCGAACGGTCAAGCCAAAGATAGAGTCAAGTTGCGCATTAACAATGGTGGGGTTGCGTATCTCCAGCTTCTCAATGTACCTTGGGCGCGCAAGAAAATCAACCTCTGGACCAGGGTCCACGTCTCCCGGGTTTCTATCCGTTCAATACTGACCTGCGGTTGCGAGACGTGGTCACTACGCGTCAAGGGCATAGGGAAGTTAGGAGTGTTTCACCATTGGTATCTGCGATAGATACTAAAAGTGGCTTGGCACGAAAAGCTTTCAAACGAGACAATAAAGCAACGGTACTTCAACATCTAAAAGCTGTCAGTGTTCCTCCAACGCCGACGATTGCAATGGTTAGGACGTGCCCTATGACATCCGGACACAGATCTCAAAACAGTGCTTCTCTCCTGTTCCATGTCCAGGATGGCGCTGTCGCTTGCGAGGACAGCTGAAAACATGGGCCAGTACTGTCAAATCGGGTGTTGAGGGATTAGGACTCCAGTCCGTCTACAGCGTTCGCAACTGGAAGCAGAAATAAATTTCCCTGTGCTTGGGCCTCGCATTCAATCGCCGCTCATGGGCAGGCGCCACTCGGGACGTACGTAAAGCCGGCTCATCTTTTCGCAGGAGCTAGCCGAGTAAAAGTAAGAAGTAAAAGTGGACCGCTCGACAGGCAACCAAACCAGTTAAAGAATAACTAAGACATTTGAATATCGAGGGAAAACTTCTGTAGCACATGAACCCCAATTTGGCGGAACGTATTAAGATGCACATCAGGATTCAACGACCAAACTGTCATCAAACTCCCGAGTGACGCTAGGGGCGCCACTTCGTACACTACTCCCGAGACTCAACATGGATTTTGCCGCTGTAGTACACAATCGATCTCGCCTCTGACCACCGTTCGGGGTCAGGCGCAATCCGCGACATCCATGAAGCCGGCTCATCCTCTCTCAGGAGACAGGCGCATAAAGGTAAAAAGGTGAAGTCATTAGGTTCCGGTGATTCCGAACATCCACGAAATCTGTTTTTTTGCTGGTTGTATTTGGCTATGCCAAGATCGGTCTGAGGTCTCCTAAGTCGTCCTGCCACTAGGCAACGGAGTAGTGTAGTAGTGTACAGCACAACAATAGACTTTCTGACCCATCTGACTATGATCAGTAATGCTGCTATTGTCTGATGTCTCAACATGCACCATCGAAGAGTACATGGTTTTAGTCGCTCACCATTTGGTTTGCAGTACCGTCGAGATTTCGGGTGCTGCCATCCTAAAGTTGTGCTTTGTCCATTTATGTTCCCTGATATTTGGATCCTTCGTTGATGTGTGCCTGACGTGTAGTGGTTGAATATATTGGAGATAGTAATGAAATAATGCGCCTAACCACAATGCCAAGACTCTTGAACAGTTGATATCGCACGTCTTCAACGGACTATCATACCTGCAGTAACTCACATTCGTTTTCCGAGAAACAAATCTGCAAAGGTTTTAAGGGCGATGGAAACTCGCCGTTCTCTCACTAAGTGTATGCCTTCTTTTTAGTCAATACAAGAGCATTCAGACGACTTGAATGATTGGGGTTGACTTATAACTTTTCTTGCACAAAGTGTAGTGTGGTGCGCGACTTGCGCATTTTTAATATACACAAACTGTCCACGATGATCACAGTTTTTCGTCCAACAAACTTCCAGCGCCGGTGTTAGAATTTAAAGTTACCAGGTTCAGACATCGCGATTTTTTCCGAAACAGTTACTATGAATCGAATTAATGCAAGTAAATAGAATGACCGTGACTTTCTCCGCTTTTCGCATCATAAATCAAATTTTGTCTTCCAATGGTATGTGCCTTACCCGACCTAGGTGCAAAGCGCCTCCATAAGACAAGAAGGAGCTGACGCCTGTTTTCACTCTCTGTGATGAACAGTTTGAATTAGTCAATAGCTTTAAGTACCTTGGATGCTATGTTGCAGCTGAAAGTGGTGTTGGAGAAGAGATCAAATCACAAATAATGAAGACCAGACTGGCTTTCGTGAGCCTGCATCACTTTTGGCGCCGCCACGACAGCCGTCTCATTGAAAGGACAAGTGTATAGTGCAACACTGCTGGGCAGTTGCGAGACCTTAGGAACCTCTCGTGCCCCATAAAAACCAAGCAAAAACTTTGAAAAATCACAAAAAATAGTTTATTTTTATGCCTCCTTGATATCCTTTTCTGTGTTCATGGTGTTGGGTTCAGTGTAAAGTAATAATATGCTCTTCCCGTAATTCGTTGGTTTTGTGTTCAATGGCAGTGCTCGGTCCATAGAATCTTAGTTTGAAGAACAGTTTGGCGAACAAGCTTGTTTTCAGCGATTCATAATCATACCATTGCATCACAATATATTACGACAAGTCAAAGGGTCGAACCAACCACTGAAAACGAGCTTGTTTGCCAAATCGTGTCCTCCACATGTGTTCATTGGGAATTTTCCGACATTTGAAACAGGCCAAAGACCCGGCCGTACCAAAAGAACTTGACAAGTACATTAAGTTCTGTACGAAACTGGCGCTAGCAAGAGCTCATATTCAGTTCTTGGATGAATGTCTCAGGGAATCTGTATTTCCTAAACAACATTTTACTGTGTTGAAAAGAAACCGGATATACGTTTCGAGCGTGGCACTTAAGCGTCAATTGCTTAATGAGCGTGACACCGTGTATGACCATATTGTAGGAATAGAACGAACATTTGTGATATCTTATGTTCTGGATCACTCGTCTGTGGATGAAAAACAATCGTTCAAAGATTATGTTCAAACGGTTGTGAATAATCATGTTGTTTGCAAACGACAAAAGTTGTTCAAACGGATCAAAGGATCAAAACCAGTGAGTGAGTTCCCGTCAAACCCCGAGAGTTTCGTTCACAATCTATCTGACCTCCAACTAGGCAAGATGTTGCTATAAGTTTTATCCTTGGGACCAAAATTTTGCCGTCCAAATAACCAGAGCAAACAACTAGATCTGGAAGTGGAGTTTGAGAACATTTATGCTCAACTGTCAGGTCTACTCCCATCGTCACAGCTGGAGCTACAGAACCTTGAATCCACCTAAACGTGAAAGAATGTCGGATGCTTCCATTAGACGTCAGTTCACTTTTTACCAGCGTCCTAATAGGTGAAACCATCGATTACCTATGTCACTATATTGAAAAGAACACAATTGATATAGGCATACCTCTGAAGCGGCCACTGTTTTTCTGCACGTACAACGTTCAGTTCAAACTTGACACTCAGATCTATCGCCAAAAGGATGGGATAACAATGGGCTCCCCACTCGGACCACTACTTGCCGATGTCTTTATGGCAAAGTTAGAAAATGGCCCACTTGAATCTACAATCCGAAACTGTATTGTATACAAACGCCACGTAGATGACATTTTCTGTGTCATCAATTCATCGGCCCACATAAGCCAACCGTTGGTCAGCTTTAACTGAGCTCATACAAGCTTACACTTCACAATGGAAATAAAGTCAGACAATACAGTTGCCTTCCTCGACGTTCGGATGAGTCGCCGTGAAGACGGCTCAAACAGCCGGTCAACACACAGAAGGTCTACGTGGAATGGGGAATACACTTACTTCCACAGCTTTGTGCCTCTATGGATTAAAAAGAATCTAATTCGATGCCTCACAAACAGGACAAGAAGAATATGTTCGGAGGGCACCGTTGAAGAAGAACTGCAAACGGTGCCAACAACCTTCATCCAAAACGGCTACCCGGATCGGCTAGTTGAGAAGATAACGCGAGTTAGATTGGAAACCCCAAGGACGTTTGGGGTGGAAAGAAAGCCGATATACATCTCTTTGCCATTCAAGGGTGATACGTTGGTGGAGATTGTGCATAGAAGATTGTCGGGGCTAATCAGCAAAACGTTCTACGCAGCTAAGCTCCGGGTTTTGTTCAAATCCCGGCCGGTAGTGCTTTTGCGGTTGCAAGGCAAAGTGCCTGATTCTGCAGCCTCATTCTGTGTCTATTCATTCACTTGTTCCTGTGGAACAACGTATATCGGCCACACGGCCAGGCGTGTGTTTGAGTGCATCCGCGAGCACCACCCTGCATGGTTAAACACTGGAGCAGTTAAGTCACTCACTAGCGCTGTCGTTTCACACCTTGCCCAGACTAATCACACAGTAAACGTGGCTGAGGCCTTCCGTGCGCTGTATGAAGTTCGGGATTGGCAATCAAGACAGGCAAAGTGTCGCATACTAGCCACAGCTGAGGCCGTCAGAATCGGCCTCCACAACTCCCTTCTATGTGCTCAAAAACAATTTGTGTTCTGAAGCTGCCCTGGCCCTCCCTCCACCCTACAACAGGTCATAGACCAGATAAAAACTGAAAAATACGAGAAAAACAATACGTGTCCGGTTTTGATTTAAGCCCGGATAACAGTTGTTCCCCCCCCCCCACCCACCCCCTCGTTTCATCATTGATTCTTATCACTTCCCACTTAACTGATTGATTAAATCCTTTGACTTGTCGTAATATATTATGACGTAGTGGCATGATTACGAATCACTGAAAACGAGCTTGTTCACCAAACTGTGTTCTCCAGAATCTTAGTTCTTGAAATTCATTTGAATTTGGAAGACTCCTATGTAATCTTACAGTGCGCTTAATTTTCGTTCCAGAAATGGGAGACGAGACTCCCATTACTGCAGAGGAAGCAGAAAAAGCTCAAGTAGAAAACGCGGAGGCCGGAAAAACTACTGACGAAGGAGAAGTTGGTCAGCCCCATAATTTGTCAGAAGATGCGAAAGAAAAAGAGGGGGACGAAAATGCCGAAGTCGTAGAAGATGTAGAAATAATTACTCTCCCATCTGAAGACAATCCTGGATCTGTGCGGTCGCTTTTGTTTGTGGATACATTCCTGTTGTCCCCACCAAATACCGATGAGACTCAACCAAAGGCGACAAAACGTACACCCTCGCTATGGGTTGGCACTTCAAATGGTCGAGCCATTGCTTACGTACTAAAGTGGGACGGTACTCAAGGCCCAGTAAAAGTACAGCTTTTGAAGGAACTGCAGCTAAGACATCAGGCACCAATCATTGGTATGTGCGTAATTGACGCCGGTTCGAAGAGTCCCGTGTCATCTACGCCAAGGAAACGGTAAGACCAATCATTTCAAACGAAACTTTTTTCATTTTAACTTTTGAGCAGAATCTGGAACTATCAAATAAAACCAACTTGATCATTTATTCTCCGATCGGGTTATAGTGAACAGTTTGTTACCGAGCTGTCTGCTGCGTCTCTCTCATTTAGAGTGGATATTGTGATAATATTTCAGGTCTTACGATCTAGGTCGTTAGTTTGTTGTATTAGTCCTTCGGCTGCGTTCAGACTTAGTCGCGGATCAAACATTGTACTGTTGATCACTGTCTACTTGGTTGAGATTCTCATCAACTTCTCGATGGTACGTTTAATCAAAGGAGTTTCTTGGACTCATGTCAGGGGGCTCCTGTTTGAACATGCCTAACGGTATCGGTACACTCAAACTTTGTGCTACAGTTCAGATTAACTTGGAACCTATCGCGTTGCTTTATCGTTGTGGTTGTGAACTGTTGTGTATCGTTCGCGTTCAAGCTGTTTATCGTAGCTCCATTTGTCGATTGCAGAAATTCATGTGAACCGCCTCCGAGTACTGTAGATGTTCCAGTTGAAAAGCCATCAGAGGAGAAATCCGGTGAGTGCCCCACCTCCCCAACAGTGGATATCAAACCCGTTTCAGATGAGGCTCGCACACCTGCCGATGTGCATCAATTTCTGGTTTGTTCTGATGAGCAAGTTAAGCTGTTCAGTCTTCCGGCTCTTCGCGCACTCCATAAGCACAAGTATGTTGATCGTATTCGTCTGCCCTACGGGGTTGGTCAGATCACGCTGACATCAGACTCACCCAACACCAAATCAGAGAAGCAAGTTGCCGATGCAGCCGAACATGGAGAAGCTGTTGGCGAGGTTCGTTCAATCTAAGGGAAATTTTACCCGTTTAATAATCTTTAGCGATTAGTCATATTTGTGTTCCCCATTCTATTGAACCTTCTTATGCTTAAGTTGTTTGCATTATTTCTGTTAAACCGTTCCCGCGAACTTCGATCTGTATGAGTTGTCTTTGGCCATTTTTGTATTTGCACGCACACCTTTATGCTGCGACTAAAGGCATTAGTATGTTTCACACCGGCTTGAAATCAAGCGTGATGCCAGCGCAGCAACAAGTACAAGAATAAAGAGGGGGGAGAGAGAGAATACAACAGTATAATAGTCATTCATAGCAATAAATATCCTTTTCATGGTTGCATGGGTTATGGGCTGTTATACCGCTCGATCGTCCGGTCCAGAGTAGACCTCATTATTGTACGATGCGCCTCTGGTCTTTGCGCAGCCAAGCGCGTCCTACAGTGCAGCAGTCTTCGTCAAAATAAGCCGATGGTCAATTGTATGGCTCATTCGCCTCTTCTAAGGCAAGTGGAGTACGGCAAGAAGCTACTGCCTTACTTAGTGATTGGTCACACTCGCCACGTCGCAGTGCCGTTAGCAGATTTGTGACGTTCTAAAGTGGAGCACACTGGCCAAGTGGAAGTCCCGCCGTATCTAGCGCTGCCGCTGATTGTCCACGACCATTTATTTGGTGAGTGCACCTTATTCAAAGTTAACAGTGGGAGTGACTGTCATCTCCGCGGCTCGGAGATGCGCCCGATGGCAGTCAATCATATTATCCGCAACCTATACCCCGGCTGCTGGTCGGAAAAGTACCAGTTGATTGAGACATAGTTGAGTGGTTTTGGCTGAGTGGGTTGGAGCGTTCGTTCACCACTTTGAAGATAGGGGATTTGGATCCCGCAACCGCCGGTCACTTCGGCTTTAGCACATTCAACCCATTGGCATCTTATGTGCTTCTTCACTTCAAGTTTCACGGTCTGGTTACCGGCTATCCCTTATGAGCACTGGGCCTTTGAACCTGTGGGGTATACTTCTTCCAGTGCACTCATGTGCATGCATGTGATGAGAAAGTAAATAAAACGGTTGCCTTTCACATTTTTTCAATCAAACTACCTCTTCAACAGACCCTCACTTGTTTTTTGGGGTAGGTTTTTCTATTTACAGTATACTACGTACCAGTTTCTCTGGAGATTTCAATCGCGGACTAGTTTCTCTTGTTTCAGACTTGTATTTCCTATTGTACAGTTAACAATTGTCATCACGCATCGTGTGGAAGTATTGATAAATGGACTTACCTATTTTTCTTTTTCTTGTTTAACTGCGCTAGGAGGAGAGCAAAGGTCAGCAGTATCACAGAAAATCTCTCACTGCCATCGGCGTGCAGTGCTTCACTCGCGACGGATCTGATCAACCCAAGGACGAATGGTTCGTCATTGCTGTGCGTCGAGATTGCAAGGGATCCATTTTAACTCTCCCACATCTGCGTCAAATTTGCAAATGTGAGTAAATAATGCTCCCGCTGTCATTATCTGTATGGTTGTGATTCCTTACTAGGGCTAACTGGTTTTGGTCATTGGCGTTCGTGAACGCCAGTTTTGTAGAACTGAACCGTTTATATTGACATCTTGTCGAGTGATCGGAAATCGGATGAAATGTCTTTTCGTATGCAAAAGCCGCGTTTGACTTTCGTCAGTTTGAACCACCAATGACGTCCGCATGCCATCCGACTGTCTGTCAACTTTCGAGCGTGTGTTGCCGTGATCTGATCTTTTTTATACTGCTCGGAAATGTTCGTAGAATATATACAAAGACTGTCGGTGCTTGGACATCACTGTGTTCGTTCAACTCAGCTGGTTCAACCATCAACTTTGCACTTCTGTTGTCTGCTTTCGGTTACTACCGCGCAGCATCGTTCGGTTGAGAGTAGGATGAATAGAAGCATACAGTTAAAAATAGCCGACGACAAAATAATGACCGGAAATCACGAAATAAATGAATGAGCCCGAATGCAACTGCGCCGTTTAGCCAAGTTGCCTAATGTCTCCAACTATCTAACAGGCTGGTCTCGTGAACCCCAACTCGGAAGACTGATACGTCTTAGTTGGCCAGGTTCACTGGTCAATGCTCTCATCTCTTTGCCATATCATGGACTGACCATCTGAACCTACTTTCCAGTCAGTACTTGCTTCAGAGAACAGCGTACGCCGAGGGGGTTTGTGTCCAAGCCACCTTGACCTGCTTGAACTCAGTACTTTTCCAGTGTCAAACCACTGATTCCCAACACCTTACTTCTAACCTCAGCATTGCTAATACGGTGCTCTAACCACATTCGAGCAGTGCTGTGAAGTCTGATGCTCAGGCACCGACATTCTTCCATCACCTACTCCTATCAACCATGTTTCTGAGCCGTATAAAAGAACTGATCTGACCGCCGCGGTGTATACTCGACCCTTGATGGACAGCCGGATGTCACACCGGCCCCACAGACGATCGAGGTTAGCAAAGCCAAGCGCGCCTTCCGTATGCGCGATGACACTTCATCCGATATTCAACCATTTGGCAGGATATATCTGCCCAAGCAACTAAACTTATCTACTTCAGCTAGAGCTTCAGTCATTATATTGTTTGACTACTTTGGTGGTAGACAGTAATTCTCACTGTCGTCTGGATCGCTACCACACCTGATCTATGAGGACCTTATCTGGGTTTTGTCGTATATTTGATACAAACCTGAGCGGGTCTGAAACCTGCTCGATTCTCACGCGTGCACCTTTTCGCCGCGTTTGGAGTTCGGAGAACAAAAATCCAAAAGAGGACTTCAAAGTCTGCTCAATATCCCATCATGATCATACAGCGTTAAACACCGGGGCAAGCCCCACTGACAACTGCCATCGTAAATTTTTACGCGACCAGAAGTATAAGAATACAGTGATATCAGTAGACTCAAGAACTGTGGCATACTTTTCGATGAGGAGCACTGCACAGGGCGGTTTGATCAACTGGGTCGAAGGCGCCTTCCAAGTTTAACAGATCCATTGTTGTCGGTTGGATGTGCGTGTGACGCGTTTCAAGTAATTGACGAAGAGTAAAAATCTGGTCGATGCATCCTCCACTTAGGTGGAATCCAGCCTGTTTTTCGTAGGTGTTCCTCTCGCGAGTCGGTATCAAACGCCGCAGCAAAATCAGGGCTAAGACTTTTGTAACTGTCGGTATCGGGCTAATACCGCGATGGTGATACAGTCACTGCGTATTCCCTTCTTGAAGATCGGCACAGTCAGTGACTCGCCTCATAATAACGGAATACGCTCCTCTTTCCAAATGTCACGCATCAAGATGGTAAATGACTTTATCAACGCACCACCACCCATTTGGAAAAGAACTGGGGAAATTTGTCGGGATCGGCAACGTTCCCACGCCTCGGTAGTCGAATGCGTGACTCCACTTCCACTTCCGATGGGGGGTCACGTGATACTCCCCAAAGAATCGCAGTCGTTGACGGCGGGTCAACCACATCGGCGTGTGACCAGTCAACCTGCTCTTTGAAGAATTCGGTCCAACCGTCCACCCTTTGTTCTTTGCCATGAACAAGCTCTCCATTTCTATCACATATCGTTTCACTGACCAGGGTTCTTCGTCCACCGGTGTCGCGAATAAACTTGAACAGTCTTTGACCATTACCTGAAGTAGCTGCTACCTCCATTTCTTCAGCTACCTTGACCCAACAATTTTTGCGATCCTTTCTAAGGCTTTTCGTAACACGCTTTCGTAAATGTCTTCGTATCTTATTCACTTCTTTACAGTTCGGGAGCTGACGTTTTTGTTCCATTAGACTGACCAACTTTTGAGAAATCCAGTGGCTTACGATGGACATCAGATCTGGGACCACAGGCGAAACCTGCTGCCACGTGTATCGCCTGCTGGATATGGGTACAGTGCTGATCTGCATTACTGTTCGTCGTAGATCCCAGTTCATGTGCTAATTTCTGTTCATAACGGGTGCGAACTTCTGGATCAGACAAACGCTGTACGGTTAATCGGGTTTTGCGATTTGCGTCGATGACCACTGAGATGGATCGATAACCACAATAAAACTAATGCATATTCCCGCTCTACGTACGTCAGCCAGTAAGATCTACGCTTCTATACAGAACTGTGCCACCGGTAGTTTACTGCGATATGATCGATCTGGCTCAGAATATCTGTTGAGTTAGAGTGCCATGTCGCTTTGCGACTCGAGCTGTGTCGGAAATTTGTTCTCGACAGGAATAGTCGATCGTGTGCACAGAACTGGAGAAGCCTATACTCCTTATCTGCACGCTCAGTGTGTAAGGCACAACAACCACCTAAACAAGCTTGTGACGTACTGAGTTTGGCAACTTGTGCATTAGAATAGCCTGATAGCACTACAGTATCAGAACCTTTTCTCCTACGAACAAGAGTGCCAAGTTCATCCTAGAACTCATCCTTCTGCGTGTCACAGCTGCAATCTTTTGGGGCATATGTCAAGATCACAAACAAATTGCTCTCAACACAACTATCCTTTCGAACACCAACTGACCCCTGGAGTTTCACAGCACATAAATGACTGGTAACAGGGATCCAGTCTAAGAGGGCAGCTTCAGCCTCGTAAGTCAGGACTATTCCTACACCACGTTGACTCGCAGCTCTAGCTATTTCGTCTTCTAAATTGTACGGTAAATACCTCAATGAGATACCAGGAGTAGTTCGTTGAATCACACTGCTCGAATCCTGGATACGCGTTTCACTTACGCATTTGACATCAATCTTCAGACAGTCTACCAGCTAAGCACGTCTGCTGACCGGCCTGCATGAGTGCACGCACGTTAAAGGAGCCGAGCTTCGGAGGTTAACGAGGCTTGAGACAGACAACGGATTATTCGCGACACTATTTGATAATGAACCGTTGCGAGTATCGGCCGTGTTGTCAAGGGGAGCATTATGAGTTGATAGAGGGGGCAAAGAGAGGTGGCTGGGACCAGAAAACAGAGGTCAAATAAAAGAGAGGGAACTTTGAGCAGTAGCCCACCGATCACTGCCCACCCCACTCGATGAAATGGGCAGCGCTGTCCCGATTATCCTGTGCGACGACCGATGCAGTATGAAATCCTTTGTATTCTTGAAGTTCACGGGAGATGTTGGACGGGCACTGCCAGGGTTTCCATCCGCAAAGCAAGGGAACGATTAGGGTTCTCAACCGAAGCCTTTAGTTCTAGCGAGAACTTGTCCACGAGGCAGTGGAGTGGCGGTAGCCCGTTCCATCACTGACGAGATAATAGAGAGTGCGTTACAAAATCTTCATGATGTGGGCGTCGAACTAGGAAATAGGAAAAAGCTATGTGACGTCCGTTATGCGGACGAGGGTGTCTGCTTGTTCGCATACACGGAACATGCGGAACAAACACCGGATTGATTTGTTAGGGCTACAGCTCCATTCGGCATGCGCTTTGCACCTTCAAAGTGTAAAGTGATGTTACAAGACTGGACGTCAAGGATTTGGAGCTTGGTGCTTGATGGGGAGGTGCTAGCAATTGTCAACCGCTTTAGTTACCTCGGCAGCAGCTTGGCGACGGATGGAAGCACTGTAGTAGAGGTGAGCACGCGAATATCCAAGGCTCGAGCGGCGTACGCTGCACTGAAGCACTTATGGCGTCGACCTGATATTTCACTGAAGATGAAGGGTCGTGTGCACTGTGCCATGGTGCGTTCAGTTTTGTTGTATGGTTCCGAGAAACAGAGTCTGCGTGCGGAAGATGTTCGTCGTCTTGAGGTTTTCGGACGTCGATGTTTGCGTAGTATCGCTAAGATCGGATGGAATGACCGAGTAAGCAATGCTGAGATCAGAAATTGAGTATTGGGTACTAGTTCAGAGAACTTTCTATCACACTATATCCAGATTAGTAGACTCCGTCGGTTGGAACACGTGTTGCGTAATGCGAACATACATCTACCATACCGTGCTCTGTACTCCGTTCCTCCTAGGGAGTGGAGAAAACTACGTGAAGGCCAACAGATGACGTGGCAGCGAGGAATGAGAAAATCTACATCAAAATTAGGAAAAGTAGGTGCCTCGCGCCTTCGTGGTTGGGGTCCAAAAAATTCCGTCTACCAGTCGGGTGGTGACGCTGAAGGATATGGCAGGGAACTGTGAACAGTGGCTCTCGTTTTGCCACTTTCTGTTAAATCAGAATGATTGATCAACGTGGGTTTGTGCAGTTAGATTGTGTATTCCGTGTGTTAGCTGTTAGGGCGCTCTTTCCTTTGAGCAGTAGCCCACCGATCACTGCCCACCCTACTCGATGAAATTGGCAGCGCTGTCCCGATTATCCTGTGCGACGACCGATGCAGTATGAAATCCTTTGTATTCTTTAAGTCGGGTGGTGACGCTGAAGGATATGGCAGGGAACTGTGAACAGTGGCTCTCGTGTTGCCACTTTTTGTCAAATCAGAATGATTGATCAACGTGGGTTTGCGCAGTTAGATTGTGTATTCCGTGTGTTAGCTGTTAGGGCGCTCTTTCCTTTTCCCACCCGTGTAGGTCCACTCCCCATTCATCTCTCATATTCATTCTTTTTAGTCCTACGTGCCGCGTGGTGAAAAGGGCAGTTGTCAGTGGAGCTTGCCCCGGTGTTTAATGCTTTATGATCCTGATAATGCATGGGCGGTTTACGTTTCTCATTTTTAAATTGAGTTCTCTGGGGACTCATGTATGTTGCCCTCCATTCCACGTCTATTCCTAAGAAACAAATGAATGATCAGTCAAACCAAGCCATTCATTCTTTAGCTTGAGCGGAAGTTTATGCTACCTGACTCGACTGACTTATCCTTGCATTGTTTCGTTTATGGGGTCAAATTTTTCAGTGCGAAAATATGTTGATGCTGACGTCCATCCGGTGCATTGTGTGTCTTCTCTGTCGAACGCGAATCTCATTCTTTGGAACCTTGGTCGTCAACTATTCGTGCAAGAGTTGACCTCGGTTCCTCGACTGCTCTCATCATTTTGCTGCGCCCCTGGTCGTTCGTCACCAAGCCTTACGCTCACGTTGCCTGAATGGGCTCGACCCGGCGATGCCACTCAGCTTGAAGTAACAGACGAGACGCAAAATCCCACCTTGAACGTGATGCCTGCCATGGAGTCAAGTGATGAGCCTACGACTGAAGTGAGTATTAGGTCTCTCAATCCGCTTATTTATGTAATTCACTTTCATAACCAAAACTGTCTTCTCAGGTTGTAGGTCCCTCAGTTGAGGACCAGGCACGAGTATCTGAAAAACCGATTCCGTATCACAATGAAAGGGAGCAAGAAGTGAAAATGGCTGATGATGCTATTCCCGGTGTACCACAGGCAGGAGATCTAACACTCGATTCAATCAAAGAATACCTAAATGGGTGAGCCACGCTTTGCGCCTTGGATTGTTTCTTACACGACTATAGTATTACTTGGCTCTTCCCCTTTCAATTCGTGTCTGGAGCTTCTATTTCCGCCTTCGCGGTCCCCATTCCCAACGAAAACGGCAGTTCGAGCGGGTCCGAGAGCACGCCCAATGCTCACCTAATTTAAATGCCGGTCCTTTTTTTGCCGCGTTTTATAACCAGACTAGGCGTTATCAAAGCGAAGGTGGCGTTACCGGTCCCTTCTTTACTCCCTCCAGTTGTCTGTAATCGTGTCATGGGATGAATTGTCTTGGTCTGATCGTCCTCGGTTGCATCGGTGATGTTGGAATAAGGCGAAACGACCCGTTTGACACTGTGTTCATCCCTGTTAAACCTCTTGTCTTCAGTAATCAAACCGCTTGCTTCAGTACTTTTTCCGATTATTGTTGGATTGGATATGGAAATCCCACATACATTTAAACATTCCACTGACAGTGTCTACTCTTTAAGTTCTTACATGTGGTTGTTATGCCAATGGTCCCACTTGTCTCATTTCGATGTATTTTCTTCATTTCAGAGATAATATGGTCACTGTTAAGACATTTGAGAGCTCAACAGAAAAGCACACATTAGTTGAAGGCGGGCGCATTGTAACAACACTGCATGAGACGGAGAAGATTGATGGAAAGGTTATGAAGGATGATGTGGTGAAATTCACTTCGGACGGCGAAAACACGACTCCTATGATAACAGGTGGGTTGCCCCTTTCGTTAGAACTCTTCTCAACCAAAATTGGGTATGTTTCACCCAACAGCGCGAAGTGAAATCATCAGAATGATGTGGACATTAAAAGTCGGAGGATCTCACGTTTTTCCTACGGTTGTTTTCACCAGTCTAACGCATCATAACTTGATTTTCGTAAGGTCGTTTATTATATGATAACAAACAAGCTTGATTTCGGCGTTTCACAGCCGACAGAATGCATCATGTTTTTTGAGTATTAAAGTCGGAATGCTGTCGCCGTTTCTCCCAATGATAGTGTTCTGATTCATGTTATGTTGATTGTATGACGCTGGTGTGGTGATCGTTGCTTTTTCTCTTCTATTCCAGATTCCAGTTAATTGATGTCTTGATCACCCTTTCCAACCGTTATTGTTGTCCTGGATTCTCGTATATTCTTCCGCTTCTACGCTCACATTTGCATGTTTGTTGTGTCCATAGTAAATTTGGTTCCTGCCACTCTTTTCAGTTCTTATCCAGGGTTCCTCACAACTTGCAATACTAGCTTTCTGTTTTTCACAATTTCTTTTTTGGTTTCTTATTCACGAACAGATAATTCTGTGCTGCATTTTGAGTTCCGCTTTGCTGTTCCCCTTCGACCATGATTCCTTCAAACTTGCATTCGGCTTGCACAATCATGTGACTTCCTTGGTTTGCACATTTTTGCTAAAAAAATATTCGTCACTTTCTTCGGTGCCTTTCATTTTGCATAATGATCGTTATTGTTATTCAGCTTGTCATTGTGACACTACACTCAGTTGCTCTTCTGTTGCTGTCTCTGATGTAAAAAGCATTTCACCGGTGTTGGGGTTTTCCACCTGGTCGTCATTCATACGTTTTACGTCCTATGAACATCAAATTAACGGTGCATTTTGTTTTTGTAAGCAGTATGAACCACGTGGTAAACCATTATTTGAGTTTCTTATTCCGATTTATTCTTTGTGAATTGGATAAGTGGGATTTCTCTCCTCGAGTGCATTTCTTTTCCACGGTCTTTATCTACTTTTACTCGCTCATTCAGTGTCCGGATGGAATTGTATTGTTGTTTGCGCAGTTCGCGTTTTTTTCTTCATTATTCAAGTACGTGAGGCTTATTGAGCAACACCAACAGTCAGTTGCATTCCGTCATCATTTCCAGCCAACACAAATAGGTAAACCCGGTTTACTCATTATGCATCGGATATTACCGACAATGTCATGGGTTCAAAAGAATGCACAATAGGGAAGTAGTATAAACTCACCATGGACTTGTGCATGTAGCACGTGAACTTGGAGGAAGGGAAACATTCAGTCTTCCGTCTTGCCATTTCATAGTAATATTGATCAGACGTGAATATTATTACTAGTGCTAATAGAGATCACGTGTGCATGGCGCTATGGTGTCCACCAATAAAAAAGAAGGGGGATTTACTAGAACCATTGGTACAGCATGTTATCCATATCTGTTTAAATGCAGCACCACGAGTATACATTACAGTCTCAAAAACAAGACCGAGTTGAGACTGAAATCCTTTGTAGTAAAAATAGGATGGATTACCGTGGTTGAGTAATCCTCCTCAGTCCACTTCATTCAACCATCAACCTCGCACTTCTGTGCTGGATATGTGTTTTGTAGATCGTTGAGTTGTTGGCAAAATAATTAAAAGTGCAAAAATGGGTCCTATTTCCGGATGTGCCAAACGGAAACACGGTACAACCAGAAAAGAAAGTGTAGACAGCCAGAGTGAAAACGAATGGAGAAAAATACAGTTGTTTTGATTGCTTGTGTGCATACCTTTGTGTTTTCACCATGTTTGATGACTTCAACAAAAGCAAATGCATTCCAGCAACTGAGTTTGACTTTGAACCATGCCTGTAAGTGGAACAGGGCAGCTTTAGTCGAAAAACTGGTAGAAACTAGCAACCGAGACGGTCATGCACAAGACAGACCCTCCTTATTTCTTTTACTCTGTGCGAGCCCATTGCTTGCCATCCTCGCTATTCCAGTCAGGCCCGAGGAGCGGAAACAATGCGTGAAGGTGCAGGCGCAGCTCGTTTGTGATCTCGGCATACGCCCCAAAAGACAGCAGCTCTGACACTCAGAAGGATGACAGATTTACCACTTGTTCACAGGCGCGAAGGTTTGACATTCTAGTGCTAGCAGATGGTTTTCATGCACAGCTGGCAAACAGTGTGCTAGGAGCTTGTTCCACTGAGCTTTGTGCCTTACTCGTTTGGCGCAGACAGTCGGTTATTCCTGTCTGATACAAATTTCCGACAGCTCATGTACCACGGCGACATGGCGCTCTAACTCACCCGATATTCTAAGCCAGATAGATCATATCGCAGTGAGCTACCGGTGACGCGGTTCTGTCCAGAGCTGTGAATCCTGCTGGTGCGCGTACGCAGAGCCGGGCCGTACATTTGTTTTACTGCGATGATCGCTCGACGAAAATCGAAAACTTGGGACAGAAATAAGCACACGAGCTGTAATCGACGACGAACAGTAATTTAGATGAGTATTAGGCTCATATCCAGCAGGCGATACACGTGGCAGCAGGTTTCGCTTTGGTCCCAGATCTGATGTCCATCAAAGACGCTGGATTTCTCAAAAGTTGGTCAGTCTAATGGAACAAAAACGTCAGCTCCCGAACTGTAAGGAAGTGAATAAGATACGAAGACATTTACAAAAGCGTGTTACGAAAAGCCTTAGAAAGGATCGCAAAAATTGTTGGGTCAAGGTAGCTGAAGAAATGGAGGTAGCAGCTACTTCAGGTAATGGTCAAAGACTGTTCAAGTTTATTCGCGACACCGGTGGACGAAGAACCCTGGTCAGTGAAACGATATGTGATAGAAATGGAGAGCTTGTTCATGGCAAAGAACAAAGGGTGGACGGTTGGACCGAATTCTTCAAAGAGCAGGTTGACTGGTCACACGCCGATGTGGTTGACCCGCCGTCAACGACTGCGATTCTTTGGGGAGTATCACGTGACCCCCCATCGGAAGTGGAAGTGGAGTCACGCATTCGACTACCGAGGCGTGGGAACGTTGCCGATCCCGACAAATTTCCCCAGTTCTTTTCCAAATGGGTGGTGGTGCGTTGATAAAGTCATTTACTATCTTGATGCGTGACGTGGGCAGAAGATCAATGGCTATTACCATCGTGGTATCAGCCTAATTCCTATAGTCATCAAGGTATTAGCTGCGGCGTTTGACGCCGACTCGCTAGAGGAACACCCACGAACAGCAGGCTGGATTCCGCCCAGGTTAGGGATGCTTCTAAAGATCGCCACGATACTGGCGAGTCATGATGAACTATTGGAGGATGTTCTGGAGGACGGGGAGAATTTATGTCAACAGTTTGGAAACTCAAAAAAGACTAGTGAAATAGCTAGGTATAGATGCGTGGTTCTTCACGGAATTCTCTAACCGCATATATGGAGGAGAGCAGAATAAGGATTAGGGCAATGAGACATTATGTTGTAAACTGGCTATGAAGCGTTGGTCTGTCTGACCAGGCCACAATGAAAAGAAACGGGCTCTCAAAATAGGGACCGAATATATCGGAGAGCGCCAGTAAGCGAAGACCCACCTTAGTGGAGTTCACAAGCCGAAGGCACAGAAACGGGGTGTTGGCTGCCTCGGATAAAACAAGGAGGCTCTCAAACGGTCGGGTCTCGTCGAGCTGGGTGATGCGACCGGCAAGTATACTACTGAAATTTTGAAAGCGGGCATAGAGTCTTCCAGTCTGAAATTTCCGAAGCTGGCAGTAATGCGAGTCCTAGTTTCCGCGGATGAGGGTTTACGAAGGACAGTCACTGCTCAAAGCCGGAAGATGAGAAAATTCGTGCTGAAACTAGAATACTGGAGGGGAGCTTGTAAACAGTTGAACGCTAGTGGATGCTGCAGCGGAACTAAATTGGGAGATCACTCATTGCAGCGTGGAAGAGAAGTGGAACCATACCAAGGGAAACCTAAAGACCCTTCTGGATGCTTTTGCGCCGTTGGTGAGGATTAAACAAAATGGTCTGCAGCCATGGTGGGAGTCCAGGGCACGGAAAGCACATTCTAGAAAACAAAGCTTGGTGCACGTTCAGGAAGGGGGGAGCCATAGGAAACTACCGGGATATATGACGGCTCGTGCAGAGGCGTTGAGAGCCCAACTGGAGCGCAGACGCCAGTACGGAGAGAGGCTCGACGGGTGAAACGTAACCCGAAAGCATATTTTAATTATGTCCAGTCGAAGTCAACCCCACGGGTTGCAGTTGGTAATGTAAAGGACTCGAGGGGCGAAAACACTGAAACGAGTGAAGGCAAGGCCAATGTATTGTTCCAGTGCTTTGAGGGAGTGCATAGAAACGATAGTGGTAGAAACACGCCTAGTCTGTCTTTATTCAGCGGGACAGGAATGCCACTCGTCCAAATTGAGGAGGACGAAGTTAGACGAGAGCTAGCAGGACTAGAACGAGGTAAGGCAGCAGGCCCAGATGAAATGTCCAGCCCTGTTGAAGCCACTGGCCAACCTGTTGGCCGAACCTCTTTCTCAGTTATTCAACCAGTCTCTGAGGGACTGTCAACTGCCAGGACACTGGAAGGTGGTGCCAATCCACAAGGGTGGGAGTAGAGAAGAAGCTCCCAACTACAGACCAGTAAGCCTGACATCTGTGGTGTTGAAGGTCCTGGAAAGGATTCTACGAAACCAAATGGTTTCATTCCTATCCGGGAATGGAGTGATAAGTATGTACCAGCATAGTTTTATGAAGAAGAGGTCACGACGAGACTGCATCTTGGCATGGTGTGATGGCTTGCGTGCCTCCATGACCCAATGAGCTATGCAGGACGGCTTCCTCAAGCCGGAGGTACAGTCATACCTGAAAGGTCAATGGGTAGAGGCTAGACGAAGCCCACTCTCAGAAACAGTTGATGGACAACATCTGGTTCTATTCACTATGCCCCTGGAGAGGACACTCCAGCGAATAAACACGGAGAGAAACAGTTCACCGGTAAAAAAAAACCACTAAATGGATGTAGGAGTGGAGTACCTGGGGTTTCTTTCTACGGCGGGAGAGGTGATTGCACTTCGTTGGGCAATTATCACCTGTCTAAGCTGGGCAGCCCCCAGCCCAAAGGATGCTGCGTCGTCCACGTCCCACTTGTTCCATTGGTTGTATGGGGCTAAGGACTGAATCCGAAAAGCGGATCGATGATAACGCATCATCGAGGACAAGACGAAACGCATACAGTAATCAGGTCTCACGTGACAGACCAAATGAAGTTCCTTCACGGGTTCTTCGGCCACATTCCTGTGCTGGGTTAACGTCACACTGCCTTGTGGGTCAGACTTTTAAGTTAAAGGCTCCGGTTAGGGTTCTCATAGGAAAACCCCTTCTGCGGTGTGGGCAACTGCGAAGCATGATCCGCCCAGAAACCTCCAGTATCTTCCCTGTAAAGGACCTTACCAATTTTTCCTCTTTTAATTTAAGGTCGATGCAAAACGCCACGAGTAATTGCGGCTTTGATGAAAGCAGTAGTTCAGGAGTTGGGTATAAAGCAGATGCACTTTTTAAGTCTAAGTGTTCACTTCACTTGATTGTCTTTAACGTCCGTACACTGTGTCAGATGAGGCAACAGGCTTCCCTCGCTAGAACTCTTGAGACTCTCAAAATAGATGTACGCTGTCTCCGAAACGCATACAAGACACTTTTTCTGTGATAACTTGGCGCGCCGGATAAAACCCCAGTCTCTCAATTCACTCTTCGTGTGTCGGGTGATTTGGTGTCTAGAACTCGTGATCAGGCTGGCGTTGGGATTGCTTTGAGCGTGCACTGCTTGACTGGATTCCAGTCAGTAGTCGTTTGTGTGCGGTTCGGTTGGACAATTTTGTTCGTGTCAACGACAGCAGACTGAGGCACCTATGTTTGTTCGTCGTGTCTGTGTATGCGCCGACTGACTGCAGCTCTTCTGAGGCCAAGGGTGAATTCTATCAGGATTTGTCTCAGCTACTTCGAAACGCACGTTCAGCGGACATCGTGGTCATTGCTGGGGATTTCAACGCAAAAGTTGACCGTTTGGGAGATTCCAAAAGGCACATTGGAGGCTCATTTGTTATCCCAGCCGGTCGTACCAATAACGGCGATCGTCTCATTCAGCTGTGTTCTGACCACAGATTGTTTCTGGCAAGTACGAACTTCTGCCATAAGAAGCGGCATCGACTCATATGGCGTCCTCCTTCGTCTTTACAACGTTGGACTCAGATCGACCATATTGTGATTGGCCACCGCTGGCGTGGATCAATTGAAGATTGTTGTTCATTTTGTTCTGCGCCTGTGGACTCAGATCACGCCTTAGTACGTGCTCGCTTCCGTTTACGTCTCGTCCGTGGTCGCACCAAAGTAAATGCCACGCATCCCGCGCAGTTGCTTTTAGACGATAACCAGTGACAGTTTCCAGATGGCGCTGTCCACGCAGCTATCGATACAGCCAGATGTTCAGGACCCAAATGAACGCTGGCAACAGGTCAAGGAAGCTTTGTATGCCACCCAGGACTCTGGTTCAAGTCGGTCTCACAAAAAATGGATATCTTCGACATGAGTTGGTCTGTTGGACGCTCGCAGATCCGTTCCTCCGGATGCCACATCCAATGAAGTGCGCAAATCCCCGAGACGCAAACTGACTAGGAGCCTAAGGAATGACCGTGAGCAGTGGTGGATTGCGAAATGTAAGGAAATGGAAAAGGCTGCGTCCATTGGTAATGCTCGCAACCTTTTCCGTTTGATTAGAGGTACCGGTCCACGGAAGCCTGGTGCAAGTGAGGTAATTAAGGAATCCGACGGCTCACTGATTCACTCTCAGGGACGTCGTCCGGAGCGCTGGGCGGAGTTGACCCACTTCAACGGTGAACCTTCCAAATATACCTGCCGGCGAAACAATGCAGGTGGATATCAATCCTCCATCAGAGGTGGAGATTATGCGGGAGATCGGTTACTTAAGAAGGTAAAAAGCCGCTGGACCGGATGGGTTGCCTCCGTCTTTTTTCAAGCGTAGAAGCGAAGCTTTGGTTTCGGAGTTAACAAAATGGTGTGAATCGGTGATTATGCCGATTTACAAGAAAGTTGACAGGTCCTCTAGTGAAAACCACAGAGGAATTAGCTTGGTAAGTATCGCGTCTAAACTGCTCACCGGTCTTATTCTCCACCGATTATCCGGTGCCCGCAAAATGTGTACGCGTGAGAATCAAGCAGATTTCAGACCTGATAGAGGTTGTATCGACCACATCTTCACTCTTCGGCAAACCTTAGAGCACAGACACATCTTTCGAAGACCCACAATCTGTGTCTTTGATGGTCTGAAAGCGGCGTTCAGCTCAGTCGACCGCAGAGTTCCCTGGCGCTGCCTCTCATCGAAGGGTGTGCCAGAGAAGTTTATTTCTCTTTTCCAGTGATTGTATGCGAACAGCCGAAGCCGAGTTCGTGCTTACGGCGATCTTTCCCCCGAGTTCACCACGGAAAGTGGTGTTCATCATTGCTGCTCTCTTTCACCCTTCCTCTTCAATTTTGTAATTGAATTGAATTGAATCTTGAGATAGCCCTATCTTTGTGTGAAAACAGCGGCGTTGATCTTTGCTCAGACAGTAAACTGTCTGACTTGGAATACGTGGACGATGTTCTTCTGAGTGAAGATCCAGGTAAGTTGCAAGTTCTCTTACATAGCCTAAGCAACAGTGTAGGAATGTTTGGGGTGCGTTTTGCACCTTCAAAATGTAAAATGCTGTTGCAAGACTGGGTTGGCTCAACACCAAACCTTGTGTTGGCCGGGGAAGCTCCAGCTGAAGTGGATAAGTTTTGTAACTTGGCTAGTTACATCTCATCAGGTGGACAGATAACGGACGAAGTGTCATCGCGTATACAGAAGGCACGTTTGGCTTTTGCCAACCTCCGTCATCAGTGGCGTCGGCGTGACATCCGATTGTCTGGTCGAGTGTACACTGCGGTGGTTAGGTCCGTTCTTTTGTAAGGATCAGAAACATGGCCGTTGAGGGCAGAAGATAGGCGAAGACTGTCGGTGTTCGAGCACCGATGTCTCTGTAGCATTGGCCGAGCATGGTGGTAACACCGTATCAGCAATGCTGAGGTTCGGCGTAAGGTGTTGGGAACCAGAGGTCAGACAGTGGATCAAGTACTGAATCTAAGCAGGTTAAGATGGTTGGGACATGTGTTACACAGGCCCACTGATGAATTTCATCGGCGTACGCTGTTTTCCGAGGCTGGTAATGGTTGGAATGTAGATCAAGATGGCTAGTCTCTGCCATGACAAGAAGGTATGGAAGCCTTGTCCAGTGGACTTGGCCAAATAATACGAGCTAGACCTCCGGTTTGGGGTTCACCTGATCTGCCTGTTGAATGGTTGGAGACATTAAGTGATATGGCTAGATGTTGCGGTCAGTGGTGTAGTTTCATTCGGTCTCTTTCCTTGTCGTCTTGATTTCCCCTTGATAGTTCGACTTTTTCGATCTTTATCACTGTGCTTCTATTTTTGTCTCCCTCTTCTGGACGATGTCGGAAGGTAGCAACCGAAACCAGAGCACAGAAGTGCGAAGTTAGTGGTTTGAATAAACTAAGCTGAACTGAGCTGCTTTTCAGTTCTCTTCACCGAAGAGTATGCCATTGAAGTTCGTGAACCTACCGAGATCATTGTACTCTTATACTTCTGGTCGCGTAGGGTTTTACGATGAACTAACAAGTCCGTTCGAAACGACCAATGTTGTTCGACAGGGACATCCCATGTCTCCATTTCTGTTCAACTTCGTCATGAACGAGATATTGGAGAATGCCTTGGGAGATCTCCAGGATGTGGGTGTCGAGCTAGCACATGGTGAGAAGCTACGTGACCTAGATTATTCGGACGACCTTGTCTGCTTGTTCGCATACACGGAACATGCGGAACAAACACCGGATTGACTCGTAAGAGCAACAGCTCGATTCGGCATGCGCTTTGCACCTTCAAAGTGTAAAGTGATGTTACAAGACTGGACGTCAACGATTTGGATCTTGGTGCTTGATGAGAAGGTGTTAACATTTGTCGAGCGGTTTAGTAACCTGGGCAGCAGCGTGACAATAGATGGCAGCGCAGTAGTAGAGGTGAGCACGCGAATATCCAAGGCTCGAGCGGCGTACGCTGGACTGAAGCACTAGTGGCGACGGCCTGGTATTTCGCTGAAGTTAAAATATTGTATGTACTGTGCGGTGGTGCGTGGGGCGGAAGAGAGTGGAAGAAGCCACGTGGAGATCAACAGATGACGTGTCAGCGAGGATTGAGAAAATGCATAGCGAACTAAGGGAAAATAGGTGCCTCACGTTTTCGTGATTAGGGCCCAAAAGATCCGTGGGTGGCGACCCTGAAGGATATGGCAGGGAACTGTGAACAGTGGCTATCGTGTTGTCACTTTCTGTCGAATCAGAATGATTGATCAACGTGGGTTTGCACAGTTAAATTGTGTATTCCGTGTGTTGGCTGTTAGGGCGCTCTTTCCTTTTCCCACCCGTGTAGGTCCACTCCTCATCCACCAAATTTCGCGATCGTTCCAGGCTTGCGTAGAGCACATTTTAGGGCCACATGGGCTTCGTTGGTTGCTAAGTCCGCGGGGATTGAATAGCGGATATCCGGAATTCGGGCGGACTTCGCCGTCATCCAGTGATTTACCGGCCTGGAGGTAATGCCGCAATTAGCTAGACAAGCGGGATCCGGCGAGCGCCCGAAGTTGCTCTAAAGGGCGCGGTGGTTTTCACTCAGTCTATCTTCCACTTCACTCTGCAATTCGGTCAGCTCCGTTAGTCTGGAAACATCAACCCGAGATACAGTCTTTCCAGTTGTCCAACCAAAGCGCAATGGGGCACACTAGTGTGTGATCACAATCAAGACTAAATCTCCGATATGAACATCGGTTTTTTATCCAGCCTCGTCACCTATAGCCACTCGCGATAGGATTTATCTGAGACCAACCATGAGTTGACGAATGAGGTTGCCAGGTAGCTGGAGAGCGCCTTGCACTCCTAAAGGTGGTACTGGGTTGAAACAGCCGGTGATGCGAGCTCTTAAGAATCTTTAACCATTTTCCGAGAGCCACAATTCAAACCAAACTACCTCATAGGTGGATGTTCAGTAGGTTTAACACTACCGACCCTGACATTGAAATCTTCAGCTGGAAAGATGGTGTCCGTCCTTTGTGCTGTTTTCATTAGGTCGTGAAGACGTTAGTAAGGCCTGTCCATCGCGGCATCCGGACTACCGTCCATAGGGGCATACTCAGAAATCACAGAAGGGCATCCCCTATTATCTCGTATTCTGACTACTTTACATGATCCTCTGATTCGTACAGCACACAGTTACCTATCAACTGGAATCCACTTTAAAAGACTAGCTTCGGCTCTATCACTTGGGACTAATCCAGCGCCTGGTCGGTCAGAGGCCTCAACTTCAGGGTCTCCGAAACAGCGTAAAGAAAGAGAAACGTCCTTTTCGGTCGGCGATAGCTGCTGTTTGATTGGGCTTTTGAACACGGGTCTCCTGCAAGCAGCAGATATCAACGCCAACCTTCTCCAAGGTCCTCGCCGACCCAGCTTGGTGGCCTATGCGAATTCGAGCGAACGAACTATAGTTTGCATGTCTGAACAGCAGGCTTGGCCGGAAGAGAGCCGCGGCATCCCAGCGTGAAGTGGTGAGTCGATTAGTGTGTATCGGACTGTATATCGATTCTTCCACAGCGGTAAATCGTATTTGTATAACAAATGTTTGCAAGAAGCATGCTTACATTTCAGTCAAAAATGCTCCGACAAAACTGGGACAGAGATAAACAAAATATACAACGTGGACGCTGAGGGCTTATAAGAGTGAAAAAGGAAGAGAAAATACTCACAAATTTTAGAAAGTAATTCCGCTTTACTCTTGTCTTTGTTGGTCAGTACCCGCGCCAAATAAAGCACAAGAGAGTTTCTCTACAGGTTAATTCTGGAAGAGAGGTGTCGAAATTCAGATCTGCTGAATGAGAGAGAATGGCGAAGAGATAAGTCAGAGTGTGATGGGCGCGTTGGATCCTGTAATATCTTGAGGGCTAGAGCTATGCAAGATACAATATGTTGCTTGACTTGTTCATTCAAGAGGGAGGAATGAAACGCGACTAGTGATTACCGATTCGCGGCGAAAGGCTTTGAAGTGTTGTTTCAAAAGGCCGATGAACAATATAATAAGACCGGAAAAATGCATCGAAGAACAAATTTGGAGACAACTGTCGTTCGTGTACGAAACTGCCTGAGTCTTCTTACTTGGGAAGATAGGCGTCGCAGTTAACCGACCTAGTACCGGATATGAGATTTACATCGTAAATTAGTGTCCAGGCTAGCACCCAGATACTTGAGGGAACTAATTCTGGATGGGGCTGTGGAATTTCAATGTAACAGGATCAGTAGGGAAAAAAGTGAGCGAGTGAGACCGAAAACACATTTAAGGCATTCAGATGGATTTAGTTTTAAACCCAAATGGGAAGCGAAAAATTCTATTTGAGGTAGATTTTCGTGGGATTTCCTGAAATCCGGGTACTCAGAAATAGCTTGACTAAGGACAACGTAATCAGCACGTGTGAATATGTTGGAGGGAAAAGAACCCGGAAAATCGCTAGTATAGGTCGAAAATAGAAAAGGGGATAGCACGGCACGCTGCAGTTCCCCGTAATTGTAAACAAGAGGTTTTGAGATATTTTACCCGACCTCAGTTTGCCGAATTCGATTATGAAAATAGTTCGATAGCCAGGAAAATTAAGCCGGATAGTCGAAAGCTTAAAGCCTCTCGGGGAGACAAAATTGGGGTACATAATCGAAAGCTGAAGAATAATCAAGGAATACGCAGCGGACAGGTATCTCAGAATTGTTTAAGGATTTAGTGATGGGATGGACCAAACAGGCTACAGCATCATGGGTAGATCTTTTGGATTCATAAGCAACTGAAAGGGTCAAGTGTTACATTGAGATGCGTTTGAAGACGTGTGAAAATAACCTTTTCAGTGACGTTAGGGGCAGCAGATGTGAGGACGATGGGGCGAAAGCGTTTATCTCTACCAGGGGTGTTGGAGTCTTTATGAACTGGAATGATGGTAGCTGGATGCCACAGATCAGGAATCGGACATCTGGATAGAGACTCGTTTATCAAGGTGGTGATTGGTGTGGCGAGTTGAGCAGCACCATACTTGAGAATCGCTGGAGGAAGGGCACCAGGACCAGCAGCCGACGACGTTTGGAAAGGCTCCAGATTTGCTGAAACACAAGAGGAATATGAAGAAGGGCTGTCATTGGAGGGATGCATAAATGCAGCACTAACGTGGTTCACATCAACGTTATCATTTGTGTGCTTGGTCTTCTGGCCGTATAAAAGTCTTACGCCATGCCAAGGAAGCTTGGAATTCTTGGTCTTCAGAAACTCTTTGGCAAAGAAAGCATCCAAATGCTTTATCGCTGTCCTGATCAGCAGCGAGAATCTCGACTTCTGAATTTCGATGAGACCTGCATGCGATTTCCTTTTGTCTTCTGAGTGTTGACGAGGCAATCCTTCCACCAGAAGTGAACAGTGTCTGAATGGAGCAACACAAGTTGGCGATGGCACACAGGGTTTCCGCAGATAGTTCTTCAGTCTGAAAGATTGAGGATCTAGAGGAAAACCATTAAAAGGCAACACCAATGGCTGCATTAAGGAAGGACAGATTGTAAGGAGAAAGATTACGCAGGCGAAATCTTGCCCGATTTGACGAGGTGAATAATCTATGGGCACTGCCTGAATAGATTTTCGGGAGAAGATAAAAAAACGGATGAGTTTGTGGGTGATTGTGCACGCAATAGAGAGTGAGCCGAAAGACTGTGGTTTGTTCGTCAAAGTAGAATGCAGTCCAGTAATTCCATGGTTTGCTCGTGGGAGCAATACCGCCAGGTTGCCCAGGTCAAAGCAGGTGGTTTTCTCAGGGGTCCAAAGCCGGAGCCTTTGGCTATCCATGAGTTAACCCGCAAGGCAGCGGGACGAAAAGCGGGGTCCGTAACCCACTAGGGTCTGCTGACTCGTTTCTCTGGTCATACACCCTTCGGAGGAAGCCAGACACCCTTTCGTCAAGCATGTGCCGGTGAGCACAGTGTTGTGTGCTTCGTGTGCCGTCCGTGGTTGGTTTGGAATCAGGGTTCAGCCATCTCCCTTAGACTGAATATCAGTCAACCTGGTGCAGAGCGCCAGGCGTTCGCCTTCGTCCTCATAATTTTGATGAAAACACCCCCATGAGAAGGCAGTGAGTAGGACTTCCTCAGCAGAGGCTGTTTGAGACGCACGGTAACGCAGGAGCATCCATCTCAGACCTGAAAATATCCACCCCTGAACCTACTGAGGCATTTGGAGGTCGCGGAAGTCTATCGCTGGGTACGCGTAACACAAGTCCCAGCCACCTGAACCTGTTGCGGTTATGACCAATTTGATTTGTTGGTGTAACTCTGATTACGGATCCACATTCCTGCGTATGCTATGAGATAGCAGTCAGAACTGGAGCACAGAGACGTACGGTTGGTTGTTGAACAAACTGGACTGGGACATTTCACCGATCAGCGAATAAATGCGCCGCCGCTTATGGTTCGAACCGTGTCACCATTTGACAGTGGTCGTGGTTAGCATCACTCCACTATTTCCCGAATTAGTTGATACCTTAGGTAGTTCGGCATTCCAACTCTTAAGGACGATTACCGGTTCCAACCGATAAGGCAGTGGGTTCTTACAACTGTGATTACGCTTGTTCTGCCCTACATTCTTGCATAACCATGAAATTGAAAAACCCGGCTTCGCTGATTTTTTCAGCAATGGACTTTCTCCAGTTCCTGATAGTTACGAAAAGATTGTTTCGGATGGAGCTACTTTTAGGGTTACGAGAACGTCAAATGTCATGAATATAAAGGAAGAACTGTTACGATTAAGTGGATGAGAAGTCAGAAGACAACACCTGATTCGAAGGCTTTAGTCGGTTGGAAAACGAAGCACACGAGCTAAAGAGCGAAACAAACTGGGATCGAATTATGAAAAGGAAGCACGGGGCAAACATATTGTAGAGGGAAACACGCTGGAGCAAAGGAACGACGTGAATATCAAGGCGAACGGAAGAACCAAACGAGGGCCACAGACAAAAGAACAGACGGCGAATATGTCGGAGGCTTCCCGAAGCAGACAAAGGGAAGCATACGGACTACCAGATGGGAAGCAGCGGAATCTCCGGCAACCACCAAGATAGCTCAGGTGAGGGGCATCCGATCAAGCCGTCAACTGAGACAATCGGAAAAACCGGATAGAAATGACACCCAGGAGAAGCAAGCTATCGGCCACGGGCAACTGGCCAGAATGCAGCCGAAGCACTCAAGCAGCCGCAAGAGCAATGTTGGTGTCGCGCAGTCTGGAAGAGGGCCTATATAAACGATTGTACGTGTTTCATGACTGGACTTGTTTGGCCATTGGAATACAAGTGTCCTACCCCGTCTTGTCGTCCTTGTTAGAATATGACGCATGCATCAGTGGGGATGCTCTGGATTGCGTCGCGCAGACCATTGTAGTTTCTCTATTCAAATTACCGAGCAGAGTCGTTTCAAGTTCCGTTCCATAATACACTAAGGCGACATTCGTTGAAAGTGTCTCCATTCGTCTCTGGTGAACTTGATATTACCCTGTTTCGCTTGTGTTTTTTCTCCTCTCTGTTGTTTGTATTAGTCGTAGTCTTGTCACGGAGCCTTAATATTATGAGGTTCTTTCGCCGCAGCATGCCACACCCACTTGTTTTATCAGTGTTCACTACCACCTTATCCCGCGTGGGTCCTGACTCCATAGGAACCGGTGACAAAAAACCTTCCACATCTAGTCAGTTTTCACCGTACGCGTTTTGACAGTTTTTGTTGTTTGAGTTTGTTCCGTGTGTTTACGGGGAACGGGAGTGCAACAGACAAGCTGTACAAAGTTCACGCCTCTGACCTCTACTCTAAGCCACACTCCTCAAAGTCTCCAATTAACGGTGATCCATCAACAGATTCTGATTGTTGAGCTCGTCTTTTAGATTGCAAACGCTTCACCGCCAGTCGGGGTGACATCGTCAGTGCGCACTGACGATTTAAATTCCACGGTTTTGTAAATCAGACAAGGCACTCAGTAGAACACTTTATACGGAAAGCTGAAACAAAGAAAGGTATGCAAGTCAAGTTGGACAGGCATACACAAAACATGCATAAATCATCGGAGGCCGTGTCGATTGATACTTCGTCAGAGAGTGGCTATTCGCGCCAGCACACGATTACGCACCCCATCAGTACTCATTTGATATCACCACCAGACACGAGTAATGCTTCGGAGACATCGGATATCAAACACAAAAAGACGCCCAATGTCCTCCACGAGGAGCGGTCAGGTCTAACAACCGCAGAGTAAAACACTACGGAATGCGGTGATATAAACTCATCCCTCAAGGGAGATCCTCGTATCACGGCAGTGCCACAAGTGTTGAAGGTTCGCGAGAGCTGATCTATCTCTAGCTATTCGTAAAGTGATCTCCTCTCAACACAGCCTCCAACTGAAATGAAGCTCCCGGCGTACTTCAAGCTATCGACTAACTCTAACTAATCACTACAAATGGAAAGCACTTTGAACTTGGAAGTCACAAACTGAATATCATGTCTGGATGCCTCTAACGCCAGACGGTTCAGAGTGTGCTGCATTGTCACTCAGCAAGGCGATATTACCAGCATATTTCATGTGAAAAGTTCCGTTTTCTGGGAAGAGTTAAACTCCACCGTTTTGAAAACCAGACAAGGCACTGAGTAGAACACTCTCTGCGGAAAGTTGAGAGAAAATGGGGATGTAAAGTAACCTTGTTTTACTCCACCAGAGATGACAAGACGGGGTGAAAACTGGTCGTAGTTTGTAACCTGACCTGAGGTGTGACAATTATTTGTGGATTGACACATGCTTTTCAGGTACTCCATTTCTCAACAAACAGTTCCACAGTGCAGTCCTGTCGAAAAAGTCAAAAACTGCTCGAATCTCTGGGAACACGGTGATCGTTGGTCTTTGGAAGGTATGACTGTGCTCTAGCTGCTGTTGGGGGGTGAAAATGTGATTGCTGCACAAAATACTGGGGCGAAACCTGGCTTGTTTCTCACACTGTGAATAAGGAGGCAGTGGGAAAACCTAACTGCGGCACATGCGTCTTCGGACTTACGCGTGTAGGGTTCTCTTGAAGGTTTACAGGTAATAGACAGAAAGCAGTAAGATGATTGGTTTGTAGGGTGTTTTGTATTGAGTAATTCAAGAGTAGAAATAATCGTGTTGGGATTTTGAAAATTAAAAACAGGGGTATCAATAAAATTTGTGGTTAACCCACTTATACTCGAATCCGGTAGCTTCCGGTTGCGGTATTGGGTCCCACATTGACACGCAATCCTTTTGTGGATCAATATGAATTCTATGTCAAGGCAGTCGAGGTGACTTTTACGCATCACCTTTGAGAGAAGTGATTGACTGTAAAGCTGGCTCACAATTGGTTCGATTGCCGCCAACTGTTGGTGGCGAGTTGCTTTTGCGCATTCTGATGGACCCTGTTGGTTTCTATGATTGCATTCCCCTTGTTTACTTGATCGCATGAATCAACGGGATAAGTAAGGATAGTAGTGGTGACGGTCTGTGTGATCCAAATGCCTGTTGAAGAGGAGTGTCATTTGACCTAAATAGCTTGGTGAACATGAGAAAACAAGCGAGTGCGTGGCCATGGACGTGGACGTGGTTAAGACCGGTAGTTATTCTCCGCGACTTGTGGAAAGTATTGGTCCGTCGATAACCAAAAACAATTTTGCTTATTTCTTGTTCTCAGTACCTCCTTTTTTGTTGAAATTTAAACAAAAATGCACCGGAGGCACGGAAAGTTGAACATTCAAAACAAAATGTGACGGCCAAGCTGGTGGCGACTGACTCATGAAAAGCTCACCCGATTTTGCTAGTGTTTGGAAATTATACGTTTGGATTGAAACAAGATAGGGCGAACATAACTGACAAAGTGGAGCCCCTTGTGGTCTATCGTGCTGAACCAGTGCAATTTGGGTGACAAGTAACTGCACATGGAAGTTACCCTAATCCCTCATATCGAAATCTGAGAACGCTGAAATGGTTGGAACCGATAACTGAGAGAATATCGTATTGCCGTGACAGGTAGTCTGATTCTCAGATTATAGGTGGAGAGCCACAACAAACCACAAGGACTGTTTGTTCGGTGGAATCGAACATGCAATTTACCACTCAACCCAATCAACTATGGGACAGTTGTCCAGTGCTTCCAAAGCGATGAATAGTGAACGGATTGTTGAGACCGCATTGCGTGATAAATTCCCGTTCTCATCAGACGACTGGTGCTATCAGTCAGGGATTCGATTTGCCGTGAAAATATCCACATCTTCACCACTGATTCACTCATAGTTGAAATTAGTGATGGAAGCGTTATTGGGAACTTACGTTGACCGTACACTTCCTCGAGGTCCTTTTGTAACCGACAATCAAATAGCGAACAGTTTAAAACTGCACCCAGAGCACATGTTTTATCATCGCAGTCACTGTTTTCAGTCATTTCTTGACTACATTTACTGATTCGTGTACGTGGTTTACAATAAGTTGGTAAGGCTGACATTCAGTGGTCCAATAGAACCGATGAGCATCTCTCGCTGAACACAGTGCACAAAAGGGAGGGGAGCGGAAGAGCCTGCCTACAAGTACGATATCTGCCGAACAATGCCAAAAGTAGCATTCACAGAGACAAGGTCTTTCATATCATCCTGCTCACCAGATCGACGAACAAACAACGATTGCTGAAGTTATCCGATACTTACTGGTAATCGATAAGGATTTGATTCGCGACCAAATGCTTGTGACGTGAGCAATTTTCTAGTCACACCTCTCGTTCCGTCTCAAATGACTATGACTTAGCTGGCCTCTCACCTATGCCGTTTGCTGTTGATTCACGTGTTCTATTTTTGAAATTTTTTATGAACGGCCTGCTTACAATCTCGGCTTATAAATCCTGTGTTGTACCAACCCATCAGTGTAAACTAGAATGCGTCAGTATGTCACGCGAAAGAATTTTAGGTATACTTTATGATTTGACAATTCAGTATATAGGAAGCGTAAATAGAAAAATCCACCCTGACTCCCTTGTGCGTCAATTTCAGGCTTATCGAGTTACTTGAGTACTCGATAATGGGATTCGTAGGTTTTCACTCCGTTTCGTCAACTGTTCACGCCTGGCCGATCGTGCGTTCTATCTGGGCCAAGCGGTGAGAAGGCCAATCTGTTCAGCGCTCCAGCGTGACACTTTCTCGGGGAGGTTTCGCCGAATCCCTGACAGTTCCGGACCCTGAAAGTGTTTATCTACAAACAACAATCAGATTGGTCCCACAAGTCACATTTTCGGCATTCTGCAATAGCCTTCGAACTCACTAAGAATTTTATCTACATAAAATGATCCTAAACATTTTGTGATCAGCTGACTGATATCCAAATCAATATCGCCCAACTGAAACGGACCATAGGAAAGGCTGTTTCGTATACATGTTTCCCACTTTGTGTTACCGTGTTGCTTAAAACTTGGTATCTTTAACTGTACTCCGTGAACTCGAGCTAGAACTTCTACTGAAGTTGAATATAGAGCTTCAAACGATGGCGGTTATTCTGTCGCCGTTTACTAGTTTTAGTGAGAAAACTCCCTTGTCTTTGAACCACTTCAGTTTACTTGCTCAGAACATGTTGTTTATATAGGATGAAAAAGTCACTGTCATCAATCATTGCACCACAAACTAACTGGTTCAAGCCCGCATCGGGTAACGAGCTTGACGGTAATACTTTCCATCTTATCGATCTACTTTCCTTCAAGTTTCCGTTGACTCGAACTTTGACCTGGATTTTGGACAGGCGCAGAAGTGCCATCTGCTAACGGGGCTAGGCAGCCTATCGACATTGTGTCAAACCACGCCCTCACAGTGGTCAAGTGACAAAAGCACTTACTGCCTTTGAGTTACGAGGTCATGTTACTAGTGAATACCAACACACCGCGGACCACCACGACATTTGGTTCTTTACTCCAAGTCTTAAGGTGATAGTTAGCAGTGCGATGGGCTCATGTGACACCCACTGTATTCATACAAATAGAAATGCGAAATTCCTGGTTAAAGTGTAAACTTCTACCAGCTGTTAGCACGGATTGACTAGTCAACCAGGTGGTATTCGTGCTGCGTCACCCGTCTTCCAATTTCAGTAGCCAACCGACAAAGGTACCTGCAATCCTAACGTTCATCGTAAACCGGCGTATCCAAAACACATACACGCACTGATTGATTGGTGAGCGGTTCTGGCGCATTCCCCTTCGTACGTTGCATATCGGTACTCCAGCCTCAGTTAGTACCTAACAGCATCCTTCAGTCAAGTGAAGAAAAAAAAAGAAACCTAAACAGAAAAATGGTAACTGAGGTAATCAAACGTAAATCATGAGGAGGAAGTGTCAATGCCTGCACACCACACTGACTGTGGCACTCCTGACCATGTCACCCATTACGTCTGCAACCTTCCGCGACAGGTGGATCTCTTAGATCTCACAACTGGGAAGTTTGGGCAAGTTAAAAGCAGACAAGCTAATCAGTTAAGGTCTGTTATCAAAAGATTTCGAACTAATTTCTAGATCACTCAAGTTCTTATCCTCTTGTAATGGTAAACCCAAACACCAACTCACTCAATTCATTTCCCAACACAGAAAAACTTGACGCAAGCTTTCCACAGGGATCCTCACTGATTTCGTAACCTGGTTCACGAGCACCTAATTTAGTATTCCCTCTTCTGCCACACGTTCCAGTTATAAGCACCTTCATCGGCGCACAGGAGCTCACTGTTGTTCCACCATTCCGACACTGTAATATAGCACCTTGAAAAACAATGGAACTAGAAACTCTTCATTGCTCAGTACTTTTTGCAGTGATTACGTTTTCCTCTATTTAGGGAATTTGTTATCTGATTATGTGAAAGCATAATATCCATCCCCTAGGGGTTCATGTAGCATCTTCGTCTTGTATTGTTTATAGCTTCTCACCATTTCATGAACTGATTTTTCAACCACAGCCTATTTTGAAGAACACTCGCCAAAGCAGACAGGGGCTACGAACATATCTTTACCTAATCTCTCTCGGCTAAGTATCTTCAAGGAGCCACCATCTGGCCATCCGAGTTCTACTTTACTTGAACGTGATCATATCCGCTGTTGGATTCACTGCGAGATCTCTTGCTAGCAAAAACCCAATTTATTCAACTGTGATTTGCACTAAACAAACTTCACTGGCCAACTAAATGAACCACCCATGTTGGCTCCCATCACGCAACAGTTTGTATCAGCATACTTAAGTGCTTTGGTGGACTTTCAAAAGGTAAGCCGCAACGACGATTTAAATGCGATCAGCTGTCCCAACCAGCTCGACCATCAGTCTTCCAAAACGCGCTAACTGAAAAGATGGATGTAGCTCCATTTGATAACATCAGTTATCACTGGTCGCTTGTCCAAAATGCTTTGCATTCTGCTGGTCTAGTGAGTTGTAGCCTGTCACATCTTCGGGGCACCCTGAATTTCTGAGGAATCTTTGCGCCTTTTCGGAGTTCACCAGTCAATCCCAGCTGGAAGCGAGCACAGCGAAACACAACTCGTAACAGAACATGAAGTAACCGCAAGTTTAAGGAGAGATCGAAAAATGCAGTGGTGGCAACGTGTATCAGAGAAGGAGCGCACTGCCGCCACGGGAAGCTTCCGCGAGCTGTTCTATCTCATTCGATTCACCGGTGGGAAACCATTAGGTGTAAGCGAAACGATCTGGGAATTCGATGGTTAGCCAATTCTGGGCGAGCACTTCCAGACGGTTTAGCTGGTCTCCTGTGTGAGCTTCAAATATAGCTATTCTGGAAGGTGTCCCGTGGCTTGTTTCGACAGATTCAACTACTGAGGCGGAGATCCGTAACTAAATTCAAGCCTTAGGACGTCACGAGCTGCCCAGCTACGATGGTCTGCCCCTAGGCCCGTTTAAAGATGGTAGAGTGAAACTTGCTAGGGCACTTCGTGTGTTGTTCTCAAAAGTCTGAAATACGTCACGAAGAGACTGTAGCGTGACGTGGTGGGATGGCTCGCGTGCCTGTATGACCAAAAGGGTTAAACCGGATGGCTTCTTTGGGCCGGAGATGCAATCATGCTTGAGAGGATTAATGGGGAGAGGCCAGACAAAGTCCAGTCTCCTAGACCTCTGGGTTGGGGGATTCATTCTGAGTTGGCAATTCATTCGGTAAAATCAGTGGAAGAATAACTGATCCAAGCAAATGGGGTTCCACTCAGTCACCCCGCTGCCTCGTGCACAATTTCTTGCTAGAACTAAAGGCTTCGGTTGAGAACCCTAATCGTTCCCTTGCTTTGCGGATGGAAACCCTGGCAGTGCCTGTCCAACATCTCCCGTGAACTTCAAGAATACAAAGGATTTTATATTGCATCGGTCGTCGCACAGGATAATCGGGACAGCGCTGCCCATTTCATCGAGTGGGGTGGTCAGTGATCGGTGGGCTACTGCTCAAAGTTCCCTCTCTTTTATTTGACCTCCGTTTTCTGGTCCCAGTCACCTCTCTTTGCCCCCTCTATCTACCCATAATGCTCCCACGGACAACACGGCCGATACTCGCAACGGTTCATTATCAAATAGTGTCGCGAATAATCCGTTGTCTGTCTCAAGCCTCGTTAACCTCCGAAGCTCGGCTCCTTTAACGTGCGTGCACTCATGCAGGCCGGTCAGCAGACGTGCTTAGCCAGTAGACTGTCTGAAGATTGATGTCTACTGCGTAAGTGAAACGCGTATCCAGGATTCGAGCAGTGTGATTCAACGAACAGCTCCTGGTATCTCATCGAGGTATTTCCTGTACAATTCAGGAGACGAAATAGCTAGAGCTGCGAGTCAACGTGGTGTATGAATAGTCCTGACTTACCAGGCTGAGGCTGTCTTCTTAGACTTGATCCCTGTTACCAGTCATTTATGTGCTGTTAAACTCCAGGGGTCAGTTGGTGTTCGAAAGGATAGTTGTGTTGAGAGCAATTTGTTTGTGATCTTGGCATATGCCCCAATGGACTGCAGCTGTGACACGCAGAAGGATGAGTTCTAGGATGAACTCGGCACTCTTGTTCGTAGGAGCAAAGGTTCTGATATTGTAGTGCTAGCTGGTGACTTCAGTGCAGAAGTTGGCAAACTCAGTACGGCAGAAGGTTGTTTGCGTGGGCGGTATGCATTACACACTCAGCGTACAGATAAGGAGCATAGGCTTCTCCAGTTCTGTGCACACGATCGATTGTTCTTGTCTAGTACGGATTTCCGACATAGGTGGCGTCGCAAAGCGACATGGCACTCTAACTCAACAGATATTCTGAGCCAGATCGATCATATCGCAGCAGACTACCGGTGGCACAGTTCTGTATAGAAGTGTAGACCTTACTGGTTCACGTACGTAGAGCGGAAATATGTATTAGTTTTATTGTGGTTATCGATCCATCTCAGTGGTCATCGACGCAAATCGCAAAACCCGATTAACCGTACAGCGTTTGTCTGATCCAGAAGTTCGCACCCGTTATGAACAGAAATTAGCACATGAACTGGGATCTACGACGAACAGTAATGCAGATCAGCACTGTACCCATATCCAGCAGACGATACACGTGGCAGCAGATTTCGCCTGTGGTCCCAGATCTGATGTCCATCGTAAGCCACTGGATTTCTCAAAAGTTGGTCAGTCTAATGGAACAAAAACGTCAGCTCCCAAACTGTGAGGAAGTGAATAAGATACGAAGACATTTACGAAAAGCCCTAGAAAGGATCGCAAAAATTGTTGGGTCAAGGTAGCCGAAGAAATGGAGGTAGCAGCTACTTCAGGTAATGGTTAAAGACTGTTCAAATTTATTCGCGACACCGGTGGATGACGAATCCTGGTCAGTGAAACGATATGTGATAGAAATGGAGAACTTGTTCATGGCAAAGAACAAAGGGTGGACAGTTGGGCCGAATTCTTCAAAGAGCGGTTTAACTGGTCACATGCCGATGTGGTTAACCTGACGTCAACAACTGTGAATCTTTGGGGAGTATCACGTGACCCCCCATCGGAAGTGGAAGTGGAGTCACGCATTCGACTACCGAGGCGTGGGAACGTTGCCGATCCCGACAAATTTCCCCAGTTCTTTTCCAAATGGGTGGTGGTGCGTTGATAAAGTCATTTACCATCTTGATGCGTGACATTTGGTAGGAAGAGCGTAATCCGTTAATATGGGGCGAGTCATTGATTGTACCCTACTTCAAGAAGGGAATACGCAGTGGCTGTATTAACCATTGTGGGATCAGTTTAAATCCGATTATCATCGACAAATTAGCCCTGATTTTGCTGCACGGTCTGACATCGGCTCGCGAGAGGAATGCCCGCGAACAACAGGTTGGATTCCACCCAAATCGAGGATGCATCGACCAGATTTTTACTCTTTGCCAAAGAGAGAAAGAGAGAGGAAGAAGGAAAGAAAGAAAGAAAGAAAGAAAGAAAGAAAGAAAGAAAGAAAGAAAGAAAGAAAGGGAGCTAAATCAGTGGCAATATCGTAGCCCGAATTCTAGGATGATTTCTAAAACTCGTCAAATACTGAAGGATGTATTCACGCACATGAAATGACAAGTTTCCGTGTCGAACAGGTATCAGTTATAACGATATCCTTTAATATAGTGTACCAAAATAACAATGGTCAGTGCTGGTTTCCCAAGCCATGTGAAAATCACCTCCTAGTTTTCATCTTGTTGAAGCAGTTAGGTCTTACAAATCCTTTTAATGCTAACTGTTCTGTTATTTGTTTGGACGTGTAAATTATGCACGACAAAGCTGGAAATACGCGATGGGCAAATCATTATCATTGCGAACCCGAGAACTTGCCGGCTGTGGGTTTGAATCTTGCCACGGCCACCACCGCGGTCACCGCTGCCAGTCACTTCTCTATTCGACAGCCTCTCCTCGACCACGAGTCCTTTCTGATTTACTTTTGTCCTGATTGTATGATAAATGAAAGGAAGGCAGAAAGTTATTTACATAGCTGTTATTAATACTAGTGTAATCTGCATACTCTGCAAAACTCAACATTCATCCGTCTCATTTTGACGATCAGTTCGTAAAATTTCTGAAGCCTAAGGAGTTGGGCTTAGGAGCAGATATTCATCAGAAGAATGTTCCGTGAAACTAGACCATGATTCAGATAATTGGCTGAACTGGAAAAGGACGTGACCTGAGTGTACACACGTGCACACTTTCCATGGAGCTTTGACGTGCACTGTGAATAGTGTTTTTGAGCCCACAATGTTTTTCATTCCCTTTCGTGTCATGTTCCGATTTCTTGAATTGTGTTGGTTACAGGACACTTTCAATGCAAAAGCCTTTTTAAAATGACACCGAATGAGATTCGAGACTATCTGTTAGTGTAGCCGGACTCAACCTCGTTTAGTCGTTCAACACACGTTGTTGTTCAACTGACAGCTGGCCGCCAAACAATATTACCACGTGACCGTTGATCCCGCAAGCTCACGCATATACACACTAGCCACTTTTGTTCTTGAATGCCTTCTGATGGGCCGTGGGAAACATTGTTCTGGTTATCCTGTTCAAGTAGTGCTAAGCATTGGAATAACGGGCAGGTGTTCCACACCTAGTAAAGAAGGACTAACGAACGAGTTTATCAACGAAACGATGCCAGACGGCAACTAAGCTTACAGGATTGACTCTAGAGCAGTTTCGACAAAATAATCGGTTTAACTTGCCACAGAATGAGATTTGTGATGATTTGCTCACGCTCAGTTCAATGAAGGCAACTAGTTTGTTAGGAACCACGGGTGTGTCATGTTCGAGGCTCGGATGAGATGCGATGGACACTCACTGATAATGATTTTCATCCTGCTGTACCAAACATTTTTACGGTGCTACTGATGAGTTTCGATTGCGAGTATGGCACTGACACTGCGTGATAATTCATTTCATAAAACGGAAGAACATTGTTTTTCCATTGCATGCTTGTGCATGGATTCGACGAAAGCGGTACCACTTTAAATCACACTAATCCAAAGGACTTTAGGGAAAAACCGACAGCCAAGACCCCCAGAGTTGCAATAGAAAACGACGTTACACCCCAGCGGATCTGTCCCCAGATCGCAAACGAAGTGTGGAAAGTCAAACCTGTTGATTATCAGAGAAAAGTACGGGTATGAACAGGAAAATTGCTAAGGATTGCCCCCTAGGAAAGCCAGTCATGATAGATTGATGCGCGCGCGCGCACCGCTTATTTCGTTTTGAGGAACAAAAAGGGATTTCATAGCAAACAATAGGCCCCGTGTTCACGGAAATCTAATATCCACTAGAAGAGGATTAATTACAAATATAATGAGTGAGTAGGGGTCACTTTTTGTTATTTTCAATAGCGTTGGTTACATTAATTCAGATGCTATTTCTGCCACTTAATTTGAAAAATCCAAATGCCAGTAATTTATTTATAGCCAGCCAAAAGCATTGTGTTTTGCCTTTATTTAGCCTCCAGTCTTCCAACTTAGAAGCAAAGGGTCCGCGTCCAGTGCGAGCCTCATCATCTCAGGTCTTAGAACATGGACTCACATGGACGTGTGCAGCCACCACCTCTTCAAAAAGAAGTCCAGAAGCCTCTTGCAAGTGTAGTCATTTTTCTCTTGCACTACTGATGCAATGCTTCAGCTGTACACCCTCCTCGACGAACCCAAAGGAAGGTACGATTGGAGCTTTAGTTGGTACGTCTGGAAGTGGTGGAAGTTCCAGTATACACACTATCTGTAGTGACTGAGCTGTACATCATCTCCGTAATCGTCCACTGCAGCCGACGATCTGTCCTCCATCAACGCTGGGATGCTAGTCGTGGCTCTTACTATTGCACTTCAAGCAAGCAAACGAGCGTTTTGGGGCACGCATATCATCATTCACAAGAGTTCCACCAAATGCGCACAGCTTAACATGTTTTAGCTCGGAACATTGGTTTCGGATGCGGCAATGGTGTTTGTAGCCAATTTCAGTCATTCAACAACTTCGTTAAGCTCAATTTCGATGCCGAAATTGCCTTCTGGGTTCAGAATCAAACCATGATGGGCTCTTGCATGTGGTTGCCGCCTAGATGAAGGTGAAAAGATTTGATACGAACAGAGGATTCCAGGACTGAAGATGCGTACTGGGTAGGGGATAACATAAATCTTGTACTCAATGATTCATGAAGAAATGAGTCGAAAAAGTGATGGAGCTGTAGAGTGGGGGGACGAGGGGAAGATAAACCGTGGTATGAATGAAGCAACTGGATGGTGGGAGAGGATCATTTGCAAAAACCGCTAGGATAGTTTAACGGGTAGTTCGTTTCACTAGATTCCAATTGTATGGCTGTCAGATGGACATAGAAAATCACAGTAAGCCCAGTGAGAAGTATACTTTCAAGAACCAAATGTAACCAGTTCTATAGTACGACTGAAAAGGCCAGAGGTGTCGGGTTGACAGCCTTCAGGTCAGTGGTAGATTCGCTGCTTTGACACCGCTTCGCGGGTCATTTCGGTTTTTAGTTTTCACCAGAGTTATGGCAAGTATTCGCATGCCAGACAATCTGACCGCACTCCTATTGGCCGTGGTAAATCGCGGAACAAACCTGTGGAAAAGAGTTTGATCCTAGGGTAGGCGTCAAAGCACCCCAAGAGACTACTATTCAGATGTCTACCTTGAGTTGTTCTGAATTCTTTAACCGAACAAACACAATAACTAACCGAGAACAGCAGAGCAAAATGAGAAGAAAATATGAAGAGACGACAGTGAAAATAACAGACTGCTAAGCCCAAAAGCTGTCTAAGCTCAAGGATTTAAAAAGACAGTCACTTCAGAGGAAGGACGTAAAACAGGGTGTGAGAGGACCAATGTGGTTTTTTGATGATAGTGTTCAGGGTCTCAGATACCCTCCTCTGTCCCTCAAACAATGTCAGGGTTAATATTTCGAAACACCGTAAAATTTCATACAGTAAATCATTGAAACACCGATGACCTCCGAGCCCAATCAGATAATTGACCAATCGGTGATACCTGTGTTCGTCATTCGAATGCAATCTTACACAAACTCACCAAGTTAAATGATCACTTGTTTTGATGAGAATTAACTTTCAGGGCATTGGTCGATCTGAGACACCGTTTCAGTTTGACTTGCGTGGTTGGCTTGTCAGTTGGTACGACAGAGTACCAGCAGACTGTGGTGAGGTGCGGTGCGTTGCGGTTCGGTGCGGTGTGGGTATGAGTATGCCAAATGAACAATCTGTTAGAGATCTGTGCCGTGTGCTAGAGGTACAAGCAGATGTAACAGTACAGGATTTGAAAAAAGCTTATCATCGCCTGGCGAAAAAATTTCATCCGGATAAAAATCCGGATGACGCGCTGGCCACCAGCCATTTTGCCCTGGTCAGTTCAGCTTACCAAACTCTGAAAGACGAGTTGAAACCGGATCGGGCGGACCCCAGCTGGATCGGGACTGACGGAAGCAGGTAAGTACGGGACTTGTAAAAAGGTCTCCGTTGGTGGTCATTTCGACCGTTTCGTTGTGAATGTAAATAAGTATGAAATAACCCGTTAAACCGTATCAACGTTCAAATTACCATTGAAACCTAAGGAAGCATGATATTATATTAGTATCTTCATCAGCAGTGCATACTAACAGAATGAGCTCATAGTAGATTAGGGTTTGAATGACTGAAAAGTAGAAATCAGTCTACAGTCTTTCCTTAGCTAGTTAAATTTCCCATCTGGATAGATTATTATGAATCTGGTCGACCAAGGTGAACTGAAAATAGCATCGTCCCATGTGACGTGCCAACGCTTAGTGAACTGATTAACGAAAAGAACGGAAGTGATCACAACACACACGTTATCTTTGTCCAGACGGTAAAAACCCTCTTTCTGTTTGTCCAAGTATAGAACAGTATCCATCAATACGTTAAAATATACTGAAAGCATATGAGCGTGAAACAAAGTTCATACTGACATCGCCAACAAACAAGAACATGATGAGTTGAAGCCAAAAATGAGCAATCAACAAGAAAACGCAGAAGAAGATGGATAGCAGGTTGATGAAGAGGGTGACGAGAAATATAATCACCTTGAACATGTTAACGAAGAACAAAAAAAGGAAAGCAAGAGCACAACGATCATAATGATGATGATGATGATGATGATGATGATGATGATGATGATGATGATGATGATGATTCGGATGATGATGATGATGATGATGATGATGATGATGATGATGATGATGATGATTCGGATGATGATGATGATTCGGATGATGATGATGATGATGATGATGATGATGATGATGATGATGATGATGATGATGATGATGATGATGATGATGATGATGATGATGATTCGGATGATGATGATGATGATGATGATGATGATGATGATGATGATGATGATGATGATTCGGATGATGATGATGATTCGGATGATGATGATGATGATGATGATGATGATGATGATGATGATGATGATGATGATGATGATGATGATGATGATGATGATGATGATGATGATGATGATGATGATGATGATGATGATGATGATGATGATGATGATGATGATGATGATGATGATGATGATGATGATGATGATGATTCGGATGATGATGATGATGATGATGATGATGATGATGATGATGATGATGATTCGGATGATGATGATGATTCGGATGATGATGATGATGATGATGATGATGATGATGATGATGATGATGATGATGATGATGATGATGATGATGATGATGATGATGATGATGATGATGATGATGATGATGATGATGATGATGATGATTCGGATGATGATGATGATTCGGATGATGATGATGATGATGATGATGATGATTCGGATGATGATGATGATGATGATGATGATGATGATGATGATGATGATGATGATGATGATGATGATGATGATGATGATGATGATGATGATGATGATGATTCGGATGATGATGATGATTCGGATGATGATGATGATGGTGATGATGATGATGATGATGATGATGGTGATGATGATGATGATGATGATGATGATGATATTCATAACCATCACGATACCGTGTTGAAGTTGATTTTAGTGACGTATTTGATTATGCTTCGGTTGATTCGCATAGAATCGACGCTGACGATGATAATTCGGTTGATGATGACGATGATGTGAAGGCATATGTTTTTTGTGATTTTTGGTTTTCTGATATTGATGTTAATGGTGAAATTTTTTCCGGTATCTTTGGTGATCTTTGCTCCATCTTTTACGATCAAATGTTGTTTGTTTTATACCTTTCTTTGGTCTATGTTTTGGTGGGTGGCGTTTTTAAAGCTGATACCCCAGTTGTGTTGAGTGTCGAAGTTCATGTTAATAAATTTTTCATGATTTTTTTTGCCACTTTTTGGAGCTGGTTGCGTGTCCGCTATTGACTTAAAACGTACAGTTGTGCGCTGCACATCAAGCTCGCACTGATAGTTTCTTCTGCATGGCATTTTAAGTTAAACTTTTGCAATGAACAACAACATACCTATCTATTATTTTGGTTATAAATTATAATTCGGATTTATATGAAGTCTAAAACGAATTTCGACAAGAAAATCCTCAAGCCTATGGATTCATCTGCATAGGTAGTTCACGCCTTTGTAGAATACGCATGTCCATTGGGTTGGAGCAGTTTTTAAGGTACAACATTCAGAGTGAATTTTTATTGCCGTTATACATTGAGGCCGCGTTCAGGCGCAGTGCCAATGCTTCCAAAGCAGAATAGGGTAACTAGCCGAGGGAGGTGAATAAAAATACTTGTTTTTCTTCTTTCTGTTTCGCAGTACGCTTTGAAGTACAATAAGGAGAAAGAGTACAATCAGGGGTAGAAGCAAGATGCAAGGCGTATGGTACGTGTTCGAAAAAGTTTTTGTGGCAAGCAACTGAAGGCATACAGTTACTCCACTCCCCCCCCTCTCCACATGTAGGTCATTTAGGATGTCGTGGGCTGTCTTACAACTCAGTCACCCAGTTCAGAGTAGGATTTATTTTTGGAGGATTCTCCTCTAGTCACTGCGCAGTCAAGCGCATCCTTCAAGACCGCAGCTTCGGTCAAGTAGGGCCGGTTGCCAATTCTGCGGTTCATTCTCCTCTTCTGGAAGCTTTGTCGAGTAATTAGAACATGACAAAGAGCTACTGCTTCATTTAGTGACGGGCCACACTCACCACGTCACAGTGCTATCAGCAGAGTTGACTTTTTCTAGTGAAGAGCGCTAGCCAGGCGGAAATTCTACCAAATCCTCGAGCAACGCAGCTGGCCGCCCACGATCACTTATTGGGAGAGTACACCTTATTCACAGTTATCAGTGGGAGTGGCCGTCCTCTTATCCGTGACCTGAGGACGTGCCCGATGGCATTCTGCTCCGCCTTTTTCGGATTGGACGACGGGGTTTCAGAATGGATGATCGGTAGTTACCCGACTCAATACATGTGGATAAAAGTGCATTTCTTGTTATGGCTATAGAAGCTCAATGCTGTTTAAAGCACACTGTTTTTCGCATGCATCCAGCTATATGTCGTGAAACTGCAGTTAGGCATTTGGGTTTTTCCATTGCTACTTCGTTGTCGTTATTGTTGTTGTTATTATTGTAGTCGTTTTTGTTGTGGTGGCGGTAGCTGGTGTTGTTTTGGCGGCTGTTGCCGTTGTTATTGCTGCTGTCGTTGTTGGTGTTGTTGTTCTGGTTGTTGTTGTTGTTGGCGGTGGTGGTAGTGATCATGGTGGTGTGGTTGTTGTTGTTGATGGTGTTGTAGTTGTTGTGGTCGTTGTGGTTGTTGTTGTTGTGGCTGTTGTGGTTGTTGCTGTTGGTGGCAGTGGTGGTGGTGGCGTGGTTGTCGTGGTTGTTGTTGTTGTTCGTTGCTGTTGCTGTGGTTGTTGTTGTTTATTGTTGTTGTTGGTGGTGTTGTGGCTGTTGTTGTTGTTGTGGTTGTTGTTGTTGTAGCTGTTTGTTTTTGTGGTGGTGGAAGTTGCTGTTGCTGCTATTGTTTTGTGATACATGCAGTAATCTGCTAGTCGCATGCACTGAATTCCGGTAGTTCATACCGGAAAATATACAAGCTTAGAAAAACAAGAACCAGGGTTTAGATTACAGTAAGTTTTTTGGAGAGTCGTCTGTATTACGTTCCACTGTATGGCAGTTTAATGTATTATGCTGTAGTGCCCTTTATACCGTAGTGTAAGGTATTTATCAGCCTTGATGCATTAAATAGTGCAAATCAACTGAAAATTCGTATATCCATTATGTAAGCAAGTGGCTGATATTCATGAGGGATTCGACTACTAACTCTTCTTTGCGCACTAAGTAGAAGATAATGGAATTCCTGCGCAAAAAATATATCGTTACGGAATAAGTTGAAAATTCGATCAAGGGGAACGGTGGCTGTGAATAGGCGTGTGAATGGTTCGGGAGAAAACCCTCGGGGACGGTGAAATGAATTTAACATACTTTGATGAACAAAGGAGTACGAATGATCGTCAGGAGTCCACGGTGAATGGGCTAGAGAATTTTTTCGCAGAATATCAAATAAAATCTACCAGAGAGCAAGAGAGTAGGACGGAGAAAAAGCAGTTCAGACTTGCAGATTTGAAAAGGCGGTCATCTCAGTGTTCTTGGCGGATCAGTGAAGGTTGTTGATGACGGTAACTCCGAGGTTGTTCAGCAGTGAGGACAGGAGATCGCTGGGTAGTAAAAAGCTCAAATTTGGACCAAAGGGAGAAGAGCATTTGCTAATACTGGATGGACTGACAGAAAATCTCCGTGTATCCTGAGGGTCAGACAAAAACCGGGATCAAATAGCACCGTCAGCTTAATCGAGAGAATGCTCCATTTGTGACGCAGAACAAGCTTCAATGTGAGCAGAAAATGAACTGAACGGTGGAGTTGTTATATCAGTAAAGTCCTAAAACCAACGATCTGGTCCTACTCTGGAGCACCATTTTGACGAGTACGGAAGTCTAAAAGGGTCCAGTTTCGGATGGAATTCAAAGTGTCGTTGACCAACCGACGAACTAACTTTTGAAGAACCACCGCGTGCGATTCTAAACATGGACTCTTTATCCACGCACACTCCTCACGATTCGAATGAGATTAAGCTGATGAACCTAATGTGGAGTGCTCAAGATGCCTGGGTAGAACAATACCGGGTACCGATACTTGATGAACTACAACAACAGCGAAACCAGTCGTGTGACTCCGGGGGAATTTTGTTCTGTCATTCAGATACAAAGCCAAACTGTCATAACTGTTGCTCGTCAAAATGAGGAATGAGCTCTATCTTATTGATATCTATTGTATCTCATAGGCCTCACCCCATTCCCCTAGATCATATTCTATCGCAAAGGCTGTCAAAGAGGAGGGATAAAATACGTCTATAGATAAAGCAGGAATTCTGTGAGACTACGAGAACTTCCCACATGCAGTTCATAAACTCTAGGTTCTATGCTAGTGCATGAGTTCAGTGGAAAGAGAATATACTCCATCGACTTATAAAATCACTGCTTTACGGATAGTCGACATACTGACACTGCCTGCAAGAATATGGTATGACTCCTTGTCAATAGATATCCAAGTCTCGTTACTAGTCTGCCCGTCAAAGCCTGTTCAAACTTCTCTTCAAGGTTCGAGCAAACGGAATCACGAAAGACAAACAGAGGTTAATCAGACAAGAAAAGAGTCCCGTTAAGTGGTGACTGGCCGTACCACCATTCCACCAATCAGAAGAGACGTTACCCGGTGCCATTTTGGACAAATTAATTTGTGGTGCGACGACTGGCGACGAGGATTCTTTCATCCTATAGAAACTGTCCGTTTTCTGGTGGTGGTAAAATGAGACGGTTCGAAGCCAAAAGAGTCTTCCTGCGAGGACTAGTGGGACGGGACAGAACAGTGCCCAAGTCATTTTTATCATCTAGCTGCGGTGCTTCATATTGATAACAGTTGGTCTGTTCTCACTGGGCCATTATTATAACATAGTACATCTTTCGAGTGCTTTATGTGCAAAGGGATGAATCAGGTCAGGCACCATTCATTGGAGGTATTTTCACTTAGGCAATTCCCATGGCAAAGACTGCTCATTATTCCCACATGAGCACGTGATCGTCGAAGACAAATGAAAATGGTGAAACTCGTTGTTTATGTAACTGGTCCGGTGATACTGACTTCAAGGTGACATTGATTATTGTTATCGTTATTATTATTATCATTATTATTATTATTATTATTATTATTATTATATGTATATTTGGACACCGGCGATGTCCGAAGCTTACGAATATGATTACCATCACTGTAAGCACTATGAATTCCCTTTTGATCTGGACGTGAATCTTCTCGCTTTTTAATCCAAATAAGCGTAACTGTCGAAACTATTGGACTATTGATACCAACGGAACATGACTCTTTCTGTCCACAATATCAATTAAAAGAGAATGCTAGGAACCTTTTTCATTTTTAGTCCGGTAAGAGGATGAAAAATCGCACGAGTTTGGGGGATCGAAGACAGATTGATGGACGGGGACAAAACTAGCGCTGGTTGATGCGTCCCCCTCTCTGTAAACATGAACATATTCGGTCTGAAAATAGAGTGCGAAAGAGGTAAATATAAAGAAACAGAAATTCCGAATTCATGGGACATTAAATTGCTATTCTTTCGCCAACTTTTCATGATCTCCTCCAGAGTGATGAAAGCGGAATACATGGGTGACAGAAAAGTTAGGCAGAAGTATTATGACTCAAACAGAAACCGTAGCCAAACCAGGACAAGAACAACAAAACGGAACCTATCGGATCATCACCCTAAACACGCACATCAGCTCGAGGGATAATGTATTACAATCGACGGCCGTTGACTCATGCCTGACTGGGTTGTCATGTGTAGGTCATCTGATTGGTGGCTTCAATGTAGCTGGTGTGTGGTTGGCACCAAGGCTTCTCCGTATGTGTCGGAGACGGATAATGACCTTTATCCTTGCTGGTATGCAATAGAACGACCGTACAGATTAATTACGTTACGAACGGGGCCAAAGTGACACGTTATTTACCGGTGAGGGAGAAAAACAAGAAGAAGCGATGAAAAGAAAAGTGCGGTATCTGCTAAGACACTGTATGGAAGGAAAAAATCGGATTTCGATATTGATTTGGAAATCAGAGAGTGCTATCCAATCAACTGGGGCCATACTAATACAAAACCAAGGATCCGAAACGAAATAACCAAAAGACCCTGCTTTCAACACACGTGAAGAGGTTAGCGTTCTCCATTGATAAGTTTACCATCGAACTTTGCCTCTTTGTGACGCGCATGTTCGTTTGAGACATATGTGGCTCACATATCTAAGTCAAGCCATCACGTGAACTGTCGCAGTGCACACACACACACACACACACACACACACACACACACACACACGTGCAACATTGACATTAGATGTACTTCAGTCCAGTCAGATACCTGCTTGCAATCCATTTTCGAGTTCCTATTGAACAACGGTCGGATGGATTCACTCACTTGTACATAGTGAACATAATGTGCAACCGCTTGAGTCTCTCGACTTTTCGGCTAATGCTGGAGTATACAATATCATAGAATGACTCAGCTGCACACTTGAGACGGACTTTTGAAGATGGACTTGCGTGAATAAACCGGCTTCTTTTATTCATCCTGGATTTTGACGAGATCAAAATCACCTAAGAAAACAAATTATTTTATCATTCACTTCACATTCGAATTCTCCAGACCCGATGAGTGACAGATAAACTGTCGGTCAAATGCTCTACGGGCCACGTGTGTGTGTATGTGTGTGTGTGTGTGTGTGTGTGTGTGTGTGTGTGTGTGTGCTGAAAAGGAGGTACAAACCAAGTTACTCTTCGTAAGGTCAACGGTCGACAATCACCAGGGAAACGTTAACCGGGCCACAGTCATTTAGTCGATCACAGTGACAGCATGCAACAGTGATCGCAATCGGTTTAAAGTGCCTTATCAAAAATGATCATATTGGTTGTTTAAGTCTCATTTGGGGACGAATGGTTTATTGATATCAGCTGTTCCTTTTAGTCTGATTGTCAGCAACGATTGGAAGAACTCTTAGTGCCGAACTCTTGGTGTGATTGTGTTCTTTCATCTGCCGTTATGACGATGGCAGTTACTACTAATTTATTTTGACCGGCGGTGGTCGAATGGCTTGGAGCTCCTGCCATTACCGGTTAATTCGGTCGTAGACTGTAATCCCCACTGTCGTCCAGATTGTTACCACACCTGACCTATTGAGACCTTAAGTGGTTCTCCACTCCAAATTTGTCCCTAATAGTGCATTGAGCCATTGAGACAATGGGGTACACTCTTTCCAGTAAACTAGTGGGCATGCTTGCAAGTAAATAATATTTCAATGGGTCCACATACTTGGGAGATTGGTACCTGAAGCTTCAATGATCAGCATCGGAGACGATCTGAGGTTGAAAAAGCAAAATAAATCCGACTGATAGCAAAAATATCCGACAAATACAAAATGCTGGGTGTCAGACAAAAAGATCATCTGTTTCAAAGAACATTGGCGATTGGAACGAGTGATTCAGTTGTATTCAATCAATTTCCACTGCTTCCGATAAAGAAGAATACCCCCTTATCTGAGGGAAGATTTCAGTACTCGTTTGTTTTGTGAACACCCAGTGAGAATCTAGTGAACTAAATCAATAACGTCGAAAAAGCACATTCGACGAGACTCAGACCCACACGTGAAGGCCATTCACGCTTTATTACTGCATGTGATTTACGCAAAATGAGCTACTCGGTATCTACCGGAGTTTTGGACATTTGGCAAATTGAAAGCTTTGAATACCAGCACTTATCTGGCTTGTGTCTGTGTGTACTTGCGTTGGAATGGGGTTGTTTGACGGTTTATGAGTTTTTCAGCCACAAAGCAAGACGAGAGACCAGTTTGGACTGAAACGGTCGAGGGATGTGGATAATCATCCCAGGCCACCTTACTGACATTCAGATACCAAAATGTTATCTAACCGCACCCACTGGCCACTTAAAAACTTCGCTTGTGACCTACGATTTTCCATCGATACACGGAATTTCTTGAATTTATATTAAAACATTCCACAAGGTGTTTGGAACTGTTCTAGTTGCATAACAAGTGGAATGCCTAAGGAGGATGATTTTCATGGTACGGAGCAACAATCTACTTTAACAAGACAAATTATGACCGTTTAAATTGTCTTTATTCACACTCCAACTCCAGCAAGATGGGTTCCGATGCCATGTGCTCATTTCAGCTTTTATTTGATCATGTACCTGTCTAAGTTGACTTTGATGTTACTGAGACGGTCGGATTTTCCAAACTGACCTATCAATCTAACGCTCCTCATTAAGCCACCGGTACACTTTTAGGAGTTTTATTACTATCTGTTTTATCTGTTACGGGTTGCTCCGGATAAACTATATATATATATATATATATATATATATATATATATATATATATATATATATATATATATATATAAAGTTTCAGTAAACTAACTTTGTTCTCAACTCTGGTTCTAGTTCTAGCCAGGTTAATTACTCCTATAGTTGAACTATTCCAGTACACCGCGCTGACCGATTATTACAAGTACAACAAATCTGCACCTCATCCACAATCTTAAAAGGACAAGAACTTCGCCAAAATGCAAAGTAACAAAATTATCTGTAGTAATAACGAAAACAGAAAGAAACGAAATCCAAAATCCTTGTAGCATTTTCGCAATGTCTTACCGCATGCGTACGAAAATCAGAGTGATTTGGGCCGCCATCATTTCATATTGGTATAAAAAAATACATTTCCATTTAACGATATTGTTCCAGACTATTTTTTATTTGCAATACATCCAATTACGTGTGAATCGACGCATGACGCGACCCCCTCACTCGCTGACAGTGAACTGAGAGATCACGTAGTGATCCTGATCCACACAAGCGATCTAACTACTTGGTTACTAACGGATCTGATTAGTTCGGTACTGTGCTCGTTGAGTGAAATGAAGCCATGAAGCATTGAGTCTTTTGCACGGAGTTGTTCGAATTACTCTGAACTGCTCAGTCTCGAAGTTCATAGTTTACGTGACTGAGGAACAGCACAGAGTTCATGGGACTGAGACGGCAAACAGGTGGATTAATTATGAAGCCACTAGTCGTGGATCAGCTGTGACTGAACGATCATCATGGCGGAACTTTCGACTATTCTGTCCCGGGAGTTCGAATTCTGCTTCCGCCGCTGGCCACTGGTCACGACCCCCTTTCTGAAATACTGTACAATTATTGCATAGTAAAAAGGAATTAAGTAAAAAGACTAGAAAAATGAGGATAAATTACCTTCGCCGGAGCCTTTGGGCGTTGCTTGGAGTTGTGAGGACGAGTGATTGTTTTCCGTTAGTTCGATTAATATCTATTCCTTGGTTGTCTAAGAAATCATTCTTGTAGGGATGATGATGATTGTAAAAGGCGATTCGCTTACCGGCGAGTCTACCTTAGGGCATACGTAGAAATAGCGGAATAGTTCGCAAACAGCAAACCCTGATTCACGTGAGTGTAGACCGCTGTTGCATGACTGAAGGAACTAATTCTTTATAATATATATATATATATATATATATATATATATATATATATATAAATAATATAGATGACTGGTGTAAACAAAAGTCAACTACAGGTGATGGCACTTGGTTCCTGATTGATTCAGTCAGTGGGATAACTTCGGACCAGAACCGGTTCCTCTAGTCGTGAATGCATGTGTTGTGTTTCGACGGTGAATAGTAAAATGTTGCATCAATCCCATTTGGACCATGAAAAGGATTTCTATCTTAGGGTTCCCTAAGTTAGTAACGGAACTGCCGGGAGATTTGTAGTGCCCTAAACGAAATCAGAAGACACGTGAACTAGCAATGGGATACATTCGTTATTTAGCATAAAGGAAAGGGAGTTTTTAAAGGTGTGAAATATGTGGGGGGGGGGGGAATGCACGCAGTTATTGATCCGTAAACGATGTGACTGGTACGCCCAAACTTCTCAAGCGTGGTCACGTGATGTGGAGTTGGATCCAGCACGCAGGAAGTCGTGAATGATGACTGGAATGTATATTGAACAAATGAACGGTGACTGGTTCAAATGGGATTTCTCAATTGCGTGGGAGCAGAACACAAAATCCCTATTAATTTATCCTCACCTGCCCCCGCTTATTTTGTTTCAGTCAATCTTCGTCTACCGAAGGTAATCGCAAAACAAATGACCAAACTTTCGCTCGGTGGGCGAAGGATATAAACGCTCAGCAACCCTCGGAAAGGCCGAAGTCATACTCAAAAGATAATCACCGTTCTCAACGCCAACAACAACAACCATATCAGCAAGACCAAGAACAGGAGAAAAATGACAAGTCCAGTGCAGTAGATCAGTTGATCAGTCGATTGTTGAATGTCAGTCTTTATTCTACAGACGCTGATTCGGGTAAGTGGGTCATATCCGTTATGGCATACCTAAGAATCTCGTATTTTTTGAAAAAGCATTGAGATGTTTTCACATGGATAAATCCTGCACGCCAATACGAAATGTGGTCGATTCTCAAACTTTTCTTTTCCATGTAATTTGTTTTATATTAAGCCGAGGAATCTCGGACAGCGTTGTAAATTTGCCACGCAGTTAGTGAGCTAATTTAGAGGTGTAACTGATTCATTGGTTACACCCGATCACGCAACTCCCCCCCCCACCGTCCATCTACCGGATTTTCGATCACTGTCTGACTTTGTCACATCATTCTAGCTCCTAAAATGCCAAGTTGGGGTTCTTAAAAGACCCTATATTTTTGTTTTTGGAGTTTTACAGCTATTAGGTGCGGTAATTTATTAAAGTTGTATTTTCGGTTAGTGTGACTGTCCTCAGATGTTACCCTCGCGGCACAATAAGGACTAAGCCAGTAAGAACGTAGAGTTCCAAATCTGCCGAAATAATCAATAAACTCACTCAGCAGGGAAATGCCTCGGTAACCATATTTGTTGGCTGGGTGACTAAGCTTGCGTATCAGAAGTAGTGGATATTCGATGGTATAGAAATTGTAGCCGCTGAAATCATGAGGATTCCACTTGTTGTGTTGTATCTGCACTGTAGCATAAAACATTCCCAACCAGAGAATGAAGAAGAGACAGCGTTGTGATACAAATATGACCCTCCTCTTATATGCCGCACAGGTTTCACTCAGTAGTCTCGGTGTCAATCTGAATTGTAGATTTGGAAGTGATTCATCGGATCTCAACAAATCCACGGAGCCGGTGGCTACAAAATACGGTAGGGCTGAGTATGCGTGGGAGAAACTGCATACTCTTTTTGATTGAAAGACTAGACACAGTTTATTCGGAAGCCAGCCTAATTGTTCAAATGAGTCTGGGCAGTAATTTTCCAACTTCTAATGGGTATAATTGACTGATTCAAGCTACAACTGAAGCCTTTCTCGTTGTTACATTAAATCATCTGCCCACAAGGAAATAAATATCCATGTTAGAATCGGTGACATTCATGACAATAACCCTCTGTCTCTCACTTGGAACTATATAAGTGCCGCAGTACAGTCGATTTATGAAATCCACATTCGTTCATTTATAAGACGATTTTCCATCTGATAGGTGAACACCTTCTTGACCAATCACAGTTCTATCCAGTGCTCCTGGAATAATCAAATCCGCTAAATGTGATTGGTTACAACTTGATCGTACTGGTAGGTTGCGAAAAAAACGTAGAGCATCACATCGCGCTTCGTTACGTAAACAATTTTTTGAAATCCCCAAGGCATCTCCCGGATATGAAGATATAACTGAAAGATTGTTCAAAGTGGGTGACCGCGCATACCAAGTATCCAAGAGCTACCGAAGATACATTCCTGAAAAAGAGAAAAAGATCTCTGAAATCCAATTTTATACGTTTGACCAAACTTCGTTAGCGACGTCTAATAATAGTATCAATACGGTTGAGTCATATATTGAAGAATACGCAAAAGGATCTTTTGAATCAATTTAAAAACATTTAGAAACCCACAGGTAGCACTGTTTCTACCAAGCAATTGCTCCTTTCCACGTTTTGAGGTCGCGTCGTGTCCAGCCACCAGGCAGACTAGTGGACCGACCAGACCGACGATCGATTGCTAAGTGCTGTCTCAGCTACGGCGTGGAAAAGATTCAGAACCATAGCTCTGTTGTGGTAATAAGACAACACTAACCGGAATGACTAGCGCTGACCTCAGATACACAGTGCGATGTACACGGGGCAGTATGATGAATGCCGGATGAAAGGCACGTCAGTTGTCTTAGAAACACTTGGACTGCCTTGTCGGTCATTGAACTGGGTACATGCACGCACGGAGGACCAATCACGTGGTAAGCTGACCGGATGAAAACGGGCGCCAGACAGAGCTGTGTTGTTAGATTCGCAAAATCATGCGGACAATGGTCTATGCGTGTGAACACTACGTATTGGCGGCGACAGTATTGACTGCTTCGTGCTCGTGCAGGCCTTCTATCGACAACAATACCAGGAAAAGTCTTGTTTCGTTAGTAGCTGCCTGGCAAGTGACCTACGAATGACACCAAACACAGGTTTTAGTGATGTTCTGTACTTCAATGTCGACTACAGATCACACTAAAATAAATCGTCAAAATAAATGTCATCGGCTTATGTTTGCCATCAAGAGATTGGTACCAGTAAGTGCAACAATCTAAAATACAGTTAAAAGGAATGATAAAATCAGGCGGATGGTAGACTCCAGGTTTGCTCGTGTATTGTTCTAAGACTTAGTGTTTAAGTGACCCAACACTGAAAAGCAAGAAACTTTCTCGGAAAACGTGATTTGAAAGCTTAGATTCGGTGAAATAATTACTTTCTCCTTCTGAAGTCATTGCAAGTGAACTAAGACGGCAAACCGGGCGATCGTTCAGATGGATCGTCAAACAGTCACACGATCATAATCATGCGGACGGCCTAACCTGCTTATTGTCTATGCGGTTATTGTTGTCGTGAGAGCGATTGCGTATTCTCTTATAATCATGTGTCTCACATGCATGGCTTTTCCTTGAGTACACTGACAGTCTCATACCGAGCACAATAGTGGGACTAAGAGCGGTCCCAAAAAAAGTGTTCTTATCCCATTTTGTTTTTCAAGTTCAGCTTTTCAGAAAGAGTAAAAACTTTACTAAGTAAGAAACAGAGGTCATAGTGTACTAATAGGACATTAAGATCTGCAATGTTAAGGCGGGGGAGGGGGAGTTTGTGCGGACTTCATGGTCGCATGATGTCGACAGTTTTGTAAGTTGAACAGAGAAGAGCATTTCGCGGAAAGCCTCTACATCCACTTAGTAACAACTTTCTTACGGATCGTGACAAGATAAACCATCCCATCATATGATCGTATTTCCCTATATTCATCGTCCTGAATTGGTTACCCGGGTTTCGTTTTGCCAAAGGTCGTTTTTGTAAATGATCAGCTGCGGCAAAAATGCCAAGAAACACGTCTACGGAAGAGATTTCTCTTCCATCGAACACTTCAAGTATTTACATTTACAGTAGTGGAGAACTGAGAGTGAATTTGGAGTCACACACAGAGCAAAGAGTGAGTAATTATGAAACACGAACTACCTTGGCAACATGCTCCGACCTGTTGGTCTTTGTAACCCTGGTGCGAATAACAGGAAGTGTAACGTGTGCGAAAACAGATAAGGCAAAGGCAGTAGTGAAAAAATGAAGAGAACGGATAGAGTTAGAACACGTAGGTACTATACAGGTGTTCACTCGTCATGGCCACGGAAACAACAAAGTTTGCGCAAGTTTGCTTTGCTTGACGAAGCAGGCATAGTTCCGGTTTTTCTGTACGAACTGCTACGGCTTCGGTCATCACGATCACCTACCTGCATGATCCTTTGGCATGAACTCCGGGAGTTGCACGGGCTGGCGTGAAAGTTGTCACCGGATCAGTTTGGTGTTCTCTTGTTATGGGATTATGGTGTTGATTATCCGAGTGGTTCCAATTCTTCCACGTATTGCAAATAGAAAACAAGTTTTACAGATGAAGCTATGGCCGTAGTAAAGCACATTTGTTCTCCTTGATTAAGTTAGAGGATTTTGCTCAGTTCATGCACTCTCAAGTTCATACTCGCGTGAATATGTTGAACACCTGAAGAACAGTATTGCTAATGTAATAAAAAGCCAAGACAAGTGGAGCACAACTGTATTTGACCAGCTGGCCGGCCGGCCAGCCAGACAAGTGAAGTTGGTAAAGTATGCACAACATTTCAAATAGTTCTTCTTCAAATCCGAGCTGTAGCAAGATAGATCCTTCCGCTGCGTGAGCTTTTTGGTTTCATTCTAGGCAAGCGCCAGCGGCTATTGGGTTGGTTCTCTTGCACACCTTTCGCGTTTCATTAGTTCGATCTCTCTCATTTATCGCCTGGTCAGTAGCCATCGAAATGGGCTGTCTTGAAATCTGCCTAAGATCCCTGACAGTTCTATTTGCAGGTCCTCATGGTTATTTTTGTTTGTCCTGAAAGGCTTTCAACATGTTAATAGTCTCTTCTTTGGTCCATGACTCTCGACTGGTTGACCCGATCGGATCGATATCCCCCCTCGTTTTGTTGTCACAGTACTTCCTGCTACGTTATGACCTTCAAGCAAAGAAGATTTAGACAATAAAAGGTATTTTTCCCTTGCTGACCATTGGGTCATATGTTGTAGGTCGATAATCTGAGGATAAATATGTTCTAAACCTAGGAGAGTTAATACTATCGAATGAACCCCTCAGACTGCCCCTACACTGCTACATGTAGTAAATTTAAATTGATATATTTCTAAACTACAACGTTTTATAACTGAATTATTCCGCATCTAGCAAGGTTTCTTCTTTCGAAAGAACATCTGGTGAACAACTTACAAGAAAATCTTACTTAACCACGGCTGGTCTTTTTCCAGCAAATTTCCCATTGACGAACAGGGCGTGCTGAACAGTGCAATGCAATCATTATCATTTTTCTTTTATCACGTATTTATTGCCACTACCAAAACATGTAATCGATAACTTTTCACTGAAAATTTGCTCCGTTTGGACATATAACGTGCACCCTTGATTTGGCTAGGCTACTGAATTTGGTATCCAATCTTTCTTTTTCACATACACACAGACACAGTTTGGGCAACTCACTTGAGATCGACAAACAAACATATTATTCGTTTCCATAACCAACGGGCTACCAATCGGTACGAGGAAGCAGGTGGGAGCCGGCAGATCAATACAGGGAATAAATAGCAAATGCTCTCAGTTTTTGGCTGAGTTCCAGCGAACTTTGGCAAACGTTCCGGATTTCTCGAGTGTGTGTGTGTGTGTGTGTGTGAGAGAGAGAGAGAGAGAGAGAGAGAGAGAGTGTGTGTGTGAGTGAGAGAGAAAATATGTACAGTGATGATGCTATTGCCAATCACCAATATTTTTAATTTTGTCTTCCCATCCAGTGCTTCATTGCACATTGCGGAAACTCAGCTCATAATTCAAAGACCATGAAAACATCGTTTTGAATAGATTTTCTCCCCTATAGGAGACGTCCTTTTTGTGAATAATGAGTTTTCATTATCCACAGCCGATGACGAACACGTGCCTGTTTTTGTTGTTGTTGTTTTTGCTGCTGCTGTTGTTGTTGTTGTTATTTTCGTTGTTGTTGTTGTTGCTGATAACCGAACCGCTGAGAGGCAATAGGATCGGTGACGAGAGCTAATGTGTCGGAACCAAGTTCGGTCCAAGGTGGACCGATGGCTTAGCCGTTAACATATGGGATTCGACTTTCTGCACGAGAGATGACTTCGAGTCGTAGAGGAGACGGCTAAACCACGGCCGAAAACAATTCAACACTAACCAAACAACACAGCTTTCGCAGTAGTACTTCTGTGATGAGTTCAGTGTGAACACTTTATGATGAATCAGTTCATAAACAGTTGAAGTCTCATACCACCCAAAATAAAAGAGTCAATAAATGGAAAGAGAGAGAGAGAGAACAATCCATGCTTCTGTGGACAGTACTGCGAAAAAAGTTTTCCCGATTTTTCTCATCATATTTTTTCGGCTCTTTGTAATGCAACTCACACACGGCTGAACGTCACAGGCAATCGCCGTGAGTCAACTATCAGGGCCAATGGATCAAATAGGTCATTTTGACACAGAATACCAGTTTGATATGGAAGTTTACCGTCCATCTATTTATTTATGACGTGAGACGACTATATCTCTCCACACGTTTGATAAAATAGAACTTTGTTCTATGCTTAGTATTGAATGCGATATAAAGGATTACACACTATAAGTATAGACACAGCACACTCCGATAAAACCCGGAAACTCCATACTGAAACAGATAGTGAAGAAGAAAATACGGACATGTGGTTTCATTTAATGAAGAGTTTTCTAGACCTAAAAGAGGAAATGATCATTGATTGGCAATTGTGTAATTAGTAGCAATAGTAGTAGTAGCAGTAGTAGTAGTAGTAGTAGTAATAGTAGTATTTATTGTGGTTGTTTTTGTTGTAACAGTGATAGCAGTAGTACCGTTAAAGAGTTTTTCTGAAGTTCCGAAACAAAACATTACAACAACGAGATATTAGGAAAAATGTGATATGTTTGTACAGAAAACTGCAAGTAACTGTTCGGTATTTTTATTTGACAGTTCAGCTTGAAATACAGAAGCAGAAGAACACAAAATCAGATGTGCTAACCCCTAAGGTGCGGCATAACTAGAGGAGAATACAATTAAGGTTAATAGGGTGAGTGGTTGTGGACAAAACGAGAACACCAGAATAGGTCTGAAGCCATTTGGCTGCAGACGAGAAACTGCCTAGTAATGAACATCTTCGGATATATGTGACTGGACTTGTCTGAGTCTTACACGTGGTTTCGTTTGCCACCCCAGTCAGTGACTCTTTCCTGCACTATCTGTGTGTGCGCGTGTGTGTATGCGTGTGTGTATGCGTGTGTGTTTGTGCATGTTTGTGTGTAGAATTTTGCTTGACTTGCAATTGCTCTAAACACAGATGGGATGCGCAGCTCACGCTGATGATTTCCACAAAACCCTCCAGATCACGAAGATTGGTGTTCTGAAGGTAAGCTTTTTCTGTGTCTTCTGGAGTATATATATATATATATATATATATATATATATATATATATATATATATATATATATATATATATATATATATATATATATATATATATATATATATATATATATATATATATATATATATGGATGGAATTATTCAGTGTGCTACTTTCGACCGTGTGAGCAGTGAATGGGAGTAAAGGTGGCCAGTCCATTACTTGTAAGATAGAAATGATAAAGCTGACCAGTAGGCTTGGCTAGCTATGACCTACTAACGTTCTTGGCTTTGTCCACGGAGTCCATCCATCCAGCGACTCAGAATATTGACAGTGGTCAAACAGTCCTTATTGTGGATTTCGAACTGTGACCTCCCGGGATGGATATCCACCACGGCCAGTCACTCTCATTCGGCGGCCTTTGATTGGCCGCAGTTCATTTCAGGAAATACAGCATACTGTTCTCCAAAAAATGAAAAGGGATAAAAATACTATTCATTATTTGTTCACAACACTCTCTTTTGTGCATCAGAATTGCCAAAGGAAGCTCCTCTTAGAAGAGTCCGCTGGGGAATCACAACGACGATTCACCGATAATTCTACGTGGGTTAATCACTATTAACCTCGAGAACGATTACACTGCCGTCGCGAGTTGTAATTCTCGATTTAAGTAGTACCCACTGTCTAGTAGTGTCTACTATCAGTGAATCACCTTAGTGAATCCTCGGAGTACTTTCCTGAGAGGGTTATCCACTCATATTCTCGAAGCACAAAACAGATTGCTGTGAACAAACACCTACGGAGTGTACAAGCATCAGAAGCAACAGGTGGACAAAGGAAGCCGGATATACACACCTGAAAAAAGGCAATAACCGCGAGACCGGTCGTATGCTTCTGAGAAGCTTTGTCCACCCCTTCGAAGGTACTACTTACATCGAAATGTATTCATTATTTATTTGGACTGCCGCGCCTTATCAATGTATTCGATCCCAGATCAGTTCGGAGTGTATCCAGAACAAGACGCTCCATATGATGTGTTATAGGTAAGTGTTTATTGTTCTGCAACAGCTTTGTTGAAAAAGATAATAGTCATTCAACGTATCGGTTACCGCGGGTAACCGCACTTGATGTTCTTGAGTACCTAATGTTTTTTTCTCATCTGCACAATACTGTTATTTGTAATTATTTCACTGTATTTATAATATTATTATTATTTTGGTTCCCGAGTGAGGCTTTCACTGAACGACAACAACCAGATATGAACGAGTCAATAACGGTTGCTCAAGTGGATAGTGAACTAAGTTGAAAATTCGTGAAATATTCCCATTGTCTGAAATTAGAAAACGTAACGTGGCGAACACAGATCTGTCTTTTCGGTACTTCTCTTCAGGCCAGTACAGCACACATGCAAAGTTTTAGCGTTTTTCGAAAATGTGATCCAGAATATTAACGTAAAAGCACAAAACTGAATGTCAAATCCGTTTCCGTTGCATTTGTGTGGACGCATTAACAACCAGGTTCACCAGTCCTGTGTGTCTGGCCCACCATCACGTTGACCTTCGGTCACGGGAGCTGTAGTGTCTTGACAAACTGTTTTTCAAAGCACAGGATTTGCCCATGTAACCTGATTGCAATCGCCTCGGCCGTAGAGAGGATTCGTTGTCTGACCCCTTCGGAAAGATTTGCCGACTCACAGTAGATGACGGTAAATGGCCCATCTCGCGTTAGAGTGTGACCCGTGGCCCTTGGAGCATATTTGGCGCACTCTGTAGGTCAGGCAGCGTATTAAGTTTCGTTTATGCTGCATGGGATGAACGCCTTCGAAAAGAGTGTATTGCCCTACCCAAGTTGGTTTATGATAAATACTGCGTTCCAATGACCGGTTAGCTTTCTCAAACAACACATGAAAGTAGATCCTCGACCAAGATACCCTTACGCCCCAAAAAAGATCGTATTCGCTCGGATAGAATTCAAAGGAGATAGGGCAGCAGAAACACTGACCCGACGGTTATCTAATGCGATGACAAATACGTTCTACGCAGCCAAGCTACAAATCTCGTTCAACACTAAACCACGCTCACAACTGAAACTCAAAAACAAGCTGCCTAACTATTCTACCTCATGCTGTGTATATTCCCACTCTTGTTCCTGTGGAGCGAGATACGTCGGAAGAACAACCAGGCTCTTGTTCAATCGAGTCCAAGAACACTGTCCTACGTGGTTGACCAAAATGATCAATAAGACGATAACCAGCGCGATACTGGCCCATGCAATCGATACGGGTCACACACTCACGCGAGATGGGCCATTTACCGTCATCTACTGTGAGTCGGCAAATCTTTCCGAAGGGGTCAGACAACGAATCCTCTCTACGGCCGAGGCGATTGCAATCAGGTTACATGGGCAAATCCTGTGCTTTGAAAAACAGTTTGTCAAGACACTACAGCTCCCGTGACCGAAGGTCAACGTGATGGTGGGCCAGACACACAGGACTGGTGAACCTGGTTGTTAATGCGTCCACACAAATGCAACGGAAACGGATTTGACATTCAGTTTTGTGCTTTTACGTTAATATTCTGGATCACATTTTCGAAAAACGCTAAAACTTTGCATGTGTGCTGTACTGGCCTGAAGAGAAGTACCGAAAAGACAGATCTGTGTTCGCCACGTTACGTTTTCTAATTTCAGTTGAAAATCACTAGTTTGTTAATCGGGTTTGTTTAACTGGCATAGAAATGATAACTTTTTGTGGCATTCATTTTTTTCTGAAGTAGGTGCGGAATGAGCAGGAGGCAATGGTTTTAACGGAAAATTTCTACATTTTAAGGTTTTGGCTAACACTTTTTGTGAGCGCACGCGCGAGCACATTTCTTTTTTCTCTCGGCCTAATTATCTATCCAGTTCGGGCGTATGATACCCACTCTGATGGGCACTTGGCGCCATTCAGTCCACATAGCAATAGAAATTTTGACATTTTTCCTTATGGGCGGCTGAAATCAAGGATTTTCTACTGAAGGCATTTTTTACTGTTGTGTCAGTTCATGCATCTACCGCTTTGCCAGTTCTGTACCTTATGCACACGCACGCACGCACGCACGCACGCAAGCACGCACACCCATGTTTGGACACCGGAAACAATGAGGGCTAAATTGTTACCGAAAAAGGACACAGTAGATATCTTACTGATACAAACAGGATCTAACATGCTCAGGGAACCGTTGTTTTCTAGATTTTGGTCAAAGTTTCACTCCGTTTTTCTCTGATTATGAAAATGCGTCCAACCGGGTACTGACCAGCGAAATATCATATGCCCCAAGTTCATATTTGAGGATCTGTCGCATATTATCAAGTCTGAAATGTGAAGCTAGAACGCCCTACCTTGCTTCCAGCAATGTGTGGTGGTGGAAAGGACTTCGCTCTCACCCGAGAAATTTTCGGTCTCGTCAGGTGCTCCACCCCAAACCTCCGGATAATGATTTCCGGTTAACCTGATATTATCGCCGGTTGTTCTCTTCTTTCGATAAGTAGTATGATATTTTCTCTTCCTACTTCTGATTTCCAAGTGAGGTTCTTTCTGAATGATACCAACCAGAACCACGGCACCCTGTCCATGGTTGTTCCATCTTAAAACTTTAAACCGTCGGCTTAACACGCAGTATGCATTTCCATCTCCCCACCAGTGTTCAGCAGAAATAACCTTGTCTATAGTTTACTTGCACAAGTATTTACTACTGGGTAGGTAAACGGAACTTATTTGATCAGTCCAAAGATGTCTCTGAAAGGGAGCACGCATTAATCCACGCATTCTTCACTCAATCAGGAAGTCATTGCTTTCTGTCTTTTGTTGGTCCAAAAAGTTCACGGTGTAGTGTAATCACTGCCAAATCAATTAGCACCGTGGGAAAGGCTTTCTACCATAACGACGGAAAGAAAATAGGCATTGAAAGAGAGTTGACAAACCGTACTGTCTGATCAATAGTTGTCCCACTATGAGCGAAATTGGTTTTCGATCATGTCTAGTTGTGCGTACCCAGCAGTTAATGGGTTTCGATTCATGAACTGACTCATCAAGTTGTGTATTATGCTCGTTGAGCACAACATAGAAAACTCTGAAAGCGCTTGCTCTACATCGGTTTCATTCATCTTGTTGGAAATCATCATTAGCTCGAATTCATCGTAGCCCCAAACTGGGACTCGAACCTAACTCGAGCATACTAGATCATTACAGCCTTTAGTGATATGTGAGGGGATCTCTTCGGATAATTTTACGGTTGCATGATCGATACCGTTGTTTGTCCATAAAACTGTAAATTTCACATCTGACTCCTACTTGTTTTTCAAGAAGATGTACCTTCAGAACTGGTTGAATAAAGCTGATAACTTTGTGTGGTTATCAGTCAAAGTCGTCGACTTACACCGCTAGATTCATAGAGAAAATGATGGGGTAGTAAAGTAGGGGTTCCACATTTCATACATGTCCTTTCAATTCGAAAGACCAACAGATAAACCCAAAATGGGAATTCTAATCGTAAAAAGTTAGTCATATCATTTCGGGTGGTGGTGGTCATACCGTCGTCACCGCGGGCTTTCAACTCTTCGGTCCCGGGGGTTCGAATCCGGTTTCCTCCGCGGCCGGTCGCTTTCCCCGAGTTGGCAGCCTCTGACTGACCGTGACCCCATTACTTAAATATTGCACCCTTATTGCATAATAAAAGGTAGCATTTGAAACAAAAAGAAAGAAAGGTCAAGTCAGATCAGCAGTTGCTTTGACCACTTGAAGGGAACAACTTCTGCCCATGGCAGAGTTAGCACGTTAATTTCAGCTGAACAACCACGCAAGCAATTCTCAATTGATCTTATTCAGTACTGTCTGTCGTAGGTTCGATGTATGAACGCAAAGCACGAGGTAAAGAGAGACAACAGTTGTTCACAATTAAGAGAACCCGGACTAACAACTTCCGCATCGACAAGAATTCGGCAAGACCTGCCAGAATTTAAAGTTTGAAGAACTTTTTAACGAGTATAATCAATGCGTGACAGCATTTGTTGGCAGCTTCATCAAAGAGAAACTAGTCCATATTTGGAAACAAAGCTCCCGAGACCAGCGGCGTTAGCCATTCATACTGAGTCAAACCAGTCGTGTCTGGCCTTCCTATTGTTCGGTTGCTCGGTCAACAAGATGACTACAGATCGTCGTATTAGAAGTGAAACGACACAATCACCTTAGGATCGTCTATCGACCAATATCGGCTTCTGATTGGTCTATCTGGAACTGACTGACAACGGACGCGTAGCACAGCAAGTTGGGAATTCAACTTAAAAAAAATTATTGAAGCACGGATCACAAATAAGTAAGCTAACCTATCAGAGCAGATAATTCCCAGATCTCCAATTTACGTGCCTTCTGAACAAATTTATGAGCTACATAGTATCAACGGATTTTTGAGATATTACTTGGTGTGACTTGCATGTTTGCATCTCATGCCGCGCGCGACAAAAAAACGATTTTCGAACACCATCTATTAGATAGTGCCACGCAACGTGAAAGTGAAACCATCAAATTTGCGGTATCTATAACCTCCGAATCTATGAGTAATACTAACTGAAAACTGGAATCAGCTCCAAAATAAGTGAGCAACCTTTCATTGCCCGTTTTTCGCATGAGCATGAAGGAAGAAGATATTCACCATAACCATGAAGATCTAATTTATCAGGGATATTTGACAATACCGGCTAGGACACTTGTAGGAGAGAAGCAGTATCCAATGCCCCACTAGACGGAACTTGATGACGAGCCACACGACAAAGGAATACTGTGTGTACAATCAAATGAAGAACTTTCAATAGAAGGGTTTCGGACCTTCGAATAAAAGTTTCATGCGCTACTGAATGATCCAACTGAGCAAAAAACACCTTTGATAAGGTGAACACAGCGCGGACAACGAATCTCGCAGGCCAATTGCGTAATAGAGGCAATAGACTCAGCGGATGAGCTCAGAACACGGTTATAACTTCGTCGCACTCAAGCACACTACTAACAGAGAACACGTGAGAGTAAAAAAACAGTGTATTTGCTGTTCAGCAAATTCCTATTGTTCATTTTTTTCAAGATCTTGTTCACGTTCATCTTGTGAAGCTTTTTCCCAACTTCTTCTGTAAATGTCTCATTGGACTGTGTTTTTCCAAGGCCACTACGCAAATGCCAATACTCTGGTGGGAGGAGGGAGAGTTGGGCTATGCCTGTCCGATTCGCGGAGAAACCAAACGGTGGAACATTCCATGAACGGAAGTTGGGCAGCTACATCAGCCAGCCCTCCAAATTCATTTCAACCAACAATTCAGATGGCTGTCTACAGCCTGCTACTACTCAGAACAGATTCAAAAGTACCCGGTGCCATCAGAGTTACAACAATTAAAAAAATACTAGTGGATATCTATTTGCACTGATGTTTTAATGATTGTCACATGTTTTGAACTGTCATCTCTTTTCGAATAAGAAGGCTTACACTTCATAGTTATATATCAGTGTTGTGGAAGGGATATACCTAACCACAAGTAGTTGCAGGGCCCTATTTCACTATAAAAACCAGAGCTGACAACCATCACCTTGTAAGTCTTGAAATGAAGGACCATATGGGACCAAAATAAGCTAGGTTTCGAAGCGACCTTGGTGAAAACGAAGTGCTCTGTCTGCACTTAAAAGCAACTGACGACAGAGGAGTTTGATCCTCGGCCTTCGGGCTCAGTGTGGCCTGCGACGTATATCGGTCGATCACAATCACCAGTCAAGGAAGCTTTACCCTATATAAAACGAATAGGCTGGATCTCGCGTGTTCTAATTTCCAGACCAAATAGTCACCTTACATAAATGCTCGCTGACAGTGATGCCCTTGGGGATATTTCTGGACAAACTTTCCACTCTTCAAAACTTTGGCTATTGGTATAGTTTGAAACTCGCTTTTGCGGTTTCCAATACCTCCGGATCTGTCAGCTCCGTATTCAAATGAAAAACGTTTCGCCACCAGTGCAGCGAACATAAGCACTGTGACGGTGACGATTGTCAAATTCGTTTGTCTGACGTGATCGGCTTCCGAATCGATAGCAGAAATATCCAGGTCTAACTTGCTGCCTACCTATTGATCCACGATTATTGGCTGCCACACTTACACATACTCACACAACTCACATCTAACAGAACCGCACTACCCAATCACATTTCATCTCATATTGGACCGTCTTCCTTGGCCGGGCGGATTGCTCGGACAGCATGTGCCTGTTCAGCCTCCGAGACTGGTTTACTTACATGATAATAAATGGATTCCATACGTACTGCGCGTTCTTACCAAAGGAAATATCTACCTACCATTACTGTAAATGCCAGTTTCTGACCTTTTCGCAATCGCCTTCAGCTTAAAAAAATGATCTTTCACATTTTAATATTCCAGATCAGTTAATGTATGTCAAAGTTTCTGTGACGTTCTTATCCATTTTCGGAGATGTTTTCTTCAGTTATTTGAGATATTTTGTGCTTCAAGAGACCATGTATGCGACTTGTGTCGTTGCGGTGATCGATATAGTTTTTTGGAAAGTAATCGACTGTCAAAACCTTTCTTGCTCATCGCGTTTTCGCTTGATCAATAATTTTGCTATGGGTACCAATCGGAAGTGTGCCTCCATCGATCTTCGAGGATAGCTATTAGTGAAAGTGCACTGCATCTTCTTTTGTTTAGCACTCATGTTGTCACTTTTCTTGATAAACATAGATAAATGAAAGCTTTCGAAAAGTTCTAAAATTTTAGTAGTTGAATAAAGGAAAAACAGCTGATAAGCGCATTGTAGTTTGTCTGCCTTTGTAACAAAAATTACCGACATTTTTGTCCCCGTTTCTCAACCGCTGGAGAGGAAGACGTGTACAGACAAATTGAGAGCGATTGTTCCTACGGATGATTTGGAAAAAAAGACAGTATGGCAATGTCAGATATTTTGTGCACAATTACCTCAGTCACATTTGCCGTTTTACGAGGTGGGGACAAATTTTTATATCAGGCCAGATAGCCTGTGTCAGTTAGTAGACCGTAATTCCTTCTCTCCAGTCGGATAAGTTATGGGGAGAAAGAGGAAATGATTGCACACTTCCTGTTTCAAATCGTATTTTTGCGCGACCATCAGAACAACGTTCCTCATTGTGGCTTGTCAAACAAATGTTGCATGGTTCCTGTAGATTTTTTCTAAACGAGTTATGTTGTCCGGTAGGCAAAATTTGTCCCAGTATCGCTCGATATAACCGTGAAGATGTAGTCAAAATATTTCTCCAAAAAATATTCTACTTACTGATACAGTCTTTTTCATAAATATTA